>OV121087.1:12500-1310943 GCA_921293015.1 Phorcus lineatus | reverse complement strand
GATGGTGCCTTATTCTCAAGATCCTAGAAGCCCGTGAATATAACTAGCAAAATAGTCTTTCACAGCCCTTTCTTTACCATTGCAGTCTATGGGTTTTTAAATTCTATGAACTAAATGTTAACAGGTTTCATTGCCATATATTTACTTATCACAAATAAGAATATATTTGAAATTTGATTTATATATCATTCTTGACTGTTTAAGTAGTCTGTTTTGCATATTCATTGTGAAAAATGTTTTCAAGAAAATATTTCTGTATCTTTATTAATAAACATTAATAAAGTCTGTTAATGAATGCTGAGATTTTTTCTTCTTTGACCATTCATTTGATTAGTAATGATTTAAGTGTAATTTAAAGCAAACTCTTAAATTCAGAATATTTGGTATATGTATTGAAGGCTATGAGAAACGTAATTATCCCTGCTTATGATTCTAATTGTGTTATTTCAATCAAAATAACAATGCTTAGTACTTGCCACCATATTTTTTTTTACCGAGGAACATACCGTAAATCCTTGAATAATTGCCTGCGATTATTAATATCGAACACCAATTTCACCCGGTGTTATTCAAGGCAGGCAAATTATTCATGGTAAGTAGTTTTTCAGATCATTATTTGTGTATGTATACTTTAAGATATTTCAAGAAAAAAAATCAGCATCGGAAATTAAATATCATTCTCAATTCTGTCATGTCAATATACAAGCCAGGCGATTATTGATGGATTTACGGTATATGATTTCTCAAGCTGTTTGTATTGCTTCTGAAAAAGTTATTTAGTTTGAAAGTTAATTGCTGCAGCAATGATACCTTCAAGAATATATTTAATTGCATAGTTTGCGTTCACTTACGGTATGTCAAGTGTTAGCCGCTCATGATCGCTTCCATGCATGTAGCTCCCTGCGTACCGGAGATAGTATCAATAAAGTCACCGCAAGTATAGGCCGGCCATCGTCAAACTATATTTCACCCATGGACTCTAAGGAACATATCAGGAACATTGTTTGTTCTCTCTTCAGTCTTCTGTTATGATAACCACTCGTACTAGCAGTGGGTGTCGATTTGCCCAAGGATCGTATAGACAGTCGTATGTCTATACGATCCCCGATTTGCCGAATGCTTGTCGCCGCACTGTGATTGTCAACAAGTCAGGGAATCCCCTAGTGGCCGTGACGTCATGGGGATACCCCGTTCTTAATCTCCCTTTGAGACAAAAGAGTTCTGTTCTAAACTTAAGAAACCTTACTAAAACTTGACTAGTCTTATCTGGGTTACGAACGCGATAAGAACGTTTCGTGAATAGGTCGTAAACATTTTCTTAAGAATACTGTTATTTTGTCGTAAGTAGTTAAGAATTCGTAGCTCTACGAACGTTTCGAGAATAGGGGGCCTGGACTTGGGGCCATACAATAAGCGCTGGTGTGACGTAATAAACAGACTGTAAAAAGTGGCGCATCATTATTTCAACTGAAATACCACCTTAAATAATTGTTTAATTACCATTGGTGAGGATATCTTTTTTACACCAAACGCTTAATAGTGTCAAATGATTTATCCATCTTAGTGGAAAATATTCTCTGAAAATCATTAATTATTGGGGTTTTTTTCTGTGATATTGTCACGATAGATGTATAGATCACGAGGCAATGATTCTGTTTATGACGTCACAAAAAGGGCGTGTGACCAGTCATGCATTCACTGGCTTGTGGCCAAATATATCTAAGCGACCCATCAAAAGTGGCATTAAAAAACGGCTTTCATTACCAAACTGAACATATTTGATAGCGACCTTTGACTCACTATATAATATTGTAATCAGAAATTCATATATTCCAAAGAAAATAGTGAAATATGTTTGTGGTTATGTAAACTTTAAAAGAAATTTTGTCTGCCATGGCTAAACTATCC
This sequence comes from Phorcus lineatus, assembly GCA_921293015.1. NCBI lineage: Eukaryota > Metazoa > Mollusca > Gastropoda > Trochida > Trochidae > Phorcus > Phorcus lineatus. Next base: position 1,309,035 of record OV121087.1, on the reverse strand, counting down.
CGTATCCGTTCTCGCCGGCTGCAGCCGCGGGACTGAACGTCTCGAGTTTCTTGGATAGATGAGACGCACATACACTCGCTAACACGTGCATGGTTACGTAGTAGGGTAGTCATTTCCTAGCGGAAATGGTCGACTCTTGCCTGTTTTAGTTCAAGTGTGATAATAGAGATTATTACTCCCTATTTTCTTTTCAAATTATCCCTTGCATTTGCTAACATTCTTCAGAAAAAGTTCATGAAGAAAGTTAAAGGAAAAATAGATTAGATGCCATTGCCATCTTATTTCTAAAGCTGTAATCGAAAGATATTATAATCTAAGTATCATCATGTATCCTTGACTCTGGGTTCAAGACGTTTTTTTTTATCCAATAAGACTACATTTACATAAACAAGTCTTACTCTTAATGTTACCAATTCACCATCTGAATCCCATAGAGAACAAAAACAAATTTCACATGACCTGACTGGCTACCTACAATCAAATACATTGAACTCAAAGGAAAGAGTTTATCGGTTTTATGATGCCTCAGTTGGGAAATTCATTGTTTCATGTGTATAACAAGAACGATGTCATGCATTGGGTTAGACTGGTTTCTCCCAAATCCAAGGTTTCATAACAAAAAATGATTCATTGACATATGCACATCAGTTGCTGTGAAAGTAGGAGTCAGTTTTCCACATATCGCTCATCGCTCCTTCCGCTTATTGAGTGTCTTCATTAAACCAGACATAAGATGATCCATCTAATGCTGATAAGTTGCCTGGTGACTAAAGTCTAGATTTTAGATTCTGTATTGCAACGTGTGAATCCTTTCAGTAAATATCTGAAACTGTCAGGTAGTTTAACAATGAATTCGAAGCTTAACGAGGAAACAATATACCCGCCTAATGCTATTGAAATAACAATGATATCATTTTCCTAACATAAAAATAAATTCAATCGAGATGTAATATATCTTTGGAAACATTTAATGTCAAAAGTACAGGTACTGTTACACGTCAGTTTGACTGTTTTCACATAATATTGTGTTTTGCACCAAACGTGTGCATGGCACCATTGCTCTACCACAAACAGAACGTTTGATTATGAGTACAAACATTTTAGTATTACCTTATTCCCCCGAGTGTTTTAAACAAAAGGAAGTTTCACTGACACACTATTGAACAATAATATGCAATAGTCAGCTTGCAGACACCAACAGACACAAGAAAGTTAATACGTAATACAGGTGCCTAAAGGGTGTAATGCATTTTGAAACAATGACTTTTATTAAGCTGCTTTACATTGCCCTCATTGCTCTAAAAATCTTTTGAATGGTTGAGTTGAAAAACTTTGGTTGCAGGTCTAATTGGCATCAAATAATAATATAAGATTGACTATAACCATTCTTAACGAGGTCTAGTACAGAAATAGTTAAAATCAAATATCAACATGAATTTTAATTACCAAATGGGATTTTTAGAATATCAGTAACAATACTGACACTTTGTAACTTGCATTTAACCGTTGATTAATATTTTCAGAAAAGCTGATTTAATATAACTTGAAATTGATGAAGGTCTAATTTGAATTACTGTGCTTCGAATGCCTTTGCTAAGGTATAGAATATGTACAGGCAATAACACTTATGCAATGACATAGTTGATACGAAAACATACATATTTTACCGCGTTTTGATAACCTGATGTTTCGGATGGATAAGTAATGTTGGGCATTTTGGTAATATTCTTGTATTTCACTCTTCCCTTTCTTGAGCTACCAACATCCAATTATACTTTGAATGAGTGGTAACTTATATCAACTTACCTAACGGTTTCATGAAATAAATTATACAAATCGCTAACCCTTGTCAATTGCATGTCTTCTGTGACCCTGTCCTGAGTCCAGCAAGACTTAAGGATGTTATGTCCAAAAAACGGTAAAGGGCAAGTAAAGCATACACATTTATGTTGATACATTATTTATTCCTTTCAGTCAGTCCAAAGTTAATTGTGTTTATTCTATGACACTCGGTCTCTTCTGGTAGAAGTTGAAAAAAACTGAAGATCGTTCATCAGTAAAATGGGTGCATCTATTGACACAGAAATACTAAGAATTTGTTTTGGCGATTGGGATTGTGTGGGAAGCGGGAAATATGACTTCACTGTAACAAAGCTTACGTGGGAAGAAAAGATAAATTACATAGAAATTGATATAAAATATCTAAATTATCCCAACTTTGTCTACAAATATCAGGTTTATAGAAGTATTAGATTATGTGGGCAGTCTTGTAAGTGTGAATACATGTTGATACCATTTCTGTCTATGTTTCTTTGAGTTGTCACAATTTGGAAACGAATTTTTTTGACTGGTCTCTTTTTCAACGGCTTTCTCGATAATAATGTGAAATGACCCGTTTAAGCACAAACCGTTATTTGTCTTAATCTGGATATGCGTCATGCCAAGTAGCAATCAATCTCTGAGGTTCATAAAGTTGTGTGTCTAAAATGTATAGGTTTTGATGAATGAACTAATAATAAAAATGAAATAATGATGACTATTATGCATGAGTGTATTTATTGCCTGCAGCACATTACATAGCTACTGATGAAATTTATGACATATGTTATGAATGAAAATGCCAAATATATGATGAAAATAATGAAAAACTCTTTAAATGTGTTTAATTAAAATTCACATTTCCCTTGAACAAGAATATGCATGTTCATGTACATCAAGGAAATCGTTGAAATAATGCTTTCCTTTCAAATGCAAACATATGACTGGTAAATAATGAATGACATTACAAAACTGTGTTTCAAAATGATGAAAGATCAATGCATTCCACACTTCGAGATCACATATCCAGAATGTGTTGACACTTTGTAACTTGCATTTAACCGTTGATTAATATTTTCAGAAAAGCTGATTTAATATAACTTGAAATTGATGAAGGTCTAATTTGAATTACTGTGCTTCGAATGCCTTTGCTAAGGTATAGAATATGTACAGGCAATAACACTTATGCAATGACATAGTTGATACGAAAACATACAGATTTTACCGCGTTTTGATAACCTGATATTTCGGATGGATAAGTAATGTTGGGCATTTTGGTAATATTCTTGTATTTCACTCTTCCCTTTCTTGAGCTACCAACCTCCAATTATACTTTGAATGAGTGGTAACTTATATCAACTTACCTAACGGTTTCATGAAATAAATTATACAAATCGCTAACCCTTGTCAATTGCATGTCTTCTGTGACCCTGTCCTGAGTCCAGCAAGACTTAAGGATGTTATGTCCAAAAAACGGTAAAGGGCAAGTAAAGCATACACATTTATGTTGATACATTATTTATTCCTTTCAGTCAGTCCAAAGTTAATTGTGTTTATTCTATGACACTCGGTCTCTTCTGGTAGAAGTTGAAAAAAACTGAAGATCGTTCATCAGTAAAATGGGTGCATCTATTGACACAGAAATACTAAGAATTTGTTTTGGCGATTGGGATTGTGTGGGAAGCGGGAAATATGACTTCACTGTAACAAAGCTTACGTGGGAAGAAAAGATAAATTACATAGAAATTGATATAAAATATCTAAATTATCCCAACTTTGTCTACAAATATCAGGTTTATAGAAGTATTAGATTATGTGGGCAGTCTTGTAAGTGTGAATACATGTTGATACCATTTCTGTCTATGTTTCTTTGAGTTGTCACAATTTGGAAACGAATTTTTTTGACTGGTCTCTTTTTCAACGGCTTTCTCGATAATAATGTGAAATAACCCGTTTAAGCACAAACCGTTATTTGTCTTAATCTGGATATGCGTCATGCCAAGTAGCAATCAATCTCTGAGGTGAATCAAGTTGTGTGTCTAAAATGTATAGGTTTTGATGAATGAACTAATAATAGAAATGAAATAATGATGACTATTATGCATGAGTGTATTTATTGCCTGCAGCACATTACATAGCTACTGATGAAATTTATGACATATGTTATGAATGAAAATGCCAAATATATGATGAAAATAATGAAAAACTCTTTAAATGTGTTTAATTAAAATTCACATTTCCCTTGAACAAGAATATGCATGTTCATGTACATCAAGGAAATCGTTGAAATAATGCTTTCCTTTCAAATGCAAACATATGACTGGTAAATAATGAATGACATTACAAAACTGTGTTTCAAAATGATGAAAGATCAATGCATTCCACACTTCGAGATCACATATCCAGAATGTGTTGAGAGACTAATAATGTTGTTTTAAGGAAATATATTTTCTTGTCCTAAAGGGATTGAATTGATTTATGAAAGGCATGGTATAATAAGGATGTTCTTTAGTTTTCAGTTATTGCTTTAGGAAAAATCAGCCTTCTAATGTTGTTATCGATTACAATGTAAAGATATACATTAAAAGGAAAAGAAGTTTTATTATAGAAGAAAATACAAAGTATAAAATGAAACCATCTGTCCCTTATGAATGCCAAACTGCATCTAAACACATCTAAAACGTTGATTTCAACCTTTTTCTAATTTCCAAAGTTTACAATTCAATGTAAAACATTGGAGAGGATTTAGCAATGAATACATATAATAAGTACGTCAAGTGCAAGTTAATTGGATTGCTTTGTTATTGCAATGCAAAATTTTAAAAGGTATTCGCAACTTTGTTATGTTGCGGTAATATCTCACTATTGCAGATTTCATTTATGTGCTCTTCGTTAACTAACTTACCACTGCTTAAATTGGTTTGTACCAATGATTTGGCGTTTGTTTGGAATCGTTCTTCTCAGTAATGCTCAGGTGTTATTTGATCATCAAGCTGCTTTTCTTGAGTCTGTCTTTAGGCAATATAATTGATAAATTATTAGAGGATTATCAAAGCAGGAACAAAACAATGAAGACATTTAGCAGAAGTTAGCAAAATCATCTTGTAGCTCAAGGAAAACCTAAATAAAATTTTCGTCACTTTTTCAGGCAATTTCAAATCTTGTTTACCTCTTCCATCAAAGTTATACACTATCATATACTCTTGTCAAGGTTTTCAAGAATGATGCATGAACATATCTCAGATATGGGGAACTCCATATACATGATGTGTGGTGCTGTCACCATATATTTGTTGACTTTTTCAGATTTTCTTCTCAAGATTTAGCCATAAGGCATCAAGATTATAAATAAAATATCATAAAATACATGCCTATACATTTTAATGAAATAAAACTCAGATGACTTGATTTAGGTCTATATAGTCAATAATTTCATGAATTGATATTATTCATACAATGACAATAATCAACACTATATTGCGCTTTGCAATTTTCCAAATGCATTTTTGAAATTAAAGAAAACATTTTCTTTGAACTTTGATGTTTCAACACCACAGCCACTGTAATAATCGACTGAACAGTCGCACATGGGAATCATGTACATTTCGGTCTCAGTCGGTTCCTATTTGTTGCTTATAAACATGGACATGAACCACAACACCATGACGTTACTTTGGTATTTTCAAAGGGTTTAAGTCTAATGAAATTGTCTCGCCGAGAATGTCGAATATATCACATAACACCACACAACAAGTAAGCTATTGGAGAGAAACACATGTAGATTGAGTAGTATGTGGTGAGGTGAGTAGAAAACATAATGCCATGGAAATCAATAGCATGGTCAACTTGACATTTAGAAACGTTAACACTGTCAAAACATGAAGGATCATTAGACAAATTTCGTTTTCAGCAGTATATGTTTGAAAGCGCCTCGAAGATGCAAAAGATCAGTAAAGTTAGAGTAGCTGTAAAAATAACAACTTTGTTTCGGCCAATTATTAATTCTCACTTGTTTGTATACTGAAAATATACGATTAACACAAAAATTTATCAGGGAAAATGGAATCGGTTTCTGTCAATGAGACAAGTATAGAAAACAATGACAATCTATAATACTGATTCTTTGTTAAAGTTTATGTAACAACACAATACGAACATCTTGAACAGTATTTCTACATTCAATTGTCTCAAAAGAATTTTTAAACTGATATTAATACATCTTGATATTTACAATAGAAGACTAAACTAATAGATTTTCATATAAGATGTTACCTTCTGAAGAAATTCCTATGTTTGAGGCCTGATTGAATCAATTATTGTTGAGTTTGAAACTTTATCTTGCCAATTCTTTCCCATCACTCTGTCTAATAAGTTTTCAATTAACTTTCAAATAACACAATATTTTGTCAAGTATGAACATTTATCTTGCCAATTCCCGCCCATCGCTCTGTCTGATACATACTTAAAATATGTGATGTCAGTATGCCCTCTAAAATGACATTATAATGAACTTACTTCTATACTCCTATTTAAGTCTTCATTTAACTTTCTAATAACACAATATTTTGTCAAGTATGAACAATTAACTTGCCAATTGTTTTCAATCTCATTCTTAATGAAAATTTTAAATTTTACCATTTTAGATTATTCATATTTAGATATGCCATGATAGTATGGTTAAAAACGTGGTTTTGGTTAGTGTAATACTCAATTTAAAGTACTGTTATCTACACCTATGCCTTCGAAACTAGGGTTATCAGGAATTCACTTCTGTAATTAAAGAGAACGTGTCGGGTTAAATCTTCATTTCATTTCCAAGTCTAAAATGAAGTTACAATACGTGGAGAATTTATGAGTTTAAAAAAAATCATAAGTGCATTTAATAAACATTATGAATTATGTTCTAACCAGGAATGTTATTGATTTGCATCTTAAAGATGTAAGGGGCCGTTTGATAAGTTTGTTTCTGAAAAGCTAGGTATACTAGTTCATACATTTCAATTAAATAGTTGAATAATATATCAATGTGTCACACATACTTTTGTGTAAATATTATTCATTTTATGCTTAACTGTATTTAACAGAACACCTATCGACTTCAAGCAGTCATAAATTGCCGCTTGGGAAAAGATATGGCGACACAAGCATTGCCTTGTGTTATCCATCTCATTCATCATGTGGGCTGTACAGCAATAGTTCCACCTGAAAATAGGTTGTTTACAGCTCGAAAAAAAGCAAAAGAAAACAACATTCCCTTCCCAAAGTCTATAATTCGTTTTCATCATGTCAGTGTTAGTGTGGACATCGCCATAATGATGCAAGACGTTGTTTAGTTGGTCATCAAAAGAAAATCATACACATCCTTGTTATACATTTAATAACATTTGAACCATTTATCAAACGTTAGATATAATTTGGATTGTAAAAAGTAATGTTCATTTAGATTTTGATATATCATGAGAACCACAACGAATTATATATATATATATATACACACACACACACACACACACATATATATGTATATTTACAACTTTGTGACTTAGGATGCGTTTAAAAAAGGACATCAGTGAGGACTTTTTTCTTGTTTGCAAAGATCATCAATGTATTCTTAGACATAAAATTGTTTGTTTCTAGCTAAGATATTATTCTTGTGTTACTCTTGGCTTTCGACTTTTCGAATTTCAGCAACATTCATATTGGCATCTTCTCGTGTACGTGGTACACAGAAGCAATGTAAAAATTTTCAAGTATGTTACTTTCAAAATAAAAACGATTAAGTATTGATTTGTTACCAATTTTATTCTGTATTAGTTAACCTAAGAGTGTGTTTAAGAAAACAATTACTTTATTTTGAAGCATTCTGCAAGTCTTGTTTGCTCATTCTCATCACTTGAATGTGCTCAATAAACAACTCTAAAGCTCAGAACGTTTGTCTAAAATCCACGTTGCACATGTTATTTATATAATGATTTTCATTGAAAGTACTAATTTGTCAAAGAAAATTACCTAAATGAGCAATTTGATAAAACACGACTACATGACACATTTTGTTCATTTCATCAATATGAACGTAATAAAATGGTCACATCTAACTCAAACCATGTTAAGGAGCTGTGAAATGAGTGTCTCTTCGTCTGCAAGAGAAACACAATAGGAAGAAGGGTAACAGCTTTTGTCAGTTCTCCCGAGGCTCTGGTCCATTGTTTCTTACTGAATTAAAGAACAATATTCATAATGCAGGTACAACATACATCTGGATCTGTGTCGTTATATTTTTTCTTATCAGGTAACAGGTATATTGAAGTACATGGCAATGTAAACATGTCATGATATATTCACCAATATTAGTTGAAAACCCTTTCTTGTGTCGGTTCGCAGATGTTTTTCATCCCAAAGCATCGAGGGTAAATCATTTATACATACATGTATGATTGAATTAATACCGACAAAGGTGTATTTCTGCAGGTATTACTTAGTTACATATCACAATAAGGATCATTTACCTCCGGAATTCTCCTGATTAAATTGATTCTTATTTCCAGAGGGGTGATATTAGTGTCTAATAATTAGTCTCATCATGACTGATATTACACAGATCCCTCCAATATAAACCAAGCCAAGCACTTGGTATGTTTATATGATATGATAATTGATATATTTCTTTACACTGTTTTCAAATTCCTCATATTATTTTTCAAATGTTTCAAAACATTCCAAATACGTTTTGCTAAAGGACAAGCATAATCACTTTCTTTATTTCCAATTTATTTTGTTTCATATATAGATCAATTTACGGATTTAATCTTTTTGCTTTTGACAAATGTCAATTGGGATTAAAATATTGGATAACTTGACTTTAGAAGCAAATCAAATATATTTATAGTGACTAAAATCAAAGGGAATCACTCTCATTGCCGACGTTACTATCATTAAATCACTTTGACAGAAGCTGTCAAAACAAACCTCCATTTGTGGGTTCAGACGTGTTTCCGGCAAGCAGCAGATGTTTTTGTTTTACTGTTTTATTTCGAGTTTAGGTCGATGTCGTTTCCAGTGTCTTAAAATATATAGTATATGTATCTTCCAAAAGTAGAATTCAATTCAATTCGAAATAAAACTCGATTCTGGCGTGAGGAAACATAACAATGGCAACCACAACCCATTTTGTACAATTATATTAGATAACTTAATTGAACAATCATGAGATTTTATTATTTGTCCTTCCTTGTTTTGATAATATACTCCTGAACTAACATTACTATATCATGCGCTCTTTTGGTCATGACATTGTCAATTAAATGAATTTTCTTCTGAGGCCTTGGAGTTAAAGCCTTTACATTTTGCATCACCTCCTTTATATAAAGACTTAGAATTAGTCAGACGTATTTCTCTAATCTAATAAGGGTCTAGGATCAAGGAAGATTAAGCTTTTATATCCACTTTAACTTGTTATGTTTAAAAGAACTGTCGTGCGTGCTTGCAGTAATATATGGATGTTTAGTGATGTACATGTTTTCTATCTATTGCTCGTTCCATTCGTTGCTCGCTTGTTTCACTGAAAAGGATAGACATATAGTGATTGCAGCTTCTCCAACCAATATCCCTGTAATATAGAAGAAGCAGGCGTTACTCTGGAATCACTATTCATTTCTTATTTCTCAAATAAATGGAGGTCATACCAAAAAAGGTATAGAATAATTTTCTGACAGGTTTGGTTTGTATTTACCTAGGTGCAATAAATTTTGAGGTCACGCACGCACAAGAGTAACTGCTTCTGTAAAATGTCCAATTTCTGTCAACATTATAACAAATTCAGACACAAGCCACTTACTTAATTTCAATGGGCAGAATTAATCATACACCCGTATGAGAAGTACACGAAAAATAACACCCACAAAATGTGTAAAGTGATCCTTTGCGTTTTTATTTATGTCCTTTCGTTATACATATAGAGAACTGTGTCATAGCAAAATAGGTCAATTGATTTACTGCAACATTTATATCAGTTTCTTAGAAAGTACATGTAGGATCCGGCCTTCTACAAATTACTTCTTCAGCTAATGGAAGGTCTTCATCAAAACGAGACACGATTCATCTGGTGTTGATTAAGCGAGACCTGGTCACTGTGGCTTTTATGATTCCAGATCCAGGATGCTGCCCAGAAGCATGTGGAACCTACCTAGTAATTAGAGGTTTGTCTACTGATTTGATTAAGATAAAAAATGCCATTATTATATGTTCTTCAAGATAACTGTGTTAAAGGAACTATTAAGCCCAACTCACACTACGCACGATTGCACTACGGTAACATTACGATTTGATCGTACTGGTATCGTATGGTGTTTTTTACGATCTGTTATGTGAAAACGGTTTCTGTGCGTGAGGTACACGATATGAGTACAACTAAAGCACGAAAGGTCACGATTCTAACACGGTCAGAACACAATCAACACAAACTTGACACGACGCTTTCACGATGCAATCACGAATGGTGTAAGAATAATGCACTATTTTAAATAATTTGTGCAAAGGCAAAACAAGGTTAATCATTGCTTTTAATGATCAATGTAGAATCGTTATTCATCCTGTGATGTATTGCAGCTATGAAATACAATGTCATCGCAATAAAGACAGGAGGGCATATATTGCTTATTTTAACATTATCTTCGAACAATCTTCCTGAGTTGGTCTCTCTTCTTCTGGCTTCATGCGAATAACTACCGATTGTGTTTCAAAGGCATTCCTTCTGATTCAAAGCAGTTAAATTTCCAGATCACCTAAGGAAGTTTACATTTTGACATCGAGAAACTTGCTAAGTCGATCGATAATTGAGGACATGTACATAATAATTCGCTTCCTACCAAATTATGAAACATCCGCATTTCTACATGGTGATAATCACATTTCCTAGAACTATATATGAATATTGAGCGCCCAAATTACCGTTTTCGACTTCTAGGTCATTAATTGTTATTTCAAAAACTGAGTCTGTGGTAAAAACTTTACAATTGGCCTGAGAAAGCAATGTTGCTTGAGTCCAGCGCAATATAAGTATCCCAATTGTTATCATTATTACCTGCTTTGTTCAAAAGGATTCAGTTTAATTTCTAGTTGATAACAAGGACATATGTGATTCATTCGAACAAACAAAAGCAAACATTATTTTCCATTTACCAGAGAAATCACTTTTTCTTTATCTAATGTGTTCGGGAGATGATTTCTATTTACTTATCTGAATTTTCGTACGATTGCGTATGGAAATTACACATAATTTGTATAAGTCCAATGCACATAATCTTCAGAATAGCATAAAGATCTTAAGCACTAATTTGTCTGATATGCGACTTTTGCAATATACAGTTTATCGGTCTACATAACTTTGATGAGCTACCACATAATTTTGCTTGTCGCATTTTATCATACTTTGAATCAAAATCTTGCAGCAGTAATTCGTAACCTTTTCTTCCCTATGATTTAAAGGAATACTTTCATGTCGAAAATTCATTGTTAGTTTTCACACATATTGCCCATTTATGCATCTTTAAACTTTGTATTTTGCACAAAATAAAATTTCAAATATCTAATAAATTAAAAGGACCCAAATATATCATATCTTATATGCTCTTTGCACTTTAAGTCTTCTTGACAATTGTGTGAAGACAAATAGTTATCCATGCATGTAGCGTTTCCACTGGCTGAACTATTGCATTGAAGTTTATGTTGCAACATTTTGCCGTTAGGTGAAGCTGCTGGAAGCCCTAGAATAGCGTTGATTAGAACATTGGTTGTGTCGGAATTAATCACGGAGCTACAACTGAACAAAACAGTCGGTATGCACGGAAAGAGAATTGTCGGCAGTGACGTGGCGATTCGCTCGTCTCCCTCGCTTACCATCAATACCTTACCATCGTTTATGCTGACAAGTTGACTAAAAGTAAGACACGCGAAGCACACGTGATGAAAACGTTTTGATGGGCAACGCTCTTATTGGTGCAAGGTCAATCCAATATCGTGTAACGATCGTATCCTGATCGTACAGTAATCGTGTGACTCCGTGTTCTGTACGAGCTGTCATCGTGGTCCTAATGTTTAGCACTATAAGGGTTAATTTAACATGAGTACGATAATAGTACGACTGCAAGAGGGACAATTTATCGATCGTGTGGTGGTTGTGTTGTGGTCGTGCTGTTATCGTGTCCTAAGGCTGAGGCACGATCAACATAATCACAACACATACACCACACAATCACCACACAATTACCACACGATCGACACGCCCACAACACGATTTTCTGAAATCAGGAACATGTTTGCGATTTGAACAAATCGTGTTGGAAAAATAGCACGATCAGTTCAATCACTGTACGATAACCACACAATAGCAGCACAATAACCACACAACAACAACACAATGACTACACGACACTTTCGTACAGCGATCGTAGTCGATCGTACATAGTGTGAGTTGGGCTTTAGTTTTGGAACGTGAAGTCTTGAAACCGGCATTTATATCTAAACATTCTCAACACTGTTGCCAACATGTAACTCAATAACTTATCGTGGTGTAATGGTTTGCGTGCTTCAGACACCTACGACAGTCGGAGCTTACATGCTTCTTCTTCTAGAAGCCAGATCAATTTTGAGTCGTTATGCTGTCTATCTCTCACATTGCCTTTGTTGCCTCTCTGATCCATTCGATCCCTTTTTCGCTGGTCTGTCTCCTCTCTTTAGGATGCTTGTCACCCACGTGTTTAATAACTGCAATGGTGTTCAAAACACGTTTAACCCCATCTCACTCACTCATTATTTGATATTGACAATAGCTTCCTATTGTTGATAACAGACTCCAAGCAGATGTAAGCAAAAGAGGATAACGATTCGGCACAGTCGAGTCTTTCTCAACTATTAATGAATGAAGGTTTAGTAATAGCGACTGCCAGCGAGTAACCCTCTAAATATAAATACAGATACATTCGCATGTATGTCTCATTGATTTCAAAATCGAATGTATTATGAAACACAAACTATAATACCATCAAAATTCCCTATTAGTATACTTTTGGCACATGTCAAACATAAATGTTATCCTTTTCCCTCTGTGTGTATATGTGCGCGTGTGTGTATGCGTGTTTGTTTATGAGTGTAAAAGCAAGAACAATGTTCAAAAGTTTTAATCTCCTAACTCGAACAGCAGGAATAAAATTATGCGTTACAAACTTAAAATATAACAATGTCACACGCCTTATATATGCACGTGTATAAGTCACTTAGAAGATAAATAGTTGCGTTTGTAAAATTTCCGGGATTCATTGTTATTCAACACCCGCAAATTTAGTTTAAAACCGACGGCGAGACCTTACAACATACTTGTTTAATTCGAGACCGAAATCAACAATTATAAAGCTCGTAGAAAAATATCGTAAAACCCCGAGTACAATAGTCTTGAACTAGCCCACAACCATTGTGACAGCGACGCAAACATTGTGACGTCAAAACCGTTGGCCTTTGTGACGTCATACCATGGGAACGGCATTCAAAAGAAGGCGGCCGCATGAAACTTTGCGGCAAACTTGGGCAATTAAGCCAGTTGAAAATATTTTCGTTCTTCAAAAATAAATCATATTAAAGTGTATTTGTGATATCTATCGGTAGACACAATATAAAAAATGACAAAGACAACTGTCAAATCGGAGTACGGCATTAATTTTCTAAGAAACTGGAAAATTAAAACTTGAGTCGGGCCGGCACTAGTGAACATGTTGTATCAATTCGCGGTGATTCGCCTTTGCTAATTTGCGGGTATTCATTGTCATTCAACATAGGGTATTTTTTTCGAATCGACCAATCAGAATCGAGGATACAACGAAGTCATGTTACAATACACATTAATCTGATTTGTCAGATGACTTCACCGAAAGTGTTGCCTAGTTGATTTGAAAACAACTGAGTCTGAACATACAAGTAGAAAAGCAGTGAACGCACTTAAAATATAACTACTCTTGCGATTCAAGATAATCATAAAGAGCATTGATATAAAAACAACAGTTAAAATATGTGGTACTACTATGATAGGTTACATACATTGACAGGTAGTCATAACCATCATGATAATATTACACAATTAATAAGTAAATTTCAAATATGCTATTTTTATATTAATATACATGGATACAAAATTTATGTAAACCTGTTGATATATGATGAACACTGTGTTTGAAAACTTCCGGAATATATTCTTGCTAATAACGTTATCACTCGGTGATTTAATTTGATTGCAGTCTTGATGCAATGTTAACCGTCTTGTTTCAAGTTTCTTCAATCTATAAACGTCAGATAGAAATTGTCAGGGGCAGTAATATCAATATTTTGACATGATAAGTGATCCATGAAAGTAATGGAATTAATCGATAAACCATGACACTTGATTCATAAGTTTTATTGGATTTTCATGATTTCAATCAAATAATTTATTAAATGTGAGTGATGATTTAAGAGAAATATTCCAAAAGACAATATAATTTTACTCCTAATACCGTACGCAAATCAAGCGAATAAAAATGTGTGCTGTTTTCATTTTCTATAGTGGGAGGTCGACGGTGTAAGCCCTTGTAAATATTGCCATCAAAATAAATGTTCTCCAAATGAGTGGTTGAATGCAAGAAAAAAATAAGAAGCAAAGCTGTTTACATAGATCAAGAGTCTAAAACAAGTATAGAATACAGAGTTTAAAGTTCATCAAAATACGATTAACTAAATGAACCAGATAAGGAATGCACAGTAACATGGAGATACGGAGTATGATATTTTTTCATCTAATATATGGGAGTCAATCAAAATATTTATTAAAATTTTTAAAAAAACGAAGAGAAGGATCTATATTTATCCTTATGTGTATGGTATTGTCACAACTTATCATTTATCAGCACAATTTATTTTAAATAGAACCAATCGCTGTTTTAATCAAAACAAATATTTGCTTTTCTAGTTTCCATTCAATTATTATTGTTCCTTATACATATACAAGGTTTTCTTATTATTACTTCAATAAGGTTTGTTACATTGAGTATGGTAAACGACTGATTATAGCAACTCTCAAACAAATTCATATCAAACTAAATCAAACCTTTAGAACTTGTTTTCTATTCACAATACTCTACATTGAATGTCATCTCTTTAATATTATATATTATAGTGCATTAATATTTATTCCGTTGTTATATTCGTGGACAATATTTTAATCTGATGGATCATTGTTGTACCTTGACTCGATGTCATTCGATTCTGATGGTGTAAATACGAGGGCATGTTCCTTGAAAATGGTTAACGTCTTTTTTAAAAATAATTTATTCAGAACATTTCTTGACTGATACCAACAACGTTTATGAATAACAAATTGCTAAAAGGCTTGAGGTGTTTATTAGTGTTAAATATATCATTCAAATCTCTTTAATAATTAAAATAATTAATCATATGTGAAGCAAGATTGGAAGATTGACATAGATATAATCAAATGTCAGTATTAGGTCATGCACTACTTGGATTAAATTCAGTAAATAAATTTGATATGATATTTTGTCATTTGCTCTTTCATAATTTTAAACTATCAGAAAATGAAACAGTAAGACATTCATTATTACAAAGTTACTAAGCTTTTGAGGAATGTGCTAACTATTTGTAAGCCCATGGATGAAAATGTAATTGTTTTCTTTACTTTAATTTATAAGAAAAATGACTATCAAAACGTATTACACATTCTTTTTCCAAAAGGTTTTGTACTATCTATTTCATGTATCATTTGACTGGCAAATTCAAAGCAATTTCTAATTTTCTCGCTTTTGAAATTAAAATGACTAATGGAAGTCTTACAAGTGCACAACCTGAAATAAGTAAAAACTGCCTACCAACATCGGTCTATTTAAATTTTGCTACGGATACAGCCGTTGAATATTTCCTCGTTAAAACAATGATCTTTATATGTTCACTTTATTGAATCTATTGGCAATAAAACAAATTGTACAAGAATAACAGTCAGTCATATAAAGACAACAGTCAGTCCTGCCAATTAAAACAACAAAGATAATAACGTTACATATTTGATGCCAACAACAGAATGTTTTATTAAATAACTATTATCTGGTGGGTTGCAATTACAGCGTAACAGATTTTGTAACCTATGGGTCTACTAAATTTCCAATATTTCATGGATCAGTAGACAGAAACCGTTATTTAGTGTCAGTTATCGTATTTGTCAAGTATCAAAGATGATTAAACCTTGTCAAACCTAAAATTAACGGAAATGCACTCCTGGTGTCGCTGTTAACTGTCGTAAGACTGAACTATCAGCTAAAAAGTTTGGAATCTATTTCCAGGCTAAGATTATTTCCGGTACATGTCTGTTTATCACGTTCATCACACATATAAAATTGATCAGAACATTTCAACATGTTATCGAGCTGCACCGAGCATTTGAAATAAGATCAATGTTTGTTTATCTAATAATTTCAAGCGTAGCTTGTTATTGCCTGCACTAATATAAATATTACAAAGTCATGTCCAGACCAGGGTGGAGGGTACAAAACATCCGTCATATTGAATTGCAGTTACAAAGATTTTCGAAAAATAATTTGATTGACATATAGACTAGGTTTAGGTGAACTACGCCGTCGTTGTAGTGTCATATTCAAACATGTCATCGACATATTTCATTGTATTAAAAAGTACTGAAGTTGGTTCATAAAAATGTGGAAGGAGTAATCACGAATGGTTTTAATTGATCTTCTTGAATACTATAGATTAATTTCGACAAGTAGCGACGTTTATAAGTAAAGTTAACAGTATATGTAAGCATAGTAAAAAGTATCACAGTAAATGCAAGCATAGTAAACAGTATAACAGTAAATGTAAGTATAGTAAACAGTATAAGAGTATATGTAAGCATAGTAAACAGTATAACAGTAAATGTAAGCATAGTAAAAAGTATAACAGTAAATGTAAGCATAGTAAAAAGTATAACAGTAAATGTAAGCATATTAAAAAGCATAACAGTAAATGCAAGCATAGTAAACAGTATAAGAGTATATGTAAGCATAGTAAACAGTATAACAGTATATGTAAGCATAGTAAAAAGTATAACAGTAAATGTAAGTACAGTAAACAGTATTTACAGTAAATGTAAGAATAGTAAACAGTATAACAGTAATTGTAACATGACTTCGATGTATCCTCGATTCTGATTGGTCGATTCGAAAAAATTACCCTATGTTGAATGACAATGAATACCCACAAATTAACAAAGGCGAATCACCGCGAATTGATACAACATGTTCACTAGTGCCTGCCCGACTCAAGTTTTTCCAGTTTCTTACAAAATTCGTGCCGTACTCCGATTTGACAGTTGTCTTTGTTCTTTTTTGTAATGTGTCTACCGGTAGATATCACAAATACACTTCAATATGATTTATTTTTTAAGAAGGAAAATATTTTCAACTGGCTTTCTTAGTCCAAGTTTGCCGCAAACTTTCATGACGTCGCCTTCTTTCGAATGTCGTTCCCTTGGTATGACGTCACAAAGGCCAACCGTTTTGACGTCACAATGTTGACGTCGCTGTCACAATGGTTGTGGGCTAGTTCAAAACTTTTGTACTCGGGGTTTTACGATATTTTTCTACGAGCTTTATAATAGTTGATTTCGGTCTTGAATTAAACAAATTTGTTGTAAGATCTCGCTGTTACGAATGCCAACGCCGTCAGTTTTAAACTAAATTTGCGGATGTTGAATAACAATGAATCCCGGAAATTTTACAAACGCAACTATTTATCTTCCTAATGTGAGTATAGTAAACAGTATAACAGTAAATGTAAGTATAATAGACAGTATACCAGTCAATGTGAGTATAGTAAACAGTATAAAAGTAATTGTAAGAATAGTAAACAGTATAACAGTATATGTGAGTATAGTAAACAGTATAACGATAAATATATTCAAAGGGGACATTATTCAGTATTGTCACATGGGAGATGGCTTGTCATACGATGGTTTACGTTGGCATCTAAATTGTTCGTGTAAATGTGACGAATTAATGCCTAGTATCTGAGTATCAAATTGATGGAGGGAACTTTAGATAAATGCAGTGTTCGAAAAATACGTTTGGTCTGAAATTCTAACCTCTCCTTGTAAAAAAGATGGAGCTGAAACCTTAATAAAGATCGAAGGGATAGCGATATGTTGGGTTTGGTGCAGTACCCATCCGGCAAGAATCATTAAACAGAAATTGGGCAAAGCTCCAACAGGAAAGAATATATCTTCTTTCATTTGACTCTGTTAGCTTGATCAAGTGATTTCATCAAGTGATTTCGAGTAAAAGATTGCATTCTAAGTGGTTAACTGAAGCATGTTTCAAGCCTCCAAGTCTAGGAAAAAACATTTAGATGAAAGATTGCATGTATGAAAATCTTTGTAATATATTTGCATTTGATTAAAGCACAAAATGTATGTTTTAACATAAACATGTATTCTTCAGGAAAACACGTCAATGGTCGAAATAATGCTTTCTCATCGAAAACACACAGATGCATCGTGAATAATAAATGACATTTCACGTTTGAAGCAAGAAGTGTGCTACATGAGGATAGATCAATGCAGTCCTCCCTTAAAATCACAAATTTTGAACTTTAGGGAGACAAATGATTTTGTTTTATGTGATCAATATAAATACCCATTAACGTGGAATGAACTGATATATATATATTATGCATTTTGCAAACATTTTTGTTTTGTATTAAGGAATTGCCATTCAAGATGGATAGGTATGTAAAACGTTATATTTTGAAAGTTGAATATTACTCTTGTTTCCTCGAATAATCAGATGTGCCTTTATATATATTTTAGGTTTGTGACCACCAATTTTAAGGTTCAAATAACTGATACCATGAATGTGATATTCGATGATACCCAAGAAGTAGCGAATAGGACGCGGGTTTAGAATCAATTCGCCCAGTAATGTAACACATCTGTTTGAGAATTAACCTTGTTTTTCTTGGACTCAATCAGGGCAATACAATGGGCAACAATACCTCGCCTTTCTTAAGTAACATCTGAGGCCAGTTTCTCTGGATTAACTGACAGATCTGACTGCTAAATTCTCTCTGTTCATTTTCCATGCAGGCCATCCGAATTAGTTCGTTTTCAAGTCTGTGTAAGCTTCTTTGTGTGAAGAAAAAGTTTGAAAGTGATTTGAAGCTAGTATGTAACAAAAAATAAATAAAAATACAAAAACTTAATAAAAATGTTGTCCTTATTACACGCAACATCATATCCTTTTGCGTTTACAATGTTTTAATATGTTAATAAATGTCAAATCACTGTATATTTTCAGACTTCAGGATTACCTATGATGATTCATAACGACCTAGAGGATGAGTAACAACACAATAGCCAGGTATCGAGTGGGTGAGTGACTGCTAAGAGCTATTTGGAAAAGATTTAGTAATAAACAGCGTCATGAAAGATTGAAACATGACCCAAAATTATCTACTTCTCTTACTTGTACATGGACTCAACAGTGCTCTAACAGCCAAACTGATACACCTATTGGCTCGAATGTCATAATATTAACCAATAAGATTGTTAATTAATACAAGACAGGTTTTATCAGAAGTGGATGTTGTATCATGATATTGTAAATTTAAAGTGATCTTTCTTGAATTGTTGCTTCTTCTGTCTGTCCATCATGTTATATTTCTATATTCTCAAATATGTCACAACCATAATGTGTTACTGCATCATTTCAAGTAATGATATATTCAATATGAACGAGCTGTTTGATCTTGACCTTTTATAGGTTTTAGAGATGAAAAGTGTGAATGTATGAGTGATTGCGTTGTCTTCGTCGTGTGTGCAAAAAAAAAAAAAAAAAAAAAAACAACAGAATTTTTTTATTCTCCATACTTTAAACTTCAAAGGATCTTCCAATACCCTTGGAATGAAGTCCCTGTTTGTAACAGGGTTTCTGAAATAAAAATTTGATTAAAAAAAATATTATCTCATTTTAATCAATTTAATAAATCTAGTTCAAAAGATGTTTTAAGAATATAAAAATCGTTATAGCATGGTTGAAATGTTATCCAAGCATGGCAATATGTATGTTTGAATTTACTACGTCATTTACGTGTATAACATTGACCTCTAGAATAATTTTTAAAAACCTTCACATAATCAATTCAAAACAGTATCATTACTCAAGTCTGTTTAAGTACCAATGCGCTAAATACTCTAGACACACAACAACAGTCGTTTAGTGTAACAGTTAATGAAAGTTAAATGTCACTTTAATACAAAATGTCTCACCAACGTTAACATACTTTATGTGACAAATAACAACACTAAACAACACCTAACCATTTGAAATGGAAACAATACAGTGAATGGTACAGTTATAAAGTATATGGTCTTACGACGGAAGAATCATAGAATGCCCATTCCTTTACAGCACGAAAATTTCTTTGTCCTGTCTAAATTATAAATTGGCAGATATCAGCCAATACTCACAATTACAGGTACCACACAATCAGTGTTTTTTAAAATGATAAAAACGGTATAACACTTCTGATGTTTTATTCTCAATTGTCTTCATACTCCTTTTTTAAAACGTTTTTTATTATTGTAAAGTAGCTTAAGATATCATGATGCTATATTTTAAAAGCAAACTGAAGCTGATTTTGCATGGCCTCCATTTTGGTTACTTACTCTAGATTTGGACCTACGCTATTGATAGTTTAGGCCTCGGTGCTTAAAGTATTTCTAACTGCAGTCGCTGTTCATTAATCATTGTCTGGGGAAGAATTCGATCCTGTTTGATCTTACTCCTCCGCTGCTGACACTTGGTATACTAACGACCTTAGGTTCACATTTAGTGTGCTGTCAAGTGTGGCATGTTGAAGTGTAATAACATTTCACATACTATCAGTTCATACTTCCTATTCCTGTTAAATGCATGTTGAATTAAATCATATTTACATTTTCATGTTTCGTAATTAAATGACGATATTGAGCACGCCTCTGAAATGATAAAAATATTGAATAATTATTCATGTCAAATAATCAAACAAAACAAATTTTCTTTTATTATGTATATATACCTTCTTTTCTGATTGATGTCGTGAGGTGAGTTTGGGTTTAACGCCGCTTTCAAGAGAGTTTCACTTATGTCACCGATGCAAGTTTTATCGCAGGTAGAAAGTCCGCAATACCATTATGGCTATGTGTTGTGGTAAAACCTGCGAGCATCGGCTAGAACTAGTGAACCACGGGGAGTACTTCACAATTTTTCTGGGATTCGAATACTCATGATCGCAAGCCGAACCACTGGTCTATCCCGCCCCTTTCCGATGTGTAATCATATGTGTAATCCTTGTTAGTGACTCTTGTCAAAGATTATGAGTACACTGTATTTTCTCATTAGTTATTTACATGTGTACGTCTATCAATTACTTTATATGCATGTACACATCATAGATGACAATAACAGAAAGACAGAGAACATGAATAACAAATGACTGAATATGCAAATATGTAAGAAAAGCTACAATGGGTAAGTTGGGCAATTTATTTTACATGTCCGCATTCATATTTGAATTATGGCACGCAATATTGCACTCAGATAGGCTACTTGAAGAAATATCTGGCCTTATAAACCACCAGTGACGCCTCTCTATCGTTCTTGCTGGACAATATTTTATGCATTTTCCCTCAAAACTGATTCACTCACTCTTCCCCGGGCAGTTATCTTAATAAAGCACGCAGTTATCTTAATAATGCCCTATGCCCTGGGGACTTATCTTGATATTATCCAACACACATTCCTCTTGACATAAGATAAGATTGTTGGCTTTCAGTTCAAGTCAAAGTGTTCATCATCACGTTTGAAAAATAAGTCCTATTTTCAAATTTTTATCTTCAAATGTTTTCGAAATATACCGTCTCGAAACCATATTATTCAAACTCCACCGATCATTCCGCTTGGCCACAATGCCAGAAACCATGCAGTTTTAGAGCTTTATATAACATGTATGTTTTTTTTATCCAAGTTGCACCACACTCTCTCACTCAAAAAGCTCTATCCGCCCCTACCTTGACGTAGTTAAATATATACAGAGTTCCCCCATTTCATCACATATCAAAACATTGTTTCGATGTTTCTGTCGATTCTAGGTTTGATAAAACATGATCTGTGGGCATTGTGGGTAAGTAACCGCTCCTTCCTCGAGAAATACCGATGGGCCTTCGGTTCCGCAAGCAGTCTTACTATTTGATAATGGGTGGGAAATGTTTTATCTTACTCATATGCGCTGACTTTATCTTTCTATTAAATAATAAAAATAATAATAACATTCTTACACCGCGCATATATCCATGGCAAGGCATGCTCAAAGCACCATGAGTATTATTACCCTGGAGGGATAGTATGTTCGGTGCCGCCGATTAACAAGCGCTCCGCGCGACCTTATAGGTCCATACTTCCCCCTTGTTCAGGCACCCATTTGTACAGCTGGGTGAACTGAGTGCAAAGTGGATGAAGTGTCTTTCTCAGGGACACAACACAGGATGAGACCCAAGTCACAAATTTTTGGTGCCTCCACTGGGATTCGAACCCAGGTCTCTGGCGTGAGAGGGAAGCATGCTATCCCCTACACAACTATTGATGCAATGACGTTCCTTGACATATTTTATAAATGACAAGATATCAAAAATCAAAAAGTTAAGACAGTCGAAATTTGTTACACTAAAATGGGATATATTTGTGGTTCGAAACAACATGTGCACAGTTTCTTAAAAATAAATCTGTATTTCATAATGGAGGACAAAGGATTGAATATTGTTAACAAATGATATAAATAACAAATCTCTTATACTCAGTTTTATTATCACTATTGGATGCCCTTTGACTTTGAACTTTTGCACTTACAGAACCGAATTACCTTTTACCTATTACCATCAGTCAAAAATAAACAATCAAATGGCACTATTGAAAACATTTGACATATGCGACTCTAACAACATGTTTACCAACTGACAAATGTTACTTATTTCTTTGGAACTGTTATCGTATACAAAGATAGTTAACTGAAGTTTAAAGAGGACATGGACATATAATTTCCAATGTATAATTAAACTGCAACTATTGAGGTATGTAAAAGGACATTGGTTCGAATAATGTTGAAAGTAGTTTGCCACAACACAGAGTATACAGTGGACTATAGCTTTAGAGGTTTAATAAGTAGATTTCATTTTTTCTATAAGTTAAAAACAATACATTAGAACGCCTGCGTTGATTAAATCATGATTAGTTTTGATTCGTTTTAGATAGAAACTAGTCATTCAATTAACTTACTGATGTTTACTTTTTATCCAAAACTATGGTTATTGTTACAGAAGTCAAATAACGTTCCTATATATAATAAATGTTATTTCAATCAAATGCGAATGAACTGTATATGTAATGCACTTTTAAACATGTTTGTGTCGTGTTAATATGTTACCATTTTAGATCAAATAGGTGATTAAAATATTGTAATACTTTTGGCTTTAGCTACATATTACAAATTATATTTAATTTTTTTTTCTCTAAGATACGTTTTTATGTACAATTTTCTGTACACACACTATGAAGCTCCATATCACTGACACCATTAATGTGATACTCGCTGATATTCAGGAGGTGTGCTGCGGTTCTAGAATCAATAGGCCAAGTAATGTAACACATCTGTACTGAATTAGTTTGAGGATCAAACTTGCTTTTTATGGATTCATTCGGGGCAATACAATGGACAACCATAGGAACCTTTTGTTGAGTAACGTCTAAGTCCAGTTTTTCTTGATTAACTGACAGATCTCTCTGCTACAAGCTCTCCCCGAACCTTTCAAATCTGGTCATCTAATTAATCACTTTTCCTCCAAGTGAAGAAAAATCTTGGGTGATTGTGAAACTATCAAACAACACAACTCATAAATAAGAATACAAATACTAATTCACATGATGTCCTACCTTCATGAAAAGCCTCTTTTATTATGCAATATCTAAACTTGTTAGATAATTCAATGAAGATTTTCTGACTTCAGGAGTTGATAGAAGGGCAATGCGTCTTAAATATGATATTTTGTCCTGTTTTGATTTCAATGATACATGCGCTGTTTTGGTATTGAATTTTCCGTTTTAAATAATGTAATATTGTTTTTATTAAATCAACTTGTCATTATAAACATTAACTGCAAAATTTGAATATTTCAATTTTTATTATCAAGTTATTAAATATTTGTAAATCTGTAATCAAGGTTTTAAAACATTTTGGTTAAAATGATTACAGCATATATATATAAAAAATAAAGAACGAAATGACATGTTAATTGACATGTTTATTACTAACGCACAGTATCATATTAACATCTAGTGAATATAATCAAATAGGTTGTTCAACCGAGATCCATCATACTTGCTATATTTTCATTTTTTATTTCTATGCCTGCAATATCTTCATCATTAGCAGTATGTTCACCTCTGCCATTTATCCTACGTCTCCCAGTGCATTCTTCAACATCACATGTAATGCTGACCTATAATATTAAGTGATGAAGAAAGTAATATGATTATATTGGTCACATTCTTTCACAGTAATCTGTTTATGGAATATCAAATATATGTATGATCTATATGATTTATAACAAACAAGACAATACATTACCCATATTACCCAAAGATTTAGTGAGTGAGCTCACTTTTAAATCACGATCCAAAAAGCCTGTCTGGTTCAAACATTTATGTACATCAGACAGCAGAGGTTTTAGACCTCAAATGGATTACAAAATGTGTGAGTAAAGGTTAGCAATAAGGTAAAAATATTATGGCAAATATTATGTTCTCATTTGTCTCTATACTCGTCGTTATGTGGTTAAACAAATGAATCTTCCATATTGTTGTCGTGTTCGTCCATTAGTCTACAGATACAGGAATACACTAAGTTCGTAAATATGAAATGGATATTTCAAAGGATCTTTAGTCTAGCCTTCAAGCGGAACAAAATTATTCAAATGCAGTGTTTTGCTTCACTTAGGACTACATGACGCTAAATTCGGAAAAAAACGAAACTGATAATATATGACTTCCATTCTGTCTACTTACACTGGATTCGGACCACACTATTGATAGTTAAGCACAGGAAGCTTAAGGAATTTCTCACTGCAGTCACTGTTCATTAATCATTGTCTGGGAAAAAATTCGATCCTGTTTGATCTTACTCCTCTGCTGCTGACACTGCTATCCTCACAACCTCATGTTCACATTTTTTTGCTATCTATTGTGGCATGTTTTTCATGCTATCAGTTGTTTCTTCCTATTCCTATAATAAGGCATTTTGAATGCATTAAGATTTACTGATTTGTTTTATATTTTATAGAGAGAAGAAAGCTCAAATCTGAAAAAAGTATTTAATTTTAAATAACAAAACAAAATTAAAGTCGTGTTTTTAAAAAATAATAATTATTTCTTAAAGTTAACGCATGTGGATATATTTATTTCTGTACCATATATGTTTACAGCTCCTTAACAAAAGTCATAAATTTCAAATTTATATGATATTCTTATTCAAGCACCGATCATTCAAAAGTTACAATGTTTTTGAGAAGATGAAGACAATGCATATTTCAATGACATATTTTATTATGTTGACAATAGTACTACAGGAAGTCCTTTGGCAGGGAGTTATGCAATAATGGTGTCCAAAATGTTTAACCTCCATTTTTTATCATCTTATAAAAATTTTCATTTTTTAAAAAAACTCAAGATAACTGGTAATTTTAACCCATGAGTTGTCTTTTGAGTTTATCGAAAATGTGTTAAAATAATATGATACTGAACAATCTTGTCTCATGAAAATCTCAGTTCTTACTTCTGATCCAATGCTCAATTTGAGCAATGCCCAAATTGTTCCGGGCATTTCTGATATCTGTATGTACAGTGCAATAAGGACTCCTTCATAGAATCATCTAAAAGTTTTGCCAGTCAAGTATTTTCCTAAGAAATGGTGACTCAGTAAAAGTTTTGAAAAAAGATGATTTTAATGACCACATGGTTTGGTCAGTCAAGTTCCTAACATGTCCTAAAATATCATAAATGATCATTTCAAATAGTATTTCATAAACATCATAATTGAATTGGATTAAGTATAAGAGACAAAAACTCATGCCATTTTGAACTAAGAATGTAATATGTATATTTTAAAGGCTCCATAACACACAATGTCGCGCTCAAATTGGATTTCTATTGATACATATTCTTATCTGCTTACAATAATGAAAGTGATAAGCCAGCATGGATCACAAAGGAATATTACAAATAAAAAAGGGTTGGCTGAGTACAAAATTGGAAATGATGCAACTATAACTAAGAAACTAGAAGTGTGTGTAGTTTTTGCTTTTATACCTTAATCTCTTAACGGGAAACAAAGGATGAAATCATCAAGTCTACTTTGGATAAATTACATTTATTACTTGTAGCCCATGACGCACACAAGCAGGGGAACAGTGTCTGCTTTTCAATAAAATCTAAAAACTTTACGTTGTTACTTTACAGAGCCGATTAACCATTACATGATACCTTTCAGCTGCAGTGGGTTATTCCTTATCAAATTACGCCATTGGTTACAATCGGCATACGGAACTTCAACAGTCGGCTTATAAACAGACTTACCCATTGGGTTTATAGGGACAAGTAATGCATGTCACTGCTGTATTTGTCTCTTGTGGTCAATTAAAGTTTCACGAGGTCAAACAATTGTAATTTCGCTTCATCAAAAAATTCATACTTTTGATTTTATCACAGGACATAGATAGATTCATTGTATTTGAAGTTGAGTCTCTGACGACAATGAACAACAATCGTGGTACAGAATGGATCATTACGTTCGCTTTCAATTGTTTTTATGTATCGTATGGACCTTAATCACATTGATCATAGCAAGAGAACAATATAATCCCATACGGATACTTTTTCAATGATGAATACGTATTATGAATAAAGACTTGAAGTAACATAGTTGGTAGATCAACCTATTTGTCAAATCGACAGCATTAGTCGAGAAGTGTGAAGAAAAATCAGGCAGGGTCGCCCAGACAATGATTAATGGGAGGTGACCAATACTTAAAGAGTTGACTCTTTTAGAGTCATTTCTCACGAAAAATGATTTAAAATCTCAGAAATAGAAAATGATTGAAGCATATATTGCATGCATGATGACATGACTTAAATCAATATATGAACATATAAATATTTATTGTTCTATATATATCCTTAAAAGCTTTATCAGTTGTGTATTCCATTATGGTTATAATTAAAAACATCTTCATGATCTAAAGTTTGTGCTGTTTAAGTTTCGTGTAACGTGTTTCATTTTGACAAAACACTTTTCTTTCTTTTTCAGTTCAGCATAAACTATCGATCCGGTTTGAGTGGTGTCAGGGATTTCTTCAAACTTCTCAGCCTCCACTCCATTTCCACTCTCAGCTACTCGGGCAACACATCCTTGCAGGGAAATTGACTACTTGAAATGGCCCACTTGCTTACTAACAATGATATATTGTTTGCCAAATTTCTATTTTGCAAATGTTTAATCCCATACTGCATCAGCTCGAGATGCAACTTGTAAATTTCAGCAAGAAGAATGATACTGATCCAGAGCTCAAACAGGTGATGGTATAAAAACATACATGACATCTTATGATATTAAACGCTAGTTTTAATTTAGAGTATCCTTTTTTGTCCTGAATTATCTTATTCATCTTCATGAATCATCATTATCATGAATATCATTTGTTGTGGATGCAAAGCGGGCAACTCAAAGTTGTGTATATTCATATAATGGCAAATTTATCATTTTGATGTAATTTATTTTTTTAGAATTATTGTAAAAAGCAAATTAAAAATTCCAACGTGCTTTTGCTTAGTTTGAGCTTAACATTTATGAGTACGTTTCAAATTTCAATCAAAAACAAGAAAATGTCATAGTTTGGGCATTTAAGAGATAAAGATGCAACTTTAGACTCAGATCATATGATGTTTTTGGCTTTATCTGTGTCACTTTATGTAAATATTTCAGTAGCAATGGTAAGTTATGATAGTTACAGTACGACGACAACGACATCAAACTTCTATACAACGCTTTAAAACTTTTTAAAATTTGTTGTTTATTGTTGCCTATTTATTATGCAATAAGCAACATTTGTTTCAAGTAAGGGTAGAAGAAATCTAATCCTTAAGCAAAAATGTGAACAGAAAGATACTTAGAAACTGATTGTGTTTATTCTTTTCACTTGTTTTTTTAAAAAACACTATTTATGGATGACATCACTTGATTTTACAATATCTCAACAGTTTAACCATTCATTGTTTTACCTTTAAACGAGATTAATATACTTGTTTTATGAGTAGATATTTGATTCATAGTTGGTACATGTAATTGTATCAATTTAGTAAACATGATGCAGAATGTTTTGACATTGACGTGCCAGACAGTATAATAGTGATAAGCCAATATTAATCGGTCTGGGAAGCTTCTGCTTGCTGTTGTCTGACTGATACCAGTGACTCTGAAAGTGTATTTTCTGATTGAAGTTCTGATTCCATGTAATCATCGAGGTGTCAACTCCTTAAGCTCCATAGCTCTCTGTTTCATTTTGACACCAGATTAGGACATTTCATTAAAACAACAATTGTATTTATTAACCCTCGTTTTGATGCGAAAAAGGTCAATGCTAACGTATACGCTCAGATATGTATTATCGATCCCAAAAAACATTTGTGTTTATAAATCTAACACGACTGCAACTTTAATTGAAGTGTTTTTGTTCTCTTTGGTCCGCAAGCTAGTGTCAATGGCAAGGTGACATTATCTGCTGTTGTTTGAAACACTGATGTTTTGCAGTCCGAAACGTTTAATCACACTATGTTAAACATATTTGGTAACACAATTCCTCAAAATAATTTTCAGGAAAGCGTTATTTAAATCAACCTACGCTGTAATCATGTTTTACATAAGAGGAAAACTATAAACCAAATACACATGGATAAAAAGTTTTGCAACCAGTTGAACTTCTTCGTGTTAACTGCTACCTTTAACTTCAAACTCCTTCACCTGCAATGGTACCGAAAGTGAAAGAACTGTTGGACAAGTGATGGCAATTTTGGGGAACCACCAAAATAAAAAGGCTACTTTAATAATGGAAAATCTCTAATCAATTGTTTATAGTTAAATGACTTCAATCCTCAAATTAATGTTGACGGAATATAAATCAATATTTGTATAAATCGGCCTTCAATAAAAAGTTTCCGACCATAATTTGATCCTAGCATGAACATTTTACAAGTAGTATAATAGTTCCGTCCGTGTCTAACTGGAAATTGTGATGATTAAACCACGCTTTACAACAAAGAAGATATTGTCAAAGTGCTACTGATTCCAGTGATATATGTATATGTCAGTTGACAGGTATGAGAGAGTGAAATCTGCCAAAGTGTCCATGTACTCAGACTGCTAAGTAAAACGGACGTTGACAGCTTATGTCCCATCAGAGCGTAAATGGAGCCGTGTTATTTACAGAAAAAGGCCCGTGTTTCATCTGTGTTGATATAGACAGAGATGGCAAGATTCCACCCATTATATCATAGGAACATGATTACCATGAAAATAGATCTTGAAGGCTTCAAAGGATCGGTTACTTTAGAGGAGAATTGTTGTTTACTTATTAGTTTGTGTGTATTTGTCAACGCCGTATATCCAAGGATCCAATACTTCCCAATACGTGCATCATAATCTGCCTGTATCTGTGCAAGTGCATGTATGCAGGTATTTGTAAGGAAGATGAGACCTGTTCTATGTCGTTGTCGTTTGAGTTGTCAGTATAAATTATGAAGAGGGAGCAAACTGATTTCTTCTCAATTTCATCTGACTCCGTTGATCTGTTCCAATTCTTAACACGGACGTCCTCAGCGTATCAGCAAATTGTGGGATTTTTGGAAACAAAACTTTGTTGAAATTTTATATTCTTAAAATTCTAAACATATATTGGTTATTATTCATAAGGGTAGAAATAGAATATTGTGAACATGATTAATAGAGTTGACACTGGAGCCTTTGACAAAAATCAGTTGTTTTGAAGTAGAAATCTAAGACAGACGTTGCAATACACCTAGGATTTTCTTTAGATATTTACGTATTCAATAACGATCATAATATAAAAAGTGTTTCAATTTATAAAAAACAAAAATTGAGACAATTGAGAAATATGTAATTTGTCTGTTAGTTATGAGCATACTTTTTAAAATAAAAGCAGGAAACAGTAGTATATAGATATAAAATATATAGATAGTAGATATAATTCAAGAGCGTTAACGGTCCTTTGTTAACTTTTGTAGGCATTATCCTTGTTGAATTTGTTTGAAATAGAACATCAACATAACTAAGTAGTTATCAAGCTAGGTTTATTGAATTCTTTATTTAACAGAATTATCAGTCGAAGTAGCCATACCATGATTCAATAATGTTGTTGAAAGTGAAAAATAAATATGTTATCAAATGTTTAAAAGTAAGTTGTTTGTGGTTTATGTGTAAGACATTCCTAAAGTATCAGACTGAAGGTCAACCGTTTTGATGAAAACCTGTTTAAAATCCTGGATCATCAAAGCTAATCATTTAGTATTACAAGCACAAAGGGACATGACACGTGAACTTATTTCAAATACTGTATTTCACTTTGAAAAATAATCACAGTGATTTTGGTGGGTTGTAGAGGAAAACATAAAACGTAAAATTTAAATTATATAATTTGCTTTGTAACCGTGGCAGAATTCTTTAAAAATATATCCTTTACATTTAGTAATTCAAGATGGAAAGTTTTTTCACAGTTATGAGGAATGTTTTGATGCAGCCTAACATGTCACAAAGCAGCAATGTCGTTCATTATTCATTAGATACGCATTTGTAGTTAAAGAGAAACTGTACATACAGTCATTTGTTGCGATGTTCAAGGGAATGTAAATTCTCGTTATAGCATATTTGGGTGTTTGTACAGAAAAAACTGATTTGCCTTTTCATCCATATGAAGTTATACTTATTGATCTTTGATACCTATTTTCTGTTTACCTATTTACAATACCTTTTAAAATATTTTTTTTATAATTTGTTAATTAGTTAATTTCATAATCATTCTAGTTCTTTTATAGGATATATTTATGTGTGCAATGAAATGAATCTTTTTTAGAATATATAACTAGAGTTTTAAATGGGATTAACGATAGCAGGCTTAAATGAATAGTAATACGCATCGTTTACAGATTTCATCAAAAGTTAATTCATTACAGGTAATGACCATTTGTTCACAGACATTTATCATGTTATCAATCTAAAGGTCCTTGAAAAGTTAGAGTAAAGGCTCTAAGGCTATTTATCTTAAAGGCAAAAAGTGAATGATGACAGTTAAATTTCCATTAATAAAAACATGTCAACTGTTCCACTTGTAAATTGAGAAAGACGTTTTAAACTGTCCGTATTTGTTGTTTTATTAGGCAAGAAGATGTTTTGGCATTTTTATTTCAAGGGAAAAGGATAACCTCACTTACAAAGATTAGCATGAATCTTATAACAAAAACTAAAAATCACATTTCTGGTAAAACTGATAACATCAGTTGTAAACTTTGATTTAAATTGAAGCATTGGTATCCAGATTGACATGACAGTCCGTAAGCCAACTGAAAATATGTCATAGGTTTTATAATCTTTGGGTTTTATTGATCTGACAAAAAGCTTTCTTTGATTACAGATATCATACAATGAAATCCGATTTTGGGCACTTTCAGAAATCGATTACCCTCTATAACGTATCATGACATTAGATTTTACATATTAGTCACTCAGCGTTTTCAAGGGTTGTGCGACTTTAAGGCCCTTGTAGATATTGCATTTCTGCGCAATGATACAAGTGACTGTAAAACCCTTGTAAATTTCGAAATGTTAAATCTTAAAGAGTATTCTAGTTTTATATAGCCTTTGAAAACACCACGTCACCAATTGATTACCCTTCAGATATTTTTTTCAGATCTTCAGACCCATTTCCTCTTTTATGATTTATTCATTTCCGACTTTTTCAGTCTGTGAAACATTTGAAAGTGTTGCTTTAAATATTACGAGTCAAACGGCTGTTTAACTTCCGCATGCCATCTAACGTTAAGGTCATCTGTTACATTTATGCTGTCACATGTAGTGTAGTCGCTACACCCTGGCAAGTTCATCTACCCAATCCATCCGGTCTATTGGAAACTTCATGTTTCACATATATTTCTTAAGTATCCATTCAGAAAAGGTGAAAATAAACCGTGCACAAAAACAGACTCTATTTGAGGGGTCATTCACTTCTGTTTAAAGACGTTTTCTTGATTGATGTAGTTGGCCAAAGAATGACATTTAGAAAATAAAACCTTGAAATTCAAATTAATTTGTTTGATCGTCATTATTATCATGAACATATACATTGTTTGCGTTAATGATATTAAAACCTCCAATGGTAGATATCTTCTCTTCAATATATTTTAAAAAAGTAGGTAAATATTGCTTCTTTTATGTATCATGACTAGCTTTACTTTATCCACAACAGAACCAAGCCTTCTAATGGACTGTTTAATCCAATATCTGATATAGACCAGTCGGCAGACTACATTAGTAAATTGGAATTAACAGATAAAAGTGACACCAGAATGGTGATAATCATTCCTGACTTAATTCAAACAAAATCCCTATCAATGCTATTGTTATGGGTCATACCGTTCCGATAAGAACGTTTAAATCAATTACCGGCTACCGATTTCTGAAAATCGTTGGTGTATGAATCCTCATCTAAATAGATATATGCCATGAAGACTAAACAGTTAGAATGGTTCTATGAGGAAAACATAACCAAAAGAGAAATCCATTAAAGAATGAACTTTTTGTAAGCGGCCATTTTTAAGAAAGCGAAGGGTCCATTATGATATCAAAATACTGATCATAACCACAGACTTTGGTCTAAGTATCAAACTATTGTAAATAATTCTTACTTAGCTTTTGTACTTATATGTCGAAAGCCAATGTATTTTGTTACATATTTACTATTTTATGATTATGTGTGTATGCAAACTCACTTGTCACAATGTCAACCCCAGTTTCAGGCTCGGATTCCTTCCATCATTTATAGCAGCAAATATCCAATAAATAAGAACTTTAAGGAGAGAATATTGAAAGGGAGATGACTTCCCTTCAAAAACCCTAATCCATCAACTATGAACAGACTGTTGATGTGCTAGATAAGAAGATACTACGATATTATTGTAACTAAATTAGCAATCAAAGATGAAAGAGGCAGGCCTATCTGACTAATCTTACGCAAAATTAAAGTTACTGCAACAAGTTAAAGTTGAAAGAGCTACACTTTTTTAAACGTTGTACTAAACCATTAACAGAACATAGTCCATCAACTCTTCTGTCAGGATTGATTTTAATTTACATAAAGTCTGAGGCCTGTAGAAAGATGTTTATTGTATATAGTCTCCTGTTTCCTCTTCTGGATGACTTTTCTATTTCACTTTACCAGTATGACTAGGAGCATCACGTGAGGTGCTATTAGCTCAATACCATAAAGAAACTACGGACGATGGATGTATGTTAATAATAATAATAATAATAATAATAATAATAATAATAATAATAATAAGAAGAAGAAGAATAGCATTCTTACACCGCGCACATATCCATGACAAAGCATGTTTAAAGCGCCATGAGTATTATTACCCTGAAAGGATGGTATGTTCGGTGCCGCCAATGAGCAAGTGCTCCGCGCGACCGTATAGGTCCGTACTTACCCCTTGTTCAGGTACCCCTTTGTACAGCTGGGTGCACTGAATGTTTTACTACAATGTTATTAAATACATATATTTTTAGGTACATAAGAGTAGAACATCTACGTTTAAATGATATTTTGCAGATATACTATGATATTAATATAATTGTAAAAACACCGTCAAGTGATATACCAAAATACAAAATGAAATGTAGTCAAGTTGTAAGTCATAAGTTGCCTATCACTTACAGATAAGTTTACAGATAAACGCAAACCCAGCTAGCTAATGTCCCTGCAGGCTGAAAATAGAGCCAAGTTATTTACAGTTAATGGTCCTTGCTTTATCCAGGAGGGTTCAGACAGAGATAGATGAGCAGCTTCAACACATTACATCACAATGAGCACGAAAACAATGAAAATAGACCTTGAAGGCTTTGAAGATCAGTTGCTTCAAACTTTCATTGCTAAAACAAGAACAACGATTCCGCGTTTGTGGTTATTTTTGTATGTTCAATACGTCCATATTACCTAGACATACGTCCAAAATAAGCAGTTACGACAGGAAATGTCTCAGTGTGGTGGTTTGGGTTTATCACAACAGGAAGTTCAGATGTACCAGAAATCTGTTACTTATTGGAAGTTGTTATTCAGAAAATAACTATAAAGATGATAAAAGATTACATCTTGGTGGTTTCTTTAAAAGAACTTTCTCTGATCTGCTTCTAGCGGATTTAATTATGTTGTCAGTACTATCATAATTTTGTCGTAATAGTTACAGTGCTTATTGTCTTTTTAGATTTTCAGTTCATGAAAAGTTGACACATACTTATTCCGACATAGTTTGGTAGAGAGGTTAAGGAATAGAACGATAAGAAAAAAAACAAAGTACAACATACCTTGAATACCTTGTCTGTCGAACATGTATAATTAAATACTCTTTTGTCGTATATGTATTTACTACTTGCCCGTGTAAGATACTATAGAGTGATATTAATATGGCTATATCAATTAGTGATATACATCTGTATCTATAGCCTCACGTTAATGTATTGCATTGACAATGACCCATAAACAAACGTACTGTATAACGATTGAAATGAATAATGTTCTGTTGTACAGTGTTACAAATTGTGTAGAAATTACTTAACGTCAGTCCAATGATTTTCCCATCTGTGAAATCTATTATCAAGGACATATTACACTTGTTTATTAAAGTTTATGGTGCTAATCAAAATATCAATTTCCAAGACAGGGTGCCCTACCTATGAGTATCTCTACGGCAGTTGCCTTGGGAATTGAAGTCATTGATAACCTCAAAGGAAAAGATTACATAAATACATAGATGTAAATCGGTTCAAGAGTATTTTTTAAATGTTATGAGTATAGATACAAGAAATGTTGGTGAACTTTGCTTGAAATAAACCTAAGTCGGTTTACGTAGCTGACATGTGAAACCTACGAGTTAGGAGTTTCACTTAGCAAGTGTGACCGCAATCGTTAGTTGCACGCACTGTATGAGAGCTATGTCAGTACGAAGCCTTCTGATGGCAGTGCGTATATTAGCTGCCTGGATCCCTTGAAAATAGACCGTTTCAGTGGATAAAGTAACCCAACTGCAACCAGAATTTAACGTGAGGCATAATTAAGTTAGTTTTTGTATTCTTGTAAATGTGACATTTTGTTAAGTGCCGTATATGCAGTAAATTCACACTTGTGCATTTGTATGCTGTGTGATGTTCACTCATTCAAAATATACAAATTGGTTCACTTTCATCTAACTTTCAACATATAACTTTGAACCTACTCCGTGCTTTCAACAACTGAAAGTTGCCTTCAATACTCTCAACAATAATAGTCGACCGGCCACTAGGGGGTCCCCATGCCCCCCCCCCCCCCCCCCCCCCCCCCCCCCCCCATGGCAGAACGAAACTAACTTTTTTTAAGCCTTGACATGTCTATTATGCAAATTTGAGTGGTAACAGTGTATAAACTGGGATGCAATGTGTCATTTTTACATATTTCCTTGGGTACCCCCCCTCAGCCACTTATTCTCTGAAGCGTCACACCAAATGGTGGATGTCCCCATATCTTTGGTTCTAATGATCATAGAACCATAATCTTTGTATCTAAATGTATGTTTAGAAGGTCACTGAATTCATTGACAGACATTTCAGATAGCTACCATGAGTCATTTGTTCGAAATTTTAGGTTTCCGTTACAAAAACTCCTCATTCATGACTTCGATCGGTAACAATTCTATTTTCTCTTCTCTACAGTTAATGTATATCATTTTATTTTACATTATTTGCACTGAGAGTAGAATTATGAATACTTGTAACCCTTTTGTGTACTTATGTGTACTTATAACACACAAATTAGGTGTCCAAAAGCAAACCAAGGGACCTACCGTTAATCTACTATCATTGAAATACACCAACTCAGCCTTGGCAAAAACTTGTAAATTTTGTATTTTGAATGTGTTGTTTTACTTCTAAACTATTGGAGATTTCAAGGGATAGATTTAAAGGGTACAAAGAAGAAAGATAACACATAGGTACTAATTCCGTCATTACACACATCACAGGCATGTAGTATAGGAGTACATTCTTGCAAATTATTCATTTTCAATCTCAATGTGACTGTTTGATTCAGCTGCTTTTTGGACATCAACAATTTATAAAAAATCATAGTTTTAAGAGAGAGCATCATCATCAATAACATCGCCATATACCATCATCCTCATAGCTGTCACGTTGCAGGGCCTTGATGTCGACCAACTCTCTAGGAAGAGCGCACTGGCTCTAGCTTCCCATCCACAAGAGTCGAACTATGACTCTCATTAGCAACAAGAACAACAGGCATTGGAACAGAGATGCATTTCAAAGAGCCACCTGCTAATTGAAATGCATTGTATGATACTCTAGGCTTATGATGGTATCATGATAATGTCCATGTTACATTGCTTGACTCATCTTCACAGCAATAGTCATTCAGTTGCAGACAGCAAACTTTATCAACATTTTTTATTTCAGGTCGACCATAGACAACAAAAATGAAATCCTTACAGGGCTTTTATAAGTGATATGTACATAAGGAAGACAAAATTTTCTGCTTAACAACTTTATTTTAAAATTCACGTTCCTGAGTACATGATTACTCCATCAGGTTGGTTGTTGCATGGGGACCCCTAGTGGCCGGTCGACTATAAACCCACCTTATTTACTTAACGCGAAGAAGGTAATAAGTTAATCAAAACTTAATCATAAATACTTAAACCCACATGTATCCACTTAATAAGCCACATATAAGAAACCGGTATCATTTGTTAAAGGTGACTCAAATCCCTTGGTTGCCTAAATTTAAAACACTTACTATAGATTGTTTTCTCAGGGCTTGTCCATGAATTTTATTATCTAAATGCTATATATCCGCCAGTCAACCAAATATACTGTTGAATATGAATTTAAAAGGAAAGTGTAATTTGAAAACTTTAGAGAACTCAGTTATCACCAATTTCTCAATTCAAGGATAAGTTAAATAGCCTCTGTCATTCTTGAAACAACTTCATACAAATTAAGCAATATATTTTCGTGCAGAACAATGTCCTTTATTTTAAATATATAGCTTAGTTTTTTGCACCTCAAAATAATGAAAATGCGATATCGCCATATCTATTAGTTTGACATCTTCCTTACTTGTGATCTGTGATACCATTGGTATTCATACTCCCGACTACATCTATATCTCTCATGACATAACTCTCAATTGCTAATTACCTAGATTCTTCTAGGATTCCTTAAGTAATGTTCTTCTGACTTTCAGAAGCTTGATGATTAAACTAACAAAAGTAAGATCCTCATTCCTTTACGTCTATATAATGTGGAAAGGTCAATACACATTTAATCTGAATTAAGAAAACGAATGCACCCAGACCCGGGAATTTATCATTATGATTGTAAATAACCGGTAGCAAACTTAAGTTTTTCAAACTCACTAGAAAATGAATAGTGCCTGAAAATGATGTTCTTTTCAACATCAGAAAATATAAGATTTTTCGCGAGACTATAGAGACAATTAAAACCCATGCAGGTAAATGTACCACTGTTATTGTCCCAATCATTGTTGTATTTCGAATTTAGTTATGTAATGGTAGGGCACTTTAGCATAAGTAAGTTTGTATCATTTCGTAAGTAAGTTTGTATCATTTCGCCATCATGGGAGTGGATCAATGCCCCACTTTTGACGATGATTAATGAAGGGAATCAGAGCAAGATTACAGTGGAATTGATCAAATGACCTTGAGATGACTGAGATGGTAACTCCTTTGAATGCCTGCTTGATGTCATAAATGGTTTACGTGAGAAAACTGCAACAAAGATTATTATGCAAACATGAAATCGATGAGGATTGAAAAGCACCATTTCGTCACCCATTGTACACATCTCAGCTTTCTTCAGCATCCAAATTCTATAGTTCATCATCCATTTTAATATGGAAACCTCAGGAAAGATACTTTATCCTGGGCCAGTGATAAGTGGCAAGAAAATTATAACAAAAGAATCTACTACCTATTTTTCTTAACTGGAGTCTATAACTCTAAGACTGCTTTTATCCTCCATATTGCCTCTGTCTTTCTTTCATTGTGTTTTTCTTTTTCAATTTCCCTCTCTTTGCTAATGTATTTAGTGTTTTGTGGTGATGGTGATGGCGATGGCGATGATAACGTTTATACTTTATAGGTCATGCCAGATTTTTTAATTAAGAAAAACACCCGCTTATACAACGTCGGTGAGACCAAATACAGGCATTTAATGTTCACATCACGTTCTCAATCTGCAGAAAAGGGTCAGATGCCTCATGAAACATATAATATTCTATTTTTTCATACAAACATTGAACTAAGCACAAAATGTTTTTGGTGTGTGTGTGTGGGGGGGGGGGGGGGGGGGGGGCTGTTCAAGACTAGGGGGAATCTTTCAAATGAGTCAAACCTACCCTGTAGATTAGCAAAATGCTAATCAAGAATATGCACTGCATAGTGCATGTATAAAATTAGTACAAATTGGATTCTGGTGAATAAAGACATCCATTTCTGTTTCAATATCAATATGCATACTCGGAGACAACACGCCAATGGTAGAAATAATGCTTTCCTTTCAAATATAAACACACGCATCGTCAATAATTAATGACCTTGCACGTTTGAAGTGAGAAGTTTGCAAAGTGAGGATAGATCAATGCAGTCCTCGCTTTGAAATCACAAATCCGGATCTATTGGGAGACAAAAATGTTCTTTTATGTAATCAATATTCATTCTAATGAAATAGTGTTTAAATAGTGCAAATTATAAACATTTTTATATTTAAGTAATTAACCTGTAAAATTGAATATGTATCTTAACCTTTACAGATTTTTTGGCAGAATATTACTAATTATTTCAATTTGCTTTTTCCTGAAATAAATGTCCAGATTTCAGCGTTTTTTCATATTATTCACACTGGTTATCACAAGTCATGAAGCTCCATCTCATTGACACCATAATTATCATACTCGTTGATGTCCTTGAAGTAGCAAATATTCTGCGGGTTCGGAATTAATTGGCCCAGTAATGTAACACATCTGTACTGAATTAGTTTGAGGATCAAACTTACTTTTTTGGACTTGTTCGGGGCAATACAATGGACTACAATACCGAGCATTTGATGAGTAACATCTGAGTACAGTTTCTCTAGATTAACCAACAGATCTCTTTCCTTCTTCCGCACATCTCAAATCTGGTCATCCAAATTAATTCGTGTTCAACCACGTGTGAGCCAAATTTTTGGGTGATTTTGAAATTGCATATAACAAAAATATAAATTCAAAATTCACCCGTAGCCAATACTTAATGCATCTAATATAATGAGAACATAAAGCAGATATATTCCAAACTCTACGATTTATACGCACTTTGACGATTTACAACCTATATGAAGGACATATTTATTAAACTTTCATACAAACTTAAATACAGTTTTTTTCTACCAACCCGACATTTCAGCCCAGTAATTAGCCTCAGAGTAATCTGTTTAAAAAAGTGAAGAAAGAATCTTTTATTAAAAAGTCAAAACGTCTGATTAATTCTTTGAAGTGCTGTAATGCCTTACTTGCCTGTTCCGCGAACATTTTACAAACTTATCTCCATACTATTTTGTTGCGTTTACATTAACCTGAAACATTAACATGCATTAACAGTTTCCATAGAATTTCCAGTACAAGTTACTTATCTTGCCAGGGGTCCAACCATTTTATCCATACCAAATCTAAAGTAATACTCCTTTAAACCAGTCAACTGTCCTTACAATTTTATCCGCAATAGGTACCATCAGCAAGCATCAAAGCAATAAGGTTCAACATTTCATTGGATATGAAATTCCGTCATTTAACAGGTTTTGCAAATGACAAAGAAGTTCATTAATAAAGAGGGTAACACAACTAGGCTTATAATACACCCTTGTCTGACACCACTTGAGCTACACAATGACATGACAACGCTTACCATAATTAAATGCGACTGTAGATTACATTAGAATACATACTAATTATGACATTACCATGAATGCCGTTTTGTAATAAAATAAATAGCAGTTTATTCCAATGACCATATCAACACCGTTCTAAAGTTTATAAATTCACAGTATTGTTTCCCTTTTCGAGAGAGATATTTTGTCCCAACTGCTTAGATAATAAATTTGGTAATCCCCAATCTTTTTATTCAACTCAAGTCGTCCAAACATTACATTAAGAAATATATCTGACGCATTATCTGACGCCTATTATCTATAATCAAAATGAAGAAAGTAAAATGAATAAACCGATCTCATTGTGTCATGATTGAATATTTTTTAGAAATGATATGCATGATGTTTATGACTGTTAAGATCTGGACTAATGTCAGGCATAATGTAAAAATGACCTATCATTTACTACTACATTACATGTTACATGTCTATGTACTATACGATGTACATTAAAAGCACAAGTAGTGGTTATGGACTTGGTTTTGCAAGTTTGTAACCATTACTTATCTCACAGTGTTATAATGATTATACACAATTAAAAGTTTCAAATGAATCTTTAACGGTTATTTAAAATAAAACCTATAGAACTTCAAATTTATTACAGGGCTTGTTTTCAAAGAGCGTATGGTTAGACAGTTTAATTCATGTTACATGTCACAAAATTGTCTCACCAGATAACAGCATAAAACTTAAAGACACCTAACCTTTTGAAATGTATAGAGTATAGTTTCATCATTGTAAGGTAAGAAGTATGCATTGTGCTAGGTCGTGGAAGAATCATAATTATGTCCGTCTTCAAATCGGGATGCAAGAAGCTTGTTTCATTCAAACTTTTAACGAGGTTATACATATTCCACATTTTGCATTATGATTTTTGATTGGTCTGCCATATATAATAATCTTTAGTGGGAATAGACTCCAAATGGTTCAAAGGATCTTATACTTAAAGGTAGCCATAATGGCAAAACGAAAAAAACTAATTTATTAAGGCAAATGTTATATTCCCATTTGTATCTGTGTTTGTTTCATATGATTAAACAAAGGATCACTTTTTATTCTTATTCAGTGTTTTTGTCTACACTTATAGGAATAGAATACATGTATATGAAGCTGATGTGAGTTTTTGCAAGAGAAGATAGATATTGGCTAAAATGTACAGGGCTCTCTTGACAACAAAATGACAATCCAATCATATGCCTTTTGATCATTTTGCTCCATGTAAGACGCCATGAGGCTGGTTGTTTAAAGTAGACTGAAACTGATATTTTATTACCCCAATTTTGTCACACTAGATTGTTACCCATACTATTGATAGTTTAGGCCTTGAAGCTAAAAGGTTTTCTTACTACAGTCACTGTTATTCATAGTCTGGGGAAGAATTTGATCCTGTTTGATCATACATTTCCCCTGCAAACACATGCTTTCCTGACAATCCTTCGATTCTCATTTAGTTGGCTATCAATGGTGGCATATTGTTTAGTAACTTTCTGAACTGAAAAAATCTTTGATCTGATTAATAATATGATATCTAATATCTAAACATAATTCAAGTCATCCTTAATCAATTATCATTTAATAAACAGATACTACTTCTTTTCCATATATGTATACCTAGTCCATGTAAGTGACCCAATTTGTCGGCGGCTCTATGTTAACAGTAACTTTTTACATGATTGCGTGTTTATATGTCTCTAAATACACGAGTCATAGAAATAACGAAAACATGAAAAACAAATAGTAAAATATGAAAGTACTCTAGTGCCGATATTTCCTAAATAAATTATCATTTGTTTTTGTAAAATCATTTTCAAATTCAGGTTTATTGTGCCAACATTTAATGAAGTAAACTTTATGAAATGAGTTATCAACATTGAATACTGTCTTGACCAATGACAATATATCATTTCAAAACATACCACATCTATGAGGTCGATAACTGCACAATTCTCATCAAAATGAAATTAATGTGGTTTTAGTTAGTTACTTCTGAAGGTTTGATTAAATAAAAACATGTCCAAATATATTACCAGGGATCCTACCAGACATAAACATGTTACATATTATAAACTATTTATAACCAACGTAGAAATTAAATTGGAATCATATGAAATCAAATAATCATTCAATTATGATATAACCGAGAACATTACTGCATAACTGTTCATGTTTATTTTTCATTAATCGAACTAACAAGGTTTTTTTTGTCTCGAGTTAAAGGGATAACTCTTTTAACAAACCTAACTTAAACATTCAAGGTTTTACTTGGATTCTCACCAACAGATATGAGCAGCTGTTTGCTTCGAAGTTAGTTTTAATACTTCTAACCGTTAACATAAAGCAAATTGTTTTCACATTGACATGTCAGACACTATCACAGTGGTAAGCCAACTGGAAAATATTGATCGGTCTGGGAAATTTCCCCTTGCTATTGTCTCCCTGATACCAGTGACTCTGATAGTGCATTTGGTGATAAAAGTTCTGATTTCATGTAATCACAGAGCTGTCAATACCTGAAATTTTAAAAACTGCTAAGAATTCTTTTTCTTTAAATATGATGTATTTCCAATTAAATAATTCTAATATTTTATTATGTGCAAAAGTTGAATGGTATAGCATACGCTCACATATGTTGTATTAATTCCATAATAAAACAGTAAAAAATCGAGGTAATTCTGTTCACGCTCAACATTCTGTGTTCAACTTTGTCATATATCACTTATTGTTACTAGAACTATATTATGGCTTGAGGAAAACGCTGCAATACAACACATTTCAGTGAAGTTAGCTTCCTCTCAGTGAAAGTTGCAATGGCAAGAATAGGTACTTTGTTAAAGCAATGTTTGATGAAAAACGTATCTTTTTTCTAACGTGTTTTTTGACAATTCACAGGGTCCGAAGGTGACCAGAAAAGAATCTATTGCATTCAAATCTACATGTATATGCAAAAGAAATTTCATGTGATTTATCTTTCTGATATCAGGATATCAATGTTTATGACCCTTATAATAAAAGTGTAGAATTACCATATTCATATTATGAACGTTATTATTGCTCCAAAGTAATTCCATTCAAACTCCGGTGAGGAAAGCAATATCACTTAACTATGCTTGATAATGCAGTAAGTCAAAGGATTTGTCAAGAAATTATTAACAACTGTTTTTGCAGTGTTTTATTTTTTGAATTAGAAAACTACATGAAACTAAATATACATTGACAGCAAGTATAATCACGGTTTGTGTACACATAAAAACATAAATCTGTGATCAACTATTTAATACGCCTAAATAAAAAAAAGTGTGTTGACACTTATACAATTAAGTGTTTTAGTCTTAATTGCTACTACTTATTTCTGTATGTGAAATTTTTACAAGGTATAAGAAGTTTTAGACACATGTTGTCGATTTTAAATAGGTAGGGTCCATCAAGATGACATGGCTTTGTTAACAACGATGAATCTGTATTTGATTTTTTTAACTTCCTCAGGTGGATAAGTTGATTGAATTCCATATTTGAAAAAATAGTTCTCTCAATAAAAAAATATGTGACCGGTATTTGATAGAAGCAGGATTTTTGTAATGGTTTTAAAGTAGTATAATAGTTCCGCAAGTGTCTAATCATCTCAGTTTTATTCTACGTTCTA
Source organism: Phorcus lineatus (assembly GCA_921293015.1). Taxonomy (NCBI): domain Eukaryota; kingdom Metazoa; phylum Mollusca; class Gastropoda; order Trochida; family Trochidae; genus Phorcus; species Phorcus lineatus. Next base: position 1,265,102 of record OV121087.1, on the reverse strand, counting down.
AGACAACATGATTAATTTAATGTAGTAAACCAACAAACGTACACTTATTATATATTACAAAAACATCTCAGTTTAAGATACAATAACACCAACGATGCTTTTCAGCAAAGGAGCCATGGTAAAACGTCCTGTCGACTTCCAGCGACGTACGTATATGTCAGTTGAGAGGTATATGCTAGAGTATGATATGCCAAAGTGTCCATGTACACAGACGGCTAAATAAAACGGACGTTGACAGCTTATGTCCAATCAGAGTGTAAATAGAGCCGTGTTATTTACAGAAAATGCCCTTGTTTCTTCCGTGTTGATGTAGACAGAGATGATAAGTTTCAATCCATTATATCACAGGGAACTTGATTACCATGAAAATAGATTTTGAAGGCTTCAAAGGATTGGTTACTTTAGAGGATAACTGTTTGAAACAACCACAACTCTGTTTGTGTCTCTATTGGTCTACGCTACCGTATACCTATACCTCTAAATACGTGCATCGTAATCTGTCTTTGAGTGATTGCAAATACAAATGTAAGGAAAATCTATTATTTGTTACTGAAATGACATTTGTACAATGCTGTTGACGTTCGAGTTGTATGTATAAATGGTGAAATGGGGGCAAACTGAATTTTTCGCCGTTTCATCAAAATCTGTTGTTCTGCATCTACCCTAATTAAAGAAGTACACTCTTTATCAATAACTTTGATCTTATCTTGACATAAAGTTACTTCCTTTCATTAATTATTATTCTATAATTATTGTACAGACGATTGTGAACAGGATTGTCATGAACCTTGTTTGACGAAATCAGTTGTTTTGAAGTAGAAATTTAAGAGAAAGCAATTGAAAGCTTCACAAAAACTGTTCTCGTTTGTTGTTTTCTGTAAGTCAAATAGGTCATTTTTGGTATGTTTCTTCCATTCAAAAAGCATAAGCTCATTCACAAGCATTAGCACGAATCCTAAACAAGTTCTAAGACAACAGTTGCAAGATCATGAAATCAGCTGTAGGCACTTTCAGAACTAATTACTCTTAACGTCATCAGATGAAATTCACATTATTAGTCACAAAGTGTTTTCAAAGGGAACCTTATGCATGCGTAAGGTACACCGTGTCCCAAGTTTGAGACCCATATAGATTTTGAATGTGAATGTCCCATTTCCCCTTTCATATTACCATGTCAAGAAATTATTACCCTTAAGATCTTTCATTTATATATAATTTTCATTTTCGACATTATGAAGTTTGTCATACTAGTTCAGCGCAGTATGAAACGATTAAAAGTGTTGCTTTTGCTATTTGGAGTCAAGTAACCTATTTACTTTCGCATTCCACGCCAAGTTCATCTGTACGATCATATAGGAAGCAAAATAGAGTAGTTGCTACACCCTGGCAAGTCAATCTACCCTGTCGACCCGGTTTATGTGAAACTTCATAATACTTACTGTAACCGATTTCGCAGTGCTATTACTTCTTGAGTAATACTATCCATTCACAAAATAAATGTACCATCATCCTGCTACATCAGTGTATTGGCTCCGCCCAGCTCCATCATATACCCTGATATCCTTCGGACTAAAGCGCTTGAAATTAAAAAAATATAAAACAAAATTCAAGAATTTCACTTCTTTTATTTGTCATACTTAACCATTGATAGAACATATTCCAACAACTCATCTGTTTCCAGATACTGCACAGTTCCCTTTTGCATCAATATCTGCCTGCACGTTCAAGGGTTCATTTACAGTGTCCGTGCCTGTAGAAAGTGTTTACTTCCCTGTGTTCTCTGTTTCATGACTATTTTTTTCCATTTTACTAAGATGATTAGATGTACATTTGGTACATAACACATTGTATATAAGCTAATGTCCATAAAGAGTTCACACATCATGTATGTTAATGTTGCACTACAATGTAGTTAAATACATTTTTTCATAAGTAAATGAATAGAATATATACGACTAGACACATGATATTTGATATGCTTTTTTATTACTCAACCGTGGTGAGATCACTCATTAGATAACAATGAGTTGGTAACACACATGTGTGATCTCGCGCGACCAAACGGAACTACTTTCGAACGTCACATGACATCGTCCAATCACGTGACTTGTAAGTTAGAAAATGGGGAGTTTCAAATTTTGCATTCTCAATGAGACGTTAATATCCAAAAATATAAAATATCCAAGTGTCAATAATCACTCTCATATTTCTGAAAACCAGCACTATTCGCATAGTTTTTTGGTGACTCGCCCAACTTCTGTGCCGTCGCAAGTTGTGGTACGTTCCGGTCCCCCTCTGCCGGTCGTTCCACGCCATACAGCCTGACCCTTCCATCATCTGTTCCATCCAACCTGTCGCTTCCCCCTCAACAAGCACACAATCTGAACATGACATCTTGCAACTATCGTTCCCTTAGTTCAGTATTTGCGGATCCTATCAACAATTCTGTTATTCATGTCAATGTTATCAATCCTACTCAACTGCTGACGCTGTACGTTACGCCAATTTTCAAAAACTGACTGACCTAGAAAGAGGTCACATTCCGATGACGTCACGACTCACGTATCGAGTGCACAATGGCATGACATTTTTCGTTGCTTGTTAGCATTTGTTATATCAATGAATTTCTTAAAAATGAAATACTTGTTCGCCAAAATGATTTTTGTTTCATGTTTTAGGCGAGTCACTTATGTAGACGACCAACAATTAGCGAACTATTCTGTTTTGTGTTTTGTTTGACTGATTGATATTCTTACGCCGGTTCCGCGATCAGCTGACTGGTGTTTTGACGATTAATTTATCAAAAATTTGATACGTGGGGATGACTAATAAATAAAATACTAAACTCATGGTGATGTGATAACATTTTCATGCAACTCGTGAATGGAATTTGGTATCAGACTCACTTTCGTTCGTCTGATACCAAATTCCATTCACTCGTTGCATAAAAATGTTATCACATTACCATGAATTTAGTATTCTCTATATATACATTGTGACGACGTCGTCATGTGATATACCAAACTGCAAAGTGAAATGCAATACAGAAATCATAATCTGAGAAGATTCTTTTCAGTTAAGTTGCAAACAAAAGGAAACCAAGTTCGCTAATTTCGCTGCAGACTGAAAATAGAGGCAACTTATTTACAATTAATGGCCCTCGTTTCATTCTGGAGGGTACAGACAGAGATAGATGAGCAACCTCAACACATTACATCACAATGAGCACGAGAACCATGAAAATAGACCTTGAAGGCTTTGAAGATCAGTTACTTCAAATTTGTGACAGTGTGGTGACACAAGCACAGGCATTCCGCTGTTTTTGGTTATCTATACATGTTCAATACGTCAATATTAGCTAGACACACGTCCAAATAAGCAGATGCCACAATGTGTCTCACGGGATATCAGAACAGGAAGTTCTGATGTACCAGAAATCTATTATTTGTCAGTTAGAAGAAAGTGAACAAGGTTGTAGGCGTATTTGCCGTCAGAATAAAAATATAAAGATGAATCAGTTGTTTCTTCACAGTTTCTTTAGACACTGCTCCCTTGATCTGCTTCTAGCACTTTTCAGGACGTTGTTAGCATTATTATTTCCATTGTATTTAGATACAAAGTGAGATGATACATTTATTTGCTTTTATTACTTTTTACTCGCTCATGTAAAAACGTGTATATCAATACGGTTATAATAAACTACCGCCGTATGTCACAAAATTGTGTAGCTGCAACGCCAATGGCGGTAAAAGGGAACATATACTATACCAATTACTCAACTCCCCACCATTTCATAACTTTTAAAAAACAAAAAAAGTTAATGATTAAGTGTTGAACTCGTTTTCCTCGTTTTGTAATTAACATGAACTCCTTTTAGTGAAATGTTCAATCGAAGGTCGTTTAGTTTCCTCAATAAATATCGTTGTCTCATGTCGTGACATGAGCTAAGTTTCAAACAAAAAGATTGATTTGCTAACTGATTTCCAATAACAAAGAAAATTCAGAATATAGCCATTGAAAAATCTTAATGATATAGTTTATTTTGCTTTCGTTTGCCCAAAGTATGCTGATTTTAAAAACCCAGTTAAAAATTTCCCCCAATAATACCTTTCTAAGTACCAATAAATTGCCTTAATTTCAACAATGTCTTCCAGAATTGAAAATGTAAAACGTAAAATATCACTTGTTGTTAAGCATGCTGTCATCTTAAGAGATAAATTATTATCTGATTTGTAGATTTATCTATAAAAGGTATGTAAATTTCCATGTATTCGTTGTGAACTTGTATTGAAAAGTTTTTTGCGTATGGGCAGAATGCCTAAACTTAATTTACTTTGGCCGAGATGATACTTCTATCAAGGCCATAACGCAATATTAATGAATGAAAACAATATCAAGTGTAAAATGAGCATGATTTACTCATACATGTCTATCCCCGATTTTCATAGGGGTCCCAGAAGCTTCAGAGAAAGATTTTGCATCAGGTCAAATCCATTTCAAATCTAAATAATGCCTAAAAATATTTTAACCCTCGAGCTTTATATAACTTATACCTACCTAGTTTATATACTCAAATCCTCACTAAGCAAAATGTAAGAAACAAGTATCGTGAATGTGAGTCAAATACCGTGAGTAAAATCAATCTCATTGAAATCAACCCGAAACTAATCGCTCGTACCTTGCTGCGTTTCTTGATCTGACCACGGCTCCATAAGAGCCGCGTCAGACAACCTTGACCGCCAGACTGTGCCAGCCAATAAGAATCGAGGCTGGAAAGCGATTAGTTTCGGACTGATTTCAATAAGATTGTGAGTAAAATATGAATTAATAATTGTAATTAAAATATGTTTTCTCGGTAGATTTCAACCAGCCATGAAAATCTGTGAAACTGCTTGTCAATTAATTTTACGAAAAAATCACTATCTTCGTTTGTCCTATCTTCCACTAATTATCATGAATTATATCATCAATGTCTAGATGAAGTTACTCGTGAATGAATCTGAATCAGTAATCAGCAATTTCCTAATTCACTCTTGATCAAGTAAAATTAACCGAAACAATTTCGTTCCAATTATTCCCAATCGTATGTTGCAGACTCCTATAACAAGTTTAAAATATCCCTTTTCTAACTTCTCAGCAGTATGTTTGGTTATGGGGGCAAGAAATGTTATAATGTCTGATAAGATAATTAACATCTAGTACTGCAGTAAACTAATAGCGGTGACAACCTCGCTGTCCTGATATCTATTTCATAAGCTAGTCTACAAGTCGGCATTCCTTTTAGTTTTACATCTCCCGTACTTGTAATCTATGCGTCTACATGCATTTGCTTCCATGTTATGTAAATGAGAGAAGATCTGTCTAAACAATTGTTAACACCATTTACCATCGTCACGTTGAGGCGTAAATGATTATAACCTCTTCTCTTTGCTGATAGTGTTACTGTATAGGTTACTATATGGCATGTTTAGTATTTGGGTAAGGGTCTATTTATTGAAAAGTCCTATAATGTTAGTGACTATTTTAAGTGAGAAGTTGTAACTTGAGCTACAAACTCTACTTAAGTCAATGCGGCAAAAAAACGTCATTTCTGGGATAGTTATGCGCACCCATTTAAAGTGAAACACTTGTTCCGTGGATGTACCATTACACCATCGGTCGGCACGGGCCTTATTGTTACGATAATGATATTACCCATTGAAAATGTCATAAGGAAATTATGTACTGAAATGTACGCCCTTGAAATGTGTAAGCCAACTAATTTGACCTGCGGACCCCTCAAAAGACGTGGTTTGATCGTACGTAGACAAATTAGCCTGTAATTTCCGATCTTGACTGACACGCTCGTTTTGACAAGTAATCCGGTGGAAAGATTGTCGAATTCAAGTTCCTGAAGCACGAGCTGAAAATGATTGTTCTAACCCTATAACGTTTCTTAATCTATTATCTAGCAGTTTCAGTGGGTTACTATTTCTTAACAAGGCTCAAGGGCGAGGAATTTTAGTATAAAATTCCCTAAAGCAATTTCCCAGTGGTGAGTTGTGAAGATTATTTGAGCATTAAGCCCTCGGTGACCGAGGATTATGTTCGATTTTAAACTTATTAAATGAAATATTAAAACAAATATATCATTTGGAGTTTAATATAACTAAAATTGTTTCAGTTTTTAATTAATAATCCTGTTGTATGTCACTTTAATTATTTAAATTGAAAATAACGGTAAAATAGCAATGTGTTTTACTAAAAAATTTCAATGACAATAGTAGAGGAAGAGTGTCTGAAATGATATTTTTACAACGATGGATAGTATCTGCAGAACATTAGATCATTCCTGAAAGAGAAATCAAAGGGCACTTCAATGTAAATCTGTATCATGTCAGCAATATGGGAGTGGGTCAATGCCCCATTTTGACGATGATTGATGAAGGGAATGAGAGCAAGATTACAGTGGAATTGATCAGATAACCTTGAGATTGGAAACTCCTTTGATTGCCTGCTTGATGTCGTAAATGGTATACGTGAGAAAACTGCAAAAATGGTCTTATTATTAAATAATTATTATTATCATGTACAAATATGAAATAGCTGAAGGTTCAAAAGCAGTTTGTCTAATAATTTACACATCTAAAGCAACAAATACACTTATCAAATCAGTTTCATTTCTGTTATAGTTTTTTTTAGAGTGATGTACTGAAGAAGTAATATCCTAAAAAATCACCAATGAGTTCCTGAAGGATACAAACTTTAGACACGCTATGGACATGGCAATGCACGTGAACTGATATTCTTAAACCCACTGCGATGCGATTGTAAGGCAATACCCTTTGAGTGGTTATTTTATCAGACTTTTATAAAAAGTCGATCTTCTTAAAATATCATAGATCGATGAACATTGTGCCAATTTCAAGGGATACAAGTAATCTTTTTGTTGAGGAGTTTCCTCTTCTGTTTTAAGAAGTTACCGTTTTCATGAACTTTGTAATCTTTTTCAGCTTTGGACAATTCCATGGAAGTTATTTAAACAATAGCGTTTTTATATATGCCACCGTCATGATAGCTGATAACAGACGTAAATCCTAGACATTTTGCAATTTGTAGGAAGGAAGTTCAACCATTCAGCTTGTGATTCTTTTTTCCCCTAATAATTTTCAATATATAGTATTTAGCGTTCCCACCACTTGACTCAATACCTTATCGTGGTGTGGTGGTTTGCGTGCTTCAGTGACCCTGAGAGTTAAGCCAGCCGGAGCTTATAATGCTCCTGGTAGGGACGCCCAAGCTGGAGAGGTCGAAGGTTAGAAGCCAGACCAAATTTAAGTCGTTCTGAAACCTGTTGTCTATCTCTCACTATGCCTTTCTCTCCGTCTTTTCCTTCGTCCTGTCGATCCCTTTCTCCTTTGTCTATCCACTCTCGTTTGGATGCTTGTTATCCACGTGTTTAATAACTGAAATATTGTTCAAAGCACGTTAAACCCCAACTCACCCACTCACTCGCTTTACCACTGACTACTCTGAGAAGTGGAGATATTATCGATTTGGCACCTTAGAAAATTTTAAAATATTTCTTTTAAGCCGTTTTGTTAAAACGATACCTTGTTTATGGAGTACATTGGAGTGGACTGGATTGTTCTATATATATATATATATATATATATATATATATATATATATATATATATATATATATATATATATATATATATATATATATATATATATATATACAGAACTACTGAGCTAAGAATTTGAGTCATGTATTCATAACTGTGATGAAAGTGCAGAGAAGTGTAAAACGACAGTCCGGAAAACAATTCAAATAACTTATCAGTAAAATTAGTTCATAGATGTAGAAACTTTACTTAAATAGTGAACCAGAACTTTGATTCTTTAAAGATTATATGTCTTTAGGTATTCTACTTACTGAATTGTGGAATCATAATCAATCATAAATTTCTTTTAAAAAATAACGAAAATGAATATTTTGTAGTGCAAAATAATAAAATAAACCCCCAACCTATATAAAAAACATAACTGGATGAAATGTTCCAAAACGACATGGACCAGAATTAGAACTAACAAGCGCACTAATAAATGTGCAGACCAACCTGGAAAACTCGACCCCTTTGACCAACCTATCCAGACCGCCTGTATTCGATTTCAAAATGTATATCTTCTTGATTTGGTACATTATCTAAATGCTTTCTTCTGAAAATTGTATTGATTCCACCTTGCCACTATCCAAAAGAACTATATCAATCTCAATATTAAACAGTTTTTAAAAAAGTACCTGTATGTATGTCAAATTCTGAAGAATGAAACTTGTCATAATTGATTTTGGGGAACTTAACATTTTTTAAGATTGATACTGGAAAACAAACATCTGTCAAGATCGATTAGGGGAACCTATCCTCTGTCGTGATTGATATGGGAAACTCAACCAATGTCATAATCAATTTGGAAAACTCAACCTCTTTCAATATTGATATGGGAAACTCAACCTCTCCCAATGATAAACAGATTCCAAAGATTCTCAGGGTTTATTTACATTCAAAGTATGATTTTAAGTAATTCCTGGACGAATTGGTGCTATCAAGGTGACATGACATGACTTATATGAGCTTTAGCTTTGGACTGAATGTACATGATTATTGTTTTCGAAAATCCTTACACATAACAGTCGAAATACTTTCATGATTAAATGCAAGATATGATTCAAACAAAAGTGGCAATCCGCAAGAAACTGTAAAACAAAAAATTCAATTTTGTTTTGATAGCAAAGAAGTTATCCTTTTCAAGCAGCTGAAATTTAGCCTGTTTACACAATGATAGCAAAATACCATTGTTATGACATTGAGTTGTCTTTGCCGCAAGCTACGTGCAAGTGGGCTCAGGAATGTCGTGATAGTCTTAATTCCAAGTTACCGACTCCCCACTTGAAAGTGAATTTGAAGTTAATGTTACCCATTTGATTTGAGTAACATAGACCCTGTTATTCCACAATGATCAATCGCTTTGGAATCAATAGTGTCAGAGCTAATATAGATTAGCTTTACTCTGAATCAAAGTTCTATTACAGCAAGGCATTTAATGCCAGTTATCAACGTGGCGTGTTCTAAAGGCAGATGGTCTCAAGTAGAAAACGATACTTTGGATCTGGTTTAATGTTTTATTTTTGTTCTTTGAAGATTTTAATTTTAAGTAAGGTGGATCAACTATAATTACGTATGCCTCAAGTTTGGTTGACCTCTCAAAAACGTCAAAATCACTAATTAAAATGCCTAGGAAACAAAATATTTTTGTGAGTTTTTTTGTGTGGGTGAGTATATGTCTATAAGATAGGGATAATACATAATACATAATTGTACACAACAATTAACAGGACCATCTATTCATTACAATTTTTATCACCTCTATAATTGCCCAAACCGCTTCTTTCTTGTTGCTTCTTTCGTGTTAAGACTACTGTACCATAAGGATTTAGTATGTCTTGTTTTAATTTTTATCAAATATGATATAAAAGGGTCAACCTCAATATAAAATGGTACCACAGGTCTCAGTTCCCAACATATCTTAAAAATGCAAGCATGAATGTCAGTAATGTTAATTATTGATCGTGACTTGACCATACCGTACCATATACTTCTATGAATAGGGCTTAACTAACATACCTGCGAAGTATACCATCATATAAGAGGGCCCAAGGAAAGATTATAATTGTTTTATGTTTATTGTTTCTTTAAGGTTTGAAAGTAACTAAGAAGAAAACGTTATGTGATATTGCTGTGTATCTTTGAATAAAATACTGTTGATGTAAAAAAAAAATGGTGTGAAAAATCACAAGATGAATTAATTAAATCCTCTGAACGGCTGTATTTAGATTTTAATGTTTTAGGTTAATGGTTGAGACTTCTACTTCTAATTCTACTGCTACTATAATCGTTTTTGTTGACCCAAGTATCCAATGTTCTCCATGCAGGTAACTATCTCTTCAAGTCTCAATGAATATTAATGGAGAGTAGGCCCGAATGGCCGACAAACATGTTTTGATAATAAAGCAGAACATTACATCAAAGCTATTGATGATTTAATAAATTTGCTTAAAACAGATAAATGTTGCTTTGAATTTAAAATAAAACTCACATGATAAAAATGAACCATGAATGACTTCACGAGTTTATTTTACGTCAATACCATAGCCAATAGCTAAACAGACCAAATCGTCAGTCTCTTTTTTTCTAATTTCACTTAAATTATGTGTATTTGATATTTTATCTGATTTCTTGATGACATTTTTATTTGAACTTTAACCAACAACTACAGCCGGACCTATATTCTCCTGAGACGTGCGGTGATATCTCGAGGTAACAACATTGCACCAACCCTCTAGTAAGTAAACATGGTTTACTTTTCTGCGACGTCCGCTCTTTCGGCCCTTTTAAGAATGTCATATTAGGGCAAATAGAAAAAAAAAAAGATTTGAATCAGATGCACTGCATGTTAGCAAGACAGCTGAAGTAAACATGCTTGCAACTACACTATAGCAGTTGTTTATCTATACTGTTTTGAAAGAATGCATAATATGATATTGGATTATGATTAATTACGCGTGAATTTAGAAAAGAGCATCCGGTACTGTTCTATGTTATGTTACCTTTATGATTGAACCGCCTAAGAAGAACTAACAAATTCTTTCAAAACAGAAAAGATAGAAAATAAACATCTCTCATGACACAGGTACCAATATTAATGCACATCCACTTTCCAAACATCAAATACCTTTCAATAAAACAATGCTGACACATCACACCAGGAAGCGAATGCAATGTCAAATGTTATAAATAATTGATATCTTGTGATTCGCTGTTATTGTATATTGAATTGATAAAGCCATGACGATTTACTGGAAATTATTCCAAGTGTCAACAGAATCATATTACAAATTCATACTGATCTTTGAAAAAAATTACAAAATTCAAGATAGATATATACATAACATTGCGAATATAATACTTTTTCTTTTACATCGTATAGTTAATAAAAAAAATTCTGTCCAACTGGTATCATTTACAGTGATTTGAATTGATAAGACCATGACGATAAACTAGAGATTATTCACAAAAACAGCAGAATTATATACCAAATTCATAACGCTCTTTTTCTTAACTTACAAAGGTCAAGGACAAATAATGTTGAGAAAATGTTACTTTACATCGAGCAAGATAACACGTGTTGTTCTATACATTACGAGTATATGGGTATTAATTAGATAAATAAGTAGAAGAAATCGATAAGTTTAGAAAATGATACCATTTTAAACACCCATCATGAAACAAACAGCTAAATTAATGCAATTAGACTTTCCTAATTTTCTGTGAAAAAATTATGAACAATCACACTAGAATGGGAATATAATGTCAAACGTTATACATAATTGATGTACTAATTCTGTTGCTAGAATACCACAGGGCATTATTAAACCATGATTTGTAACTTAGCAATATACAATATAATTTTATATATTTTGTTTTGCATATGTGAATGAAAAATTATTTTTCCTTAATAAGTATAAATCAGATATGATTAGAGATGCAATTTCAAAATTTGATTGGCCTATTATCATACGTAGATTGTCAAATGAAATGCACATCACAAGATCACCATTGTCAAAATTTTAAAATCATTATAGTGCAATAAACAAGATTTCAAAATGCATTAATTTAGTTCACAATAACGAATATTAAAAACAATGAATGAGGAAAAGTTTTATGGGTTTCCAACTTCTTTATTGCATTGGTGCGGCGTTTCCGTTAGCTGCAACATTCAGATTACATTTTGCTACAATATTGAATTAAGATTATATTTTATTTAGAGAAAGAGTTATATAAGAAAAATTATAGTTACATTTCAACTTTTAACCGTGTACAAATATTATTGCATTCGTTTAAGCAAATTACATCAATATTAAAACTGAAACATCAGTACCTTTGAATTATCAACTAACAACAAAATCTAAATAAAGAGATTAATAATAATTTGAGATATCTAAACTGATATTCATCATTTCGTTGAGAAGTGTTTTGTTTGTATACATGTAATATACATCAATAGGTATTTCAGCGCAGTACCACCCATGGTTTGCTAGTTTCAGCCGACGCTCGCAGGTTTCACCGCATTGCATAGCCACAGTGATGTTGCGGGCTTTCTCCCTTCAATAATACTAGCGGCCGCGATATATGTGAAATACTCTTGAAATCGGCTTTAAACCACATATCACCTCACCTACATATTTCTGTAACAGATTTTTTTGCATGAAGTAATGAAGTTGTTTTTGCATCAGTGATTTTACGATGACTATTATAATAACTGATGCCAAAGTGTCATTTGGTTTCTTACAGAAAATGATAAACCCATATTAAATTGTAACAAATGATAGATGATTTTTCAAAATGTTGACAAAAAACATAATGCATAATGAATATTATCCCACAATAAAACACTTATTAAATCTTTCCACTATTTTCTCTGAAAAGAAATATCAACAGAATACAACAATCCGTCATATCGCACTATTAAGGAAATCAGAAACGATAAGATTTACATCAATAACAGCCTTCGTTCCTCTTAATAGAACAATGAAACGCGATAACGCCATCAAGAGTATTTGAAGTTGAAATGCACAATGACATTGACATCAGAGTCTTCTTTATAGAATAAGTAAACAACAGCTTGCCACGCACGGGATAGGATTTAAACGAGATTATGAATATTTTATGATTTGATATTCCGCTGATTCCATAAGGGCTTTCTTGTCTGCAATCATTTGTTAAATCGTTCAAAACACAACTGAAATAATCAACTTCCGACAGAGAATCGCACTCAATTCCGAATGCCACTTTTATTTAAAGATACTGTGATCAGAATGGAGTAGCAGTCTTAAAATGAAGTTGCACATGTTGATAATTTCAAATGTCGAATTCAGCAGAACATCCATCGATGGCAGTTATATTTCCGGGCATGTTTTAACATTTAACATAACAGCATTTTGGCTAGTAGAGCCTGTACTTTCAACTCTATCGGGAAGTCATAATGTTTTTTAAAAACTGATTTTTTTACATATCTATATTATTTAATTAATAACAGTATTTTAATCTTATATTACTATCGTATGAACATATGATTATTTACAAATATCGTGCAATATATTAACATACATAAATTACGTAATGGCATGTAAAAGGTATTTGATAATGTAAATATTATACAAAATATGATTACACTACATAAGCAGCATTACCCTTAGTTTATTTAACGTACATGTTAAATGATATTATCATGCCTTACAACGACGGTATTAAGAATTGAGGGGAAAATAAATTCAAATGCATGACTAATTCATCTCATTAGTGTCATACTTATACTCATCCCACCAAGAACCATAATCGTAATCAATATAGAATAAAATATATAATTCAAAGATATGTTCAAAGAAAGTACAATGTGATATGGCACAAAGCTGTGTTGGAAATTCATCAGACTCAATGATCAAGTATGTTCTGCGTCGTTTACCAGTTTTGTTTTCTTAAAGGTTCCTTGAGGTTTGCAAAAATCGTTTATTTTTACAAATAAAATACAAAATGTTTTGAGTAAATTTTTAACTACCATATTGGTTAAATCCCAGATGATTTCGACTTAAGATGATAAACAATAGGGATACATTTTTTTTTATATATTTGATTGAAAATATATTATTTATGTCCGTCAAAAATTACTGTTCATATGAAATTCAATCCGAGATATTAAACTATAGCTACTAAAATGTACAATGTACAAATGTACCAGAATTAATCATTGAGCTACTTGTTTCTGGACCATATCATTTAGCATCATGGTGAGGTCAAAACGCCACTGCATACAGTATTCATAAACCTCCACATTTTTCATCAAGTCCGACAGAATAGACTCTTAGCTTTTGATACGCTAGCAAACGATTTGTGTATATAAGAGATTAAACAGTTATCCAAAATAGCCTTAAGAGATAAATTAAGTGTGGCATAAGTTTAAAGTACAACCTATGTAATTTCAGCTTGTCTTTATTGCTGTCTGACAGCGTATATATTTTTAAGAGGATCGATTTACGTTTTATTGCAGATTAGAATATGAGAATGTTGTGGCTAACGTACTCATTCAAGTAATATTCCACTACAGCAAACAAAATGTGCACGTAGTCAAGCGAATAAAATTTCAAATATTTGTTTATAGATTCAACTTTCCCTTTATTTCTCCTTCAATGAAGTTGGTAATCAGTTGTTTATTTTTCTAATTCAAGAATACAGCTAAGTTGTCCATAAGCTTTCCATTACTATGGCTAGATACATTTTGAATCAGTAAGAAAAGAAATAGAACATTTTTATACAGTGCACTTTAAAACTTTGTAATAAGTAAATTTTGCCAAATTTTTATTAATCGAATTGATGTATACAGCAACTTGTCTAAAACATGTTTGTATCTATGAACCTGATATTTTATAACTGGGACCATATTTTATCAAGAGTGAAAATAAAGTTCAAACAGTTTAGTCCTGTCTTTAGAACACGATTTAATTAAATAGAAAATAATAATGTGAAGAATCTATGAGGCAAGGAAGATTACGTAATGAAAGCGATATAAAATTATACAATAGATTTGCATTCGAGTTAGTTTACTCAGCTAAATATCATCTTACATCAATCAACACTTTAGCCATTTCCTAATTTAACTTTATACTATAGATATTAATTGATGAGATTACAGGGTTATCATACGCAAAAAAGTTTTATATGTAAATCTGGTCTTATTACCATTTACTCATCGGCCAGTTTGTTCTCTATGCAATAGGTAGCACCATTGCTTATTCAGCAGGAAATCCTTAGGATGATGAACCAGATCAAGAACTTTAAAATTTACTCCAAGCTGTCTGGAAAGGTCCGTCTGGGTTTACAATGCACAAATCACGTATCTGTTATCCTATTTTGAATACACCCCATTTGGTTCTTAAGGATGTCCGTTCCTCAAATTTAAAGTATCAAACTTTTCTAACTTGTTTTTCAAAGGTTTAGTGTATTTGCTTGAAATATCCACCCCAAAAAATAGGGGTCAGTGTGTGTTTTTTCGAGATATTTTAAGACAAATATCCATCTGTCAGAGTGTTAACATGGGAGTCTATGGGAAAATGAGAGAGAGAGAAATCTTAAATTTTAATTAGTTTCTGTAATAAACCTTTGTGTTAGAGTTAACATTATCATTTTGGTTTATTATATAAGAACATTATGATTTGAGGTTATTTGAATTTTGTAACTGTGACTGAGGAGCGAACAACCTTAAGTATTGAGTGATGATGAACAGGAATCAAAGTTAGTATTATCAACAATTTGTAGCCTTTAGAATGAAGTGATTGTTTTGGGCTTATACAAATAGAGTTTGAACAGTGAATACTTTGCTTACGTAACGCTGTCCTTATGAACATTTCCATAGTTGTTTGATGACTGTATTAAATTCATTAAATGAGCCCTTGAAATTTCCACCAAGGCTCTGCGATTGAATGTTATCAATTCAATGAGCCATTGACACATTTACATTATTACACCATTTTACTAAAGTTGTCACAATGTACAGTTTTTATTATGTTCACTGTTTATCAAATATTATATATAGCACATACACAATGTACACTTCACATTAAGAATAACACTCATATTACCATCATGTTTTATTGATTAATCAGATTTGAAATTTAGAAGCTTTTATCTACTGCAATAAGTACCAAATAAACAATGTTTGAGAGTAGTTCACATTGGAAAAAGATCACAGCATGTTTTTATGTTTGTCCTTTGTGAGCCTATAAAGTAACCTAATGTACAATCTATCAACAAATTTTGGTACAAATACACATGATTTTACTCTCATGTTTTCGAGAAGAAGATTCGTTAGCGAGTTTTACAGATGAGTTAAACTTTTGTAAATAGCGTTTGCAATCAGGAAGGACATGTACACCTGGTTTGCTGACCTTGATGACCTTCGCTGTTCTGTGATTACCTAGAAATAATTCAACTTTATTTGCTGACAGAAAGTCCCAATGGCCCTGTCTCTTCAGGACAGCTCGTCATTAGTTGTCTCGCTGACCTTCCTGTCTGGAGCACTGAAGTTTCAGGAGTTCACAGACTGGTTGTGGCTCGACATGACATGTCATGTCAGGTTTGTTTGGATCGCTTGATTTATACAGAGTTCCTATGTTGACTGACATTCAATCCTCGCAAATTGAAAATTGGAATAATACTTTATACATTACAGATAAGGCCAATTGAAGATTTATTGTGTTTCTCCTATTATTCGTCTGTTACTGAAATTCAGCAATTATTACATTGTATAATGAGTTTATTGTTGAAATCACAAATATTCTAAATTTTAATAACGATATGTTATGACAATGCTTTCTTCTAGATACCCTGTTTCATGCAGTTTTTTTCCAAATGCCACTGTTACAATGGCATGACCTCACTGAGGCCAACCGTTTTAGGTAAAAAAAGAACCATATACACTTGGGCAAGTGAAGATTTTTTCGTCAGGTTTTACGAAGTTTGTCTAAATATTCATTTTCGTTCTAAATAATACGGCGAATAAAAATAAGAGATTAATTTTATGAGTGTCATTGTTTTGGTATTATGTAAAGGCTCACATCCGTTTATTGTCAGAAATAGTTGTAAAAAGAGTGGGTTTGCTCCAAACTACTTCTAACCAACGTTTTAATTTGTCTAAGGTTTTCTTCTTTTTTAAAATCACTATTGCAAGAAGTTATTCAGACCTACAGAGATTGTTACCTGCAGTTCGTTTTGCCATTATGTAATAGAAAATAAATGAGTTACCAGTAAATGAGTCATTTACGTGTATAACCTACTCTAACAAACCTACAAAGTGAATAGAAATGGTCCTTTCGAATTGGACAGCCAAAATGATTTTATTATAAATGAAACGTTATTACTAACAAAAAGACAAGATAGAAATAGATCATATTACCAAACATGTGTTAAATATTACTGAATCTACTTCTATTAGCAACATCTTTCTAATATAACCTTCTTAAATTTAAAGATGGGATCAAGAGACTTGGATTTTTGGAAATGCCTAAATGGCCGTTGACCAGAAGAGTTAGTAAATAAATGTTGACTGAAAATGAAATTCATTAGCCTTTAGCCAATGACTGAGATCAGACGTTCTGACATATACACCTAGATCTTAATTGGAAGATAAGTTGATGTAAGAAAAGGTCTTAACATTTCCTTTTCGGTCCTATTTTCAGAACTCTAGACACCAATGTCTATAGGAGGCCAGGCATAAGATTATTTGCTGCACTATAGTGAATATTCCAGCTTGTGCAAGCCTATTTAAAATCAATCTAACTAACACTCGTTGCACTACTGAGTCGAGTTCAATGCACTTTTGCAAATACATAATAAACCTAGAAATATGTACACCTCGGCTATCCTCAATTGGTAACTAAAACGCGATCATATATATATATATATATATTGTGACAATGTTTATGGCTGATGTTGGTCGCTGAATAGAATAACATAGAATTGTCTGAAAATCTAAGTAATATACAAGTCAACTTGAGATAGTATAAACAATCAATGAAAAACACTGAATGTTTAAAATAATTTTCTAAAGAAAAATATAACCTAACCCCCTTTCATATTAACAGATACATGTAGCTGATATGGTTTTTAGGGTAGTGATGAAAACAATGCAAGAACTGAAAGGAGATACCAACCGGAGCCCTAGCAGATCAGTCCTTTATCAGCATATCTCTGACAAAACCTAATTAGTGAGGTCTATGATGTTAGTATCCATTGAAAAACATGCAAAATGCTGTATCCTTCAATATGTACATATACTGCCAGGTAATTTAAAATATCAATTCACTCATCAAATCAAAAAGAAAATAGTCTTAATTTTGGGGGGGGGGGGGGGGGGGGGGGGAGCACGATCTTTGTGATGAGATGACAATATCTTGCCGAATTTGAGACTCAAACTGGGATTTAGTGATACTTACAATGTAAGTTGTCATGCCTGAATCTTTTAAATGTACTTGGCACAAAATGATATGATTTATATAAACAACTTCATAATGATCCTAATCTTGAAAGGTTAGCAGACATTGTAACTGCCGATTACTTTATTTGAACTTACAAGTAATGAAAAATATAATTTCAATTCCCTTCCCAAATGTCACCAACAAATGATTAATTATGTTAATCACAAATTGATATCGTTTTACAGGAGAGAAAATGTAGTAACACACCTATTTATGTTTTATGTTAATAGTAATATAAAACAATAAGCCCTCATTTAAGCCACTACTTCTGATTTTTTTGAAACATAACTAAGCATACCTTTCCTTTTCTTTTTTAATATTACATCTACCACATTCAGCACAGAAATAACTTCTGTAGAAATGTTTTCAATGAAATGCTGTACGATAATGTTAAACAAAAAATCATGGATAACGGTCCTACGTCCTTAATTGAAAACCACAGACCATCGTTCAGCATGCCTGCTTCAACCTTACTGGAGAGTGATCCCGCATTAACTGCTCCCTGATCACACAGACGAGCACTGTCTCATCATATCTTAAGCTAAGGGGAATCGAGTTGCTGTTTTTCCGACTTCCTGAACAATTGACAATTACTTTTTCTGAACATTAATGGGTTCAGAGGATCTTTAGAAGTCCACCTTACTTAATAGAATGCCCCATTAGGTAGTTAAATGTTAAGTGCCTAAACGTGTTTTCGTTTTTGATTGATATGAGAATTCTTTGAATACATTAACGTGTGACCTCCATGTTTTTAATATAAACAACGTGTATTAAACAACCTGTGTAGTAAAGTATTTCACACATTCATAGTAATGAAACTTGTAATTAACGGCGATAATTAACATACATCAATGTTCAAGGTAATATCAAGACTATGTATCTTAGAAATATCTGTAAATTAGGGCTTGATGTCTATCCAACACATTGTTGTAATTAAGGCAAAATCTGTATTCAAAATTGTAGGTAGGTTATTTTTCAATCACATTTTACCAAATTAAGAATGAATTATCAAACATATAAATTCATCTAGTTCTATTAGAAGCGTAAAAGAAATTGTATCAGTTATTTATAAACCTGGTAAAAATCGTCCTTGGCAGCTCTCTATATGGACTAGAGTTAACATACAAGGTTGTTCATCAATGGTCCAGACAATCTGAATCCCCAGGCTATCACTAGGAAAATTGGCTTGTGAGATTCAACATTCAGCTTTCAAGATACTTGCTTTGGGCAGAAAGTTGTCTGAGAATTAGGCCATTATCATCGTGTGTTTTTATACATATGCTAGTGAACTATTGTGTTATATGATAACACATTTTATTCAAATTTGGTAAACAGTTAGTACCATAAAAACTAAAAATACATCCGGATAGGTGGATCAAATACCATAAAAGTTTCAAATGACCTATGAATCCTCCTACAGTTAGCAATTTAATATAGTAATGATCCTTGTTGAATATATAACACCGAGTACAAATACATTCGTCAAAAGAATCATACTGCGTGATTCTTAAGATACTTGTTTATATAGATTCTAAAACTCGGCATAGAATTTGAGTATCCTATGCAGGTAAAGCAAATATAATACCGCTGTATTAACAATGTTTCAATGATAACCTTTGGTTATAGACATACAATGTGAAAACTGTAAGGCAATGATCTCAGTAATTTGATAACTAACCTTTCATGTGTCAACTAGAATATGGTTTCTGATTGAAATGATTCTTATAGAGTAAAGTATACACAAGGAAGATCAAATTTGTGATTATTTTCTACCTATATTTGATATATTTAAACAAATGTACACATTGTGATTGGTTTGTCTTTGACTAAGGTTTCAAGTTTTGAGATATAACAGTAAATAACAACATGCAATGCAAGATACCTTCGTGCACGTCAAAACCCTTTAAATGGGGTGTTCCAAAGGTATACATTGACAATTTTTGTCAGAACTTCACACCGTGGTTAGGAAAGATACATATAAGCTCGTTTTAATTGTTGTTTGACCTCTATTCCTTCGATGTCAAGAAGGTCGATTGGTCGGACAAGAGGAGATTGCTTATTCTTTTCTCGTGACAAATGCAACTGTTTTCTCACAAAAATACGGCTCGTTGAGGTAAAATTACTAAAAAGAGTCTCAGACTATAAGTTTGTTACTTACAATGTATACTTTCAACCAGTTATTGAAAAACATTGTAATGCATTCATACTAATTGTAATACTCAACTCAAAATAATTATATTTTTCGTTTGCGACGTTACCAGTGTGAAGTTATAGTTATATACCAACATACCATAGTAATATTTTGAATAAGCAGGTGCACACATGTTTTGAAAACAAAATATTACCTTCAAATTAAACACCTATCATGACACAGAAAACAATACTAATGCCATCGACTTTCCAAACATTAAAGTAGTTTGTCTATGACACAATTGTGACGCATTAAACCAAACAGTAAATTCAATGTCAAACGTTATACGTAAATGACACCGGTAATATGCTGATGTTTTATACAGTGGTATGATTTGATAAAGGTTATTCAAAGTATCAAGCGAATTATATTTGCAATCATGCCGCTCTTTCTATAAGCTCTCTATAAACAGTCAAGGGTTATGTTTAAAACATGTTGAGAATATGATACTTTTTCCATTGCATGGTACAAAATAATGAGCATTGTTCTTTTGAACCCTATTGAGGTTGTATTCACTGTATAGCATCATATACACGTTTTCGTTATAATGCACATCGACTTTCCCATCACATGGTTCATTTTCTATGAAACAATTGTGATGCGTAACATCACGAAACAAATTCAATGTCAAGCGTCATACATAACTGATATCTTGTATACGTTGGTATTGTATATTGAATTTATAAAAACAATAGATTCCTATTTTAAATTCATATCACTATTTTTAGTGTTCAAACTACTTTTCAAGCAGTATCCTATGGTAACTAAGTGATATATTTTCAAAACTGTTGAAATTATTATTACAAATTAGCAGTATACGGGATATATTACCAAATCAGCAGAACAAATCAATAAGTTTTGAAAAATGTAAAAACAATAAACACCTTTCCTAAACTGACAAGTTCATTTATGAATTTTGACTTTTCCATCATCAAGCACGTTTTCCGTGAAATAATTGTGATGAATCTCACCAGGATACGAACTTTATGTCAAACTCTTATGCATAATTAATGTTCTATTACAAGCGCTTGAATTCCACCGGGAATAAATAAAAACTTGACTTTTAACTAGGAATTATTCGAAATGTCAACGAAACATTATCTAAATCCATATAATTGATTTTTTGCATATTTTGGTGAGAAATTATTTTCACTTTACAAGAATTAGAAATAGTAGAGATGCAGTCCAAAAATTTGATTATCCTTTTATCATTCGCAGTTTGTCACATTACATGCACATGAAAAATAACCATTGTCAACCTTTTCTATTTATGATGTTAAAATAAACATAATTGTTTCAAATTGCCTTCATTTTTTCACAATAACAAACATTAAAAACAATAAATAAGAAAGAGTGATATGCTTTTAATACTTATTTTACAAACAAAAAGTAGAACATCAGCATTGCCTTTTAAAGTTGTAGCACATGTTTAACGAATCAAACACTGATGTATGGCTTCATTTCTTAAGTGTTTTAAATTCAACACTTATTGTAACATAATCTTGATTTATAATTGTTTCAGATGTGTTTACTTTATTGATGGCGTCCGTTAACTGCATTAACATTGAAAATTGATTTGTTAGTAAGCATGTATTATGAACACTATGATAAATATGATGCGTAATTGTTATTTGTTACTTGCAGGAAATCAAAACAACCCTATCAAATTGTTACAAATGATAGATATTATTTCAAAATGTTTACAAGGAAACATAAATCATAACGAATATCGTTCGCGAAATTATTCACTGACTATGTCTTTCAATCACGTTTTCTGAAAAAAAAAATCAACTGAAAGCAACCGTCTGGCATTTTTAACTATAAACAAAACTATATATGAAGAGGTTTATATCACTAAGACTCTTCATCCCTCATAATATAACAATGTAACGTGATAACGCAATAACAACTGTTTGAAGTTGTAATGCACAATGACATCCTGGTCTTCTTTGTAGAATAAGTAAACTACAGCTTATCACGCAAGGGATAGGATGTAAACCGAGATTATGAATATTTCATGCTTTGATATTTGGCTGATTCCATAAGAGCTTTCTTGTCTGCAACCAATTGTTAATATCGTTCCAAACACAACTGAAATAATCCACCCCTGGGAGAGAATCGCACTCAATTCTGAATACCATTTTTATTTAAAGATTCTGTGACCAGAATGGAATAGCATTCTAATAGTGAAGTTGCATAATGTTGATAATTTTTTATATTGAATTTTTCAGAATATTCATCAATGGCAAAATACATAGTTAATATTACTTCATATCACTATATCTCAGTCAGGGTCCATTTTCACTTGAACGTTTCACGTAGTTACTTCTGGGGAACAAGTGACTAAGAGCAATAAAATGAGAGCAGGAAGTCAACTTTGAACCAATCAAAGACGAGCTTCTTACGGATTTTGGCTACTGTCAAATGCTGAAATTTACCCCAAGTTTGTCTGGAGTTTTTTTAAAAAAAAACAGGTTTATTAAGGAGACGTTTACCTTAGTTCGCTAAAATAAATTCTGTTGTGTGGACAGAATTACTCCATGTAGTTGATCAGTTGAACAAAATTTTTTCATATCAAATTCAAAACCAAAAACTTGAAATGTATTGTCCAGAATTAGTCACATACATGTAGCGACTTGTATCTGGACGCTATCATTTGATATCGTGCAGACGATCAATTCCTATAAAATGTGATTGGTTTAAGGCAAAATACAAATGCATACAATAGTCATAACCCTCCAAATATCTAATCAAGTGTTGAGTTATTTTATATGATAGCAGACGATCGGTGTATATAAGAGATTAAACTGTTATCCAAAATAGCTATCAGAGATGAATGCAGTGTAGCACGAGTGTGGGGTACAACCTTTGTAATAACAGCTGGTCGTCATTGTTTTCGGACATAACATGTCTTCAGAGGATCGATTTACGTTTTATTACATATGTGAACATAAGCATTTCTTGATTAACGTACTGTTCAAAGAGATAACCGGCTATAGCAGACTCAAGCTAATAAAATTACAAGCGATTTCACAAAACTGTTATTTTTGATATAATGGAAACATTAGGATTGTACTCTTTTATTGTTTCTATCATTTGGTCTTAGGAATTCTATCATACTATGTCATGGCATGGACAATGGCATTCATTAGTTCTTACAGTTACAGTTACAAGGTTTTGGTAACACAATAAAAAAACTGTTGAGATTTCCAAGCTTTAAGTGAGTTCGTTGAATAGTATACACTGAATAAACTAATAAAAATTAGAAATGAAATAATACTTCGTAACTACTAAAGCCACTCTATCTATGCAACATAAGACAAATCCATGTTTAATGTTTTTGACTGAATATTTTAGACTTTAAATATCTATTTTGATACTTGTTTCTTAAGGGTAAAAAGACCAATAAGAGTTCCTTGCATAAATTGATATATTAGTGTCATAATATTTGCTCTTTAAATGAAAACATGAAGATGTAAATTGGAAATCTACTTTTTCAACTTGATTGGATGATGAAGTTTAATACATTCAGAAGTTGTGACTACAGGTCAGTCGCAGAGACGTCTGTATTAAGTAACACCACATTTTGAGGTATGGAACACATAACCACAAGCTAAACATGTTCTTAAATGTGGTTCTATATCTGGATAATTTATTGAAATTTCAATGATACAAAGTCAGCTAAAAATGAAAAAATATCTTACATATACGAGGAATGCCAAAAATAATAAAGTTCAGTACCATTAATATTCACATGTTATGAATTTAGATACATACATTTGATCTCGGTGCTTGACGCTTAAAGTACAGAAAAGTAAATCAGACATTGACACGTACGCAGGGTACACCTTATTCAAATGAATTTAGCCTTTCCTACAAATGTACTTCGAGCATTAGCTTTAGATCAAATAATCTCAACCGTTTGAGGTTACAAAGCCATAAAGTAACTTAAAATGTACAAGGGCTGGTAGTTTGTTTACATCATCTTTATTTTTTTTAATTCAAGGGGACCGCTGATTTTACTTTGCTGCATCATCGGTAATATACGATTATTGGAACAAATTGTAATCAAAAGTGAACATCAAGTTTTATTTACAAGTAAATGCTAATCTGAAACATAAACGAGTACATGCTATACAGATAATCCCAAGTTCAGTTGGAACCAGATACAAAATTAAGTGACTTCTGAAAGGTTAGTCTGGCTGTACAAATTCACCAATTTATTGTTGCTTTCACCTATCTGTGCTCACAATAATAAAACATTTTTGGTTAAACATTTATTGAAGATGAACAGAAGTTATTTCAACAATTTGTAACTGTTAGAAGCAAATAATTGTTTTTGGATTTACACACATGGAGTCAGTGTGTGAACGCTGTCCTTATCAACATTTCTATATTGGTTTGATTATTGTATCTTGGAATCAAAGGTCATCATTAAATGAGTCCTCGAAAGTTCTCTTAAGGCTTAGCAATTAAAAAAATCCAATGAATATATTACGCATTTTACATCATTACATTTTACAAATACTGTCATGATTGACAGTTTATTATGTTCATTGTTCATCATAATATTGATAGCATACTCATAATGTGCACTTTACACTAAGTATCACACTAACAACCCTGTTAAAGTAGCCAGCTCTGAATCTAAGACGCTTTAACAACTGCTGAAGTTACATAAAGTGGTATTGAATAAATATACAGTATATAGTTCCCAATTCATAAGACAACAGGCTTGGGCCTTGTGAGCCTACAGAGCAACCCAATAGACAGTCCATTTATCAATTTTTGGTATATATACACATTGTTATATTCTCTGATTTTCGAGAAGTTGATTAACAAGTTTTACGGATGAGTTAAACTTTTGTCAATTCTGTAGGCAAACATGTTAGAAATGTTCACATGGTTTTCTGACTTTAATGAACTTGGCTCCTCTGTGATCACCAGGAAATAATTCAACTTTATTTGCTGACATGACGTCCCAATGGTCCTGTCCCTTCAAAACAGTTTGTCTTCAGATGTCAAGCTAATCTTCCTGTCTAAAGCGCTTAGGTATCAGCAGTTTATGGACTATTCCTGGCTTGGCGTGACATAACTTGATAAGACTTGGTGTGACAGGTTTGTTCTCAAGTTTTAGTTTAGTTTCTCCGCCTGAAATTTTACAAGCATGATAAAGATGCGAGTGTGTTAGTGATAGGATATAACGTGCCTTCAACAATATTTAAGTGATTCAATATCTGAAGGAAGATCATCCAAAAGGAGAATAAATGAATGCATGAATCTATCAAGGAGAAAAGGGATCAACATGTCAACGGAACAGATGAAAAGAATGGCAAACTTTGAGGTGAGATCAGCTTCTATCCCTTCTATCAATTTAATGGTTGTTTACTTTCCTTCTACACGATAAACCAAAATATGTACAGCTTTAAAAACGTACAACTTCGTAATTCGCAAATGATTACCTAACCATGACCAAATTAATCTCTTGACTGAAAAGAGTTGAATAACGTTATTGTCAGACATTCTAAATGATTTACAGAAATACATAAATTAAATATTTATAAGTACATTCTGATTGTTTGAAATACTTTCCTAAAGAAAAATAAGAATATCACTCCCTTTCATATTCACACATTTATTACTGATTTACTTACTCCATTTTAGGGTAGTGAATCAGAAAAATGCAAGAACTAGGTGGAGGCTAGGGGATCAGTCTATTATCAGCTCACCAGGGTAATCTGGCTGCGATTCTTTTCATCAATCACCCTCGAAAGTTGGCTTAGAGGCATTTAGTGTGTCACTAAAATGATAAAGACTTAATTTCACTGGAGTGCCTTGTTACGACAGGACTACAGTTTTGAGGCTCACGATGTTAGTATCCATTGCAAAACATCAAGAATACATCAACAGCATTTCAGTATGTACCTATATGTCCAAGATATGAATAAATGTCTTCTCCTTGATTTTCTCTCAACATGGAGCTTATGCTCAGAAGATTAATTTGAAAAAGATGATGAACCGTAGATACTTTCCTTACACAAAATTGTTTTTAATTTTGCCCCATGATGTCATTGACATAGGACAATGGTAAAGTAGCTCATATGATTTAAAATCAAAATGAACATGGTTATAATTGCTAGAAAATCAATGACGCATGGGTTAGTTTTGTAATCAGAAAGAAATCTATCCTTCATACCCCAATCAGCGTAACATAGAGATCAATTCTGTAGAAATGTTTTCAAAGAAATGTTGTTTCACAGTGTTTAACCACAATTCCTATATCACAGTCCCACTTTCTTAATGGAATACCTCAGACCATCGTTCAGCATGCCTGCTTCAACCTTTCTGGAGAGTGATCCGGCATTAACTGCTCCCTGATCACACAGACGGGCATCATATCTTAAGCTGAGGGGAATCGAGTTGCTGTTTCTCCGACTTCCATAACAATTGACATTTATTTTTCTTTACGTTAATGGGTGCAGAGGACCTTTAGAAGTCCACATTGAAACTTCATGAAATGACCCATTAGTTAAAGAAATGTTAAGTGCCAAAACGTGTTTTCAATCAATTGATAGGAGAATTATTTTAATTCATTAATTGGTGACTTCTATGGGTGTTTTTAAAATTACCGGTGAAAGAAAGCATTTGATATATAGTTAAACGCGTTGAAAAAAAACAACAGCACACAATATTTTCTCCTACATGTTTCGATTTACTCTTCAGGGAGAATGACTACATTGTCTATGACGTCATAATGCTGGATATGTACTAAGAGCGTGTTTAAAGATTACGCTCTATCTGTTTGATTATGGTCATTTTTATAATTAAAGAATTCTTCCCTTATTTTGCGCATCATAGGATAAAAGGGATAGATTGTAAATTTGGTTTTCTTTCCATTTGCGTACGAGTCTATGTGTTCACTGAGGGATATACAGCGGGTGTTTGGGTCCTTAATTTGTTATTAGTGTACCCTCACTCTTCCTCTTAGAGACTCTGTTTGGCCTATATGTTTTTCGTGGCATCCCCGACATGTGATTATATAAATAACATTTCGCGCACTACAATTCATGTTGGTTGGTTTTTAGAAACTTTAATCATCTTTCAACAGATCATCCTATGATGTGTAAAATAAAGGAAGAATTCAATGTCAAATTCTTCAATCAAGTTTTTGAAAACAAACTTCCTTTAAAACCGAGTTTAATAACATAGAATAATATCTATCTGAATCTTTAAAAACAATTTTGGTCAATCTCAATATACTTTTGCTACTGGCCTTGACCGGTCAATATTGCAGTTCTTTATTGAGAGTACAATATAATCTCTAGCCTGTTCATCACTAGTCCAGACAATCTGAATCCCCAGGCTAACACTAGGGAAATTGGCTGGTGAGTTTCAACATGCAGTTTTCATGATACTGGTTTGTGGAGAGAGTGGTCGGAATAAAGGTCATCTGATGTGTTCTTATACATAGACAACGGAACCAGTTTGTTAGATGATAACTTAATCTATTGAATGTTACAAACATTTAGTATGTCAATACTTTATTTTACTTATTTCATGGTTTGATCACAAAACAACACTAATGAATATCATTTGAGGTTTGACATTAGTTGAAGCGTTTGTGCACATGTGTGTTGGAGACACAACAGGGACAAAATCAAACTAATGTTAACACAACTTTGTGTTAAGTAATAAAAACAAACCAACGTTCTGCATGTTTGCATTCCCCCTCCTGGAGAGTAGTACCGCATTAACAGTTCCTTGATCATACAGATGAGCAATGTCTGATCAGGAGAACTGAGTTGCTGATTTTATTGCTTCCTGAATAGCTGCAATTTACTATTTGGGTGGATGCGAAGCGACTTATGTAGACGTTAGTTTACATTGAATTATAGTATTCTCAATAAGGTATTTTAGGGTGGTGCCTGTTAATCATTAGTAAACAATGCCCTTATATACAAATCTATCTTTCCTGTATTTGAAAGCAACATCGATTATCGATTAAGCGTCAGTTTTAGCATTGTTACACTAAAAGTCTTTATTTTAGTGTAATGTGAATATGATTGTTTACATGTGTAATAATGTCTAACAATTTTACACTGTTCAATGGGTCACATACAGTTATCTAGGCTAGTATTTTTCTAGATTGTTGTCACTGGATAGTTATTCCGTTGCTTTGTGTTTCTAGACTCCTTATGTTACAATATAAGGAAGTTTTTGGAAATATGTGATCTATATCTAAAGGCCGGCTGTTAGAAATCACTCACTCACACATTTGATCAATCTGGTTTTCTACATTTGACTTTGCCATCATTCTGCTGCGCTTTTTTTTCTCCATATTTAGAAATTGTTTACAACTGGGTTCGTCAAGGAATTTCCATCAAGGACAGGACTCAATCTTTCACTGCTGTTTGATCAAGAACTTGGTGATTATTACCTTTTAGCTATCCCTTTGACCCATTTGATATTGTGTAACGTTTTTGTATTGATTTATCAAGTAACTTTAAACTCTTTGCTTATTATCAATTAAATGGTTACCATTAGTAAATTAAATTATTTGTCATATTTTGCTGGTTTGACTGGTGCCAATTTCATATTTATGAATTCATTAGTAACATTAGATTAAAGTAAAAAGTCACGCTCACGCTCCCTTCATATTGCCCTGTTCCAACTTAGACAACTGTCAACTAGTACTTTCGAGTGAACGATTTCTTAAATAGTCATTTGCCTTTGGTCATAACATAAGACTAAATTAAGAGAAGGGACTCTCAGTACACGCAAAGATAACCCAGTCATAACAAGGGTTTATACTGATCATATTTCATATTTCGCATCAACTGTGTTCAAATTCAAGCTCATAATGCTATTGAAGCGTGAGTGACAGCCTTAATGGTCACTTTAGATCGGTGACTTTAGTATTATAACCATAGAGGTTGCCGTTAAAAGGATGAACTGGTGGTATTAAGTGGTACGCATTCACTGGCATGCGTTCTAGTTTAGTTGATATAATAAAGACAATAGCGACAATTCTATTTGCTCTTCAATGTTTTTGAGTCACTAACAAATACCGAATATCAAATTAATACAAAAGCTTTACAATAATTGAAGAAAAACATACAAGTATATATTTTGATATGATGATTAAACATAAGTGATCTGTGGTCATCGGATTTCTAGAGAACAACTTTTGATTTGAAAATATACTACATCTCACATTAAATATATGAATATAAAAAAATGAAGACGGTAAGATTTAGAAAAATAATCTATTTAAAGTGCAATGATTTAGATGTGTATATAGTTAACTTATTGTTTTATATGGTTAACTTATTGTTTATTAATTTATAAATATGGTGAAGAATAACCTAACTGTATAAAAATAAACACTATAGTAACAGAAAGGTGTAAGTATAACAGCATAATTAAAAATCGAATGAACTATAAACTAAAATTTATAGGGTCAATATATTGTTATTCAAATACATACATCATTCAAGATCAATTAAGACGATTCACATGTATCGTGCACTGTACAACATAAACATAGTTATGTGACTACACATTTTGAAAGGAAATAATACATTGTATTTTCATTTCTATGAAACAAATCTAAAATTTTATACTCAAAGTCGAGGGAACTATTATTTAGAATGTTAGTCTAAAAGCATTTCCATGAACCGTGGTCCAACAAAACGCAACGTTATTAAGATTACAGCATAAAGAAATTATCCTATGTCAAATATGATGAAGCTTCTCAAGCTGACACTATAGCATGCTACTATGTAATATTAATTTTCGTTTACTGCTAGCAATAACTTGAGATACACCCATGCTCGGTTTTATCAATACAGTCCATGGGATATCTTTCGTTTCTAACTGGACAGCATATATATATATATATATATATATATATGTAAAAGAGTGATACTACTGATACTAGTAATGTAGCTGGAATCAAATCAAAGGTCAGCTATATTGATTAGAAGCCTGTGTTCCGAGGTGACTGATAACAATGGTTTTCGATGCAAGACCCTTTGAAATGGCCTTTCCTACGTATATCATTCTCCCTGATATCCACTATGGCATAACAGTACAAATCTATTTAAATGATTTACGGTTATACTTTGTATCCTAATTTCCTCTTACAGGGTTATGTTAACAATTGATGATGGTTAGTGTGTTCATTGGTTTACGGTTCCTGACAGATCATAAAGTGAAAAATAATTCTGTCTAGTGCAAAACCATTGTGATGAAGTTATGACAAATGATTTAAGACTAAATCTTTCAGTGAAGAAAACATTTCCTTTGGTTCTTATTGTAATTCTGAAAAGGTAGCTAACAATCCACGGTTGTCTGTTGTTTCCTGTTAACGTAACTATACATGTAACTCAGTACCTCATCAATAAAAAGAACAGTTAAAGTTTATCATATTAGTTTTAAGACTTACTAGTTAGTAAATATATCGTTTGTTTGGTGCCAGGCCAGCTGACCGATCCTATTAATGCGAGTTATCTTTCTGACACTTTACTGAATCTCTAGGACCGAAATTAAAGTGGTACCTTATAGGTTGCAAGGGTCATATACATCAAACAATATTGATAGAGTTATTGTTATACAAGAAATTGAACGTAGCTGAAATCAAAATTTATTTCTAATCAGTTCACCGCAAAGGTTTATGTTATATCATTTTATGTGTAGCCCTCTGAGCATCCTTGGATGTACTATGGCGCATAATAAGTACCAATTTATTATTATTATTTTTATTATCAAAAGACAATGGTGTTACGATTGAAATATTCAATCACCCACTATTATTCAAACACAACGTATCTGAAATACAATCCTCCCATGTGTTCTCAGTGGACGCGAAAAGAAACAGAGGTTCAATCTGTATTGATTAAAGTTAAGCCACAACATTGCACTTTCTCCCGAACAGAGTAGTTGTCTAAAGTTTTTATATTTTTCATTGTCGTGGGAGGATAAAAAAAAGTATCAACCGTAATAAAATATTTAAATAAATAAATTCCAATTTTACAAGTACATGTTTTCGTTCAGAGAGTTTAGAGCCCGATTTTCTTAGTGCAGGTGCAATTTGAGACACAAGTAATTTGTTGACCTCAGGAAAGAAAAGCTATCATAAATATTTTAAGAGAAAAACTGTTAATCATTAACAAAGAACACATGTACACAGTGCGTCAACATTTCATTTCAATGATGTTTTTTTATTATCTGCCCTGAGATTGACATGTCTAGCTAATGTGACATTTGAGGTTCTGTTTACTATTTATGTACCAATTGTTTTTTTCAGTTTATTCTATTCAATTGATTTTTAATTTTATGTACGTTATCATTGACATAGACCTATTATAGATAAAATCGGAAAAAACAAAAAATGATATCTTAAGAATGGCTAATCATACGCAAACATCAAATTCACTTCCATTACAAATATCCCGTACAAAAAGGTGTTTTTGAAAATATGCTTCTGTACATAACCATATAAATGATAATTTAAACTAGCTATTAGCTCTTTCCAAGGCTAAAGGGGCAGGAGCTCGTTTTTTTAAAAAAAAGTCTTCAAGTGTTCTCAATTACATATTAGTTTTTGCAAAATGTATTAAATGGATAATCGGAGCATTAAGCATCTCATTATTCAACCCTGTCATCCGTAGACGTGGAGGAAATAATCAAGTATAAAGCTTCAGCACTGGCGGCCATTTTTGTTTGAGCACCTTTAAAACACATAGATTCACATAGCTTAACCGAACACGTTACGTTCGTATCAAAACGAATTCCTTTGGTTGAAAAAAATTGTTTTGTTTACATTTAGTTTCGTTTCAGATCAATTAACTTATCTTAAAGATCGTGATTATGTCATTTTGTTGATAATCACTTTGATTAGAACAATTAATTTCTCATTCAATATATCATCTTGCATGTATGGCATATAAGTTGCAAACAGGCGACTTGAATTTTTGCCATGACCGCAATCTGAGACAGAAGTAATAATTCTTAAATGCACAAATCTATTGGTACCTTATCAATTAATACTTTATAAACACTGTTGGTAAAATATTTGAAAGATAATGCATGTTGTGTATATCTTGATCTTAGCAAATCAGATTTGATATCTGAATTGTATTCATATGGTCAAAAACACTTGTGCTGTTCTATAAAAATTATGAAGGAGTTGTTCATATTCAAGTCACCAAAGTAGAATCTATGGAATTCAATCAAAAAACCTTAATAATGAATCATGTCATTATTTGACTTTGGACCTGTAACGATCATATAAGCAAATTAAACCAGCAAAACGTAAAAGACAAAAAAGTCAGAAAACTGAAACTCACAACATGATGTTCAAGTGTGGCTGGACAGCGATCTTCATTGTAAATCCATTACCATTACCTGGAATTGTGAAAGAACACATATCTTGTTTTAGTCCCATTTTTTTCTATTTTTACGGTTGATTTTCTTTTATCGAGAAAAGACATTGACTTCAGGTTATCTTATTAATTCTTGTTGCATCGTTTTCTACTAAAACACTCCAGAGAAATCGATCTTTTTGCTGAGCTTGATGTGAAAGTAAGTGGCTCTATATTCTTTGAAGAAGGGTGTTGGTGAGTTCTGATTTGTAAATTAACTACATAACGACGTCGTTACCAAGTGAAGTCTCTGGTCCTCCAGTAGAAAAGGTGAGTAAGTAGATGCACTTTACAACATGTTTGATAGGATTTGTTTTCATCCCTGTGTGAAATAGTTTAAATTTTATAAGCTTAAGTAATATTTTAAGATATAAGATAAGTTACCAATGTTTGCATTGAATTAATTAATTCAAATTCAGTGACAATTCAGATAAATTGAATTTAAAACTTCTCAACAAAGTTATTTCACTGAACAGAAAACGTGACTATTGCAGATGACTGTTTTATGTTTTTAAAAAGCCACTGATATGTAATCATTGAAATATATATGATTGCTTCGCGGATATATTTGTAAATATTTTGGATACGTATTTGATAATGAGCATATCTTTGAATATTTTTGCAAATTAAAAATAATAAACATGGTATTATCTAATTAAGATTTTGACTGTTAGATAGACAAAAACACGGCACCGCCCTTCTTCCATCAAAATGTTAAAACTGCTTTTCCATTTCCATCACTCAGTTTAAACATACACACAGATAATAGGAAATGAATACCATTTACTCACCAAAAGTGATCCATGAAGTCAGAAAAGCTTGGGAGGATATCATTAAATGCTTGCATAAAAGCAAGTCCTTATGAAGTTAGAACACTTTTCTAAGGTCAAATATAAAAGCAAAAATCGTAAATGTTAAGAAACATAAACATTGTTGTGGGTAACCTACATAACATGAAATTACCTAATTAAACAAATTTAACTCAAATTTACTGTTGTTGATGTTAGTGATGATTTCTCAGTAAAGAAAGTTTGTTAGATCTCAATATCAATGTATTACAATGATAGTATTACAACTGATCAACACAAGTTTGTTTAATTACTTTCAAACTATTTCATATAGAATGTAAAAAAATTAGTTATCCAAGCATCCGTTATATAAAAGTAACGATCTTTAAGAAGATGACCAAAAAATATTACTATCAAATTTTAAAGCTGATAGACAACTGGAACAACTTTGACAGGTTTTAATGCAACACTTCTTAAATCAAGTGTTGTCTAAAATGTGTTCAAATTATATTATAGTGCATGAATTGTTACTGCAAAAATTGTTACTTTTGCCCTATGTCCCTTTTTGGCGTCCTGGCACACCATAAAACTGCCCCTGATACATGTAATGTAAATATGCTTTCTGCACAAAATATCCTCAAGAAATGGTGACTTTATAAAACATTTTATAAGGGTGGTTTACATAGGAATTTTTACAGGCATTTATTTTTTAAAATTATTTTGGAATGTGTCATATGTCATATGTCAGTCTCAGGATCAAGTTTCAAATTTTTCACGAATCAACCAATGGTCATTAACATAACAGAGAAATGAAATGTTAATAATTCTGAAGTTCACTTAACATTTATCACTGCATGAAATTCTACTTCTCCACCAGAGAGCATGCCATCGTCGTCTGAAAGTGTTCAGTAAAGTTGGTCTCATTTAAAAGATATTCAAAATGTATTGATGACAAAACACAAATTTCAACCAATGAAATAATAAATTGATTAACTTGCATGCTCCTTCTGCAAGTAAACTCCATGTCCATATTCAGTAAGTGCACGGAAGGAAGTATGGAAGCTCAATGTACTCTCATGCACGAAGATATTATTTTTGGCTTGAGAGGCAGAAATAACAACCCTCTAATGTATTAATTTTTATATAAAGCAAGGTTGCAAAATATGAAGCATAAATTTAGATATTTTCCAAAAGAAATACTAGCATATAACAACCACTTCTAAATGTATGAACATATATGTGCTTTGAACGTTGCCTATATATCCCCTGTATGCTATGTATAGATTTACCTATGTATACAAAGGAATGTACCACTTGCCCCTTATATATACTGCTTCGTTGCAGAAATAAAAAACCATACCATTAGGAAATCCATGTATTAAAAGAAATGTTTAAAAGATGCACATAATTAAGCATTAGACATATCATGAATGCCTAGCCAAGCAGCTACATTGGCTTCCAAAGCCATAGCGTTTGTAGCCACCGTAGGCGAGAGTCTGTGTGCTTATATGCACAGTGCTATGTTTAAGAATATTTGGGTATCTAACAGTACCTTCATCAGCAGCTTCTGTACACTAGGGTTATACTGTGGAGAGCACCCTGAATTTGTTGAAATATGTTAAGACCATTTTATTTATATATTAAAAGGCTTATTATTTCTATTATATAACATCTAATCAAACTGTCCTTTCTCAACTCACGACAGAGCAAAACCATGCTCAAGCAAAGGTTAAAATGTTGTTTTTAAAGTCAATAAAGATAGAATTTTTGTTGTTATTAACTTGTTGGTTTGCGATACGATTAGACACTCAATAATCCCACAAGAGCCCAAAGAGAATGCAGTTATTTCACCGACGGCCTTTATTGATCCTCATCCTTGCTCCACATCCATCCAAATGGTTAATTGCGATCGTTCCGGAAGTTATGAAATCAGCAACTCTATTCCCCTGATGTTAAAATATGATCGGACAGTGCTCGTCAATAACGTCTCTTGCCTAAGGTGACAACACAGGATTCCTAAATCATGGGGCAGGGATTCTCCGCTCAAGCTCAGATCAATGAGCCATGGCGTGGGTCTTGAATACACAGACGGGTCATTTCGCGGGATGGTTTAACAGTGTTTTGGACTTTTAAACATACTCAGACTTAACCTTTTGATTGATAACAGCCCATTACAAAAACAGAGGTTGCTGATAACCCAACGGTCCACTCTATTAGTTTTACATTGTATTTGCATTATAAAGTGCAAAAACATGTTCTATTTTATTTGATGTGAAAAAGCCAGTAAATGAAATTTCATTTGCTCTTCCATGTTAATCAAACAACAATAGAATATTAGAAATTAGAATATCCAATTATATTCACAAGCGATAATACAGGATTTAGGATACAGGAATTTGAGCTAGTTTTACACGCCTTCTGAGTTGAAGCAGAACACCAGAACAATGTACATGGCTTTCGGCTACTATTCGGCGGCTTCCATCTCTACTAGATTTACTAATGACTTTTTTTGGCAAAATTTTAATGTTTTACACAGGACACTTACGTGCATTTTGTCACCTCATATTTCTAGACGATATCTTTAATTTGAAGGATTCCTGCTACAAAAAACAATTTAATGCATCTGCACCGGTACTTTATGCGTTTTAAAAGGAAGAGGTTGGAAGTTTATTTTAGCACAATGTCGATCTTTTTTTAAAGACGGATTAAATCTTGAAAGAATAGTTTCTAGGTTATGTGCTTTAAAGTTTTTTTCATCCCTTGTGACTGTTCGGGAGCGATTTTATTCTTGACTCTTAAAAACCTTAGCCATGTTAATTTTTCATTAAGCATTATTTTCCTCAAATATACCTCAAATATAATAAATAATGTTAAATTTAGAACGATTGTTAAATAACTCCTGATGTTGAGAAATATTTCCGTCATCAGTTACTCTCCCGCAAAATTCACATTATTATCGTTATGGTTCCATGTTAGTTGTTTAAACAATGTTTTTAACAGACACATTTGATTCGATAATTCGGAAAATACCCACAAAACCTGTAGTATCAAAGATCAAGTAGAGTCACTCATGTATAACAAAGAACACGCTTTCTCCATTACTTAATCAACTTTCAATGTTTAAATCACACTATCTTTTCGGAATTGAAATTGCAATGTAATACTGAGGTTTTTGTATACAAAGAAGACACAACTATGTAGATATACTCGGTTTATTTGCAATGATGTTGGAACAGCATCATATAAAAAACTGAACTTAGTTGCTCAGGAGGTTAACCTATTAAAGTTTCTTTGGAATTGTGTTACATACCTGTAATAAAGATATCATCGCAAAATATCAAAACGTTATTAGTTCTCTTTCCAACGTTTTGATAATAAACCATTTCATAATAATCACTTTTAACATCAAGGTGAACAATAAGATAAATTAATGTTTGATTTCAACAGCCGATAGTCATTGTGGTAAACAAATGTCCCTGCTTATGTCTACAGACACTGCAACAAAGCTTTGGAAATGAAGACTACTGATAATGTATCTGCGGTAGTAGGTCAGATATATTGATTAGAAGCCTTTTCTTGAAGGTGACTCAGAACAATGCTTTTATCTTTATCTGAGACGCTTGGAATTGGTAATTCTTAGGTTTATCATTCTTACAAATTACCATCGTGGCGTAACAGTACAAATCTACTACAATGGTTTCCACATTATATATGCTGTGTTGTCCCTAATTTTTCTTACACTGCCATCTCAGGAATTGTGGATGTGCAATTTGTTCATTGGTTATACATTTTCACCACGAGTTCGGTCTAACAGGACCAAATCTAATGTGATAGTTCTCAAAACTTCAACCTTGTAGAGGAAAAAGATTCTTAGATCAATACCCCTATGATTTATCATATAAGTCTAAGAAATGACTGTACGTTTGTATTCATAATTTTAAAAAAGGTTTCTTTTAACAGCCAATCTGAACTTTATTATCAGATTGGCTATCTCAATCTAACAATTAACTTTTTGTATTGTCTAAGGTGCGTCTTTAAATCTTCAAATTACTTTTAGTTTTGATGAAGACGGATTAAAGATTAAAGTCTTTGGTGCCCTTTTGAAATCAACATCTTTTAATATTTTTTATATTCCTGTAGGCATAGGCGCCACCAGAACAATAATTCGTTTTTGAGACCCATGAGAATGTTTACTGTTTACATAAAGAAATGTTTGGTCCAATCAATATAGTAAATGTGTACAGTATCCACGAAATGAATGTTAAAGGTGTCATTTATGTGCGCTTGTAGTTAGAGTCAAGCGTAGAATCGGTAGACGTTGATTTCACAGACTACCCAAAGTGTATTACATACATCAATGCAGGCATATACATGAGTTAACATTGAAGTTTCACTGATGAAGATAATGAATTAAGGGTAAATCAAAATAGGACGCATAAGTTGCAAACCATATAATGAACCATGCTGATAGGCAGGTTGACTTCTACCTCTGGACTGTATAGTCTCTCTCTCTCTCCAGTTCTAAAGAAAAGAAAGTCCACCAAACGTACCACCAGCGCTCATACCGCGCATATAGTGTTTAGTTTTAACATTTGTGTTCTTGTTTTCCTCTCTCTCTCTTTCTCTCTCTCTCTCTCTCTCTCTCTCTCTCTCTCTCTCTCTCTCTCTCTCTCTCTCTCTCTCTCTCTCTCTCTCTCTCTCTCAAATGGAAATAAGGCGCTAGATATGAAATATTAATACTAATGATAACAATAATAATAATAATAATAATAAAGTAATGATAATAACAATTTCTATTGTTATTTCATTTTTTATGATTACTATCATTAATTGGGAAACATGCTCCACATTATGGTTGAAGGATACGATGGTTGTACGTTTTCAACTTGTAAATGCAGCGTATGCGAATCTCGTCAGATTGTCTGCAACTAGAAGATAGTATCGTTGGACACAGTCATTGGTTGTAGGGATGAAAGTGTTTAGTGAAGTTCACAGTATCTTACCCACTAGGCCTTTAATTATCAAGTTGTTCAAAATATTGTAGGATGAAAACTTTGGCTTTAGTTTAAAACAAGGCGTGTTTATAACATGTTTAATATCAAAACGTAAAGCAACACATGGAAAGTTATCTTAAGTTGTCTGTTAAATATACGTTTTGTGATATGCATGAGGATAAAGATTAACATTCCTATGAAAATTTACTCCAAATGCATTCTCAGTTGAAAAATAAAATACCTATTCTTTCTACTGAAGTCAAACCTCAACTTTACATTCAGTAGTACACATATAGCTTGTACCAGATATCTACGTACCCGACCTGTCACACTTTATAAACAATTTCTATCAAATTGGCCCTTGCAGGACGGAAGAGATAATTCGATTTCCGGCATAGAAAGACTTCTTAAAAGATCATTACCTCTGGATTACGCGCCTGGTTGTTTTGCGTGATAGATAATGTTGTAATCCCAGAGAAAAGCGTTTTCGCCGTGCTGAAGCTTTTAACATAACTAAAATACACCTCATTGTTTTACAGAGTCTGCACCTATAAACACTTATCAGTTATTTAGTCTACCAAATGAGTCTCTGGAAGGTATCCTCTGGAGCCAAGAGTCTTTTAACTTTGAAAAACTTGTGTTATTAAACTATTCCTTGGGGAAAATAACTGTTTTGTAAATTGTAAGTATTCCAAATTGAAACATATCATGTTTGAAAGCAACACATGCGTATAGAGGCACGTAAAGATAAGAGCTGTTAAACTGGGAGTAGTTTATGGCATTTAATTCAACGTTCGTCGTCCAACATTTCATCATTTCAACACCTCTGGGAGCCAACTCACAGAAACTGTCTAAAAACGACATTAATATTTTATACTTAGCAGTTCGGAAGGAGTCAAGCCCGATAGAACAGTGAGAGTGTTCCAATTTGCTTTCCAACGTGTCGCCGTTCCACGCGTCCATAATGGAGGCTGCTGTTACCGCCTTGAAGCACTCTTGGGCTAAATTGATTATTTGTGCATCGCATACTCTCGACGGATAATTTGCCAACTGATGGCGAGGTCTGTATCAGAAACAGTTTCTGCCTATAGTGCACTCAGTGTTACTTGAAAAGTTGAACTAAGAATGAATCAGCACCATGTTGAACGGAAACAAAGGAAAATGACTTTCTGGACGCCATTGCTCTGATCACGGCATCTAAGGCCGCTAAATCCAGAGGATTTGATCGCAGCATACCGATAGACTCTCGCCAACTCTCTCCTCGCTTCTCGACTCTGCAGGCCGCCATATTGGCAGGAGCATCACAAATGCCTGCTTCAGACTCCCACAAAATGTTTTCCTTTTCAATTTTCTGGATTTTACTTGCGGGGGTTACATCACAGTATCAGCTCCCCGTGGGTAAGTCAATATGTCGTATAATAATTGATTTTCTCAGCAAAGTAATCAAATAACAACTGTGATACAAGGTAAACAAATTGTTATTTAATGGTATGAGTAAAAGTTTGCCACCATCTTAAATCGTTTGATGGAAACCTCTCGACTTTCGCACACATTTATGTACTTTATGCTTTTATTGCCATATTTGTATTCACATTTAAAAGTTAGTTGTACACCATTGTTTGTTATGTTTTTTATGTAGAATGTTTTTATTAACATGAATACATATGAACGATGTCTGTCATAGCTAAATTTACCATTTATGTCACTACAGAAAAATTATAACATTAAAATGTAACCGGAGAATTAAAAAAATTATAAAATAATAAAATATGTAAAACGATCCTTTTTTTAAAGTTGTTGACAGAGCAAATAAATCTATTTATTTCATGGTTGTATTTTCATATTCACAAGGAACATACAAACATGAAATATTACATTAATATTTTGTAATATAAAGGTCATAATGATTGAGTAAATAATCAAATAAATAACAGGGGTGTACACAGTTTACAGTTATTAAACAATAATTTTATATGTTATTAAATTTACAAAAAAGTTGTCGAGTGAGTCCTTGACATATGGTTAATAAAGGTTATTAAATAAACCCAATCAAAATTTAGACATTTCCTTTTGAGTCATTCATTTTTCGCTGTGGTGAAGGGGAAACAACTCCGTCAGTTTCTCAACGTAAGTTTCTCGTATCAATCGTTTTGGCAAATGTTTTTCTTGATAAAAGAGAATCTGGGGACAATTTCCAGATTCAAGGTGTTTTATATTCAGTGCACATATATGTAATCGTGTAAGTTCAATTTTGTACCTGCTTTATTTACTGTTTTAAATTTTTTTTAATTCAAGGGTTGTTGATGAATTTCTTAACGCTTCTCAAACGCAACTGGTAATAATAATCCTTTGAGAATTTAACGCTGGAATAAGATATCATTTCTATTCAAAATCTAGGTGTATAGTAAAGATACAATTTCTGAATCTTAAAACAGGTTAAAATATTTTTCTTTAATATATCCTTAAATCTAACTTGTTTTGTACATAAGATACCTGTCTTTATAATCAGATCAATGTTCTAATCAAACTCTTTATTTCACATTTTACTATAATCTATAAGACTTCATGAACTGTTTTGTAATATAATAAAACGGTATCATTACCGCTATCTTTTCTAACCGTCCGAATTTATATATGAAATACATGGTGTCAAATTGATGTAAATGTATTACATTTCAATTATACGTGGAATTACAAGTGATTTATCGCATACCTCTGATAGTTCTTATTTATATTTTCCATCTAACGTACAACAATATTTATCAAACCATAAGGTAGCTACATTCAAATAAAATTAAGATTTAGAATAATTTGTTCTAAAACGTTCATGTCAATAAGCAGGTCTACTGCAACACAGTTCGCAGACAACCAGTTTAAAACACAAACCTAACATGATAAATCTTTTATGAATAGCCATGAATTTGGCTGAACAAGAATCGTTTGCCTTGTCTGATGAGATAAGCCAGTGTGACCTAAAGTCTTCCTACCACAAGAGAGTCCACTAAATTACCCCTTCTGCATTTCAAGTGGACCACTGGCTTGCTTCCTTGTTAACTCTGCTTGTAAATTCGCATGTTTGTATTTAAGAAAAGCCAAGAGCTCTCTGCAGTAATCGTCCACCACAGACTGTGTGTAGATTTAGATGGAATAATGATCACCTATCGCGGCCAGTGATTGTACTATTTACACCAATTACGCGATCCTGGCCCGATCGATATCGTCTTCTGAGACGAGGATATAAAAGAAGGGAGTTTGCATAGAATCACAGACGAGCATCTTGGTGTTGAGTAAAGGAATTACAGACATGGGTCTTTTGTAGCCGCCGTGTATTGCCTTTAAGCATGGCGATTACACATTATCAGAATTCCATTTTATTTTTAGTTTGTGAAATAGTACTTTTTCATTCATATCACTACTTTAAAACTAAATCATGGAGTAATAATAAACCTGTCGTTGTAAAAACGAATTGAGTCTTTTATAAACTTTCATCATAATCAATATGTAGTGCCTGGTATGCCTAATCATGTTTGATTAAATCATAAAGAAATTGCCACTTGCCGTATCCTTCATCCTTCGTAAGTTTAAGCGTTAAAATTGTATGTCAATGCGGGCATTTCTATATGTACTTGTAAGCGTATATACTCTTAAATTGTTATTTATTTTCTAAAATAAATCTTTATTGGTCTCCATTCATCTGGAGGTAATCATTTGCAGTCAAATGTGAAGAAATTCTGTAATTTATATATTTTCTATTATCAGACAGACAGGCAAGTTTATTCAGTAAAAGGCCATAGGCCCATGATAGATTCATTTGCCTCATTCATAACCTGCTTCACATGCCGAATGGAAGAATTTCTTATATGTTTAAGAACGTGGTATAGAAAATTACAAACATCTTTTATAATAAGGTCATTATCAGATTTTAAAATGTTGATGAAATTTTAAATTGTGTTAAGATCCTTCACCTGGTTCTGTAAATACCTTAACCTTAATTCAGAGAAACGTCTACACTTCAAGAGATCATGAAACACATCTTCAACAACGTCTATGCCATTCGATTTACAAAATAAACTCTCATTATGCTTAACATTTTTATATCTTTTCAATTTCATCTGTTTAATGAAAGTTGCCACATCTAAATTTCGATAATGCAGATCTGAGGTGTAAAGGAATGTCACAATTCAAATATCTTTCAACATTTAAGAGTGTCTTTAATTTACAGCAGTACAAGCATTTACTAGATTTTTTTACAGAAGCATACCGTCACTGTTTAAGATTAACTATTGCCAACACCCTGGCTAATCCATGCATATCCAAAAACGTAACTAATTAAAATATTTTTGACACATCTTGCCCAAGTAAAGCGGCCTTAATAAACTTAAGACTTAAGCATACCATATACAAAAATTCTATTCTGAGGCATACTCATTAAATGACACCAATATTTTATTACTTTAGTCATACACACAATTTGAAGAGGTGATCTGCCACAATCACCAAGAACCATATTATTTCAAGTAGATTTACCCACTTTCAGGTAGTATTTACACAATTCAAACTGAACTGACTTAATGATATTACAATAATATTTTTCAATATCTATTCCTAGAAACGCGAAACCTCTGATATATTTTGAGGGATTTTATTTTATAACTGGCCGATCTACTTTCTCTTAGGAGACCATCAACTATTGCACCATGCTTCTTCTCTCCTATTAATTCAGCTATCAAAGCGATTACATTTGGTTACAACAAAGTCTTCTAAAAGATGAAGACTACGTTTTTTCATCAGTTTAGTGAAGTATTGCTAAATTGTAGCCTATGGTTATCTTTTACTTTTAGATTCAAACTAAAACCAAAATCAAACATGCTCATGTAAACGCCAAAAGGTAAATGTTATTAAGTTAATAGGAGTGTTTTTCAAGGGACGGAACTAATATTGATCTGGTAAATATTTATCAGAATTTGATTTTTTTAAAATTCGCCGAATGTAAAAATCACAATAAGTGAATAACACTATTCATTAACAAAGTATTTGAAACTTCGATAGAAACTAGGGAAACGAATTAAGTGCATTCAGCTTTTATGTGAAGGTATTTTATATTCCGTGCACAATATATATAGACAAAATAAAAAAAAGAAATTATTTCTTGCAATTTCAAAGCAAGGAAAATAGTTTAGTAAATTTTATTGTTTAACATTTTGATCTGCGTAGTCAAGTCGAAATGACTCTAAACTTACATTTGAAATGGTAACGTAGACATACTTGTAATGTAATTTATTGTACAAAATTATTACCAAATAGATACTAATGTCAGCTGACTTTGGCAATGACGGACTCGATAACAGATTATTTAGCAGTCCAAACATATCGATTCCAAATCTACGGTCAGAATAATTCTAACACATGTATGTAGCAAAGAATAGTTTTCCCGAAAGTTAGGAATCTCAGCTATCGCGATAGAATAAATGATTCAAGTATTTACAGTATTTATATTCTTCAGGGTTGGAGCCACATCGTTACTCCTCAGATAAGATACGAAAGTATTGGCTTACAATTCCGAAACCATGAATGTTTAGATAACATAGTTAGCTCCTAATAAGGCAACTCATGACGACTGGAGCGTCACAATTTGATACGGAAGAGCCATGTGGTGTCGATCAAGCATAAGCGCGGTGAACAAAGATCGTCTCTCTAAACCTAGAGACATTTATCATCATTCCGTAGCAATCCTCTTGTGAATCCATTGAATATAAATCTTGTTTAAGTGCAGAGAAGATTGGTAATGTAATAAAATATCAAAAAGAGGCAGGGGCATTCCTGTTAGTGGAAATAATTTTATTTTCCTGTCAATTTTTTTTACTAAAGTTGTTGTTGTCTTCTCATGCAATTTGCATAGGGCGTTATGGAAGTTAACTGAGGAAGGCCAAAAACTGTTTCATAAAGTGTACATTTATTTTGTTAATGATTAACTTAGAGAAGATCATTTTGATTTAGCTGTCATTTTTGGAGTCATTGGTGTATATAGATTTAATATTTGCCAAA
The DNA here is from genome assembly GCA_921293015.1 of Phorcus lineatus. Taxonomy (NCBI): domain Eukaryota; kingdom Metazoa; phylum Mollusca; class Gastropoda; order Trochida; family Trochidae; genus Phorcus; species Phorcus lineatus. Next base: position 1,220,529 of record OV121087.1, on the reverse strand, counting down.
ACAAACTTTTATGTATTTCATATGAGCATAGTCTACATAATTAAAATGTGAAATGTATATATATGCAGAAATGTAGAAGGACAATAAACACTTTTGAACAATAAATAGAATTAGTTTCACCATCATGTGCGAATTTTGAAATATCTATCTCAAGTGCAGGATCATCAGTCACATGTGTACCTATTATCAGTAGATGAAAGTGAATCCTTCCATGAGTAGTTTTCCATTTATGCTGGGACATTGCAGTTGTTTTCCCCGGAAGTTATTAACATTTTAATAATTAATCATCGTTCTCGTCTTTAAGATGCGTTTACGTCATGTCTATGTTTTGAAAACGAATGTAACTTAAATATCGGCCCGGTAATTAAATAAACAACTCTAAAATCCTGACTTGGTTGAATTATTTCTCTCAGTGCCGAAATAAAAACATATAGCATTTCTAAAACATTTCATTTCATATATTGGATAACACCACTTCTTCAACCAAGATACCAAGCACGCAACGATAATTTCCATTTAGATGGCTCGTACTTTCTCACTTTTCCGCTTTAAACGATGCTTTTTCGTTGTATTTGTATTTGAGATTTCGCCCGAGTACCATAACATGTCTGGATTTCATTTCTGCATTTCTATTTACTTTCCAAATACACTTGGATTTCAATTGCGAAACGTTAACACTAATGTTGGAAAAGAGCCAAATATCAGATGTATAGCAAAGGAAGATCCAATCGATAAGTCTCCCGAGAGGCCAACTAGGCGATAACTGTGCTGGGAAACTAATTATTCTTAGCCAAGGGAATTTAGTTGGGGTTAATCTCTGGCAAAGATAACCGTTCTTGTTGGAATTTAATTTTAGTGTTCAGCGAATCGTAAATTGCCTCGGCTTATAACGCCTCAAAGATCGAGGAATGGTGTCCTCGCAAAAGTGAACGACAAGTTATTTGCGTTTTATTTACATTCCGGCTTCTGCCTCCCAAATGGGATCAAATATAGTGCTTTTTATTGTTTTCTTTGCCATTGCTATCAGTGGTAATAAAACACTATATTCATTTATCTTGTCGACTGTGAAGCTACATTTATGAATCTTGTGATGAAAGAGAGGAGGGAAACACTTTACTTGATGAAATAAAAGTTCAATTACCATGGGCGATTTCTTGACGAAGAATAACTTTTTGCCATTATTTACTCATTTATATAAATGTGTCTGGAAATCAGAGACATAAAAATCTTCCAGATAAATAGGTTACCAGGAGATAAAAGTGTACATATGAAAGCATTATCAATCACATCATGGGAATTTATTTCACATGGACTGTCATTTATCTCACAAAAATAAACAATACCAAAACTCAATTATTGGTTTTCCGTAAACAATGTTAAGTTTGCGAAAATATAGTTAGTTAATTGTTTCAATGAAATGTCTAATGGGTAATCATTATTGAAAATATTGTTTGCACGCAATAACCATCTTTTTCATGTGGCCCAACTGCAGGACGATAAAGCCACGCCATGGGGATTTTACGCCGCTTCGAGCATTTTTATATTGCCTACACAGTACGACAATGATGGCTTATAACTTAATAAGCATAGGAATACTAAAGCAAAACTCAGTTACAGTAAAATACTTGGTTTTAAGATTTGAAGGTAGATTATTAAGGATAAACTTTGACAGAATTTCCAGCAAAATGAGTATAACTACCAAATTATTCACCTTAAACCGTCAATTTTATTTCTTATAAGCAATTACCATAATTATGTATATATAATATATATTATTGGATTCAGGTTTGATAGTAGATGATAGAGAACTGAAGCAAGCCTTCGAATTCGGAACTCTTCTGACTAACTACAACAAGGGGACAGGACAATGGAAAGCCGAGTTCACAGAAAACATGACTGATCTCACGGATAATTACAAACTATCAGAAGCATGTACGTACTGACATTAGTTAAAGTGAAAGTCCATGTATTGTTGGATTCACATTCATACTAATATGATATAGACGATAAATTAATGAATTAGTTTTGTTTATTGTCGAAAGATATAGTAATATTTATTTCGATTTCTGAAATAATAAAGGTATGAAGTCGTGGTTTTAATCTAAAGCCGGGCTATGTACCATCTGTATTTTGGGAAATGTTTTAAACACAAACAAGATATAATAAAGTTGACGGTGTTTGAAGGGTACGTTTACTTGTAAATGGGGAATATGATATCAACATCTGAAAATATAGTTGGCAGTTGTTTGAAGATGATAATGTGAGATACTTTATCTGCATATGAGATATCATAGCACAGCAAAACCAAGTTTCGGACAAAGCAACGCTTAACTAAAAACAATTTTCCATCAAACAACGTTTTCCTTTCATCGCAGTATGTCAGCTCATGAACCGAGCAGTTGTTGCTATCATTGGGGCGAACAGTCCAGAAGCCTTCAACACGATCCAGTCGTACAGCCACGCCCTCCAAGTGCCTTACATCATACCCGGATCTACCCGGTCTGAACCCAGAGATCAGTACAAGTATGAAATCTCTATGGCGCCTCCAATCACTGACGCCGTGCTCAAAGTCATGGACAAATATTATTGGCATAAAATATACTATGTTTATGATTCGGATGACGGTAAGTTCAATGTTGTTGTGAGCAGTCGATAATTTTGTATTAAATATAAGAAAGGTCTGCCTGACACAAAATGTGATTTCAGAATGCTTCAAATCAGAAATAGTAGCAGGTTATGGGAGCTCGAATACGTTGTGATAAAGTCGTTTCGGTATCGGCTCATAGATGTAATCACTATAATTACATGCAAAAAATTAAGATTGAAATTAATCCGTAAATGTTTGATTTTCACTGCATATGCGAAATGTTGACCTTCATGAACAAACTGTTTAATCTCTTTTCACAGGGTTATGGCGTTTAGAAAAGCTATACACACATATTCAAGAACGCAGCATAAATCGAGTAGTGGATGCCTTCCGGATCCGGGACATTGACAACTCCTACCAGATCCTGAGGCGGCTAGACTACAAGGACGAGGACGAGTACAGGAGAATCGTCCTCGACCTGTCCTCAGTCGACGCTTACCGGAAGATATTGTCACAGGTAGATTTACCTCATCTTAAATATATAGGTAATGAAGATATGTTATAGAACAGGTTTTAAAATATATCATCCTACCTCATGGAAGAATGCCGATCTCTGATTAGTCCACGTGACCCTAAACAAAAATCCATAAACACCGTGCGTGCTTCCACGTCAACCAATCAAAGTCACGTGATCACGTCATACGTGTAGTTCATTTATGTTTGACTTTATAATGATACATTAAGACATTCGGTAAGATAAATTCGTTATAACTTAATTTCTGTCAAGGGTGACATAGGGATATATTATTCCCTTGTATTGCTGTTGTATACTTGAAGGACAATGGATTTCTTAGAATGAAGGTTTCACAATTAAAACGAACTGTAACAAGAAATGTTAAGTAAAGAACAAGTTCTTTTGATTTACAACTTCTTTTATGTTTCGTTTCGGGGTAGATAATACTACGGTTGTCAAGAAAGTGTGTTGGTATGACTATCGAACATCGCAATCTTGCACGAAAGAAGTTGTAAATAAACTTGTTGCCTATGCATCTCACCAACTTCTCCATTTCTCTCAAATAAAATATATTATATGAGAGCATGTAAAGGGTTTTTTTCGAGGCCGGTTCTACAGCAGTTGTTGACCTATTAGTCGCATGACTTTGACAATATACATACACATATATACCCTACACCAAAACTAATACTAATAACTTATATTTGGGTATTACATTTAAATTTTATTTCTGTAGTAATCTTAATATATATTTCTTTAAGACAACACTTTGTCAATATCTTGTTATAAGGGCATTTTTGAATTCGCCTTGACACTAGTGTTATCGAACAATTTACCCTATGTAGAGGGGTTACCAGTCATGTTCACCTTTAAACTTGCTACAATCAAATCTGAAAATGTCCTTATGAATCTTACTCAAATTAAAGCTATAAATGAACAAGTTAATCTCAAATTCGTTGTTTCAGATCATCGATGTTGGAATGAACAGAGAAAATTATCATTATATTTTAGCAAGTCTGGTGAGTTTTTGTTACAGAATATGAAAAGCTAAGCAGTATATAGACATGCTCAAGTTTATTACAATAAATGCGTCGATCTATTCCATATACATTTATGAGGCATAATTCTAAATCAAAGTGTGAGATTCTAAACGTCTTTTGTAAAAAGTAAACAATATGGTTGTAAAGATTAAAGGCATAAAAAGAATAAACAGACAGACAGACATACAGATTTTATTCAGTATAAGGCCATTGGCCAAAAATACATAATTCAACATGAATGTTTATACGCAGCATGCATGAAGTTACATTCGTTTGTAATGAGGAACGCATCTTTAAAAGATAGTTACCTAAGTTGTATAAAGTAGTTTTTTTGGTTGTTTTTTTTACTAAAATAATACTTGTTATCCAATAACTGATCTAGCAATGCTGTGCAATTATACCATTGTAGATATGGAGTGACAACAGCTGCCTTTGCTGTGTTAATGATGACATGATTTTCTGTTTCAGTCTGCAATTGACCTGAATAATTCCCGGTTTTTCGAATCCTTTAAATACGGAGGGGTGAATATAACAGCGTTTGATATTATCGATAGGCAAGGACAACAGTATAGAAAAGCTCAGCAGATATGGGACTCGCTGAGGGGGGACTATCCAAATCTGTTTCCGTTATCAGTAAGTACGTTATGTAAAGTTTTTGTACAAAAACGTGTACTACGTCTACATCGACATTTACTTAACTCGTTAATTACTCTTAATTGACACATTTAATCGACCCCGAATTGATCCCTTTACGATTTCATACTTGATACTCCGCCTTATCCGATATCACTTTATTCCGGAATATGACACTCTTATCTAAATATTGTGTGTATGTGAAATAGTCATAACGTAAAGCAAAAATATTGAAGATGTATTTTATTAGGGAATACTAGATTATTGAAATGACATACGAAGAACACATTTGCATCTGCAGAACTTTGTTCATCGACTGCCCGGTTTTTAATCAAGGTATGAATCATATGTATAATTTAGGTCAGAATTCGCCAATCCGATTATGTTATTGAGTAAGAACAACATTTTATAAAAATGGCAATGCAGGTATGAATGATTAAACGAATACCAAGAAGTGAAGAAACATTATTTATTAACATTATTTTATTTCAATTAAGAGGGCAAACGTTTGCATAATCGATGTACTAATCCGTATTCACCCGCTAAACCAATTCAACATTTGATGTTGTTAAATATCATCAACAAGTATAAAAACGCAACTATGCTTGAATACAAAATACTTGTGGACAATTACTTTTCCAAACTATTTCTGCTGAATTCATCAATGCAGCATGAGGAACATCAGTCACCTGATAAAGTCACGGGCAAAGAAACGTTGGTTTCATAAACATTGACAAAATTTGGATCGAGAAAAAAAAAACGCACCAAATTTTTCTAATGGCGTCGTGGCGCTCTGCATCCTGAATATTCCGTGAAATAGATTTTTTCCCTTTTTCTTTTGAAAATGCATCAGCAAAAATCCGTGCTAGAATTAAGTATAAATCATGTATGTAACCCTTCCTTGTATTGTATCGTTTTACTTTCATTAACAAGAATGCCACGTTTGACATCGAGACAGATAGAGCGATTGGAATGCTGCAGGCTTGTGAAACTCAGACCGAAGTTGCTGAAATCATGAATTGCCACGAAACCACAATCGAAAGACTGGTTAGACGTCTTAGAGATACTGGTCGGACATAAGACAGACCACGGGTAACCACAGCCAACGAAGACCGCTATTTGCGCACGCGGCAACTACGTAACAGATTCCTTACTGTGACGTCAGCAAGAGATGCTTTTCAACAGCCCGTCAGCAGAAGGACTGTTGCCAGACGTCTCCGCCATTTTGGTTTGTTGACCCTTAAGGGGAATGACCTTGACCCGTCAACGTCGGCTCAACAGATTGAGGCGGGCTCGCACTGTACAACGCTTGCAAAGACGAAGTAGGGACAGAGTGCTGTTTACCGACGAGACTAGGTTTCGGGTGTTCAGTGATGACGGCTGATTGCGGGCGTAGAGGCGAACTTACGTCACGTTGTAGCGTTCAAGAAGTGCAACCCCACTTCGGTGGCAGTGTCATTATTTGGGGCGGACTTTGTGGTGACACCAAGACCAAGCTAGTTGTATAAAATGGTAACTCAACGCTAACAACTATTTCAGCCAACTCCTGACACCAGTGGTTCTTCAATTCCTGCTGAACAGTCAAAGAACGCTGCTTAAACATGATAACGCCACCCGATACACTACACTTGTTACATGTGATTTTTTAATGCCATCAACATGCATGTTCCCTCTTGGCCAGCCCGATCACCTGACCTGAATCCAATTGCACACCTCTGGTACCATCTTGGGAGATGAAATCGGCAACGTCAGCAACCTCTACAAAACAGACAGCCGTTGATGCTGGCACTAATAGAAGATTTTGTTCAAATCAGTCAAGCCATATTGAGGAGACTGGTTAAGTCTGTACGACGTCGTGTCAGTGAGTGCAAGAGGTGGGCACACTCAATATTGACGATTAAATGTGACTCTTTACCTCATTTTGTTTGACAACAAGAAAAGGAGCATGATCGAATTATGGACAATCATTCATCACTCACAAATTTTTTTCCATAGTTTTGGAACTTTCCATCATGTGGTTGTCAGAGTTGTTTTCAATAAAATCACGTTTTATCAGACACTGTGTCAAATGTTTTTATTGAATGGGAAAATTGGAAGCCAGCGTTTCTTTTGCCCGTTAGTTTAATTCAAACATACCAAATCGAACATTCCTTTTTTCTTACTTGAAAAAATTCCAGACAAACTCATTTCTCGTGAGACATTATTAAACACGTTCATTCAAGATATGAACTTCGACAATACAAAACTTTAACACTTTGATAGATATGAAATTCAAGGAACGGCTCATTTGGATACGCTGCTCTTACAGTCATGACAACTATTAAAGGAACTGTTAAACGTATTGTTACGGACGTAAAGGGATCTAGTGATGTAACTATGTCAAAACAAAAGTAGTAAATTATAAGATTATTAAAATGCATAATAAAACAAACGATGAAAGCTTGAATAGGCAACGCGAATAAGACTTAGTTCGTTCGGCTTTCTACCTTTAACGAAAACATACTTTAATACAAATACATACAAATTTTAAGTAATGTAACATTCCAAAACCGTGCTACAGTCACGCCTATGTCCCAATGATTTCCTTCCACAGACAAGCTCAGCACTGATGATTGACACAGTCGAGGCGGTGTACAGTATAACTATGGGCGCTCAAAGAAACAGAGGGGATCAGGTCTGGTGCCGTGAAGACGGAAAGTCAAAGTCCGAAAACGGACCACGCGTTCGATCGGAAATCCTGAAAGTAGGTCCTTCATTAAATCTTTGCTTTGAAAATACCATCAGTTGATTGTTAATTTTCCATTTGCTAATTGCACTGCTCGAATCGGAAGCATGGTATGCGGTTTATTTGTGGTATTATATGACATTAGCGTCCATTTTATTGGCGCTTCAGTCTCACTAATTGACTTGGTATTTTTCTAATCAAAATTACATATAATCTCCATTGCAACTGTGTTACGACTTGGTTTATGCTTTGAACCCATTTTAAATGACCCGCCTTTTTGTAGATACATTTTCTGATTGATGTATAGTGATTTTAAAGACATGCTTTATCATTTAAGTAAAATACCTGCAGATTACGCTGGCTATAACAAATAGGCAAAAATAGTTTCTGGTATCGCATTTCGTTACTCTAAGGACCTCGCTACGCTTTAAAGAGGCAATCTCATTTTTTTTTCTAGTTTGCCAAACTAAAAACACATGGACAATTTAAATCTTTATATTTTACCCACAGAAACGATTCACTGGTGTCACTGGTGGGGTGAGGTTTGACCTGAGCACTGGCATGAGAAATGACTTCAAGATCGACGTATTGGAACTAACTCACAAAAAAGAATTTACACATGTAAGTGCACAGATGGAATGATCAGTACATGGTATGGAATGCACGCTTGTAATTGTGCGAAACCTTTTACTTGCTTGTTCCTCTTTCAGCAGTCTGTCAATGCGACCAAACTTTGACACTTTAAAAATACTTTTGAAACATGAATTTGTCATGTCATTAACGTTGCACATGCTAACTAGCGTATGCATTTCGTGCCATAACTATGATTTATACCTTAAAATGTAATGTAATATTTGATATTAATCACATCTTGTAAAGCAATTTTTTTAAAAATTTATTTTATAAGTATTGTATTGGTGAATATTTCAATACTTTTGTTTTGTTATGGTTTTGTATTCATGGATGCAGAAATTTTCCTGGATGCCGGATGAACTTTATCGTGTCGATAAAGATCTCTACAAACCCAAGAACGGCTCGGACTCTAACAAAACACAGAGAGTCACCACAATTATGGTAAGTTTAAAGATTTTTCTAATGACCGAGTTCAACATTGCTCATACAGGACAACATTCTGAAAAATACAACAATGTATATGAATATTTATTTTGCAAGTCAGTTTTTGGGGTATTTTATTGATATTTTGATTGGTACATGATATACATGTAATGGTAGAGTAAAACTTAAACCATAGTATCGAACAGTCATAAAATATTCACTCATATGTAATCCCCTAAGACTGATGATTATATTATTTTTACTACTACTACTACTACTACTACTACTACTACTACTACTACTACCACCACTACTACTACTACTACTACTACAACTACTACTTCTACTACGTACTACTACTAATACTACTACGTACAACTACTACTACTACAACTACTACTACTACTACTACTACTACTTCTACGTACTACTACTACTACTACTACTAACAATATACCTACTTCTGCTGCTACTACTGCTACTGCTACTACTATTACTACTACTGCTACTGCTGCTAATACTACTGCTGCTGCTAATACTACTACAGCCATGGTCATCATTATCATTAAAGGTATCACCATTCGTGATGAAGAAGGAGCCCCGCAATGGGGAAATACCTGTAGCTGGCAAGAACCTTGAAGGTTACTGTATAGACCTCATCCATCTAGTTGCTGCCAGGGCAGGCTTTGACTACTCCATCCAGATTGCTAACGACTACGGCAAGAAGTTAGATAATGGGTCTTGGACTGGAATGGTTGGAGAGTTAATCGCTGATGTAAGTATTCGAGGAATATATCAATAATTGAAAAAGATAGCACAACGCATCTACTTGCGAAAGTTTAGCTACAGTTGGCGGAGAAGCTGCCAGACAATCAGTTGACTAAATGCTGTAGGAATCATGTTATCAAGATATTCAGACGTAAGCGCGTGTAATGCCTTGCAGACACGCTCTCGCTCGGGTAAAAAAAACAAATTCACAGCCGTTTCGTAAAAGTCATATGACACATTTCCTCAGGTAATAATCTCAATGTATTGAGCTAAATAACATGGCCCGTTTGTCTACAGGTGCGCGACATCGCCGTGGCGCCACTGACAATCACAGAGGAGAGGGAACGTGTTGTAGACTTCTCCAAACCTTTCATGAACACGGGAATCAGTATTATGATAAAAAAGCCCGACAAAGTCAAACCTGGAGTATTTTCCTTCATGGAACCGCTCGACAGATATGTCTGGCTATGTATTGCTGTTGGCTTTCTGGCCGTTAGCTTTGTACTCTTCTTTGTTGGTCGGTTCAGCCCGTTCGAATGGACTCTGGATGGCAATGGGAAGAAGGAAACCAACAATACGTTTACAATATCCAACACAATGTGGTTCTCACTGGGCGCTTTGATGCAGCAAGGGTCTGATATATCCCCAAGGTTGGTGGCCCCGGGCTAATGGAGAAAATGATCATTTCTTGTCATGAGTAAGACGTAAATGTAAAGTAACTTAAAACTTAAAAGATGTTTTAAAAATTGAGCATAACATATGATAAAATGAATGGCTATTATTTGAGTAATTAATGTAGTTAAATAAATATCAATAAGTGTTAGAATGCAAACATATGTAATACATCAAGAACCAATGAAACAATAACTTAAATGGCATATCAACATATTGGAATGAATGAATTCAATTAATTTAAGATATAAAAAGTATTCTTAAAGATAAACGTCTCCATTGTGAAAAATGTTTAATGAGAAGAAACGATCATTATTAAGATTAAATGTTGTTATAAGCCCGTGTGTGTTTAAGGCCGCTTGATGTGGGGTCTCAATGCCCTGATATACTTTCTCTCATCCAAGGATCAATCTTGGAGATATATCAGTGCTTGGGTGCATGGTTTGTCCCATTATGTTGTTACCTGCAGTCATTTTAGTTCTCCTCCAGTATCTAATCTGTCCTCTACCCTCAATAGCATAGCATGCCCTCCGATAGCACTATATTGTCCTTCAGTTTATTTCAATTATAAGTCCTATGAAGTTGAACGGTAAGAGGCCTGGTGAGTATATTGTATTTGTATTAGCTTTATGAATATCAAGATCACATTATTTTATGACTTTCTTTAATAACATTAAGGACCACATGTATATAGGGTGTGGTAAGTATTGCATTAACGTATCTCATAATACAACAAAATGTCCCTCAGAACATGCTGTGTAGACCTGAAACCTTTGCTTTTACTATTGCATGGCTAACTTCCCAGCAAACCTGTCTTTCCAAAGTATATTCGCTGAGCGTTGCGTTGTCTTGCTACAATGGGTATCCAAGAACTGCATTATAGGTCTCTCTCCGGGCGGATGATAGGCAGTGCGTGGTGGTTCTTCACGCTCATCATCATCTCGTCGTACACAGCTAACCTGGCAGCTTTCTTAACCATTGAGAAGATGTTGACTCCAATTGACTCTGCTGATGATCTGGTTAATCAGAATGAAATTAAATATGGCACGTTGGCCACTGGTACTTCTTGGAAATTCTTTGAGGTAAGTTTCCGTGGAGATATTTTGTTCAGAGGGTAAATGGCGCTCTTTAACATCTATGCATTTGTTTAAACTAAAATGTTGTAAACTCTTAACAATCGAAAAAGAAAACATTTAAACACTCCGTCTGAGATAACAGGACGATATATGTGACCGTGACCAAACGAACCCACACATTATTAAAAGGATCAACCCCGATTTGGTACAACTAGTTGCAAATTTAGTACCATTTGTGACCCTGTCTCTCTCTAGTTAGTATTTGCTTTGCTTATTCACTAAAAGGTTTAAGGCAACCAGATTTTAAAAAATTGTAATCGTATTTTATTTGGATAAAACTTGAATCGTTCGTTATCACATCGAATTTAAAGTTAACTGTTTGTAAGGTAAAAAAGGAACAAATAAAGATATATGAAAGTTAAGAAAACATTTCTCTGATAACTGTATAGAAGGGTGGTTATCATGCGATAAAGAGTTACGCCCCTTTGAATGTTCTTTTTAAAATGTGTCTAGTTTGATTCACAGTGAATCAGTTGCAAATGTTCCCTTATTGAATAAATGATAATGAATAAACAATACAACATCGAAACTATTCCAAAATCATATTTACAGCCTGACTGAATGAAAGCACATCTCTTCATCGCTTGTTCATTCGATGTTACCTTTTAACAATATTGTTATTTATTATGATTATTATAAATTATATTATAATGACATTTTAGGAGCAATGATGAAGACAATTTATTGGACACACTCTAATAAATATTCTATTTTGCAAGGTGGTGTAGAAGGTTGGTTGATGAAAACTCATTTTGCAGGAATCTAACGTGGACGTTTATAAGAAAATGTACGAGACCATGAAAGCGCACGAGAATGAAGTGCTTATGGAGAAGGTTGAACGTGGAGTGGAAAAAGTGCGAAAATCAAAGAATAAATACGCCTTTATGTTGGAGTCTTCCATGAATAATTACCACAACCAACAGGAACCGTGTGACACGATGAAAGTTGGCGAGAACCTCGATAACAAGGGTTATGGTATCGCCACGAAAATAGGATTCCCTTTAAGGTGAATGATATATAGAAATGTTACTAAAATTATTGAGAACAATACATGATTTGATATTTTTAGAGTTAAATATGAAATTATTGATTTAAGAACCATTATGAGAATATCATTCCCTTTAAGGCGAACAAGAAATAAATGTTGTACATTTAGAAATGTAACTAAAAGTATTTAAAGACATGATTTAGCAATTTTAAGTGTTTAAACTGAAATATTTTTGAAAATTCCATTAGGAAAAGATAGTTTTTTAATCTAAGCATTAACGTTTAGAAACTTACAACATTATTAAAACAATATACTTTACTTATAACAAATTACTATAATATAAAAATTGACAAGCGACGCTAAATTTGGGATATTGATTGCACGTAAGGTTAGTGTTTCATGTTTTAAGACAAACAAAATTCATTGTTGAAACTTAAATTATCCTCGAAATGATAATTGAGAAGTGTTTTTTAGATCCAAGTACTTACTGTTTATGAAAGTCTATAAGAAATACTGTTACCTGTACTTTAAACACCGTTTAAACACCGTTTAAGGTGTTATGTGTAAGATGAAAGATTTAATGGGCAAAACCTCAATGTACCACATAACAATTTTGGAAAGTAAAAGGGATTGAATAAAATCTAGGATGTGCTTAATAGATATGAGCTAAATGCAAATGGTTACAATATATAAGTACACAAAGTTAAACTGGCAGACTTACAAAGTAAATAGGGTCTTACAGTCAATATATAAATATAGTCACCGACACGGTTACAGGTGTATGCAAAATATCATCAGCAACTAACTCACAATAATCAAAAATCCCTTTTTGAACTTACCCAGTAAACGATTCAAGCTTTTAGTTTCACTCAGGTACCAAAGCCCCTTAGAGTTAAACAAAGACAATTAAAGAGAGAAGCTACTCACTCAATTAAAACACCAACGCCCGGAGAAGCTACTTCTACTTACTTATGCACTCTCTTAGAGAATAAGGTTAAAATATACATTTGAATATACCTAAAATACATACACACATAACAAAGGTAACAAACGACTAAAGTTTCTGAAACATTCATAGCTGTTAAATTGAACATCGATCCCTTTGAGGTAAACAATTTGGTGTTTAAATGTAAGTGTTAAATATTAAAGAAGGAAGAATAAGAAAGTACTTTACAGCGTTGACTCATTAAATCCTAAATCATTTCTATATCAAAAAAAGTATAAGAAATTATTTCGCTTGTATAGATTAATGTTGTTAATCGTTACAGTATTCATTGCTGGTAAGGTTACTACATGTACATGCATTTTATCGATCTTTTCTTGTTATGAAGTCGTTGCGACAGATTATACAAGCTGTGTTCTTATAGGTTTTAACATGAGCATAACATAAGTAGATTAATTAGTCACTGTTTCTATGTATAAGGTCTGAATATTTATAGAGATAAAATAAACATCGCTGTCCTGACACTGAGAGAGATCGGCGAACTGCACAAGCTGGAGAGGAAGTGGTGGTATGACAAGGGGAAGTGCGGAGACGGCGATGGATCGAAGGTAGTTGATGACTTTGTATGAAAAATAAGGGTTACTTTAAGAAATAAGGGTTACTTTGTGGGATCTTGATATATAATACTTTCATTACAAATCATTATCAAAGTCATACTACTACTACTAATAGAATTGTCAAATACCTTGCAATGTTTATTTCATCGAGTGCCATTTGGGAAAAAGATATTGCACAAATGGCACTTTGTAGCATATAAATAAACCGATTTGGAAATCTCTATTAAATATGTTATCTATATTGTTTTTAATAAAAGTATCTAATCTGACAAATAAATCATAATCTATAAAGTGTATCCTAGTTAAAAAAACCAAATGATTAATGTGACTCTATGCGGCCCTTGCGGTAATCTTTAATCTCGTAAAAGGCACTTTATTTCGCTCTGTTTTTGGATATTGTGAAGTTAGTGAACGTCATCTTATTTTGAATTAAATGTTCAAAACTTTCCTAAAGTAGTTATTTACATTTTCAGGATGCCACGCAAAGCGCCCTGACCCTGAGTAACGTGTCCGGGATCTTCCATATTCTCATCGGTGGTCTGGTTCTGGCTATGATCACCTCCTCTCTTGAATATCTCGCACAGAAGAAGCTGAAGGCTAACCGAGCTAAGGTAGGACTATACATTTTCAATTAGTAACTTAAAAGCATTTTAATTATGTTTTTTTATACACAATGCGCCAATACATATCTTTTCTGTCGACTCTTCCATTTGAGAATGTCTGATTATTATGGTGTTAATTTGCAAATAATGAGTTGAGTATTCAGTATCTAAACAAAACCATGTACCAGATATACAGCTGCTGAACAAAAGTTTGTTACATAACTTGCAAACTTAGTGAAAATATTAGTTTAATAGATGTTCACCTTACGCCGAAACTTATTATCATTTTGAGGAGATTTTTCATATTCCCATCTGAATACATTTGGCATGGATTTGTGAAACAATGGGGTACAAATCGCAAAAACTAAATTTTTATAAATTTCTTATAAAATTTCATTTACAAATAACGAACTATTTATTATATTGTTAATCATTATAACCTATTTTGTCGAAATTTTGACGGCAAATTGTTTAATTAATATTCGATTACAAAATCGATTTTTTTTTGGCTCTAACCCCATGCCTATTTTTTTTCAACGCCAGAATTATCTCCGTTGTATTACATGTTGTACCTCTTATATATACTATAATATGAATTTTAAACATATGGATTTTATAAGTGTTGTCTTTAAATAGTATTGTTTACATTTTAAAAAAAATATATGACTTTCCATAGGGAATTATGAACAATGTAGCAATAGTTTGTTCAGCAGTTATATATATTTTTGATTTTCTAAACATCTGATTATTTTTTTTTCTCTCGAAAAGCTATATTGTACAACGTACCTCACACGTTTGACAGTTTAATCATTACAAGTTTTGAATGAGTATATATATGTGGCCTTTTTTAATTTTGTTATGGATTCAATTTATTCAAACGATTATGACTTTCCTAACATACTCTTTTATCCTGTATCTATCCATGCTTGTGAGTGTGATACTTTCATACCACGACTTTTCTGCTTCACAATTTATTTTGCTTATTTTATGTTGTCTTTCAGAAAAATGCCAAAAACCAAGCACGCGGTAATTTAAATTCAAACCCCGTGAGAAGAGAAAACTTTGAATCGTTTAATACAGGCGCTGCATTTTCCCCAGAACAAGAGAATGGCGGGGTATTGTTTCAGCAATGACTTTTCAGCAATAACAGTTAAGAAACATATACTTATGTAAGGATATCTTGCATGTTTAAATGATGTCCTGTAGTTAGAGTTTAAAAAAAAAAAAATTAAAACAGTTCAGCATGTCATATGAAGCTTGCGCCAACAATAAAATATTTCATGATAATAATATATGTCAAGATGTAACATTTCCAACGCAATAAATTTTCATAAACGCTTATGTATGATTATATCTTCCTAATTGTGCCTTTTTGTTTATTTTCCAGTACCATTTTGCACCCGCTGGACAGCTTATTACATTTGAGAGTCCCCCAAAAGGAAGCCAGACTGAGATATAATTTATTTCTTCTGTTATCATTGATATGAGCTCAAGAATCACTATTTTCGTGTCAAGACATTAGACATTAGACGAGGTTAACACTTCAAACATTGTTAACTTTGGACATACTATTGTCAAACGGTGCTTTTCAAACTTAAAAAGTTCTAAGGTGTACATTTTGGACCATTTGATAATTTTATGAAACGAAATGGAAATATGATGCGCAAATTCACCGCAATGACCACTTTAAAGCAGTGATGTATAATTATTTAAAAATACATCAACGTCAGTTAACATTTACACGTTTTAACAACATTCCAAACTGGCTCCAATTCAAATAGTATATGTATTTGTAAATATTTCAGTCCACAACTCTTTTGTAAATACGGTTTTTGTTACGGTGCATTGGAGGAAGACATTTCAAAGAGACAACGTGTTATTATTGTATTGTTTCTGTATTGTGTGCACCTTCTCTGTTTAGCACTGAACGTTTCATGGTTGTTGACTGTTAATCGATTGTGATATGCTGATGATTTAATTTCGCAGTCAATATCTAGAATATTGTACGGTTCCCTTTACTTTAAAAACGATTTCCTTTTTTAAAATCTTTGCTTTAACATATCCATTTTCGTAAATTGCTACGCCATTAAAGAACATATTCAAAAAGGGAAATGAAGAATTTAATAAGTTGTATGTTTTATAAATTGTAATACATAAGATTTGAAATTATTCAGTAACTAAATTTGCATTTTGTTTATATGTAATTTTAAAACTATTTTATAAAACACACACAGTTCATCTGCTGCAATAGTTTTACAAATATGACTTGATGTTTGATTATATATTTGCCTCACAAATGATAGTAATAAAGTCACTATTTCTAGAATCTGTCCTTATATTGCATTGTCACAAATATGAACATAACTCTTGAGGAATATTGTAGTTTTTTAAATTAAACTCCTTATAACTTTAACAGTTATATTACCTTGTTAAGAGACATCGCTTATTCCTGCAGCGATGGTAAGGTCCACATTGACAGAAAAGGCAACCACAACATATTGTTTCATTTTCCGATGATTTAAATGTTGAAAAATACTGTAGTTCACTAAGTATATTATAAATAAATTTTAAAATGAGTTTTAGTACATTTACATTACGTTCTCATTATATAAATGCATGCCCACGTAAAGAGATATGTACAATTTATGTATTAACGTATATTGGTTTGCATTTGAATTAAAAAAAAGACCGTTTTCAAACAATTTTCAGATGCAATACGAAACGCTCAATATGTAACATGATAAGTTCACTTTGAACATGAATACAGGGATAAACTAAGATTTATTGAATCTTCACTTTTCACATTAAAATCAGCGCCATTTCACATCAGACTATTTGTTACCCCGTCATCTGAATTGAAATACGTTACGCAAGACGGGAACACAAGTATTTTCTTCAGGCTTGAAAACCATCAATTATCCCTTACTACCGCCAGCATTGTATACCTTGAATATCTAAACAAACAAGTTTGAAGAATACCTTTATGAATACGCATGGAAAAAACCCAATCAAAGTCCATTGCGATTCGATGACTGTTCATGCAATTCGATGTTGATGTAAGAAAGAGTTGGCGTAAGAAATAAGCTTAATTGATTAAAACCAAAGAGGGTAAAATAAACCTTATCAAAAACTACTGGTTTGATGCAACATGTTGGAATTAACAGCAAAATCTGAAAAAGATATTCCAAAATTGATTATTTTAACAAATTTTCCTTGTGCTGACGGCTATGGCTTTTGCAACAGATCATAAATGAAAATTATTGGGATTTTCAAAAATTCCTTAAAATAATTATTTCAATAAGAACATAGTTAATTGCAATTTCCTTCAAAACCATATAATGATTAACAAAGCAGTGATTTTAAAAAGGCAGTAGTATGTTCAAAAAGTGTAAAACTTTCGCCGGAGTCACCTTATTCAAGAAGAAAGTGACATACACGCTGCGCATCGATCGTGCAACAGCCTGTCTTAAACAACCAACTTGACATCCAAACTTGATGTACCTCCTGCACTGAAGAGCTGTTTCTTCTTATCAACTTCATCGATTCAGCTATATAACATAGAGGCGACGAAATTGTTATGTATGCACATCAAATCAACCTTTTTATCTTCAAAACATATTTTTTCAGCGCAAAACTTTCGCCCTGCCTCATCAGCACAGCAGAGGAAAGTAATTGAATTCTAAACAAAATTTGGCAAGACGGAAACATGAAAGAAATCAATAGTGGCAATGATCATTTACGCCGCAGTCCTATTGGGGAACATACATAATAAATGGGGTCCCACAACTTACGAAATTGGATTTCCCGACTAAAGGACTTATATTTAGGCATGAGAGTTCTTTTCGTCCTCGCATTAGACATGAAAATTCTTTTCATCTCGCCATTTTGTCAAGTCTTCGATCACGATTCTTACCCTAATTGCTTTTCGGGGAAGGAACTTCTCTTACATAAGTAATCAAGCACATGTGGATTGGCTGATACCGGTGCGGGCATGTAGAGGTGCATGTTTGATGCAGTACATTTATTACACTCGGACTTTTGTGAATTACTCTCGTCAACTTCTTCGATTCATTACTCGAACACTCATTATCAATATTGAACATTTTATATGTTTCAATTTGTATGTATAAAATCAAGACATTGTTTTATAATAAGGGATAAATAAATGAACGTTATTTCAGATTACTTCAATATGTAATCATATTTTGAAAATTATTTTCTTTTAGATACATGGTACATGTATTTATTTTTTTCATTTTCATTGAACGTGTCGGTATATTATTGTTTATTTTTTAAAATACTTTAAGAAAGTGTATAACTGGAGAACGTTATAGTTATGTAACAATAACCTGTAAAATAGGAATTTAAATGTATTACTCCATAATGCCATTAACATTAAGTGAAACGTTCATAACATTCAGACTGATATATACGGAGAAAGACAGTCAAAGGGAGGTAACTTCTTGTTTAGACACATCACTGCAACATATTTGATATACATTCTGTCATATATTCGATGACGAAGAGCTTAACAATTCATCGACTACTGATTTCCTCTGACAAGTGAGCGAAATGGACAGCTAATATACAATTACAGGACGACTGAATCGAGTTTGCCATAAATTACTAATGGGTTTAATAATGTCAATAAAAGTGGTAATATCAGAACGTCGCACATGATTGTACTGTTAGAAACGTAATATAGATACTTCTAAAATCGATGCACTCGTAAATGGAATTTCCGTTCTCTGCGATTTGATAGGCCTATCACTGTACAAAGCGTCCCACAAATTCTATCTGAAGGGACAACGAAAAAAGACATTTTTCAGTAAAATTGAAAAAGGCAATTTATACAAATGCATTAATGCTTTCGAAAAGTTACACATAAAAGGTTACATAATTTGGCATTTTCGATAACAGCTCTATTTATGCTTATATCTCTTGGAACAAATTAAGTGTAAAACACGCAATAGTGAATTCTGATTAGAGAATTAGTGATGCTAAAAAAACTCTCCTCTTTGTAAACAATTTAATGGTTTCCCTTGAATAAATGGATCCATACGCTCAAAATTGTCGCGTCTATTGATGATGACAAAATTGTTCCCTTCTTTTCTTAAATATTCTATCTCGCAATGCTTTAAAAAGGGTTGTGTCATATTCCTAGTAATAGATTAATTTGGTTTGCTAACAGTTTATAAAAGTTCATTGATCAATATACAAATGCTTGTTATTAATTCAAATATTCCACATGGTTTAAGAATAAATCCTTACTTTTCACGTGAACAATTCTAGAAAATAATTTCAACTGCTAATCAATCAAACTGGCAGATGTGTATGAGGAATTTATATTTCTTGGCAAGAGTCCCATTGAATATGGTAGTTTTCATTTTGATACGAACACATTTCATATGTGTCCTAGCAAAACAATTGACCAATTCTTTGGCTCATACTTTCTCCAGAGAAAAACATTTATCAGGTAATCTGCCGTGAACTGGAATCAGGGATGATGATAAATATGTCATCCTTGGTTAATATTCATTAATATCCTGGAGTCAATCTGTCTGTGAAATTATTAAAGGTTAAAGGAGCACCCTAGATATATAAATCACGCGGGAAGGTTATTAAAAAGGAAATATGTTTGGTGACAGAGTGATTACGACATTGAACCTTCGCCAGACAAAACACATTAATTTCTACCTTGACAGTTACAATACACGTCAGCATGTGGCAATTTGAGCTAGAACATTCAACAATATTCTTGAATCTGAAATGAAAAAATATGTAACATTGAACATTTCCATGAGATATTGTCTTATCAGTTTGTATTTCAAGTACACCGGGAGTGTACATCATATATGACAAGATATTATGGAAAATCACTGAAATCAAAGGAAAACCTGATATTTCTTTGCCATTTAGATATGGTCACTTGTCGTTTGTTCAGAAGTAAGAAATAAGGAGTTACGTATAACATACATATACATGTATGCTCATGGAAAGTTTGATATAGTTGCCAAGACATAAAATAAAAAAACTTAGGTATATCACCTTTATATTGAGAAGGGAAACTTCACGCCATGTACATGTTCCATAAAGACTAATAGTTCTCTATATATATTTTCAATAATGATGCATTTTGTCGACGTTACTACAAATAGAAAAGTATGAGGAAAACGTAAATTGATAAATATCAATGTATCGTTCATGGCTAAATACTTAATTACATGCCTTATCTCGGAAACCCAAAACTTATGCCTTTACAATCAATCTTTAATTTTATCGTTATATTATAGCTATGTATAGTGCACTCAATTAAATCTTTGTTGCAAATTTGCCTCACTTTCCAATAAATTAGTTGATCAATGATAAATAGAATTGGATTTTACGTGAGGCTGAAGAAAAGTGACAGGATCAAATGGATTTTGAGGTACACAATGAACGAAGACCCTTTCTCTCTGCTAATTCTTACTAAGAGATCGTAATAATGGAGTTTTTTTTCAACTTGAAAAGGATGAGCAGCAGGAGGGGGGCGTAGGGTGTGTAAACGGCGATAACCACGCCTTGTTTCAACGGGTAACATGAGTTGTTAATCCAAAAATTAGCATTAAAGAATTCATAACATTTTTAAGTTTGGTATACGGCATTTAGAGAATACTTTAAATGTTATTACTTTTAAGAACTGAAATATGAAATAATATAAATGTTACACACCAATACTAACAACCTATTATATATCATAACATTTGTGTATTACATTTCAAATCTGATAATGCAATTTTGCCTGAGGTATAATGTCAGAAGTTATATTGCCAATGATTTACTAAATTCTGTAAATTACTGACTTTATGAGTTACTTAAAATGTTTTAATATTTCACAATGATTATGATTTTGTATTCGTGTGTTTCAATCATCGATGCTTCAAGAACTATATCTGTTCGTTTATCAGTACTTTTAGAATTGTTTACTTTCCTGAAGAGGTGAGACATACCTACAATATACGTAAAAAAATTATATATATATATACGAAAACGAGAACACAAATGTTAAAACTAAATACTATATGCGCGATATGAGCGCTTGTACCGTACGTTTGGTGGACTTTCTATTCTGTTGTACTGGAGAAAAAATTGAGGATACTTGCCATGACTGATATATCTTATAATGTCTTGTTATTTACCTTATTACGAATATGTTGAAAACGGCTCAATAGTGAACTCTGTTGATAATACGAGATTAATTCAAACGGAAAATACTTAGCTTTTACCAGACTCTTCAAAGGGAAAGAACCAGCATTCATAAAATTTTGAGCAAATGAACAGATCTAAGCGTTAACCTGTGGCGGTTCAAGGGCCTAGCCCTGACATAAACATCAAACAGTGATGGGGACTCGGCATGTTAACATTAAGGGCAACGTCTGGTGTATGTGTTGACTGTTCAAGCTGTTCATTAGGTTTTATTGATGAATGCTTTAAACTGACATTTTGCATCAGCAAACAATTTCATGCGAACAAATGAATGTGTAATGTGATATCCGGATCGTCAAAGAACCGTTAGTTATTTGGGTCACCCATGCCTATCTACTCATTGTTGATAGTTATTGTTATTCATAAATAATAATCGGATAATTCACTAATGCACGGTTTTCCTTCAAAATTCTATGCGTCTCGACATACTTCATATCATATCATTAAACACGTCATCCATACCATTGTCTCTAACTTTTGTGTAATTAAATTACGAATCTGATAGGATTCATAAAGTTTTGAAATTACTTTCATAAAAGGCATGACATACCGTTACGTATGTTTATTAACATACACTCTTGTGCATAGCACTGTCGTGTTTTCACAGATTTTATAAATAGCAAGCACTTTTGTCGATTTGATAATGTTTTCCTCACGAGATTAATGTCAAAAATGATAAATGTTCATTATTTTACATAGGTAGCATGTAAAAATCATTCTGAATTTAACACTAGAAATTACGATGTCACATGTCTGCCTAAATCTTATTGAATTAGAATTATCATTGAAGAGCAATATTTATCTACACCAAGACATTTCATACAAAGATTGTGGGTTTACTTAACTAACATAGTTACGTTGGCGTAATAGGATTTCAAATAGATAACTACGAAATTCAGTTTGTCTTTATTTGATTTAAGCAGTAAGATGGATGGTATGTTTCATATATACTTAAACTTAATCAGATTGAAATATGACAAACTATTTAACAAGGTTATCATTATTGAATAATTGATTTTACAATGAAAAACAACCTTTAGAAATATATAACTAAACAAATAAATTGTAAGGTTTGAGTTTTAGATCTTCACAGGACTTGAGGTTGATTGGAAAGAAGATTGAAAGACATGTATTGTGATATTGGTTTTCCATTCTTGATTTGTCACTTCTACGCTCATTGTACATTACAGGTTGAAGGAAAAGGCACATAGTCTTATCTCTCTCTGAGGAAACAAATAGAATAAGATATATTTTCTTTGATATGCTATCTTTGATCCGTTTGGATAATGAGACCAAGTAAATCCGACTACTAAAAGACCTTCCATTTTACAACAACTTGTGTTAAAATCATGAAACAAATTGTTATTAAACTGGCGTTTGCTCTTTAACTCCTTCCAGAAAATGCTTGTTCTTGGAAGTTGTAAGCTATCTTTTGTACTGTTAATTCCGATCTCTCAAAAGATTATATATATTCTACATGTATGGTGAAAGAACAAACACCATATGAAATGTGTAGATAATTTGATATTATACTGATTAATATTAATTCATAATTCTGATAAAACAAATATGTTTGACATCCGTAAGTGTTACATTTAAATGATACAGTACAAAAAGTATTTCATTTAGAACAAAATTGAAATGACTATTAAACATACAAAGAAAAACAGAGTATGTTGTTGGAATCAAATATGTCAAACTTTATAAATGATTTAATACTATCAAGACGTGGTAGTTGTCTCTTAAATCACTTTTTTCTTTCTAAATTGTTTCAGTATTGAGAATAAATTACGTATAAGTTGTGCTCTATGATTGAAAAACTGACAATGGCGTGCGCCAATGACTCCTCTGCGAACGTACACACAACATGTACACAAACTGCGCTCGGTGAGCTTACTGTTAAGTAGATTTGCAGACAACGGCAAAATGGATTTCAAAATCCAAAAAATTACAGACATACTGGAAACCGAAATATTCATTCTGAGTCTGATTCTTATTGCTGGGTTGATTGTAGTTATTTTTACCCTCTTTATCTAATTTCAAACAGAGCTCGCTTCGTACCGTAATAGCGTTTCATCGAATGAACAGAAGCGACGTTATTATTTTCTTCACTTTTGCAAAATGCTTCCATTTTCCCCGCCTTTAATTCACAAGTGACCACATTTCCTGACACGGTGTCCTCAACCAGGACAATATATAAAGCTTGTGTATCCGTTCTTTAAAAAAGTTTACTTGTAGCGTGAGGAGTGTGCACCTGTAGAGAGCTGTAAGTACTTTTAAAGTAACATGCCGTGAGTCAGTCTTTGTCGGTCTTGTAGCGGTGATAGGTCGACCCAAGTATTAACGCAAAAATCGTAATTATGACGATATAGAAAACTGTCTTCTGTTGATAAAAGACTCAATGAAATAAAGATGAGTTGTATGTAAAATACCTTTGGTGTATGTTTTGGTATTATTTTTGTTCTTTGAAAATAGAACTGTACCGTAGTTTTGTAAGCAAGTGAAACCGGTCTGTACTCCGTTGACCTAATCACATTGCTGTTGCATTAAGCGACTTAGTTCTTCATTATTTTTCTAATTAGCCATATTAGAATGGAGATAAATTCTGTTTTATATTCAAGGTTTGTATGTCCTGCATTTTTACCTCTAAATTTAATAACAGAAATACAGACAGGCAGATTCTTTATTAGACCAATCAGTCAAAATACATTAATTTTTTCAAACAACAAAAATTGCAGCACGATTGAGAACAGTATAAGCTTATCTAATGCTTGTTAGTTATCAACACACAAAATAGCCTCATAAATACTATAATTGTACATATTGGTTAAACGACTTTAGTATTAGATAACATATTTCTTATAATTGAAATTCAGATTTTTATAGTCACTATTTAGAAGTGCTTGAAATGTAAACAAACTTGGACATCTTTAGTTATAGCTAGCTATGTCAATGTTCTTAATAATGACAAACCGTTTGAATATAAAAAAAAGGGGTAAAATTACATGATATACAACCCGAAAAGATAAAATAAAATGGAGTTCTCATCTAAATGAACTCAATTCAGATGGTATTTTGACTCTTATTTCAGCCAAATTAAAAAGTATATAAGTATATAAGTATATGTATATATGGATGTACATACATTCATACATACATACATACATACATACATACATACATACATACATACATACATACATACATACAAAACTGTGGTAATCGGTACAGAACAATAACAAAAACGTACTAGATAGTGTCACAATGAAACCCGAAGTTAGAAACATTTCATCAAGAGTTCATGTCCAAAATGAAGCCATTGCTACAAAAAATTAAACTTAAATGACGTCAATATGTCCTGGTAGCTACAAATGCATTTTTGTCAACGATAATGCTTATCGTCTTTTGATGACCCCTTTAATATCAAGTTGGTATTTAATCACAATATAAAGGTCTCATAATGAAATTACCGGATTGATTGCTGTGTAACATTACCTTCATGAGTTTTATAAACCCATATTTCATGGATTTCTCATAAGGATATATCTTAATGTTCAGTAAAATTATTATTTGATCCTTTGATATTTTTTATGAGGTTCCAACATTGTCATTTAGTTGACTTAATAGGTTGATTAAGTTTACTTGAAACAAAATGGAAAGTTTATTATGTAGGAAACATGTCTTCTTTGATACGTGTTTAGTTTAGGCGTAAATCAAAAGATGATACACAAAGATCCTTTATAAGTTATCAACTTCTTTAAACATAAGTCGCGTTTGTTCCTTAGCACAAAGTCAATGTGCTTATGTTGGTTTCAATCTCAGAGAGTCGATATGGAACATTTTATTCGACATTTAACGAAATCGAAATTTCGAAAATGTGACCCGTTCTGTCTATATCAATATGACAATATTCGAGTGACCAGACAATGCCAAAATGAGTTCAAGAATGGCTATGTCACACATGGACAGTGGGTGATCCATTGTCAGTCTTGCTGAAGTTATTTTATTGACGTTGAAACGAAACCCAAATTACATGACATTTGCACTACGATTCAGTGGTAAGTGAACAAACTTTCGGTATGCAGCTGTATGATGATAAGCAAACATTTACGAAAATTGGTTGTCGATCAACAATTAGTATACTCCCGCACGATCGTGATGTTCACATGCTGATCTCATGGGCATACAGTTGTACAGTAATACCATCTAGGCAATTATGTACCTCAAACCTACCAAGATCTCACTTCATCATATAAAAAGTAATCGTATTCTCCCTACCTGTGATCCATATGCATTATTCTTACTCTCTTCATTGACTTACAATACTTATCTCATGTAACTTACCAATGTTGTTATGACAAGGCATATTTCAATGTATACATACAAATGTATCTTATGCACCAAACAAACCATACGTAAATACATAACTTAACAATTTCTTATCTAATATTATGTGTTATTGCTTCATGATACGGTGTTAGAGGTTGTATTTCTTCATCACCCATGCTACAATAGCAAAAAACATTGTTTTTATACCACCTTGAAATAAATGTATGGTTTTAATATTTTGTATTCAGTAACTAATCTGGTTTGGTAATAAGCAATGCGTTTCTTTTGATAAAATATGCCAAAGAGCTCGACAAACGGAGCATTGTGAACACAAGTATGATATGAAAAGAGCTTTTACAAAATGAAATTAAACGACACGATGCTTGCAGTTATTATATTTTGGGTTTTCGTATGAGGGTATTTTGTCAAATTGTGTACTTATGCATAAAATGGTTCAGGGATTCAATAACGTTTACATTTTCATTGCTGTATAACCTGAACAATTCTGCTGCTGTAATTAAGATCAAAGTGAAATTAGAAAGTATAGCATTAAATAGTGGACATACATAAATATTGAAATTTTGTGTTACAAGTGCTTTACATATTAAATGAAAATGAAAATTGTATTACTAAAAGTTAATTTGAAAACAGTTAAATGGAAATATGGGCATAAATGACATAAGAGTGTCCTTTCTCTTTTTTATTTTCTAGGCCTACAAGACGCGGTTTTACAACATGTCCCCTAACAGTGCACTAATTTCTTGTAAATAAATAAAGTAGAACACAATGCCATACATGTATATAGATAGTCTCTTAAGTAGATGTGAAGTTGACAAAAATGTTACAAGACAAGGTTCAATATACTTAGCTTGTGACCTCACTATTTTTTATATACTTGACTTTGTCTTTAATTAAATTGATATCTTCCAATGGTGCTCTTTTCACCTGGAATGTTGATTTTTTAAATTTTTTTAATCTTAACCCAAGTTGATTCTTCTTTTGCTCTTTACTTTTTCTGCATATGATATAACTGTGTCGTTTTTCACCCTATTATTGGACGTGAACAGCATTATTCAATAAAGGTGACATTTCGAATCTTCTTTGTTAAACGTTGTAAGTACATGTTGGTATTTATCTCTAAATTCGAACACTACTAAGATACACTTACGTATGGTATCGACACATAAAAATTTGTTTTACCTCTGAATGTCTGGGCTCAAGCACCCTAAACCACTAGGACTGTTAAACGTTTGATACAAGAAAAACATTATCCCCGATGACAACTACAGTGATTTAGAAACATCTGATGAAATGAGACTCCATGTCGATATTCTAATCTGGTAAGATGGACGCAAGGCATGATTTCGTTTTTAATCAATTCTTTGAAGCCATTTGCAAAGGCGCAATCCCACCTTATCTGAACAGAAACAAATCAAAGAATTACAATCGTTCTATCCAAAGCTCTGGACCATCGCCTATGTCATAGTGCTCCACAAACACAGTTGTCAAGAGAATTAGAAGAATCAATACAAAGAGCTATTATAAAAAATAAACATTTTGAAACTTGTTGCAACTTTTTTCCTACTATTGTCTTAGGTAAAGTAGTTATTTCCCTCAAATATCTTGTTGAAACTTGTACTTGATAACAACGTCTTTATTGCGGATTGGTCTGGCGGATTGGTGAACTATTCTGTACCCTGGCCAATCGTACATTTCCATTCAAAGTTAGTACGACATCCTCGTAAATAGCAATCATCTTTCAAATAGACTATGAATATTATCATCTTTTATCAACTATATATCCTTAACCCTTTGACATATTTATTACTAAAATGTAACATCGGGAGCATGTTCAATCAGTCCATCTGCAGTCTTGCTCTCAAGCTGTACGGATCTCTAATTAGCGCGCTCCTGCCTAATTACCGCAACATGCCAGCCAAGCCCAACCTGCCAACTAGCATCTCAGGACCCCTGCCCAGGCCCCTCCTAGTAGACCTGGACATATGTCTACAGTACCTTGTGAAGACCTATTCCGTCGTCAACAACTTTGAGGATGGAGAAAAGGTCTTCACCATCGTGTTTGACACGAAGCGGAGAAAGGGACAGAAGCCAAAAGGGAAGGCTAAACCCACCCCGAAGGCCCCTGCACCCGCTCCAACACCACCCGCTACCACGGCCCCACCAGTCCAGGAAGCGGAGACAGGTGCAGAGGAATCACAGACCCCTACACCAACAACGACGACCACAACGCAGTCGACCCCCCAACAGCGCACTCCTCCTTCCACGGCATCACAACCGAAGAAAAAGAAGCGCAAGACCAAGGGGAAAAACTCCACAGCCGCCAACGACAGCCGTCAGGACGTCCAGGAGACGACGGAGACCAAAATGGATCACCAACCGGCGCAACCCACTACGCCACCCCCACAACCTGTCCAAGTGGGAGCAGAAGTTGGAGGCTCAACCTCCGGCGGAAGCTCCTGCGCCAGCGATAGGAAACGGCGATATCTACAGATTGCCGAAACCAAACGCCTTACAACCGCCAAGGCCGTTGCTTCCACCAAAGGAAACTCACACGTGCTGTTCATAAGGGAGGACCGACATATGAAAATATTGGAACGCTTCGCCCTCACGTACATCACCCCAACAGGAACAGAGGATGTACCCTACGACCTCCAGTTCCTGTCCGCTATCTATCTGACGAGAGAGATCGTTTTCAAAGGAACAACGTACCAGGTAAACGACGACTTTCTATATTGGATGACGATAGCATACGCCAACAAGATGGGAGACATCTACACTGGAGATAGCAAGGCGGACCAAGCCATGGACCGCATCTTCGCCAAGTACAACTAACATCTCCCACAACCCCCTCTCCTTTTCCTCCAACGCCATAATCATTTAAACAGCTTTTTTTCTTCCTAATTCATTCCAAAATTTCAAAATTTCAAAATTTCAAACTCTTTCGACCTCGGCCGCAAAACATACCCTTTATACCTTTTACTCCATTTCGGCACATCACTAACTTTACTCGCTACCCCGGCTTTTTTTTTTTGGGTAGCCGAGCGTGAAATCAGCTTACGCTGGAAAGCGCTCGTTAAACTCTCAACCGAAGAAGAAGAAGAAGCATGTTCAATGTGAACAGCTGAGATACTAATATATGTTCGTAAAGGTATTTGCACAAACGAGTGCAACGAGTGCAAAATAAGAAACATGTACGCACTGAGGTTACTCATCATATGAAAAACATTTGATTTTTTTGGTCGGTTGCCTCTCATTCCTTCAATTTCGTGTTTCATAAACAATAATGCACAGCTGATTTCGCACTTGTGTGATCTGCAATTGACGTGTTAAGTGTGTTATAAAGAGTTTTGTAAACAAACATGTAAGATTGAAATGCTTGTTATGTTCGTTAATCCAATAACTGAGCACAGTTGGAAATGACACAAACAACACAAAATCTGAAATTCCGTTACAGCAATATCAAACACGTGTGCATAATGACACCATCTAATTGCTCAACAATTATTGTGTTCAAAAGATCTTGTACAACGTCTTGGCGAAAACATTTAATGGAACAGAAAAGCGTTCTTAGGAAATTATTTCTAAAGCTTGAAGTGCTTTTCCAGCTGCAGATCATAAAATAACATGATACAACTCTTTCATGAGTTGTTTTTAACATAAATTTATACCTTCTTTGTTAATAATCCTGTTTGCTCTTTGCAATGTTTGTTAATATCCCATGTGGTATTTTCTAACATTTCGACTAACAACGGATTTCTTCAACAAACTGAGAAGCTTTGCGGAATAAATAAGAATAAGTCTTTGGAGAAGACATCTGATTCTATTAAAAGCACTGTGCTATCTATCTCAGTGCTATTATACCAAAATGTATGGGATGTATTCTGTTTGTTGTGTTGTTAAGCTTAAGAAAACGAGTTTATGTCTCAATGTTTTTAGCCAATTTTAAACACTTTCAAACTTCCTGAATCGGATATTTAGAATGTCAAATAAGAAAACATAAATATATTTATCTTCACCAGATGCATGGTTCATTAACTTTTAAACTCAAATGTAATATGCAAATATTTCATATTGTTCTTTGTTATAAAATAAGAAGCGCACATCAATTATCGCATGCCAAAATTAAATACATACTGATGGAACATATAAACATGTTCTCTGCACCAATGCGTATGCGTATGTGTATGCTCCACGAAAGCTAGAAAATATCATGCTAAGGTCGATGTAACACTTTTATTGTTGATATATATACAGATGACACAGAGCGAATTCTGGTACATGATACATTTATTTACCATTAATCATTTTCATCTAGCCTGGTAGAATTTGATTTGTTTTCATTAAAGTAACATGCTTTATTGTGACGACGGATATTATCCATCTCTATATCCAATTAAAATGATCACAACTTCATTTGGAATGATTTTATATTTGTTTATTGTCCATTCCACTGTTATAGATATAGAGAATACTAAACTATGTCCCGTTTAATAACATATCTATGAAACGAGTGTATGGTTTGATATTTAACGAGCGAAAGCGAGTTAGATACCGATACCATTCACGAGTTTCATAAAAATGTAATTAAACGGGCCTGAGTTTAGTATTCTATTTATTACTCGTTGAATTGTATAAAAGAAAAAGCATGAACATCGCCGAGATTACCATTGTTGCCGCGTCGCTAACATTGTGCCGTCCTGCTTAACGATTGTAACGTGATGTAATGTGACGTCAATCAACACGCGATGTTTTTACACAATGTGTAATAACATTGTAGATTGATTAAACGGAGGTATATTCAACGGGCGAGTAATAAATTGCATTATATTAAACTAAGGAAAATGTTGAAAGAATTATTATTCCATTTGGTGTTACCATGACACGACATTTCATTATCAAGAAACTCCTAGGTAACATTTGTGTCATATCCTTATTTCAAAGTCACACTAGCGGAAGCGAGAGGATTGCAATTCCTTTCAATATCAAGGGGAGATAACCGTTTTTGTTATTTCCACTTAAGACATTCTAATGATACACTTTTTGATTGTATTTCTTCATTTGGCCTCATTGACTACCTTGTGTGTGAACGACAGCTGTCTGTGAATGAGAAAACAACACTCTAGACCAACATAAGAGAAGCCTTTAAGAGTAAGTTAAAACATCCATGCTCTAACTTATCCGTGAAATTGTGATTACAGGGAACGTACATCGATAAACATTGAGCTGATCATTACTCGTCAAACTTTCATAAAAAAAAATCTAAAGATTAGAATATCAGATTCATTCTAAAAGGTGAAAATATGAATATCAGACTATTCAGAAAGGAAAGTCAAATTATGTTATTATTGATAACCACTCAATTACGCTCGCATGTGAGAATAGTTTCATGGTTAGATGCTCATAAGTATATCATTTAAGTAATTTAGAATTTAAAAATTTCACCAGTACACATCAACGATTCTAGTTTAGCACAGCTGATCATAAATGATTATTAAGGCAATACCCACTCTCCGTCACATCTACAGCTGCATACCAAATGTTTGTTCACTTACCACTGAATCGTAGTAAAATATCATGTAATTTGGGTTTCGAAAATCGTTTCAACGTCAATAGAATAACTTTAGCGAAACTGACAATGGATCACCCACTGTCCATGTGTGAAATAGCCATTGTTGAACTATTTTTGGGATCGTCTGGTCTCTGGTGCAAAAATTCGAATTTTAGCATATGGATAAAGACAGAATGGGTCACATTTTCGACATTTCGATTTCGTTAAATGTAGAATAAAATGTTCCATATCGACTCTCTGAGATTTAAACCAACATAATCACATTGACTTTGTACTAAGGTACAAACGTGATGTATTTTTAAAGAAGATGATAACTTATAAAGGATTTTATGGAGAAAACTAAAAATGTGTGTTTTCGAAATTTTGACCCCTGGTCACTTCAATGACCTACCAAAACTCTTACGGGAAATTGTGGGGTACGATAAACATTTGCCTTAAAGGAGAAATGATTAGCTTATGTGTCTTGAAAATTCAACATTATAAGTTTCTTTTTCGCAACGCTACGATACCTCAAAGGCATCTCAAATTACATGATAATTGCACTAGCATATACAGGTATGTGAACAAACCTTTGGCATGCAGCTGTATTAGCGTTTAATGATAGAAGTCCGATATTGGCTACCATTAATTAAACTTATTACATTTCTCATATATGAACCATTCCCAACAAAGGGCAGTATCAGATCATTAAGTATGATTGAATTTCTGTCATAACCTTAAGCTACTGGGTGTCACCAACAACTCGTGAACAATGGAAAGTCAATATCAGTAAATTTCATCATTTTTGGTCCTTTTGAACATCTTGGAAACAAATGTTAATGTGATTCAGAATGTAGATATTTTCACTGAAATTACTTCAGTTTCTTAAGTCTTTATGTCTAAGATAGGTTTTGCCCCCTAGTCGTGTCATAAAACACATAAATATGACACAACATTGTCTTTTTATTTCTTTACAGTATAGAGAAGTTCATCAAGTTGTTACTTACGAGGGTTTATCTCAACACTAATCAACTCTGGTTTTATTAACGTTATCTTGCTACTTATATTTTCTATTGAAAGTCGAATTTATTTCATATAAAAAATACCAGTGTGCTTGAAGGCTAGGTTTTCACAAAGAGGCGTTCTTTTCAAATGTTTCAATTAAGTAGTACTCTCGTCCTGTTGTGCGATAATACAAGTACATTCATGATTAATACTTGAAAATTTTTTCTCACTATGTGTTACTTGCTCACATTGCCGTAGTTTAAATTGATTTTCTGTGTTATTTTTACAGACACCATCTTTGGAATGCAAACAGGTTTCAGCAAATCAAGTTTGTTATTTTGCGACATATTTCTAATAAAACATTTAGAAACGTATGAAAGATATCTTTGAAATCTATGTACTCAAATAGGCCTACTCATTTAAGGAGTACATACTCGACTAATGGTTAATTGGCATGGCCATAACGGGACGTTATCAACGTTTGTTTGTTTCAGTCAAGAGTTCTGAAAGGTAGATAAGCACCATCTTCCTACGCAAAGCTTAACTATTGCCAGTCTCGAACTGTCCAAGTTAACAATTGCTGCCGACAAAAGACTTTCCTGTGCTAGCTCTCTAGCTCACTGCAAAGGAATTAGATAGTCCAATCAGAAAGCTCCTATGGGGACTCGAACAAACATGGCTGCGCCCATGTCACAGTCCGTCGACTGAAAGATTTGTAAAGAGAAAGTGCCGCCTGCAAAGCGATGAAGAATATATTCAAGTTCCGTTTTGTTTATAGTCACTTTGCGTTATTTTGTTACAAACCTATAGCGGACAGCGGCCTGTCAAAGAATTTATTCTTAAATTGCTTCGGAAAAATTGACCATGATTTGAAGCACTGACTCGATGCACTACGCCCGGCAAGACTTTATTTCCTGTCATCGTACAATTGGCTTATATACAATATGTCTCTTTTGTGCTTGCAAACACTTTATTGAATACCCTTTGAACCAAAACATTGATTACATTTTACATAAATTAACCGATAAAATTTGAACATATTTCGATGCCATAACACTCGAAATGTAGTAGCCTGCGACCTCGTTGTATTGCGGTAGAAAACGTTTCTCTCAACAAACTTTAATTCTTGCAGTCAAAAACCAGGTATTTTGATGTGTACCATTTATATATTAAGTCGTCAATAAAAAATAGAAAAAGCAAAACAATTGCTATATTTTCTTCCATTTTCACTGATTTCACTGGGTCATTTACATTTTTGAAAATATTACTGTATGTGCCATGATATAAAAATTATTCTCTCTCCCGTTTGACTTGTACGTGTGTTTGTGAACAGTTGGATAATCAAAATTGAGACTTGTGCACATAATAAAGATAGACAATTTTTTAGTTCTTGATATAGTCAAAGCTTACCAACTAAAAAAGTGTGCCCGGTAAAACTAAGCCAAGTTAAGTCCACTTTTGTAGTAATTGTACCAGAATATTTTTCGTAGTTTTGCAAATGCTTTTACCTAATCCTAATATTAACTAAAATTGAATTAAATTTATTGTAATGATAATATTACTATGTTTCGTTCACAAATATTAATTTGTCAATTAACTTGTACGTGTGTTTGTACAATAATTGTCATAATTGCCCTGAAAATAGGGCACCTCTGTTAATATACATTGCATAGACAATATATACTTTTCATTGTATGTCTGAAAATATATTCTCCCCTATAAGGATAATTTGTCAGCTATTTGAAAATAAACAAATTGTAAAATTTACTTATTTGATGAACAAAGACAATTATATAATGGTAACGCCCACGATAAATGGGCCTACATACTTGCCTTTGAAAAATATAATTGGCAGTCATATGTTATTTATTTATTTATTTACCAAAACCGATCCTAATAATAACAACATTTTGTTTTCGTCGGTCAGTACATTTATAAACTCAATCTTCTTGTTTGAAAGGTTTGCAATGCCAAGATCTTTGTAACCTGATCAAACAGGTCACTTTCAATGGGCGCGGCCATTTTGATTATATCGCAAATGACACGGCATCGCCGATTGGCCATAGTACATGTAAGGGAGGTAAATGGAGATATCTAAAACTCGCCAGTGAGGGCGCTGATATCAAGCCAGAAAAGTCTTGTACATGTGTCGGCAGCAAGGGTTAACTTGGACAGTTCGAGTGTGGCAATAGTTAAGCTTTGCATTATGATGGATAAGCACTGAATAACAATTATTAATGGAACCAATGTTATGAATAAAAAAAAAATATATTAAATGCTATGTAATGAAATGTCAATCTATTTTTACACTTTTCTATCGTCATTAAGAATTTATTTTAATTTAAGTGTAAACTCAGAATATTAGATAGTTTCCACTGCATTCTTCATTATAATCGACGACTGACAAAATTTATGAATTTTTAGCCCTGATATGATATTAATCAGCGAAACTGAAATTAAAAAGAAAGAATGTGTTAACAAGGGTTACCATGCATTGCGCTAAACTAGTTTAGTCATAGTTATTATTATAATACAGAGTCCATCATTATGGACTTCATCAACAACCAGGACAGAAAAAAACCCTTACCGTTCACACCTTTCTGAATATCTGAATATCATGCTGACCTGTAAACATAATAGATGATGATGTTAGTAATGACCTTTAACGTTCCAAAGGTCACGAAATATTCTAAACAGTTATGTGCAGTTACAAAAAGTTTTCAATAAGGATATAATTATACCTTATGCATTCAATGTTTGTCGATTTTTAATCTTAAAGTAAAATTTGCAAATAGAACAACATCTTCCTTTGACATTGAAAAAGAAACAAACATCATTCTCAAATACACAGTGAAGACTCGGTTCAATCAGCCGCCTAGCAATGGCACGTCGTTCTTCTTTGACAAATTTTTTTCAGTGCATCCGTGAAATCATCATATGAAAGTCACACAGACCATTTCACTTCCTTTACTCTCTGGTCTTGTGTGAATAGAGTGGTGGTTATATAATTGAGTGGACATTTCCTTGTTGGTGGAAGTTATAATTTTGATAGAAAAGGAAAAGGTTTTCCTCTTGAAACTTTTCAATGATGTTTTGAAAATGTCTCATTCAGATGTTGATATAACGTCATTTAGGAGATATAACTAGAGTGTTAGGAAATCGGAAAGTTATAATTATATTGGGCAGTATGTATAATCTACAGTCCACCATAATAACGATTTGACATTGAACGATGTTCTATCGCTTTGACTTTACTGTCTCTCAGTGAATCCTATGAATGATTTCTATCTAGGATTGTATGCAACTAGTGTAACAGCGGATGCATAGAAAATGAATATCATGTCTTCTTTGTTTGTGACTGTTGCCAGATTTTACGAGCGCTTTTTATGAAGCACTTGCGAGAGGTGTATGTTGGTTATATTTCACTGCCAAACATCCTAAATTGTCAAAATGAAAATGTCATTAGATTAACATCTATATATTCATGCAAAATATTTAGACTTAAAAACACGTGACTCAGTTTATTTTTCAACTTCATTGTAATATAGGCCATATGGCCCACATATTACTGTGTAAAATAAGTCTGTTTGTCTGTACCTATATATTTGTCATGTTATAAAATCTCCACACTGTTTAAAAGACTTATTTACAAGTCAAAATCATTTAAAGGTATCCGCAACAATATCTGTAGGAATGGCAATATGATGTCAGCAAACGATGACTAGATCACAAATAGTTGGTTGGCTTTTAAATGGTGACTATAAACGGGTTAGTGTCGTGATTTGTAATAAAAACCGGACAGTGGCGCGAGCAAATGATTCAAACGTAATTTCGGAAACAGACACGAAGACAAATTTTGGTTGATAGTTATAAGTAGGTCTTTAAACTTCTTCACACGTTGTTGTGACACATAGATTCGAATTCTTAAAAAATTATAGGGCCATTTTCCGATTATCGGTGTAAACAGGAAAATATCATAATTTTGGCATTTAAGAGAAAAACATGCAAGTTAATGGAGGCGATTTTAACTCAAATAATGTCATTAGGTATTTTGACTCTTGATAAAGCCACATTAAAAATCATGAAACATACTCTGTGTCACTTTAAGATTTAAGTCATTATAATGGCCTCTTCCTGGACGGTCCAAGTCAAAGAATTTATCTTTTGTTTGAATTGCACAGTTGACATTTCTAGTAAACATGTTAATTCTATGAGTATATGGTTTTGTGCTTTTTAAAGAATGTCTTTTTATAAAGTTAGATATACTCCAAAAACATTTTGTAATGATGTTTTGAGCTGTTGAGTGATCCGTCACACTTGATAAGCTTGTGTTTGATCGGTGACAGTCCTCAGATGATGATAAGTCTTCAGACTGACTCATCACCTCTGCAAGAAAGCACTCCTCCGGTTTTTTATTATGAATTTTTCAAAATATTTCTCTTGATCAAAAGCTTGGGCGCGGTATTCTGCTGGGTCCCGTCCTATCCTTGTGGATCTTCTTGTTTGAAAGCTCTCGTTAACCTTTGTATGATTTTTTTCACAAGATGTCATGAATAGATGCATGGAAAAGGATCTGTTATTTCAAATTATCTTAATTAGAACAGGGCTAGATAACTGTCCACGTTAGGAACATCTGTGACATAAACCAATCAGTTTAATATCTTAAAAGGATTTGTATCTCCTTTTTCAAATCGAAAGGTTACCAGAAATTGAATCAATTTTAATCAACATATTCGATTACGTATATATTGATATGGTCGTTGTCTAAAAACCAACACAAGAGCTGACATATGTTGAATAATCAATTGAGATCCTGATTCCTATCGGAACACAAACAAATAGAAAATAGTCGCTTGACAAACAGTTCTGTTTTGTGTGTGCAAAACCTAGATTTGTTGAGAATGTCAATCTTAGATTCCCCAGATATCAGGATGTACAATGTTTTGCCAGTATGATTTTTATATTAGTACAAGTTTTACAAATAGAAGTGTATGTGTTCTGATAGAAGATAAAAACACACAGTTAGACAATTATCCTAATTATCAGGTATCAGAGTTAAACTTCAAAATATCTATATTGACTTTTAAAAGGGTATGGCTGTTAGGGGTAAGTAAGTAGCTAACAAACAATACTTTTATTTGAATTAATAGTTTCCTGTTTAATCATGTAGTATATTTACTTTACATTATTTAGAAAAGTATATTCCTGCACCCCTTAAGCGTTACTTTCTACAACAAGAACATTTGCAGTGAATGTATCCATTTCGACAGGACATGATAAATACTAAAAGAGCTAACCAAGCATAAATAGATAAATAACACAATATAAAAGCATCCTCAGGGCAACTGATTCGTCAGCGTAATTATGTACCTTGTCATTGGTTGCTGTGTTAGGGATGAAATGTCTGATGAAGATTTATGGAGCCAGCCAGTACTAAGCAATTCTTTATTGTCTGTTTCAATGAAAGGATTTTGTTTCAACTCTTACATGGCAGCACTTAGGAGCCAAAGAGGAGACCACTTTCTTCTGTACTAAAGATTTTGGATTGGTCTGTCTGGTGAATAACATAACAAACCTTTTTGTCAGTTTAAAGGATATTCATGGTTAGTTTTATAATTAGGTTTGATAAAACACCAGAGAGAAAAGATTATGTTGTAAGCAAGAATGTCTCCATTTGCAAAAAAACCCCAAATAGCTGTTAGTATTTATTGATCTCAGGTTAACAATTCACGATCTAAATGATTCACATTGGATGATGATCTCGAACATGCAATTTTAGGAAAATATACTTGTAGAAATTTCGGAAACTGTCATAACAGTGTTATCAACAAAGTATTTGCAAATCAAGGTGATGTTTGTTACCTAAACTATTTTCTATTTAATTGTCATAGCCATTGGGATTAACATGATTATGTAAGCAATATAAGCAATGCAGATGTCAGTTTGATGGATTAGAATGACGGGCGAAAATCACTTTGAACCAACGGTTGAGGTAAAAGATCAAAGTATTTGTATAACGGAATAGCCTTTCATTCTGATTTTTTCGTAAATTATTAGTTTTCTATGTCTAGACATAAAAACTAATCTAGAAATACTAGTATAGGGTTGAAACCTGACATTTGAGCAGATTACTCATGTGTTTTTATAATGAAAATCAATCTTTGATTCGCAGAATTATTGTTCCTAGCAGAAAGTGATCAATTATTGTTATATATAGTCTAGGTGTCTGTATATTACAAGCGTTTACACCAGAGGTTTCATGGTATTTGTTTCATTATCACTGACATGCACATGTCATGAACTATTAAGTAGTAAGAACTGTTTGATTAAATTCAAATTTTCTTGAGAGTAATTTTGACTTGCCTATAGGAAATCTTGTTTTAAGTAGTAGAATCTGTAAGCCCGAAAAACGTTTTCACTGAAACATTGCTATGTTTAATAATAGTATAAAATTGATAACTAGATAATGTTGTTTGTTACAATTACGATTTATATAGTAAGTTACATATTAAAGTTGGAAATATAATATATCTTGAATTGTCAATATTTTCAAAAAGTTTACATACAAGAATTGATTTGTCAGGGAAATTGTAACATCAATAAAATGTACGATTCACATTTAATAATAAAAAAAGAAAAAATTCTAAAAACCAATCATAGAATAGTAGAACCAAATATAAATAATCTTGATCAGTTATTAAAGAACCAGAACACTCAATGTAGTTTTAAACCGATATCACTTGATTGCCTTAATTTGTAAAAAAGACTCTCTGAAAATGTTGATTCTAACGCTCCAATTCTCAACTTATCATCAGGATTCTGCGGAGGCATTAGGAAATTTCTTACTTAAAAACCTTGGTAAAACCCATTAAGAAATTACTAAATGCATTACATATGTTGACTGGAATTTTTTTATCTTTAGTGCGAATCAAGACTCTTTTTTACCAACCATTTACTCAATATCATAAATGTTAAAATCTGCAAGCGAGAGGTTTTGATACATCAGGCAGGAAAACAACCTCTCTTACTGATTACATTCATGTTACCAGTATGATGTAACTTCTATCTTTGCGATTTGATATTGCAAAAAAGTACAGTGTACTTAGTTTAAAAGAATAAAATGCTAAAATGTGCACTGTTTCCCAAGCTGTGTGGAAATTTGACATTTGCTGACCCAACAACCCCAAATGCATCTTATTAGCAAATATGATCTTGTCGACTATATGAAACACATTAGGAAGCAGCTCATTTCAAGAGCTCATTGAACACAAAGAACGATCCCTTTACTCCCTTCTTGTTTTTGTATCATAATCAAGTAGATGAATGTTTCTAAATACACTAATTATTTCAGTAATTGTTCTCTGGCTATCAAATGCCAAGCTGAAAATAGTATTTCTTCTTTAATTGCTATACAATAAATATTGACATGAATGATAATTGTGATAATGATTGGTTTGCAGAACATTTTTGTCAATAATAATTAATGCTATCATTTCAGAAATCATTTTGCTATTTTGATAAAAAAAAGATAAAAGCCAATTATGCCTTATTTAAGGAGATGAAATTACGGCATCTTCCCTTTCTAGTAAACAAGTTTACAGTCAAATTTTAAAAAAATATGTCCTACCAACTTTGCGCCATTTTAGAATGTCATGTAAAATCATGTATTCACAATCATTCTTTGGCACTACATTGATGAAGTTAAGATAACGACCATGTGATATTTCTTATGTTCTTGTTTGTCAAAGCAAAACGATGATATCAGGGAATTTTATTCGGTTTGATTGAGGAGATAAAAATCCATTTTATATTTGATGCTGAATAGGTTAAGCATGTGCATCAAGCTTCAGAATTATTTACCCAAATGTTTTAATGCGTGATTTTTTTTATATATATTTTTTTATTCCAATAAATAATCAATACATTTTCAGAAAGACATAACATAATCAGCAATGAAATTATTGAGTCATAGTTTGAATTATATGAAGAGAGGAGATAGACGGAGAGAGGGAGCTACAAATGAGGAGAGAGATAGAGAGAGGGAGGGAGCGGGAGATAGTTTGTAAGAGGTAAAAACATATCAAATAATACATTGGCTTGGTTTGAGTCAAACTACAGATGCAATGGGGCCCATTTTTTTTAGTAAATTCACTTTTATCTTCAGAAATGAATTATTCAATGTTATGATAATGTTTTATTTGATATAATAACTGAAGAAATATGGGAGATGTGTGGGTATATTGACACTTTTGTATGTAATGTTTTGTAATTATAAAAATATGATTTTCAAGAATATTCAACTTTGGATCGCCGAGGAGAAATTATTTCGGTTAAGGATTAATTTTCTAGAAGTTTTTCTTTCATACCAGGTTATGAGCTCCTGTATCAGAATTTGAACCTTTTGACATAGAAAAAATAAATGATCAAGTGTTTCATTTTCCGATTGGCAAAAGGTACAGAGATTATCCTCTGTAAATCCTGTTTTGAAGAGAAATGATTTTGTGGGTATGATCCGATGGGTGAATTTATATTGGAAGTTTCTTGTCCTACTGTCAAGCACACAATTCCGTATTGTAAGAAAACATTCAGAAAGGTCATTTTCTGACATTTGAACTCCCAGTTTTGAGTTCCATTTTGAGGTAAGATTTTTAAGAGAACAAATACCCCCATTAGTGCGAATAGATTTGTAAAGAAATTTACAATCTGGTGATGAAATAATGTCCTTAAGAATCCGACAGTTTATATCATAATTGGTCCTGTTAACAGGGTTATTCTTTGAAAACTTTATCCATGATTTTGGTAAAAAGTTTACCAATTTGAAATAAGAAATGAAATTATCAATTAATTGAAAGTCACTTTTCAAGACACGAAATTCTTTTCCATAGTCAGTCATTAGATCTCGAATATATTTTATTCCACATTGAGACCATTTAACATATGTTCTAAAGTCCTCATAGGAACGTAACTCATTAACGGGAGATTCCTGAATTCGACTATGTTCTTAATCTCAAAAGTATGCAGGTTATTGTAAATAGCTAGGACATCCTTCCAGAAGTCATTATTGACATGTTTAATTATCTTTTTTAATTGATGTTTTGGAAAATTAAGGATATCGATATTTTCATGATTTATCAATGAACGCCTGGCTAAATGTTGCCAGAGGCCATCTTTGTTTGTCATTCGTTTTATCCATTTCAATTTCATGTATTTACAAAAAGCTTCAACGTCAACCATGCCAAGCCCTCCTTCTGAGTAATCATTCATCAACATTCTTCTTTTTATTTTATCTCGTTTCCCATTCCAAATGAACTTAAATAAGATTGCGTTTAGCGATTTAAAGAAGGTTTTTTCCGGCTGTGGAAGGGCTGAAAATAGATGTGTAAATAAAGGGATAATTTGTGACTTGATAATTGCAATTTTCCCATTCAACGTAAGTAGTCTATTGGACCAGGAAAAGCATATTTTTCTTGCTTTGTCAACTTGTTTGTCAATGTTCATGGAAATGATTTCTTTTAAGTCAGTCGAGAACATGATCCCTAGAATTTTGAAGGTTTCTTTTGACCATTGGAGAGATATATGGGGACATAGTTGTTCATTTGAATTCTTTTTTTGAACCGATCCAGATAGCCTTAGTCTTATCACAATTAATCTTTAAACCGGATGCAAATGCAAAATCTCGTAGGGTACCAATAAGTTCTGAAAGGCCCTCTTGTGATCCTTCTAAAGTCAAATTGGCATCATCAGCGTATTGAAAAGTTAAATATTCAACACCATGAATGTCTATGCCTTGTATCCGTTCGTTATTCTTGATAGATAT
Organism: Phorcus lineatus; assembly: GCA_921293015.1. Classification (NCBI taxonomy): domain Eukaryota; kingdom Metazoa; phylum Mollusca; class Gastropoda; order Trochida; family Trochidae; genus Phorcus; species Phorcus lineatus. Next base: position 1,178,283 of record OV121087.1, on the reverse strand, counting down.
GGATAATAATTCTATACAGACAATAACTAGATATGGGGAGATGGGGTCGCCTTGTCTACAGCCTCTTTCAAGGTTGAAATAGTTTGAAATGTGACCTGTATTTATTATTGCGCTATTACTGTTACATTGAAACAATTTAATCCATCGTCTAAGAGTAGGCCCAAATTAAAAGATTCTAGAGCTCTGTCTATGAAATTCCACTCTACAGTATCAAAAGCCTTCTCAAAATCAGCAGTTATTAGAAGTCCTGGCTTTTTGTGTACTTCACAATAATTCATTATATCATATAATATTCTTGTATTTTCCCCAAAGAAAGAAAACCTGTTTGCGTTTCGCTTATGATATTTGGCAGAACATTTTTCATTCTATTTGCTATTACTCCAGATGCTATTTTATAGTCTACATTTAATAAAGTTATTGGTCGCCAGTTTTTGAGATATCGCCTGTCTCTATTTTCTCTAGGGATGCAGGTAATTATACCTTGATTTTGAAAAGATGGCAAAGTTCCAGTTTCAAAGGCATATATAATTGATCTAAGGAGAATAGTTCCAATATCTACCCAGAAGAACTTGTAGAATTCGGCTGTAAAACCGTCCGATCCCGGACTCTTCCTTCCTCTTTAATGCGTGATTTAGAAGTGGTTAACTGTTCCTTCTTTTGTAAGCGGTTATTGACAATTGCTTTAATCTACGCATCTCAGAATAGCATGTCATCGTTTCTAGTCGCAGACGATTTATTCATTTAATGACAATATGAACTTTGACAGCAAGTATACTTTGAGTTAATTCCAAACTCTCCTTTATGTTCTACTCATAAAGCTGTTGACATCACACATCTCGTATTATGGAGACTCAACACGATTTCTAAGAACAAGTTATTCATTTATTTTATATCTGGAATTTAGAACTTATCACAATGAGTACCCAAATCGACTCAAATGTCAGTGTCCCGAGTTCTAGTGTTACTGAATGGAACAATCTGACAATATAAAGTTTAGTTAAACACTTGAGTGTAACATTTGTGATTTGTTCAGCCACGAACAAAACCCCAAAAATATCAAATAAATATGAAATATTACCACCACAGTAAAGGCTGCTTTGCAAAAGGGGCCGCAGTTTTCGTTCTTTTTGTACATTTATGTGCAATGTATATTTATCTTTGTGTTATGATTAAACTGTCTGTATTACAAACCATTTGGCAAATGGTTAAATCATATCTGAATTCAGATGGACTAATCATAGTACCGTTAGGAGGGTTTTCTAAAGAATAACAACAAAGCCACTAGGGGTTGTTCCTTCATGGACTTTATTACATTCGTATGCAATAGTCTTAGCCTGAAACATGTTAAAATAACGATTTAAGTCTCCATTCAAGATATACTATACATGACCTGTTAAAGACAATGAAGACTTTAAATTAAACTCACAATTACTGAATAAGCAATATGGTAAATAGATACATAGTAAATAGTTGCTTGTCTCAACTAACGTTGAACTTTGATAAACTATTTGATAAGGTTATCATTATGGCATAATTGATAATACAATGACGAACAATCAATCAAGTAAATATACAAAAATAAATTGTAATAACGTTGAACTTTGATAAACTATTTGATAAGGTTATCATTATGGCATAATTGATAATACAATGACGAACAATCAATCAAGTAAATATACAAAAATAAATTGTAAGGCTTGAATTTCTGATTTTCACAGGTTGATTTAAACGATGATTGAAAGACAGGTATGTCATTAGTTTTCATTTATGTACACTTGTACATTACAGTTTGCAAAAGATGCAGATAGTTTCTCTTTCTCGAAAGAAACACATACATTAAAAAAGGATATATTTGCTTTCTAATGCAACACGCAGTTACATTCAGTGCTGCTGTGATAATACATTAGACCACGTTAAACATAATAATGAAAGTATTAACTCATGGAAAAATGTATAAAAATGTATAATAACTTCTTCTCAAAAACGCTTTTCATGGAAGTCATTAGGTGGAACTGTATGTGTGGTTTACTCACCAAGATGACCGACACAGGGTTATGAACTGTTCAGCGGTCTTCGGCAGATTGGGATCTGGAAGTCAAAGGATATAAAAAGTTGTTGTTGTTCAACAATGTGGAGTTAAAAACAACATGGTAAATTATAGATACACATGTTAAACGATGTAAGAATGTACAACATACTTTGATTAATGAGTGGTTAGCTTAAGTAGCGCACAGTGGACCTTTTATGACGGATTAAGATTTGATTCATTATAATGCCCTCTTCCTTTGTTGGTCCTATTCCATAAAAATTGATCTACCATTGAAAAGACTTTTAACAAGTCGAAATGAGAGGCACACAGTCATCATTAAAATGATACCTACAGCAAGTGTCATATGAAGTATTGTATTTTCAAATATACGTTTACTTCACGTGCGACCTTCTTCACTTAATTTTCACATTCTAAAAGTGTTTTGCTACGTTGATGACTTATCATTGCTAAGATTAAAACCATGGTCCACACACACCATGCTGATGAGGTCCAAAAGGCCAAAACAACTGGCTGCCCATGGTTATGTGTAAGCTCGCAAACCATTATTTTGTCCTGATCGAGCACTCAAACTTGGTACACTCATTTGCTATGGCTTTGCGCTAGTCCACCGTAGAAATACGGTTTGAACACTCTATTCAAATGAGTGGGACTTTTCTAAATTGCTTTGCTACATTAATGGGATTCCAACCATGTTGCACCCACACCATGTGGAAACACTCATACACTAAGATGTTTAGTATATTCCATTCCTCGTTCTTCAGTTCGTCATTCGTTATTCACCATTCAGTTTTTTATGTTTTAAGATAGACATTGAACTGTCAGTGTTTCCCATGATCTAAACGACAAGTGTATACAAAGATAATTTGCTATTCATCATTTAAATTTAAAAGACAAACAGACCATTTTAAAAGTCAGACATAATTTCTATAAGTACGAGATTAATAATAGCACCATACCAACCAAACATATCCCAAATAAAGTGTCCGTATTCAGACATGAAGTTGGTGTTAGCATATGTTTGACAGCAATTGAGTAAGCATTATAATTGTTCTGAGAAAAAGGGATTTCATACAAAATTGACTATTAAGCACATACATTGTATTAAAATACAACGAAATTTGGGATTGTAAAGTTTTCATTTTATGTAGTTACCTAACTCTTGCTATTCATAAAAAAGCACGGATGATAATATTTTGCATATCTACCCCGGCATATTTCCCATTTCATGTTTTTATTAGTTTCAGTATTTAAATTTGATAGGGATAAGTAAATCTGACTATTGCCTTTTGATGACTTCAATGAGGAGGAACAAGTCGGTTTATAATGTCGTTAAAAAAGGGTTTCCTGATGTTTTTCTTAATCATTTGAAATCAATATTAATATGTTGCTTTGATGTATCAATTCGGAAACATAAATAAACTCATTTAGTCTTGTTATGGTTTTCATAAAATCCACTTGAAACAAAACGAAACTACTAAGTAGCTCTTAAATGTATGTGTAATTTGATGCCTGTTTTTGTTGGTCATACAATGTTTTCCTCTTTTTTTCTGAAAAACAATTTAAGGACAGAATAGCAAGAAAGAAGACAAAGTTTTCAACAACAAAGACTGTATTACAGTGGCATGAGCTTTGTTGACGATAATGCTTATCTTTTGATGAATTCTTTAATATCAAGTTGGTATATAAACATCGATATGAAATTCTCCTAATGATTTTACCGGATTCATTGCTGTGTAATATTACCTCCATGAGTTTAATAAAGCCATATTTCATGGATTTCTCGTAAGGATATACCTTAATGTTCAATTAAAATATTATTGCTTCCTTTGATATTGGTTTATGGGGTTCATTGTCATTTGGTTGGCTTAATAGTTAATATTGTCGGAATCGTGGTAGTCTTCTTTGAAACCTGTTTAGTTTAGGCGTTAATCAAAAACAATATTCAATGAAAATATGCACTGTTCAAATGGACATAAAAAAATACCGTTGTTATAACTTCACATAGGGTTAGTGCTTTAAACTTGTTATCATAAGATTACTCAGTGTTTGTTTGGAACATTGATGTCACAACAAAAGGCACATCTGGTTATTAGAAAACATTTACGACAAATGCTTTTCAAAATAGCCAATCAACAATAAGTATACTCCCGCGCGATTGTAATGTTGATATGCAAATCTCAAGGAATTATAATTATAAAGTATTGTGATCTAGGCCATTTTGTACATTGTGGCCATCATGATATCACTACATCACATAGAAAGGAATGGTATTTTTATGGTATAATTATTTTATTTTATCCATTTTCCATAACTTACCACTTCACATTTTCATATCACCCATGTGCCTGTAATCACATAGACCGCCTATTGTTAGCGACCACTAATCCTTGAAGTTAATCCCCCTAAGGTAGAAACGTTCTAAGACATTTATTTCCACAGCTAAAAGTATTTATTTCTGGATATCACAAGATAAAAATAAAAAGAAACAACACCTTCATGAGTTGTTTTTGCCATAGACTTATAAATTCTTTGTTACTTATCCTGTTTGTTCTTTGCAATGTTTGCTATTCTCGCAATTTCTATTCTGTAGTATTTCAACTTAAACCATCTTTCTTTTTCCCAACTGAGAGGCCGTGCAGAATGGCAAATAATGAGTCTTTAAAAAAAGAAAAAAAGCATTGTGCTATCTATCTCAGTACCATCTTACCAACATGTAAGGCATTATATTATTCTGTGTGTTGTAAAGCGAATAAGCAACGAATTAATATCCTTACGCTTTGAGCATGTGTTAAAATCTCTCAAACTTCCTGAGTCGGACAACTCCATGAATTATTAGACATTTAACCGGAAAGATCTGAAAGCGTCTTTAACTTATGAGTAACATCAAGAACAAAAGCACTATGTCAGCTCTTTCTGATTTCATCAAATACAATCCCGACTCATCTTTCCTTGAAGAGACTATTAGTAACGGGAAAAGCTGAAAGAAGTAAGATTTACATCTATATGATATATCTGATTTAACCACCACTATTCCATGGACATTCCAAAGGAATAAACTAATATTTTTCTTTTGATGTATCAGGCTATCAGATTTTCCGTCAAAACGTACATGTGTTTTTGGGGGACTATTTGGATAATTGTTCTGAAATCATGTGTAACCATGAATGATTAATTTATACAGCCACAGTCGTCAACTAAATTCAACATATCATCTCTTACCCTTGCAAGAAAAATGTTCAGCAGGGTGTTTTCATCCTTTCATCCTCAAAGGTCAATATAGCAATTTCTTGAGATATTTCAAAGGGATATTAACATGTCATAAGGCTAAAATTACACATACGACATGCATTTAATCTTTCGCGATTTTAAAAAAAAGTTGGCAATCAAGAAACCCATCTTCCTTTGATGTTGAATAAGAAGCAAACATCATTCTCAAGCACAGAGTGAAGACACTGTTCAATCAGACGCCTTGCAATGGCACGTCTTATTGCATTGAAAAAAAATGTGTTTGTAAGTTCATCCATTTAGGTGTAAAAGTATATAATGAAGTCGCATAAACAGTTTCCTTTCCTTTGACCCTTTGACCCTGTATGTTTTAAGATATGGGACGTAGCCTTGTTTGTGACAGGTACACCTTTGATAGAAATTTATAAATTTCTTATTCAGATGTTGATATAGCGTCAATTATAAGACCTCATGGTATAAGCATATAATGTTATCCAAGAAATGGTTAAATATGTGGTGTTTATACCTTTTCTTAAGGAGTTTCTTTATATAATTAGGATATAAATATATTTCCACAAATGTCAAATAGCATTTCCGAGGCTTTACCAAGAAACAGAAAAGTTGTATGTAATTGATTGTAGATATCGTGTTCATGTTATTGTGATAAGAGGTTATAACTGCTTCATTCAAAACGATCCATCATTTAATGTCATTAAATATATATGATTAAGGTTAGATGAGTGTACAGCGTGAGGCAAGTGTAAAATGACCTAATCAGCATAATATCTTAAAAGGATTTTAATCTCTTTTTCAAATCGAAAAGATATAGTCTGAAATTGAAGTTTGTCTTGAAATAAACGATCACATGATAATTGACATGGTCGTTATCTCAAAATCAAGACAGCACATAACAAATGTGAAAAGGGGTTTCTTGACAGAACACAAACCTATCAATAACAGTCCCTTGTCAAACACAAATGTTTGTATCTGCCAAAATCAGATACCGTCATTTCAATTCTATAGATATTATTATCGAATACCAGATATAAACTTATTTCCGATATTGTGGCATCAATGACGATGTATTATTATGTAAAACGCATCAATATAAAAAATCCTATTTCATAGAACCCGTAATTCTTATATGGCTAATACCCATGAGCTTTTTGTATAATGGTTAATTGATAGAATACTGACAGTTTTCTGAAATTGTTATTCCCATACTATTGTAGAAAGTGTAATCTGAAATATATATATATATATATATATATATATAAAACCTATTTATTTGTACCTATTCTATGTAAATGGCATGCATTTCCTTATCAAAGAATAACTTACAAATAAAACCAGATGGAAAGGTTAAACACAGATATACATGTATTAATGTTAATACGGTTTGGTCATTAATATACCATAGTAAATGCCATTTCTTGTGTGTGCAATGTAGAACAAGCAATAAAGCAGCTGCTGCGATATCTACCATGCTTGGTAGTGACAAACTACGAATTTATAACTGTTCAAACAAAACTGAAAGTGTTTCTCTCAAAATCAAAAGGACCAAGGATCTTCTAGCAGGTGTTTCGTTAAAAGTACCTTCAGCAGCAGAATGGCAGCATTGCTCTTTTCCAAATGGCAATATAAAAGGGGTAATGGGATCAACATCACACAAATAACTATAAGCATTATAGTCTGTCCTGAATTGGGATCGAAGAAATAGTACAATTAACAGTTTCCCATAAACTGCAATTTTGTTATGGACCAGTCACGTACAATAAAGACATTTAGGTATGGTAGCAAAATATTCTCAAACAGTATTATAACAGGAGGTACCTTACTGGGAGAAAATAAAAACTAGGAGAGATGTGGGTTTAATGGCCTAGAGTGTGGGGGTGCTCACAGGCTGCTGAATTAGTAATAAATATGCACTTGCAGCTACCGCTGCCCTAGTAACTACCGTTGCTAGGAAACCATTGCCATGGCGCTACCGCTGCCAGGCACTGAAAGTAAAGGATAATATTGAGCCAGGGCAACTACCGTTGCCAAGCCAACTGTATGCTGTAAAGCAAACCCTAGTCACCTGCTGTAAAGCAGAGTGGATATACCTGATCTTTGCTGTAAAGCACAAGACCCTAACAGTGAAAATTTAGACGTGCAGCCAAATATAACAGCAGCCCACGAGCACCCCGTTACCCTAGACGGTTTTATTCCAATGTGAAAACGAATACAGACTTACCAGGATTGGCGGCAGTGAAATGGACAGCTTAAGAGAGAAGAACTGAAACAAAATATATGTATCTGGAAGCGTAGAGGGTGGGAGGGTGGGTGAAAAGAGATGAAGGAAAGTATTTACTGCTAGAATGGCGGCGGGAAGAGGTGAAGTAATGATGACGTCACGTTATGACGTAATTTTATAACGGGGGCTTTAGCTTTGTTGCGTATGCGGAGATGGAAGCGGAAGTAAAATAATATACACAAGGAGTTGGTATCCCTGTCATAAAGGCATTTAGCTTTTAGAACTAAATGCTATTATAACAGGAGGTACCTTACTGGGAGAAAATAAAAACTAGGAGAGATGTGGGTTTAATGGCCTAGAGTGTGGGGGTGCTCACAGGCTGCTGAATTAGTAATAAATATGCACTTGCAGCTACCGCTGCCCTAGTAACTACCGTTGCTAGGAAACCATTGCCATGGCGCTACCGCTGCCAGGCACTGAAAGTAAAGGATAATATTGAGCCAGGGCAACTACCGTTGCCAAGCCAACTGTATGCTGTAAAGCAAACCCTAGTCACCTGCTGTAAAGCAGAGTGGATATACCTGATCTTTGCTGTAAAGCACAAGACCCTAACAGTGAAAATTTAGACGTGCAGCCAAATATAACAGCAGCCCACGAGCACCCCGCCATAAGCACTTAAGTGCTACCCCACACCCAGGCCATAAGCAAATTCTCACCAGCTTCACTTCCAGGATTTAATCATAAAGCAAATAAAATGGGGGTAGTTACTATCCTGAGAGGGGGTCCACAATTTTCCTGATGTTATTTGCAAAGATGATCAAACCCCTTCTGGATAGGTGCACGCCATCAAAGGCAAAGAGGTCCTTTTCTCTTGACCCAAAATGGGGATGACGGACCTGTACGCCTCCAACGCTTCTGACTAGATTACCAACCCTCCTATTCAGCTTTGCTCGGGCCCTCTCTATCTTCATGGGACATCTGGCCACATGCCAGTACAGGCGGGGGAGGATGTCCGACCAAACGATGATGGTCTTTGGGAGAAGGAGCCTGATTCGCAGTAGGGAGGTCTCAATCTCGTGGAAAAGCTCACAGGCGGTGACTTGACCGAGGTCGTTGGAGCCGAGATGGATGACTATGGCTTTCGGCTCCTCAGTCATCCTGGCTACTTGGTTGTCTACCACCTGACGCAGCTCTTTCCACCTCATTCCTCCTCTCGCCAGCCAGAGGATGTTGTGTGTGTCCAGGGCGTGACCCCGCTCCCGGCTTGCCCTCGCAAAATAGCTGGACCCGATCAGCCATACTGAAAAACACAAGCACTCACAGGAGAGAATGGATTTTGCAGGTGAGGACGACTATAAGTACAATACATGATAATGTGATGAAACTATACATGATAGTACCATAAAGTACATGACAATGCCATAGAAATTAGCGAATGAAAGTTGGGATGCGTATGTAGGATTTGTAACACTCAGATCCCCACCGACCAAAGTGTTGAATTAGATCTGAACTTACACCCTTACATGCTGCTGTAGTGGCTGCTCCAATCCGGAAAGAATGGGAAGTGTAGGCTGAAGTGTCAATCCCACTGAATGCCAGGGATTTCTTTAAGACTGCTTGAAACTGATACCTTGTTAGTGGAGATTGGTCAAAGTGAATGAAGGCGTCCGATGATCCTCTTGTGCGCTTGTGCATGTATGCTCTATATGCTGCTACCGGGCACAGACTGTTGGTAGGGGAGCTCGAGATGCTTATTGTTGTACCTCTTGCCATTCGATCTGACTTGGAATGACGGAGAGTAACTAACAGCTTCCCATCTTCTATGGTGATATCTTCAGCCTGACAGCCTGCGTGCTGCCCACCAGTTTTAACCAATTCACTTACCCGGAAAAATCCGAAAAAGGCTAGACAGTATACAGCTTTGAACAGATAAACTTCATATGATGAAGAGCATACTGACCTTAGATTGGTGATGATTACCTGTAGCAGTTCCAGTGTGATTGGTTTGCGCAGGTCTCTCCTTTCGCTACTTTTATACATACCTTGCAGCATTTTGGAAATGACAAAATGTCCTGTGTTATCTGTCATATTATGAAGTTTGTGCCATGTGGCAATACCCGTAATATGGGTCCTTACTGTATTGGGGGAAAACCCTCTTACAGATAAACTAGCAATGAAGTTAACTAGATGATCTAATGGTACTGGCCATGATTCTGGAATCCCATGTGCTGTCCTGAATACCCTCAGAGCCTCGACCCCTGCTTGGTAAGTTGACCATGTGTTGTTTGCTAAGGACAGATGTAGCAATCGGCCAGCCTCCCTTGTCAGATGGTCCAAAGATTGACTGGAAGTGGGCATGGTTGCTTCTCTGCTGCTGGTGCTGCTGCCCGGAACCGCTGCCACTGAAATCTCGACAAAGCATCTGCGATTACATTGTTTGTGGTATTTATGTATTTTGCTTTAAACCATATGTTATGAGCTAGACAGAGGAGGACTAACTGTCTCACTAGGGACATGATCCGGGGTACCTTACATGTCTGTTTGTTGATGATAGCAACCACTGCTTGGTTGTCGCAAAAGAATAATACTTTCTTGTTAGCAAAGCAGTTACCCCACAATCGTACTGCCAGTACTATTGGGAAAAGCTCCAAGAGTGTCATGTCCTTAGTCAAACCTTTCTTAACCCATGCTTCTGGCCAGAGCCCATTCACCCATCGTCCCTGGAAGTATGCCCCAAAGCCTGCTGTGCTGGCAGCGTCTGTAAAAAGCTGCAAGTATGGGCTGTCTAACCATAGTCTATCCTGGAACACAGATACACCATTGAAATTGTCGAGGAAAGTAAGCCATATTGACAAATCTTCCCTGAGCGACTGTGTGAGTCTTATGTGATGGGATTGATGTCTTACCTTGCTGTATGCGTCGATGAATCTCCGACAAAAGGGTCTGCCCATGGGAATGGCTCTGCACATAAAGTTAAGCTTACCAACCAGTGATTGTAGCACCTTTTTAGTCACTTTTGCTTTATCTAATGCGAGCAGTGATTTGATGCACTGGGTGACCTCGTCAATCTTACTTGCTGGTATCCTGACCTGCATGTTCACTGTGTCGATCTCCAAGCCAAGGAATGTCAAGCACGTTGCAGGGCCGACTGTTTTCTCGTTCGCAATGGGAACACCGAGGTCTGAAAAGGCAGTCAAGCATGTCGATAGATTGTGTTCGCATTCCCCTGACCCCTGTCGCCCTCCAGTGAGGAAGTCATCGAGGTAGTGCATCAGCTGTTTATTGGGTAACTGCCTCAGGACGTGCCACTGCAAAAAGGTACTAAATTTCTCAAATACAGAACAAGATATGGAACAGCCAAATGGCAAACATTTGTCAAAGTAATACGCACCCTGGAAGTGAATACCAAGCAATTCGAAATCTCTTGGGTTTACAGGCATGATCCTGAAAGCAGACTTGATGTCAAACTTGGCAAGCTCAGCATGTGGTCCAAGTTGTTGAATCATGTGTACTGCTTCATCGAAGCTGGCATATGTGACTGAGCAGGCCTGTTGATCAATATGGTCATTAATTGACTTGCCTTGTGGATAAGAAAGATGGTGAATTAATCGAAAATTATCTGTGTGCTTACCTGTCAGAGCACCCTCAATTTTCCTGTTCTTAGGGACCAAACCAATTGGAGACACTTGAAAGTTGGGAAACGGGGGATGCAGAAATGGGCCTGCCATTCTTCCAAGCTTCATTTCGGAGAGCAACTTACTTTGTACAATACCTTGCATATTTGGATCCATTGCTGAGTGAAGGTTGCTGGACCATCTTGGTGAACGTTGCCCACTAAATTCTAAGTCAAAACCAAACTGAAAACCATGCAGAAGCGAAATAGCATGTGTAATATTTACAGTCATGTAGGTATGGAGTAAGGGGGTTAGTCTATCTAGCACCACTGGGGTTGGTGCCCTGGCGGACAGGGGTTTGGTGCTGGTTTGGGGTTGCATTCTTAGGGGGACGTTGTCCCCCCTTTGATCGAAAGCATGAATGGGCAGGGTGGGGCTGAGCACATTTAGAGCACTTATGCTGGAACTTACATTCAGTTCTTGTACACCGTGACCTGTTGAAATCCCAGCATGCGTTTTCCCGAGTGCCTCCCGAGTACTGAGATATCCCTCGTCCGTTCCTCTCCGCCTGGTGATACCGCAACGGCTGCGGGGTCATGAACTTCAGCCACAATTCGCCGTCGATCTTCGACCACGATCTTGAAGGATCTCTCGCCATGCGATGACGGAACTGCTCATCGTAGAGTGCCCAGCCATCTCCCCCAAACCTCGCCGCCGCGTTTCTAATTGATTCCACGTAGGCCAGCATACCCTGAATTGTAGACTGAGAGCCATGTTTTATAACATATGTACTCATGTAGATATGGAACGCAGACGTCCAAGCCCCAATGCCCAAGTGCTTACTTACTTTTGTTGACGGAGTAAACTTCACGTGACCGGAAGCATCCATTTCCATTGAGAATTGGGAGTCATTATTTGAATGGACGTGAGGCAACAAAGTTGACAATTCGACAAACTCACCTTTCCAGATCTTATCACGTACCGATTGCTTGATGTGAGCGTTGATGGCCTCCGCATCGAAACTGAGGGAATCCCCGCCGCTGTGATTGGTCGCGCCGACTGTGACGTCACTATGGGGGAATACCTCGCCGGGGACACTGTCAAAAGGCATACTAAAAGAATTGCATGGATCATTATTACAAATTGGATTACTCCTCACCTCGCCTGTTGATAGCGTGGGTGGTCCTTCCACCTGATCCTGGGAAATGGACTTGTTGAGGATAGCGAGTATACACCCCAACTGTTGAGAAATGCCGTCCATGCTGCTTTCGCTCGGCCCTGCATCGGTCGCACTCTCATTCGCTCTCATAGATCCACCTGTAGCTATTTCCGAACTCAACGTACCATCAATCAAAGAATTACAATCAATGTGTACCTGTGCCGATGGGGTTCGAGATTTAGATTTACTTTTTGTCTTACCGGTTTTCTGAGTGTTGTTAGTCCCCGATCTAGGCTGTTTGCCTGCTCCCGGTACTAGTCGATGATTCAATACTGCTTTGCGCTTGGGTGGCATATTGAATAAAAGATCTATTAATTTGAAAAGAGATGAAAAGAGATGAAGGAAAGTATTTACTGCTAGAATGGCGGCGGGAAGAGGTGAAGTAATGATGACGTCACGTTATGACGTAATTTTATAACGGGGGCTTTAGCTTTGTTGCGTATGCGGAGATGGAAGCGGAAGTAAAATAATATACACAAGGAGTTGGTATCCCTGTCATAAAGGCATTTAGCTTTTAGAACTAAATGCTATTATGATTTTGGTTGTGTGAGTAAATATGGTTTTTACCGATATAATGACATAATTTATGTGCCTGTATACATTATATATATATAAGAAAGAGTAAACATCGGATGGTTCTGACTGGATCAATCTTCTTTAATTCAATACGATGAATTCATTTCGACCAGTGTATCGGTCTTTTCAAGTATGTTTGACAATATGTTTATAAATATGTGTATACTTTCATTTGTCAAACATACTTGCCACTGGGGAAAGTCCTAAAAAATCAAAGCAAGAATAATGCATATGCTTCTGTCACCATCGACTTTTTAATAGTTATTATAACACCAACGGAATCATGGGACGTCCAATCAAATATTTGCGTATTTGTAAGGATATGTTACATTATTATTAAGTGACAGTGGTAGCGTTTTTCAATAAGATAATATCTGTCTTGAAACGAATGCATTGACTTCATAATAACCATTTGTTAGAGTTCGCCTTTTCCTCCAGGAATAAATGTGCAACTTTTCTCTTTCATGTATGCGGCGACCAATCGAGTGCATTGTTCGAGAATCAAATATTTTTGCTATAACAGTTATACAAAACAAATAAGTGTTTTTATGAATATGAAAATACGATTCACACAAGTAACTACGATTAAATGAATAACTACGTCATAGAGGACATTCCACGTTTTGATTATTAAGTACAAAATCATTCACTGCAATTCCAAAAGATTGTCGGCCAATACAATATCGCAAATATAATCTATCAGTGCCTTTGCAAATATTAATCCCAAACTAACATAACCCCCTATTTCTTATAACTTTCCTCTCCTAGAAATCTTACATCTTACTTAGAAGTGAGATTACCACCTACTTATCCATTTTTAATTTATAAATGTATTACCTAAATAGGACGATCTTTCTCAGTTTGTAAGCCCAGTGTATAGACAATCCATCTTAGGTTGTGTGTCTTCAAACTTTTAATCACAGAAAGAAAGGTTATTATTTCTGAGTTATTTTTCATAATAATTTAATAACTTACCTACGTATAAAGTATACATTTCGGATACAACTTTTCACATAAAAATATTACAACTTTAAGTCCACAAAAACAAGTAAATAACTAAGTAAATTCATCACAGATAAAACAAAATCACGGCAGTCAGTATTCAATATAAGTCACACACAACAATATGTCAATAGATAATATTTCATTTGTATCGTGCAACAATAATGTGTACAAGTGTAACATAACCTAATCAGATTTATACCTTAAAAATATTTTATCTACTTTTGAAATAATAAACTTTTTTTATCTAGATCGCATGGTACAATGTGTATGCATATCGATTATGATAATATCACAGATAACTAAAAACCATTCTCATGATTTTAAAGTTTTATAGTGCTGCAACGAGTAACTTTTTTCTTCAAGGCAGACAACTAAGTTTGACCAGTTGGCTTAGAGAGTGGAATTAACCATATCACAACTTCTTATTTTCCTTTTCATTTCTCAACATTATCTAACATCTTTTAGGTCCTGAAAATATCTGAATTTCATAAAACCGTTTATCAAAAAGAAGAGAAACACGTCTTTTGCCTCAACCTTTCTCCCTGATCTGTCCGCTCTCTTTTGGATGCTTGTCAACCACGTATTTCATAACTTAAATATTGTTCAAAACGCGTCGAACCCTAACTCACCCACTCACTCATATGACAGGTTGTTTTCAAACTTGATTGCTCTATTGCACAGGAGATATAAGATGAAAGGAGGCATGTTTGTTTTCTTTCTGGAGTGTAAAAATCAACATTTGTTTTAGGACATGCTGCGTATTGAGGGGCCCTTTGATGTCTTTCATACACAATTCAGTATTTCATGAACTTGTGAAGCAGATATTTATTTATATTTATTTTGCAGCTGTAAGAGATGAAATCGTGTACTATCTGTCATTTCAAAGATATCTCAAATTTGACGATTTCATTACGATATACAGAGACCTATCTTTAGGCAACACCAGTCATCTTCCACCTATTCTTTATCGCAATAAAAAAGTATAGATACTGAATGTCCATGCACAAAATGCATTAACAATTAAATTTTAACGGAAACTGTCATTTTAGCAGATCAAACGTGTCAAAGGTAGATGTTTATATTTCATCATGAAAAAAAACTAAAAAACCTTGTACAGATTTCGAAATGTGTGATAAACTGAATTCCAAAAGAAAACTTACAACACATTGAAATAATTATTTTACATCAACGGAAACGAATGAAATTTCTTCTCTATATCCGTATATTTTCTCATATAACTAAACCAAGAACGCTACAGTGCAAATTACCAGTTTTGTAGTATAGTAATCCAAAGTCAATATTTTGGTTGACTAGACGTTTGCTTTAATCAACGTTTCTTATTAACATATTCAAGGTGATAAAATGTGTTACTTTGTTCCAGGCTGCCCTTGTGCAACCATTTCCAACTTATCAGTTAAATTTTTACATTGATCACCGCATATGACAATTACTAATGTCGAAGTTACCTTTTTAAGTCATCAACATCACGATCCTATGGTAAATGTGTTCATACCGACATGCCAAACTATGATGTATATTATGCATGACGTCAAACAGCTTGTTGGTCCACTCTAAGTAAATGTCGACCTTTAAACACTGAATGAATAACTGATAGTGCTCCGAGGCTTGTCAAATACCCAACCAATTCTTCTGTATTGCTACATAGGGTTCCCAAACGAAATCCAGGACAAATCGGCAATGCTTCTAACAAAGGTTGCGGTTGTTCATCTTTATAAATTTCCATAGATAAATCTTTGGTATTCACTCGTACTATTCGTAGAATTTTTTACATAACAAATTCTGAAAATATGTTATAAAAGTTTGGCTCACTCGAGCCGTAGTTGACATATAAGAAACTACGATCTCATCATTTTTCATGTAAATGATATGGTATTCATGTAAGAGTGTTATATATTTACCATCTTGAATGTAGAAGTAGATAAAAACATCAAAGCATTACCTTTGTCAAGTTTTGTTAAGACCAACTTTCATGTGAAACTTTATTAACTTTTGACTAACGTTTAAAGTCAATAAACATGGAACTCATCAATTGTTGTGATGAAATTTGTATACGTTCAAACATAATATATGAGAATACCGCTATGTAAATATATAATGATATATTTAGATATGTAAATACAATATCTGAAGATATGTGACGAGGCACACTAACATCGCTTTAGACAATAAGTTGATTTGCAAGACTACTCCAAACAGGACGCTTTCAGACATTTCATTTCCAGTAGAGGGCTCGACAAATATGAACGGTCTTCATCATTGATATTAGCACCCAGTGTCATTATCTTTCGCGTAAAAAGGGATAATATTGTGTGTGGTTGTTGGTCGCTGCAGTATTAGTGTCATTTTCAAATTGATAACGTAAAAGATTTCATTTGCCGTGTGCATATTTCAGTGATGGTTTTGAAATCTTTTCACACAGGATAAATCAAATCTCTGTATTGATATCCTGATACATATTTAATTTCTTTTTTAAAACATATAAGTTAATGCATACGGGTAATTGATTAGAATTATAATTCAAACAAGTATGTATAGATATAACAATATACTTGTTCTAGAAAAGAAACCAAAGACTAACAGTTGATAAGTATTAAAAAAGTTTCCATCCTTACACTATCAACAATATCTTGTAATCAAAAACATATAATAATTTATTGAACTGCTTTAATGATCCAAATTTGTTTTTAAATACACTATCATGAAAAGCATTCAGGTACCGTTCTTGTCGATAGCTTTCAATATAAGGACATAAGGTTATGGTATTCATAACAGTCTAATGAAGTTGGGTTGATAACATTGTGATAGACATTTCCAAAAAGCGTAAGAAAAGGTTCAAATATATTTTTTGTCCGTTGCAATATATTTATACATATGTACCCCCTCAGATTTTGTCTCTTGCCAAGAATTAGATCGTGTTGACAGAACTTGATAAATGTCATAAGGCATAGATAGTTATTTTCTCCCGAGATACATTTTCTTTATGATACTTTTACAGAATATAAAAGATATATAGAATTCCTCTGAATGATTGAAAACACCTCATCTTCTGATTTATTTCATAAGATAAGATAGTTATTTCTTTCATTTTCTCAGTCTCATTACCATGTGGGCTTTGATCTTCCCCGGTCAGTAAATCAAGAGATATTAAAGTGTCTAGACACAAATCTAATAATATCATTTATGGAAAAAATTATTGCTGCGTTGCATCGTGTTAGTAGGTCAACCATGAACTCTTTACTTGTTGTTTTTACGGTTAGTTGTCGTTTTGTTTCTTGACTAGGTAGCTGAGACTATGACAACAAAGTGTATAATCTTGTCCAATCATGTTTGTGATTGGAAACCAGCAAGGCATCATGCAAACTTAAACTCGTATGAATTTACACATAATGCTAGATTTAAGCATCACAGGCATTAGTGCAAATTATTACTTAGAAAAAATATCTTATTAAATAAGTATTGCAAATTATATTGGATACACATACAAATGGCTATTCTCTCAGTGGTGATCATTATGATAATAAAATATCTATTCTCAATATATCAATGTTATGTTGTATATCTTACTGTAAGCAATAACGATAACAAAATTAAATTATTTGAAGAGCGAAAATGATTTGTGATTGTTTAGAATATTTGAAACTGATTCACACGATATCTACAATATAAAAACACTGATCCGATTTCATGTAGTCAGTTATAGCAAACATATTCAATACTGGAAAGGGTTCTTCGGTGTATTGGAAACTGAAAACTGCCTTTATGTATTTTTTTATCACCATCTAAAGAAAGACGACTTGAATATATAGAATGACAAATAGTATGGATTATTCAATCTCGATTATCTTAGAGTTAGAGACGTTGCGCTCAGGATCATATACCTTTATCGAATTATAACTTATCACTATCATTGAAATTATCTTCCAGTGCCTTGCTTGCTAAAACTTTAGAAAGTTTTGACATATCCTATTGTAGTTACGACTTTCGAATAATAATTGCCGTAATGTTAAGTTATGATTCATTGTCAAACCATACCATTTTCTAAAAAGGGGTGATTTACAAATCCTTTTGTCAACTGACTATAGGATAGGTGAGGCGATTTGGGAATTACAGCCGCTTTCAACACAGGATTGCACTTATATTACGCTGCTGGTAATATTGCAGGTGGAAAGCTAGCATCATTATTGTGGTTGTGGAAAGTTGCGAGCATCGGCAGGATTGAGCAAAACAAGGTTAGTGATGCAAACATTCAGTGGCATGGTGATTTTGGATTTATTACTGAAAGTAGAAAGGCGACAAACCCTGCCTGCAGAAATATAGTTTTCAATACCAGCAATTTCAAATCGAATCGAACATTATTGTTCAAAAAGAAAATTCTATCTTTCAAAACCATGATACGAGTGTCACAAGTAAAAGGAAAATTGTCGATATTGAGTGCCTTGTACTAAGATTCTCTAGCTTAGAATCTCAGTGTAATTTTTTGACAAGATTGAGTTTAAGTATTATACAACATACTCAAAGAATATTATCGTAGCGTCTTAATTTGGGTTAACATTAGGTTTAAATGTGCAATTATGCTACATCTGAGATATTTCGAACATTAAGGGATGCTAACTAAGTTGGATTTTATCGTTTAATGAGTCACCTGAGGGCCCTCCCAAAAACCAGCATTTTTAAAAATTTCTGATCCTTTGATAACACTGACAAAATTATCGACGATGACAATTGCAGTGATTTAGAAACATCTGAAGAAGTACAGTCCCCTCAGAGTTTCCACCTGAGACTTCACGTCGATACTATAATCCTCTAAGATGGATCTTAATCCTGTTTTTACTAATTGCTTCTTTGAAGCCAGCTACAAAGGCACAATCCCATTTGAGCTTGAAAGAAACAAAACTAACAATTAGAATCTTGTTAGCAAAAGCTCCGAATCATTGCTTGTGAAGTGCTCTACACAATACAGTTGCCAATATGCTTAGCGAAATATAGAATACATGGCGTACACTCTTTCTTTATCTTGCGATGAACAATTGTTGTTCTAAAACATAGATCTTTTTTAAGCTTGCAATTAGAAAAAAACATTCACGCATTTAAACAAATATCATGGAGTTTATCGCCAACAATGGCAGGTTATATAGGAATATAAGTCCAGCTTTACCTTTTCCAATTCTTTGCAAGGGATTTGTCATATGGTCAAAGGCTAAATGCGATGCAGTTATATGCCAATAATGAGATAATATTTAAAAACAACTTATCACATTTGAATATCCGCTGTAATAAGTTGTCATAATTGTTAATATCGGTAACTTATTATATTTCAATGAGTGAATCCTTATATTAATGGTCAAATATCATGTATCATATCATATTTCAGATATGAAAATTCTTTTGGAAAGGGCAACTTAATATCAGTAAGTATGATAAGATTTCATTACCTTTATCAACATTATTATTGCTATGGCTTAAACAATTGGTAAATACTAAGTGTGTCCGTACTAACACATTTGGTAAAGATATAAAAGTATTGTCGTTATTTTTCTTCACGTTTCGCAGACAGACCCAGTAGAGTGGGGTTGGGGGAGGGGGGTTACAGTGTTCGTTTCAAGAGAAAAATCTCTCAATTATTTAGACACCTAACATTTGTCATTGACATTGACAAGGCTCTTCATCTATATTTTACTCATGCCATCCAGCTGTATTGATAGCTACCTGGACAATAGAACTACTGCCTTACACCTACACCTGAATCACCCAATGGCTTCAATTATTCTCAGATAATACAGCCAGTGAACAGTCCTGCTAATGGTTATTGGTCTTAAAAATTTTATTTCCCACAATCAACTTTACAAAAGCTTAACTAAAGTTATTTTAATACTTACGAACTGAGTTTAAGTATCATGAAATATTGTAGTTACTATTTTTTTCTTATTCCAAAATCATATAAAGACAAGGTTAGAAACATGAAAAAGAAATATATTCCTACCATACATTTGAAGATTTTTTACACAGCACTTCACATCTAGCAGAAATTTGTGCAACACTGGAGTCAAAAATGCAAAAGCTTATGTCTCATGAAACAACACGCAATATATTTTTTTAAATTTTAACCTTTGTTGCCTATCTTTACCTTCTCTTCGTATGTTATATATATCTTCGAATTTATTGGAAATATGTTTTGAGGATATATTTTATAGAAAAAACGCTTGTCGCCCTGACAGTTAGATAATCATTACCAGACAAGACGTTTCTTTCATGCGAGTGGCAGAATTATGAGGGACATATATTGACATGGATTCATTAACTAGACAACTAGAATGACAATATCAGGATAAACACAATATTACCAAGCGTAGCAATACGGACCTTTTCATTGTTAAAGCATCTTCGTAAGAGAACATAAAGCATGTGATAATCTATCCATCTATCGTGTACAGTGATGTTTGATGACATGCTAGATTATTTCAAATTAATAAACAATAAAGAAATTTTGATGTAACTTAATAAATTTCCATTTTGAACTTCTTTGCATAAAACCTCACAGGCCATTTGTAAATGTAATTTAATGTATTTCAACTGACAATGATATCTAAAGTGGACATATTTCATATGTGATTTGTTGATGTTGTTGTTGGATATGGTTAAAAATGTTTCATCTAGTTTCATTCTACTCAGTAACAATGTCAACCGAACATATTTAATCTCATTTAAAAAATTTACAAAACAAATATTCCTGCTGAAATATTATTAATATTCTCTAAAACACTTAAGTGAAACTATTATTGCCAGGTCAAATTCACAAGCTCATTGAGTCGACACCTTTTGTAAAGTTTTCATTTAAAAGCATACATAAGTCTTCAATTTCACCCCACTGTGCAGTTGCAGATTTGTTACCTTGGAAAGAAACCCTCATATACTCATATTCTTAAGAGTGGGAAAATTTCCTTTGAGTTTCAAGTGAACAGGGTATATTTTTAATGGTGACATATATTCATGGGTTGTTCAAACATTCGTGTTAAAGATTATTTAAATAGTGTTAAAGCTTTGCATTTACATGGGAGAGAAATAACTAAATGCATTGCATATGCGAACTCGCAAATATTTACATTAAATCTATTTAATTATCACAGAGGTGGAAATAGACATTGCATATGCATTTTCATGTGGGTCGATATTGGACACTGAAGTAAAGTTTGCAACGAGCAGAACGCGTCTTTGATGTTGAAGAAGAAGCAAATATCCATCAAGGAACTCTTGAATAAACTGTGAAGACTCCATTTAATCAGATACCTTGCAATAACACGTCCAATTGTCAGAAAAAAAGAAAACTCATAAACTGTTTTTGTCAGTGCATTCAGTGAAGTGAACAAAACTATAACGAAGTCATGAAAATATTTCATTTCCTTTAGCAGAGTATTCACTCCGTGGTCTTGTTTGATTTCAATCATGGTTTCTTGATCGAAAATATATCAATGCCCTGTGATACTTTAAAGAAAGTCGAACTCCTTTGTTTTTTATAGTCTCATATATTGAACAAACACTTGCTGAAACATGAAAGCAAACTATCAGTTGAAAAAATGCTTATAGAATGATGTGAAACTCGAAATATTTTTTTCAATCATTCTTTTGGTTATTGATATGTTTTTCCCCCTTTGACCCGACATCTATTGATTGATTTTTATCGACATGAATGTCAAATAATAATTCAGGTAATTAAACATATCTTCCCTTGTCAAAGTATCAACTTTAAGTATTGTGTCTAGAATCAACCTTCTTGATATCATTTGTTTAATCCACTATTACTTTGTTATGGCTAAGGGTTTCGTCAGTATGGTCTTTAAACTTGCTGTTTGCAGTGTTCCAACATTTGAAAATTGAACTTTTTATGATATTTTGAATTTCAGCTCTTAGAAAACTCCACAAACAGTATCTGGTGATTAAGACTTACTAGAAACTTTGAATAAAGGTCGTCGAAATTCACATCATTTGAAGGGAGCATGATAATTCATTCATTATTTAAGAATTGAATTTCAGATTAGATGTTTGCAATGGAAAATGAACAATGTCAAAGCTACATTCAAACTCTGGAGAATTATTAGTTCAAACCATATGAGGAAATTGACAACGGAGTAAAACAAATTTTGTCTTAGCTTCTGAAATGGTAACATTGTGCAACGAGAAAGAGTCCAATTCCACGTATATTCTGTTAAATTCATGATATTGCGGACAAGCAGCGCTAAAACATATTGAATTAAGTGTACACACAAATAAAATCTACGCAAGGACACGAGATCAGAGTTATCTCCCTTATGAATATTTAGCATGCCATTTGGGACGCAACGAGCCGACGTTTGAAGTAGAACAGTGACATTATCTTAACTACATCAGTGTAGTGCAGAACAAAATTGTAAACATGTGAATTTACAGGACATTCTATCATGACTCACCATCGGTCAGAAATACTTTTTGACAATTAGACTGTTTATTTGGTATTTTGTTGGCATATATCGTAATTGTATCTATTTAATTAAGGCATAATTTGTCATTATCTTTCTTTTTAAGGACATCAAATTGGAAAAAGCAGTTTTGTATATGATAGCATTAATAACTATTGACAAACATGTAATTCAAACCTATCATTGTCAGAGTTATCTTTTATAGCACATAATAAAGACATAATATTTTCAGCTTGTCATTTGATATCATGATAACAAATACTGAAATCATTGGCTAAATGAGAGTAAATGGAGCGGTCTTGGTGTTCAATGAGCACTTGAAATGAGCTGGTTCTTTATGTGTCCTTATGTGTATTATATAGTCGACAAGTTTCATTTGCAAAACAGATGCCTTGTGCGTCCGTACAATGGTTGATGTCAAATTTACACACAGATTTTGGAAACTAACTATTATCAATGGCGCACTTTCACTAGTATCATGGTTGTCATCAACGTTGTTAATAACGGAACGTTGAGGACCACGCCTATACATTTTCTTTTCCTAAATCACTGAGTAGTAGATACTCCTTTTCTCTTGCCCTTACCTTCTCACGAAACAGAATGTTATAACGCTATTTTTGTGAACCACACCTTCCTGGGCACCAACGAACCTCTTCCTGTTGCACGTACTCGAGTTCCTGCTGAAACAGTAATGGATGCATAAAATCATATACATGTAATGGTTGCTCGACAAACAAGCAAATGACTTTACACAAAGCCTTAGGAGTGGCATGTCTGCAAATTGTCACTATCTTCTTAGATCGCCGATTTTAACTTTACGTAGTGCTGGCCACTAAATGATACTAAGCTTCAACCGGAGTATCATTACTTTGGTAAAATAAAAGTTATTTTTGCAGTCTGATACGTCGTATATAAAAGTATAAAATAATGCTGTAAATAATTGGAACAAACATGATGTTGAGATATGCTTTTAAAAGGTACATAACTGTTGTAAGATATGTTGATTTTTTTTATTCAATTCTGTAAGGAATTTTAGCAGTGTCTTTGCTAGTTAAACGTTTAAAATTTGTCATTTTGAAACAAGATCTTGTATTTTATATTCAGTGTATAGAGCGAAACATTTAATTGCAACACTCCAATGTCTTTAGCAACGATTGTCCATAGCACTTAAAGGCTACAAAAGATAAAGAGTCGCTTTTCTGATGGTAAAACTAATTTTTATTTACAATTAATCGACTTATTAGAAATAAAAAAAACATGCTTTCTTTACATTGCAATTTTCCCCATTGAAAAACATTTCATTGAAACTTAGTGATAAATCAAATATAAGAATATAATATAAGAATTCTTGCATAATGAGCTTAGTCAATGTAACGTTTAGCCAGGTGGTGATATCTTGTTTATGATTTGTTATTAGCTTCGTTCAAAAGAGGTTTTCCAAAGTGTCAGAAATAAAACATCACGACGTTTAGGACGAACAGAATCCTCATATCAATAAAGAGCAAGATCCTTTTAAAAATGTTTGCCCCCGAGTGGTAAGTAAAAGGCATATACATGTTGAGAAGGGCCGGATAGACACTGCTAAATCTTAATTTAACAATGACGTTATAGGGAAAACATTTCCATCAATATATACATGTATTAACAAATTCTTTAACGCTCAGAGAAAAGAAAAACAGTGGTGAAAGTAATTGTGCATAAAGTAATAATATCAATGGGTCTTTCGTCAAGACCAAAAAGTAGATAATAGAATTAATGTTGACTTAGGCTACATACTGTGAATCATGTTGAAAGAGCATATAGCTTGTTTATCAATAACTGACGGAACGAGTGGCACTATCATGCAGGATCAGCCATACATTAATGATGTCTATCCAAGATCGTCCAATTGCTTTGATCGGTTTCCTTCAATTATTGGTTTGACAATAGTATCCTGAAACCATTTTCATCTCTCAAACTGACATAATAATTGATTTCTTGGCCTCTCTCTTAGATAAATAGCAATTCTGTAGTATTTGGTCAAATACAGACAGTGATGGCATAAAGAAACGTTCGGAAATTTCTCTAATTTTGCTTCCTCAACAAAATTAAAAGATGAACTTAAAGGTGTCAATTCAAATTTTTCAAATCCTCTTTTCCAAACTGTATTTCTTGATTTACTTCTAATGGTTTTTCGAAAAAGCTAAAAGCATTGAAAATTATTTTGATTTGATATACAAATGCAGGTATTTGAGGGTTTATATGTTTACATGTTTTCCATACATGTAAGTGACTTCTTTGGATATCAAATCAAATCTTACCTATTTTCAATTCTTAAGCTTAATAAATACATCAACAAAACAATACTACAAGTAACGCGAAAGTTCATTAAGATGAAACCTTTTGTGAAAATGGATGTTAAAAACAGACAAAACCTACCAGTAGTTTGTGGTAATATTTTGTAAACTGAGCTTTAATCATGTTTTGCAATGGTAAATTGTTTCAGAGGTGAAGTTATGATGATTTATCATCATGTGCTTTAAACATATTTTTAAAATAAATGCAATCATCTTGAAGGTTATTGAAAAAAGTTTAGAATATTAATGTTCATCTCTCTTTTGTACAATTAGCTTGAATTTATGGAACACAATACTAATGTTATATGACGTCCTTCTATGAGCATTTAAATCAACTTCAAACTATAAACAGAATGAAATAAAATTAATTTATTCTTGATTCTGATGAGCCAGAAAAAACACTCTCAAATAAATTGGCAATTAAGCAAAGAGTACTTACACGCTGGATTGTGACATGTGCATCTCAGTGATAGTGAAACCAATACCGTGAATCCTCTGGTGTGAACAACGCCCGCCCAATATGCAGACCTCTTGACTAGAAATAATAATGTTTGATAAGGCCCTGCTAGAAACCATTCTGCCAATCAATCTAGCGACAAGTATTTACCTTTTAAATTGTTTATTTGCTTTCATGGCTTCTCTAAAATAGTTTATTAGTTTATTCATGACTATTGCTTATTTTCAGACATTGGCAGACTATCACAAATTCAGTAAGTGGAACAGTTTATATACGTCAAAGTGTCCAAAAGAAGATAATTTGTTAGAAATCCTTAACTATTTTAACGTAGCCAAGTAGAAAATGGTCTGATAATTTAAATAGATTTGCATCCCTACGAGTAAAGCCATCATAGGAGTACTATGAACGATTGAGACGACTTCAGTGAATTCTGTAAGATTTCCCTGTGATAACTGCCACTTTATTATGTGTATGATGTTCACATAAAAGAAGAACAAATTATTATGGATGGTCAACTTCTTTATTGCACGAAATACGACGTTTCGGTGTAGATACCTACAACGTTATCAAGCACTAACGCTTACTTGTTAATGGTTGTAGTACCGAAACATCGCATTTCGTGCAATCATGAAGCTAACTATCCATTAGAACTTGTTCTATTTCATCAATCCAGCTCTTAATATGCTCCTTAAAAATGTCTTCTCTTAAAGTTAAGTTCAAATGTACCCTATATTGACAATCATTCCATTCTTAAAATGGCACTTATCTTGTAATGTACATTCTACAGTGAATAAAACAACGAGCAGGTTGTAGGAAGACACATGCGGCCTCTAATCCATCGATAAATAAAACCCATATCATCAATGTGGCAAGTGCACAGAGAAATGTCACTTTTGATAGATTATCATTTGTTCCCTTTGTATTTGTTTATGTTCCAAACTAGTGGCAATTTTGAATTTTGAGAACATGAGTATTGCGCAAAGACAATTGGAGAACTGGCCCGCGTTGTCTCTGATTTTAAAGCATTTAGGGTCTGGGGATCAGGAACTTTAAAGGCATATTTAATGCCAATAACTTACCAAGTTTCTCAAGCTAAATATACTTGATTGATTACGCACAAGCAAACATTATAACATCGCAAATCAAATCATGCTGGTGATAAATGGTGACAGTATGTAAACACTTAAAGAAAAGTAAATAAAAGAACGTAATTGAAAACAAACATTAAAGATTAATGAATGGAGAGTGCTGAATTCTATTAATAATTTTGAAATGTCTGTTTAAGTATCTGCAAACCAGTTTAATGTTCATATTATTGATCTAGAAGTTCAATGTATTAAAATCTTCCCTCATTTGAAGGCTTCTTAATCACTGTAAAAGAACTTCAATAAGAAAAGTTAGGAGATTTGTTTATCTGAATGTTCGCAGCCTTGCCCATCTTAGAAAGAATATCACAACATTGCATACATTGCATATCCGATGTATGACAGAAAGAAAACAGGTCAACAGAAGGATGATAAATTGTGACATTTTTGAAACGTCGACTGAAATGTAAATATAGCAATTCAATTCAAAACAAACATCTATGATGGATTGATTTTATTTGGATTGTTGAAGGCTTAAATCTGAAAACAGTTTCAATATGTTTGTTTAAGATACTGAATCTGGTTCGACATATTGATTTATTTTATATTTTTGGAAAAAGTTTGAATCTTTAAGGGAAATTCTGAATAGCATTCTTCGACAGACAACCCATTGGTGTTTTATTTGTAATTTTTTATGGGCGTAAACTTAATAATTAATGATGATCGTAATTAATAAACCTGTTTCAGTAGCGACATTTTAAGTACGAGGTTATATGAGAAAGAGACAAAATTGGTTTATGACGAATGTGTATGAATAATTTAAATAGACCAACGTTAATACAGCCCTAATGAAACATTCTGAACGTGACATTCAGTTGTGTTAATGTAAAGACTGATCTACTTTCTAGAACATATGAGTCATCTGCTCATGGATCAAGTGTCAGACTTCACCACTGTTCTAGTATTGCTAGATTGGCTTTCATGTCTAGACATGTCTATACTTAAGAAAAAATACTTGACACAAAACAAAGAGTAGGTTGAAGATTAATGGTGTCGACTAAAGATAGGCTCCTGTGCATCAGAATGAAAGACTATACAGCTATACAAATGCTTTGATCTTTCCTTTCACCTATTGGTTCAAAGTGATATCCTCGAGTCATTTTCATCCCTCAAACTGACATAATCATCGGTTTTGTGATATGATTATTTTCAGGTAACATATGCTATCTTAGTATAACAATGTGCTTCATTGTATTTCTCAAGTCTGGGGCCGGTGACTGTGGGGCGGGTGATTGGGGATTCACCTGAAATTTCAATTACTATACTCATGAAATTACAGTTTCCGAATTTGCAACAAGAACAGGATTTCCAAAATGTTTTATGTTCAAGTTTCACGTTATCTAAACTGCATCATTCAGTTAGTTAATTGTTAAGTGTATATGTTTGGTAACATGCGGCTGTTTGTGATAAGGATACATTGATTTTGAAACATAATATTTTATTATTCTTGAATTTACCTAATCAAATTATAATAGCTATCATGAATATCCCTAAAAATGGCAAAGAGCTTCTTGAGACCGACCAATCCAAAATCGTTAGTAAAGAAGAAAGTGGTCTCTTATTTGGCGCCTAAATGCCGACTTGTAAGAGTTGAAACGAAATCCTTTTATTGTAAGAGACAATAAAGAATAGCGTACTTGGTAACTCCATTTATCTTCATGATACACTTCGTCCCTTACACAGTAACAAGTAATAATCACTTAAAAATCGGTTTTGGTGAGGATGCTGTGATATTCTGTCATTAATCTATGTATGCATGAGTAGCTCTTTCAGTTTTGATTTTGTCCTGTTGATATGAATAGAGGCACTGTAAATGTTCTTGCTTAAAAAATATCGCTAATAGAGAGCTTAAATATGATTCGTAAAATATCATAAGCTAAGAGTACAATAAAATCCAAAAAACATTTATCTAAAATTTGATAGTTCAAAAACAGGAAACGATAAATCCAAATCATCTTCTTATATATTGTCTTCTGACTTCCCTTTACCATCCATACCCTTTGAAACTCCATAAACAAGATGTGTTAATGTTTGATGCGTCCTGCATAACCAGCGGCCGAATCCTGAAAATATGGATAACTGCTTACTGGTGTATTTGTCTTTTATCATACAAATACACTTCCGTTCTTAAACTAATAGTCATAACAAAACTAAATTGAAGAAATAATTCTATATTCTGATACCCAGTGAGTTAGACTTAGATGAAAATACTGCATGACTGCGTCCAACATCATAATGCTTTTATTGTTGGAACCAATCGATATTGAGAACTTTTCAAATTCATAAGTTCTCATGTAGTCACTTCCGATCAGAAACAACTCAACTCAATAGTCATCAATTCAAATTCAAAATCCTCATCAGTTTACTGACAAAGTGTGAGCGATTTCTGGATATAAAAAAGTTCTATTCAGACTGTCTTCTTAGATATGTTATTTACCGGAGCGGAATTCGGTAACTGTTGATTGTATCTTCAGGAGACTGTGAATGTACATGTGAATTACAAATTAACTGAAGTGATGTCTTTTGATAATTGATTTTTTTCTTATATCATTTTCGAAAGAAATGGTTTGAAGTTTCTCTACTCATTTAGATTTGTTCTTGAATCATGTATACACATATCTTTTCTCTACAGAACAGTTTATTACATTCAAAAGGGGTGATTTAAATATATTCATTATGATTCATAAGTTAACATTGGGATACGCTATATTTTGTATATCTGCTTTCTTTTGTATATTTGCTAGTTAAACCATAGTTTGTTACTGAATTCATGTCTTTAAAAAGGTAAACGTCAGATTCTTCTCCCCATATTTGATAATTAAAAATCTTTAATCACATCATTTCTATATTCTTGTAAATGGTAAAACGCATACGTACATTATCTCACGCAAAAGAAGTATGCAGATACTAATTTATGATTAGTGAATACGGTATTCTGCAGAGATGTGATCGAGAGCGCCCTGTTGACTATAGGTTGATTGGCGTGGCGATTGCTAAGAGTAGGTTATCAGACATTCATTTACCAGCAAAGGGTTCTGTACATTTGTGAGTTATTCAACTTCTATTATCAATATTTGTTTATACTTGCTAATCGTACAAACCGTGAAGCAATCATCGTCAAGCAGTACATCCAATGCAAAGCAATGCCTTAATAGACTACGGCTGTATGAAGATTTGCGATGTGTTAGATTCGTTACAATATTAAATTCCATTTAGAATGTATTTTTCCAAAAATGAAATACATTTGTTCTAGAAGTCTTCGAAGGTAAGAAGTTTTTGGGGATATTTCATTTTATGAAATGTTTACCCCTATGAATATGAGTCAAATTTCAGAGGGTCAAACTCTACTTCTTACTCAATACTATCATATGTAGTCCTTGAAGTAAGTAAGTAAGTATCACGGTAAAACTGCTGCTGTTTAGCGAGAATACATTTTAATCATTTAAGATAAGGCCCTGGATTCGCATACCTTAAGCTGAATAGTTATGTGTTAGTTGTACAGACAACGGCGGACGAGGAATGTCAAAATACCTTTCCCGAGTTATATTAATTTCGTAGTTCTCGAGCCTTGGCGAGAGAATTTTACAGTTAATACAACGAGGGAAAGATAATCTGTCATTTCCTGTCACGAGTTGGTTATTGTTTATGTACAAACAACAAAATTGAGTCGCTATATTGTTAACATGTCACGAGAAATTGCATTGGTCTAACATTTGATCTCTTTAACGCAACACAACTTGTTAAAATTTGCTACTTTCACAAGCTAAGACTAAGACGTTAAAGTGTTCTTACCTGTTCTTCACTTCAAACCATTGGCAACCTACAGTGAAAACGACGATCAAAAAACAACAAGACACCAATTTCTTATAGAGGAGTCAGTGTCATTTAACATGGTAAATATTGGAAATCTTATTCAGATGTTGTTAATCGATCAGTGCAATGATTTAAATAAATGGAGGGAAAGAGGACCATTAACACATGATGCATCAAGCACTCACATTCCACATTCCGAATAATCTAATCAAACGTTACAAAAGTGTATTGTGACATCATAAGGACCGATTGGTAATGTATTGATTTTCAAGAATATATATACATATATTGCAAAATTTCATAGTGTTCTTGTTATTCGGTTACTTGACTGTAATGAGCCAAATAGTACTAAGATTTTTTTTAAAATGTCATTGTGCAATAGCCCATGGCTAGAAAGTATCATTATCTTTCTATCTCATAAATGTTATTAGAAAGTTATCTTAGCTAAGATACAGGGCATTTCAAGTAATTCCAAAATGACCATCGGGGAAAAATATAATCCAAATGTAATTAATTGACTTTATTATCTGTTGTCTGCGTTGAGAACCTTGTCTCCAGCAACCTAAAACCTTATCTCTTACTGATAAATAATTGATCAAATTACTGATAAAGAAAAGCACAAGTAATGATTTGTCATTAATAAGAAAGAAATGTTAGAGACAGCAAGTTGGAGACAAAATTGCTACGACTGAAATTAGTGAAAGTCTCATAATAAGCTGGTATATTATCAATATTTACTTGGGAACTTTGTACTAAGGGATACGATTACAAAAATTAAAACTTGAAAAGATGGCAACATTACTAAAACATGTACCCTCTATACAAGTATAAACAATGCTTTTATCACTTAAAACACAACAGAAATGGTACATTCCCATTGTTATTAGCATCACACATACGGAAATCTTAATTACAATAAGATCTAAATTTGGAATTGAAAAAAAAAACAAGAAAGACTGATTATCGGCAAACCTCTTTGTGAAATATAGATTCATATAAAAAATTCAATTTCAACTTTTGCCTTTAAAATCTTTGTCAACCAATACTTCAGCATCACTTCGAGCAAGCCTCTAAAATTTATTCTAATTTTCTGCTGATTGTTCAGAAAGCTATCAAATTAGAAAGTTGGTTCTTTTCAAACATTTTCTCAAGAAATTTAACCAAAACCATCACTTAACCGCAACCTAATTTTGTCTCGGACACTCTTAGATTTCATCGTTGGATGATTTTCTGTTAAAATTTCTGATATGTGGTTTATCGTCATGAACGAAGTTATTTTCGTATTTTCTTTCTCAATTGGTTTTATAACTAATGGACATCTACTGATGATAATTGACAAGAGTTTTGCTAATAATGAAAAACAAAATTCATTTGCATTTAGGAGCCACAACAGTGTTGCGAATGTTCTCCCTGCAATGATAATAGCAACCGTGATATAAGTGAACTATTCTTGAAAGCGTTAAACCCGAAAAATCACCTCACCTCACGTCTTTTGCATTTTTTTCATCAGTCCATAATTGTTTCGATGTGTTACTAGTGCCGTTTATCTGTGCTATTTCCTAGGTATTAGGTGCTAACTTTTCTTTAATAGATGACTATGATATAAAGAAGTTGGTTAAGAAAATTCAAGATTATCTCAATGCCTCCCCATTGTTTAGTAGGAGTCAAATTGACATGAAATTAAAGTTCCGAAGACTTAACATTCTAAATTTTTTTTATCAAAAGGCACTTTGCAATTAAAAATTGTGACATGATAAAATTCATCTTCCTAATGAGCATTCTTGAAAGCCTTTCAGTAACAATTTTACACTAGTTCATAACCAGAGGAACACCTTCGTCTATTCATAACATTGACATTATCAGACGCTATAACTTTTGAAGGGCCTGAGCATTTTTTGCTACATACATTTAGTATTTTCATATTAACGCTACATGAATCATTCGAATCCCGGTGGAGACACAAAAAAAATTGTGACTTGGGTCTAATCCTGTGTTGTGTCCCTGGGCAAGACACTTCATCCACTTTGCACTCAGTTCACCCAGCTGTACAAATGGGTACCTGAACAAGAGGGAAGTACGGGCCTCGACGGTCGCGCGGAGCGCTTGTTAGTCGGCGGCACCGAACATACATATCCCTCCAGGGTAAACATACTCATTGCGCATTGAGCATGCTTTGTCATTAATATATGCGCGGTACATGTATAAGAAAGCTATTATTATTATTATTATTATTATTATTATTATTATTATTATTATATTGTTGCAGGGTTACTGATGTTTCACTAACCAATATTGTTATTGAAACCATTTTAACGTTAGAGCTAATATCAATGTATGAATTGAACTTGCGATTGTAAATGTAGTCATGATTTAAAATTAGCTATCTAGAGAGGCCAAGTTATAAAAATGGAGAAAAGGTCAAACAAAAGTCACTTGAAATTGTAATGACAAATATCCGTCTCGCAAGGTTTTGATTGAGGCAATTGAGAAAACGTCTCTTGTGCAAAGCCCCTTTGATGCTCTATCCCCTTTGAAGTCGATTTTCAGTTATCGCAGTCCCTGACAGGGTTATTATTGCTGCCGAAGGGAATAGTTCATCTCTTTAAATAAGTTCCAAAGGGGTGAAAGTCAGTTATACCACAAAAGTATACAGCAGTGTGACATCAAAATCTCCTTCCTATGAATGCATTGTAACAATTAAGGTCAAAATGAGATATTAACAGTGGAAATGATAATACGAATAATTTTCCAGCAAACTTGAAATGAGTATCATCACCAATCCAACTTGTAAACACCTGTTTTCAATTTTGCGAACATTTGTACTAGAATGTAATTGTATTTCTTAATAGGTATATGTAGCTTAAACGCAATATGATTTAATTTTGTAAGTTATTGTTATAAACCAGTTAATATCGAAGCTTTCATACTTGTTCTAGAGGCAGTTTGAACAGGATAAATGTAATAAATAAAATCCAAAACAACCTATTTAAATGCTGAATATGGCATTAAGAAACATCATCAGAAAAAAACTAACAATAGTAGCATACATGAAGTTGTATAGTAAAAGTTTGGAACTATTGGAGAGATAAACACATCATTGATACCAAAACGACGATGATTGACATTACTACCAAT
Source organism: Phorcus lineatus (assembly GCA_921293015.1). Lineage (NCBI taxonomy): Eukaryota > Metazoa > Mollusca > Gastropoda > Trochida > Trochidae > Phorcus > Phorcus lineatus. The sequence goes on along the minus strand of OV121087.1, from coordinate 1,145,001 downwards.
AAAACTAAAATCTATCTTATCTCTTTTATACAATTACAACTTGACTCAGTAGAATAAGAGTATTCTGGCAGGTATGCTGAATTTACTCAAGTTTAATACTCACTAGATTGTATTTTTAGTACGTTGAAAATTCATTTAATTTTTCTGAAAAAGGCAGAGTAATAACAATAAGTCTTCTAGACCTAAATCTTATGATGCGGAAATCACTCAAATACTTTTTATTGTAGCTTTACACTGACTTCATCACTTATACGTGCTATAAGTCCTTTCATTAATTGATTATCAAACTGCTGATATCAGAGAAATAACACTGGAAACCCCTTTCACACAAACGCTTTACTAAAAGTTTATAATCAGTACTCAACTGCATCGCATATTTTCTAACAACCCAGAATTTTCTCAGTTTTTATTTCAATGTTTCGCCACAACTATGATGCCATGATCCAATACATGCTTCGCAATCATGTACATTATATTTGGCGAGCTGTATTCATTGTTGAGCTTTTCTTGAAAGTGATAGTTTGTGACATATCTATTGATTATTTGTTTGCGTACTTTTTACACATTTTGACCCTTCTTATTGACCAAAATAAAACAAATTCATACATGACAGCAATTTTTGTGTGTGAAGTAGAACCTGAAACAGGTTCAAAAGAACAGTGTATCAGTAGTTTACAAATTGTTATTCTCATATGATGATTCAAATAGTGTCTAGATCGTAACCAAGATGTTACTCATATGAGTCTGTTCAACATCTTTGGTTAAAATATCATTAACACAGGATTAATGCTATCTTGCGTGGTTCTTGAGAAGGATTTGAAAATATTAGAAATTTACAGATTGACAAGTTCACAGGACAGACATTGGACGTCTTAAGCTCTTTGCACGTTTAACATCTAATTTGCTAAAATTGACTTTTCTTTTTAATTAAGATAGAATCTTATAATTGAACCTTTCATTAAAACATTTATTAACATAATTTTATTAGTAAATTTCAATAGGAAATAAATAGGATATTTACGTTCAGATATTATTCACATAGATGCAGTGCAATTTTTATATTGGATATTGTAAATACTGTATTCTTCAAAGATATGATTAACAGCCATGAACCTACCTCAAGACTATGATTTGATTGGCATGACGATTTGGAAACTTTCAATTACCAGTCGAGTTTCTTATACAATAACGGGTATTGATAATGTTGTAAAGCATCAACAGTTGTATCTTTGGCAAAGAACATTTGTGGTTGATATTTTCACAGAACATTATTCCTGAATGATTCAATTATTTTTGTTATTTCGCTTCAATTCATACAATTATCTTTTTTTCAATATTTAGTCAGCCTCAAATAATTATATTAGCTTTGATCTTCCCCGGTCAGTAAATCAACTGTTATTAAAGTGTCTAGACACAACATTAATAACGTTATTTGTAGAAAAATGAAACCATTATGAAGTTATGGCGTGTACTATTCTCAGTTGTGATCCCTCACAAGTCGTTTTCAGTTAAAGTTGCCCATGGTTTGAATTGAAGATAAATGAATTTTGTAACTCGAAATCTCAGAAAGATCTCAATTAACATCTTAATCAACAGCAAGTGACAGTTGAAAATATAAAGATGCAGATTCAGCGGCTGAGCAAAGGTACGCTACTGTTTGTTACACTGTTCATGATTTCCTTTGAAAAATCATTATTTTTGTAAATTTTGAAACTATCACCAAATGACAACAGAACAATTAACAAACCATTCTTTTGGATCAATATGTTTAGGGTTCACTTCTACACTGTTTCACAAGGTATGCATATGACATTTTCATATTTCTGAAAAAAATATCTATCAAGCACATTTCTGTCAAAATTCCAAAAAAAGTAGTTAATGATAATACAATGTTATTACATATTATAAAACACATTTTGAAATAATTTATTAGAAATTTTATGTAAATATTGGTTATTGCATTTTTACCGTAGTAGTTCTAAATCCATGCAAAATATGTTGTAGTGAAAATATGAATATGGTATTCAAATATGAGATGGGAACATTATGTTTCTTCATCTCCTTATTACGAGATATGGTTTTAAAATGACTTAATGAGTCGAACTTGAGTGAATAACTAATTACGCGATATTTGCAAATAAGTCTCATGGTGTAGAGAATCAGAACACTTGGTACCTAATACTTTCATGTCTACTCCAAACGGTTAGACCAGGATTGAAAATAACATGATCGATATCTACTTCTTTTACGCTCTGCTAATGGACACACATGATAAATCATTTCTGTCTTGTCATACATGATAAATTCTTTCGTTGATCATATCTGCTTGATACACAATGAAGATTGGGATAAAGTTTCTCTTGAGTGAAACGAGGTTATTAAATAAAGCGATTTCATCAACTACCTGTCAGCACGAAATCAATGATATATTCATCCCGTTGTTTATCAGAAACGTGTTACCAAATTTTCTTGACATTTACGGTCACATGAAATTTCACATAGTTATTATCTCCGTGATTTTACCTGTTGAATTAATGAAATGACAATCTGAAACGATAAATCTGTTAAACTGATGTTTTGTCGAGAAAAAGGTTCATCAATGTCCAAAACAATACAAAACTCATAATGTTTATGATTGATCACTATGTTGTGTAACTTATCAAAACACGAATTTCATTTAATTGAGTCAGTGTCATTAAACGTCACCGTTGTTTCATAATTAATATTTGGGTAGATTTACATTACTTTCATATGCTTTCGATAAGATCTACACACTGCACAGCTGCTGAAAAAATTTGCTTCACTGTGCAAGAATTCCAATGTTAACATTTTTCCCTTGTAAACATTTTCGGAAATTTTTAATTAGTCGATTGTTCTTAGCAAATTACTTTATAGTCGAAACATTTAGGTAATTTAAGGAAGAGGATTCTTTTTCACTACATATACAAACGACTATTATGTGGTAATCCAGGAACAATTTTGACGGTTTAGCATATTTTTAAAATCAAATGTGTATGCGTCTTAATGCATTAATCATAAAATTGCAATTCTGACATGAAACTTAAATTAAATAGTGTAACGGATTATCTTTGATAATCAGTAAACATTGGATCAAAAGCAACTACGGCAATTAATAAGAAATTAAGGGCTTGTCAATCTAAACTTTAAGGTGAAAATAGTTAAAAACTTAAAAAAGCATTTAGGTTTAGACGTAGTATTCCCACCAGAGCTCAAAATAAATGTTTTCTATGTGGTGTGTATTTTTCACTTTTTGGAAAACCATTACATTTTATAGCCAATGCTTTCTATCCTAAAAAAATTCTAAATGTTTTTTCAATCTGTAAAGGAAGCAGGGTTTTTGCACTCAAGGAGTGTATATATCATCAATACTCAGTATGCACTTAGGAATGCCCTTGATTGATGCCCTCTCAACATTGGAAACCTCTACCAATATGATGGATACAGCGCCTAGCAATATCAGAGGGATAATTTTGTATCAACCAGTTAAATAGATATTGATTCCTATGGATTCATACATGTAGATATGAATTTTTTCCCAGTCAAACCAGAAGAATATGACAAAAATTTAATATATCAACCATAACAATTTAATAAATAATAAAAAAAACCAATTTAAAGTTAAAATATAAACTAATACGAATAACTTGTTAAATATCAAATGCGTCAAAATGACTTCTAACTTCAGTTCTTTGTAAAAAACAATTTGAAACTGTACTATCTAGAGAAATAAGAAGAATAAAAATAACTAAAGTAACAAATCATCAGGCGAAATACTCAGGTCACTTTCCTTTTCACAGTATGCAACAGTGCTTGGTATATCATCCCAACTACTTTGAAACATTTCAAATAAGTAGTAAAGTAGTTTAAAAAGGTATACTATTTTTATTCTTCCGCTTCAATGGCATCATTTGGTTCAAGACAAAAAACAACATGCACACCAGAGACGGTTGATTTTTGTTATGTTAGTAAACAAATACCGTGCATGAAGCAGATACTTTATTGAATAATTTTAAGGTATCGTTTAATGGATTGTTATTCAACATTGATGATATAAAACAAACACTGACAAATATTGTAATAAATTATTCAATTTCGTTAAATGTGTAAATAAAATCATTTAAAATTTCCTTGTATTTATGTATTATTAGATACACCCGCATACATGCATCAGGTTTCTTTAGAGAATGATTCCAATCAATTATTTGAATTTGGTTATGTTAAGCCTGTACCATTTATACACATCCTGTGTAACTTGGATCATTCAAAATGAGTCAAGGCTTTACCTTTTTCCTTTTTTATATCTTAACAAAAGAACGGCGTCATTTGATTCTTAATAGCTAACCTTACCTTTAGGAAAAATCAGTCTGATTAAAATCGACCGTGTTCCGAGGAATAAAAGTTTCAAAATATTGACTCTATCGAAGTTCGAACTCTTTCTGTCTAGGCTATCCTCTCCACAGCGGTCTGAAGGCAGCCTCATTGCTCGCACGTGCCGACACCAGTTTAGCGCAGACAAAACCTAGTCAATAGCGAACCAATCACATCATCGCGTTTAAAATAAAGATAGCAGCGATCAAGGTTAACGAAAGGTAAATGGGAGTTACTTGCCCCTAGCTACTGATACCGAATACTTTTGCCGCAGGCATTGTGATTGGTTAGCTTAGTTTACGCAAGAACGTGCGCTACAGTAGGGTGCGGTCAGACCTAGTGGAGAGGATAGCCTAGACAGATAGAGTTTTTAATCATTTTTAATGTCATTACGAGACTTTACCATCAAAAAAGTTATCATGTACCGTTGTACCACTACACCACTGTGTTCCTTACTTTTCCACCTATATTTGGCATTAGACCTCAGTTGAGGAGTACTCAGACACCTTTAAGACACCTTATTTCATATCCATGGTCACTACAAGACTTGATGGTTCGATATCTCGTGAACCGCTGCATCCTCATTTTCATGGTCTCTGCAAGACTAAGGTCCAAACCCTCTGTCTATGCTGCGGACCAGTTAAGTATTAAGTACCCTTCTTAAAAAGATTGCTTTGATAAAGATTGAAAGAAATTGAATCAAACATAATATCGCAATACTTTGTAGAAACTCTGATGTGTGTATACATGTTTAGCCAATGTTTAGCGGTGACATGGTCATATATGTGACGAATACTTTTGTGTTCTGTCCTTTTCAGCAGGTTAAGATGAGTACCCATCCTTATAATAACATCCAGTGTTAACACAATTCTCAGGTACGTAAAGGATTGACCTTTTTCAGAGAACTGCCACAAAAACAAGTGCTTAAGTAAAACAAATCCTACGATAAATATTCAAAGTGCTTGGTTATTGGTTTGTAAATATTATTCAAATTTTGCAAATTATAATTATTGCTAAAATATTGTTTACATCGAAACTTAGAGAAATAGTTCTTTAACACAAACGTTTATCAGCAGCCTCAAATGATGATGTAACTTAAACATGAAAGGCTTACTAGATATAATACTGTAACAATCGAGGCTTTGAAAAGATATCATCTCATGATTGAACTGACAATGCTGTGACCTAATTAGTTAATGTAATAACAAATCTTATCTCCATAACTTCTGTTACCATACATATCGGAACAGTTTTATCAAAATAACATGATTGTTACTTTCATCTTTTCATTTTGATAACTTTGATAAAAGAAGAGACTTTGATGGGTTCTATTTGATTTACAAAACATTATATAGAAAGAGATATTTCTCCAAAAAAATCAAAGGATTTCATGTTTTTAGACTTCTAAAGAACAGAGTTGTGTACATGTTTCTGCTTCTTTGCACACTGGGACGTGATCTGACAGGAGGAGTGTCTGGTTCATTCATCAAGAGTTAGAATCATTGTTATTGAGGATTATGCTGTCTTACGAAGGGAATCGGTGATGTCACTTTCCAAAACATTTACTCAAGCAAACAATTTGGTGCTGATTGAAGTGATCACGTGACAAAATATATTGATTAGTGTTAGACTATCTATTTCTAACCCCTTGAAAATGCTGGAGAAGAAATTTAATATTATATTTCCCTTCTTCCTTCATATGATTCTAAATCTTGTTTCTTTGGTGCGTTTTGGGTATAACGCCAGATCGATATTATAATATTATGAATAGCTGTTGCCACATATGCACAAACAGGATATCGTTTGGCTGCTGCAAAGGGTTTATCTGCTGATATAAGATAAATCTGAAATCCTTAACTGATAATAAATTTCCTGATTAAGGGTTATCTGTAAACACGCAAAAATAGTATAAGGGCTTGCTTACTTGATAACGTAAATTCCAACTTTCAGTTTCCCTATGTGAAGGGTGGCTATTCCCACAAATATTTCAAATACAAAGAAAATAGGAATTGATTTCAATTTGCCACTGCATGCACGAGAAAACACGATTTGTGAGCTCTCACTACAAGGTCATTGCAAATGAAACTGTTCCATCAATATGTATTCAGCCTGAGCATGCCTTGCTTGATGAATGTTTGCTTCTTATTAAACATCAAAGAAAGCATGTTTTGCTTATTACAAATTGTGATTCAAGGTTAATTATCGATCGTCTGATAATGAATATTCAATCACAGTTTAAATCGTTCGATGCCAATAGTTCCCATTTTAAGCTCACCACGTTTTTCCTAATTTATATTTTTTCAGAAGTAGAACAGCGATGCAATGAGTTCTGAAACCACATCAAGCAGGGGTTTGCATACATTCGGGAACAACATTTCCCAAAGCATCCAGACTATTTAATCATAACATAAGCATATTTGCGTCTTTTACATGATCGTTTGCATATGCTTTATTACAAGTTAAAATCAGCATGTTACGAATCTGTTTAATAATTGATTCACAACGGAACAAATACATGTTATCCAGTAATCAAGCGTCTTTAGCGTCAGTAAAATCATATCACTCTATTCATCAAGGCTGAAAACAGAATGTATTCACCCATTTACTTTAGCATTGAGATAGTTTAACACACGCATCAGCATGGAGTCTCTCACTTACTGCTGTTTTTCTGATCAACATGTCGCTTCCTAAATGCGTGTTCACAATTTAAAATAACCCAGGCAAAACAGATAGAATCTAGATCTGTTTTTTTATCTATTTGTTTTTTAATCATAAAAATAATCTTAATCTCATCCAATGAGGCATAAAGTTTTTCATGTGGAGCGGATGAACTGACAGAATACACTATTGCACTTGAAAGCATTTACTAAAAGAAAATATATAGTTATTTTAAGTGTAGTTTCAATACTTTATCGCGTTTAAATATGTATAACGCCGCTAATGGCTGAAATATTGCCCAAGCGGCGTTAAACAATAACTCACTCACTCACTTAAATATGTATACCTCAAAGTACGTCTAGATAATATTATGTTGTCAATTGACAGTTTTCAGTTTGATTAGTAGGCATACGTTCAACAGCAATCATTCAAAGCTGAAAATAAGCAAACATTGTTGATAATGCAACCTATGTTATTTTCAGTCTAACTTCTATTGGTTTCTTCAAAAGGATTCAAAATTTAAGAATTGCATAAGTCCATTGGTTTTCTTTCCTTTCTTGTTTTCTTTCTCAGTTACTCTTTAACTGTTTCCCCCCTATTCATCTACTTCTGAATAGCGCAGAAACGTGTAATCGTGGGTAAGCAATCACGATAATGTATTTAATGAAAGCAACTGTTTTTCTTTTAAATCGGCGGTATGGGATGAAGTAGGATTAAGCAATTAAACCTTAACAGTTTCTTAAGATAGTTATGCTTTTATCGCATCAAATCATATAGTTGTTCTATTGTAATCTTAATAGATTTAAATCAGCAAATATCATGTCATGCTATTGATCTCACATTGACTGGTAATATCGGCCGTCCAGATGAACTTTGATATATTCCCGATGAGCCAAACGGAATAGATGCCTGGGCTCGCCTGAGCCTTCTTGAAACTCAAACACTCTACGATTTGGCGGTGCAAAAAGGTTTTGATTTACTCAGAAAGCCATGAGCTACCAAAATGAGCATCCCAATGGATAATCCGATTACTGAGATGTATATATAGTAAATAACTCTAAACTTGTAGACGTCAATGACCTCACATCGCACAACTCACGTAACGAATGATAATCAAATAGTTAGTGTAAAAACCTCTGTGCATGATATATCACTTTTTAATCTATAAACAGTAACTACTTGATGGACGCTTCAGTACCATCAATGCACACAGACATGTTTTTTCATATTTGCTAACATCTTCGAAGTTTTTATCAGAGACTCTTACAGGTAAGTAATCAGTCTTAGAAGATTTTCTGTTCCTGAGTGTGTTCCGTACAGAGATCATAGCCTATTGCACAGTTATTCAATAAAGATCCCTCAATCAAGTTTGTCAGTGATGAATGGCTACCTTAGTATGTATTTACTGTGCAAATATGATGTATCCATTATTCTTGAATTTGAATGTCAGCTGTCATTAAACAGGTCTTATTTTGATAATAAGAATTATAATGTAAAAGAAAGACCGCTTCATGATGAACTATTGTAAAAACTTTTGCATATTAATCAAGTTAAATAAGTTTGGGGTCACAAAGTTTAAAGGAAGTGTTGATTTAATATAAAATTTCGCCGCAACCTTTGGAACCTTTTAGGTTTATACATTGTGTAAGTCAAGTTTGAAATGGCTTTGATCACCTATGAATAGAGTCATAAGTCTGCATTAAAGCTGTGGTCTAAATGTAATCTGCACACCCCATCAATAAAGCTAAATTTGATCTGTGGCTTGAAAGGATTAAACAAAAACAAACAGATTTTGCCACTCTATTACACAACACTACATACTTATAGATTGCATTTGTATGTGACTTGCTATTGTTAGCTATAGGTGTTGATTCAAAACTAGAAAATGACAAATCACCTAAAAGATGTAAACGCTGTAAACAGTGTAGTTTTTCGAGCCTCTTATTTATGATATGTATGTATATTTCTTCTAATGAAATCAGTTCAGACATGTTCTGGGTAACACTGGAAAATTCCAATCATGTCATGGTAAACTAACTCAAAACAATTAAACAGGGAAACTTGGTTGTTTTGAAAGAGCCTAAATGAAATAAGGATTCTGTTTTCTGACGTTAAAAGATGATTTTTTATTTATCTCGTCATTATTTTTTCTTGATACTGTTATTCGATTCGATTACCGATGGACATACGTTCAATCATCTTGTGATTCTATTGCCGACCTGAAAACGCCTGTCTTCTACCTAGAATATTGAACACATGTATGTCAACCAAGTTGATAATATTAAGAACAAAATTTATTTTTTTTAAATTAGTCTAGTGTTTAATCATTTTTTGATTTTCACTAAACAACCAACAAGAATGAGTAAGAATTTGTTGATCTTGTTGAATCTTGCTTCCTATATGTATTACATTTTTTATACGTTCTATTGAAAAATTATTATGGATCGAGGTTATGTTTAAGACATCGCACCATTTACTAAATAATAAGAAAAAAGATTGAATAATGAAACAACGAATAACCTGATCTTCTTCACTATATCACGGAATATCAATATCAGAATGAATTACAAAATCTTTATTGTACAAAAGGAGATTTTACTTCGCAAATCAGCGATAACGTGTCTCCTTTCACTTAATAAGGCATGCTTATTGAAAAAGATCTTAGAGGAAAGACATTAACAAACGTTCAATATAAAATGTTAAGGTAAATGAGAAAATATTTTTAAAATTGCAATTTCAAACTTAAATGCATTATTCTCTCTTTAACATTTACACATCGAACCTAATTACATGTATGTGACAAAGTAGGAAATATCACAATGAAACCATTTAAACTTTACGATAATGATGTAATAAATATCATTTCAAAATTATTTGAAATCGTCTTACCTTCGTTATCATTTAGCATTGACAAACTGACTCAAACATTATAACGTTGTCTTTCTGTGACTAATACCATGTAAATGATCATGAAATTCCAAAGGGAAAGTCTATGGATACAAATGAAAAAAGGTATAGGCATGCACAATTATCATCTAACAAGAAATGTGCAGGAATTTATATTGCTTGTCTAAGGCACTAGTATTAAACGATATATATATATATATATATATATATATATATATATATATATATATATATATACTATTGTATCAATATTACGAAATGATCAGTAAACAAAAGGATGATAACGTTATCCTAAAGGGGAAAAAAACCCATTGAAATAACCAATATTTTGTTTATAGAGTGTCTTGTCTATTAAGTGTCTAGTTGCATTTTAATTTTCCCCAAAGAAATTTGTCACAGAAATTCAAACGATAGGTCGAACAACAGGTATCGAAGATTTGTTATTATTCATTCAACCTGAGGGTATTGATAGTTATATTTGCACAATTAATTTGTATATGTAAATACATTTTTTGCAATCCCAATTTTCATCCTGTACCAATAATATCATTGATGGACAAATACTTATCTAAATAAAATTACACTATAATTCACATTCACATACAAACTATTTCAATAAGTAATGCAATTTTGAATGAATGTTTTCTTTGCCATAAGTGAATCGTCTGCTAAGTCAAATACAATTTTATGATACCTTAAAGTATTTAATAAGATTGATGTTACTTTATTTGAAGTGATAAAGATACAAAATGGCCATTTACATCATAAACAATATCTAATGCTTTGTCAACAACTGAAAACGACAACCGAAGACACTGATTTGGAAAGTTTCCAAAAACAAGAAAATGTTTGCTGTTATTTGTACAGCTCTCTTTTAACAAGACGGATACAATTTTGTTTTTAGTGAGCTTCCAGATATCTTTGCATTCAACACTTTATCGCTTTTATTGCAGCCTATCGCATTTCAAGGATTTCGACAGGATTTTTGAAATTTTTTTTGTCAATATCATTGTGATTTAGTTTCCAATACGTTTGAAAAATATGTTCTCTATTTGAAAAGGTGCCAGCTAAGAAAGCTTTGATTGAATAAAGTAAGTCTTAGTTGAAATAGTTCCAAAGGTAGTACTGTTCCATGTTTAGGGATACGATATACATTTCTATGCAAACATATACATTAGATTTCACTAGCAATTAGTCAATTCGAGTTCAGAACTGTTCGTTGTAATTGACATCGAATACGTATTTAAAAATCTACCTAGTAATTGATCAGATGCTGCATTTTGGGCGCTATAAACAAACCACTAACTCCGATGTTCAACGAGTTGAATCATTTCATTAAACTCAAGCTAAATTGTCAGAATTATGTGGTTCATCCAATTTCAATTGGTTCATTAAAAGAACATTCTGGCAAACGGCAGTTCAGATGCACGTTCTCAGGTATTTAATCAACGCTCAAACCAACACTGTTCATCGATTTCAAAGCAAAAGTCTATTTTAGTTCGCTATGTAATCAACAATTGTACTTCTGTGCTGCACTATAAGCCTTGGGACATGTAGAAATCAAGTATTGTAATTATTTTTACACATTTGTTATTCATATATTATTTTACAAATGAATAATTCTGTCATCACGCCATAAAAGATTTTACTTAGTACGACCTTGATAATAGATCCAGAATATAAAGCAGTTTCTGCAAATACGGCTTCACAAAATAATCTGTTTATGATATTTACTCTTACTGCGTTTTAAAAAGCAGATACACTGATATAAATCAAGATGTGATGTTCAGAAGGTAAATATGAACATTGCAGTATACGATAGCAACGAAACAGACATTCTCAAAAATTCCTATACAACCTCTGTCTTAATTCGAAGGTTTCTTGTGCACGAAAAGTAGAACGCTGATTGGATGCAATCAAAGTTAGTTGTGCAATCAACGACGCCGTTTCAAAAGTTATCATTCAAATCGCCTTCGTTACTTCCGGAAGCTTTACGAAAGTTAAACTTTGTTCGAATATACACCTTGGATTTTGAGTCGTCTGTACATAACACATACGCCACATTTTGCGACTGCATCATTGCATAAGCCTATATGACAACAAATATGTAATTCATGCATTCGGTGTTTTCATTGGCTGAAATATTGCCAGGTAGTTAAGTTGCAATATAGCGCCGGTAGGGGAAACTGCCTGATGCCCGAGAAACTTTCGTATTAAGACAGAGGTTGTATAGGAATTTATGACGGAGCAACCTCTGTAGGGAGAGAAAGCGAAACAGAAGGCTAATGTCTATTTATAGTTAACAACTACCCTCCCCGTCTTCTTGAACAATCAGATACCGAGAGTGTAGATAATTCGTGAGTGATACTGGGAGTGGTTAATGGACTCCCTTTGAAGAGGAAATCACCTTGTTAAACTTCTCTTATCCTTGGACCACTAATGGCATCTAATGTTCACCTACTGTCCCGTGGCTCTCATGCAGCACTCTCGCAGAAAGGTAATTACAGTTATTCAGCGAACACTGTAAGGACTTTAATGGCAGGACATTATCAAACATCCTAAATTAAGGTAATATACATTCACCTATACAATAATTAAGAGTTTGTAAAGGTCTCTTAGAGTATGACAATTCTATTTTCAGTAATTCAGGTTATATTTAGAAGATGTCAAAAGGGCGATTGGTTTAATGACAATGTTTTCTTGGCAAGTTTTCCTCTCACGCATTAGGAACATATAACTTTATCGTATGACACTACAGCATACAGTACTCTCAAGGAAGGCTTACAGATATTCAATTAATTCTTGGAATTTTACAAAATGTCAATGTGACAGAGATTGTTAATGAGGATGGTTGTACTACAATTCTACAGATATACATCAATACCTCACTAACCGTGTAATGTACAGCTTTTGAATTTACCTATACTCTGAACTAAGAAAAAGGGATGAAATAAAGTTTATCAAAGCAATCTTTTAAATTAATCGCTTTAATAACATAGATAGTATGAGCATTGTTATTGGATTAACAAAACTGGCTGGCGGTTTCCCCTTTCTGGTTGAAAGCAAAATTTGAATATTTCCGATATCACAGTTGATGTGGAATTAATGCAACGTTGCATGAATTATATGCGATATTTTAAAATAAAATCGTACATATTTGTTAATTTGTTATGATAGATAAAATGTTTGCGTATCGTTGGTAATAACAAGAAATATGCAGTATCTGTGCATTCATTGTTTTTACGAAATATTTGTGTGCACTAATGCCTTTAATCAGGTGTCCCACTGTATCAAACTTTCCAAATAGGAAATTTAGATCTTGGGGGAAATTGTTATACGTTATTTAAGAATGAAGGACATTTTTCTTCTTTTTTTTTAAATTTAAAGAATATTTAGATAAAAGAGACATGGTTCCTACCTAAGACCTAATCTATTAAGTTAAATAATTACTTTATGATCAAATTCATCCTCCAGGCGCGTGTTGAATAACCTTAAGTTCAAGTTATTTCCATTTCAATAACAATCTGATTAAAATTGTATGAGATGCTACAATTGGTTATCAGTTGGGAAAAACACTCCATTAATCTATTTAAACTCAGTTTGCGTCCGAGGAGGGATTGCCCACTTGGCGTTGTCCGGTTAGTGCATTCGTGTAATAAACCAAAGGGATACATATATAACATATTTTAACATCCTTTTAAAAGAACCTCCTACTTTAGTTTCTCACATGTTTGAAGGAACTATTAGTCTTTTAAGCGTGACATTTATTTTCCTAGTCCTATGTTACAGAACGTTGCCTGTAAACCAAACTTAGTTTGACTGCTTTCCCGTCGTATATGTCTTTGAATGCAAGAGTAAAGAAGACACCCTGTTTAAAATGAAAACAACAAAATATTAATTTACTTTTAAAAGGCGTGTTTGTTTTTTAGGTGTAGGTGAAACCACTGCAGGTAAAACCCTTCTGGCCACATATTCAAGCACTATTTAATGGCTCAGACATCTGTAAACATCTGTCAACTTTATCTAAAGTTTATGAACATGATGGTGACAATCTTAACACAAAGTCCAGCGTGTTGCAATTTTTTTAGGTGAAGTGATCTGATCTTAGGTTTAACGCCACTTAAAAGAGTATTTCACTTATATCGCGGCTGCTAGTACTATTGCAGGGAGAAAGCCCACAACACCATTGAGGTTATGCATTGCGGTGAAACCTGGGAGCATATAGGTGATTTTGTAATTTTTGTTTTTAGAAGAATATCCAATATTATTATGAATAGTGATTTTTTTATATCAAGGTATTTGATGGCATGTAATGAATGATGTCAGGTCATTGTGCAAAGGTAACGAATCTTAAACTGGAGGTAGCTATTAGATTTTATTGAGAGAAACATCTGCTGTGCTCGTGGGAAAAGAAATAGCGTTTAATGATCACGCCATGTCCCGTGTCCTGTAGCATTGACGCAGAGAGGTAGTTACAGTTACGGGGCTGGCACTTAGTGTGTCATTGGATGATAGATTGTTCACCGGAATGATGGAATTCTTTCTGTGGTATAATAGTTTTGCTTCAGTGCATTGTAATGGTTAATATTTTAACTTCATTTGTCAATTTCAGAGTGTGATGTTCTTTATTCTTGCTCAACTGTGAATATGTACAAACCGAATGTATGTAAAACTTGAAAAATATGCAAATAAAAAAAAAAAAAAAAAAATTTCAGAGTGTGATGTACTTAACGATTTTAAGGAAGAAATCCGGACACTGCAGTGGCAATTATCCATATGTTCTGATATCCTAAAGGGACCATCTTATGATTTATTGATAAAATGTCCTATCCATCACGGGATCTTGAGACATCATTACGCACAGGCCTGACATGATACCTCTTTTGTCAAAGTAACTAGGAATTACAACACAAAGGCCTCCAGTCATTAGCACATTAACCGACATATATACTTCCTCATCAGCGAACTGTCGACATGCAATGGTGAGCAGGTAGTTAAGGGATCGTATTTCATGCAAACCATTCTCATGCAGTCGTTTATTCAGAAACATTGATCCCACGCTTAATGCAGAGATCATATCTCAGCTAGGTTTAAGGAGGCACTTCTTGTCGCAGAGCTTGCAGAAACTAGAGATAGAAGAAACAGTGATTACGTGGCGTTGTTGATTATTCACGACCTCTGGCGTGTCGCCTGGTAGCAGTACCATAAGTTTGGAAACTATTTCGAGCCCTGATGATGTCATTGTGTCTCAGACCGAGTTCTTCACCAACTTCACGTTATGTCGCCCCCTCGTTACAACAATCCAATTCCTCTAGGCAAATCTTCAGTTGTGAAATGTCGCTTACGACGTCGTGGATTCACCATTTTGTTCAGATGTTCTACGGACACGTAGCAAAAAGCGTATAGATTGCAATGAAAACCCTTACGTGAAATTCCTTGATGCACATGCTTTTAATGACTGATACTATGGAAGGGGATGTGTGCCAAAAATGAAATCAGGTAAAGTCGTAATTCGCAAGTTGTAACATGTCGTTCTCAACCATGCAATTCTCGAAAAGACAAGTCCTAGTATGCAGACCTAACATTGCAATCGTGTAAAACTTAACTTGCTGTTCTCAACTTTACAAAGTTTAAATGTAATTCTAGAAATGTCAAAGTCGAAACTAATTTTGTTATTTCAAATAAGAGGGATATAAACATTTAGCAATGCTACAAGTTACGTTTTACAAATGGTAAATGAAAAATAAAGAGTTGTAAAATCAGCCTTACGAAACAGACTTTTGCATTTCGAGTTTTACATGAGTTGCACGGTTATGATTGCAATGTTCCGAAATACATCTGTACACGATTTCGCATTGACCATATTTGGAAGTTTAACGAAGACTGTCGATGATTTCCGAGGATGATCGGTATTTGACAACAACGAGACCTCCCTGATCCAAGCTCCATGCAACGCTGTGCAAGCTTTCCGGATAGCGTTGAGTTCAGTCCACGGCAATGTGCGGAGCTTCGGTATGTGACTTTTCGAGCAGCTAAGGCAAAGAGCAGCTATTGAAATAGAACACATATCATTTTCAATTAATTCTTATCGGACCATTTTGAAAACGTCATTCTATAAAATATACCCGTGTTTATTGCAAGAAAATTTCCGAACTTCGAAAAGGTCCATTTGATCACGATTTTTGTGACGTCACTTCTTTTCGAGCCCCTCTGATTTTGTCACGTAGTCAACGCATATTAACTTTTCGGGGGCCGATTTAAATAGTTCAAAATACTTAATAAATTTCGTAGCATGACAATTTTTTACAAAACTGAAAAGTACCATTTTTTCAAAGCAAATTTTAGTAATTGTTATGACATTGGAATATGAGCGTTTCCGATGCCTTTGTTAAAGCATGGTTACTTTGTAGACAATCTTTCAGCACCATACTTATTTCATTAATTTTAAATGATTAATATTTTATGACATCCCTAATAATGATTTATCACTAGAAGAATAATGGTTTACATTTACTTAACTGATGTGAAGCTTGATTTTTAAAAAAACCTAAACTTATGTTCTCATCAAGGCGCACTTGCGTAATAATCCCTTCAGTTGTGCACTTGCACACAGTTGATGAACACAGTTGGTAACATTTGTAGTTAAACACACCTTTGGATAAAATTTATTATATACACACGTAAATCGTTGATAATTAACTATCATTTACAATACAATAGTCGTGTTTTTGTTGCTGTCTTGATTTCTCTGATGCGAGAAATCTAAGTTGTAAACCCCTAAGTTATATGTATGGAAATGTATAATCTTGTATTTCAAATAATTCTTAGAATTTTTACATCTTGATGATGACAAAGGTATTTAGATTTAAATTGTTGATTATATCTGAATTTGCAAGAGCTTAAAAATTGGCAAATATGTATTGAACCCGACGTTCTCTGGCGGCCTGCCAGACCGGGCAAAAATAGACCGTTCGCTTATACCCTAACTGTCGATCGGGCGGAGAGTTAAAAACAACATGTCACATGATGCCAGTCATGTGACTTTGACATGTTCTTCAATCAAATTTAGATCAGAGCAAATTTTTTTAACTTTTCATAAAGGTATGTGCAAAGGTAGTAGAATTTGTACATAAAAAATATGAATATTTGTCATTTGTTTCTTTTTTTAATTTTTGACAATTAAAAGTAGAAATTTCTCTCATTATCCAGTTTTTTGGAGAATGACAAACAGTAAATGAATTTAGACTGGATTTACTGGATGTAGCTTTGTTAGATACCTTAATTTGAGGCAAGGAATCACGCGTGTTTTGTTTTGCTAATATTTTACAGAAGAATATTGGATCCTAAAGTTTTCTGTGTCTTAATCTCATCGTAAAAGTAGATATCCAATTGTGAACTTGTGTACATGACATAAATGGCTGTGATTAATCAATGTGTTGAACTGACACTAATTTGATCCCGACAATAGTTATTATGTTCATGTAATCTATAAGGTGCCCGTTACATTGGATATTCAGGTAATAAAGGCGATGTCTTGATTAGTGAAATATTATGTAAATTCTCAAATGACAATATCTTGGCGATTTTTCTGTTTGACAGGAGTTACATGTATGTATTGAATTCGAATTGTAAATCAGATATATTTATGAAGTGAGTACCCTACCGATGATGATAATAATAACAATGATATGGGCACTTTTCCATATTCTATACATGGTCAAAGAGCTATCTACATCAATACCGTAAGGGAATTGTACTATCAAAGCAGCAAACTGATCCCTTAATCTTAATAATCTAGTTAGGCTACCTTGATATATACAGCATACAGCAAGTATTATTACAAAACCTTATAAAACAAGATACGCATCATATCATATCCTTTTGTGTTTTCTATTTAGGTGCTTGGCTGTTCTGAACAGGGATATAAGAGGTTTGCAAAAAATATTATTTGTCAGTCAGTTGATAGCATCGAACTCATACGTCTTACTATTCGGAAGCTGTTAACAGGTGCTTGTCTTCAGTTGGATACATTGCATTTCAAGTAAATCCACTGGCCCCGTGATTCATATGATCAAAATCTAGTTGACTGTGAACTTCGTAAAGAACCTTGACTCTAGTAACTTACAGCATCATATCTTACTTATAAAAATGATTAAACCATTAACTAAGAAATGCACTATTATTATTTTAAAATGATACTTGTTATCTAGGAGACAGCTTTCTGACGATGTAATTCATAAGTGTTGAAAGCAATTAAAGTGGAGTTTACTAACAACGCCCATATCTTCGGAATGTGTTTGTTAACTTGATTCTATGTATGGTTTTCATGGTATGATAAATTCTTATACCAATGTTATGCACGCCGAGGGGATATCAAAAAGTTTCAATTACCACAGACACATATCTAAGGTACAAACTTTATTTTGTTCTCATGTTTTTAAGACTTCTCTACATAGTCACCATCATGAGATACACATTTTTCCCATCGCTTCTTGATCTTGCCCGTTCGTCCGAATAGAAGACCCTTGATTTCATGGAAAACCAAGCCTCCACCTCTCGAATGATGTTGCATGCACTACCATAACTCAGACATGTTTCATGCATTATCAGTTGTAGAGTAACGCGGCGATCTTCTTGAACCAGCGTCTCAACCTTCTTGATGACATCCATATCATCAGTAAGTGAGGGGCGTCAACATCTTGGCTCATCTGCGAGGGACATGTGGCTTCTTTGATAATTCCTTTTCCATCTCACAACAGTGTCATAGGATGGGCTGCCATTGTCATAAACTGATTTAATCTCATCATGAATTTGACGTGCAGTAGAGCCCTTCAAATGTAAAAACTTAATTACACTGCGCGCCTCAATTTTCTCCATAATAGGGGGTACTGTGCTGTTTGGTCAACAGACGTAAAACTGTCTGTCGCGAAAAAGACTATTGTTGACCATGGAACTAGACAAGGATCACTTATGCTACAGTGACCATTTGGTCCGTATTCACCAGTACATTCTTTGAGATAATTGAAACTTTTTGATATCCCCTCGTAAAGCTACATGTACCTATCAAATTGGAAAGTTGGCAACTTCTTTGAATGACGCTTTATTAATATGAACATGTTTCTGAGTCCAAAGCAACGGGTATGGCTACCTGTGGTATAAAACGACATCGCTCTTGCATCTTATTTGATAACTGTTGAGGGGCTGAGAATATTTAACAAACTCTGGACTAAAAACAACTACAATCTTTGCTGACAGAAAGTTGATTTCTTCTTATGCAAGACCACTGTCATTGCTGTCTCGAAGGTTGTCTTTAGAAAATTTAGCATTTATCAGAAAAAAGATAATCATCAATGCGGAAAATACTAACTTGATTTCAAAATCAGCGGAGAAGCTCCAAATGAACAAAATCAGTACAAAAACTGGCACAAAATTAGGTCTTCATTAGGGAGAAGGAAATATTGATTCGAAACCATGAGATTGTACTTCTTTTGACAACGACAATCTTTTGGGTGGAAACACAGGACCTTTTTCATGTCAACTTCCTGTAACCTCACTAACATGGTGTTTACAAATGTTCGATGATTCTGAATATGTCTAATTAGAATCAGAAAGCAAAATAATTTGACATTGACACTGAACATATTTCGAACGATATTTATTTATGATTTTACATTAAAGTACTGTTTTTAGGGTTGATTCAAGTGGACAAGGTTATCGTCATGTTTTTTTTATGAATTGATTTTAACTAATCAACATACCATTGATTGTAATTGGCCCATACCTGTTTATTACTGCAATAACCGTGAATTGTTTCATTCATCAGTTTTAAAGTTTCATTTCCTATTAATTTGTGGTGGAGAATAATGCATTCAAGCAAATGTACACATTCTTAAACAACATGTTTCTGATAAGTGATTGTAGTGATTGATATCCACAATAAGAAAATAACTTAGCACTAAAAAAAGAGTCTTTTTTAGTTGAGAGCACCTCTAGAATTTTGTCTTGTTTTTTCAAGGCAACGACAATATTGCCTACTGACCATCACTGAATATTGTTGAAACATTCTGACGTTAGAGTTTAAGCAGTGCATTGGTATTACGATTTAACTCGTTCTTCAAACCTAAAGATTACAGAATAAAAACAAACGTTTTCAAAAAATCACTTTTAGAAATAGGTAAGATAAAATTTATATTATTCTCTCAAAGTTTTGAGATTGAGGCAATTCACAGAACGTCTCCTGTGGAAAGCCTCTTTGATGCTCTGTCTACTTTGATGTAGCCTATTTTCAGTAATTGCAGGACATGACAAGGTTATGACTGTCATCAAAGGAACTAGTTATTCCTTGCAAGAAGTGAGAAAAGGATGAAGTTAGATATTTCACGAAGGGAAGAATTCAGGATATGTCCGCTTATACCAGGAGTCTTTTGTTGACTTATGTAATATTTGTAACCAGAAAGGTAAGACAAGAGAACGACCAAAATGGATGATATAAAAATACTCTCTTAATGACTGTAATCACAAGCACATTGATACAAACTAATAAATTGTATGAACATTACTAATACAGGATAATTTTGTCTATATTTGACATTGATTTTTATATAAATCAAGCAATCAAGAAAGTTATATGGAATTATTTCCGTAACTACTTAACCTAATCTAGTGTTAAATTGGCCATAATATATATATTTAATGCAATTAATCTTGATGAATCATAAATCTTAAGATAACCAAGCTTATTTATAAAAAAAATTTCACTTCACTTTAATCCATGTTATCCCATTTTCAAATCAAACACATTTTGTTCTCAATGCACATTAGATTTATTTAGTTATGAAACTTGATTTCTTTGGATTAGGTCAGGTCTGAAACATAATCCGCAAAACAAAGGTGACTGAAATTGAACAGCATTGTTAAAGGAAGTATATTCCCAAATCAGGAACCTCCCATTATTGTTTTATCATCCCATATGAAAAACTATTTTATCATAAGTTGCTATTGATTTGGGTTCAAATGAAATTGCCCATCGGTCGGTCTTCCAATTATATTGTTTCAGTACTACAACGATAAAACAAATTGAAGGGTTACTTTTCTTGACTGAAAATATATAACAAAGTTGAAGCTGAGAAGACATAGAAAACTAGAAAACTGTCGTGTCTTCACTATCATCGACAATAGTTGATGGCAGAAAATGTAACGTTCAGTTACCGCAGACATGTTAATTGTGGAAGGACAAGGGATTTACACACAGGGGTCCCAAAGGGACGTCACTCTGTACTATATTTTGATAGGAATTTCAAGGCTTACGGAGTTGCCTCCCTTATATCCCTACAATAACATCGTTTTAACCACTTTACACCTTATGATATTACTAAACTCATGTCAAGAGAAAAAAGTTGATTAAGTGACTTATGAACTGATCTAAAAACATCACGTCTTTATTTAAGAGACAAATTTGTTAAAGGAGAAATAGGATAGATTGAACTTTTACAAATCACCTTCTTAAATCTTTAAGAAAAGTCAATAATATTGAAAGGATCAGTAGGAAGAATGATTTATCACATCATCGATAATAATATGTTGATAAGCAATACCTTTGCTCTGGTCATTTAGAAGAGGAAGCAGGTGGACTAAGTCAGAGACTTTTAATGGCATCTGAATACGTTTTAATGAGGTATAATTGAACGGAACTCTATTAAACACAGTCCATATACTGGAGGTGAAGTATTGAGTGAAAATCGTGAATATCATTTCTATAGTTCGAAAGGAAAAAGTATTTTTATCATTAAAAATATTTTGAAAAATTTGATTTGAGTTCAAAAGAATTCAATGTTTTTTTGGAGAGAAATTTGATTTTCTCATGGTCAAACTCATTATTGATTCAACTATTCATTCTTTAGTTTATGATAGAAAAACTAGTGGTACTTTCTCTTGTTCCTATTGAAATCATCTATTACAGCACGTTAAAAAAAGTTATTTTTTGCTGGACGAATCTTTTCCTCATTTCTTTTTCAGACGTAAGCAATTGGCTGTCTTTTATTCATACATGACTCGCATCTAAACAGCATTGCAATGTAAATACTCGAGTAACGTAAATTGAATGTATCATGTGATTTAATTTTATTCATCTGTCTAATACTTCTGTATGCAATTGAAACGACTTGTTAATTTGCACTTCAGCATGACTATAAAAGTGTTTGAATATACTGACGAGAACGTTCCATCACCATTCATTAATTGATTTCTCCCTCTGCAGTACTTACAGAATTGGCCGCATTTTGAGAAAAGAGAAGATTGAATACATACTTAAGAGTAAATAAAAAATAATAACATTTTCATTAGAGAATTATGTAATATGATATATTCCCAAAGAATTGTCCTGCATTTCATGTTGGAGCTGAGTTCTTACATAGAAAACATTGAACGTCGTGTCGTGGAAACGGGAGGGAAAAGGTGCACATGGTGAGTGGTAACCGTTTTAGATCACTGACCAGCTAGAAAATAATGTTCAACACTAGGTCTTATGTCAAACTTTATTACTGAAAGGTGCTGACTGTAAGAGTAAACTTGTGTAATATTTGCTTAATAAAAGATACCCACGGCATTAAAACAATGGCGAACAATGGGACCGACGATGTGCTTTATTTGACGATACAACCATGCGCGAGGTTAATGACGTCATTTCAGTAACGTTACAAATGACGTCATATTGGCCAAGTCCATTGATCAAACTTGAGGGGGCTATTCTCCATCATGGCTGACTCCGCGTCTGTCGATTCGAATCCAAAAGGAGAGGTGTTGGTTTGCAGAGAAAGAAAATCACGGATTAGAGACGTAACGTATCCCCTATTACTTCTGGTTTTGTGATTATAAGAATAAACAGAATATTGTAATTGTCCTCATGACTTGTTTATTTATACATATACATATCTAAATCCTTCGCTCTCGATTGGTAAGCATTTAAGGGTTACAACATTTTATTTTTTATAGTATAACTCATTACATTTCAAGGCCTGATATCAGCGCGAGGGCCGCATACTTGATATTGGTTTAATTGGTTTGAATGATTTTGTTACACGTCATCGCATTTGCAAACCCATGTTGAAAGTAGAGGATCGCAAGTGTATAGGTCATTATTTTCAGAGGATGTCTAAACGAGGAAATCAACTGGCGTTCCCTTCTTGAACAAATCACGTCAGTAATCAGGTTCTACTGATTAGGGTTTCATACTAATTGAAGTATATTCTGATGCAGGGATTTCGCCGAATTTCAAGCTTTGCTGAAGTTTTTCTTCTTCAGGAACTTATGAACCTCTTTTTTATTATTATTCTACACTATTCGTGACTGTTGCAACAATTATATTGGTCTTTTTGTCAAGTGATTTTGAGATCGACGTTTTTATCATATTCATTGTTTGATCAGAAACCGAAACTGAGGAAGTCAATGTCGCCGGCTGTTAAGGTAAAGTCAAAAGACAAATTTGTGGGATGGTAGACGATTGCGGTGCATTGCGTTGTATTGCACTTCAAGAACTGTTTTGACCTGCCAATCATCTCCTGAAATGACCCGAACGATCATATCACGGGAGCTTACTAAGAATCATAATGGCCTTCCTCTGGTTTGGGCACATGCACTACAACATTAAAATCTATTTTGTTCGATTTTGGTACTGATGACAATTAGAAGCTTTTGTAGCGGGTAATGGTGTAACAGTACGGGTGTTGGAAGCATTTGTCATGACCAGAATGTGACAAACCGAGGCTCAATGAATGCAGGGATGTGTAGCCGTGACACTCTTCTGCCGTTTCCTCCATTCCAATACTCAAGTTGGTAACATTTTAATCTACATCGAGCTGGCTGTTCATAGACCTCCGGAGGTAGCACAACATCGAATCCCTCAACAGGCTAAGTGCGATGTTATAACTTATTCCTGTCGTAACGTCTGGGATGTATTAAGTCGGAATTTGTCACATTTTTTAAAGATTCAGCTTGTTGTCAATCATTTTGTAACAATGTGGCAATGCAGTTCTTTCGTAAATTGCTGCTGTCGGTTAAGTGACGTTGTCAAGAAGTAGTTCAGTCTCATCGTAGAATGAACACTACTGATGTTCCAGTTACGATTTCCAGAGGTAATGTAAAGGCCTCCTACACTACCATATGATATGTTGAAATTGCCCATATCCCCCACAAAATGTGTTTAATTTTAATACATTCGTGAAATAATGATATGATTACAAAATGAAATATCATTGGGTTTTATATACCAAATATAAACAGATTGTATTTAACACGTCAGTGTTACCTTTCACACTTCATGTTCATAACTTTGATATTGGAAAACACTCTGATGGGTTACATATAATATCAGAGATTTATTTCACAAAGGAGATAAAAGGTTTTCATGTAGTTAGACTTCCGGAGTATAAAGTTGCGTCAATGCTTCTGCTACCTTGCACACTGGGACGTGAGCTGACAGGAAGAGTGTCTGGTTCATTCATCAAGGGTTAGGATCAATGTTTACCGAAGATCATGATGTCTAACGAAGGGATTCGTTCATGTCATTTTCACACACACTTACTCAAGCAAACGTTTCTGTACTGATTGAAGGAATTGTTTCCAAACCCCTTGATTTGATCTCAGACAACTGCTGTCTTCGGTATTTTAGAACTTGACAGCTGTTCGCTCAATATAATATTTTAATCCGTGGGTTAGAATTACATCAGACATACTTGTGGTCAAAGTGGTCAGTTCTGTTAGAAGTAACTGTACTTGCACGGAGACGATAGATAGATTTAGACTATCTATCTGGACAAGAAATCATATATCATTTTCTGTTCTTTCTTGATCTGATGTTCATATAAAATTTTAGTTGATAGACACTACAAGGACTATAATATTTTGGGGCATACACACTAGATTGACATAAGAAATCATGAATAAAAATAAGTGGTAAGTTGTGCACAAAATGGATATTATATGGCTCCTTAAAAGGCCTTGACGGTTAAGGTAAGATAAACCTGAAATTCCCAACTTGGAAAACTACGTAAAAATTCTTCTAGAAAATACATAGTCGCTATTTATTACTCGCCCGTGTAAGATACCGCGGTGTAATATTTAATCGACCATAGTAAACTAGTGTAATACCGCTGCACGTATGACGTCATAATAGTGTGTGGTTGTGACGTCACAATGTTGGCGCCGCCGTCACAATGGCGGCCTAGGCGCAGAAAAGTTTCGTTCAGTACACTTTCGGCAATCATGCTTGCTTACTGAGGTCAAGTAATAAACAGAATACTAAACTTCCTTCAGTTTAATACTATTTTTATCAAACTCGTTAATGATTTGGTATCAAACTCGCTTTCGCTCGTTTTATACTTGATCATTAACTCGTTTAATAAAAATGGTATTGAATGGAAGGTCGTTTAGTATCCTCTATGTATCTGGCTGTCATGTTTTTATCCTCATTGTCTGCCAAATCAAAATTTCGCAACAATCTGAAATAATGCAGTTTTAATAGGATTTATGCTTTTATGCTTTTACTTTTGCACTATTTCCCATAATACCTCGATCCAACAACTAGATGAATTTATTTCAAGAGCAGAACGGTTCCCAGCGTGCCATAGGGAGGTATCAACTATCATCTTTCAGATTAAATGGTCTTTGACTTGGATTTTACCGATGTTCTTCGGTGATATTTATGGTTGCTTCTTTCGTCGTCGACAAAAACAACTGTGCTCAATGTTTAACATTTTGGTAGGATTTAAAAAAAATTATCTTAGTATCATACATCAGAAACGTGAAGTTTCCTTCATAAATAAAGGGGCGGGGGTTGCTATTTTAACAAACATTTCACAGATATCAATTTCGCAACTGTATGCACGAGAAAACACGATTTATGAGCTCTCACTACAAGGTCATTGCAGATGAAACTGTTCCATCAATATGTATTCAGTTTGAGCATGCCATGCTTGATGAATGCTTCTTATTAAACATCAAAGAAAGCATGTTTTGCTTATTACACACTGAGATTCAAGGTCAATTACCTATTGTGTGGTAGTGAATATTCAATCAGGTTATTTCACAATTTAGATTATCTTATACTAGTGGTTTCCATTTTAAGCAAACCACGTTTTGTTCCATAGAGAATTCTAAGAACAACCATCAATGAATAACATGCATGAATTCTTATTTCCATTCAACAGTGGTAAACACACGCTCTGTTTTCGAGCAAAAGTTGAAATGAATTGAGTATTTATTTTTCCTTAACGATATTTGATTTTTTTGGGGGAACATTTCAAACTTAGGCATCCTTGCGATTTAAGATTCGACAAGCTAACACATCATTATTATTCATAATTTACAAAATTACAGATACAATACAGAATACAGAAATGCAAAGACATTTTATTTTTTATTTTAGTTTTCATAATGTAGAGAGCATATACTCCTATGTTAATATGTAATATTGTACTGACATTGCATCAAGTTACACACTTATTCCTTTCTTATCCTAGACCCGTTCAATCAAGATGATTTAATCAAGCCTGTCACAGAAGAATGACGTAGTTAACAATCTAACTTATATGAATGATGAATCCATCATCTCAGTAATTGAATACGTTGTTTTGACACCGTTCCATGTACTGAAGGATTTACCAAATAGATATTCTCCATCTGATGTATAGTCATGTGTCGGAAAGTCAATTATTGAGATTTTACCAGGATCGCGATCAGTATTTCATTTTATAATATTGACTTAATGTGTTAACAATATGTCAAAAACGCATCAAAACTGTTTAATCGTAACATAAGCTCATTTTCGAAAAATAGGCAGATCTCTTGATATAAAAAGTAAGTATCTGTAAAGATCTTTTTGAGATTTGTAATGATTTTCACGCAAATGGGTTATATTTCAGGACAGTGGTGCAGTAGTTACAACAATCGGTTTTGTTGGTTGATGAATTCATCGATTGATCTTGAGACTAATTGCATTGCATTTTCATTTGTATTTGCATCCGTTTCAGACATATAATTCAATTATTAACAAAGCTATACTGATCGATGCCCTTTGTATGACGTTGGATTATTCTGTCACATTTCTCCAGCGTTTAAAGATTGTCCAATCACCGACTGACGGGTCGGCCACATATTGTAAGAAAGCTCTCTATCAATAGTTACAACCAACTTTCTTGTGTCAACTAAAGTGACGTTTATTGTGCGTTAAGTGAAAAACAGAACAATATAAGTAGGTGGAATTTACGTTTCCAATATCGTGACAATATCTATTTGACAAAAATGAAACAACGTGTCTGTACTTGAATTTTTATCTAGGCACTATTTCGTAACAACACCTTAACCAAAACACGGTTTATTGCAAATAGATTATAACATTAAGCTGTCTATTGTTAAGTTAGTGTATAACATTAAGTAAAACATGTTACTTTTTATGAAATAACTAGTAACACTCCAGTGTAACATTCAAGAGACTTGACTATGTTTTCACATCAGAGGTTGCTGTGTTATCACCAATGTCGGTATAAGAAGTTTATTCCATTAAGATCATGCCATTTTATCCCAAACTTAAAGGACAGGCCGACAACATAAATCAGAGAATGATAAACTTTACTAAAACTATACTTAAAGACCACATTTAAACACTTTTAAATTTTTTGATTTATAGGTGAGAGTTCTTCTAGTTACAATTCAAACCCAGTGATTAGAATTGGCTAGACGTTAGTTCTTAGAGCAGTCTTCATTCCTAATGTAGGGGAGCACTTTCTGAGTCTTCGAACGATCTGCTCCAATAACACTTCTTCAGTTCAAATCCTTTAGGCTCCGTCTGTCGGTTATAATCGTGTTACTCGGTAAAAAGATTATAGTTAAGAAGACCAATCCATTCATCTTGTAGAGTTCATAAGTCTAACTTCTATTGGTTAATAGAATTAATAATAATAATACTATATTACCTCATTCAAGAATGTTTTATATCACACAGCTTGAATACAAATATACAGTCACATGCAATATTCATGTACATGAAATGACATATTTCAACATTTATTTAAAAGAGATATTATTTTTTTAACAAAAGATGTAGGGATCTCTTTGTTTTCAAAACTGGAACTTTGTAGCGGCGGCCTGAAGGGAAGAGATGAAATTCCGAATGTAAATAGTAAGTTGAATCAGATATTATTTTTAAAACTTGATTAATGATTTGTGCACTCTGGTATTGAAACCTGTCAACATGAAGAAAGATTACGAATAAACCAAGTTGAAATCAACAAAACAACAATTAACTAATGTTGTGATGACTTAGATTGAAATAGAGCACTCAGCTTTAACAGTGGGAAAGATCACGTAAATGATGTTACAAAGACAATTATACATAATGTAAAGATATTAATGTTGTCAAGTTAGTTCAAGTTTTAAATGAATATTCCTCATATCAAAATAGGGCATTTCGTTTCTCATTTCAAAAAGTGAAAACCACATGTCATCTATGTGACGTCGTTTTCAGTGAAAAATGAAGTTCGATTTACTCATATATATTTCATAAAAAATATGCTTTTATGCAGTAGCACATTTTGGAGATTTTTCATAATTTCAACAAATATTTTATTTCCCAAAAATCACCATAACGCCAAATATTTTTCATTTGAATACTAAACTCCAATAATCACGTATCAGGCAATAACTAGTGGCGGCCATTTTTGTGACAACACCTTTTAATCATTTGAGGTTGGAAAAAGAATCCCGTAGCTTAACTGAACATGGTATATTCGTTTAAGAACTGATTCTTTTGATTTCAATAGAATAATGCCTTTCATTTGGTATAATTTTTTTCCGTTTATGTGAAATTTTTTTTTTCAAATATGTGCTACTGCTTTAAATCTGTACAAAAGAATTTTACATTACCGCTCCTTAACTGCTAATGCGTGAGAGTAGCATACATTAGGAACATTGAATCTAAAACTGTATTCTTAGAAATGGTTAGATGATTAATTGACGCTTGTCAAGTGTGTACACTTTTGACACTGCATATTCCAATTAATGTCGTGTTATTAAGTTCAAATGTCTTTAAAGAGTTATTCATTGCTTTAAATATATATTTATCAACTGAGGAGACAAATTAAAAGCTAAAGCTAAAGCCACTATATTAACTGAACAGATTTTTATGTCTTTAAAAGGTCCTTGATATCTCTAATCATAATTACTAGCCTTTAATTGCCATTGGGTTGGTGTTAGAGATAAGACATAACAATGTGTCTGTATAAACTTTGGAAATTATGTTCACATCATTAAGAGATGATAATTTTGCGAAATGATAACTTTGTCCAAATGTCAATATCATAGATTCCTGATTTATATTCAATCGTCCCTTTTGAAACTTAATCCGTTGTGACAGCCCATACTATTTTATGAGTAAATGCTCTCTTTTTAGTGTTCAAGCTTACACTAAAATTCAACCTATTTCACAATAAAAACAATGAAACTGTTTCAACATGAACTTTGGAGTCAGTTATGAAAAAGGTTTCATAACATAAGATTAATATATCTTTATTATCTTTGAATATAACTTAAGCTCAAGAATTCAGATTTTTAATATATACATGATATACCAGCTTCCATAGCTCGTCATCAATGACAATTAAACTTTTTCAAAGAGAAACTTTTGTGTGAGAAGTTTAACTATGATGTTAAATTTGAAAAATTTACCAATCGTTTCATATATCAAAGCAAATTTTACTAAACTTTGATATTGAGTGAAATATTCAAATAAGATTTTTTTACAAAAGTTTAATGTTAAATTGGTCCTCACCATACACAGCTCCCTCATATCTTATTGAATCCAACGACGTTCATGATCTTTCACTGTTATGCTTTATTGACTTCAAAACAATAACAAGTTCGCGAAACAACAAAATTAATCAATGTAACTATTTTGGTTTCTAAAAGTAATTTCATTATGGGCTACTATGAAAATCGGATTAAAAATCATGTGGGAGCGAAAATAAATATATCTCTGTCGTCGTTATGATCAGCTTTCCAATTTACCTCTGTATGCACGAGAAAACATGATTAGTGAGCTCTCACATTTAGCCATGTACAGATGAAACTAATCCATCAATATGCATTCAGTTGAGAATCTTGGTTGATGAATGTTCGCTTTTTACTAAGCATCAAAGAAAGCGTGTTTTGCTTATTACAAACTGACTCTTTAATATAGCGATCGTTAGGTAATGCATATTCAAAGTTTGTTACTGGACAAATTAATGGATTGTTTTGCAGCAAGACCTGGACACGTAGTTATGCCTGTGTAAAATGATTGACAAGGTTGAGTTGTGAAACATGCAGATATTCTATGATTAATGTACATGCATGCTATTTATAAAATCGAAAGCTTTTGCAATGAAGATGGAAATAATAAAACGATTTCAATTTACTTTGGTCATATTTGCGAAACAAGGTGTTAACAAAACATATCATATGCAAAATATTTCTAATTTCTTAACAATGTGACCTATGTGCAGTGTTTAATGCATAGTGTGTAGGCTGCAGTGCATTTCTTGATCAAATCAGGCGGCAGAAGCTGATAGATATATGTTTAAATCAAGATAGAAATAACATTCAGAACAGAGAATGTTATATTACTTGATTTTATTACATCAAGCATTTAAATACAAAAGCGTTCACAGTGAGTTTTCCAGGATAAAGTGCGTTTTGATTAAAAAAAAAGCATTCTATAGATTTGAAATTTTGAAAACGAACCTGTATACATCCGATGTTAATGGCTTCCTGTGGAAGGGTTCTATGCCCACATCTTGTCATGTACATCAGACAATGATTTTTCATTTTAGTGAGAGCTGGGAGACGCTTGTCTTGCCGACCGTAAGGTTTGTAATGGCCTGATGACAATGGACATATACATGTGAATGACCTTTGTGATTTTGTAGTGATTGTGAATGCACACTTGGGTAATGATAACGACTAAGATCAATGGACATTGTTGAGAAAAAACAGTTTTACATATTACCGATTAGTTTGTATTTTCAATGTTCTCTTTTCTTTAACCAAATAGATAGATACAAAATAAAGATATCCAAATAACTTGTAACCAACATGTTATGTAGCATTGCCATCAATATGTCACACGAGCTGGCATAGGTATACGTAATCCAAGTAGTATTATATAGGCAATCGCCAAAGGCTAAATACAGACTAAATGTCACGACCTTACTCTTCTGAGCTTCAAGACTGACACATTATATAATTGAAGCTTTTATGACAGTGATAAATGTTTATATAATCTAATTTGAAATTGAATAGCATATGTATAGGCTTAGAACGTCAAGTACTCTATGGGTAATGTCGTGGTGATGAGTTTATGTGTATACTTTTTTGTTTATTTGTTGTTTCAAATAAATGAGAAAAAGAGTAAAGTGTCTCTCTGCGTTTTAGTTTTGGTCGCCTGTCGTCACCGAGCGTCATTGTTTCCTTTATTCCGTCTACTAACCTGAGTCTGCAACCATGTTGAAATGTCCAAACGTCGTCGGTCAGATGTTGCTAGCTCCGCCATAGAACTCCAGCGCCTTCATTACTGCCGACTCACAATTTCGGAAGTAAGTGTTTCGTAATAGATTTTGACATTTGTGACGTAATAGATATTGGCGTAGTTTTCTTCATACATCATTAACAAATGCGGAAAAGATCATAGGGGAATAGGTCGCCCATTGGTTAAATTTGAATTAGATAATACTTTAAACAGTATAGTCATAAGAGGAGAAGATGTATTTGAGAATTCATGTTCTTGTTTAAACATGGTTCGAATGAAGGGCTTCCCTTGACTACTCTATATTGTTAGAAATTACACACAGCTATCACATCAGGTCTTCATTTTCATTGGGTGTTCATTTGATACTAAAGACACGATTTTATTAAGCAATTTTGTACATTGTATATATAACGTAGAACACATTTTTTTGAGGTAATGCAAAACATATTTTTCTAAATTTTCATATGTTTTACCTGAACATTTGTGATGCAGTACGTTCAAAATGATACTGGCAAATTTCGTGAAAACTGATTATTGATACAAATGTCCACCACCCCACGTGCACGTCTAGGTATTTGGCCTTCAATTTCAATAGGAAATCAATGCATATAGGTTTTTATTGTCACTATTCTGAGACAAAGTATTGAAATAAGTATGTTCAGCAACAGTTGGTGTGTTGAAAACAGATCACCGTTATTATGTTACTACATTAAAACAGTCGTCTCTATTTGGCCTTTGGTAACTTTATTTTCCTTATTGGCTCACACATGTCTCAAGGTGTACACATGTAACCCACTGCCATAATAACAGATCTTTGCCACGGAGATATGTCGAAACATTTTCAGATGTAATGTTGATTGCAGTATACATTATTTGAACTTTAATGAGCTGTTTTCATGTATATCAATCTGAAAATTAGTATTTCAATTTTTACTAATTTTATTTGGATCAAAGTTATCTAAATTCAGTCATCTCTTTAATGTTTTTATCACAAACTTATTATTTTAATGCGCTAAATCAGTAATTTGTACTGAATTCTTCACATCCTAAGTTATTTGCTCTAAGCTTTCTAACTAGAACAGCAAAAATACAAACGGAATGGAGTCTGGCCGATGTGAGGTGTATAGCAATCTAATCGTCATTCATCTATCAATTCGCTTAGGATTGTTGAAACAATTTCAACAGGATGTTGATCAAAATCTTGTAAGTTGTATCATATTTATTAAAACATAGATCAGCCTAAATATAATGTTAACCCTTACCTTGTTTTGATTATATAATAACCCTCATGTGATACGTAAAATCAAACAAGAATATGATAACAATGATAAAACATCACCTGCTACCACCTCACATTAAAATGAGTACTTAAGACGTAAATAGACTTCTATGCTTTCATATAACACGGCTAGTTACTAACATTGATACCTGAACCAAATTCAAAGCTTTGTCTGGGAAGTGGGTAGTGGGACAAATCCCTATGAGTTCGAACCATAATCCTTCTCCGAGAAGGAACGGATTATTCTGTCAGCTTGGGACGACCACTTGCCAAGTAGATTTGATTTGGCTACAACCCTACTTAGACCTCACATCTTATATTTGTATCCTCTAACACTTGTTGTTGATCTCAGGATTTATGCATTCACACGTGGCATATACAGCTAGGTTGAGAATAGTACTGTTTCTGAGTGTCATAATCTTGGGACATCTTGAATAATACTCTTATTTGTATTGTTCGTTCTTATCAAATAGTGATGACTTTTCACGCCTACGTGTGCACTGTACACAAGGAATGCCACTTGAGCTTCTAATCCTCGTTTTCTCCACAGGGAACTGTACCCATAGAGAAGTATAAACATGCTCTGTTATATGGCATATACCCTGCTGAAAAGCTAAAATGTTGAAATTAACAGTTTGTTAAATTTAATATTGCAACCATTCTTGTAATAAAAAAGTTATTTCAACATACGCGAGCAGCATTGTGAATGATTAAAATAACATATAGCAGTGGCTTTTAAGAAATCAAAGGAAATGAAAAGAAATCACTATAAACATTCCTTTTCCACAGTTCCAAGTTAAGGTTTAGAAGTAAACACAAATATACTCAATTAAAGTGCATCCACAGACAACTTCACTGAAAGGAGTAAAGGAAGCTTTGTCTCTGCTACTAAGGATTGTAGCGTTGGGAATAATCAAGCAGGATAGGGGAGACGAAAGTAGACTTTTCCATTTGGTCGGGAGTAATTACTGCCTTACGTGAACAGGTAATGACACAAGCTTCTGTTCAGAATCCAAGATCTTAAGGCAGAACTTGAAGTCACTGTTCCAATTAAGATTTAGAAATAAGCCAGTCGATCAATTCCTAGTAGCAACTCTGCGATGCCAATTAACGTGCAGTGAACAGCAGCTGTACTCGTTGTTATTCTCGATGAAAAGACTGTTGCTGCAAGCTGATATCTAAGCTGCATCTTCAGTGGAAGATCACTGACAAAACTAGCAGCTTTCAGCAACATTTCTCCGCCAAATTTTGCCTTGTTGATTATGTTTTGAATATTTGTTCCTAAAATATTGAAATCGATTAATTGAAAATATATTTGGTGCAATAGATTACTCCAATAGTTAATTAAGGTTATTGACTTTGACTTTATAACGGGACACACAAGAGGAAAAGGGAAAATATTATGAAGGCTCAAATTACATATTCTTAAAATTTCTTGTTCACCGTTTCAATCACCAGATCGCTGATGGACAACTTCGCTGCGAGCGAGTAAACCGATATGCAAATGGCAATTCTTATAACTTGTCAAGGTTTTTTTGCACGAACATTTCACTTTACAAGAACTTACTTGTTTCCAGTCCAGAAATTACTTTAATTAGTGGAAAAATAGACTGAGCGCGTAAAGTTAGGGTTTAACAAACAAGCGTAGAAAAGCCTTTTGTTTACCTAACAGTGGGACAAGGGAGATAACCCTTGGCAGTACGCCGTCTCTTGTTACTAGGGTTGCGAGGTGAGGTGAGTTGGGGTTTAACGCCGCTTTCAAGATTATTTCACTTATATCGCGGCTGCTCGTATTATTGCAGGGAGAAAGCCCGCAACACTATAGTGGCTATGCATTGTGGTGAAACCTGCGAGCATTGGCTGGAACTAGCGAACCATGGGTGGTACTGCGCTGAATTTCAGAGTAGCATTGCACCCAAACCTGACTGCGTGTAGAACAGTTCTCTACTGCAGACAAAGTTGCCGAGCCCCTGGCGGGATTCGAACCACGGACCTCCTGATCCGAAGCCGAACGCACTAGGGTTGCGCGTGACCCAGTTTTAAAATATACCTACGGCACGTGACTGTTTTGGCCAACGAGACATTGCTGTGCAAGTCGAGATAAACAACTATATAAATAGAGATTACAAAACGAGTAAGTGTTGAATATGGAAAATATTCCAACGAGATATTTGTAAACGTTTTGATTTATTCACGAGCGAAAGCGAGTGAATAAATCAAAATGTTTGAAAAGATTGAGTTGGAATATTTTCCATATTCAACACCCACTCGTTTTGTGATCTATTTATTACACACAGGAAAATAGGAAACTTGTTCTTCAAAGACCTCAAAATGTTCACTGAAAGACGTTAACGCGCATGAATACATTGTGCTCAACAATACACTGCCTCTTTTGTCTGAAAAATAGGCCACGTTATAGTTGTAAAAGAATCAAAGAGCCATACGTAACAGAAATATGAGTTTATATTTTTTCATATGGTTTAATGTACGAAGATTTGATAAACAGTGACAGGCAAACAACTTGACAGATCAAAACGCAATTACAATATTCTCCGTCACTGAACACTTGACGCGTCATCGCTAAATTTGACGTGTCACTGCTAACGATAGATGAACAACGGCCGTTAGCTCGCTTTGAACAAAGTAACACCGAGTCTGTCAAACTAGATACAAGAAATAACTAGTCATCTAGTCTCATTTTCTTGTTTTCTGGTCCAAAGAAGTTATCATTTCTTGGGGTACCACCATATATTGGGGTTGACAAGATGGACTGCAAGATTGCTCTGGGAAGCGAGGTTGACAACAGAGTTGGAAGGAAGACTACTCTCATTTTGACACGATTCGACAAGTGCGAGAGAACGGAAAGTAGATTGGTGACTTAAAATATGACTTGAGTCATTGTGGCGGTTCATTGACAGCGTACTGTAGTTGTTTATGCACTCTACGTTCAGAATGTAAACAAAGCGCTAAAGGGAGATAACTCTGCCGCGACTGCTTCATTGCCGTAATTAACACTTAATTAACACAAAAAATAACCTACGTCAATATTTTATTATTTACAAATTTAATGTGATGTTTGGTTGTGTTTTATTGCTGATATATATGAATATAGGTATGATGCTAATCTGAAATATTGAGGTGGCAACGGAAAGATCACTTGTACTCGCTCGATTGTTAAAGTAGTTCGGCATTATGACGTCACTATCGTCGAATAACCTGTTTTGGTTACACAACATTCGTTGAATAACTTTCAACCAAAATTATATCATAAAGATATTCAGAACACGTGTGTAATAAGTTATTGGACATGTTATAAGAGAACAGAGTAAGAAATTATAATCACAGCATAACAGGTGAAAAGATCATTTGCCTTCTAAAATGGAGTAATAACAGTCACAATTGTCCTACATTGCTGAACAACTTCAAAGAAAACATTAGCAAAATAGTCAATTCAGGAAAATAAATTTTAAATACAAATTCAATAGAAATAAAGTGTAATTTGCTGTTTCACCAATATTCAGAAAAGCCCTAATCTCGTCTTTCTTTAAGAGATATTTTCAGAAAATTTTAGGTATAAATTAACGTTTACATTTAGGTTTCAAATATGAACCAAAATTGGGAAAACGTTAAATAAGCTTAAAGGGAATACATCTTGGTACAGGATGCTGCGATAGACTACTGAGATTCCTCTTCAGTGTCAAAAGATCCAGGTAAAAGTCATTCCTTAACAATAGGTGAAACACACTTTAAGGAAGGATGCATTTGTCATGCTTTTGATTTGGACAAAATGCCTTACTGTAGCGAGCTGACCGACTTAAAATTGTTCACACTTTCATTCGTTCTTATAACGTCATCAACATTTTTCTTCTCGCACCGTTTTACACATCTGTTTCATCTTTCGGAATTATTAAGATGCCGCAAAAAGAAAGTATATTGCGCATTCATCGATTTCCAAAAAGCGTTTGATACCGTCCGGAGATCAAGACTCTGGCAAAAACATATCTCAGAAATGTTTTAAGGTTATTTTTAACATGTATCAAAATATAAAATCATGTGTTTGTAACGGCGGTAATTATTCTAACTTTTTCTTATGTAAACAAGGTGTCCGTCAAGGTGAAAATCTGTCCCAAATCTTATTTTCAATATTTTTAAATGATCTTGAAGACTCTCTAGCTGCTGATTCATGTCGTGGTCTACAACGTAAACCTGACAATTTTCACAACCGCCTAGACTCAATTATTACACTTTTTGCATTGTTATACGCGGATGATACCGTGCTTATGTCCTCAAATGTTTATGATTAGCAAAATATGTTAGACTCTTTTAGTAGTTACTGCAATAAATGGAAACTCAAGTTAAATACATCCAAATAAAAAATCCTTATTTTCGGCGGATCTAAAAAGGAATACAAAAGAAGTTTTAATATTGGGGACACCATCCTTGAAAATGTAGATAATTATCCATATCTTGGTGTAACATTACAGAAAAATAGTAAATTTACTAAAATCAAACGGCTATTGGTTGAAAAAGCAACGAAGGCTATGTTTTTTATATTAAGCCAAGGTAGAAAATTTAACCTTTCCATCGAGTGTCACTTAAAAATGTTTGATTTTATGGTTACCCGAATTCTTTTATATGGTTGTGAAATTTGGGGTTTTGAAAACACTTTATTCTTAAATATTTAACCTCACTGCGGAAATGTACACCTAACTATATGGTATATGGGGAATTTGGGAGATTCCTTCTTATAAACGTTATTAAAAGCAGGATGGTATGTTTTTGGGCTACACTTATATCTGGAAATTCTTTAAAATTGTGCTTCTTGGTCTATAAATTGATATTCAACGATTTCATATTTTTGAAATATGTACATAAATGGACGAAGTATCTTCAGACAATTTTTGATGATCTTGGATTGAGTTTTATTTGGAAATTTCAAAATTTTAAAAACATCTTCTGGCAAAAATCAGTTGTTAAAAGTAAATTAAAAGATACCTTTCAGCAAACATGGATATCAACAATTGAAACCTCTTCAAAAGCAACAACCTATAGTGTTTTTAAAAATCCATCTCTCAATTTTGAACAATACCTAAACTCCCTGCACTACAATAACTTGTTGAAATTCCGAACTTCTAATCATTATCTCCGAATTGAAACAGGTAGATGGCGTCGAATCCCTGTAACTGACAGGCTATGTACTCTTTGTGATTTAGACGATATTGGTGATGAATTATTTTTCATTTTTATGTCCGAAATTAGAACTAGAAAGAAAAAAGTATATTCACAAATATTTTTATATCAGACCAAATATGCACAAAATGAAAATTCTGTTTAATACCAAAAAGCTAGGAACTCTAAGAAAATTGTCATTATTTTGTAAAATCATCATGTCGCATTTTAAGAGATAACATATTTAACCTGAGAATGGCATATCAGCCTTTTATTGTATTGTAATGTATCATGTATCATTGTATATATATCCACGTACCTCTTATGCTGCAGTTTGCAGCCTGAGTGTAATAAAGTTCAGTTCAGTTCAGTTTAAAGTTCATGCTTTTCCTGTTGCGTGTGCGTGTCGGAGAGGAGACGTAACGCATAATTTTGATTCTTGCAAATTGTTATTTGTATTCGCTTCACTTATAAGAATCAATAGAGTAGACCTTTTATACCCATGTTTTGGATAACCGCCTAATGAGACTGGCGAACGCATAGAAAAAACCACCGAAGCATGACTCGAAGCCTCGCCCAGTTTGTGACGTGCTAGTCGTCAGCGGAAACTCCAGCCCTTTGATTTTCTCTGTATTTTTAAGCTAATTCAACAGCAAAATAGAGTCTATAGCATGACCGAAAGAATTCCTAAATACGATATGTAACTGCCTCATGATACCAAATTTCCTTCTCAGTCGTCAAATCCATTCGATTGGACTGTGACAACCCTTGGACGCGGTTTTCTTGGGTGGATTTATATAAAAAATGGTTAAGAACTTGGTCGGTAATAGATCCACCACTACGGGATATCACGTAGTGTTATATCTCGATTTATCGATATGAAGTTCTAAATTGTCTCGAAAAAATGAAAGTTTTTGTAATAAACGGGAGACATTGTAAAAAGAAATTGTTAACTGTAGAAAGAATTCTTTCACTTCACTTTCATGACAACTTAGAACCTAGTGGAAGATCTGTTTGTATTTAACTTACATATAATATATTGTTATCTAGTATAACACCTCATACCGTGTTGCAATATCTCTGTCTTTGAATTTAACAATCAATGATGTAAAACAAGTAATGAAAAAACATACCTGGCGCAAGCGTTAGAAACATTATATGTAATCCTAAAGAATGTTGGTACCCGTTATTCACGATGTACTTTTTAAAATGAGTGTCATCGTCGGCAGAAGTGCATGAGCCAAATCTCCTTCTCTTAATTTATTGGTTGAATATATATTCTACAAGTGCAAAATGACTGGACGCCGTGACAATAAAGTAAGTAGCAGTCGCATGCCAAGAGTTAGGCCATTATGACAGGACATATATTCCGCTTGGCGGGTGCAAGGCGTGAAAATTCAAAAGGTATAGTTAGAGACCATTAAATCAAGAATTGAAATTGAATGCTATTGGATTACATAACGGCCACCTGTGTGTCATAAAAGAATTAAACTAGTGATT
The DNA here is from genome assembly GCA_921293015.1 of Phorcus lineatus. Lineage (NCBI taxonomy): Eukaryota > Metazoa > Mollusca > Gastropoda > Trochida > Trochidae > Phorcus > Phorcus lineatus. The sequence continues at coordinate 1,105,546 of OV121087.1, read as the reverse complement.
TGTGACAACATTTGGCAGTCGTCGTAATTGATGTACACATGCTATGGGATATACATATATAAATTTAAATCCAAAATACCAGTAGAATGAGTAACTGCTGTATCCGTTTAGCAATCCCTCATTATAAGTTGTCAAACATCGAATAACTCAAGCAACATTTTTGATTATTTATTCATCTGTAATTTAAAATGGAACACGCAATTTGATTGTAAAATTCACACCTTTTGCATAATAGATAATTGCTATAGCCACTAGCCTTGCAACATCACCGGTAGTAAGTGCATCGAAAACGATTTTGAAAGTTGTACGATGTATTTTGCGCTTAATCATTGTGTTTCCTGTGAGTAAGAGGTCATGCTTTAAACCTTCCAATATATTTATCAATTTAAGGTTTTATCCAAAGTGTATCGAATCAAAGTATAAAAATTGAAGTATGCCCTTTGTAATTATACGATTAATTGACAACGAGAGACGTGGTCCAAGTTTCTTAATGTTCTGTGAGAGAACTGCTAGATATATGAATAGTGACAACCAGTATACGGTAACTAGGTCCATTCTAATAACATACTTTGACAGATTCTGAAGTACTAGAACCATCCACTTCTTGATGATTGCATTTGAGGTTTTTCATGAAACTGAATTAACGTAGCTGTGGTCTCTCTCAAGTGCATTCATATAATGCAACGAGGGAAATGGGGATCAAACCATCAAGGGATCTGACCACCTCATAACCCCAATTAGACGTGAGGAATCCTTTCTAACCTTATTGATGACATATTCCACGATTCCTTTTATTGATTCGCAGCCTATTTCCCCAAGGCACATTCTGATATCTACTTGTAATCATTTATTCACTCAAACTTGATTACTTGTTTAGGAACATTTCATGAGGATGAAGCAATTAATAACACATGTAATTGCACTGTTTGAGCATTGAATCTTTTCGATTGTCATTGACGCAATGTTTTGCTTGTAGAAATAAAAACATTGCTAGTACATTAATGCTTCTGCTAGAAAGCATGGTTTTGCAATAATATCGCGTTTTCGTAAGTAATTATCAAAATACAAGAAATAGAGAAATATGTCTATACAATTGTGTTTTGAAGTAAAACCATTGATTTCATATTGTACAAATAGCTAAAAGAATGGACTCCGTCATCAGTGCTTAATCAAAGAATACCATCTGACAAAATTACAACTAGATTGATATTTGAATGGTTCTACCTTTTTGATACGCCACTTGTCAGTAGTCATTGACCTTGTACTTACACAGCGTCTGTACCAACATTAGATAGGAAGCAGTAGAAGTGAAATCTCAAATTCCAGCGTTTGATTTGTTAATGACATGCAATTTTTAAAGATGACCTTAAGATTAATGATGCACCTGACAATGTTAGAAGTTATATGATAATATAGTATGTCATTGCTTTTTTGTGGGTTGAGTGGCTATTTATGTTTATTTGTGTATATTTAACATTAGAATTAGTTAATTTACATAAACAATCTTGATGAATAAATCATCTTGGAACCGTTTTGTAAAATCAGTGTGAATTGTCTGTAAACTGTCTAAGACTAAACTACAATCAAACATTTTATCACATGAACGTTAACGACAGGCACTAGAACGTTGAAACATCTCAAGTGGCTGTGAATATGTTTGATCGAAATATAGGGAAATAAGTAAATGATGGTTTATGAAAACATTCGTTGAGAATTAATTTGACATTTCTTTTTTCCAGCTAACTAACGTCCTGATATCAGCATATTGTCAGGAGAATACAAAATAACTTCCGTTTCCGCTGTTAGCTGCTTCAATATCAATTAAATCAAGTAAATTTCAAAAGTATTTAGTGAATGAATAATGTACAGCGTTTACAAAGAGATGTAAAGATTGCATTGACTTTAGGGTCAACAAAATAATAAAATCGTTTAAAAAAAGTTAATTATTACGACAGGGTACCTGCAGAATAAAGGTTTATATGTTTTCACGAACGTTTTAATATTTAGCAATTGATCTGCATTACGAACCTTCTAACACAGTTCTCTTTAAAAGTATTACAAGGGATATCGTTTTTCATTTTTATAAATGACACTCTATCCCATTGAATGCAACTTATAACGTTTCGAGTTAATAATTTTTCAAATTTCCCTTTCCAGGGGAATTGTAGGGTATATCATTGTCACTTTTGTTTTGAGTTAGTTGTTTTAAATACTTGCCTAGAAAAGATTCAAAACTGGAAGAAGTAGATTTTGTTATGACAGTTGCAAGATTTCATAATGTCATGAGGTGAGGTGAGGTGATTTGGGGTATAACGCCGCTTTCAAGATTATTTCACTTATATCGCGGCCGCTGGTATTCTTGCATGGAGAAAGCCCGCAACACCAATGTGGCTATGTATTGCGGTGATACCTGCAAGCAGCGGCTGGAACCCGCGAACCATTGGTGGTACTGCACTGCGGGATTCGAACCACGGACCTCTTGATCCGAAGGCGAACGCGCTAACCACTGCGCTATCCCGCCCCTATAATGTCATGACTAAGGATATCAAGGAAGCAAAGGTTCAAATGAAACAACAAACATGTGAACATCTTTATCTCCGTCAAATCATTAAGAAAACAAAGTAATCATGGGAGACACAAGAGGAAGTAAACCTTTATTTACAGTAAAATTTTTGAATAACTATTTATCAGAACAACCATGTAAATTCAAAAGCATTAAATTCATTCAGTTTTTGGCATATATAATAGAATCTTGTATTATTCAGTAATGCAATAAGCAAAACTACATTATGTGTTTTAATTTGTTTTTTTCCATAGCAATTAAAAATTTTAAATAACTAGAATAGCTTCAAATCTCTTCTTATATATTTATGGTAAATGTAACGTAGTCATAGCTCAAGTTCACTACACAATAGATATCGTTGGTAATCGAGATATAAATGACGAATTCCCCTTACGCATGCAAATCTCATTAGTATTCCTTAAAACTGTTTTATAATTGATTTGTTGGAATAGTTTAGGAAAACAACTTTATCTATGTCTCTTTTGATCAGTAATTTATAAGGATGATGAAAGTTTTGCTTGAATTTTATACTCAAACAGATGAAGTGTTATGTTACACACATTACCAAGAAGACTTGCGCCAAAGAGAACTATTGTATTTTACCAACATATATCATTGCTTTATTTGTCACCTGAGTCGAGTAAAGATGATAATAACAATAATTTTTAATAAAAATAACATAATAATAACGATTTGAATGTTGCAACATCTAGACACCAAATGATATTACAAAAGCTATATCTACTGTGAAATAACATAATAACATGGTGCAGACCATTCCGTTTAAATAGAACAACTGATTTTGACTGCTGAACCCATCAATGACACTGTATCACGGATACCGAGAATTGTAATTTGAATCCATTTGAAGAGGAAATTGACTGAGTGTTAAAACCTTCTGCTCCTGGGGACACTAATAGCATCTTATGTTCACGTACTGTCCCGTGATACTGTTATAGACCACAGACCACAGACAACAGGCCACGGATAGGTAATTACCGTAATTCAGCCAACACAGTAAAGGCATTTATGGCAAGACGTTTCCAAACACCCAAACCGTAGGCCATCAAAACCTTAGAATCCCGAACATCAAGTTGACAGAACACATGCAAGAAACATTATATTAAAACTATTTTAGTATGTGTTTATTGATTAAGAAATTTATCAACACAATAACTTTTCTAATATGTTTCAGGGTTGGTTAATACTGCCTCTACATCTAAAACATTTGTCTTGAGATTATTATCAATAAATATCAGGTACTTTAACAAACAACAGTGGTTTCAATCATTCTGATTGGCTATAAAATCCTTTTGAAATGACTGAAGTGACTTTTAAAACTTGCCTGGGGAAAAAGAACAAAAACACAGTTTACTTGGTTTTTTAATGTCACTAGATCAACCAAGCTCTTATGAAAATAAACCTTTTCTTCAAAACAATATGCACATTATTATTTTCATACATATGTATTACAGGAGTTCACGTCACCTGTTTGGAAGATATGTATCTTTGAAATTCATTGAGATGAATAATGTTTTCACTTCATGAGTCAATTTCAGAGTGTAATGACGTGTTGATGATGTTAAGTTAGAAATCCCGACACTGCATGCTACAGTGGAAGTTCTTCAGACAGTCTGATTCCCCAAGGGGACCCTATGATTTAATGAAACATGGTCCAGTTTGAGAGCGAGACCTTGTGAGGTTATTTTGTACCGACCGTACATGATATGTTTTGGTTGTGATTACTAAGAATCATAAACTGTCGGGCAAAAGAAAGGTTTCACCCAAGTTGATTTAATCATATATATAAATTTCGATTACAAATGTTTTAAGTTTTAGACGTCGTACGCTAAAATCGAACAGTGCAGGCCTTTAGTTATCAATCGAAGAATACGTATGCATGTGTTTGCAATTTTTTTTGGAAATTGAAATTTTGAATTTATTTTTTTTGGAAAAGTATTTTTAATAACCTACAATTCTTAATCGATATATAAGATATGTTATACGTAAAGATCAACAAACATACCTTGTTTTTCACACATTAACGCCCTTTTAAACATGGTAGGGGTCATATTGGTGTAAATTTCATTTTTCACCCCTGTCTACTTTAGTATTACACAAAGATATCTTCACATTAACCAAACAACGATTAGTTCATATGAATTATTGTAGACATGATTAATGTTGATAATTCAATTATAAAATGCGTAACATACATTTCAAATCGTTGTAAAGTGAAACCTTTCTTTTGCCTGTTAGTTTATAATTTTGAAGTTTTGTTTCAAACCTTGGTGAATCATTTTAATAAAACAGGACTCTATCAACATGAGAATGTGTGTCTATTATAATTTGCAATTGGTTTGAAACTAAAATTAGAATCTCGACTGTATTAGAATCTCTAAAACTTATCATCTTAAATGCAAACTTTAAGTCATAAATTTAGTTCAGTTACCGTTTTCGACTCAATTGATGAAATACGTGTTTAAATTGTATATTCATTTTTTTATTTAGTAAGTCAATGATCTAGAGTAAATATCGCAGTGGTTAGTGCGTTCGGCTTCGGATCAAGAGGCCCATGGTTCTTTGATTCGGCAACTTTGTCTGCAGTAGAGAACTGTTTTACACGCAGTCAGGTTTGGGTGCAATGCAACACTGAAATTCAGCACAGTGCCACCCATGGTTCGCTAGTTCCAGCCGACGCTCGCAGGTTTCACAGCAATGCATAGCCACCATGGTGTTGCCGGCTTTCTCTATAATAATACTCTTAAAAGCGGCTTTAAAATTCATACCACCACCACATCGAGTAAATATCATTGTTGTATTCACAGGGCAAACCTGATAAAATTGAAAAAGATTTTATGCCACCTTAACCCGGGGGAATTAGTGTACCTGACTTGAATAAAGTTTTTGCGTCAGAAAAACTGTGTAACTGTGTTGGAATAAGAGATTGATGTATGATAAAGCAAATTGGACAAGACTGGTTCAATAATTATCATAAGCATGGGCATGCCCCTTTAAGTTGATTCCAAATATATTACACAGAAAATTGTTCCCAGAATAAAAAATGGACAAGAGTTCTTTCCCTGTGGTCACTATATCTGAACGCAGTGGTATAAAAAGGGATTTACAATCGTAGCAGATATGAAGGTGAAATAGGAAAACTCTTTGAATATAAGCAAATATAACATATGAAGACAAAGAAGACATATGAAGGTTTAAAAATATCAATGTCATCATTTTGGCGAAATAGAAACTTTAGACCTGCCCGACCCTTTTACATATCAACAATTCACAAGTAACAAGATTGTTCAGAATTCTATAAAATCTACCAAATCCAAAATTTACGTTTGAAACATGAAATATCAAAATATTACCCGGTAACAAAATCTGCTGCTTTTTAACCTGTAATACTGAATGATTATTGTCTGGTCTTCTCTCCATATATTCATAATGCTGTGATGTTATACTTCTTTGTTTTTTAGAAATAGAATAAGACCTATAATCCCCCCCCCCCCCCTCCGACACTTGCCGCCCAAAACTGCTTTAAATTTCTTGTGCCTATAAATGTTATGGAAGTGCACTGTAAAGCAACGATATAACATAAATTATTTCATTCACCTTCTGTCCAGTCAATTATGACAACTAAAAATAACACATATTTAATTTTTCTTTTGTGCTGAAATACAGTTTGCATATAACACAAAGTTTCTCTATTGATTTATTGTCTTTTTTTTACCCTCTCGAGCTCGCAACCCATTCTTTTTGTTGATGATTTAATTAGCTTAGAGTCATGTAAGATATAATTTCTCCTTTACAGGTGTAATGTTCATGGTTATTTCAATTCTTCTTGAATGCCGAAATAAAGATAGATATTTAATGATTATTTACAATTCTTAAAGGCTGATTAACGCTAACTAATTACTTCATACAGACACATATATGATATGTCCCTGTCACATTACAATCATATATCATTGATTTGGGAGAGCAGTATAACCTCTCCTCTCGTGGGTATAAGCCCATGATACAATGAGGGAATATATAGATGAGTCCAATCACAAACTTGGCAGCGCCATGACCCTAAGAAGACACGATGTGACAGTGTAACCTTAATGATTCCATTCCACAATCGTTTTATCGATTTTCTGTCGTAAACCCTTAACACATTCTATCTGTAAGCATTTGGCCAATCATTTGTTTCATTTACTTTAGTAAGAACAAATCGATTACTTTGACTAAGAAGAACAAGTATTTTCTTAATATTTCAGAATAACATGCATTCAGAGGGACTATATGATAGGAATAGAAAAACAGGTATTTGAGAATTAAAAGTATATATATATCTAGTATATCATATATAAGTATATATTACTATTTCTTATATATGTAAGTTTCCTTCACGTGAGAAATCAATGTTCCTTTTTTTGAATATATATATACATACATAATGATAATTTCCAACAGCATATACGTATGTAAATTCAGCAAAAACATGAATAGCATCGTGAACGAAATGAAGAATTAACATCGATAAACATTTTATGATTCAATATCTCGAGTAGTTATAACCATGCTTGAAGACACAATTGAATAAACCTAGGACAAGGAAGGTATTCTGGTGACAGCAAAGAATAGTTGTGTATGACAAACAAAAATGTACTTAAAATAGAAGTGAAATGAAATATAATCCTGTGGCCTTATTTATTTAAAATTATACAAAACATTTACAGGCTACATCTCATAGCTCTACATATATGTAAATATAGAAGAAACTATAACGTATCATGCAAAATCCTTCTCGTGGCCACTTTTGTATTAACGGTTTGTAATCATATCTTTTTTATCATATATACTTCGTACTTTTATTAGTGTTCTTTTATTGGTTATAAAGACTGACTTGCATGTTGCAGCATTACTTTCCTTTTTGTAAGACCACTTTATTTCCCTACGAAAATGGGCTACAGTGCTTATAAATACAATAATTTGTCATGGAAAGATTGAATATTAATAAGGAATAAGACTATAGTGCACAACGATGATTAAAGTGCAGTCACTGAATCAATTCTTTAAGAGAGCCATCCACCAATGCCCATATGACTGTATATGTCCATGATCTCCTTTACAAAGCGCAGAAGTGATAATTCTATAACAGCAGTACTCCAGCATAGCGGACAACCTTGTTTTCATTTATTATTTGTATTCCATTAGGAAAAACGTGCTTCATTCTGTGAATTCTTTTTCTAATTGAAAGGAATATGGTAATGTGTTGTCCAAAATGAAAACGGCACAAATGATTTTTTTTAAATAACATGATATATATCAAAACATTATCCTAATTACAATTTTACCGGAAATGTGTTTAATAAATAGTCTAGTGCAGAAATATGACAATCAGAAAATTTTATCAAATGCCAAAATTTTGCTAATAACAAAATTGTCTCCGGCATACCACATACCTTCTATGAAAATATTAACTTCAAAATAAAGAGCCGTGACATTGATGTGCCATCGGAAGGGCTATCGCTCTTTTGAGTATTATGAAATCTTTAACATAAATGAATGATTACTTCATACAACAAGCAAGATTTAACCCTTGATAATATTTAACTATTCAATTTACACCAAACATAAAATGATAAAAAATTCGGAAAAATGTACTTAGAGGACTGAATTCTGAATTCCTGAAAACGCTCTCCTACATGCACTTTACATTATTGAACAAGCTGAATATCGTTCATCGTTTAGAAGGAGCAAGTTTTTAAAGTTTTCATGAACACTGAATTGGCAGAACTATCGGAAAACCCACTTATAGAAACCTGCGTGTAATGAACATTAGGTACTATTATTTTATTTGCAATTTGCATATGGAAGAACGATCGGTACGAAAGTAAAAGAATTAGCTTCTTAGATGTTTTGTACCATTGATCTGTCTCATAATGAATCTTTGCATTTAATAAGCATTCTCTGGTTCCTCGTTTCGTGATGAGTGTCATTGTTCTGAGTTAGATTTAAAGACATCATTAAAGATATTCAGAACAGAATTAATGAGCACCCTTTGACTTTACCATCGGGTGATGATTCAAGATTTTTCATCATATGGATCTGTGTTGACATAAGGAGGATCTTAGTTGCTTTGGCTTCTGTAAAAATAGAAACATGACTGTTTACAAAGGCGATCAACCTGAATCAGTTGTTCTTAAACATGTACTCGGTCTTTAGCTTGTTGATTGACTGGAGGATAAACGTCAGATACTTTAGCTCTGAGGTAAAAAATCCTTTAATTGCGTTTTCAAGATAGACAACTTGCGGATTAACTGAGAATGGTTTTAATACTAGCAAGAATTATCCGCTGCATTAAAACCAACATGACAAGTAAATGTACATTTGAAATAACCTATGCCCGGCCATATATTTTGCCGTATAGAAATTTACTAGAAATGTCACTAGATACCATTAGATATTCTGAAATGCGTTCGCTATCTTAGGTTTCTTTTTTCCCTTCTTTGTATATGATATAATACTTCATAATTGGAATAATCACTGACAATTAATAAGTAGTACAAACAATAAGACTTATCAAACATTCACAAAACAATGTATTTACGTCCACAAACAATCATATGTAATCTTATCTTCAGGTTTAACCGTTGGGGGAAGTATTAACTTTGGACCAGACGAAACTACATTGGGCAGATTGGATAAGTATCATTTGAGTGCATTTGTAATGAGATACTGTTTGTACATTTAGATAGCGTTATAATGCAAAAAGGGTTATATTGAATCATTAGCACTGTCATGGTTGTTTTACTAGCCATTTGTTTTCAAATGCTCTCGGTAGGTGTTTAGACTAACTACATCTACTGTTTTGCTTCATCGCATATTTTCAGACTGCAGATAAGCCTACACGATGTAAGGAAAAAGATGGGCAAAGAATAGCAGTTCTCTTCAGACAGTTTGATTTCCCGGGAGACAAACTAACAACTGAGGTAAGTGTTAGCAGAAACACCTTGCAGAGGGAAATAAATCCTTTGTTAATCAATTTAGATTTATCACGTGGAAGCTTATTTTCAACTTTCAAGCTACATTTTGTTTTCCCAAAAGTCTATTACGGATTGAAATCTTTACTGACACCACTTCTTTAACATCAAATAGACCACAGTTCTTATATTGAAAACTTTGATCTTTCCGAACGCATTTTAATTTAATTTATATCTAGGATGGAACTACGCTTTACATATTAATATAGTATATGTTTTTTTTGGAAAGTTTTTCCCTTTTTTTCTGACCACAACTGAAAAATATTGAGGACACGCCAACCCAAAACTCTTTCTCCGGTTTGATATGACCAGCCCGCCTCGCTGATTAATGTAAACAAATTACATTGTTTTGGAAGCATTGTATCATAACTACTAAAACAATTTTGAAAACGTTAATTACAAAACACTTCATTGAATATATTCCTAGAATAAGAAATCGTCAATTAATCAGACCTTAATATCCATAGTATATTCTTATTAACTTGTCTTGAATTATTTGTAAAATCTAAAGGTAACTTTTCTTCTGAGCTTCAGGATAGTACAAACAATTATACCAAACTCGAAGTTTGTCGTATGTAGATAATAGTCAATAATGGTTAATTAAAATATTCAGGCCTATTTGTTAAATATACCTTTTACGCAATATACACTCACTGATCTTCCCCTTGTGTCGAAAATCTTAATAATATAGTACTGATTGATAATGTAATGTTCTGACTGGGCTTCATACAATGTGATCAATGAACTTTGATTATCATCAGAATGTAGAACCGTCCAGCCTTATCTATTGGGAGCTTTGTGTTTCTTTCGTATACACTTACATTTCTGATAGCCATATGGTAATCAATACAACTATCTATCGATTGCTACATGCATGTTATTTCAAGATGCAAATGCAAATATATCCTTTCCCTGGTGATTACTCTTTTCATAATGTACATACCGGTAATGCAACTGTACAGCGCCCCAAAAATGAAGTGATCCACCGATCGACAATAATACTATAACCAAGATGACAACTGTTGAATCACAAATAGCAGAACTCATGACACTCGTACAAACCAAATAGAGTTATTATTTCAATGATTGTCTTTCAGGAGAAAACAAATTACTCAGAAGAAGACATGATATGTATTATTAGTTTGAAGCATTAAAAGTTATAATGTTGAAAGGAAATATATTTGTTCGTATTCAATTCATTAATCCAAGTATAAAGTATAAAACCCGTTTCCACAAAGGGAGAGAACTGCCATCTGATGTCTCCCTTTTCTTTATCTCTTTTTCTGAAGTGATGCAAAATTAACATCCACTGGTAAGTCAACGTCATGACAGTTTGTCTGACTATCAATTTGTAAAGTGCCACAAGAACACCATACTAACAAATATTGTTCGATAACAAATCTCACTGCCAATTCAATTCATGCTGATAATTTGATTTGTGAACTCTTGTGACACTCTCGGAGCTGTGAGAGAAATATATCATAGCTGAATGTGAACAATTATTATCAGTAGGAAAGGAAATGTATCTAGAGTGGACCATTAGCAAATCTGACCACACCATGGCCCCAATAAGCAGTCAAATGGCCTTTGTAGGCGTATTGATGGCATTCTACAATTATTTATTGATTCTAGAGCTCATTCTAGTACCACTGTTGTATTACTGTCTGTAAACAAATGCCTTACATCAATTTTTATTTATCGAGATTTTGGACTTGAATTAAAAATCATGTAATCAAATTCAAAAGACTTCACTGTCTTCAAGCAGCGAGAGCGGAAAGTTTTAAGTTCTTTAATAGGAATACGTTTCCTTCGTCTACTCAAAAGTCCTTCTCTCATTAGCCATTAAGACCTCATGAAGACAGCTGATCGTAAAATGGACAAAACCATATATTGGTTATGCAATAATGCCTTCCGTGCCGCGTCCTGCTACTTCATGGTTTAAAAAAGTTTCTTGATGTTAGTTTTAAAGGGTTTGAACTAGTCTACGGCAGTAAAAGAGCTCTGTGAATGCATTAGTTTGATGCTATTAGTGTTCCCATTAGTAGAAGGGCGATATATGTTAATATAGAATCGTTTTTCTAAGGTCTGGGCATGTGAATAGGTTTTTGGTCGACAATGATATATGGATATACAACTTCTTTATTACACTTATACCGTTATCAAGCATATGGGAAAATGATGGGTACAGTCATTATATTTATGATGTACATATAGGTACTTAGGACAATAAACAATAAAAGGGGTAATATAACAATGAGATGAAAGGGAATAAAATAACAGTTGGCTATTAATTGGACGGAAACCTCACTTAGAGCATAAGGGCAAAAGCTCGCTTGATTTCCATTTTCAGTACGATTACAGACCGTGAAAGCGTGGCCTAACGATACTTTTGAGACAATATGGCAATTTATTGGTTATTGTTGAAAAATCGGTTCATTTCATATGTCATGGGGAACATACTATATCTGGCCGGAACGATATCCCACCAAATTATTATAAATGTCAATAGATATGTCCTCTGTTAAAATGTAATATATAATAACATATGTTCTATTTGTTATCATGTGAGACGTTAAAGGTCTGCCAAAGACATCTTAGGCAACATATTACTTATGTTTAACTAAATTCATACAAATATGTGCAAATCTTTTTTTTTTTTTGCAAAATAACTGTCATTTTCAACATCGTAGCAATACCGTCAGAGTGAAAAGAACCGGACATGGAAGCTAGTAACGCTAAGATAAGCAGACACGCCTTCTTGTAAAATTACCAGCTGGTGTATTCTTTATATGGCGATGAGTTTTATGGTAATTAAATTGGATTGGATTGCTACTTACGTTTGTTTAACTACTATTATCCTATTTATGAAACATTCAGTTGCATGTAATCATCAGAAACAATTTAAGAAACAAGTCTTCAAAAAATTTAGGCCCATACGCTATGATTGTAAACATTTCAAACCAATAAATATTAAGCTTTTTGTTATAGACGATTATAGATTTCCCCCTCGAATAATATTTTTTTGTTTTTTGGTGAAATAACAATCATCTAGTGCTTAAGCTGCAATGTTAATAATGGTCGAAGAAGTCAACAATAAGAAAAAAAATCTGACATATTTCTAATATTTGTAAATTGATAAGCTATCGTTTCGGTTGAGAATGACACGTCATTCAAGGTAATAGATTCGTCTACTGATTAGTAACAGTCACATAGGGGTGTGTCTTGTTGATATTAAACATCACGTTTTTGTGTCCCGATTAAGAACTGGGATGTTGATGTACCACTGTAAGCGCTCAAACATTTTCTCTTTGTGATTCAATTTTTTTTCAGTCATAATTCACACTCTGAATTAAATCCTTTTCACATGATCGTATTTATATAAAGTAAATTAAAATTTAAGTAAAGTCCTGAAACACGCTGTATTATATGTACATGTGCACTGAAGATCATTTCATAATATATAAAAGATTCAATAAAAAGAATCATAAAATAGGTTAATGTCTTACTGGAATGGGGAGCGAGATAGCGCAGTGGTTAGCGCGTTCGGCTAGGGGCCAGGGGCTCGGCAACTTTGTCTGCAGTAGATAACTGTTCTACACGCAGTCAGGTTTGGGTGCAATGCTACACTGAAATTCAGCGCAGTACCACCCATGGCTTGCTAGTTCCAGCCGATGCTCGCAGGTTTCACCACAATGCATAGCCACATTGGTGTTGCGGGCTTTCACCCTGCAATAATACTAGCAGCCGCGAAATAAGTGAAATAATCTTGAAAGCGTCGTTAAACACCAACTCACCTCACCTCACCTTACTGGAATGTAAAGCCACTTTAAGACTGAAGTTAGCTGCTCAGTATACCCATATGTTACCAACCCTCTCCCTCTAACAATCATCTTGTGATATTAGCTGAAATATGATATATAATAATCTAAAAATAGCTGAATGAGTAAGGATGTCTACTACTATAATTTGTTCACAATATCTCTAGCATTTATACATTGAGAAGTTTTATTTCATATTTAGAGGGCTGTTTCATTAATCCTGAATTCGTCTTCTGAAAAGTATCAGGTAAATTGCGATTTACTAACGATATCAATCATCACGTTCTGGTGTCCTGATTAAGAACTGAGATGATGATCGTATACCACGTGATGAAACCTGTTTCCTCTTGTGATTCCAGGGCTGTTTGGACATGGTCAAGATTCTATATTGCACCCTTTTCACATTATCGATCTTGACATTTCCATACTTTAAGTAAAATTCTGAAACGCGATCTATCCTTTCTACACTGTAGCAGATGATGGCATTATGTAAAACTGATTCACTCCTAACTAACTATATGTACAATGAAGGTATAACCTGGTACTGTAAGCAATGATTTGTCGTTTTGGTCATCGTCTACATCAAATTAAAAAGAACTACCAAAAAGAAGCAGAAATATATTGGCAAGACAATATGTTTTCTTATTTTACCTATTGGAGACGATGTGTCTTATCTCTATATCATTATACCTTTTGAGATAAAGCACGACAAGGGCATAATGATTGGCTAATTTCTCATTGGTGTATTGTTACAAGATCATTTCAAGCAGTTTATAAATTAATGTATCCATGCAACTCCTCAGTGATAATAAGATATAGCAATATTGTCTTTGCCACTACAGAAAAAGTAAGTCAGTAACAGTCTTTTCGATAAGCATGATTTTACTCTCAGAGCAAATAAATTTGTTATCTATTGATTCATCCTCGTGAAAGGTTCCTAAAAGTGGACAATTTAGATTGAGTAATAAGACAAATGCTTACAGACAGAAATCACGAGTGTGCAGCTAGAAATGGGCTGCAAATACATAAAGGAATTTAGAATGAATCAATAAGGTTACAAAGGTTGTTTGGCGGCTTATTGGGGTTGTGAGGCGGTCAGATTCGTTAGTGGTCTGATCCACATTTACCTCGTTATATTATGAGATTGCATTGGAGTAAGACCCTCCTACAATAACTCAGCTTCATTTTCAAGTGACCATTCAATCATTATGATGAAATCTTTACCAATGTGGGACAAGAGATGTTCTTACTTTTGGTGGATGAAATTCTATCAAAGCTCACACGCATGGACCCAGTTTTTTTATTACAGCATATTTATAGGAACTGAGGCCGCATAATCAAGCCTGTGGCGACATTGAAAAAACAACAGGTTCAAACCAACTTAAAATTTGACTAAAGGCAAACAACTCCATTAAGATCGCGCCATTCCTACCAACCCATCGATCAACGAATGAGAGATCTTGCGCTCAACGTAACGTAACAAAGGCATAGTTTTTAATAATCAACCAAACCCTTTTTCCCACTCTGTATACAAACAAGTATACACAATAAACAAACTCGTTACATATACAAATATGTGGCTGTGTGTCATTGAGCCCATGTTCTTTTATTTTCAATCGTAAAGCTCATAATATTAAGGTCTATGACAATAAATCTGTCTTAATGTCTTGGAAACTTGAAAATGGTTGGTCTTTATTTAAACCGGTGACTGACACGAAGACAATATTTGTTTGTCCGTTTGCCAAATCAAGACTAAACATGCATTTGACAAAACTCAATCAAGTTCAGGAACTAGTTCAATGTAACCCATGCACAAATAATTGATAATAATAAATACACAGCTGAAATTAACACAATCTGCGACATACTAATCTTGTACTTGTGTGTTCATTATTTTTTTAAATGTTTAAATTTTATCTACTTCAAGTCTAAATAACAAATCCTGTTATTCCACTGCACATACAGAGAGAGCTAAATAATCAAAGTCAATTTTGAAAAAAACAACCTTTTTTAATTATCAGACTGCCTCTATCAGACGATGGCGTTGTAAACATCATGCGAAGATTTCAAGACACAATTTAACCCTACATTAGATCTGGCCATAGTACGCCAAATGCCTCGTACGGCTGGCGCGGCGTAACATGTTTTGCTAAGTTCACCTGTTATTATTTCAGCCCATACAATGTCGTTATGCAAGGATATTGAATCTACTATATTGAACTCAACGGATTTGTCAATGCGGGTTGTGCCGCTGTTGCTTGATGCGAGTCGTCTCATTGGCGTCTACATAGCTAGTGATACGAGGCTTTTGGCTTGATGGAGCGGATTCACATACGTTAATCTAGCAGAATGCTACTATTGTGATATGCGAACTGATGATACCTTAGATATGCAGTGTACGATATTCCGTAGTTGATGAGTTAAATAATATTATTTGATAAATGATAATGATAATAACATGACACGGTACCGCCGCTGATAAAAAATAAGATCTTAAAATGTAAGTTGATTTCTAAATGTTATCTGTATGATCTATGCTTTCAATGCTTTTAACACAGCTACTTTCTAACAGCGATGCTTGAACCAAATTAAAGACACGTCTGGGAAGTAATTCATTGATAAGCTCATGTTTATTCGAGTTCGAACCATAATCCTTCCGAAAAGTAGCGGATTATGTCATCTGGGACGTCTAGACCATACCGTATATCAAGTAGATTACTTTTGTCTTCGTTCCTGCTTCACATACATTCACTACATGTGCGCCATCAGGTCGAATATTACGGTGCAGAATATCCTAGCGACAAAAACGTTAATTCAAACATATATATGGAACATAACGATTAGTGAAGTTAACATATAACAATGGCCCCTTATCCCCTTACAGTGTGAAATTTCATTTAAAATAAACCGAAATTAGAAAAACAAAGTCCAAAAGTAAAGACAAAGATAATCAAAAATGGTCAACCATAGTCAACTTCACCATGAAAAGTAAAGAAAAGCTTCGCCTCTGCAACTAATGACTGTAGCCGCGAGAACAATCAAGCGGGATAGGAAGACAAAGGTAGACGTTTCCATTTGTTCGGTAATTACTGCCTTACACGAACAGGTAATGACACACGCTTCTGCCCAAGTCCAAGATCTGAAGGAAGAACTTGAAGTCGGTGTTCTAATTTACAATAAGCACTAAGCCAGTCGATCAATTATTAGTATCAAATCTGTGGCGCCAATTACATGTAACTTGCAGTGAACACCATATATGTTCTCTTCGTTATGCTCACTGAAAAGAGAAATACCGACTAAAATATAAGCTGTATCTTCAGTGGATGATTATGTAAAACAGTAGCGGTTTTCAGCAAGAGTTCCCAGCCCAATATTGATTTTCTAAACATGTTTTGAAGGCTTGATTAAAACTCCTTGTATGCTTCATGTCCATAGGCTTACACAATGTGATATATGTAATGTCCTATTCTCGACGCTCGAAAGATAACGATTCCTGATCAGTGTATTTGGTGCCTGACGTGGCCTCATGGTCTTCAGTTATTGATTTTGTTAGTAATAGTAAATGTTTAAGGAAAATATTTAGACACAATTATATGTAGATATAAATTAATCAAGCGAATAGATTGCTTGTCTGGTTTGGTCGTAGACTTATCACGTGTACAAATGTTACTTGTGATTGCACTACTTACAAAAGAGTATTTGCAAATAACAAAATATATGGAACTACTCAATAACAAACCAGGCAAACAGAGGATTTACCCTCAACTAGTTTGTAATCAATGTCCTGTCCTACGCTTCTGTGCAACAAATAGACGTAGGCAAGATGATCAATTTAAAAAAATATCGTTGAAGGTATGGTAAGTGTAATTTGCTATGGAGCACCAATCACTGTCTTTCTTTAGAAGATATTTTCAGGGAATTTCAGGTTTTAAAAGAATATTTTTAAAAAAACTCTCTATACAGCTGCATACGGAAAGTTTGTTCACTTACCACTGAATCGGAGTGCAAATATCATGTAATTTGGGTTTCGATTCAACATCAATAGAATAACTTCAGCAAAACTGACAATGGATCACCCACTGTCCATGTGTGAAATAGCCAATCTTGAAGTCATTTTGGGATCGTCCGGTCTCTCGTGCAAAAATTCGAATTTTGGCATATTGATATAGACAGAAGGGGTCTGTTCAGTATCGACTCTGAGATTAAAACCAACCTAATCACGTTGACTTTGAGCTAAGGAACCAACGTGACTAATTCTTAAAGAAGTTGATAACTAATAAAGGATTTTATGGAGAAAATTACAAATTCGTGTTTACGGAATTTTGACCCCTGGTCACTTCAATGGCCTGCCGAAACTGTTACGGGTAATTTTGGGGGTACGATGAACATTTGCCTTAAAGAAGAATGGATCTGCATATCTGTATTGAAAATTTAATATTATACGTTTCTTTTTTGCAACGCTACGATACCTCAAATGAATGTCAAATTACATGATATTTGCTCTAGTTTATTCAGGTATGTGAACAAACTTTTGGTATGCAGTTGTACACTAGATGGGAATACATCTTGTTTTATTCACACGTGTTCTTAACATGTCTCATTTCTTTTTTCTTTGGTTGTTCATAACAATCGCAATTTTTACACTTCTACTTCTTCATCACTGTTTTGCTGTAATAAGTGAAAAATTATTTTAAAAACAAACTTATCACAATGTTTACATCATTAACAAATCACAAAAGCTTATAACGTAAGAACGGTTACGTATTCAAATATAAAATCATATTCCATTCAATGTAATAAATTATTCAAGTACTCGAGTAAAGTTTTGTTGTACCATAGGTATGTGATAAACATTTAAGACCTCTTTTCATTATAGATAAAATATAATAGGTGTTTATGGTTTAAAGATACATTTGAAACAGGGGGCGGGATAGCGCGTTCGGCTTTGGTTCAAGAGGTCCGTGGTTAGAATCCCGCCATTGGCTTAGCAACTTTGTCTGCAGTATCGAACTGTTCTACACGCAGTAAGATTTGGGTGCAATGCTACACTGAATTCCAGCAAGGTATCTCCCATGGTTTGTTAGTTCAAACCTATGCTCGCAGGTTTCACCGATGGTGTTACGGGCACACTCCCTGCA
The DNA here is from genome assembly GCA_921293015.1 of Phorcus lineatus. Taxonomy (NCBI): domain Eukaryota; kingdom Metazoa; phylum Mollusca; class Gastropoda; order Trochida; family Trochidae; genus Phorcus; species Phorcus lineatus. Next base: position 1,086,990 of record OV121087.1, on the reverse strand, counting down.
ATAATACCAGCAGCCGCGATAAAAGTGAAATACTCTAATCCCATCTCACCTGACCTCACATGCTACATGTATCTTTAAACATGACAAAGCGCATGGAATCGAATTTTCAAAATGGAAGAATACCTTTTACCATTATACAATCATATTACAACAAGAGGCGTAATCGACGTTTATGCATATTTTGACCTTCCTGAAACTGAAAACTGAACAATCGTTGCTGTGTCTAACTCCAGTGCAATACTAGAATGCAACCAGGGAAACTGGGATCAAACCAATAAAATATCTGACCACCTCACATTCCCAATTAGACGTGAAGAATCCTTTCTAAACCTAATTAATGATATATTCAGTGATTCATTTCATTGATTTCAAACCCATATCCATGAGTCCATCTCTTATATATGTCTGTAGGTGAGGTGAGGTGAGTTGGGGTTTAACGCCGCTTTCAAGATTATTTCACTTATATCGTGGCTGCTAGTATTATTGCAGGGAGAAAGCCCGCAACACTATTGTGGCTATGCATTGCGGTGAAACCTGCGAGCATCGGCTGGAACTAACAAACCATGGGTGGTACTGCGCTGAATATATATATGTCTGTAACTTGGTGTTTGATTATTAACATGTTGAAGATAATGCATTATTTTTGGAGAATAAAATTGACGTACTAAATAAAGGAAATCCGTTCGCTATGTTGTAAGTACATACCGGGCATGTATGTTTATTCCTTAGTTTACCGTCAATCTTAATGATCCTGGTCTTAAATTGGTGAGAGTGTTTTTATTAAGATGATTAAAATAATATTTATTCTCATTCACAATGCTCAAATATTTTTTAGGCTCTAACAAACCCTTATATTCTCTTTACGATTTGTAGCCAGGGCTATTTTTAAGAACACAATGACAGGATATCTAAGAAAAATGTATACAAACTTTTTTTAAAACATCTGAGAAAATATAATTTATCAATTACACCTTGTGAAAGCCAAACAAATACAAATCCGTGAAAAAAACATCAAATGACGTATATGAGAAGCGTTCTTTTTACCAATATTATCTAAATATCAAAATCAAAATGTTTTTAGGCATTCTACCAGGATGCATTTCAGTTACTTTTAATAAATAGGTATTTGTTCTTCATCAAGCATTTATATATAACGGAAAACGCCCGCATTCTCCTTTAAGTTTACCTCCAATACTTGTTTATGAATATTTCACCACGATGGAGTTATTACATATGTAATCACATTGTCTGAGAGTGAATTCACTTTGATTAGACTAATAGTTTCTGTTGTAGAAATGAGTGGTGAAAAGGCTGGTGAAGTTTTGATACTGTTAACAAATATTGTTTTGCAATAACTTATTAATGTTTCATTTCCGCCAGGGGCTTGGCAACTTCATCTGAAGTAGTGAACTGTTTACACGCAGTCAGGTTTGGTGCAATGCAACACTGAATTTCAGCGCTGTACTACCCATGGTAAGCAAGTTGCAGCCGATGCACGTAGGTTTCAGTGCTATGCATAGCCACAATTGTCATGCGGACGATCTCCCTGAAATAATTCCAGCAGCCTTACTATAAGTGGAATACTCTTGAAAGCGGCGTACAACCTCAATTCACCTCACCTCATCTTCCATATGAAAACTTTGAAAGAAATAAAGAAATATGTCGGTGCTATTTTGTTTTGAATTAATTTTTCGAATTTGTTTCACCGATGGTAAGAGCTCTATAGTTCAAAGGACCAGTGATTACTTAAATTAGTTTTCTTTTTAGTTTGACTTTTCAAATAAGATGGTATTGTCAAAGTTTTTGGCGTTGACCTTTACTTTAATTGCATTTTTTCTCTTTTGACCAGTTGCATTAGATAAGGTCATAATTTTCAAGTCAATGAAAGACCAGCTTATCTTCAATGCTCATCAGGAAAACGAGATATGATCATTCGTTAATAACCCTTCAATTTACTGCACATCTAATGGACCCATTGTGCATCAATTGGGCACACAACAGGGGTTGTCAAGCTTATGGAACACTCATGTTGTTTGATGTTGACTTTTAATTTGAAAATGTAAAATGTAATTCGAAATTCGCGTATCTACGAAATGTTCAGCTCACTGTTACAGTAGTAACAAATTTGATGAGAGAATTTAAACTATTATACCCAAATATTTATGTCGATTTACTAGCTCTTGAAAATTATCTCGGATGAAGAATATCTGAATGCTAATATACATTATGTTTCAAAACAAGGGTTAATCTTATAATATTTTAATCAGCTTACCACAATTATCAACTACCTCTCTTTAACATTGATACAATTAACTAAAATTAAAGACTTATTATAAGAAACCGTTTGTAGAGTTATTCTGAAGAAAGTGTGATTATTGTCGAAAGATACTTACCCAAATTACATGCTGTGATTAGATGACCCAAATGTCTGACCATTTCGTGACTTCAATAAGCTTTTGGGGATCCTCTGAAACCTTTCTGCTGAAATCATTACCATAACGATACTAATAGGTTCAACCATGTTCACAGAACACTATAGATCAATAGCAGCAATATCTTACAGAATTGGTGGTCTTGATAATTTCAACATTCACAGCAAATCACGATTCACATACCAGGCCCGAACAAATTGTGGAATTGAAGAGAGAATTCATTTTTATCTTCGATACACACTTTTGTTTCCTTTTTTCAAAATTGTATGTTTGGTGAATGGATTTATTGATTTCTTCAAAGCCTTACTGGCGTTTTCGAAAAGAACTCTGATATATTTATAACAGTCAGATAGATTCATATCAGTGAATAATTTTCCAGGATTACGTTTAAAAAGATTCAAGCCTCAATCGATGTACATGTTATTGTCTAATTTAATTAGGACAATAAAGACAAAGTTAATTTTACTAAAGCTTTTCTACATGATGCTACGACCTCCATCTATGTAAAGTGAATAAATCGTGTTTCAGAACTATTTCCAAATCATGGACAGATTACCATCATGTGAAAAGGATGTAATGAAGAATCTTGGCAGTGCCCAAAACTCTGTTGATTTACAGGGAGAAACATGCTTGAGGACTTATAGAGATGCTGATCAAAATTCCCGTTCTTAAATTGGACAGCAAAACGTGCTTTTGGATAAATAAGATTTATTCCATTGAGTCAATTAGATAAAATAATGCTAAATGTATTTTGAAAATGAAAGTAATTTGCTCCGAAAACGTTTTACGTAATTTCTATAAAATGAATGTCATTACAAACGAGTGTTTATTTCGAAGGAATAAAGGACTTTATGTCATGTTTCTATCCTTTATACGTTGATGTATTTTCTTCTAGAATCATGGAAGTATAGTAACACATTTACTTTGGCACTCATATTGAGATGTGGCTGTTAATTGGTATTATCCTATGATTATAACCATTAGCGTAGCTGACCAGGATATCCACGTAAGGAATTGTCAATAAACCAATTATGCTGCATTGATGATGCTTGCGATTATATCATCATGATGATTATGATGGTGCGAAATATAAAGGTTCTTCAAAAACACTTTCTAAAGTAAATAGAAATGATAGTTGATGAAAACCACTAATCAGGTCCTGGCCATTCATACACAACTTCTAATGTTATGACGCCATAAACATGAGGATGAAATCAACGCAAATACATCATCGCTTTGGAGGTCAAATGGGAGCCTAGTGTAGCTACCTTCTTATAAATATTTTGTAACTTAGTTTACTATTAGCAGATGCAGGTTTGTGAATTGGTAACTACTCACATTATTGAGACTGTCTGCTTATTTTCAGTGACGTATTATGTGTAATAATAACTATGTAGCATTACTCATAAAGAACAAAAAAAAGTTAAAAGAATTGATCTTGTTTAACAAATAAAAAGATTGTCGAGTAACGAAGATATGACAGCCTGTATAATCAAATGAAAACAGTGATGGTTAAATTAAGATTCTTAACGTTATTTGATTCATATTATAACTGCTGAAACATTGATCAAAAGTTTGAATATGAACGATAAGAATAAAGCTATATTTATTATCATCCTCTGGATTATGGTTTACAATCAGTCATTGATGAGGGAGGTAAAAACAAAAACATTTTAGTTCTATCACTTCATGTGAAGAATTGCGTTTAGATAAGATACATATTTTATTATGATTTAACAGTAAATTAACCCTCTCAAATGTGTTATCATTCAAAGCTGTGCACCACAGGAGATATCGCTGGTGGGAAATCAAGCGATATCTCCTTGGAGAAATCATTTGGACATTAGAAGACACTTGGGTTGGATTCTCTATTTATGCTACAGTAATGGTATCCTATATTTTCACACTGTAAATAAGAATTACATTGGTACTTCTAAGTACTTTAGTAAAATATTATGGTCAGAGATACTTGACAAATAAAATACCTAATGACATTTTTCAAATACCAAGTTTGTTTCGTCCCAATAAAATGAACTGTTATTAGAAAAATAACATTAAGTATTCCCTTAGTAATACTTTATACTTGATATTAGTAATTTATTTTGTTTATCAGCTCCTTTATTAGGAACCCATTTAAGAAGAGATAGTTGTTACTGAAGTTTGTGAAATAAAATGTTACTCGCATGAATATGTAATCGATGCGTTGATAGTTACTTTGATGAGCCCCTCCGAAAAAAAAGTTCTGAAAACTAAATCTGCAATCACGAGAACACGGTTCAACATCGGAGCGAGAATTGAGACATTGATCCTCCAATCAATCAACAACCTAATGACCCAGTTGGCTGTTATAGAAAATTGATTCCGGTTGACCACCTTCGTTAGCAGAAATACGGATTGTGTCATTAGTCAAATTAACTGAGATTCAGCTTACGTCAAATGACATCAAACCAGCAGTAAAAAGGGTAATTGGTACATAGTTATTGAAGTGAATAATATTTTTAAACCTAGCAAAGAACAGTATCAACAAACACTAGTATCAGGTTATATGTTTATGTACAGTGAATTCAAGTATTCATTAAAAGCCAGATCAATGACACTTAGCTAATATGAAGCAAATGACTCTCATTTCATATTGAATGTTCCTCCTTATGCAGGTTTAAACGTAATAATAATAATGTGGATATTTATATGGCACCTTTTCTGCACGTTCAAGGACATGCTCTAACTAAACCATTACCCTGAGGGCAGTGTACTTTCAAAGCTGCTACTTAGCGCTACCTTTCGCTAAGCGACCGTATAGGTCAGTACATTCCTATATTCAGGTACCCATTTTAACAGCTGGGTGGACTGAGTGCAATGTGGATGAAGAGCCTTGCCTAAGGACACAACATGGTTTAAGACCCAGGTCACAAATTTTTGGTGTCTCCACCGGGTTTTAAACCGAGCCGTCGGCGTGAGAGGCCAGCACGCTAACCACTACACCACTGTGCTCAACGTATATGCTTATTCCAATCAATAATTATTTTAGTAATCGTGATTTCTATGTTTTGACTATCAATACCATTGATTTGTTCCCATAGATGAATAAGTGATCAATATAATATACAAAAAAAAGTTATAAATAAGACCATTTTACTTCAAATTGTTCATGAGCAAATATGATACGTGTCCCGTGCAGCTTTGAAGACATCTGTTTCATGAAAACAGGTATTCTAAGGCTGCAGATGTGGATAAAATGATTAAATTTGCTCTCCAGATATGACCTCCTGGGTGCTTATTGGAGGTAACAGGATAACAGTCACTAAATCTGAAACTATTAATAAGTTTGTGAAAAATTGTGCTTTTAAGAATGAATGAACTTTCCATCCTGATTAATCTAAATAAAACATAAATGCATGGAAACTAAACTTTTACATTTTGATATCGTCAATGCGAGTAAAGAACCTTATTGTCACGTTAAACGATATCAATAACAGCAATGCCTATGGAGGTTGTCATTGTAATTGAGGTAACTTATCAACGACACAAAAAGTGTTACCATTACTTTGGATGATTGTAAGCTTTTTTCTGAAAGGAGATTCTCAAGAGCCTAATACTCTTTGCCCATTGGAACAGAAATAGAAGTTAATGTTCCGAGGTGTCCCGATGTGCTGATGGACTACTGTCAGAGACAACAAATTAAAGTTATTCAGCCGACACCGACCAAGGGCCCTTAAAGAAATCAAAGACAGCTTTAATCGGCACTAATGGAAGACATTCTATTTATGGTATGGTTTTAAACAGTAGTCTTTAAACATTAACGTAATCATGTATTGTTTTCATGAATCATCTAATTGTTTTACTTTTATTAATTCTAAACCATTTCCATTAGTTTCCTGGAAGTAAGTAAAGTATCATTATCATGATAAACGTCTACTTAATATACATTTATATATATTAGAGGTATGAACTGAAAACCGCCCTTCCATGAATGAGCAAAGTGCCATCGAGATAAACATACTTACAATATTTATCCATGTCTTTTATGTCTTTATTACTCGCCCGTTTAAGATATCGCCGTTTAATAAATCGACAATGTTATTACACATGTTACTACACATGTAACTACACAGAAATAACATCGCGTGTTGATTGACGTCACATGACGTCACAATCATTAAGCATGACGCCCAATGTTAGCGGCCAGGCAACAATGGTAGTCTCGTCGATTTTCATGATTTTTCTTTGATATAATTCAGCGAGTAATGAATAAGATACTAAACTCAGCCCCATAAAATACAAATTTTATGAAACTCGTGAATGGTATCGGTGTCTAACTCGCTTTCGCTCGTTAAATACCACACACTCGTTTAAAAAATATGTTATTGAACGGGACGTCGTTTACTATTCTCTATATATCCATCCGAATTTTACTTCATTTTGTTCGGACGCCTTGGTGCGGTAAATGTCATGTGATTACCGTTCTTTATAGCCTTGGTTAAAGTGCAAAACAAGAGGGAGACTGGATAGCTTTATTCACTACACATCACCCAATTTTTTTCCATTCCGCCAAATTTCTAAAAAACCTCCTAAAATGTATACACAAAGTCTCTATTGTCGAAAGCGACCCTCATTATAGTTTATATAAAGAGTCTTACCCATTAAAAAACAGCCCCAAAGGAAGCCCTTACCAGCAACCTTGCACCTTCCGCCCAATTTTGGCGCATTCCGCCCAATTTTTAAAAACCTTCTAAAATGTTTTAGCAAAGACCGTATTGTCTGAAGCGACCCTCAATATGATTCCATTTAAGAGTATTTCCAATTAAAAAACCCAAAACAACCCCAAAGAAAGCCCTTAGCAGCAACCTTGCACCTTCCGCCCAAGTTTTGCGAATTCTGCCAAATTTTTAAAAACCTCCTAAAATGTAAGCAAATCCATATTGTCTGACGCGACCCTCGTTATCATTTATTTTAATGATATTACCCATTAGAAACCCAAAACAACCCCAAAGGAAGCTCTTGGCAGCGACCTTACAGACGGTATATGTGTAAGTGCCACGGGGCTGAATTGCATGAAACAACGCGGTTCCAAAGTAGCATACGGGCATGCGGCAACAACGTTGTTTTGAATATATTTCTGTATGCCCCAATATTGGCATTTCAATTTAACACTATAAAGTCGGTTATATCGCCATAGTGATATCCAAGCCACACATGAACCGAACTCTTTTGCCATTCTACAAGTGAAGTGCACAAGGAAGTGCATTGTGTTAAGTCCTCCACAGCCGTTTACTTCTGTGCATTTTTCTTACACAACCATGACAGTTAGCCGCAGTGACACGATTAGTTGACAATGAAAGACTTATTGAACTGATGTAGAACAAGGCATCGTTAACGTTGGAAGACAATGAAACGGGTCTTTACCATCAGGTGTGTGAGACTTCTTGAAAAGAAAATTAGCTTTTACATTTGTCACGATTATGACCATATGCAAGCGGATTTCGTCTGTAGTTTGAAATATATGGTTAGACCATGTAATATTTATATTGCAAATTTAAAGCAAATTAAGAGAGCCAAAAACTTTGCAATACGAAGACAGTTAGATCATCTTCCAGGTGAGAACTTCATTAGTCGGTTGAACCCATTTTTTTCTTTATTTCAGGGTGCAAGAATATTAACATCAGTTACATTGTTGATACTAATTGCAAAAGATAAAACATTGAACTTTTTTATATGAATTTTCTTTTAAGAAAATAAACAATTCATGTCTTAAAAACTAAAAAAAACCTTCCAATTTCCTGAAATGGTTTTAAAGATCTGACTATAATTCTTGACTCAATGATTTATTAGTAGTGTAAACTATTTATTTGCAGATTTACGGATATCGTATCCTTAATCAGTTTAGAATGCAAATTTTCTAACTATCTATTATCTTTATCTATTCCAATTTTTCTTGACTGGCAACTTTTGTATTAAAGACAATCTTGAAAGCAGATTAAATCAAAATAATGTGTACAAAATGTAGTTGCAAAGATCCTGCGGAAAATGAAGTTTTAGAAAGTAATCACTTGGAATGTGATAGGCTGCAGTAAAGGGGATAACGTGTAAAACATAAAGATCTTTGTTACCTCACTAAAATACAAAACTGATTCTTTCACGTTTAAAGAGAGATATGAAATGTCGATGCACGAGAAGGTATTCATGATTTAAATGGCCATTTTATATTTTTTAAATAATTAATTTTTTTTATCAATATACTCACAAGATTGATATTGTGATAGCTAAACATGGTATACTGTACATAAAGATAATTCAACCATCGTTGGAACCTTATCTAAACTGAAAAAATACACGATACAAGAAAGACTACAAGATACTAAAATAGCATAAACAACATATGATGATAATATTGGAATTCCTTTTCTTTTATGATGAGTGTTATCATCCATTTTTTCAATGTTCTTTTCATGAGGAAACAATGCATATATTGTAATACTAGTGCCTATCGTAATCAAGAAACAATTCCTGCATAATTCAATGGCAAATGCTGATTATTTTCAGTATCCCTCCTGGATCTAGAGAATATATGCTTTAGCTGAAATGATATCAATAATTAAACGATTGATAACATGTAACCCATAACAAAAGTTTTGAAGTAACCATGATCTACCCACTGGGGGTGGGATGGGAGGTTATGAAGAAGGAAAATTGCCTGTGTTGTCTATAACACGTCTGTGGCGCCATTTTTGGTCTGTTTCAATCAGGAATATACCATACAAATCTATTTTTCGCATTTAATTAAAAGAAGTTCCCTTGGCTGATCTAATATTCAAACTCGTTAAATAACAAGTTAATCAATATTTGTATATGGATTGACGTAAATAGGCTAATAATGAGGGTTCTCGTTTTGTCTACTTCACACGATTAACGTATACATTGTCAGCTTTTATACACATGCTTTTGAAGAAGGCCTAGGGGTGTTCTTTAAAAAAACCGTTTTCGAAACGAATTCAACTGCTGGGTTGGACCCTTTAATCTCAAAGAATCCTTTGACAGTCCTCAGAGGGTTTTTTTAATTGTAAAAACTTCTGAAGAGCCTTTTCGATGATGGACTTCAATCCTGTTAATAAGGTAATAGAAACACTCCAAACATTGTTCGTAATGATCTTATTATTCCAACCCCAATCCATATTACAATGCGTGCGCTAAAGGGATTATTATTCTTTCTGAATTTCAACTAATCAAACATTTAGTCGTTAGAGAGATACAAAGTGGGAAAAGTTAGAAGACACTATGAAATTTATAAATCAGTTCGTTATATAATTGCTAGAACATGTATTGTAGCTATGGTAACAGTTAACTTTTAAAATATTAAGTTTATCTTTACATGGTCTATGAGTTAGGAGTGTATTTGAGTAAATAAATGGTAAATAAATAATATCAATATATTTTTTATGATACTGTATTAGTTCAAATAGGTAAGATCATCGCAATGTGAATTTTTTTCAACTCTTAAAAGGTACATTTTATTCACATTAATCATACAGTATACACATGGGCTGTGATCAAAATAGTATAACGTAATCAGTTAATTATTCAGTACATTATTTTGGATGTCTTTGATTATAAACTGATAATAGATGTTAGTCATTTAAGACATTTTCATAAATATATATTTAATCCTAAGATCATAATGCAGAATAGAATTCTTATGATTTCATACATTACTTTAATTGCCAATTGCAATTGCACAAATACATAAGTTCAAGTTGGTCGGGAGGTTAACATGAGCTGTAACAGGTTTATAATCATGTGCAAATATGCAAATATCAAGATATTTTATCGGGGGAAAGTCATAATCGATGATGATCAGAAGATTCATTAACATGACTCTGTTTTGGAAAAAACTTATCTCATCATAAGATAGAATTACACTTCTTAGTCAAACAGCGTAAATAAATGCCCATAACCATGTTATTTGTATTTTTGAAAACTACAGATGATGGCTCTTTTCATGTTCTTGCCATTCAATTTAGGGATTTAAGATCTTGGCGCCCTTCAAGTGTATTATCAAGTATCAAATAAAAAACACTTGTTCTCTGGTCAATTTAACACATGCTATTTCCCTCAAGCACTTTTTGTCAATAGTTTAGATTCAATTTGAGGGTATTTGCTACAAAGAGTGTTGTCAACCGTCCGTCGAGACGAGAAATGAGATTGAAATCGGCCGCTGTCAGAAGGACTAAAAATCTTCAAAGGGGGCAAAAACTTAAACGTGGTCTCTAAATCAGACTTTTTGGCGATAATTCGAATCATGGAACATCGAGCAGAGACATGCGTATTTACTCTGTTTTCAGTTTTCTTTTTATGAATAAACCAATATTGTGTTTGTGATGTTCAGTAACATTTCATGAGTATGAATATATCTCATTCTAATTGGCTCGATTTTTGTCTTGTAAATTCATCATTTTCAACTTATTAAGTTGTTAATCGTTGATGATTAGATATGGCAACAAGAAATAATTTCAAACAAACACAACAATAAACTTCGTCAATCTAGCAATATCGAGAATGACAATATTCAAAAATTGTTTTTATTTTGCTGTCTATATATGTAAGCTTAACATTTAAAGAACAATTGATTTGAGGTATTAAGTAGAACATGTTTTTGTAAGATCTTGCCCTACAACCAATTTCAAAATGGAAAACATGGAGTATTGTAAGGTTTTAGACGCCGCTGTTGGCTGCGTTTCATATATATGATAATTATAATAATATAGAAACTATAACTTCTTTCTAAACTATAATACCTTGAACATAAAATTTTTACTTTAAAATAAACGTACAATTTGAATTATCTCATTTCGGATGACATGAAATATATTGTTTCATTTGGTTAAGAGTGCGACACTCCACTTTCTACTGAATGCAGATTAAGTATTTTGCCTACAGTGTGATGTCATGAGAAACAGCTCTCTTAGGGCGCAAATACAGCGTTGAAAGGGGTAATTTTCAACATAAATGACATGTCTAATAGGATAAAGAATGACTGCTTTCACTTCTCAAATACCATGTATATCTACTTTTGAGGTAGAAAGTTATTGTTTCACACGTAAACATGAAGCTACTTTTCTCCCTAACTCGATTAGACAACATCTGATATCCTTTAATCATACGACACTATTTCTAAATCAGTTTGACCAAGACATATTGAATTACGTTTTTAATAAACAAAAATATTAATCCCTTTTCATTTTCATTTTTATGGGTCATTTGATGTTATTGCACGTTATGAGCAGCTAATTTGCATACTACATGAGTAATTTGAATACAATTTACCTGTATGAGAAAGGTGGCAGAATACAGAGATTCTCAGACAAATGGTCGGATTCAACACACCACCTAATGTATTTAAAATGATACATTGGAAAAGAAGTAAGAGAAATATGTGCTTGCTTATTTGTCTCAAATGCTATAGATAAATCGATTTCAAATAACAAATAATAAAATTCATATTAAACATTTGCTCATTTAAATTTTGTTTTCAGTTTTAGATTCTTATAAAGTTTTAATGTATTCCTAGTGTGGTATTCTTCCTTCATCATAATAGCTTCCACATCTAAATGTTAAAGAGATGATCTTGCATTAGATTTTAATATTCCATGTTGTTGAGTTTCCAATATTCAGTTGGTTTATTAAACATTTTATATCGAAGTTTCTGAAAGTTTTCCTTCGATAATTCTGTTCAAGAATAAGTTAAAGAAAACACTGTTTTTCTTATTTCAATAACGACATCATATAATAGTATAAAAACGTCATTAAATTTCAATCTAATAACGATTTTTTGAGAAATAGTTATAGTGAATCTGGTTTCGTATGCTTTTCGGAAACTAGATGTTGCTATGCCAAATTTTATCACTTTGGTCGATAGTTATTCGGTAGCCGAATGTACATTAGACAGACAGACAGATTTTATTGCGCAAGCCGAGTTGGCCTCTGGCGATACATCAAACGTCTTTAATTCATGTTTAGGTAGTGGGGTTGCAATGTAATTCTAACGTAATATATGTAGGGAGCAGCAGTTGTGTTATACGAGATCAAGACTGGACTAAACCCTTTCATTGTTCTCATTCTTGGTCTTGTCAACTTGGTTTACATACTTGTGGAATATAATCCACGTGGATTATTAATACGTGAAATAATAAAGGTGAAATAGAACTACAAGAGGATTGATTGTAATCTTGTAATATAATCGAATAAAAGTATCTATTTATATTCAAGTCATAATTGAATTAGACTGGTAATATAAAAAAAATTGTTTGTGTTGTTAAATATTTTGGTGATATTTTTGCTTTCGACACAGACGCAACTGCTACAATCAATAAGTGTTTACAAAGTGTGTTTTTGAATATTTTCAATATATTTTGGGGTTCTATAAAAGGTCAAAATGGTCATGTGCCAGAACTTCTTTGAAATATGACTACGACCTCACAAGCGTTTTTGTTTTGAACGTCTGCACAAGCGGATATATTAATTGAAATAGGCATAAACTAACTAGTTGAAGCAATGACAAAACGACTGGGTCTGTTTTCTAAATTACATGATCAAGCAGTACCAAACAACTTACATCGCTGATAGAAATTGACCGAAAGTTTAGTAAATAACCCTAGTGAATTCATGTTTTACTAAAGGGACCGACTTTAAGGCATATCGAGTCGCATATGCCATAACTGATATTTAGTTTCGGTATATCATACATGTTTCTTATAAAATGAATTCACATGTTAAAAAACTTGTTAATTCTTATTGTCTCTTTCGTACATGTTGCATGTTTATTTGGAAACGAAAATACATAGACAACGTTTCAGTAAATCTGTCCATCACGATGTATAAACGAAAGTTGCCGTCAGCATTTTGAGGCTCCCCCAGCAAACATGACTGTACTGGGCCAATACTGGCCTTATACTGGCTGGTAAAGTTGATAAAGGCATACTGGCTAACGGTATCGAACCAGTACTGGCCCAGTATCGGTTTAACCAAATCGTGCCAATACAGGCAGAATTGTATTGGCCCAGTACTGGAAATACGGTACAGGTGTACTGTACAGGCCCAGTACCGGCCCGGTTAAGGCATATCCCTTCCTGTCTTAGTGCATTATGGGATATTTTAAAAGGGCCAGTACTGGCCCAGAATAGGCCCAGAACAGATGATATTGAGTGTACATACTGGCCCAGTACTGGCCCAATTATGGCATGGCACTTCCTGTTAGGAATTATGGGTATTCTTTTAAAACTGCCGTCTGCATTATAGAGATGACTGGAGACGGCATCACTCAAGTATCCTTTAAATGTGAGTTCAAATTATGACATCAAGATGAGTTTACTTAAGTTATATAAGTCTCTGATGTATTCATTGCATGTTTAATATCTTAATTACAATTGTATTTTGCTTTTACTAAAATCACTGTAGGTTTTATTAACATTATAAGCTACTGTTTATATAGTTAAACAAATTCAATTCCTGAAATGTCTTTGGAGACATGTTTTCTCTGTAGACCTACTTGTTCAAAAGAATCGTGTTTCCTTTATTTAGATAACATGTTGTGATAGATCTTCAATATGAATGACTCTATAACATTTTCAAGCATTAAGATTTTATTTTAAATCTGCCAGTGTTTGTGAAGCAAAGTTCCATGCTTATGATTTTTAAATATGTATAACTAACTTTAAGGATAGTTAGATTAACAATATAAGAATGCACAGCCTAATTACAATGACTTAATCAACCTTGATTTCTGATTATGCGAACATGTATATCTACGGTTTCAATGTATTAAAGTTACAGTAAAGGTCAGAGTAAATAGGGCCAGTACTGGCAGGACATGGTTAATAGTTCTGGCGTAATACTGGGCCAGTACTGGGACACTACAAGGACCGTTAAGGCTAACCTGTACTGGGCCAGTAAATGAAATGATACTGTTCCGGTACTGGCATTATACTGGCCCATTATTGGCCCAGTACCGTTAGCCAGTATTGGGCCAGTACCGCGCCAGTGTGCAAGTTGGTAAAGGGCCAGTACTGGATGCCTGAAACGGGCCAGTACCGAATGCCTTTACCAGCCAGTACAGGGCCAGTACTGGCCCAGTACCTTCATGTTTGCTGGGCCCGTTTCTGAGTAATATATGCTTGCCTCATAACACACAAGTAAGCGAAGAGAAAAGTTTGCAAATTCAAACCTGCTGTAGCAAATAAACACTTTCATTTTCAGTTTAAATAATGGTACCTTAAAAAGGTAACAAAAACCCGAACAACAATTAGGTTAACTCAAAACATAATTGAGGAGGCTTTGCGTTATGTCAATTTACAATGCAAATCATTACGCTGTTCATGTTTATATTTATATGAGCGTATTTGAAGAAACCTCAGCTGCTTAAGTATTATTGCCATGTTTTTCCCCCGCCAAATGAATGCAGATAGACATTGTATGACAAAGAGGTTATCATGTCCGTATGTTTTTGGATGGTAATTATCCCACATTAGGAATAAATGCTATGTATTTAGCTCGCCAAGGCTCGAAAAAATTTTTTATTCCTAATGCAGGACACACTCGCATGACAATATATGGTCTATGTTTGTTGGTGTTTTGATAGAATCGCGAAATGATGGGAAAATCAAATTCATCCATTTCTTTTTGGTTCATTTGCAACAAGCGAATTCCCATTCGGTTCTTTCCTTTTTCTTGTGTTCCATTACAGGATTGGAAATACAAATGTATTTCATTAAGTTGTAGCGTGGTGTAATAAGTGGCAAAATATGTGTGATTTTGTTTAATCTCTAAAGCTCTGTAATTTGTCTTGGTAAAACCGCCAGGCTCTATTAATGGGCTGGTAGTTTTAACACAGACTTATGATTTTATTCACCCTTTGCAAAGACACTGAACGATGCATGATGTGGCCAAATCTAATTACATATGATTAGAACGTATTCATAAATTAATATTACCCAAATCGTATTTACAGAACCTCTTACAGTTTTCCCTATGCCAATTCAAGGATATAAATTATACTGACTTGTCAATGAAAGTACATGTATGGTACTTATGTCTCCAAGGCATTAAATTGTGCTAGTCAAATATAGAGTTCGAAATCGAATGTTGCAAGTTGTGTTGAGGTATGAGTTTTGGTCTATGTGGTCAGAATGAATAATGTTAAAGTTGCAAATATAGATTAAAAGAGCCTTTAAACAGATGCGTTAAGACTTTTTTAGTAACACTTGGTTGAACAAACTTCTAAAGCCAGTCCAAGGTTTTATGAATGCCAAACAACAGCAGCTTATGAAATTTAAATGCTCAAGGATGATCTTCAAACCTCCTCATAATTGTAGTGACGGAAAGTAAAAAACTATCGAATTTTGGCATATTGATATAGACAGAAGGGTCACTTTTCGAAATTTCGATTTCCTTAAATGTCGGATAAAATGTTCCATATCGACTCTCTGAGATTAAAACCAACATAATCAGATTGATTTTGTGCTAAGAAACAAACGTGACTAAGTTTTAAAGGAGTTGATAACTTATAAAGGATTCAATGGAGAACAATAAAAATCAGTGTTTTCGGAATTTTGACCCCTGGTCACTTCAATGACCTGCCAAAACTGTTATGGGTAATTGTGGGGTACGATAAACATTTGCCTTAAAGAAGAATGGATCTGCATATGTGTATTGAAAATTCAATATTATACGTTTCCTTTTCGCAACGCTACGATACCTCAAAGGCATTTTCAATTTACATGATATTTGCACTAGTATATTCAGGTATGTGAACAAACTTTTGGCATGCAGCTGTATATTGTTTTAGCAAAAAGCTTAGCAATAATTATATGTGGAGCAACGTTAGGAGAGTTTCCATCGACACGATCGCTGAGTAAAGTAGATATCATAGTAATCGTAGTCGGAGCCAGACATTCAATTTCAGAAATAATGGATACATCATCTTTCCTTAGTAAATACATAAGATAAACCATTCATCTCTGACAAACCTGATTGAGGTATCTTGATTCAATAACTGTGCAATAGGCTATGCTGTCTATACGTAACACAATCACTCCGTCCAGAAAAACTTATACAGAATTAATATTTAACTGTATGAGTCTGATAAAAACCGGAGAGAGGTCGGCAAGTATGGATAAGAAAAAATGTGTTTCTGTAGTGATAACATTGAAGCGTCAATCAAGTAGAGAATAGTTACTATTGATAGATTGAAAATGTTGTTTGAGTAAAACTCAGTTGTGAACTTATATATCAATATTTGATACAACAGACTTCATTTAAAGTGTTCATTAAAGGATTTATTTCAATGAAATATGCCTGGGAAAACGATCACCACACCGGGGCAAGAAGAAATTTGACAGTTTGAATCTGGACTTTTGTCAATGATTCAAATTCATTTTTCAAACAAGTTAAGAAGTATAATTTCACGTAACGTATATTTAAACGACGAATTTAGCAAAATCATTGTTTTTCTTTGAAGAATACAAATTCTTTTAAGCAATGCCAGTTCAACTACTGAAATCTACCAGGTAAAATGGATTGGTCTTCTCTTCATTTAAGTGAAGTCTCTTCACACTGGGTAACACTGTTTTGATCGACAGATCAACGGATTTGAACCTAAGAAGTGTTATAACAGCAGATCGTCTGAAGACTCAGAAAGTGCTCCCCCTATATAAGGTTATCACGTGACAGAATGTGGACACCTCTGAGTACTGATGTCTAGCTCAATTCTGATTACTTGGATTGTATTGTAATTAGGAAGGTTCATTAAGCACATGTTTGAAGACGTAAAATGTTGTTGCTGTTCAAGTGTGAGACATTTTGTTAGACACTCTCATCAATAAACATAAATTAATTTCGATCTGATTTCATACATAATATTCCACAAGTTGAAAGTTATAATGTTATGGATAAAATGACTTGTAGTCATTAGTAAGACTAAGGAATCTTTGCATGAGGATTTGCCCAATGGGCGAAGGTTAGCGGGCAAATCCCGAGGGCTAGCATCCTTTATTTTCAATAATGCCTGCAGGTCATGTTTAATCCATTTTATAAACTGCCAACTTATCATAATTATGTTCATTTGATTTATCATGCAAAGTCAGATTATGTACAGTTCTAAATCAGACATTTGTCGTTAAATGGCCTAAGATTTACATTACTTCCACACAGCTGTTGTGGTACAGTGATAATGACTTTGGTTATAGGAGTAAATGGTTTCGAGACTGCCTTTGCCGAAAGGCACTGGCAGATTGAACAATATTTTAGATAATGTTCATAATCAAACTCTTACTCTTGCCAAAAAAAAGAGAAATATCTAAAGAATACAATTATTTGAAGAGGTATGTATCAACATAATACCCTGTCTGAAAGGACGATTATGTTGATAACAACCTGCATCCGAGGAACATTACGTGAATAATGCTTTGATACTGTAAAAGGAAATTATACCCTATAATGCCCTAAGAACAAGAGAGTGACGTCAATAAAGGTTTATAAACATCTTTTGACACATTGTTAATAGCATAAAGATAACGTTTTGTTCAAGAGTATTTGTATTCTGATAAAGAAATATTGAAATCCTTCAGCGCAAAGCAAAGTGGTATAACACATACTTGTTTACAACATAGGGTTCTATTACATCCGATAATGCCCTCTAAAACACAAGAATGACGTCTCTAAAGGTTTATAAATATCTTATACACATATTGTTAATAACATGAATACTACGTTCTTTATCTAGAGTATTCATTATGTGATCAAAGATTGAAATTCCCCAACGCAAAACAGCATGTAAGTTTGAAAATGTGTTATGCAACATACTTGTCCACAACATAGGTTTTCTATCATTTTCCATCTTCTGGACAAAACCTACCCTTAATTATGGACAACACATTAAACTCTTATAACAGGGTACAGAAACGGTCTTTATTAGATTTGTATGATTTCAATTTGTTTGATGATGACCTGAAATGATGTGTGCTTGGATTGCGTGTAAAATAAGCTTGTTGATGAAATACAATTGTCTCTGGCTGATTAACTGTTTGCTAACACATATTCCACTCTGACAAAACAAATCAATCAAAAATGATTCTATCAGGAATTTGTTTGTCCATCAAGGATTGAATTATTTTGGTTGGGGAATGTGGCTTCTCAAACTCATCTACGAGAAAGGGTTTTATAATTATCAATTTCACAGGAGATGACTTATATATTGAACACTCTATTATTGGTTTGTAAGCCATTTTAGCCATTCCGAACCTTTTCCCTCGAGCCTTAATTTGTAAGGCACACACTAATACAAAATGGTCATTATATTTAATGATTTTTGTTGAATATTTATTTTAAACTTTAGTTGGCCAAGTATAGATTTGTCTTGATTGTTTACTGCCAGCAAAGAAATATTTTATACCGTTCATAAAATCTTTTCTAATGTTGTACTAGTGTTGTACCGTACGAACAACAATGTACACTACAGAAAAACCCTTAACCTGGTGGTAAAAGAACAGAATACAACATAAAAATGTATCAGTATGTATTAATTCCACATTAAAAGTACTTTTAGTTTGGTTTTCTTCATCTTAGTGATTTGCAATTTTCTATGTGATTACAGCGATAACGAAATCTTTGTTAGATAAAGGCAATCTTTATCCCGTAGGTCAATAGAGTTAGGTGGGCTTGAATTATTAGTTACAACTAGTTGTACAGCATATTCAAGTGCGAAAACTAATATGGCAGTCCTTGAATCCTTCCGTCATATTCGAATCCTTACTACTATGGGTTACGTTTAATGAATGACATCATACTTATGGTTCCCATAATTATTAGGATGTCAAGGTAACAATCTAGCATATAGGTTGACCATCAATGTCTTGTTGAAAATATAGGGGGAGTGGGTGTTGGGGTCTACGGGCGGAACTCTCACCAACGGTTTATTAATATTGTCTAAACTTAAACTTTTCAAAAGAAATGAATTCATGGTTTGATGGCGAAATTGAATGTGCATTCTTTATGTTCGCAAATCCCTCTTTTAGTAGAATAGGGTGGAGTGTTATTGACCTTCAACTTGATTGCAAATGGCAAATTGCGTAAGAATATCAATAACGGATGTCTAAACTAGAGGATAGCATTTTATTCTTAGAACACTGAAGAGCGATAAATAAAGTGTATGAACACTAAAACTTTTCTTACTTTTTCATTCAACTGGCGATGTGTGGATTCTTAAGATGTAAAGAAACATCAATTTTAGTAGTTGGACGCCCATTGAGCTACACGTTTTAAAGTGAGTATGTTGAATGGTGAAATGCCAAACACCTATTCAATCTGCAGATAAACCTACATAACATTTTGGTTACAATGTACTATTCTTATAATTGCAAAGTAATATGATAGGAAATGTATTAGCTAACTTTCAGATAAAGGTTTTTGTTTCAGATTTGTCATCAGAAATTGTAATCAAAGTCTCGAATTTTTTTAAAACCATATTTCCCTATCAACAATGTATATAGGAATAGCTTAATGACCTGTCTAGTTTATCATGGGCCTTTGAGCTTAAACAATATTATGTGCACTGGATAATGACAGTGTCTCAGACACTTAGTTAACGGATGTTCACTCTAGACCACTTGAGACTTCAACCATGTTTACACTGGTGATATTGACCTTTCACCACAGTATCTCAACACTTTGTCAACATTTGTCCCCTTACGACTGACAGCTTTCGGTAATGTTTGCACGGATGAATTAGAATCTGAACTTAATATCTTTAAGGGGAATGCGTTACCGAGTCTCATTATCATCATAGAGAAGTTAGACACTTTATATACCTGTTGAAAATGACGTGAATGATAAATTTGCTTTGCTTGACAATGTACTTAAATAAATGTAATGATTAATCAAGTAAAGTGTACCCACAGTAAACTCTACCTAGAACAATAAAGAGCTCCGCCTCTGCAACAAAGGAATGTAGCCAAGGGAATAATCATCATTTCGGAATAAATTACAGCCCACACAAACAAGAAATGACACCCACGTTTGTACAGGCAGATCACGAAGTTAACAGTGTCAGCGATTCCTTTTCAACAAAATTACTTCAAAATAAAGCTGTACACAAGTTTTAGCATCAGAGCAACTTTTCGTTTGAAGAAATAGATTGATGTCACGCTTTACAAATTCTTTAAATGAAATGAAAAACATTTATACAGAGATAACCTTTGTCCGAATGATCGGATGTATCATAATTTTGCTAAATGACCAAATACAGTCACTTGCACCTTTATGACTTAAGATTACGCATTCGGGATGTTCGTCACTAAACAGGTTTCTTAAAACACTATATATGACATCATCAATTCCAGGGTGTTACATGTTAATATTTGCAATAGGGTCTTGCTCTCATAAACCCTTAAATGCTGATGTCCTAGGTTTTCTTAAATAAATCAACAAAGTAAAACAGAGACTTGATTACAATACAAATAATTGATAACAAAACTTTTATTGATAATGATTAGAGCAAAAATAACTGGATCCACGTTTGTTCACTTGCATTGGCAGAAATGCTACAACCAAAAATAATAACATATCTTGTCCGATCCTGGTCAATATTCCATCTTGATGATTGGATTTTCACTGCAGTATGAAACTGAGTTATGGTAGTGGGGTCTCACATCAGTGAAATCCTTTAATGCATCGAGAGGCATGTGGAATAGACCATTAACACATCTGACCACCTCATAACCCCAATAAGTCGCGAAATGACCTCCGTAGCTTTATTGATAGCATTCTACATTCCTATGTTGACTGGCAGTCCAGTCCTTGCTGCTCTTTTGTGATTACTGCCTATAAATAGTGTCTTATTATACAATCAAAATTGTTTGCTTGTAAAACATTGCAAAAGGATGAGGCACTAAAAATCAAATGGAGTTGCATTGTTGAAGAGTAAAATCACTTTAATCGATGAGCCTGACATTAACTTACATTTTCTGTAGTTGCAAACATAATATTTATTGAATAGTTTTGGTTTTGTAAGTAATTATTTAACTGCGTGCTAATCGTTTATTTAACAATGAAAATATCCAGAAAAAAGAAGCAGGAATATATAGGCGAGAAAATTTAGGCAGTGGATACACTGTGTCTAATTACTCTTTATCAAATATCAATCAAACCGATTCAAGCTAAATGTGGTTTCATAATTCCATTAGGCATTAACCTGGTTCTTCTGATTGAATCTTTTCCAGTGATGCCATCACCTGCGTCAGTGAAGAGAGGATAAAATCGTGTTTCAAAACTTAACTGATGGAAAGATTCAGATGGTGCATGTGAAAAGATGTAATTATGAATCCTGATCATGTCTGGGACCCTGGAATCAGAGGGAGAGGCATGCTTCAGGACTTACAGTGGTAAAAGATCAACATCAAAGTTCTTAATCAGATCACCAAAACGTGTTGTTCGATATCTTCAATAAATCTAATTGTATCTGACTGTAACTATAGACGAGACGAATTCTTCAGATTAAATGACACATTCTTCTAAATATAAAATATATATTATAAATGTAAAAGTGATACATATATTGTGAAAATTAAGTAGTTGTCGTTTTTGTTTATTGCTATCATTTCACCTTATAGCACTAGATAACTTTTATTGCAAAAAGAGTATTGATTGCTCGAGTGGAAAACATTCTTGAAAATATTTATACTATGACGATTAACATTTATTGATTTGAGTTGGATACAATCAGACCTAATCTTCTTGAAGAATTGTGATAGACATAAAACGTTTATCAAAAGAGTAATAGTAGATCAAAGATAAGTAGCACGGATACAAAAACTGTAATATCTTTATGAATTTTGTTTCAAAATAACAAGTCCCTTACCTAAAAAGAACAAATCAGCATTTACATATGTTTCAAATTACAATTAGGGAATGTTTTATCACCTAAGTTATTTCCGTTTACATTTCCGTTTCCTTTGTGCTTACATTACCGCTTCGAGGTTGCAAACGAGAGCAATTATAAATAAACATATGTGCACATAGTTGTATGATATTTACTATAAACATTTGCCTCGGTTCTTTTGAACAGGATGTCAGATAGAGACACTATAACTGTTTATGTACAATGAAATAATATTTTTTAAAAATAAAATATAAAAAATAATTACCCAATCGGTGAATGGGAAACTAATGGTATTAACTACGTATATATCGATTAACAGATATGTTTTACTGCCATAAACAGGTCAACACTGACACAAAGGAACTTATTATTGAAGCAAGGACAAACTCAACAGCACGTATGAATGTATGTATGTATGTACGATGCATGTATGCATGAAGGTATGTAAGAGTGTATTGGTTACATATCGACAATTTTCTATATGAAACTCATACGCACATTCTTTACGTTTTTAAAAGTTTGTTTCCTTATTTTCTGACATAGTTCCTATATAATTTTGTAATTTTGTGTTTGCTCACGTTAGACTTATTCACCCGTCATTTTGCCAAGAGTTACAATGTCTTTTGTAGAAGACGAAAACCTATTCCTATTACACCACCTGAGTCCGACAGCTTCAAACTGCCTTTACTAGCTTCTGCAAGCAAGTGACTTCTTTTGAGTTTTATGACCTTATCCTTAATCCAAGTCCCAAATCTTAATAAATCTAATTGATGAAACGCACTTGTTTGCGGACGGTAGAAGAAAGGTGATACTTGAATGAGGCCGTGAATCAATAAAGCATTGTAGGATGCCATCAAT
The DNA here is from genome assembly GCA_921293015.1 of Phorcus lineatus. Classification (NCBI taxonomy): domain Eukaryota; kingdom Metazoa; phylum Mollusca; class Gastropoda; order Trochida; family Trochidae; genus Phorcus; species Phorcus lineatus. The sequence goes on along the minus strand of OV121087.1, from coordinate 1,063,779 downwards.
AAGTCTGCAAAGGGCATTTTACGGCTTATTGGGGCCATGGCGTGGTCAGATTTGTTAATTGTTCGATCTAGATACATTTCCCTTTCTTCTGATAACTTTTATTCACATCCAGTCATTATTCATTTCTCCCATAGCTCTTAGATGGTCACAGACTTCACAAATCAGATAATCAGCAAGAATTGAATGAGCAGTGAGAAGTTTGTTATTGAACAATAATTGTGTGAAGTAAAAGTGCATCATGAAAAGTGTAAACTTAATTGCTGACATGTAAAATTAACTGCACTAAAATATGTATTCGAGGACAAATAAAGAAATTACAATTTGTTAAGTTATAAAAATTATTCAATGCTCAATGTTTTCTGGTGTCGATTATGTTATATTACATTTCATTTACATGTCATGATTTTAAATCGACCATTTGCAATTGTTGTTCAATTCAGATAAAAATATACAACCTTTCACTACCACTGGACTCAATATATTATCCTTGTGTGGTGTTTTGCGTGCTTCAGAGACCCCGAGAGCTTTGCCAGCCGGAGCTCAAATGCTCCTTGCTCTCATGCTCCTGGTAGGGGCATCCAAGTTGGACAGCTCGACGGGTAGAGGCCAGACCAAATTTGAGTCCATGTAAAACCTGTATTCTATCCTTCACTGGATCTTTCTGTCCGTCTTTATACAGTATAATACTCGATATGAGTTTCAACTTGAAAACATAAAGGTCACATTTAATAATGGTACGTTGTCCATATGAGTCTCGTATATGGCAACATAGGCTGACAAGCATAGGTTATTTTCATATCTTCGTCACGTTCGTCGTTGGAGATATTATTATTGATTTTTGCTGAACTTAATTCTAAATTTGTTGGTAGCATAAAAACCATCAATGCATTGCTTGTCACAATGTAGGATCCCAACTTCCGTCACCTGACAGCTGTTTGCACTGAAAAGCCAATGAAGAAAACGATCAATATCACAGTTAAACAATTCTAACATTGATCCTCCACACTTTTCGATAAATTATTTCAAGATATATTTTCATGGAAACGGTACAAAATAGTTTGAAGATGTTGAAGACCTTAAAAGACACATTTAGACACGATGGTTGTAACATATGCTAAATTTTATATGATAAAAGAAATAGACGCGCATATATTATTTCATCTGTACAAACCGGCGGACGAACAAAAGTGGGTCATATTCAAACCCCTGAAAGTTGACTTTTGCGGTGGATAATTATTGATTATCACTTAACATAGATATATTGTATATGAGACGGTTTCTAGCATTAGAACCATCTAAGCACTGTTAATTACAGTTTGCAGATCGTGACAGTTGACAATACTGAAAATGCAAACAAGATTTCTAACCTCACAAAACAAAGATAAGACAGAGATCCTCCAGCTTCAAGACTGAGTACGTCTTTAAATAATTTTGATTCAGGTTGATTGCCTTTGTTAGCCGAATATTTAATTATCACAGTAGCACAGATCCCTATGGTGAAAAATCATGAACCGTCACCTTACAGAAATGTCCCGTGGTGCTCAATAATTTTTTTCTGAATAATGATGATAATGTCTTAATGCATAATTGAAAATAAAGTTATAATCACTACGATACACGGCAACAGATAATGTTAATATACACATTCACTTTAAGACAGATCATTGACATCATTGATGCTAATTCTACTATTTTTAGATAAATCGCTCCTCTTTATGAACATTCAAATGAAATAATAATATTCATTACTATTACACTAATTTTATACTATATTAATGTTTACCGATAGTCCTGCCATTTTGTTTCATGAGAAAATCGAAACCTGTTCTTTCTGAATGATAAGTATATCATATTTCTTTACAAATGGAGAGTTTACATGGAAGAACGTAGAAGAAATGGTTAATTCATTCCTCTGAAAACATTCTCTTCACCAGTGTATGACTTCACAAAATTGTTAGCATTGTGTATTTCATTAAACATTCCCATATTCTGCAAGTGTTGCTGCTCTTTTAATTGTTAAGGAGTCCCTGTGAACTGGATTCCTCCACGCAAACGCCAAGCAAAGCTTTCATGCAACGCAATGAAATGGACAGCGTATGCCATACATTTCATTTGGTTTGTTATGCAAATTGATAGGTTACTTTATTTTAAGAAACTCAAAACAGCGATAGTGCTGCCAAGGAAACATGAATGTTATAATCACCCATATGTTCATATTTTCAACACATAATACTGGAATGTCGATAGCAATGTTCACACGAATGTAATACACAATGAATGTTGATTATAAGTAATACCAGACTTATGTTATGTACTAAGATAGACATTATTAAGAATTTATTAAGAATTTAGGTCATAAATGTCCTCTGCAACAAGGGAACTACTCCAATAAACACTACCGAGGTTGATAATAGCTTTCATTTTGGGAAGGAAATCCATAGGGTGTAGCACGTTTTGCCCAAAGGAATGCATAAAGTAGTTAAAGATAGCAAGGTGTCCCACTCTGCTGGAGTACTAGTGTCACAGAGGAGTAATTAGAGTTATCCACTTGACGCCTCCTAGAGGAGATTAAAGACAGTCACAATGATATGGGCGTTTGTGGGTGGCTCTTTGCGAATGGTTTTAATGACCACACTACAATTATTATAGTGCACTATAGTATATTGCCTTATAAGTATTCAGCCTAACAACCTATTCTTTTATTGATGATAAAGAAAGCGAGTTTGCGAGGGTACCAAGTATGTCCGTGAATTGATGTTCCTTACTCGACTGTGAAGATGACACATTTTGCATGTACTTATGTTTCTGGGGATATTTGGAGAAAGAAAATTCCGAGAAAATGGGCTACATAGCATTTAATGAGTGTTTTGAGCTCCGAAAATATAACATATTTTCTCAATATTTAGAAAGAAAATGGACACAGACATTAAATGGACTTTGTAGTCCTCTTTATGTGAAGTTACATGTATATGCACTACATTGGCAGCGATACTTATTATGTTTTTGTTTTTGGAATTATTAAGAAATTGACATTTATTTCATATGAAAAACTAACACTTATGGAAAATATATTAATTATATTTATCGATCCGAACTTTGTTTCAATATTTCAAAATGATGTGTTTTTTTATAGAAATAGATTGTTTAAAAAGGAAACGAAAACCCTCTATCGTAATGCAACTTTGAATTGTAGGCTGCATATGTCAGGTTATAACACATATATTAAGCTTCATGAATTCATTTCTGGTGAAGGAAAAAACTATTCTAGTCACTTTAATGTAACGCATTTAAGGTGTCAGATGATGGCTTTCCCTCAAATAAGCTTTTTACTAATGGCACCAAGTATGGTTGTAAGTGAAATAACTAGATATTTTGATTCAGCACATAAATCGTGTGAATCAATGTCCATACATCATTTTGTCCAGATACCATACTCTGTCTGATGTTGAATGATCTTCAATATTGTTACTGAAAAGCAATTTATTCTATAAGATTGGCCAAATATGCACTACTCTGTCAGTCGCATTCTACAAATGACTTCTTCGGTTTGATTTAATGTAAGAAATTCATCTGATTGTCTTTTTAAGTTATATGATTTTCCTTTTAGCTGCTAATCTGTTCGATTTGTGATTTCAAAAGTAAAATAAACAAATAACATACGAAATGCATACGGATATAATTACTAATGTGTTGATGGGCCAGGTAAAAAATCGGCACTGGCACTTAGTGTCTTATCGAGGTCATGGTGCTGCCAGGTTTGCGATTGGTCTCATCTATATACTCCCATGTGTATCATCCTGGAGAAGAGCGGTTACACTGCTCTCCCAAATCCATATATAAACATATAATTGTGAGCCAATCAAATAATCAGCCAAACAGTTGCGAGAAGATTCTTATTAATCGATACATACTCTACCTTTCATTTAATCTAACTGTATTTCAGCAGTATCTTATATAATAAAGAATGTTCATCTGTAATTGTCAATAATCATTTTGAGTCGAATATTTCAACTGAATGAATTTTGTTGCTTTTAGTTTAGATTTAAGATACATAGTTTAGAGTTCAGATTCGGGATATTAATGTGAATTTCCAACCATTTACAAATTACAATAGACACATTTTGCATATGTTGAAAGATTCCTGCTTCATGAGAAGTCATACATCACGCATCATCCTAAATCAATGTAAGTTTGATTTTAAACTACAAAACTATAGCAATTGTTCGTAATAGCGACAAAAAAGATATCATATCAGAGAAATACAATATGACCTCACAAGGTCTTGCTGACAAACTGGACCATTTTTCAATAAATCATAGGAGCCCCCGGGAAATCAAACTGTCTGAAGAACTTCCACTGTAGCATGCAATGTCGGGATTTCTTCCTTAACATCGTTAACACGTCATTACACTCTGAAATTGACTTATGAAGTGAACACATTATTCACCCCAATGCACTGGAGAGATAATTATTAGTCATATCAATTAAACAGGTGATACACTAATGCAATAAGTATTTAGCATGTTGCTATTTCTTTTGTGCTGAAGTAACCTTTTTCATTTCGAAAAAGTAAACACTACTTGTTTGATCTAATGGCCATAATGAACATAGTTCTGTTTATTTATTTTGTTCAAAGCACGTTGACCCCCAACTCACTCACTCACTCACTCACTCACTCACTTATTTTGTTCTGTAACGTGTTACCAATTTGGAGTCATAGCTGGCCGTTTAGAATACTTGTAACATTTTTTGTATGTTACGGTAATTGATTATTGATAAATAACATAGATAATTGTTCAGACATTATTTAAGTGCAGATATCATCATGTTTCCTAGTACATATAGGACGTGAAGTTTATACGGTTTTTCCCCTTGAAGAGATTGGTATACCTAGTACTAGTGATGAATTAAAAACATTAAATTCGGAATTAATGTATCGAATGTATAGCTTGCTTCATCAAACAGAGATGGTAGCTTTCCTTTCTTATATCAAAACAAATTGCAAACCAACTAACACCATAAAGTTTCATTATGTAATGAAATATACACTTTATAACTTCGAACCTTGTAATTGGAATTTTTAAACTGTAAGAAAAAGGAGAGACAGGTGTTAGCAGAATAAAACATGAAGGCAGTTAATTTCTACATAGTTTTTAATGTCCAACTTGACAAAATTATTCATACTCATTAAACCTTGAATTTGATAAAAGAAGCGTTATCAAGGTAAAATGTTTATGACATGACAGGCCTATTTCGAAAAAAACACAAGAGGGAAATATATTCAAGAACACACCAGAACATTATTTCTATTTTTATTAATTCATTTTTTAAGGCAAATGTAATCCTGAGATTGCCCATATTGTGAGAGATATTTACATTCTGAAAGCACAGTAGCCACTCTACGATTGCCACGATCTTGTTCAATTGACTTATATATTGATAGAATAGATACTGATGTTCTTAGAATGATCTGAGGTAGTGAGCAGAGCTGCGCTTATAAATTGATGAAAAAAAGACATTCTTGCTTGGTATTCATTTCAACATATTACTTACCAAATTGAAATTGAGTTTAATTACACTTTCAGGCGTCCAATTCAAAACTCATATCTAGAGGAAATATTTAATAGATTTGTGTTCTTATTATCATTGAAAAGGCAAATAAATTGAAGTTGTAATAAGATATATAGCTTGCGCATAAGGGATAGATAAGATCCTGACAGACTCCAATATTAGGAAGGTACAATTTCTCTATCATCCATATATCCATTAATTTGCATAAATAAACTTGATCATACTACAACAATTAGAAGAAAACTATATGCACGTTTAACCGATTTGGAATCAATTCTTACCAATCATTCGCTCGTCTACTATTTGTATTACACAAGTGGCTGGAAAAAGAAATTTTGATGTCAGTCAAGTATTTCTAATGCAGTGAATCGAACTTTGAGACTCTAAGAGGTTAATGAAATTTATCAATCTTTAGGGATTGTGATATTAAACTTGTGTAGCTTAATAACATTAATGCCTTAACAGTGTTGGCTGAATTACTGTAATTACCTGTCTGTGGCAGTGCTACAACAGTATCATGAGACAGTACGTGAACATTAAATGCTAATAGTGTCCCTATGAGCAGTGGGCGTTAACTCTCAGACAGTTTCCTCTTCAGTTGGTTTCAAATAACTACTCTTAGTATCCGTGACACAGTTCTATTGTTGGGTTCAAAAGGCAACATGATTTTCTCTTTCAATAGATTGGTCTTGACCTTGTTATTATCATCCTCACACTGATGAGGTATTTGCAGTGGTATTAAATTTTGACTATTTGGTTAAAACAAATGTAGAATGAATATGATCTGGATATAGCAATAGTAAGTTTCTACCTTAATGCTTAATCTGTACTTAGTTGGGCGCGAGTCGGATGTTCAATTATAATATTCAAGAAGAAAATAGGAAATTAACGGTGTTAATATCTACACCGAAACGTCGCATCTCTTTGCAATAAAGAAGTTGTTAAACCATAAATTTCCTATTTTCTTCATCATACCAACTTCTAAAATGCCACTCAAAGAAGCTATAATATTCAAGTCGCGATGGTGTTTTTAAAATAACTGTTCAATTGTAGTAACATGAAATATCAGCAAATATGTTGCAATTATTTTGACAATTTACCAACTTGGTAAATCCTCACATATTACTCATCAATAGAGATATATTGAAGTTGAAGATTCTAATACATCAGTTATATTTAATGAAACTTGTAAAGAAGGGTTTGCGGAACAGGGGAAGTGGAGCACAGGCATCATGATCAGTTCCAAGATCAAGCAGAGTTCTGTGGATCGTCATTCTAATTAATGCACTGTACCATGGTCAGGGATGATCTGGTAAATGACCTTATAAACAAAACCTGTGTGGAAAGTCCCTCTCAATTTAATTGAAGGGCCACTGGTTTGTCACCGATATGAAGTATTTAAACAATGTTTTCTTTCGATTCGTGTGTCCAAGTATTTTGGGTTTGACCTTCGTGGTTACTTCATTTATTACAAGTTAACAAATAAAGCACTTTGAAGCTCTTCTATGAGAAATAGATTTTGTACTTGTACGGTTTTTGACATAATAACTTGTTAGCATGATTTTAGTGCTTGCAGATGATGCAATCCGGTTTGACAAATGGCTTCTTTAATTTTGACCTTTGTATAGTTAATTATTCTATAGCTTTTATCTTTCAAGGAATACTAATGTTAATCTAAGAGGAATATTGTCACAATTTGCACTAAATAGAATTATCATCCTCTCGTTTTTGCCATGACTAATGGTAATTTCTTAATATTCTTATGAGAAAATGATATGTTGACTTGCTTCTTAATCTTTCCTAGGCTGTAATATTGAACATGAAATTAATATTGAAAAAGAAATGGAGAATAATGCAAAACAATATTGACTATAATATTACCCCATGCGTACTTGATGGATATCAAATTTTAGAAATTAATCAATTGAAATGAGATAGGTTACAGTAAATTGGAAAGAGTGTCGGATATAAAGATCTTCGATACCTTATTGAAATAATATGAACATTTTTATAGAGCACTATTCAGTCTTGAATTGTCTATCTCAGACTTGACTAGATATTTTTTTGACAAAAATTACCTTAAGTTTGTTAAATGAGCATTCAACATGTAATATGCGGACAAGGTTAACTGAAAGGTGTACAAATTTATGAATTGAAGTACATTATTGTCTTACATTATTTGGTTAGAGTATTAACATGTATAAAGTTAACTTTTCATTGGCTTTAAGTATCAACTACAGTCATATTCAACACTTAAATATATTAATAACAAATAGGGAATCTGCTTTTGCCATCTGAAGTCCCATGAGCTGCATGTATAAGAGAACTTAGCAATTATTAATTAAGCTCAATTTAACTATTTTTTGTTACACCACTCTTGTCTCTCTTCAGCCACCTATTGTTTATAACGAATGCCTAAATATTAAGCCATCCAAGAATATGCAAAACCCTCTATTGGCCAGATACTCATGTTCCGAAGAATTCCTAAAGGATTTTACTTGTTAGAGGATCATTAATGACTTTTACACCCGATGCCCTAAGTTACAATTAAGATAGTTTTCGCCTGGGAATCAGTATGCATCAGTCACTCGTTATGATTTCAGAAATAGTTATCTGAAATTGATATTAAATAAGTTATCATTTGCAACGTAAAGTTAAATGAATATCATGTTTTATTCTCGTGGAAAAGGGTCAACAACATGAGTTGTTTAATAGCTTGAAAAGACTGAAAAGTGATCGTGAAAGTTCTTTTAAATGAATTGTTTTATGTAACATAATTTACTCATTTAAGAATCTTTCGATATAGCATATGCAACAGTTTTTGTTGGGGTGAAATCAAAGATAATGTGCCTGTTTTTAATTGCAATAAACTAAATGGTAGTGCTTTTATGGTTATGGACTCAAATGCTTTCAGAGATTTTAATCTTCAAAGACCTTGCATTAAGATATTTTATTCCTGTTAAATATTATCGACATTACCCAACATTGCTTAATCAAGGCTGCAATGTGCAACTAATATACATGGACCATTCTGTTCTCGGGAATGTAAATCTAACACATGACATGATCACATTGTCAATTTCCTTTCAACACTTTTTGAAGAAGGCCTAAGGGTGTCTTAAACAAAAGCTGTCTTTGAAATAGCTTTAGTTTCTGCGTTTGACACTTGTTTCTCAAAGAATAATTTGAAAGTCTTTACAAGCATTGTAAAAATCCCTTGAAGACACTTTAATTGCCTTGAATTGGTATAAGATAAAACACATACTAAAAGGGATATTTGATGTTCAGATAATTAAAGTCTTTTTTTCAAAACCAACATTTCCTTCAAAAGTTCGACTGTATAATCTAAACTTTGTATCTTACAATTATACTGATGAAAGTCAAAAGTATGAAGAAATCAAACAATACTTTCAACCAAATTAATTTGATAAATGAAGGAAATTAATCATTGGTATTTAAAAAAGCAACATACACCTCATAGCAATAGACATGGATTAAAGCACTGACAGACTTCAGGATGATATGCTTTTAAAAAAAGGTCTAGTTGAGAAGACAGCTGTTATTTCAATTTAATTTTATACTTTTCTTTCACAGTCAAACTTTAATAAAAGATAGTCAAACTTAGCAGAATATTTTACGTCGTGGATTTTACTTGCGGCAGGAAAATTAAATTAGAAAACCCCCTCCTGTGAGAAATGGCCCATTACAAGTACAGAAATTCCTTTAAATATTCACTTAATATCGGATTTAAAGTAAAAAAAAACAGTGACAGATTTCTTCATTTACATACATTTATGGAACGAAAACATGTATTTTGCAATGATAAGTAAAACAGTGGTGAAACCCTGCGACTTTAGAAATTAACAGTCGTTCTAAATTATTAAGCATTGTTTAAATATGGTTTAAACATGTAATGACGGAAGCCAGGTTGGGCACATGTATGTCCCAGTCATCCAGTCACGTTAAACTGCACTTAAATACGTGAATGAGGCAAGGGAACTTTCGCTTGATAATAAGAAACTAGTTTTGATGTTTGAAAGACGTTTTCATTACATGACATGGTATCTTGATTTTGACATCAGTTCTATTAAAATATTTCTGCAGCAATACAGCGCCATTTCGGTGCGGTTACTATTTTATAAGCCCCATGTAAGTGTAATTAGCACAAATGACACAATCGTGCATCCTAGAAAGAACACTGGTCATGGAATATCAGCTGTAATTTAGATGTCCAAAAGCATGTTCGGGCGTCCTAACTATGAACTGGGATGTAGATGGTTTAACACTGTAATTCTTCAAACATGTTCTTGTCTATGAGACCACAGATTCTCTGACATGAGTCTAATTCTTCTTACGTGACAGTTCTAAAACACTTGATCCGGTCATGCTATCTTCTAGAAAATCTTCAATCCAACTTAATAGGTTAATGCTAGACCGAAATTTCTGTCGCCGAATGCTCTATTCTCACAAGATAGCCGCATACTAACGACAGAAGGAGGCTATCGTTGAAACAGGGTGGAAATCTGATTTTTTAATTTCGACTTGAGAGTTCGCTTAAACTTCCGCGAATAGTTACTTTATCATATTTTAAACGATTCAATAGCTTCACTAATCTCTACCAACAAGTTTCTGTGTGAAAAATCAAAGTTAACTTTTCATTTATCGGCACTTGACGAAACTGTGTCGTACGCTGCCATCTTGAAAGTGCCAGCCAATCAGAAACGACCATGATGACTAGCGAGGTCACAATGAATAAAATTAGCGTCAGTGCCGTCAGCTGTATTTCGCCCGTCGCTTTGTTTTTGCTTTTGCGTCGGGACGAACTTGCCGTTGTTTGGTTGGTCGGTGCCTGGTCTTCGGACGTCAACTCGCCAGGTCACTATGAATAAATTAGCGTCATGCTGTATCTATTTTTGGATCATTTGCCGTGATCTGATTGGTCGATGCATTCACCCGCTATTTACAAGATGGCGGCGTTTGTTGATGTTTCAGTCGGCCGGACGCTTGAAGATTTCGCGGCCGTCTAAAGATAAAGTGCAAGTGATTTCGACATCGATGGTAGTTAAAAATAATTCTTGCAAGGGATTCCAATCGATTTAGACTATCAAGAAAAAGTTTATGGCGTGGGAAATGACCGCAACATAGCAAAAACAGCGCATACAGTACTGTACGCGCTCGCCCACCCTGTTTTAACCATAGCCGGTCTCTACCTGCTATCCAATGGGGTTGCAGGTAGAGCCTCTCGACCTAGGTTAATGCCAAATCTAGGCAAGATACCCATGAAACCGCATTGTCAGCTAATTACTTTCACATTTCTTTAATCTGTCCTCGATTAAACAACATTTTAGAAATACTATTTATCTTTTGACCACAAAAGCAGATCATGGCATTACGTAGAGACGATTCAATCCAAATAACTACATGTAAGTTGATCCCAAATTGAAAGAGGAACAGAAATGTTAGCTATACTCTTAGTAATTTTTTATTTGAAATGTTTTATTAATAACAAAATTGCTTTTTTTTGTAATCGTTTATCTTATATCTTTTAAATCCTAGATAATTAATCAGTGGTTATTGTTATTCTTATGATTGATTGTTCACCTACAAGAGGTCTTTTTAATTCTAACTGCAGGTTGACAATTAACTAGGTGCATGGTACATAAGGGTGTTTTATACAATTATTAATTGTAATCTCTTAATCGTCATGGAAGTAATAAAGAACTCACAAAATTGTAACATCACCATTTCTGAAAATATCATAACCACGAAATACCAATTCTCGTTAAAGAGTATACTAATAATAAAATCAATATCTTTTCCAATGCACTTACTACCATCGATTTATAAAAAAAACTAGTGAATATAGATATACAAATTTAAAAGGGGGTTTATCAACTCACTCTTTTCCATGTATGATATTACTCTTACTTCGCCCAAGCTGTGAAAAAGCATCTTCAAATTGATCGACGCCATCACCGGAGCCCCCTTTCCTGATATGTGTCCCGAATCGGACCTTTGAGACTGAGAAAGTGATGTAACTGATTCAGCTTTAAACATCAGAAATAATAATGAAGTGACAATTAGAATTGGAACAACCCAAGAGAAAAGAAATGAACAAAAATGAAAACACATGTCAAATATTAAACCACGTATTCCCTTTAAGTGTATAAAAAGATTTCCAAAATATGTTTTGTAGACTTCGAAAACTTTATGAAATTCCTGAAATATACCTAAAACGTTTCAGTGATTTGTGCTTTTCTGGATATTTGTAAAACAGCAAATTTCACTCAGTCTCACTAGAATGTACATGTATATGTCAAAGTTATTTTCTTGAAATAATCCTGTGGCTTGTGTCTACTTACAATCTGTGAAGTAGTGTAGGACAGGACATTTCTTTTTTGTAAGAATGTAAAAACGTGGAAGAGAAATCCTCTTTTTGTCATGTACTCTGTTGATTATTTCCATTGACTGTGTTCTTTGCAAATACTCTCTTTTTACGGATGCTACATAAATTTTAAAAAATATGATGACATAATCTTTTTCTACTTCCTTTTAACATGTCACAAGACCAAAACAGAGATAAGTATTTAATTATTTTGAGGACGTTATATACATATACTTGTGTCAAAATGATAATTCTTAATACATTTCGTAGCTTAATAAAATATTGCAACACTAAAATCAATCTTGATGTTTTCCAATATTACCAAATCATCTACTTGACGTACAGCTTCATTATTTTATCAAATGCAGGTAGTGTGGAAGTTTGTGTAATTTGGACTTTCTTTTTATCTTCTCATTTTCTCTTATGTTTGTGTCTACAGCAATGGGTCAAAGTAAGTAACTTCAGATACTCACTACTTTTCACTAAACATATTAAAATGCTTTGCAGAATTTTAAAGTTGGGACTCGTATCCTACAATTATCACCTTATATTAATCTCAACAGTGAGCATATCAACGACAACAGCTGTACGTTAATTGGCATCACAGAGCTGGTACTAGGAATTGATCAACTAGCTTATTGCTAAATCTAAATTGGACCAGTGACTTCAGTTTCTGTCTTTAGATTTTGGACTCTGCGTGTGTCATTAGCTGTTCGGGTAAGGCAGTAATTACTCCCGAACAAATGGAAAAGTCTACTTTTGTCTCCGGTATCCTGTTTGATTATTCCCTAGGCTATAGTCCTAAATTACATGGGCGAAGTAACCATGGTGAAGTTGACTGTGAACATACTTATTTGATTATTGATTTTTCAATTCCAGTTTATTTTAAAATGAAATTGAAGATTTTCAACTTTAAGGTGATACTCGTGAATGGCCTTTGATTTATATTAGCTTTAAAATTCGTAATGCTGCATAACGTTAGTTTGAAAAAAAACCTTTTTGTTTTAAGGATATTATACAATGTTATCTCCGACCTGCTAAAGCACATACTGTTGAAATCACAGAACTTATAGTTCTAATTGGGGAGAGATGAAGCTATTAATCTGTATTCTTTATGTATACTGTCTATGATGGTATATAAAACGATTTTATTAAATTAAAGAATAGGAATGTATTTAACTCTCAAAAACATTTCTATTCTAATAAAGCTTAAAGTTTAAAAAAAGTAAAGGTCAAGAACTTATACCCAGGCTTCAAATAACTCGCTGGTTGTGGTTGTAATAACCTCAGATTTTATTTTTTTATTTCACTGGAGACTTTAAAGTGGTACTGAGGAAATGTGAACAAGTCTGCCTTCTGCCAAGAGTTGTTACAGTTTAAAGACATAAGGAGAATGATTCTTCAATTTGTTGCATATGTTGGTTATTTCTCAAAAAAGGCTTAAGTCGTGATATGATCATCAGAACTAGTAACACTGTATTTCACATTCTTCTGACAAAAATGCGTCGTTTGGCTTGATAAAGTTATACTCTAGCTATTTAGGAAAAGGACATTTCATTGAGAACATTTTTCGCTTCTTTTTGAAAATCGCATTTCATTAAACTGAGAAATGAACCAGAATATTGGAAGTTTGCTGTGGCCAATTCCACTCTCTCAACTTACTGGTCAAACTTTAAAATCAATTATACTGTATTATAATTATCTGTGATTACATTGTAGTTGATATGATCGAGTAACTTTTATTTAAGGATTGTTTTACATTTTTTGTACCTCTATCGATGTATAACAGCAACAAATTGTATAACATCGCTTAGTACATCGATTAGAGGCACAAAAAATGTAAAACAATCCTTATAATTACAAAATCAACTCTATTTTCAAAGATTTTCTGAATACTTTTAACACATATTGAATATTTGTCGTCAACATTACGTTAGTTTGCAGCATGGGGGAATCAAAATTGAGAAATTCATGTACTAAAACGGAAGATGATTCAATTTCGTTTTTATAAGCAATGACGCTCATGCAATCAAAGTTCGTCTTAACTTGAGTCCGCATTTTTGGAATTACCCTCATTTGCATATCACATGACATTCAAAATGGCTACCGTTTGTGAAACGATTCGAGCTACATGTATCAAACTTCAGGACTGGAAGAGTTTGCAGTGTAGGTAATAGGGGGACGACACTATAATCTGGTTTTCAACGCAGGTATGAAGACGTTGACATTTCCTATTTTGCAAAAGTAACGCGATGTTGTCATGCGATGTTGTCATAACCGGACTAGCCGTTGCGTCATTTTGTTCTGTCAGATTGTGACGTCATCAAGTATGAATGCACGAGGTATAACTGCAAATTTTTCTGCATTCATCGAGAAAGGGTTGCAAGTTTTTGAGAGCTCTCGTCCAATCGGAATCACCGAAAAACGTGTAACATCATTTTGTAATTATCTATCATTGAACGTAAAATATTTTGAATGCAAAATAAAGAAGGGGAAACGTATATAGTTTTGAGTCAATCTAGAAATAGTGACAAATTTCCTTGCATTGCCGCAAAAGCCCAAAACTGTCCAAGGTGATTGAAGCTCTTGACATATACTCCTTAATAAAATGACAAGAATACAAAATCTAAAATATACCCCTTAATAAAATGACAAGAATACAAAATCTAAAATAAACGAAACGCTAGATTTGAACAGGTATTTATCTGAGTACTTGGTCAAATAAACGTTTATTTTTACTGTACTTGCATTGTTTTAGGCGCACATTACGCGTGTACGCCCCTTATCTGTATCTTTATAATTCTCAATGAAAGCAATGCATGTCGTGGAGTTGAAGTAGGATAGTAGCCAACACTAATCTACTTGATAAGTGGTATAGTCTAGACGTCCAAAGCTGACAGCATAATCTGCTACTTTTCGGAAAGGATTATTCGAAATTGACTTTAACTGAAATAGATATGTTCTTATCCATGAATTACTTCGCAAACATTTTTATTTGGTTCAAGTTTCGGTGTTAGTTGGTAGCTGTCTTATATGAATTGAAGACAGAAATCATATAGAAACCGTTCAGACATCAATCTAAATCTTAAGTAGGTAATTTTCATTAGAAGTTGTACTATGTGATGTTATCCTTGTTATCATTTTGGATTTTTAAACGTTATTATTTTATGCATTATGTATGGGTTATCATACACTGTATATCATTGGTATTATTAGTTGGCATATTACAAGATAGATTCACAGCATGAAGTAGAAAGCTGTCTTCAGAGATTTATTTTTATTTGTAATGTTCTAATATTATTATTGATTATTTTATAATGTACATGTCTCATGGAATGAATTGACCACTTTAGTCAAGTGATTTGTGGTGAAATTCACTTGGGGACAAAAATCAATAATTACAAACTTTTAAACAAACTACTATGAATGTTATATCTATCAGTTTAATATACTTTTATATCAATGGATTGGTTTTAAAAGTCATCCACGAACTTATTGTAGAATCTATTTTGTTTGTTTTTACATGTTTCGAAAATAATACAAAAAGACTACTTTACCGCAGACACCTCAACATCATAGGGTATTTGTACAAGTTGATTTGCTTTGTTGAAAATAGTGTGACTTAATACATTTTGTATATAATGTTGGTTCAACAATTCTAACATGATTGATATGAACTCTTTGTAGACCAGCTTTACGAATTCAAGCAAACAGGTGAATCGGTATAACCTTCCAAAATCTAATTACAATGTGAATACTTGAAATTTAAATAATGTGTGTAACCTTACAGTGTAAATTTCCGAACAGGCAATTTGATATTGTATCATCGTAAAACGACGTTGAAATAACCTTGAATTATGATTGGGTTTGAAATTTGCGGTGACGACGAAATGTGATGCATCTCAACGTCGGTTCAACATCAAAGCCATGACATTGTATCAACGTTGAAAATACGTCAGATGATTGAAACTTTTGAGGTTGTAATAGCAGTGTGCTCCATGGAGAAACTTTACGTGTGAATCTGCTTATTAACTAATTAGGTAAATGGAAATTACGTAATCTGTTAGGGAAATAGTGTTTACATGGCACTGCAACGATTGGGAGCAGACTGTCGCCAGTTTTACAAAAAGCGCAGTTACTGTTTGGAAAAGACTAATAACTTTATCCAAATTGAAAATTTATGTTGTCAGTTGTGAAAACTGAAAAATAAATGTTGTTGAGAAACACAATATACCTAGTTAAATCTACCTCCCTTTGTGGAATATACGTTTATGTATCTAAATCTAATAGCAATAACCTTTCATATGTTAATGATAGCTCTTAATTTTATTTTAATTTCTAAAACCATCCATAACTAATTTGAGGTTATTGATGACACTCAAATGTTTAAAAAGTAAAAAGTCATTGCCAGTTTTAAGTTGTTCTGATGACTTACAGACTATAAGCAGAATATATATATTTACAAACATTCGATAAAGTTTCATATTTAGTGGAAGTTAATAATTTTATGAATCTACTTTTACTTGGTGCCTGATTATTTGCTTGAGGAATATAATGCAATCTTTCTTGAGAATAAAAATGACATACTAGAAGGAAATGATATTCATCCTCTATGCCGTCTTTACATAACGGACATGTACGTAGCGAGATATCAATGTTATGCCATCTTCCTTCGTTTACTTTCAATCTTAATAAACCTGCTCTAAATTTGATAAGAATGTTACGATATTTATTCTCTTGCACACTGCTTAAATATTTTTCGGGTTCTAACAAACTCTTAAATTCTCTATAAGATTTGTAGCGTGAACTATTTACAAGAGTACAATGCCAAGATTGGTAAAACATATTTATACAAACATTTTTAAAACATCTAAGAAAACACAATTTATCACCAACACCTTGTGCCAACCAAACAAATCCAAATCCATGTGAAAACAATAAATTCCGTATTTGGGACGCGTAATTATTTTGACCTATATTATCTAAGAATAGAAACATGTCATATGATTTTTTAGGTATTCTACCAGAATGCATTTCAGTTAACTTCAACCAATATTTAATAGTTCTACATAAAGCGTTAATATAACAAAAGACAGACTTTGCTTAACTCCTAATGATGTATCCAATGTATGTCCTATGTATATGTTTTACATGTTTCATGTCTATGTATATGGGCCTGTGGCCTTCATGCATAAGAATAAAGATTGATTGATAGATACAGACTACAACTAAAATATTCTGATTTACTTGCAATCTCAACCCAAATTGTACATCTTTAATACTTCCGATGTTTGAATGTGTTTAATTGTGTAAATATCATTAAATATCAAAACCTAGAATAGAGACCAAATGTATCACTCCATGATAGATCCAGATGAAATGAATTGAGAACAAAATCTTTAAAATTATATCTTATAACTTGTGTGTATTTTAAGCTAATGCATTAAATATTTGGTAGCACAACAATATCAGTATTTATACCATGTTTGAATAAGATCATACAATATCCAGCAGCTTTTCCTGAGATGCCAACTGTGTTTAAGCTACTGTCTAATTCAAATATAAAATTTGAAGTTTATGTCATTAGTGCAAACATTCTAAACAGTTGCCAATCTAAAGTAACCATCCATTTACTGTGCAAATGATCTTGCCATCACCCTGTGTATACACGATTGATTCAGTCTAAAGGTTTTATGATATATCGACAGGTCACTGATTTATTCATTTATAAATCGCTGAGAAGATATTACGGTTAAACATTTCCAACAGCTGCCAGTCTCAAGTGAACATCCGTTTACTCTTCAAATATTGTCATTACCCTGTGTATACAAGATTTCTTAATCTCGAGACCATAAGATTTCTATTTAGAGGTGATTAAATAATTCATATATACACTGCGGATAGGAAAATCACGTTTAAGTACAATCTAGGACCTTACATCCAATTTTACAATATATCCTTGTACATTGTTCGTATATTTTGTTATAAATACGTATGTAATGCGATCATATCGTTTTATCCCTGATGAGTCAATACTATTGATGAAATACTAGTATCGGATTAAAATAATAATTCAAACGACTATGTGAAATACGTGTTATATATATAAATATCGTTTTACTTCACGTGAGACCTTCTTCACCTTTTTACTTATATATATTATATGTTATTAAATTGCTAATCAAATTAACCAGACATGTGTCACTGTCATAAAGCTTCAATTATATTATGTGTCAGTCTTAAAGCTCAAAAGAGAAAGGTGGCGACATTTAGTCTGCCTTTAACCCCTTTTGATTTGCTACTGGGATTTTATGCTAGGTCGTTTTGATGGAAATGTTATGTAAGATGTTGGTTACATGTTATTTTGATATCCCTTATTTTGTATGCTCTGTTAAAATTTCGGAATACAATCACTTAACGTATTTAACTGATGTTGACAAACACTTGTCATTGATCTTAATCGTTATCAGTAACCCAATTTGAGTTTTCAATCAATTTATGCAGTGACTTCCCTAGGTGTTAGTGTAGTGAATGGCATCCGCTGGCTAATTTGTGTTTTGAAAGCAAAATTATTAATGGTTTAATTTTCAATTGAATACAAATGTATTAATGATTTGTTAACAAATGTCATTAAAATACCACATGTATGCATGCCCCGTTAACATTTATGAGCCATTTGGAAATTATGTTCATATATATTAAGAGAGTGATTAACCCTAAAAAAACCATTGCTATGATTGTTTATTGTTTACTGTACTGTTATGCGTGATTATATAAATATGAAAGTGTCCCCTGTATAACCCACAGGCCCTCGGATCATTAAACAAATTTATAAAAAAAAATTATGAAAAAATTAAAATGTTTTTTTTTGAGAACACCCCCTGAATAGAATTGTACTTCTGTTAATAGTATATGGAAAGGCCAGACACTCCATTCGCCCCCACCCGCTTTCTTGACCGAATGCTAAAATAAATACGCACGCAATCAATATAAAAATTATGCAGACATGTTCTCAAATGATTTGCCTTTCTACTCCAATTCACTTAAACAAAGGAATCTTTGGGGTTATTTAATGAGGACGGCCGAAAGACGATTTCCACGCCCAACTTAATGCTGATGGGACAAATGGCCGCCCGTCACCTTGACACTACGGGGTGTGTGGCCGCAGCGAGAGATCTCATTGGTTGCCCGCAAAGCTAGGAACAGATAACTCTAATTCTCCGTCTTGCAACCAATGAGATCTCTCGCTGCGGCCACACACCCCGTAGTGTCAAGGTGACGGGCGGCCATTTGTCCCATCAGCATTAAGTTGGGCGTGGAAATCGTCTTTCGGCCGTCCTCATTAAATAACCCCAAAGATTCCTTTGTTAAAGTGAATTGGAGTAGAAAGGCAAATCATTTGAGAACATGTCTGCATAATTTTTATATTGATTGCGTGCGTATTTATTTTAGCATTCGGTCAAGAAAGCGGGTGGGGGCGAATGGAGTGTCTGGCCTTTCCATATACTATTAACAGAAGTACAATTCTATTCAGGGGGTGTTCTCAAAAAAAAACATTTTAATTTTTTCATAAATTTTTTTAATAAATTTTTTAATGATCCGAGGGCCTGTGGTATAACCAGCATCAATAGGAATATAGACTAATACAAATCATTTTTTTAATATATAATGTGTCAAAAGGCCGGCAAATAAAGTAATATTCAACAAGTTCTTTAAAAGAAGTAGTCCTGTCCTTGATGGAAAATCGGTGATGTATCTGGCTGTAAACTGCTTCCAAAGGTGGAGAATACGTCTCCATAGTCCCGCAAAGTCAGTTGTAGAAAATCAAGTTGATCAATTGAGTCAGTGAGTGTTTTCTAAAAGCTGGCTTATGCATAGAAAATAGATCACAATATTTCACGCCGCTTCCGTTTCTAGAAAGATTGCGAAGTGCATGGAAAGGAAAGCACTATAGAGATCATTATAGAAAACTAGCCTGCATATAGTATTGACCCATTAAACAGTGTAACATTGTTACACATGTAAACAATCACATTCTCATAACAATACCACCTTGAACCTTTGGTAACTACATTATAGAAGTTTCCTAAATACAATCGTGACAAGTGATAAAGGGTTACGATTTACAATCAGATATTCGGTTTTTTTGTAAATACAAAACGTATTATGAACAAAACTAGTACATACGTTCACACGATCATGTATCTCACGATAACTCCCCTCACCCTCTCAAAAAGGAAAAGCATATCAAAAGTATCAAAAACATATTTCAATACACTGATCACCATCACATCACCCTCGGCATACCTGACGTTACAAGACTGATATATGTGTAATTTTATTTCAAATTGAATAATACAGACATGTGTCAATGTCATAAATCTTCAATTATATTATCCGTCAGTCGGACTATAGGTCAGAAGACTATGGTCGCGACATTTAGTCTGCCTATAGTCGATCACCTTGCAAGCCTGTGCAATACCAATATGCAGTCTTAACTGTACTATTTAAAATGTGTGTAAATTGAATTTAACAGATTTAGCTGCTTAATGTCATTTCCTTTTCTTTCCATCTTTGAATATCAATTGTAAGTATGATCTTTGAGGAATACCACCGGTTTTTAGTTTAAGGATTGTGGACTGACACAAATATTTGCATTTTATGTCCATGTATACTGTACCTGTAGTTAGGTGTCTGTTGTATGTTTTGTGGCCACCATCTAGTTATAAACAACAAATCAAGAAATTGTGTATTATTGGTGCGCTGATCATTCATTATTGGAAAGACTGGTTAAAACATTTTATCGACATAAGCAAAGACTCACACTTATGATTTTGGTTATGCCTTTTCAATTTAATTCAATGCAATTATCAAAACACAAGTAGAAAGAAAGGAAATAAAGGACTGCAAAAGCCTGTAAAGCACAAATGAACTGAAAATTGAATGACTACATAATCATAAGACTGTAACAAATGCCTTTCAAGTCATGCAATTAGAAAAGCAGTGCCCTTTTCATTTTGTAAAGAAATACAGGGGCGGGATAGCGCTTTGGTTACCGCGTCCGGCTTCGAATCCCGCCCGGGGCTCGGCAACTTTGTCTGCAGTAGAGAACTGTTCTACACGCAGTCAGTTTTGGGTGTAATGCTACACTGGATTTCAGCGCAGTACTACCCACGGTTCGATAATTCCAACCACAATGCATAGCCACAATGGTGTTGCGGGCTTTCTTCCTGCAATAATACTAGCAGCCTCGGTATAGGTAAAATACTCTTGAATGCGGCGTTAAACCCAATATCACCTCACCCCAAGTATGAAACACAATTTACCTATCACACATGAAACTTTTCTGATGTTAACAGTGGGGAAGATAACTCCTGATGAAATGTCAGCAAACATTTACAGAGGGTTGTATCTCTAGAAGATAAGCAGTTCATTCTGCACGCTTTCAATGAACTTATGATTTCTATCAATTGATGCTTGACTTCAGTGAAATCAGTGGCTTATTTTTGTATATTCCTTACCATGTAACTAGAAATATATCTGGCATAATGCCGTTTGGTCGTTTAGAACATTTGTTACAGATAATCAAAAGAGATTTTACATTTCTTCGTAATTGGAACTCATATAGGCTTATTTAAGTATCAATGATTTTATGTTAAGTGAAAAGAACCTTCATACGCTTTGACAACAGAACTACACATAACTTGATTGATTAACATGTTTTCTGTTTGACAATCGATGCAGTCTTTTCTTCCTTACTGGTTAAAACATTTTATCGACATAAGCAAAGACTCACACTTATGATTTTGGTTATGCCTTTTCAATTTAATTCAATGCAATTATCAAAACACAAGTAGAAAGAAAGGAAATAAAGGACTGCAAAAGCCTGTAAAGCACAAATGAACTGAAAATTGAATGACTACATAATCATAAGACTGTAACAAATGCCTTTCAAGTCATGCAATTAGAAAAGCAGTGCCCTTTTCATTTTGTAAAGAAATACAGGGGCGGGATAGCGCTTTGGTTACCGCGTCCGGCTTCGAATCCCGCCCGGGGCTCGGCAACTTTGTCTGCAGTAGAGAACTGTTCTACACGCAGTCAGTTTTGGGTGTAATGCTACACTGGATTTCAGCGCAGTACTACCCACGGTTCGATAATTCCAACCACAATGCATAGCCACAATGGTGTTGCGGGCTTTCTTCCTGCAATAATACTAGCAGCCTCGGTATAGGTAAAATACTCTTGAATGCGGCGTTAAACCCAAAATCACCTCACCCCAAGTATGAAACACAATTTACCTATCACACATGAAACTTTTCTGATGTTAACAGTGGGGAAGATAACTCCTGATGAAATGTCAGCAAACATTTACAGAGGGTTGTATCTCTAGAAGATAAGCAGTTCATTCTGCACGCTTTCAATGAACTTATGATTTCTATCAATTGATGCTTGACTTCAGTGAAATCAGTGGCTTATTTTTGTATATTCCTTACCATGTAACTAGAAATATATCTGGCATAATGCCGTTTGGTCGTTTAGAACATTTGTTACAGATAATCAAAAGAGATTTTACATTTCTTCGTAATTGGAACTCATATAGGCTTATTTAAGTATCAATGATTTTATGTTAAGTGAAAAGAACCTTCATACGCTTTGACAACAGAACTACACATAACTTGATTGATTAACATGTTTTCTGTTTGACAATCGATGCAGTCTTTTCTTCCTTACCGTAAGAAGCATTTGAAAACACACATTGATTGTACTGGAAATTATTGAACGATAGAAATAATTTGATATTCCGCCTTCTCGATACAAGAAAAAAATACTACCTTTTCCTTAATCAAAGTTTTGTTAGGTTATGCAACATGTGGAACATCAGATTCCTCTAATTTTCATCCGAGATGAGAATCTCATAAAATTATTCAACCACACATTTCTTGGAATAATAAAACAGGTGTAAATACTTCTTAAAAGACGTAAGCTCACAATGACAAATTTTTTAAAAAGAATATTGAATTTTATAAACAGGAATATATTGTAATCAATTATACTTGTTTTTCCTCATTTTTGTAATTCGTCCATATTGTTTATGTTATAAAGGAGGTAAATGAAATTATGTCTGATCGTTATCATCGTCATGTCTCCAAGACTTATATCATGTAATCATTAAACATCCATGGTTATCCATATTCAATTTTAACGTTTTAATGGTAAGAATATTTTACTATACCTGACAGAAATCACACAATATGAAGGTGTTGAAGGAAAACTAAGAAAACAATTATTCAAATAATTTGAAATTTCGCCTAATCGGGAGGTAACAGTGACAGTTCACTAGATCCGACATTTCCTTCCCTGCCTAATCTTATGAGCATTGTGTTTCAGACCTTGCAGACACAACAATGTTATTTTTCATAAACATGTAGTTTGAAAATTATGTCTACATTTTCTTATGTAAGACTCATTTTCAAAATTGAATTTCCAAAGGCTGATCTCACATTAGATAAACGGACACTAATCATATAATTGCCATTTCTTGGTTCAAAGTCGTGAAACTGGGAGGTCAATTACAGGTGTCCATTATATTCAGGATATTACAGTCTTCACCGTCGGCAGAACAAGCGTCTCTCTCTCTCTCTCTCTCTCTCTCTCTCTCTCTCTCTCTCTCTCTCTCTCTCTCTCTCTCTCTCTCTCCTCTCTCTCTCTCTCTCTCTCTCTCTCTCTCTCTCTCTCTCTCTCTCTCTCTCTCTCTCTCTCTCACATGAAAAGTGTGCTATTAGTTTACTTTGTTTTACAGAAGGTGTCTGTTGTCAAATCTACAATTTATTACTTATAATGTAGATATGATAAGCTTCTTTTCTCGATGGATGGAAAAAAGAGATTTAGTAAAATTGCAAACATATTTTGTTCTGCAATTCGATACAAAAGATGTTTACCAAAGATGGATTCACTATTTGAATTTCAACCTTACGACAGCGTACTCATATTACCGTAAGGTTACTTGTAGGTTAATGGTTGTAATCCTAAAAAATCTCACCTTGCAAGCTTTTCAATGTTTGATGTGATATAAAAAAAGATATTCACATTCTCTGCTCCAACTTTGTTTATCTTGCTTCAACAATCATGATCAGCTTCTGTTGGCTTATATACTTATATGCAGTGCACACAGTTTTGTCTTATTCAATACACAAAATTCAAACAGTTCTTTATATGAGATATGTAATTAACACATTGAATCGAAAATTCTAAGTGACTAAAGTATATTACAATCTTGTGATATCCTTTTGGTATAAAACAGCTTCCGATTTCTTAATTTACATTACTCTTGTTTAATGAATCTTAGAACTTTTGCATGTTTATCAAATTAACCTTTTCCATCATTTTACGGAGGAAAATTTCTTATTTGGCTCTCATGGTAAATATTAGCATAAAATCGTTTAAACTGTCAAATAACACCATTGCATATGCATTACCTCACGAACGCTAATTGACCTTAATCACATTTTGTAATTAGCAAAAAAATATTTCTTGGATGTTTGGTTAGAAGCAAACATTCATCAAGCAGAACCTACTCAAAATGAACGTATTTTAATGGATTATTTTCATCTGCACATGGCTTAATTTTAGAGATTGCAAATCATGTTTTCTCGTGCATGCAGCGGTAAATGAGAAAGCTGATCATAACGCCGTGATTGTTTTTATTATCGCTACCACATGATTTTCTCCCAGATTTTCATAGAAGTTATAGTTTTACTTGCTGAAATATTTTTTAGAAACCAAAATCTTGTACATAAATGAGTTTTCTTGTTCGTGAATTTGTTACTGTTTTTAATTCAATGAATGAATAAAAGCATAAAAGAGAAAAATCATGAACGTCAGTGAAATCAACGAGATATGAGCAAGCTGTGTATGGTTAGGACCAATTTAACATTTATTTTACCAAACCTATGTACATTAAGCACCCACAAAACACACATTATATTTCAACATTTCATCCATTATCACAATTAGATATGATATGATATTTGCATTTAAACTTGAAACATCTTGTAAATATTTTTTAAAATGTCAAATTTTATACCATAGCAAAGCTTCATCTTCCAAAATAGTTTCCTTTTGTATATACTGGTTTGGGACAAGAACTGAGATAATTATTTTATTCCGTAAGCTGACCACATTGTTAAAAGAACATGACTTGAGTCTCTGAGTCAAAATTTGGTCTTAGAGACATAACAAACAAATGCTGACATTGATTTCAGACCACGTAACATAACATTCTTCATGAATAATCTAGCTTCAATAAACAGCGTTGTGTGGTTTTAATTTAACGAACTGATGCCCAAAGAAAACAAGAAAAAATTGTTAAAGCTTTTTATCAAATGAATAATATGTCGAAATAACATAATATATATGTTCAGTGCATTGGAAACATTGTGCGACTCTACTTGAATGTCAAATAAACTGTTGACTTCCCAGCTATTTACTGTAATGTTGTTGGTGCTTCAGTCACTGTTTGCTCAATCTAAATCTCACTAAATGAGTTTGTAACACGTTTTTAGTTGATTACGATTGGACGAGAGCTCTCAAAAACAGACAGACAATCATTACTGAAAGAAGGCATAACAATCGTCCATACCTCGTGCATTTATTCTTTATTACCTTCACCGATAACTATTGATATCACTGACTACAAGTCCTGAAGTTTGTTAGTCTGAGACGTTTCCCAAACGCTATTCATTTTGAATGTGGCGTGATATACAAATGAGGGTATCGATGTATAACAGCAACAACTCGGCGATTTTATACAATTTGTTGCATCTATAGAGGCTTCAAAAATGTAAAACAAAATAAATGCTCTAGAAACGCCACAGTTCATATCCATACTAAACATCATCTGTAGCTCTGCTTATTAAATGAAATATCAAATTGATTTCAAAGATCAAGGGTACTGGACGAAAAGGAACATTGATGCTTCAAATGATTCAATCAGGAAATTGTTTGCCTGTCAATTAGTGAATCAGTGTCGAAATGCACATTAAGTCATGGTTTGATAATCGGATAAACAAAACTTATTTTCGTTGTCAACCAACGTGTAAAAACAATAACCAACCATATTCAAGTTTTCAAGACATTTGAAAGACATTAAAACCGGACCTAATGTCGCCGACCGTAATCTTCTGAGCTTCAGAATTGGAAATACAGTAACTGAAGCTTTATGACACATTCACACGTCTCAACTATTGGATTTGCAACTGACTGCAGTGGTACATATGTCTGGACCTTAGTACGTGCGTAGATGATCCTTGTTGTTATGTATAAATGTGTAATCCAGGGACCGGGAGCGGGGGAGATGTGGGGGTGATGTTGATTATTATTAAAGCTGTGTCTTTTTTATGTTACATTTGCATATGTTATAGTAATTATTTGTTTATGATATCTTACTTTTGACTATACTTTCCCTGTCATCTATCTTTGTTTCCATTCCTCATTTTAATACCAATTTCAGTTTAGAAAATGTATAATCAGAATAGTTATTACTGATGATAAAGAATTGCAACATTTATCTCTAATCTTGAATGAATAGAAATGATTTAACTTGAAGATAACATTTCACAAAACTAGGTTGGACGCTAATTGAGATACAAAAATGTGTGCGGGTCAACGCGACTTACCTTTCGATTTTTAGCAATGGCGACTCATAATTTCCTTTAAGATCTAGTTCATCTTCATTTATTCTGCCATTTGTAATGTGATTGATAGTAGAAGGATATTTTAAAGGATACGACACTTACACTCTATCTATGCCATCTTCCTTTCAAATACTTATAGTAAAACAGTGTCATGTTTTGGATTGAAAGGTAAATAACATACAACAAAATGTGTCAATTGTTATCATAGAAGTGTACTTTCATCTCATCAACTTCTAAATGCAAAGAATTACATAGTCACCTCCACATCAATAATTTTAACTGAGGTAATAACCTTAAATGCCGAAAATTGCCCCTCTCTATCCACTTATGACAAGCTTTGTGTAAAGTGACTTCATCGATTTCTCAAAAAATTCTGGTTAGAGCAGAAATAAGACAAATCAGTCAATGAAATTATGCTTAGGTTATAAACGTATAAGGTAGGTGTGAGTTTGAACTGCGGGATCACTAAACACTTCATCCAAGACAGGATAGTTCATTTGATAGAGACTACTTCAAAAGTTCTTATCTCGCTGCTGTAAGCCACTAATTGCCTTTACTTTTTATAACCCTATCCTTCATTCAAGCCCTAAATCTCGATTGTTGGAATGCACTTGTTTACAGACAGTAATACAAAAGTAATATTGAACAGAGGCCGAGACTCGATAAAGCATAGTAGAATGCCATCAATAAGTCTACAAAGGGAATTTTACGCCTTATTGGGGTTACGGCGTGGTCAGATTTGTTAATGGCCCACTCTAGATACATTTCCGTTACTCGTGATAACAATTTTCCACGTTCAGCCATGATATATTTGTCTCGTTACTCCAAGACCGTCACACAGATTACATTTTAAATTATCAGCACGAATTGAATGGGCAGTGAGATTTCTTATTGAACAATTATTGTTTGTTTGAACTCATACAAGAATTGTGTTGTGTTCTCAATCTTATTTTTACAGAAAGTGCAAGCATTAGATTCAATCAAGTCCTTTTTTAAATCATTTCATTGGTTCACAGGCACCTATGTATTATACTATTTTTAAACCATTGGTGCTTTGCATTTATAAGTGCCCTGAATGGAATTCTATGGATATAACTCCAATCACTTTTCGTCACTAGAGCATCCTAATGTCCAAGCAAGTTGACGACACTGAAAAAGCAATGAAATACACTTTCATGAAAACATCACAAAAACGCTACATTGATTCTCCTATAGATCAACCAACTAATGACTTATTGGATGTTTAAGAAAACGGATTTAAGTTGAAGCCTTAGTTAGCAGAATTTTTGTAGTAGTCTAATTAACTAAAATGATTTTTTCTATTCTATTTTCTATGATAAAAAAAACATGAACCCACGTTTAACAGTTACGACCATGGGTACAATGTCTTTAAACCTAGCCGAGAAAAAAAACATACCAAGAAACAAGTATTAAGATAATGCTAGTCAAACAAAGATTCACCTAAAGATAAGTCAATAACACCCAGCATCAAAAGGAAATAATTCTACTCCTTTCATTCTAAATGTTCCTTCTTATGCAGATTTTTATTCAATTTCGCACTAATTGTGTTTACTACATTGAGCTTTCCGATGGTCCTGTCTTTTCCCTGTTCATGAAAACGTCGGAATTTGCTCCATCTAAATGATAAATGAATGTTTGTTTTTTTCAGTAAAAAAGTTTGCATGTTGAAGAGCGGATTCTGTGATGCAGAATCCACTCCTCTGAAAGCCTTTCCATCTTCATCCATGCATCCATGCACGTTTCCCCAGTGGAATTCCAATAGTAGTTCAAGTTACCAAGGTGTCTGTCATAGTGGAGTAATTAGAGTTATACAAGTGATGTCTAGCAAAGGAGATTATAGACATTCACAATTATACACGCATTGATAGATGTCTCTTCGCTAATTGTTTTAATGACTACACTATAATCACTTTAGTGCACTATTTTCCATTGCCTTATTTATATTAGACCTTTCTATAATCAGTCGTTCGATTTAAAGGGTTTTGTCGTACGTTTTCTGAGGTAAATACATTTATCTTACCAAAAGGTAACAAATGTTGCCATTGAAGAGATACTTAGAGAATAACCAACGAGGTACGAGTGATTACGGGAAATATCCACGAGTTGAAATAATGTTCACAGTCGCGAGCCTTGGCGAGCGACTGAACATTATTTCTACGAGTGGATATTTCCCGTAATCACTCGTACCGAGTTGGTTATTCTATATATTACCCATATTCAATTAAAATAACCAATTACGACTGAAAATCCTTGTCATTAAGAGACGGTAGTGATCGACATTGATCAGCTGATACGTATTCATACGCGTGTAAAAACCAAACATCTCAGGAAGTAAATTAGTCAACAGCGCTACGCAATGTACTTCCGTTTAAAAAGGCCATGAAACTGACGAAAGTTTGTTCCCCAAATAATACATAACATGATTTCATATTTGAGACACATTAAGATCATGACAAAAATACTTTTAGAAGCTATCGCATGACTATGCTTATGTGAATGTGTGTCGTCGTCACTAGCTCTACCTACTTACTAACGGGCGAGTGGCTGAACGCACATTGTTGAAATGAAAATTGGAAAAACCTGTCAATTTTTTAACATTTCAACAGATAAAAGTGGCAATATCTTGAAGAGAAATATATAATGAAAGCATCGAAACGAGTTTGTATGTCAATATTGTCAACTAATCTGAAGTTTGAACAACATTTCTTCTCTTGGATGTTGCTTTCAATCACGTCTTGTTGCCAGTATCAAGAACGATAACTCTTATCGGATTACTTATCGTGTAGTCGATGAACCTTTGTTAAACTAATTAAATATTCAATTACAACAACGAAACGTTTGCCCAAAAATTTGTACGGAGCGTTTCTCGATTTGTATTAGTATTTTAAACAGCTGCATACTGCGTGGGTACGACGCCATTGTGCAAAGGTTTGTTTTGTGCAAGCGTGTTCGAACTAGATCGAGTCCGTCAGACCTGCACGTTTTTGCACCGACAAAAGTGTATGGTTTGAACAAACGTTGGCTTCATGTGATTTTAGGTGATTTTATGTTGTGAAATGATTATGATCAATTCTAAGTTATCATTAACGTATCGTTAATCTTCAGATTATGTTTTGATGTTTCATGAATATTGTTATGGCAGCCATGTTTGTTTACAAACGCGACGCCTATTTTCAAGTATTTTGCTTGGGAAAAAATTATCATTCTTGTAAATTACAGTCATAGCGAAACATTTTGATTAAGTGTCAAATTGTATGTGTTAGAATTTTAACTTGTAATAAATGTATAAGAATTTTCATCTATCTACGCTTTTCTTTGAAAGGCGATGCATGTGTTCAGCACGTTCCATTTATCAATGAAACGTGAAAATAGTCCCGTCAACCAATCGTATTTCATTCTCAGGGTAACCGACCAATCAACGTCGAGAATCACTAAAGAGCACATGTGCGGATATCAAAAAAATATCCACTTGTGTCTCCTCGCCCATATGGGTAATATTATTCATTTATTGATATAAGAAGTACTCAAATAATCATACCCAATACGTATGCTAATTCATTTCCCTTACTCATATGATTAAAAGGTGTAAACACAAAATGGCCGCAAGCACCTTTCACTTTATATTTCTGTATATATATAGAACGTCATACTAGTGCATTTTGATGTTTTGTATTGAACGAGAAGATGTCATGGGAGCAGAGAAACAATGAGTTCGAAGAACGAGTTGTTTCTATGCTCCCATGACATTTTCGAGTTCAATACAAAACATCAAAATGCACTAGTATGACGTTCTATATTTATTATATACCCGATCTTAATTAATAAAAATATGTTTTATAAAAAATAAAAGGTTGCGTAGCGATACACATTTTCACGCCATACATACTTCCGCGTTGAGGTTACCTTGACATTGGTATTAGTACGCCGATGACCGAATAACGCAATTGACCTGAATGCCACATTCCTCCGCATGACGTCAAGTATAGCAAGTCCGACTTTCACATCTTGCAATAACAACAAATAAATAAAAAGAAAGATATTTTGATCAAATTCAGAATTGATTTAATATGATAAATCAAACAATGATCAAGCTATTTTGTTTATAAACAATCGTGTAGAAATCAGTAACTTTTAAAGTTCAAGGTCATTTTCAAAATGTTCAAATACGTTGTCGTCATATTAGCTCGCGCCGTCAGTTAGTCGGAGTCACTGTTGAAGATAACACGCTTACGCTTTCACTGCTGATTTTCATGGTTCATGGTATTTGTTTATACGTGTAATCAAATAATTTGGAAATGACAATCTTGTTTTATAAGAGCTTTTGTGCAACTCTCGCAAACTGGGAATCCCAATGACCTAAATGTATATCTATAAATAGCTGCTTCGGGAAATCTGGGAAGTCCCAAGGTTCAGAAAAAGTAGAACCGGCAGGGGTGCAATACGGAATCTCGAGTGCAATACGGAATTTGAAGACGGATTCCGTATTGCACCCTTGTATTACTATCCTAAGTTTACATGGGTATATAATAATATATTATACTTATAATTTTGTCTACGACTATGAGTTTTCAGGTAGAAATGTTCGATCAGGTCGAGATGTTTTATCATTTCAGTATAACTAATAAATATTTCAACAAATATAATTTTGCAAAAACATGCTACCGCTTTAAGATGTGTATTGAGCTCCTAGATTATTATATAGTTGAGATTCTGACGAAGTAATATATGTGAGACTTGAGCAAGGACATGAAAAAAGACAGTTAGGATGTTGTAATTCTTTTTAATGTTTAGTCACACACAGCTTATCTTATGTTTTTGGTATTTCTTATTTAACATAAAACATTGCTTATGACAAAATTTCAGTGATACCTTAATTATCTTTATGAATAAGTAGCTTTAATTCAATAAGAAAACTCTTCTGCTAGTGTGACTACGAGGTGTGGCCTATTTATGTAATGCATAATAAAACATAAATAAGGGTACACTATTGTATTCACTTCAAGGAGAAACCATTTCAAATGAATTTTAGATAAATTGTCATACACAATGTATTCTAAGCTGTCACCTAAAGACACTCATTCCAATAGGCTCATTCATTCCATTTATTCGATGTTTCACTCCTAAAGTAAAGGAAACAAACCCTAAACAAAATTCATACAAAGAGTATTCCAAGTGTGTTAAGGGGGTATGGCAACATATAGATAAAACAATTGTGGAATAAAATCGAAAAGGTAAGACATCTCATGGGGTTGTTGTAAGACATCTCTCCAAATTCAAGCTTGTATGAATGTAAATGATCAACAGGAAAGGGGTGGGTGGTGCGTGGGTTGATATATCTTACAAATTTGTATTTGGTATTTACTAAAACTCAATTTCAGCACAAAAGAAACATTACACACATGTGATATCGAAATGGTTAAGACAGCTGACTAGACAGAATGAGAATACAATAATTGTATTGACTTATCGTATCGTATAAATAGTAAAAGAATATACAATGTGTAAATGTATTTCAACATTTTAAGTCAAAATTTTGCATTTAGTTTAGATTATAGATACCAAGTTTTAGAGACTAGATGTGAGGAGCTTATGTGAGTTTAAAACCGATTGAGTTTAAAACCGACAATTTTTCAGAAGATGATAAGAGTCTTACTTAATATTAAACAATACATCATACTTGTGTGAAGGCACAGTTACAATTCCATGTAAGTTTGAACTCGAACTACAAAAATATGTAACTCCTAGTAATATTATTAAAACATTATCATATCAGATCAGTACAGAATGACCTCACAAGGTTTCGCCCATAAACTGGACCATTTTTCAATAAATCATAGGAAGCCCTCGGGAAATCAGACTGTCTGAAGAACTTCCACTGTAGCATGCAGTGTCGGGAGTTCTTCCTTAACATCGTTAACACGTCATTACACTCTGAAATTGACTCATGAAGTGAAAACATTATTCGACCCAATGCACTGGAGAGACAGTTATAATACCTCAGAGATATATCCAATACTCAGAGGACAAACCCAGGAAATGTTACGTACATAACAGCATGTTGATATCATTTTCTCACAAGAGATTTTTTCATGTAGAAAAAAGTGACCACTGCTTCGTTGATCTAATGCCATTATACATACTCAGTGTTGTTCTTTTGTTCTGTTATTTGTCTGGACTTATTTGGAGTCTAACCAATCGGAAAATGTTACAATAATCGATATTATAAGGTTTGACCTCTTTTGATGTCATTTAGAAGGTGAAGAGATGACGAATAAGTATTTTTTTTTATGGGTAGACAATTTCTTTATTCTGTATAGGCGAAGTTTTGAATCAGATACTAATATCGTGATAACGGCATTATTGTCTATATCAAAACGTCGCTAAGAAAGAATAAAGAAGTTATATATCCATAACAAAAATTCTCAGTATTCTTTAAATATAAGGCGTCGTACATGTTTTAGATATACACATGTCATTATGTTTCACAATACAAGGACATGAACATTATATGCTATTTATGTTCCCAAGGACAGTTTTCTAATTCTCTTAATGGATTTGTAATATTACATTTGAAGTCATACACCATTCTAAACTGGCCACAATTTGTTCCATCAGACTTTTAAAATATTAATGTTTAGCGATATTCTGAAGTAAGTAAGGCGACCTGCGTTAATAAATTGACAAAGTTAGAAGTACTGCTTGTTATTCATTTCAACATATTGCTTATCACACTGAAATTGAGTTTAATCCCATCGATGGCGTCGGATTCAAAACTTATATCCAAGGCAATTTTTCATTGATTTGTGATCATAATAACATTGAGAAGGAAAATTAAAAATGAAAATACACTCTGTGCATCAGGGGTAGATAAGTTCAAGACAGCATACTCAGGTACATGGAAGGTACAATTTCTATACCATCCATATATCCATTTTTTGTATTGTCATAATTTCGGCTTAAATCCTTTTAACTTGTATTAAACGAGTGGCTAGGAAACGAACAGCAGCAAGAAAATCATAAAGTAAAAAGAACTATGAGACTTTAGGAGGTTAATGA
This sequence comes from Phorcus lineatus, assembly GCA_921293015.1. Lineage (NCBI taxonomy): Eukaryota > Metazoa > Mollusca > Gastropoda > Trochida > Trochidae > Phorcus > Phorcus lineatus. Next base: position 1,030,053 of record OV121087.1, on the reverse strand, counting down.
CCTTTATCAATATTGAAGGATTGTGATAATTAAAGTATATAGCACACAGTTTGGGTGCTTGGAAACCTCTTGGCATTAATGCCTTCACAGTGTGGTTGAATGACTGTAATTACCTGTCTGTTGCAGTGCTATAACAGTATCACGGGACAGTACGTGAACATTAAATGCTATTAGTGTCCCCATGTGCAGAAGGTTTTAACACTCAGTCAATTTCCTCTTCAAGTGGATTCAAATAACTATTCTCAATATCCGCGACACAGTTCCATTTGCAAGTTCAACAGGCAAAATCAGTTGATTTTTTCTTTTCTAAAAGAAATAGTCTGTACCCTGTTATCATCATTTCACTTCGCGGTGAAATTTTGATATACATATATGGCGGGATGCTGTTTTTAACATAAATGTTCATTTGTACGAGTAGGAATTATTAGAAAATATGTTTATGTTTCTTTTTTACTATAAATTAACGTCAGCTACGATCATCCTACATATCACACTTACTGAAGTTTGGTGTCCTAACGTTATTTTAGATAAATCATTTACTTTATAGTTTTCCACAAATATTAATCACAGTAACTTTGTCTTATATGCATTGATTAAAAATTTGACTAGCCATGATTACTTAACATTAACTACATATGCAGAAGGATTAGTATTATTTTCATTATTTCGGTTATGGAAAAGGTTAACTGTAATGTAAATTCACAGTATTTGGATGAGTACTAAAATATACCAAGATCTCACACAGGCTTTATGTTTTATGAAACACTGAAAGATATTAATGACTAACACTCAACATTGTTGTCTCTCGTTAGGTAGATGCATAATAAAAGTTATCAAAAATTATAAAAAATTTCAAAGACCTTTAAAAACATATATAAATCTATACCTGCTTAATGTAATCTTTTTTTTTCTCAAATCACTCTGTGAGCTTTTTGCATATTTAATCAAGTTGAAGGTCTTTAAATACAGAGTGCAATATATGTCGTGAATGCACATTAACTAAGTTAACACCTTATGTTGACACCCCCCTATTGGAACTCGAAGGGACTTTAAGCCTCAGATATGACATGACTTCATTGTCAATCTATTTTCAAACACTTTAGGAAGAAAGCCTTTCTAAGATAAAAGGTTCTTTGTAATAGCTTTTGTTGCTGCGATTGACAGTTGTTTCTCAAAGAATTATGCGAAAGTATCATTCGATTGTAAAAACTCTTGAAGAACACTTAAAACTACATTTGTAATTGCCTTGAATTGGTTAACGGTAAAAGGTTCAAATATTTGATCTTCAGTTAATTGAATCTTAACAATTTCCAAAGAATTGCCAGAGGAACATCGACTCTGAATTGGTCAGTCATTATAAAACGTCGTAAGATACAATTGTACAAATCTATGTCCCAAACAATTTCAGTATTGACTAAATGCAATATGGGATTTGACTTTACTTTTCCCTCTGTGTGACGTTTTTTCCCTTGAATTCAAGTTAGTATGTGCCTGTGACGTTCAACAACTGTTTATCCAAGACAAAACTCGGTTATGAAGATGCATGCCTTTGTTACTCACTTCAATTCTCTCTATGATAAAAATTAATAAATATAGAACTTGCATTGTGGTTGTGTGTTGGAATTTTTTCAATATGCATAGAAGAAGCTTCTTTGTCAAATAATGCATTTTTAAGGTGAGGTGATTAAAAGTTGAGTCTAAATTAAATATATTTTTCCATTCACTTATCATTGTTCTACTTATAATGACTATGACACATATTAAAACGATGCGATCTATTTTTACATGTTTAAATTCAGCAGATCTGGGAATATTTTGATATGTTGATTGATATTGATTCCGTTGACATGTCAGCTAGTTGACATGTGGATCCATGCACCCTGGTTTTTCATCAGGGCGTCAGAACAGGTTTTATGATATCTGCAACATAGTTACTCACATCGTTTATAATTTTTTTCACATGATCATTTAATAAGAGGTAAGGTGATGTGGGGTTTAACGCAGATTTCAAGATTATTTCACTTATATTGCGGCTGCTAGAAGTATTTCATGGAGAAAGGCCGCAGCACCATTATTGCTTTGTATTGCTGTGAAACCTGAAAGCATCCGCTCAAACTAATGAGCCATTGGTGGTACTGTACTAAAATTCAAAGCCATTGGCGGGATTCGAACCACGGACCTCTTAATCCATAGCCGAACGCCCTCAACACTGCGCTATCCCGCCCCGAATTAAAAAATAACAATTATTTTGTCTATTTAAAAGTCATTTCAAAGTTAACAATGTCACCTTGAAAGGCAATACAAAATACCAAGCTAGCTAAATCAACATTTAGGCATGAACAAACACTTGATTTGTATCCATGCACTAGAAGGTAATTACAAATACCAAAGGGCAGACATGACAATGACTAATGTCATGTTCACTTTGTAAGACAATGGGTCGATTTGCTTTCTGTAGCAAGGGACGTCCCAACCTCATCAATACCAAGGTCCCACTTGGATTCCACTGATCTGGGAAATCTACTGATGTAACACTTCTTCGCTCACGGGAGCATCAATATGTTGTCAACACAAGGTTATATATAATGATATTTGCTAAGCAGTGCCTTGGAAAGAAGTTCATGCTTATTTCATTGAAAATTTAGGAGTGGAGTTTGTGTTTTGAATATTATTTAGGAGTTATCATGATTTGCCAAAGCTTATCGAGAAGAATATATTAATACACCAGTTAGGATTCCTTACCATCCCTGGCTAGGAGCAAACTCTTGTGTGTAAATAATTGGACAACAAATCAACGATATACAATAACTGTCGGTTACTCTTGAGGCATGCATATGTTTCCATAATATACTTTGAATTAGATTAAATCTATATGTCTATGTAAGATATTGATATGAAATTTACAGACATTTTTCAGTTATGAGATTAAGTAAATTTGTTTTTAGAAATCACAATCATACCATTGTTGAAGTATAATTCTTACTTGTTGACAGAGTTTGATTGTTTGACACGCTATCACTGATGCTGTAAAAGGGAGAATAAGACATCCATGAAATGTATTGATAGGACTTCGATCATCTGTTGTGACCACACACATTTACTTATATAAATGAATGTTCGTGTGAGAAGTTCAGTTTATGTAAGTGTAAATGTAATTCACTATTCATAAGAGTACATTCAAAAGTAATGCTATATTAAAGCAATAGTTTTATCATGAAACTAGTTTGTCTAGTCAAGTAGTGAATTGAACGAAGGTAGTGAAATGCTTAAATAGAAAACTTCAGTTCTCACTTACCCTTGAAATGAATATGAATTTTCTTCCCTTACTCTTTTAATTAAAATCAAAATTACAATAAGCGCAACTTTAACTTGCAAAAGCATATATAAAGTTTCCGAAAGACTGAATAAAAACTGAAGAGGAGTTGACTTCCCTAGACAGGTAATGTCATTCTTAATCTAAAACATTGCCGTACGACGTTACTCCAAAATTTATCATTAAATCATGTCGAAAACGGGATTTCCAATTCATTGAAATATATACGAAGCATGTATAAGTTTCAAAAAGATTCATCAATGGAGTTGATTTTGCATGACAGTTAGCCGGGGTTTTTGATGGATGGTCTAACAACCCCGGCTTGAGATAGAAAATTAATTAGTTCCAAAATAAAAGATTAGTTCCAACATAAAAAGTAAATAACATGGCACAATTTAAACATTTCATGCCAAAGAAAAATATCTAATAAACGCTCACTGCACATGTTATTCAATGGTGGTGATGATATCCATATCCCTTTGTCAAAGGTTGTGTAATAATATTAAGACTGATGCTTGACTTTCACATTTGTCATGTTTTTTGAGAAGTAATATTACCCATATGAAGCAAAATTGGTTAAATACATGACGGTGTTTATTTAACATTAAGCAGTTTGCTAGTTTTATAATAGTTCATACTGTATTTTACGTTCATTATTTCTTCAGTGGCTGTCACAAAAACGGACATGCATACATGATTAAAACATCAGGTGTTAATTTGATATAACAAAACTGCTGAATCACACAGAGGATCGCAGAGAAGAACATGGTGGATGTTTTCGTCCCTCATGAATCCGTCCAGCGTCTAGGTAAAACCCCATCGTGTCATCACAAAAGCTCATGAGAAAGACAACCCAGGCATTAAAGTTCACTGCAGTATTGAAATGTGAACAAACTGAATAAGGACCACATATCCATCTAGAAAGGAGAACAACCTAATGTTTCAATACCAACATATACCACGCCATCTGTTGACCAAAGCAATAGTCACAAAATAAGGTAGCTACAGGGATATAATCCACCAAGAACTTTGTCCAGTCGCGGAACAAACATGTTTCAATCAAGTCTTTAACATTAGAAAACATTAAATATTCCAGTATTTTTGGCTCATACAAATTGAAGCAGTTTTCGTATTTTCATATGTATCTTACAGTTAATAAACATGAATCACAGATCAATCTGTTCATTCTAAAAGCTTCAGGAAAAACAGATACTCGATGAACTAATCGTTGTATGCAAATGCTTTACATATTGCTGTTTATTTTTTAATTTAAACCTCACGGTATGCGTTCGACACTGAATTGAATTAAGAGCTGTTATGATTCCGTTTGATGCCTTTGATTTCCAAACACAGTATGTTTATCGTTAAATTAACTCATTGGCCTAACATTGTGTTGTCCAGACAGCATTTAATGTTTTTCCTTGGATCATAAATGAAAAGATATAAGGAAAGCAAGTGTGTTTGCATTTACATGTCCATGTTTCAAAATTATTATCTATTCATCGTTATTGCTATCATTACACAAGTTACAGGTTGAAGGATGGGTTATTGGTTTTATATACACGTAATGAGTTCACATGTTTTGTGTATTGAATGACCATGAGAGTTTGGTATCAATATAATTAGTGTCATTGTCAAATAATCGTCAACTCTTTTTCAATTTTACTGTTTTTAGCACCCTACGGGTTTATATAAAAGGTGTAGGGCTTTAAAAAGACGATTCACAATAACATATATAATGGAAATCAACTAAGACGGAAAGGACCGATGGATCACTGTCAGAATTATATGTTAACGATTTAGTTGTCGAAGATTTATTGTCTGTCACGTCTATTACAATGATTTTCCTAGTTTGCTTAAAGATGTAAAATCAGTCTTCCTAATGTATCAGATTTTGACGCAAATGGAGATAGACAAATTATTTGAAATACATCCTGAGTAAAAATAACCGTTGTTTCAGTATGATACACATTAAAAGTGACTAATGACGTTTATCTATGTATTTATCATTTAGAGATTTATTATTTAATCGTCATTATTCAGTTTTACGAGCAAGAATTTTAAATTTAGTCATTACTCCTGTTCAGGATATGAACTATTTGCACACCGTCCGTTTACGTTTGAATGCCAATCCTCTTAAACGGGTATGGCAAACATCGATAGTCTATCTGCTTTCAAGACTAAAGGGGTTACATAAACGATCACAGAGTCAAAGGTATGATTCATATTGAAATCACAATTTAATTATTGAAGTTATACAAGTTTTTATCATGTACAATAAGCATTTAAGTGAAACTGGAACCAACTTCTTAACAAGGAACCAACGACTTAACAAGGATATGATTATTCAGTATGTCGGCAATCAATTAAGACCAGTACATACAGCTGCTTAGCAATAATTGTATAATTACTTTAAAATTTAATGCAAATATAAAGTAAAATTGTGATCACTATATATCGTCTAATTCAAGCATCATCTACACAAAGGTTTTTCTTAAACAGATTAAGAAAAAAATATCGATATCCCATTTTGTCTCAGGATAAGACGTATAGCTGAAGCTCTCTTTGATATTATACTAATAGTATTACAGTAACAGATTTGGCAGCGATTTATGTAGCACTCATTTCCAAAATACAAAATATCTTATAAAATTCCTTTTATAACAATATTCAAAAAACACGCACGATACATCATTATTGTAAGAAAGGTTGTCCATTTTGACCAAAAATTTATGAAAATGTGTTATTGCAGAAATAAGAAAATATCAAATTTCTCTTTCTGACACCATGTCCTTTTTGGAAATGTTTCATGAATTTACATGTACTGTAAAAAAAAGTATCCCTTCACAAAATTATCTAAAGATTTCGACTGTACAGTGTTTGGCTCAGAAATGTTTTCTAATTAAAACTTTTCGAAAAATATCGAATTAAGAAATTATTACTTAGTAAAACAAGCTATTGTTAAGCAACTGTACAGGCTAGTAATGTCCATTTACTATCGATATCCGACTATCTGTAAATAAAAGTAAGTTTTCGTTTATATACATAAAGATCTTTGTAAGAAAGTAAATTGTTGAATCACAACCTAACAAATTAACATTAAATGTATATCATTCTGGAAACATATTGAGTACAATAGCAACAAAACATTTTTAAGTTAGGCTTTATAATTATTTGAAACAAATATAAAAAAAAAACATTATCTGAATGATATTGACTTTGTTGATGAGGTTTGAATATAGATTTTCGATTAATCACAGCAGTACTCTGTAGCGTAGTGTAACTTACCATAGCAAGAGTAATCATGTTTATTTTGTTTCCTCAGTTTTACTGTGTAATTTGTCATAGTTAAAGTGTCTAAATTAAACTTTCATTGATAGGCTGCGAAGAGTAAACACAAATCAGATGTTTTAATGAAGTCACATCACTCTATTTAACGTTAGCACGGGCACCTAGCGCTGCGTGATCAATTTAAATGCCACAGTCCTTGAGTTTTAGCATGTGTTCTTCATTCACCGTTTTCAAATAAACAAGAAGATTTTAGGCGTCATTCACTCTTACTCTGTGGTATGTCTCCATTATCAATCTTAATACAAAATTAATGAAGGAATCAATACATTTATTTATAAGATGGCTTAATCATATCAATCAAAGTAATGGATCTTGGCGATGAGTGGTAGAATAGCGCGAGTTTATCTGATATAGTTGTACTTTGTTTCTATGTCGACTGGCGACGCGATTTCAAGTTTTAACTAACACTTGGTTCTTCTAATTTCCACATCAATCCAATGAACAACAATAACAGTTCTGCTGCTTGTGTTATCATCTGAATGATCTGAAACATTTTGGTAACTGTTCTCTTTCAAAGCGGATACATCATCTACATACAGAATATACATTAGATTTATCATTCGTCTTAAAAAAAAAAACTTGATTAAACGCTCTTGATTCAGTGAGATGACTTGTGTTTAAAGCCGCTTTCAAGAGTATTTCTTTTTACCGTGGTTGCTAGTAATATTGCACGGAGACAGCCCTCAACGCCATCAGACTTTAAGTATGTGTATAAAATAATAAGAAGGTTTAAAGAATCCTGTACAAAATTGCACACTTAACTAAAGCAGTCTGCGATCACCACTATGAACGATTCGGGAGTTTGAGAAAAGATTCATTGAAACTTGCCAAAAGTATGACATTAATAATGTTTTAACGATTATGCAATGTTAAAGACTCTATTACATAACAAACAGATACATGTACAAAACTTATAATTAAACGGAATGAAGACGCATTATTCTGATGTAATTTCATCTAACAACTAAAATCAGTATGATTTGTAAATTTGGAGCTAGTCTCTCTAAAATAACAGCATGCATGTTTACTAAACCATGAGTTTGAGAGGTTCTTTCTTTAAATCATCAAGCACTGACAAAGTCTGAAAACATGCAAAATTTATTTTCAATCTGCCGAAAACAACAGGCTATCACTCGTTCACCAGTTTCAACAGATTCACCAACACAGCAAGCTAACAATCAGCCTCAAAATGGTTGTTTATCTCATAGGTATCTCTCCTGGACGCCACGAAAAAAATGTGTTTAGGTATCAAAGCTACATTGTATTTGCTAATGATACTTTACTATTATATGATTAGCTGAAATATTCCTTTTTGAAACCTTACGTGCATAATGTGAGGGTAGTTCGTTTGTGTCATACAGAGTTTATTCCACAGGCCTACTACAGAATGTCTTGTCAAAGCTGCTAATTACAAAATGATTTCTTAAAAACCTGAACCCTGTAAAGTGTAAGCTTGTTATGATTTCAAAGGACAAAATATCGCTCAATAGCAAGACCAAACCTCTCGAATAAACAAATTCCTTGAATACTTCACGGCAGCTAAACGATGTTTTCTATGTCGCATATCCCACTGTCTATTCAGTTGTTTGTTGCTGAAGAATCGCAGACTGTAATTTCTTTCACACTGGTAATCTACTTTACAGTGAAGACAGACAAAATATATGTACCTAGTAATTTCCCTTTAAAAACTGTATTTATACAATCACTTCAATTTGTGTTATCAAATAAGCGTCTAGACAGATTCATCACGAATTCTCTTTAGTCGGCCAAATCATCCACAGTTCTGATTTGTCTGTTGTTATAGATGACTAAAAGTAGTTATGTGTTTATGTTAGAAAGAGCCGAATCTTCTAAACACAGCCGATTCGAAAATGTTAAGTAAGGTTTAATCACAGGAATAATGTTGAAGCTAAGTAGATGTTTCTTAAAAAGGAAACAAACATGTTGTCAAACATAAATGGTCGCTTGCATCATTAAAATTGATTACGATAATAATACCCTTGCAAAAAGAAAAAGGAACAGCAAAGCCAAAGAAACAAACAAACAGTTGAATAACCTTGAACAGTCATGTGTTTGTATAAGCAATGCCCTATTTGCTGAAAATAATAATCAATTATGATTGTCAATAACACTAATTACATCCTAATGATGTAGTTAGCAAGATAATGTAGTCTAGATGAAATGTAAGCACCACATCAGATGTAAATGCTTGTATTCACTATACAATGGTTATAACGAGATTACCATCAGAGATTTGTGAAATGTGAGCAAACATTTCATCAGGTGCAAATGTGTGTATTTCACGAAGATAACCATCTTGCATTACACGCAATCCACGCATACATCATTTCTACAGATTAATACTTGACAGATAAAGGTATCAAATTAGTGTATTTGTTTTCGGAATTATATTATATCATTTACCATGTTTGTACTACCATAAAATATAATGAAGTTATTCACTAGCCATGGCTACATGGCTAGTGTTTTGGATTGTATATCGAACAATGGATGACATTTAGAGAACAGTTTTTTTCCCATATCAATAAAATGTCGATCCTGTTAACACGCTCATGTAGTTTATCTATAGCCTTGAACAGCCTGGCAGGAAGGGATCATGCCCTTGCCCAAGCATGATAAACGCGAAAGGAATTCTGTGACGACCTCCATATTGAGGTATTCGCAATACACAAATGTCAAGGGGTATTAAAGAGCCACTCCGTGAGTTGTTGGAGTCATATATGCCAAAGTTAATCAAAGGTGTCATTTGATTGCAAAGTATCGACTGTTTCCAAAAAGACACATTTTAAAGCTTATTGGGGTTTTTTATACAGTGACAATATGAAGGTAGAACGTCGCAGTTATGATCGAAAACCGGACAGTGGCGCGCGTCAAATAGTCAAACTTATTTTTGGAGACTTATCTAAGACAGTTAGGAGGTCAGTTAGGAGTTGATAGTGTTTGTTAGGTTATATAACTAGTATCCATGTATATTGCACGTGATATCTACAGCTTTGTGCATTTATAAGTTTTTTTGTTTTTTTTTCATGGAAAACCAGTATGTGTCATATGTATGTCTTTTGAACATAAAAAATTAAGATGTTTTGATTTTATATCACCACATATGACATTTAGGTTCGTATCAAAGGTAAATGATATGAAATGAAAATCACGGAGTGTCTCTTTATCATATTACAATATTTGAGATCCGCATTTCTTTAACTGAAATTTGAAATTTACAACCAATTTGTCCTTGACTTCATTTGAATTCCACTTTCATCCAACTTTACACAATTTCTAATCAATACAAATCTAAGTGCCCTGATATAATATGCCCTAAACGTGGTATGTTGCCTTAGATTCGCTCGATTATACGGTTGTATTTTTAAGTCTATTTCTGTTGACCAGAGGATTTGAATACTGAAAACGTGGCAATTCTAAATTACATCTTAAGCACATCACTTGTGTTTTATCACATGTTAGCTATCGTAAGTGATATATTCATGTATGGAGTGTTGTATCGTGTTATTTCCAGCCAATTTCTTTTGAGTACTTGTGCCGTTAATCCTTGGGAAGGAAACTATAAAGTGAATGGTGATTGTAGCAAATTAGTTTCTTCATGGTACGAGTATTTCACACCAGAGCCCGACTGTGTTTAGTCTGGTAAGCTTTCTGCTCCATTGTGACCCGCACGACCGAAAGTTAATGGATTTGTTGTTTACAAGGATTAAACTCTCGGAGAGTGTTCAAACAACCTTTATTTCCTTACCTGTGATAGACACCTCACAGCGTTGGGAAATGTCAAGGGTTCATTTATAATTCCTTGACTATAAAATATTCATGAATCGAAATTGCAAAGTCAGCAAGTATTCAAGGTATATAATTGCTTAAAGTATCCTCTATTGTTCATGTATGTAACATATGATAATGTTAAATGAATCGAAGGCTACAAGATCTTTTGCCTTTGTTATTCTCGGAAATTGTGTTGGTGCTTTCAAAATTCACTGGTTCATTTTCAGGACAATCTTCGAAATACCACTTAACTAAACTTCAGTGGATATCTTTTATCTCTTGCTTAGGAGATGGGCACCACCTAGTGATTAAATTTAAAAGGAATACTACTTAAAGGCAGGCTATGTGTGAATTAACTTTCCAGGATCTAACGATGGGCTGTTACATTAACGTTTTAAAGCATTGTATTCATTACATAACATATTAGTATTCAACAGTAATGTTGACATCAACAATCCAACAATTTTTGACAAAGATCATTAATTTCCATGCTAATTATCTGTGACACTAACCCGAATGTTATGATAGTGACAATACAATTTTTCTTCAACGACTTCAGTTTTCAGTTTTAATCACAAATTATCAAATGCATGTCATGCAAAAAAGTACCTGGGGATAACTACAAAAACTATTTTGATAAAACCATATGCACGCCAGGAGATCGTATTCATTATTTCTGGGTATTTATTTTTCGACAACAGACATGTGAATGATATTTTGTCACGCATGCTTCCAGAATGGAACCTCATGTTATATTTCTGTCAAAGTCAAAGTCAAAAGAAGTTTATTGTACTTAAGGCCTCCGGCCCATATACAAGTGATACAAATTTACAGTGGGTACAAACATAATTATTAACATTAAATAGTAGAATTCACAATTCAGTTATTAATTTGTCTCTTAATATAACAGCATGATTTACAAAAAGGGCTAGATTACATATTACTTTTTCGTTTCTGGAAGACGTAATTGAAATAAAGGCAGTTGAAGGGTATTTTGAAAGATAACGGTGTGAAATATACATTTTTCTTAAATCACCATAGTGTGGACAGACGAAAGCAAAGTGGACGTCATCTTCAACAGCAAATTTACATAATGGACATATTCTCAAGTGTCTTTCTATCGAAGAACTCCTGCCTGTATTTACAGCTAAGTCTGACAGGCCCAATTGGATATATACATATGTGCGTCTGATATTTCTTGATGTTAATATAGTAAAATATAATTCTGGTTGTATTAAACTCTTGTGGCATCTGTACAATTGATATATTATGCTATTGTCTAGATTGGAATTCCACTCTTGATAAAGTATGCTAACAGATTGTTCTTGAAATTGTTTAAGGAATAGGTTAATATTAACAACTGTTTGATTTAGCCACACAAATCCAAACCCATGAGAAAATAATAGATTTGTTTTCTTACCCATGACCAAAAGACAACGCGCAAAAGGCAGTGACATTAACCTGAAAACAGAAATTATTCAGTATGTCAATTAGTGAACTATTAGGGCTGTACAAGTCCAACATTAAAACAAAATACCTATTACTGAAGACGACATACTTTTTCATCCAACCATTCCATCGCTATGTTTAACAGCGTTGCTTTGTAATCGCGACCCCATACGATGAAACATCTTTTTTCACATTTGTAAGACAATTAGAACTGATAATCCACTGCATTGAAGATGCTCTAAGAAGAAAGTCATTCATAACTTGTTCGACATGAAATGGCCCCCACGATGTATATAGGCAAAATTCAAATTAGCAGACAATACATCATCGCATTATTCAATTTCTCAAATTTAACATCTAAAAAACCCTCATTCGGGACAAATACCGTGATAAGTATCATATGAAGTAGAGACAAGCTAGTGTAGACAACTGAATATATTTACTAAACCACAGTTCTTTACCTCTATATCATTGATCACCAATTCAAAATAGGTGGGAAACCAATGATGAGCACATAATACTGTACAATGTAATGACTGGACATCAAAACATCGTGATTGCTAGAACAGATTCCTGGTCAAAATGAAAGAGTCTCGAATTGATATTAATTTTCGAGTTTCAGTTTTCATTTAATATCAATCCGTAACATTAGATATAGTCATCAAAATATGCACACAATCGGAACTAACACGCAAATCCGAAAATACAAATGTAATTGAAAGTGGTTTGATTTCACGAGCCTCTTGCCACCACAATCTCGTTTATTCAATTTTGATTGATCATCGAGGATGCTATCTGAACATGCAAATGCCTTTGATTGTATTTCATTGATAAAGGTCACGGTTGTGATATTGTCGAAATCGAAGATGTACTTTCCAGACCATGAAGCGAAATTCGAGTTTGCTTTATGTGTTTTTCAGATGAAGTCTGTCAATTTCCTATATAGTTCATCATCCTTTACTCAGTGATTGAATTGTCATTCAAGGTGTTTTCACAACAGCATTTCAATCATTCAACAAGTGGACGGACTATCAACATGAATGAGAGTGGACAGATCGGAGAGACAAGGGATTGATAGGTCGAGGAAGACGGACAGAAAGGCAAAATGAGTAACAGACAGCAGATTTTAGTATGACTTAAATTTGGTCTGGCTTCTTTCCGTCTTCCTCGCCATCTTTGGTACACTTATCAAGTGCATATATGCGCTCTCGCTGGAGTCAAAAAGTCAAGCCAAACTTAATACCCTTGCAGTAAGAAATATTGAGACATTACCAAGCCACAAATATTATTAGCTGTAAAATTACATGCATTCTGGGGTTCTTTCCATATGCATTTGAAATTTGTATTTAAAAATTGCTTGACTTTACTTGTATTTGATTTCAATTGACTTGACAAGCACCTGTACTCGTACAACTGCAAACCAATGTACCCCGATAAATAGATGGAATTGTAACACAAGACAGGAAGTGAAAAAGAATGACTGATAACTTATACATTCAAATGAAAATGTATCCTGGCAATTTTAATTCCTACCATTCCATCGCAATATTTGATCAGTTGAAGTTACCAGATGATTTTTAATTTATAAATTCTAAAGTCAATGCTAGTTACAATTTCAAAAGTTTATTTTCAACATTGACTGCGATTTTTTACTTTATTAACAACGATTACTAATTCATAGACGTGACATTTTGTGAACCCACTGTATTATTTTAAAATTCTAAAATTATGAAAATAGCAACAAAATAGAATTTGATGTTTCGAAACAAATGACGGGGTCTTAATATTGATTTGGGGCAAGATCCAACTACGCTAAAGTAAAAAAAATAACGGGAGCAGCACAAATCTTGTTTACTTTATTTAATGTTTTTGTGTGTGTACTTCGTCATTGTTAAATTCTCACTTTAACTTTATTGATAGGCTGCCCAGAATAAATACAAATGAGAGGTTTTAATGAAGACTTACGACTCTGGTGAACGTTGGAAAGACACCAAACCATGCGTGATCTATCTAAAAGTGTTACAGTTTCATTATTTTAAAGTCGAACGCATATTATTTAGCGATTTTTAATCTTACTCTATCGTACATCCCCTTTTTACTTTTGTAGATCAATTACGTAATCCCAGAAGCGCTTTGACTGTCTTAGGCTATTTACAAACGAGATATTTGTTATTGGTGAGGTAAGAGTTTGTGCCAAATGAAGACATTTCTAACTGAGAAGTGGATTGCTTGACGAACAGTTTCTGAATTTGAATTCTTGCAATGGCAAGTGCTTAATAATGAATGTGCAAATGCGCTTGGTTAGTTTCTATCAAAACGATCACTGAGTAAAATTGACTTCATATAACAGGGTATAAGGGCCAGACATTCAATTTCGGGAATAATGGACACTTCATCTTTGCAAACTAAATGCATCAGATGTATCATTCGCCTATGACAACCTTGATTGAATGACATTGATTCTATATCTGTACAATAGGCTATAAAGTCTGTAATAAATACAATCACCAGGTTCAGAGAATCTACACGTGACTACTTTGATGATTAACCCGTCTATAAGTCAGTGGTCACACTTTTTAAAGGATCAGAAGGTATGCGGATAAAATGAGTATCTTCATGATGAAACTGAACCTTCCAAATAGTCATATGTATTATATATTGAATATTACCGACTCTAAATGCAATCCTAAAGAATCAACTGCATGAAATTTAGACACGGATTGAATACTCACTCATTCGATCAGAAAGTTGATTGACTGAACATAGATAAAGTCAAATTTATTGTTATGTAGAGTTAAACGTAGACTACTTATTCCTATTGTCATTTTCAACCGATTGCTAACTACAAAAAATATCCATTTGACGTGCACGTTATATTTATGTGATCTATATTTACACACAACCCTACTTATAATTAATAAGACTCATAATGATTTTAACAGACTCATTCTTAAATAATCATTGAAATATATTAACACTTTTGATTAGTATGTCATTGATATAGTAGAAACTATTCTCTCTTACCACTGCATCAATAATGAATTAAATCCAAATCCATTTCATCAGTTTGTGAATTTTCATGGACAGTTACATCATATTGTCTCTCACAGCAGTAGTGAGCTTGTTTTCAACATTTTAGATGTATCATCCTTCATACTAAATTACGAATTAATACCCTGTTACCAATTAAATACCGATGAGAAATTGAATTCCTTTAAAAACCCACTTCAATCCTACTTAACGCTTAAATAGTCAATACCGCTTGATATGACATGTAAAAGTTAAAAGTGTTTGTGACGTTTGCAAGAAACAGAGATATTTGGATGTGCATGGCTTGGCTCCTCATCTGTGTGTTTGGTGTTTGATGACCACATACTTCAAATACTGTAAAACGTGTCAAATTTACAACTAAGGATTATCTCTGTGTACATATCACGTGTCAGACATCCTTTATGATATAGACACGTTAAGTGTGATATTCCCTTGTGTTTGGGTCATAGTGTACACTTAGTACTTATTAGTAATTCGGTAAAGAAGAACACAAAATTTCCATTTCATGTAACATATTCTACATAT
The DNA here is from genome assembly GCA_921293015.1 of Phorcus lineatus. NCBI lineage: Eukaryota > Metazoa > Mollusca > Gastropoda > Trochida > Trochidae > Phorcus > Phorcus lineatus. The sequence goes on along the minus strand of OV121087.1, from coordinate 1,014,572 downwards.
TATTTCTGGCCAATTCTGCATTTAACAGATCATTTGTTATGCTTGCAGAAGGCTATTGTATAGATGGCGACAGCAGCAAATTACTTTCTTCTCCATACAAGTAATTCACATCAGGGCCGGACTGTGTATAGTCTGGTAAGCAAACTCCACATTCCATTGAGAGTCACACATCCTATGTCAAATGGGTTTATTGTTGACAAGGATTTGCCTTCAGAGAGCTTGGAAAGCCTCCATTTCCTTATCTTTGATTAACACTGGACTGAATCGGAAACTGTCAAGAGATCACAGATAATTTCAGCATCATATAATATTCATGAATCGTAAATGCATTGAAACAGAGGTTTGATAAAAATCAGTGCTGAATCAACTATCAACTGTTGAACCATATGTCACATTTAATAATGTTGAAAATGAAATGCTGTAATATCATAATCATATGCTTATTACTGTGTGAAATATTTTGATGCTTTTGAAGGTCACTGGTTGACCCGAGATAAACATTTACATGAACTGATCTACTGTATATAAGTTATTGTCTTAACCCTTGAAACCAAATTTCATAATGAATGCTTAGGGTCCAAATGCAGATACGACAATTTATAAGAACACAATGCCATTATGCTGACTTTCTGATATCATAATTGTTTGGCCTCGTTGCAAAGTTTAAATGATTCAAATTCTTACATTCGGTGCTTTCGATTAACACATTTACAAGTTTCATAGATTCCTGTATAAACTGATGTATTAGTGAAATGTCAATGACGGAATTTATTAGAGAAATGTCATTGACGGAATTTCCTTAAGAAAACGGATGCTAATTTGTACAAATTATCGGCGAAATTATTTGAAAGAAACATGCTATTGGACCTTAACTCAGACATATGTAACTAATGGTCAAGTAATTGTCGAACTAAACGGGAAAAACACTTTATCATTATTACACGGATTTCCGTTTCTCTATTGACAAAGTTTGATCACGCATGCCTTCAGAATTACATCAAAGAGATTATGTTTATGATTATTTCGGTTTTCTCTGAGGAAAACGTACACTATACTGTCACGCATGTTCTCAGATTTAATCCTTCAAAATCCTTTACGTTACATTTTTCTTGAACATCCTTTTGGAAACTGGGGGGCATAATGATGAGAATAGGGCTTAGGCTTTACGACGCCAATTAAGACAAATTATATTCCAATGGTAATAGATTTATTATGTTAGCGAATGTATATTTTATAGAAAAAGGTGGTTTAAATATTGAACCAATGTATATATTTCATGATGAATGACCATTGTTTTAGGTTCATTAGTAAAGTTTTAAAAGGTTTTCTTATACTTTATGCCACATAACATGCGCAATCATCGTTTTTGTTTTTAAAAGACTACAATTTATTGTCATTCATTGCTTGACACTTTAACAGTTTTTACAAGTTACTATAAATTAATCCTATATGCATGGATGCAATATCCATATAATTTGTCCTTATATAGGTGTAGTTGCTGCACTTGCCATGAGCATGCACTAGTGGGTGGACACTGGCGCACAAGACATATCCATCATCATCATCATCATCACCAATCATTGAGTAACACACGATAGATTATCACAGCCATACCCGTCAAAATATGAACACAGTGCCCTCTAAGCATGGCTATCCTAAAGAGAATAAAACTGATCGACGTTTGCATGTACCACACTTTACATCACAAGTTATCAGCTTTTCCCCGGCACTGCTATGTATAATAACGGTGAGTAAAATACACGTAATTCCTAAAACAGATCCTAGGACAAATCAAGCAAAGATTTGTGTGCATTGTCTTGCTTTTACATGCTAATCCTGCCTCAGGATAAACAGGAACCTAGTTACATTGAAACTGAAACGGAATATAATTCATTTTTGAGATCAATAAGTTTGCACTGGACTTCACTTCATTTTTATAATAGAGGATAGCATTTCAAACCGATCACCATCACGAAACGCATGCAATCCCAACTAACACGCAAATCCTCAAAAACAAATGTAACCGATACCGGTTTCATTTCATGAATTAAATCACTGATTTTGTTGATTTTGTTTGATGTAGAATATCCTATCAGCAATTGATCGTCGACTTCAATGAAAACACATTTGAGAAAACAATTCTGTATACCCAAAACTTCTACACTATGTAACTTTGTTTATCGAAGCTTCATAATATAGTTGTGCCAATTAGGTTTTCACGTTGTGACGATTTTCATAGAGGGTATTATTTAGTTTGATGAACAGATTTTAAATGCCAAGGCCAAATTTGATTAAATGTTGTGTTTTGAGAAGTCATCATAGATAGTTATCACTTTTGGTTTCAACACCAGTCCTCTTTTTCAATTTTTTGGGGGGCTTTTACAACGGAAATCCTTATTCTAAATTTCAGAAGGCATTTTAAAGAATTGCGAGGACTACCTAAAAACCTTAGTATTGCTCATATTATTGTTTTTGTAAAAATCGTCATATGTGACTTTGTTGTTCGTTTTTAGCTCTAAAACTTTTTAAAAGTCCTGCGTAAAACAACAACGGGCTTACAGGCGAAAACTTAAAAACCAAAGCTTTTGGCTTTATTGGTGCTTAGACGACTTGAAATTGTTTTAAGCACAAAAATGAAATCTTATATGACTTGTAAACTTCAAAATTGGGATTGAAGTTACGTGTACTTAGAAGTTATATATTTGTGCTGTTTCCTTTTGGTGAAAACCTGATATTGCAAAATAAAATAAGATAAAGGCTAAATTTTTCAATATTGTTTGGTTTCCAGAGCAAAACTGACTGTAACACTTGAAAACACGTATTTATGTTTACTTGTACTTTGTCGTTAAGAATTAACAAGTTAATTAATATTAATCACAAGCTCACATAATTCACGACTTGGATTTGATTCAGGACTTCAACTTTAAGAGTCATGGCTGTGGTATAGTGTTGTGCATTTCTGGGGTTACAAGTTGACGTCTTTCATGGCTTTGCATTTATTTTGTAGCAAAACCTAAAGCTTGATGTGACTTCACGTTCAAACTTTTGTTTGTTATTTTAATCGGTAATATAAATATATATATATATATATATATATATATAAATATATATATATATATATATCTATATATATATATATATATATATATATATATATATATATTATATATATATATATATATATATATATATATATATATATATATCACTTTTACAAAGAGTAGGCAGTAAACAGAGACGTGCCTTCATAATGGTGACTGTACAAGATAAACTCATTTTTGTCACTTTTACAAAGAGTAGGCAGTAAACAGAGACGTGCTTCCATAATGTTGACTGTACCAGATAAACTCATCTGACAACGAAATATGTGTTCATGTGTTTGTAAAGTCTGCTTCTGAAGCTTGCCGCTATGAACACCCGTACAGTTAATCAAGCTGTCTGCTTCATTAGCAAATAAGAAATGGTGCCAAACAGACCGATTTTCAGTTTATGTCGTGGCCAAAAAAATGATCAATGCAAAAGAAACAAAAAAAATTAAATTATCAGCATTTGTTCTCAAAAGATGTACATATTTGTATAAAATAAGATTCTAAGAATAATTTTGAAACTCTCTCCTATATATTTTATTGATTCCGAAAGGATTTTCATTTTTGTGTTCTGATCAAGTTTTCCTGATTATGATTGTTATAATCATCATTTACAGCAACGATTGTGTTGATTTAATCCAGTACACGTAAAATTTGAATGCACAATTTCCTCTTAACATATTCAACTATTTACATGACATGACATGACATGATATTTCATTGAGGAATGAAAGACACATGGTTCATTGGCACGTTACTTTCTGGTCTGTAAATAAACTCTGTCAATGGTTGGAGAATGTAAAGGGAGTGAAATGTCAGGGAAGCTGCTCACGAAACGTCTATTAGCGGCTTATCTTCAAATTCGTTTTATATCCTTAATTTCGAAATCTTCAAGCTACTCCACTCAAACCTAACAAAAAAAACGACAATAGGAACACCTGTTGTTTAGTTTAAGCAGTCTCGTGTCATGACATCAAGATCACCAAAGGCACGATGAATACGCAGAAGAATGGCAGAGACATTATTTAGAACACTCTTTTGCCTTTCGTCTATGCTATCTCTCACGTTGATTAACTCTAGCAAGATGACAACGTCACACTAGGATTGTTACAGAAGAAGCATGCCAATGAATCAACTGGCCAAGTGAAAGGTCCAATCTTAACCCTAGCGAGTACATCTATGATGCGATAAGTCAGCGTAATTCCCATAAAGGTCAACCCATCACGGACATGCCCCCTATTCTCGAAACATTCGTAGAGCTAAGAATTCTTAAAATCGTTCGTAGCGCTTACGAATTTTTACTACCCTATTCTGAAATCGTTCTTAGCCTTACGAATTCTTAAATATACGAACAAAACTAAGAAAGGTACTCGGTCGTCGTAACTTGAGATACGCAAATTAAAAATGGCAGCCAAGGTGCTCGTCAACCCCCGCTTGACTTTTAAAAGTCGGGATTCCCTTTGGAACTAGCTGACCTAGATATGAAAAAGGGGGTTTTCCGTCCGATTGTATCTTGTTGGTCACGTCCTGACCCGTTTTGTTTGTGGAAACTATATGAATGATTGTTTTGCAAAGCGATGATCAAGCACTAAATAGGTGATGGCAGGATTTATCCCTATTTCTCTGGCTGTTTTCATTGTATGCCGAGATCATACACTCTTCACCGCCATCACCTGTCCTTATGCATGGTTCTTCCAAGCGTTTGTTTACCGGGAAATACTTCACGCTCCTCACTCAAGCACACGCTCTCAGTTCGTTGATATACATGTTCAACATTCAGGTAAGTAAAATAATTTAGCTTAGACCTAGGCTACATGTACATGTTTATATCTTCGTTACTGCCATTATATTTTCTGTAGCAAATAATATCAACTAGCCTTACACAAGACCGATCGGCAAAAAAACATGAGAAATGCCGTTGACCTTCACCTTAAATCAATGGAAGGCCTACATAAGGTTAGACTACAATGGGGTTTGAGGGGCACTTCTAAGGTTATTTTAGTTATGAAAAACATAGAAATTACACAGGGCCTAGTCAAATAATAATTCCATCTCAAAATGTCACATACACAAGACTTGATTGAATTTGTTTCAATTAATTATGTGTTAAGTTACTTAAAAAAAATCATCAAAAAAACCAACATAACTACTTGTGTTTTATCGTGATAATAATTTTTTTTTTTTTGCCCAAATAACGTTCCATAATATGGTAATTTAAAAAATTAATTCATCTAACTTAAAAGTCATTTTTTTGGTTAGATATATGCTTTTGGGAATTCTCAACATGATTAATCTATTTTCTCTTACAGTTCCAGTTTGCTAATTATGAGCTTAAATAAAAAATTGGCCATCCATAGTAAGCAAGCTGTTTGAATTCTCTAATCACTATACATTAACAAATGTATGTTCAGCGTCAGAATTTAATTATCAATTTAATAAACATCACGTTATGTTTCACATTATATATAACATCTGAGCTGAAATATATTTTACCTGCTATATATTTTTATATCTCTGATATGAAATTAATTTTCAATTAAGACAAATCTGCTTAGCTTACATAGGTAACCCTAAAAGCAAAAGCTTACAATAGCAAGTATACAATGATCAAAATTATAACTTACATTATTAGTCAGCCAAATTTGGGTTCCATCAATTTTTCTACAGATGTTAAAAAAACTTGCATTAAGTTCCTCAAGGCTAAATGTGACAAAAGTACAAGCTGATAAATATTTTTTTATTCAAAATTCCAGAATAATAAAACATAATGTAAACATTCCTAATAATATCAAAGGGTTCTATGATTTTTATAAATTTCTTGACACAGGGCAAGTGTTATCACTTTTTATACTTATTATTTGTCCTTGACCTAACCAAATAAGGTTAATAGAGACAATCCACATACTATGATACAACAAGGTATATTTGACATTGTTTCCACAATACATGCACATGAAAGACTCTCAGAGAACACTTCAAGGAACTTAGTCAGTGGCAATTTGTTAAACAGGAGACTATAATACATCCAATTGAAATATTGCATTTGTAATCAAATAGTTTGTTCTTTTCAGTGCATATGACCCCTAGAACCAGGGCTGTAGGGCAGTAGTATGATCCAAAAGAGACATTACAGAGCCTTGTTGATGCTGGTCATACTTATGGGCTTTGCAGATAATATCCCAAGATTTCATATTGAACTGAAATTAGAAAAAATATATTCTTTGAGTACAAATAAAAATCAATGTAAAGACAACATGATGATATTAGGTACATATCTTATATCACTGCAGTTATTCACACCCATAGGGTAAACATTGAGTTTAAATTTTAAAAATATTGGCAAAAATCCACTTTCAAGCAGAGGCTAGTTAATTCAGAATTAATGTAGTGTTCATTCTTTAAATAAAAAGGCTCAAATTATCTTCACATAAACCACATCTGAACTGCATTGCAGTTACCCTATAGTTTTATTGATCATATAACCAATTTATGTAGGGAATTGGAAGATTTACTATATATAATTGTGCTTACTTTCTTCATTGAAACATATTTTTGGAAGACGAATTTGAGGCCTGTGATCACCTAAACTATTGTTAATATCTAAACTTAGTTTTAAAATTTATTCAGCTTTACAAACGCATCTTTTAAATATTTTTTATTGCCCCGCAGTTTAAAATTTAAAAAATATTGAACCAACATACAGGTATTTCCCTAAACAACTGTAATATTTTTAATAGATAAATGGTTTGATTGAATTTTCTCATGGTGTTATCTCTTTTTAAACGAAATATCATGTATACATTCACACAACAACAGGAAATTAAGATAATAAACAGTATGATGATTAAGGGGAGGGGGTATTTTAATTAACATTATTTAATTTTCTTCTTACATTAGTTCATCTCTGTTTCCTGTGATTGTGTCTTATTCTCAAGATCGTAGAAGCCCGTGAATATAACTAACAAAATAGTCTTTCACAGCCCTTTCTTTACCATTGCAGTCTATGGGTCTTTAAATTCAAGGACTAAATGTTAACAGGTTTCATTGACATATATAATCATTGATATATATTATCACAAATAAGAATATATTTGAAATTTGATTTATATATTATTCTTGACTGTTTAAGTAGTCTGTTTTGCACATTACTTGTGAAAAATCTTTTCAAGAAAATATTTCTGTATCTTTATTATGAAACATAAATTAAGTCTGTTAATGAATGCTGAGATTTTTTCTTCTTTGACCATTCATTTGATTAGTAATGATTTATGTGTAATTTAAAGCAAACTCTTAAATTCAGAATATATGGTATATTTGTATTGAAGGCTATGAGAAACGTAATTATCCCTGCTTATGATTCTAATTGTGTTATTTGAATCAAAGTGACAATGCTTACTACTTGCCACCATATTTTTTGACCAAGGAACATACCGTAAATCCTTGAATAATTGCCTGCGATTATTAATATCAAACACCAATTTCACCCGGTGTTATTCAAGGCAGGCAAATTATTCAGGGTAAGTAGTTTTTCAAATCATTATTTGTGTATATATATCATTCTCAATTCTGTCATGTCAATATAAAAGGCAGGCGATTATTGATGGATTTACGGTATATGATTTCTCAAGCAGTTTTAATTGTTTCTGAAAAAGTGATTTAGTTGGAAAGTTAATTGCTGCACCAATGATACCTTCAAGAATAAATTTAATTGCATAGTTTGCGTTCACTTACGGTATGTCAAGTGTTAGCCGCTCATGATCGCTTCCATGTAGCTCCCTGCGTACCGCAGATAGTATCAATAAAGTCACCGCAAGTAGGCTTGCCATCGTCAAACTATATTTCACCCATGGACTCCAAGGAACATATCAGCAACGTTCTCTCTTCAGTCTTCTGTTATGATAACCACTCGTACTAGCCGTGGGTGTCGATTTGCCCAGGGTGTCGTATGTCGATACGATCCCTGATTCACCCATGCATGGACTCCAAAGAACATATAAGGAACATTCTTTGATTTCCATATGTTCTTTCTTCAGTCTTCTGTTATGGTAACCACTTGTACTAGCAGTGGGTGTCGATTTGTCAAGGGATCGTATGTCTATACGATCCCTGATTTGCCGAATTCTTGTCGTCGCACTGTGATTGTCAACAAGTCAGGGAATCCCCTAGTGGTCGTGACGTCATGGGGATACCCCGTTCTTAATCACCCTTTGAGACAAAAGAGTTCTATTCTTAACTTCAGAAACCTTACTAAAACTTGACTAGTCTTATCTGGGTTACGAACGCGATAAGAACGTTTCGTGAATAGGTCGTAAACATTTTCTTAAGAATACTTTTATTTTTGCGTAAGTAGTTAAGAATTCGTAGCTCTACGAACGTTTCGAGAATAGGGGGCCAGAACTCGAACTAGCCGTTGTAGGTCAATGTAAAATCTGTCAGTTCAATTTGTCTGTTTAATTGGTGATATCAGCATTGTCAATAAATTGTTACGTTGTTTCGACGAAATTGTGAAGACATAGTTGCAATTTTTAGAGTCAATATGAGTGGATTCCATCTTAGGATTTTCTACCCTACCATAAAACATAAAGATGTTGTCAATATACTGACATTTCTATAACACACACTAGTGATTTGACACACTATTTTTCTAATCAAATCAATGTTCCTGATTGTGACTGACAAACTCTTTTTTCTCATTGAAGTTAGACACAATTCCATTTTACATATAAACCGGACATTTGCAAATTCTCGTTGTTTCAACATATTAAGCACTTTTAATGACATGTCATAGTACATTTCAGGTTGTCACACATTTAGTTGCCAGACAGTTGTACAATGATGTGTCCTTAGGGGGCAGGAATGTAAAGTCCGGATCTAATTACCAGTTCGCCAGTTACTTCTGTGTCCATCTGTTTCCTGACCAGGCACCTTAGGATAAGAATATTCAGTGCCTATAAATAGGTCTTTAATTTGAGAAACGCCACGAACATTTGACCCTTTCCTGTAACGATATCGATCAACAACAATTAAGGAAATACACACAACGATGTCATTTTATATTATTGAAAAAAAACCCGAAATTTATCGACAAATTCTATTTCCCTCTTGTTAACATGGTCGCATTTGAAAACGAACTTTCTTTTACTATTATCTGCAATATTATTAGACTACACCATATTAGGAATGTAATTCACTACTACTACCTTTCGGTATCCCTTTCTGTGTCAAGGAATTAAGGAAGGAAGAAATATTTTAATGCTTTGCATTGCAGTTTTTTTCTATCAATTGATTGCACAAAATCATGAGTTGATTCGTCGTTTCCTTCATTTTCAGAAATCATCCATCAACGTGTTCCCATTGGGAGAACGTTTTATGCAGGACACTAAAGAAAAAAAAACCCCAAAAGAATAATTGAGAAAAATCTAAGACATAATGGACATACGTCAGTCTACTTGATAAAGGAGAAAGCATAAAGTTTGAAATATCCTTTGTTTTCCCAAAAATAATTTATTATTCTGAAAGCTTGCTTTTTCCTTGTATTCCAATTTCAATACTCTCCAAAAAAATTCTGTCTCGCTAAGCATGAACTTGTGCCGTAAATGAAGTTAAGTGTGGATCATGCCTCTATACACCACACTTGTGTTAAAACTGTTCTGATGAGAATTGAAATGGAAGTTCACCTTATAAACAAATTAAATACGTTAAAAAAATATCAAAACATTTCCCCGAAGAATAAATCTCTTAGTCAAGGACAATGAGTCTACATAACTAACTATATTTTCTGGGTTTTTTTACGATCATGATTTTCATTTACAATCTACTTATTTTACACAGTTTTTGCAATTACTTGACATGTGTAACCACAAGACTAATAGTGTCGCCCATTTATATGTGTTTATTTTGAATTTTAAAAAAGGCTAAAAGTCGTATAATTACAAGGTCGCGTTGCTGTCGAAAGTGAAGGCTCTCAAAGGTCAATTAGAGTAATTCACTGCCAGACACCTTGCGGCTATGACCATCCCCATAGTCAGCTTCCTCGATAGACATGATATTGACCACAATCTATTCTTAATCTTAATTAACTGCAATATGTATCATTAGCTAACTAAATCAATCAATAAAATACCCCTGTCTGTGTTAACATTTGAAGCTATCCCTTGTTTTAATGATCTTTACCTTTTCCTTATTTTTTCCTTCTCTTTTGAAGACAAAAGTTCTAAATTTTAACCAGTAGCAAAGATTCACCCAGTTAAACTGATTTTTACATGTTTTGTGTGTTTATTGATGCATAATTGTAAACATTGAAGTAAATTTTTCTGGAAAGAGGAAGGTGTTTTCTAGTTTTCAACCTATGTTCGAAGGAGAGAAGGCATGCACACTATTTTGTGAACGTTCCATACAGTTGTTTAAAGCAATTGACCCTTAATGTAAAGACAGAGCGTTTTTCTATTGAACTTCGCCTGGACCTGACTTGGGATTTGGAAAGATATTTAGTGAATCTGAACTTTCTGTTCACCACCTAATTCTTCTGGACCCAAAACAGAATATGTTTAGCTATTGTGTGCTAAATAGTTACAATGTGGTGTCTAACATCGAGTGGATGCATAGCTTTCTTGATATTCCATACATCTGTTCACTGCTTCAATGGTTTTAATTTTCTCAAAGCGATGTCATTGAAAGTGTTCAAGTGAGCTTAATATTTGGTAATTCATTAAAACAATATAAATAAAAACAAAATCCTTGCCCTGAGAATAAACGTTATAACTGACTGACATATTAAATCAAATGTGGAGTTCAGTGGTGTACGGTAAGCACACACGGGTATCAGGGCCAATTTGCACAGTCATAACTAAAAGTTATGGGTACACTCAGAACAAAGTATGCTTGGAGAAATTATGATCAGGCCAATCGCCCGGGATTGAACGCCGCTTTCAAATGTATTTCCCTTATATATGTGAAACCTGCGAGCATCGGCAGAAACTAACCAAGCCATGGTCGTATTGCGCTGAAATTCAGTGTAGCTATGCACCCAAACCTTACTTCGCGAAGAACACTTCTCTACTGCATACAGAGATGCCGAACAATTTCAAAGATGGTTATATACATTAAGACATAAGTTGCAAATCAAGTTGCAAGTGTCAAATTAGACCAAGTGGTCAGACACCAGAAAAGTCAATTCTGAAAGAGGTCAATTTGTTGCCACATGAAAACCCTGATGTATGGAAGAATGTAGTCAAATTATTTCACTCATACGTGTAAATCTTTGGTTTCTGTCTGTTGGTCAGACTCATTGTCCAAACATAACAGTTAGGTCCATTCAAGCAATGGCAACAACTTTCAGTCGAAAGTTTGTTGCTAACATATACAGCATTTCTTATCAACAGACGGAAATGATTGATCTTTCTTTTCCTGCAAATAGTTGTTGTTCTAAACTGAATCCTATAATTAAATAAAACAATATGCCAGCCTTGATATCGATTTGGAATATATATGATGCTCAATAAAAGGGTTCAAGTTCCGAATAGTGAAATTCCAGATAGATCAGTCCTTTCTTGCCTTTCACTATATGGAACTTTTATTTAAGTCTATATATCTTTTATGACAAAATAATTATTGACATAAACAGACATAGTGATGCCTTTAGTGATGCCCATAGTGATCACATATGATCATTGCATTGGAGAGCTGCCATGGGCAAGTTTGTTAAAGATATTATATCCCAGTTTTGTATCCGACTTCAATCCCCATTTTCATAAAGACAATACATTCAAGTAAATAAAACACCAAATAGAGTCTCGATGCGTCATTTGATTAAAAAGATATAACGGTTCAAAGTGCGTAGAAATTGGCCACCTCGAAAGCCCAATTAAAAAGGTCCCTAGAGTGGCCTGAGCTCTCCTTCGGCAGATGTGACGTCATAGACAGGACTCGCTCCGCGTTTGTATGTAAACAAGTATATATCAATGCAGATATGGTTCGCATTCGTCTACGTTTTCATTGCGAAAGAGACATGCCTTCTTCCTGCGTTGCTGCCAACTGTACTAATAAGAAATCAGGAGACAATCAACTGCATCGGTTACCGAAGGATCCTGTCCAATTCGCGAACAAAGTTTGTTATTCAGAAAAGAACGAAGTGGAGTCCCAATGACAGGTCTGTCATCTGCTCAAATCATTTCACAGAGGACTGTTATGATCTTTCCTACGATTGCAAAACGGACTTTGGACTTGCCCCACAAAGGAAAAAAACTCGTCAAAAATGCCGTACTAACAGTTAATAAACAGATGAAGATGATAACAGGCCCGGTACCCGTCTGTCTAACGAGATATGACAGTCAACCATATCGGAAGAGAAAACGGACGGAATACTTTGAGAAGAGGGAACGAAAGAGGGTAAGGAATTTGAAAGAAAGGCTAATTCAAAATTCTATTCAGGGGGAGGTGGGATAAATAATCATGAAACTTTTAGGGAGTTGACTATAATTGATGATTTTGCAGACGAATGTTGAGTTTTTATCTGCAGTATAGATTTATATCTCTTTAGATAAGTCGCAGAAATTATTAATTCAATAATTAAAACCCCAACAATTGTTTGAATTTTAGTATTTGATTGCATATGGGGTTGAAAAATTCATCGGGTTGAACTACAGCGTCATTTTAGAAGCAAAAAAAAGAAAAATTAAAGTCATAAAGCTGCCCCGGAGAAACATTTACCATTTTATGTAGCCTTACAGTGGATAATTTATAACCTATTTGATATTGATAAACATTGAAGAATGAAATAAGATATTTAGTAATACAGATTTGTTAATATATTGTCATGTGTCACGTGTATTGACAAACCTAATTACCTTCATCAAGTTTCAATAAAGGCTGTTGATCATGTGTGAGGATAAAGTTTAGATAACTAATCAGTGCCTTGTGTATTACCTATTGGAAATGTGCCAGGTGCAGAGGTCATTAAGTTTATTGCTTATTTGACTTAATGTACACGTGTGTTGCATTTCATGTAGACTGTTAGGTAATAACTTTATGACTATATTGTCTGGTTTGAAAAAGTAGTGTTAGGTAACTAAAAACCTCTCTCTGGTTAAATACCGGTACTAAAGTAATGAAGGAAATGGAAATAATATGCTTTTCAGCGTTAATATTTTTATTTGGTTGAAATAATTAAAACTGAAAAATAATTTCATATTTACAATACATTTCCAAGCAGGCTTTAACTTACATCACAATCAACAATACATGGTGTGTTATTATTGACAATATTGGCCTACGTCCATCTAGATTAGTACCACACTCTTTATCTCAAACATTAACTCACACGAAACAACAATAATCTGTATCCTTACTATGCAAAATACATAAGTACGTAACTCAAATTTTTTATGAAGGTGGCAAATCGCGAATCAAGAGGTAATTTTACTAAACACATCAAAGTATTGATCTTCATTATCACTAATAACTGGTTAATAAGGCCAAAAACAGCTGCCCGGAACCGTCGTATCCCAATGACGAGATCCGGAAGTTGCCGAGAAGCAGTCCATCAAAAGCGAGATCTCATTGTTACAGTCATGCAAAGCAGAAACACGGAGTTACGATATTGAGTTGACACTTTAAAATGGCACAAAGTAGTAACAAATATTCTACATATACAATGGTCAATCAACTACACAGGGGGATAGTCGATTTGGCTAGGTGTTCAAACAAAAAACAGTCACAATGGCGGCAGATATCAGTTTGGGTTCACTCGATCGGCATTATCGGAGATTAACAACCCAAACAAATAACAAGTTAATTAATGTCAAACAGAATATGTCGATGTATTGATATTAATAGCTTTGGTGACTTGGGGGCTTTTTTATAAGTACAATCAGTGAAAATATATACGTTCACGACCGCTGGAATCTATAATGTAAACAATGACATAGGTCAGCCAGTCGTTAACGAGTCCTGTCTATGTCGTCACAACCCCCCTAGCACCTGATTGGCTAATAAAACGTTTCGCGTCTGTTTTCCGGAAGTGTTAATAAAACACGTTTTTTCTGCTATTTTCAGGTGGATATGAACCGAAATAGTTGTTGATATTTATTCTTAACCGTGTTATGAAGTATTTCCGCTAATTGTACCCCCTATGTGGATATATTATCTTTAACACATATGGGTAAACGTAGGATAATTTTAGGTTTTTAAGTAGATCGAGAAACTTCGGTAAACCAGCATTTACATAGTTATATTGTAGAAAATATGTTCTGCATTGATCAAATTGTTCAAGACACTGCACCAGTACAGCGTCAACAACTTTGACACAATGGGAACATGGCTAAACCGATGTCATCATCTTTGGATCTTGTATATGCTTGATATTTATTTTACTTATTCCAAATCTAAATTTGGAAATCGATCTGTCTCAAATATATCTCTCATGGCAAAGGTTGAATGACCAATCTTGGTGGTACATATATATACTATAAGGTTGTTAAAAGACCTTTAAAAATATAGCGAAATCCCAAATTGTTTGATGAATTTATACAGGTGCGAAACCGTAATTGAAGATATCTGGTTAGTGTCCCAATAATCATCAAGATGTTTCAACATATCACGGCAATGAATGGATGCCTTCCAGTTGGCTGACTAAGTAGTAGTAGCAAGTATGACATAACTCTTTTTAAAATAATTATTATGAAGTGGGTTTCTTCTACATTCTGCTACATTTGTCGGGGTATATAACCAGCACCCATTTCAAATCTGCAAAACTTTGAATAAACATTTTCAATATTATGGTGATACATTGTTCCCGATATTTCTGATCCATAGAGCAAGATCGGTTGGATTTTGGCATCGACATGTTTTATTTTTTTTATTGGTATAACGCCTTTTCATCTTGATGGCACAAAACTTCATAGGCTTTCTAAAACAAGTTTCGACAAGACATCATAAGTTCTAGATGTTTTAATATGAAACCGATTCCACTCTTCAGAACCGAAAAAACATGACAGTCCACCACCTTTTTTTAACAATCGTAGACTTTGCCGTGTAAGTTTTTGATATATACTGTCACTACGAGTTCTGTCCTAACTTTTGTTAAATAAGTCCATTGTCTTGTCATTGTTTTGGTGTGTACAGTATAACCATAAAGGTCTGAAGATATTGCCCAGGCGGTGCTAAAATGTTTCACTATTTATATATATTATTATATATATTATTTATATATTTATAAGAATTCATCTCAGACAGCCTTAAGTTCTCTATTCGTGTACAACGTAGTCAGAAAATTTTACCGTTTCATTGATGATGGTAACGAACGCTAAAAAGATTCATTTACCTTGCAACGCTAAAAAGGGTCAATTCCCTTACGGCGACCAATGACTTATATCTAAAGGTCTTGGTTTTGGGGTTGAATCGACTTGCATTAAAAACAAATTTGGTTTGTAATAATGATAATTATTATAATTAAGATAATAATTTCTATTCTTAAAAATATATTCATGAACCAACTCAAAATGATTCACCTTGCACAAACACATGTAGAATGAGAACAAAACTAGAAGCACAGGACCAAATATCATATACCATGGTACAAACTACAGATCAAACCTTGATGACCTGTTGCTGTACTTACTGTCACTGTATTTTCATTAGAATATTCTTGTGAGGTTCGGTGTCACAGACAGTCATATCAGAATTTCTTTCTAAAATAACTAGTATGTCTTCCTTTGTCAGAATGAGTTGCTCCAACGTCAAGAAAATTTCACTCCAATCCCAGCACGCCATGCTAAGATTGGGATGAGCAAACTGAGGATTAGCGAAATACATGTATATACTTTTATACAGACAAATATCTCAGTTCAATGTAATTCAATTCAGTATTTCTACAATGAATAAATACATTGGGAATACGGATACAGCTGTCTTCTTTTCTCAATACAATTTCAGTTTTATTCAGTTATTTCATATTTGGACACTGATATTTGTAAATTTGTATTTCAATTTGAAACAGTTAACTGCAAAACGAAGCTTGTCTAGACATGAGGTAACACTACAATGTATGTATCAAAGGAGTAGTTATTCTGTCAGTGAGAACCTGTGCAAAGGGTGACCTCCTTCACCTCCAGACAATGAGCCCTTTTAACACGTCAGGACTTGAAGTGAAGTTCGTTTATATCTATTAAGGCGTACAGTTAAGCATCAAGTGTTGCAAGCAAAAAACTCAAGGCTGATATTTCGTAAGTCGACACAATTCCTTCATGATACAGAAAAACTAAAAGATTTTTTACAGCATTTTAATCTTAATTTGTGGTTGATATTTGAAATTTCGTGTGGCACTATCACTGAATACAATTTACAACAAATTCAGTCACATAGCTCCATTATTTGAATTCCGATACAACAACGACTCTCTTTCTAAGCAATTCCTTGATACATTGATTCATTGTAATGTAAAACCCTTGCCCTAAATATGTAATATGAAGAAGAATGTGTGAGAAACTTGACTCAGCATCACCAGCCAAAGAAATGTGTAGTTCAAGTGATTGCTATAGCAGCTTTTGCACTCAATGTAAAAGGTGTACTTAGACTTTTCGTGTCGCAGACCATCATATCAGATTTCTTGTAGTCAGTTTAATTGTATATTTTCCTCCTGAGATCGACCCGTTTTCTGAAATCCTTTCTAATCTACTTTCTTTTCCAAGCCCTTCACCCTTTGAATGTTACGATAATCGTTCCCAGCATGTTCATACTGAATAAAAGTATGTTCATCAACTTAAAATACTATAATATTTCTATAGCTTTGCATGAGCCCTATATATATATAGTCGCATTACCCAATCAGGGCTAGTAACAGTTACTTAAGATTTTTAATTAAATTATTGCTATCGTCATTTGAAGGAGGTGCCAGAATAATACACTATTTAGTGAGAAGGATTTGCTAGAAATTCTTGTGATTTATTTATCCAAAGATTCAAGACCGAAAATAGTCTTTAGCCTTATACTTGATTTGAGTTTTTAAGGAATTAAGTTACTATTAAATAACCTGAAAAACATGTTTGTAAAAAGTATTATGTGCGTATCCAGCGCAATATAAGTATCCTCATTATTATTATTATTATTATTATTATTATTATTATTATTATTATTATTATTACTGAAGTTGATAACCTCCAAAGTAAAAATAGACTGGCTGTTGCTGAAACTTCTATTGTAAGAATTAAAAAGTGAGAACTTTTCAGGGTTTTTTTTGTGTATCTATTCACTTATGAGGACAGCTGAAGATCATTATCTTTATATCTCTTGACAAAATAATAGATAATATTTTTCCACATGACGTATCATTCGAAGGAAAAAAAAGTTTGCTACAATTTCGTCGTCATGCAATTTCGCTCTAACAGACTTATTGCTTGTGTTGTTATTGAAACAAATAAGAAATGTTTATCTTTTAAAATCCCTTTAGTATTTATTTTCAAGATATCGATGGGAGTTATACTTATTCTATGTTGTTGACAGTATACAAGAATCAAGTCGAGAAGAATCAATGTCTAAAGAGGAATATAGAAGACACCCAGCAAAGTGTGTTATAGTAATTTCCACACCCACTATCAAGACGTTATCTCTAGAACACGTACGAAGCATGTGGAAAGGACACCTGTCACTTCTAATCAAACAATTTGATTGATAATTTTAAAAATTACAATATAGACTAATAAAAATTAGTAATGCAATATCAAATCGGTCAAAAGACTAAAAAAAGTTCTATAGATTAATATTAATCCTTGATCAAATAGCAATGATAAATGAATCCGGCTGTAAACTTTCCAATAGGAGAACAAAGGCGCAGCAGAATGACAGCAAAATTAAATGTAACAATCCAGGTTGATCACATGTGTGAAAGTGAGTGAGTCCTTATATGTAGAAACCACTTATCTAAAATCTTCCACAAATAGTCAAATCTGAGATATTCAAGAAACCCCGAGAAATTTCTAAAAAAAAGCCACGTTACATAAACAAACAAGTGTGTGACCCATTATTACACAATGTTACACATTTAAACAATCACATTCTCATAACACGTATTTGTTTTCCACTAGGAGATCGTCACTTTGTTTGATATGTTTTTTTACATTATACATTTCAAACTAGATATATTATTTTCTCAATCAAATACGAATGCGATTGAAAATTGTTAGAGATATTGATGCCTTAACAATTTGGTATGGTGCAGTATGTGTGGAATGCTTTTGAATTGTCAGCATATTCGGACGTTTCTACATCAATGCAATGATGGTATTGTCCGTTTCCTCACTGTCTGCACATGTATTTCTTTTTAATGTGAAACAAAGCATCTCCTTAAATCCAGACTATGGCTCCCTTTGGGCTCCGTTAGATTACAATTCTATTAGTGCAGACTTTATTAGGGACAGATAACTTTCTATTTATATTTAGTGGAACCTTCACTTCCCGATGATCAGAGAAGCCAGCCATGATCAGAGACGCCGGCAGTTAAGTAATGGTCACCTTCATCAATATCATTATTTAGATACCAACATTTGACATATTGTTGCAAACAATGATATGATTAAACATCGTTGTGCTGATCACCACGTTTTTACAAGATGATTTGAATAATAAATAATTGAAAAGATTTATTTGATTTCCAACATGCCAACATGCTATTGAGAGGTTCAAAAGCGGATGATCCGGATATATCGATGCACTTTTTAGATGATTGGTCGTGATACAAATATCAAAATGTATTTCCCTGTTTTCACTGGAAACTAATATTGTAAAATGTTTACATAGTAAGATGTGGTTTGTGTTAAAGATCCTTAAATGCCTTATAGATCATAACGTGTTCCTGATACAATGTCTGTCAATGTTTGTCTTTACAACTTTGATCTGAACAATTCGTACCCTCAGGGAATAAACCAGACGTACATGTGTGAGTTTGTTAATGAATTTAATGTGACAGTACTGCAACAGTGTTCGTTACGTAAATGAAACTGAAATTAAAAAAACTCAACCTATTTTTTCTTCTTAAAACTCAACTAATTTTTTCTTCCATCTCCCAATAAATATTCAATATATAACATCTTTTTACGATGAGTGTTTGTGGTCGCAGCTGAGAGTATGCTTACCGCGCTATGGCGTCTCCTGGGCTATTAACTCCCATATTTTATCTGATTTGTCACTAAAGAGAATACAATATCTATCTTATTCACCAAGCTCATACGATGGAAATTTCATTTTCTGCGATATTAATGTTTTTAAAAAACACTTTATTGAGCCAATGTAGGAATGGAACAGAGGACTTAATTTCATTACGACGTTAAATTATACACTTTAAAATTCTAATTGGTATGATGAAACTAATTTAACCAATTCATTATAACATCCATCTAAAGTTCTTTGACTAACGACATGTTATGGCGATTGCCACCTGTCTGTTTTAGTGAAGATAAACAGCCGCCTTCAAAGTCAGTTTCTGACCACTATTACTGTCGGAGTGAACTTCAGTTAAATACTGTCTATGGAGTATTGAGGTGTCTCTGGGCCTTAAGATTACATTAAGAACATATCAAGCGACAGTCTTTACGATGTCATTTTGCAGCAACACAGATTTGTTAACAAAAGTAATAAGACATACGGTAAGTAAGGATGATAAAATATTTCTATATTCTATAATAGGGTGTTGTTCGAAATCTGTAAATGAAAACGCGTATGAATGAATAAAGTAGAAGATACCTACCATAATATAGAAACCTTATCAAGATATGTCTATCGTGAGATTAAGTATCACGATACTTGATAATGAAATATATCCTCACATATCAAAGCTTTATGTTCAACTTAACCTACTATCCATCCCCTGAATTGTCTGACGGGACAAGCTTAATGACTTGATACGACCCATTCAAGTTCATATCAAAACACATTGGAACGGAGGCATTACACTTTCTTACATGTCAATTACGATCAGTTATGAACTAATCATAGTTAAGAGGTTTATAACCTTTGCAAATTAAGTCTCACATCTTTTCATAAGTAATAAAAACATATCAATAAAAGTTTTTCATCGCTATTTATAGAAGAATGTTCACAAACAGAATGCCAAATTGGATTTTATGAAACTTGCTCTATGTGCCTGAAATCAAGAAATATGTTCAAAACGTCAGTTCACTAATTGCTCAGGTTCTTGGGGAAGGATGCAAGAACAGATATTTGACAGTATTTCTTGTTATCATCATGTAAGTTTATTTCTCTTTGGAAAACATACAGCATATTGTCACGTATGCCTTCAGAACTACCACCACGGATTAATGTTTAATGTTTTGTTTTTCTCTGTAGATAACTCACATCTTACTGTCACGCATGCTTCTAAATTGATTTAATGTCTCATTTCATTCAAACTTGTTTCTCAGGACCAGATCTCAAAACTAAGGTTTGCATCTTATGAGCCAAATTGGACATAATTTACAATTGATTCAAAGATTGATAACTTGTGGTATAGATGTTGTCTATGTGATGACGTTAAGTCTTCTTGGTTTACAACATCAAAACTCCGAACTTATCATTTGAAAAAAATTAAATGGACATCTTTCTTCCTTTAGAAAAATTGCATTGCACATTTTGCTTTTGTGCCGTAACAAATATGTGGTTCATGTTTGTGAAGTCTGCTTCTGAAACTTGCAGTCATGAACACCGACCCAATTAATCAAGTTGTCTTCTGCACACACAAATCAGAAAATGTTACTGTGATTGAGCAGATGTTTTTTTTAGTTCATATCAGTTTTTGTGTACATACATGTACATAAGTAATAAATAAAGAAAAAAAATAACAGAAGCAATTAAAACAATTAGTTGTTGTAAATAAATGAGACTGGAAAAAATATTTTGATTTTTTTCTTTTATCTTTATTTCATTGATCGTGTAAATATTTTTATCATTGTGTTTTGGTCATGTTCTCCTAATTTTGATTGCAATAATTACCATTTGCCGCAACGATGAATGTGTTTATTTGATTCATGACGCATTATTGTTGAATGCATAACTTCTTTCTTAACTATATCAAAATAGTTTACAGAACTGCATATTCTCCTAACAAATCTTACATGTTGAAAATAAAAGAAAAGTATCATTCTCCCCAAAACATTATCAATTGTATATCTAATGGTGTCAAAACAAATGAAAATATTGTATTGGCTATGTCCTATTACCTATATGTCAATGACAGACTTTCAAGTGTATGCTGAAAGAGTTTAAGTATGTGTATTCCTGTTAATACTGTTTTTGCAGGTATAATATTTGGTTCATCCCTTTCCCTCATTGAAATTTCACCTTTAAAATATTGATATTGCTTTGCATTGATATTTTGTACGTTAAATGTTTGCACTACATCACGTGTTAATATGTTTTACGTTCAAGGATTTTAAATAGGAATTTTACAGCCTTTGCAATTCAAAGACACTTAAAGAAAATCTTACTTCAGATATGTTTAGAAGAAAAAGGTTCGAAATAGGTGTCAAATGTTCAAAAAATATTCACAAACCTTGTGCTTAAATATGTATGCCCCTTTTAATACTCCATAAAGAAAGATTTTAAAAAGCATGAAATGAAACTAAGTGACACATAATGCTTCTAATCACAAGGACTGTGACAAACCTGTTATGATTAAAATTGAAATGGAATGTTACTTTATAAACCTTTTGAAATACGTTAAAAATGTGAAAAACTCGGTTAGGCAAGTGCACGCAAATCGTATGGGTTATGTAATTTTCTGCTATTTTTGTTACGATCATGGTTTCTATTCTAATAGCCACTCGAACTTATTTCCTTCTGTTTTCACTTTTTAATGACTGATGTATTCACATCACTGAAAATCGATGCAAATGCAAAGATATATTATATGAAAAATATATATAGTGTTTGTTTCTAAATTGAAACAAAGGAAATAATCGTATTATTTCAAGGTCAAAAGAAAAGTCCAAAATCAGGCCTCTCAAAGGTCAATGAGAGTAATTCACCGTCAGACGCCTTGCGGCTATGATCATCCGTTCAGTCGGTCTCTCCTCGCCAGACAAATATTGATCATACTCTTCTATTCTTACACTTAATCAACTGTAATGTGTACCATTTGCTTTCTCAATCTATCAATTAATGTCCATTTGTCTGTGTTAAAAGTTAAAGCAACCCTTTTGTAATGATCTTGAATAACAAAAGTACTGACATGATAATTACCTTGGCTTCACCCAATAAAACCAATAAGTATGAATTTTGAATATGTTTTGTGCTAATGAAGTTGTTAAAACCAACTCACCCTTGGATCAACTTTGCTGTGTTATTTTGGTTTTTAATGGAATTTATGCATTTTCCTCATGAAAGAATATCGTAGAGAGGACATAATGGCAAAAAGTCACCAAAAAAGGCACAAGCACATAGCACAAGCACAGGCATATACAAGCACATTAATATTAGTTGTGATAGCCCAAATCTATATCATGACTATTTATGCACACAATAGGTTACCTTGTCCAAACATTTCAGCTGAATCAATTCCAACCATGCTAAAGGCTAAAGTCGAATTTTATGACTAACTTAATAACAACAAGTTCGTTTACAAATGAAAATGATTGATTCGGATTCTTACGCATCACATTCGAAGGGTCACAACCCTATAGGAACTAAATGGTTCAAAATCTTATGTTTCGTTAAAAAAAATACATTAACAAATTCGGTTCAGATCATATTTATATAAAAGTTTATATTTAAGGAAATATTACCAAAAACGAAAATATAAGAATTTTTGCAATTTTTCCATTATTCGAGGGATATTTTCATTCGAGAATGTTGGTTTTTTAAGATTTAAAAGTACCTGTTAATGTTTTACAAATCTGATGTCTCAAATGAGTAAGAGAAAATATTATGTTTGGAAATAAATTATGTTTGTCGGTAACCATGAATATTACCATGTTTCAAACTTCCCCATTTTATGCAAATTTCGAAGGACGACAACTCATGTTTTTAATAAGAAATATTAAACTATTTATATCTACACACGCCCTAGTATTAATTATTTTATCGAAATGTTGATTTTAAAAAAGTAAGCAACGATTATGCTATATTGTTTTTTTTTTTACTAAAAGTTAAAAAAAAACACATTTCTTCTTTGAGGTTGGCTACCTCCCTTAGACCAATTGTGATCTGAACGGTTTTTTTCTCACTGAGTTCCTTCATCAGGTAGGAAACAAAAACTTTTTCTTTCAAATGAACCAATATACTTGGCTGTCAGCTTGGAACACAGGTAAAAGTATAGTGTATAATTTATTTTGCGGTCAGGAGATTGCATGCATCACTGCTGGTAATGGTTAAATATGATATAATACCGTTGTATTGGACTGAAATGTTCACAACAATTGGGATTTTAACATTGCATAGGTGGAAAATGGTCTGTTGGTTTCTAAATCTTGATATTTGTCAGTGTTTTTGCCTTTCTTCATTGTGTGCTGGCCATTTATTTGTCAGTGGAAACTTCCGGAATTCATTTCAAAATGTATTTCGAAACATTATTCCTATGTGTTATCCAAATTAGTTTTTAAATTACAATAGGCATGATCAAGATGAAAATGTTTTCTGTAAGATATTATTATTAGAGATATGATGATTCAGACATTTCACGATATCTCACATCAATATGCTTCAGAACGTTACACGTCAAAAAACAGAGGGTCACATCAAACTTTTGTCGTTATTTAGGCAACAGCAGTATCTAAAGAACGAAGTGAAAGCTGACATTCGCTGTCATTATAGACTCTACAAATGTACTTAAATTGAATATCACGTTTATTATGCAACATTGATTATGTACTGTTTAGCACAGTAAAACCTAAAATGATGTTAAAGTAAGTGTCAAGGTCAAAGTGGAAGTCGAATGTATTGGCGCGTGAGTACTAGTCTGTGTGACAACTAAACTGCATATTACTCCGATTGATCAATTATCCCAGCTTTTTTGCACCACAACATTCTCTATCATAAGCCTTTCTTCTATACGCCTGTAACTGTAATGTGATCTTATGTTTTAGAATAGAATGGTTAAGGTTGTATGCGTGGAGACAACAGTGAACTAATGTTTTATTGATACCCATCTATCTGCATTACATCCCACCTCTACTGATCTAATCTTCACGCTAATGTCTGAGGCAATTTCATTATCTCTCGCGCCATTAATGACTGACATATTGCCCAGGCGGAGCTAAAAAATATTCACTAACTCACTGCACTCGATCAAGAACCACAGGTTACCTAATTGAAAGAGTCTTTATAAGAATAAATCTCCAAGACAGATCTCAGACAGCCTTAAGTTCTCTATTTGTGAACAACAGAGTCAGAAAATGACACTGTTCCATTGATCATTTTAACAAATGTGAACAGTTTCAAATCCCTTGCGGCGAATAATCATTGATTTCTTAAGGCTTTTTGACCGCCCAGGGGGATTATGAGGATAAATAAGTGTGGACAGTTTCTATATTCTATACAATATAATCATGAACCAACTCACCTTCTACCATTTCATTTATAATGAGAACACATCAAGAAGCAAGGGACCAAATATCATACCTAGGCACAATCTTCAGATCAAACGATGGCTTTGACATGTTGCTGCTCCTACTGTCACTGTATGTGTACTTGACAGGTTTTGTGTCACAGGCAGTCTCATCAGAATTCACAGAATTCATGTTTTTTTCTTTGTCAAGATGAGTTGCTCTAACTTTAGAAATCAAATTTCAAATTGAAAACTTCAATTGTATTCATTCCAAAGTGAGACAAACAAAAGATATCATAGGGATCACTGATACAAACAAAAGTCACCACAAACCAATTGCTGTATCAGATTCGTATGACTTAGTCATGCAAAGGCGAATGTGATTTAATAGGCATTATTCGTTCATATGAGTGTTGAACTTGTAACCTTTAAGAACTTGAAACAACATTTATTCATAGTTTATTCCATCATAGAGCTGATTAACCCCATAATATTGCACCTCAGTGGTTGAATTGTCCTATTTAAGCTTCAAAATAATTACAAACACTTATATTTATGAGTTTTGATTGGCTGTTTCCACTTGCTTCGTAGATATTTCTTTAATCAATAACATTTTAATCTTTGAAAACAGTCTTGCTAATCTCATTGAACTAATATTACGACGAGAAAAAATTCAAAGTTTAATTTTCATTTAGTCATTCATTCATTAATTTATTTGCTGAGGACAGTTGAAAGATCACTACATCTCTCTTGACAAAACGATAGATTTCATTCCATTAACAAGGGACAGTTTGCTACAGCTTGAAAGTGATGCA
This sequence comes from Phorcus lineatus, assembly GCA_921293015.1. NCBI lineage: Eukaryota > Metazoa > Mollusca > Gastropoda > Trochida > Trochidae > Phorcus > Phorcus lineatus. Next base: position 989,145 of record OV121087.1, on the reverse strand, counting down.
ATTTTACCTTCACATAACATTAATATTAACTAAAGTTGGTTGTTATTGAATTTACATAACTAACGTTAATCAATCACAATTCGTTTTCCACTGGTTACTTCAAGATATCAATTTGGAAATTATTGTATGAGTGTAATTTGTAATTATACCATGTGTTTGACATTATGCAGTGATGTATTTTAAAATCAAACATCTAAAATCGAAGAAACCTTATCAACCTCTACGGCATTTTGTTAATGTATCATGGCTTCACCTCTGGAACATGGCACGTGGAGAAAACACCTGTCACTTTTACTACGGTTTCAGATGTTGAAATCATCCTTTATATATTTTGATTTCTGTATTAATTATTTATTCTAATTATGACTCAGGAAACAAGTAAACAAGCTGTCACAGTCACATTTTTGTCAAAAGCGGTTCATTAATATTGTAGCAAGATTATAATTTAGATACTTCTTTTCTTTTGTTTTTTGGAGGAAAGTTTAGTTATCCCTCGCCAAATGAAGTTATTAGGGGATATAGCCCCGTCCGTCCGTCTCTACAAGCTGGTCTTTTCCGGACAAGAAGTAAAAAGCCACTAAGCGTAGCTCATTGAATGTTGGAATGTGGAACAATAATCATATGGGTTGGTGCCTTTCTGGCGTTTCAACTTTTCCATGAAAACTCTACTTAGAATTTCGTTTCCGGACCAGAACCAGACCGGACCAGAACATCCTATGCCCCAGCTCACACTTGCCAGGCACGGCGATTTGGCTTTGAAATCTTACCGCATCCTCCCTATTCACCCGATCTTGCACCAAGTGACTTCTTCTTGTTCACCGAGATGAAAAATCCACTTCGAGGACACCAATGACATCATTCGAGAGGTGGGGGCTTTTTTTCCATGAAATCAGGGGTCTTCTATTCAGACTGTCTGCGCAAGGTCAAGAAGCGATGGGGAAAATGTGTATCTCTGGATGGTGAGTATGTAGAGAAGTCTTAAAAACATGAGAACAAAATAAGTTTGTACCTTTGATACGTGTCTGTGATCATTGAAACTTGTTTATATCCCCTCGTATATATAGATACAAAAACCCTAATGAATCAAGTGATAGATATGATATGATAATGTTAGTATCTACACCGAAACGTCGAAATTCGTGCAATAAAGATGACTATCCATAAGAACTCGTTCTACTTCAATCCAGGTTCTAAAATGCCCCATTAAAAGATTCTTTAACAATCAACGTGCTAGTAGTAGTAATTTCCTCTTCACACATATTTCACCGAAGCGATTCTGAGTGCATGGTTACATTGGATTAGATAAACAGGTTCTATCTTTAAGACTCTTGATCACTTGATATGATATGAACTGTTGCAGAAAGTGCCTTACATTTCTAATAGTAACGAATGACACGATAGTTGCATACTTTTTATAAAGTCATTTCATTTAATGTGAACATTTAGATTGGTATTTTGAATTAGATACATCTTTTTGAAATCGTAAGACTTCCCTCGGTCAAAATGATGATACTCATCTCTATCGCATTTCTATAATTCATCTTGTTTAGTTAAATCCTTCATCTTTCTTGACCTAAATACAAAGAACATACATGCTTTTATATAAAAAATTATAGAAAATGAAAGAGCTCTGCCAGTTTTCATCATCTGTGGATGCATATAGTTTCAACAGTTTGTATGCATTCAAATACCTTAGGGAAATTTAATAGAAAGGTTTCACACATTTTCGACTAAAGCAAAATAATAAAAAAGAGTATTTCCTTCTTTAAACATGTTTCAATTTTTTTATGTAAAAAAAGAATGCTCTGACAGGTACAATAAACTTTCATATTGAAAAACGCTAAAAGATTGCGTAAGATAAAAAAACATTATTTTTTAACAATTTTGGACGCCCTCATAGTCAATTCCAACTGCTTCTTTTTCAATTACATTTAGAATAATTCATTAGTGATGACGAGAAGAAATAGAGTCACAGACAGTATTTTATTTAATTTATGGTGAATAAAGGAAAAGTGACACAATAAAATACGTTTCTCTGTGACTTGTTTCTCTGAAGTGGGATCTCCGATTGGAATAAAGGATGTCGGTTTTATTATTTCAGCATTGTTAACGGATTTGTTACCTTAAATATTATATTCATTTTCAGCAAAGAGGTAGTAATCATTTATGTTTATATAGATTTAATATGGAATTGTCACATAACTGCTGCAATATAAGACCCTATATTAAATTACAAAATTCATATAAAATGTCTGTATCCATTAAACTTTCATTATGAATAATCATTTCAAAGACAAACCTCGCGTAAGGGTCAAAACAAACCTTCAGAACTTGATGGTGTCCTTTTTAACTGCTTTACTCTACAGAAATATGTTGTACTGGAAAAAAGCAATTGATGATGTACATATATTTACGAGCGCTTATATTGTAATTGAACTGACATCCATTGAACTTCACTAAAATGGCAATATTCAATTATATGTCATTGATAAATGATAATTTATCATACTATCATACAGCGTAAGCAGGACTAAATAGCGTCCTTTCTGTCCCTCCGGCGTTCTGTCCGTCACAAAAGTTGTTCAGAGAGCATATCTACGTCGCTACATTCATCACTATCCTTGATACGCGTGTCCTACAAAAACCTTAGATGTGTCTTTTGAAAGTAAGACCGAATTCTGAATTTTATTTATTGCGGTTTCCATGGAAACGGGAGTCCTTCAGTGATACCCTGAGCAACCCTTTTGTCTGCAGCATATCTCTCAAACTGCACAAGCCACCATCACCAACTTGATACACATGCCCTCTCACTAACTACAATGGGCGGATTTGCAATCATGGCATATTAGTTAACAGTATTGATTCGGAAAGAGCAAGATCAGCATTTATTGTTAGTTTGGATTATTTACAAGTTAATGCAGATAAATGTGTCCCTTTAGTGATATAAGCAATAACTTGAAGTCGGATTAGTATTCCCAAGAGGAACTCTTCAAAAACAAGTATTTTACAAAGGACATTGTCAGCGTCTGCCTTGGACAGATAAATGGCTTCCAGTGCTGGGAATGTCTACACAAAATTGGTTATAAAGAATAATGGTACGGAAAACAAGGACAATAATGATAGGCCTTAATACTTTCGTCTTAAAGACCTAATATAAGATGTATTATCATATCACTTAGCAATAAAGACAGGAGGTAAAATTGATTTAACAACATGTAATATACAATGGAATTGAGTCGTGTTTATGATTCAAAAGTGATGTCTACAAATATCTACGACAAGGCTTATTACATCATTTGCAGTTGATAGGTTTAATGTTATTAACTGACATGTTTCTTGATGAAGCCATACATGTAGATCAGTTGGCAAAATGACAAGAAAGTACATTGTAGACAGAAAAACACTTTTTGCCCGAGGAAGTGATACCTAGAAGTTTTAATAATCATCGATATAGCAGAGACTCAAGCATTCAATACATCCGATAACCTCCTTCCTTTTTGTCTTGAAACCATGAAATATTCCTTTCACATGACAAATATTTGTCTCTCCAGAACTTTTTCCACAAAATATGATTACCAAGAAGAACAATGAAAATGCTATAGTAATGTAAACAATTGTTTTATAGTCACTGCAATAATTTGTAGCATCCAAACAGGAATTCAGAAAAGCAACAGATTATTGATGACGTTTTATTTTCAATGATATGTGGTTAAATATCATATACAGAATCGGTTACACATGGTTGTTTTAAGCCTGTATGTGTGTTATAGAACATACATTCCAAAAGTTACTATTCGTTATCTGTTTGATCACTTATGGATTTTTAAAAATGTTCGTTGACTGATAGCAGAGCATATTATCAAGCTTTCTCGATTTTGTGTTTTACATATAGACAGGCTTTAGTAGCAGGCTTTACAAACCAGTTTCGTTGTTTGAGAGTTCATGTTGCATTATCAAAATGAACATGCATACATCTACTATTAACACTTTTCCCCCTCCACCCCCCACCCCCACCCCCCCTCTTTCCAAATTATAACCAAAAATCACAAGTTTCTAGCTCACGCCGTCTCAAGTTGTTCTGAAAAAATAACAGTTCCTTGTAAATGGCAGGCTTTATCCCCAACAGAATGGTTTGAAAGGTTCCCGAGAATTTCAGTACATTTCCATTTTGCCTCAGGCAGAAATGTTCACACTTTTATAACAAATTTCCCAAAGGAGATTGAATGCAGAAAGTAAAAGGTTTGTCAACCGACTACGGTTAATGTACAAATGGTAATTTTTTTTCATTCTTGCCATACAAAAACATACCATTATTTCATATGACATCATTTAAGACTAAATACAAGGATTCGTACAGTTTGTTTGTACAGATTGTTAACTCTGATGAAGCTTGTCATGCTGCTTGCATCAATGCTAAAGAATATATTATATTAATTTAACTGTACTAATGTTAACTAATGTACTAAATTCACATTCATAAAACAAAAGAGCATTCATAGTGAACAGACTGGTACACACGCAGTCGGTGTAACGGAACTGGGGATCGTTGCACAAAGCAACTTAACACTAAGGTTAACCATAGTGCCATCCTTAAGCATTGCACTAAGGCTACCTTAGTGACTTAGTGGCCCCCTGTTCTATAATGTAACTGGCATAATTACTTTAGCTCCCAAACATCGCTACAGCATGTTGAGAGATCACCTATCACTATTATTAAGGTTTCAGGTCTGACAAAGTCTTTAGAAGCTGCTTCGGAATATATTTGGTAATGGGAATTGGATGAAAGCAAAATTGCTAAATATTATAATATGTAACTTTTTTTCCAAAGCCTTTTTTTAACGGTCAATAGAAAATTTATTCGGAATATTTTGGAAAATATGATATTGGTCATACCAATCTAAGCAAACTTTTCTAATGTAAAGCAAAGTTTCAAAAATAGAATTATATCAATCAATCTTTATTCTGGCCATAGGCCTATAGTACATGAAATACATTGCATACATTCAAGAAACAACATGCGTTCTATGTACAAATGCATAATATATATACATTTTTTAGTTCTCGAGTGCTGTTTAATAATTCCTTAAATTTACATTTATTAGGATTGACGTGATATTTGTTTTTATATATTCGTTTCGAATATTAAAGTATCTTGGACAAACAAGTAGGAAATGGTACTCATCTTCAATAGCAGAGTTTGCAAATTCTATGTTCCCTACTTATATTTACATATCTGCCTTTCTCAATGAATAGGTCATGCGATGAACATCTAAAACGTGCTTAATTTAGAATTATATCATACAATATTTTCAAAATCAACGATAAGTGTTTGGGTAACTAATTGAATTCGAAAAATAATGCCTATATCAAATTACCGCTCTGCCCGTCATCAGAATCATTGTTTTAACACTATTATTGTAATTAGCTACGGGTAAAATATGGAGGTAATAATATCGTTTCATATCTATAATAATGCTGAAATAGACTGTTCTAAAAACGATATGGTGGAACAGGGAAAAGGTTTTCTAAGATGGCCCTGGTTAACTAGTTTAAAATATCGGATCCTTTAGGGACATCAATATATGTATTATTTATGTGTAGTCTCCCTAGAGTCCCTAAATGTGTTATGCCATGATCCTTTAGTTCTGTTAGGAATACAACTATGGTCAAACCATCCGTGAATGTTTCGTTGGGTGTCATCAACATTGCCAACATCCTTGTAGTATGACGCTTTTACCGGTCAATTTACTTGAGGAACCACTGCAAAATATGCACGTGTGTTTTATTACTAAAACAAATATCTGATCACTTTTTCATTGAACAGTAAATTAAAGCGAATAGTATGATTTGTGTTTAAGTATTCTTAGATAATTCTATGAAAGCATATAGTTATGGCACAACTCGTGAGAAACTAGATCTCCTTTGTGTTTCGATTTCTCAGAAAAAAGAAACATTTGAATTACAGGCAGAACAAACGACTGCTAGTAGATTTTAAAGATATACATTCGTAAATATTCACCTAATAAACATGAATTTACATTATTAACTGTTTTGAAACAGAACAGTTATCAACTATTCGAAAACAATTTGAAGATCCCATGTAATCTATTGTACCCTGGATATTCATTTTTGATATAATTATAACACCATAAATAAAAAAATTATAAAACCATTTGAGTTAAACAATTATTTCTTCAGCAAAATTTATCAAAGAAGATTATTGGCAAAAATATTATTTATTTATCGTTTATTGAAAATATCGTTTTGTATCAGTTGACAAATACAAGTTGTTTGTGAGTCACTGGCCTATTCAAAGGCAAACAGATACCATGAGACAAGCAGCCGATGTAGCCAAACTGTTCCATAACGTAATCATGACTTCGTCTCGAGGACATTGTCAGACCTTGTGGGGAGAACATCTGTCATAATTACTTAAGTTTCAGCTCTTACAAAAAATCTAATAGTTGCTTGGGGGAATGTTAGGACGTCATTTAGAATATTGGTATAGACCGCAAATACACGGCTGAAAGCGGCCAATTTTAACATAAAGCACACATTAAGTCATATCATATAAAGAATATCTGCTCTCCCTTGAGAAAAATCATGTTTAACTTATGAAGAGTCCCCGAATCTATATTTCTGTTAACCGAGATCGTGAGAGCATTATAAAGATCGACAGATAAAGATTTCATGTCACTAAGCTACGTTTTGGGAATTGCTCTTCAATCATGACTAAAGGGATAAAAGGGAACCAAATTTACTACTCTGTCTCCAATAGTTGAAAAGCCATTCTTTACTTAGTTCAACCTTGTGGAATTGTTTCTGTCTGAGCATTTGTTTTGAACTTAATGCTATCTCTCAAACCTGGAAATCAATCTGCATATAATATAATGTATCGTGATATCTAACTTTATGATATCTTATTTTTCTTAGTTTAATTGAAATGGATCGGTAAAGAAAATGACAGTTATCATGTGTATAATTCGATTTTCAGATCCTTATTGAGATTGATTGAAATTATTTCTGCACATATTTTATGTAATTACGGCAAATGAGCAATTTAATAGTCTGAAGACATGTTTTCTGAAAATCACTGTCATGTCGTTATAAACATGATTATCTGTAAACAGTGTACAGGCCTGTAAAGGAGACTGTCAAATGCACATTAAATAATGTCATTAAATATTCGTTGTCTTTTACAAAATGGAGGAACAGCGTTCATCAATAAATTGCCCATCTAGGCTCCCAAAGGGTCTATCAAGCAGGTCGTAAAACTTAGCCTTTGTGATACAGAGTTCCCAAGAGTTTTAGGTAACTCATGGCTGCAATAAATATGTGATATAAAGTAGGAATTTTAAAATTAGGATTCTGACATACATTAGTATGCCAAACATAATTCATAAACTGCTGATGTAAAGGAAACGCGTTTGAGATATGCCCCTGTAATTATTTCTAATGACCTTGAGTATCTATTTTCCTTACATTGACTGTGTTAGATTTAGACAAAACACGTCATCGTTTTAATTGTGATGAAGTATGCAATATTTTAACAGGTACATTGTCACGTCATACATATGTTTAAGGCCATTTAGGGGGCAGTTATTATCCTAAGTTTGTTATACAAATACAATATACATAAATTGAAAACAATTTGCAACAAAGTGACATTTAGAGAGAACCAATGAAATAAGCATGAACAACAACAGAACAGCAAATTTTCATTAAATGTTTTGTCCAATTCAATTCTAACCTTAAAAACATGCAAAATAATTTGGGAATTTGAATTAAAGCCATGACGGATATTTGCAAGTATTGTCTCTGACCAACTTGAAATGTCATTACAACCTGTTCACCCTTGTCATTTCGAATCTTAAAGATGAATTCGTGTAATTGAATTGGAAAATCTCATTACAAAGTGAAGACATGGTGTCTGGCTGGAGTGAATGTAACCAGAAAATATTAATACTTTATTGCACAAGATCAGTTCATAAAGGTTAAACTTCTACCATCTTAGTACACTATATATGTTCATATTGTGTTGTCAGAAACAATACTATTCTCATTCCTCAAAAAGCGTCCTGGAATTGCCAAGTTGCATAAGTTAGTTGCTTTGGTTTGCTTCTGTGATTGATAATAATTGAATAATATTATCTTTAATGGGACTAAATTAAGTCCAGAATATGTGTCATTTTGATGTGATCTACCAAATTATTTCTTCATCCATTGAAATTACGTTAAGATAAACTTAGGATACCTTATTACCTTGATTTAGCTTTTTGTCAGCTTTATTTAGGGTAAACCTAAATTTGTTCAGTGACCACTGTCGCATGAATAGACACAATGATAACTTACATGCATCGAACTTCACAACGAAACATGTATGTGTCCATGTACAACGGAAAGTCAAAGTCAGGACTTCTTGTTAGATATGTACATTTAATAAGCAGTGATTGGTCAACAAGATTTTGCTCAATGAAGTTTCAACAGTGGACAACAGTGAGGATACAACAGAGAGTGTCCTTTAAATTTGGAGGTCTTTATAAAAATTTAATATTTCTCAACAACATGGAATATCAGTCTGTAAACAGTTTGTTTTTTTATTATGAAGTAACTGTAATTTCAACTATTGTCGTTATTTGCAATTCCTATCTGAAGGTCAAGACTAGAAGACTTACACAATAAGAAATGGTACAAGGTAAAATGGTCAATTCACCTTGAAAAGTCTCACGAACATAAGTCATACACAATACAATAACTCTTGACTAAATCTCTTTTTTTTCACGGAAAAATGCTTTTAGTTGATTTTAGCCAAATAAATACGTCACTATTATTAATACAACCCTAAACTGATATTACATTATTGGTTAGTTTTAGATTCAATATATATTAAATTATTGATAAAAGATAAAAATGGTTCTCTATGGTAATGCCAGAACTGTCTCCGGGAACCTTGTATATGAAATTTAGATATGACCATCTTTTGGATCAAAATGTATGGTCTGTGAATTGTATGTTAAGATTTGGTGGCAATTTCAAAATTTCAAAAAATTATGATTTTACATAGGAAATTGTAAACATTGACAAACAAATGTGTACATCGGCTATTTATCATAAATTGATTTGAAAATGAAAGGTTAAATATCCTGGAAAAAACTCTATACCATAGGGCAAAGACAGAATATACCGACCTACTACTTCAATGAATAAATGGCCAATACTGTTTTTTAAGTCATACATGTGATTTGAATCTTACTCCAATTTCGCATATGTAGTTTAAAAAACGCTATTGGATTTTATGAGTTAAACTGCTTACTCTACGTTTGATTCTTTTATCTTCAAGGAGAGGTTCTGTAAAACACGTTTACCTGTGAACAGAAGAACATAAAGACTGGCAATTATAGCAACAGCTTGTTTCAGTTATTTCGTTCAATAATTTATTGACAAATATAACAGAACCATATTGAATACTTAACAGTTACAAAATTCTGACTGTCCTAGTAGTGTAGTGTATTGTTTGAGGTTTCAAACTTTGAAATAAGTGTGTGGACCGAAAACTTATATAATGCCTATTTCCCATGTAAAGTGCATAATGAAATGTGGTATCAGTCGCCTTAAGGCGAAAGCTTTACATTTTATAAGTAGTAGTAACGATTTGTCCTACACTGGCAAAGGATTTAGTATTATACTCTCTTAGAACTCAATTAATTCCACTGTAACACTAGATAGTATAATATCATTTGTAGAAGTTCGCGACCATTCAAATGCACTTATTCGTCCACAGTTGATTGAAAACTTCATTGTTCTGCTTAAGATAAGGATCGAAAAAAAGACATAAATTTCGCATGGTACGTTTGCTAAATCCATACCATATTGGTAAAAATCTTTCCTTTACAAATGTACAGAAACAAGCAGCTACAAGCCGATATGTAGTGAACGTAATAGAGATGTGTATCTGATATCGATTCATGACAGACAGAGAGAGAGAGAGTGAAGTTTTAAACATTACATAGAGGATACTAAACGACCTTCCATTTAATACTATTTTATCAAACGAGTTAATGATTAAGTAGAGAACGAGCGAAAGCGAAAAAATAGTATTAAATTGATGGCAGTTTAGTATTCTGTTTATTACTTATTACTTGACGTCTACATATTTGCCGTAAATATCAACTGTCTCATTCACAACTTTTATAACATATTATTGTACAGTATTTCTTCGCCGCATGAGATTGTTTCTGAACTTGCCCTCTTCCGTTTAAATACTTAACCTAAAGATCGATTAATGCTGAGTTCCGTCCTCATCATGTCAGACTGTTGTATTATTATTTACAATTGCACGATTAACATTTTAACTAACATATAATATTCAGTTTCAAATGTATGATGCTTAGTAAAGATCTGACGTGTCTTCACATAAAAGGGTCACAGAGACATAAACATAATGTATATGTAAATGTAAGAATATCTGTCTAAAGTTGAACCAATCCTGAACATTCGACTGAAGCCGCCTGTTATAACAAAACCAATTACCGATGAATCAAACAGCCCTATAAAATGCTGTATCCTGCTGTATCTCAATGAATATTACATACGACAAGATAATCCAAACTATGAAACCTGAACAACGGTGTCCAAAACCGCGGATATAGCCGAGGTCATATCGTTCGCTAAACTATCCCTCGATCTAGTTTTATGGTAGCCTTAATAGTATTTAGTATTGATTTCAATGCGGCATATATACTTTCCCTCTGGCTTCTTCCTGACAGTTTTTGGAAGGGTTAAACTTTGCTTTCTATGTAATATTGAATATTTCTAAGAGTTTCATGAAACCAATGGGTGCCATAAAAATGAAATATGAATAATGTAGGACTTTTAGCCCGAAAGGTCTGACATTTATGCAGTCAATAAATCTTTAAGGTGAGTTATAAAGCAAAACCTGGTTAAGATATGGATTGAAATATCAAGATCTTTGAGGATGATTTGAATTTATTGTTCCAATTCATACATTCTAAATTCTGAAATATTTTGGTGTGAAAAATGTATCAATTTGTGAGATACATATTTTCTGATGAAGGAGAAGATGTGATGTAAGATAATTATCGAATGTTTAATTTGTCTCTTTATTAACTTTGTTAAAGTTTTGTTTCAACTTTAATTGCCCTTTTAAGCTAATTTAATTCATATTTTTAATGTTTTATCGCAGACATACAATTCAGTTTCACATATATCAGAACACGTTTTAAGTAGTATCCGCTGTACAGCTTTTTGTTGGTAGCAAAAATAATCGATTTCATCTGAAGTTTTTAGACAAAATGACAAGAAGCTTTAAAGTACGAGAAACAATCTAATACATGATATTGTTCTAAATTATGTGTAACATTTCAACAAAGAATACACAAATACTATTTGTAACCCCTTTTGACTAAATGTGAAGTCGGCCCAAAATCAAAGCTGGAATTAAATATCATAGGTCAAGTTATAAAGACAAAATCACCGTCAATGTTAAACACATAATAATATTAAACAGAATATTAAACAGTTATTATGAAAAAAGTGTAACAATCCTTACATGTTCAAAACATCTGGCATCTGATTCAAGCTTTCAATATCTACAGGAAAAACATATCAAATCAGTATTTCCGTTCATCGAGATTGAGCTAACAATATCAAGATTTGCAGATTTCTTTATTTCGTCAGAGCCTGTGATTACTCCTCAATCATAACGAAACAAATCTAACGGAAACACAATGACATCCGGTTATCACACTTTCTAAAAGCCGTAGGTAACTTAGTTTAGATCGTGGTGGACATATTCTAGGTGCAACATATTTAAGCATTTGTTTTGAACATTATGATATCAATATGATTATCTTTTAAACTCAACCATAAAGGTTGATATGTTGATAATAAAAAACCCCATCTTAATTAAAGGTATCTTTGTTTCTTAATTCAAAATACAGTACTTGATTTTCCTGGTATACATATATAGAACGTCATTCTTGTGCATTTTTTCGTTTGTATTGAACGAGTAGATGTCACAAAGAGTAAAGAAACAACGAGTTCGCAGAACTGTGTAATCAAGACTTTTACACAATAGCTGCTGAGTATTGTCAACAAAATCAATTGTTGGCGTTATAAAGCAAAACTTGATGAGATTGAAATACTCAATTCCTCGATTTCATGTCTTAACTCCCAGAACTCGAATGAAACATTTTGGTTTATGAATTTAATTTTCATATCTATTTCATTTTTTCTTATAATATGTTCATGGGAAAAGTTTTGATAACTGTGTATTTGATGATGTATTTGAATTTTCACTTGAATATATTTTGTACTAGAAAAGTTGTGATTGTTGAATTGGAAAATATATTTTATAAATAATATAAGTTTTAAGGAAATTACACAGTAAATATTGTAACACGACCTTGAAGGACATATATTCGGATTCTTGATTAATAGAAGTCAATTGCGCATCTCTAGAAGTAAAATTTTACAGTGAATAGTACAGTGCTTTATCACGGTTTATGTTTTATACATTGACTGACGAACGAGGAGTCTTGTTTAAGAAGATATATTCAAACAAAACACAAAATGTTCAGAAACCTTTTCAGCATAATTTTTAACTCCATTTTATCGTTCTAATACAGCGTCACGCCAACGCCCTTGTTGTCAACGAAAACTTGGTAAGTAATGACGTCAAAGTGTGATGGTAGCTAAATCAAATCTCCTTGAAAGGTGTTATGGTCTGGATTCCCAAGCTGACAGAATAATCCGTTACTTTCTGCACTGGTTCATGGTTGAAACTCGAATGGACATGTCATTCTTCATGAATTACTCCCCAGACCGATCTTTAACCTTGGGTTCTCATAGGTCAGCCAGCGTTAGTCAGAAGCTGCGCTGTATGAATTGGAAAAGAAATTGGATCCTGACCATTTTGATATTTTACCTTCATTAATATTCAGTTTAAAATTGAGGTAATGGCCTGGTGTATTTGTTTAACTTAATTCAATTGATGTTCAAATATGCATATACATACTGGAAATATAAGTGTCTGAATAAAGATTTATTATTCACAGTGTGTTTTGACTTCGTCTCAGATATGATTTGAAAGTATCATTCATTTTTTTATTTTTAAGACTTTGAGCTTCACTAGATATTCTGTTTGCCTTTCTTTTGAATTAAGGTAGATGTTCCATCTATTATATGTGCAGGTTGTCCTTGCCCAACATATATATAATCGGTTGTTTGACAATAGTTTTGAAGAGGGACTGACATAGACAAGCACTGACAATGGGAACTTTCCCAGAAACTGAAATATTTCCCTTTTTAAATGATCGTTCTAAGTGTTCAAGTCAAATAAATTTACACTACCATTCAACCACTGACACCTCAAAAAAGTTTATTCTAATGACTGTAATGAAGACCAGTACATTAAATTGTTTGAAGATTGGTTCCTAGATTTTCTTTAATAAATTCAAATTAAATGTGAAACCTTTCATTTTAATCGTTTCCAGACACACAGGAAGATCGGCAAAATGAACCTTACAAATATGAAACACAAAGTGAATATGTTATGCTGGATACACACAGATGTGCAGTAAATTATACATTTCATACATCTTTTATTCAAGTTTAGTTAGGCTTTTAACAACAGATGATTTTTTGAATATGAAACTTGCCATTACATTTTTTCCACAGACTCTTAAGAAATCATCCAAATGACAACATGATGTCTGTTTAAACTGGATAGGATTTTACACACTTCTCTTATCGAACAATAGTGATAGTGGTACACATGAACTAGGTTTCAGTATGTTATATCATAATTTCTTCAGCTCGATGGTCTAATCCAGTGATAATTTGAGTCTTCAAATTTGAAATGCTAAAAATGAGGTAAATAAGACCGTTTATTATTAGATGTTAATTGATTTAAAGTCTTGAGCGTTAAATCAATTAAAAGCAACTCTATATAGATTATGTGTGAAATGCCTGTAATTTACTGTCATAGTTTTCTAAATTTAACAAAATTAACTGTTTTCAGTTTTATGATATGTGAAAAAGGTGCTTACATATTTGAATCCTCTTAAGATTTATAGCTTTAAAACCAGTTGATTCAGTAAAGACTAAACAATAAAAAAACTGAACATTGATTGGAAACGACCATTATTCCTTTATTTTTAAACTGAAAAGTCAAACAGCACTATGATACTTTCGGAGAAAAACTATTTATAAATAGTGTTCCATATTTTAATATTACCGTGTTTAGCTAATTTTGCTGTTTTTCAAGATAATCCAATTTGTAAGGTTCATTCTGATTGTTGGAATCACAGGTTTCAGTACAAATACCGTGAACACCTTGACATCGTGGGAAACACAAGGGCGTGCTCCCAGGCACAAGTATTCTTCACGTTAGGGGAAAACATTAAAAAAATACTTCTGAACACTGAATCATGTAAGATTGAAAATGACAGTGTTATATAACATTTTATATTTGATTCAATATCTTAACAACATATTTTCAAAGGTAACATATAGATAACACTTCACAAGCTACCACATGTTCAATCAAAACAAAAAACTGTAACAAAAATACTTCTCCACCATTAATGTTATGGTCTGGCTTTTCTGAGTTGACAGAGTAATCCGCTACCTTCAGAAAGAAATCAGTGTATTAATTCAAATGGACGTATCCTTCACAGGAAATTACACTCTAGACGGAGTTTTCACCTTTGACGACAGTAAGAATATCTAAATCTTATTTTCTACCCAAACGTTTTCCAAATAAGCATTATAAAAAAAAATTCCACGGTGTTACTGCTATAACAATTTAGATAAACAAGTCATTTGGTAATAAATGTTAAGATATGATATTTTTAAGATTAAATTTTAGGATTCAAATTTAACGTTCTGAAATCCCTTTAAAACAGATTAACAGTTATCAGAGACATATATTTTAATCAAATTGACTACCTGTCAGCACTAGCAGAAATGGCAGACGATTTTATTTTATTTGGGGAGAAGTTGCCTGTTGGGTTTTGCTCTTCAATCGCGTCTCAACCAATAAAGAAAAACCACGTTTACAATTCTGAATTCCAAATTCCCCAGGTCACTTAGTTCAGATTGTTGTAGACCTTTACAAAATGAAACATGATTGAGCATCTACAATGACCTTAAAGGGTGTTCCTTACAAAGGCTATCGGTAAAAATGGTGACATCCCGTGTAAATGTGATCATTTGACGCTGGTGCAAACCAACTAAAGACGCAAGGTTTAGTAGCTACATTTTCAAAACATGTACTTTAGTGATGAGATCAGAAATTTAAAGTTCTTTAAAGCTACAATAAATAAACATTTAGTTACTATGAGAGTATGAATGTTCTAAATTGTATAGAAAGTTTATAATGGTATTAAGTCCAAATTCTAAAAATATTTTTTATGTGCTATTATCTGCTTTTGTTTATACGTCCTTGTCATCAGAGCGAGCTACAACCGGACAACAGTCTTGAATGAATATCCGTTAGAGACAAACCGACAAACATTCTTACATTTCACCATTAAAGAATAAACCATTATTCCAATTCACTGCGTTCACCCAGGCAATATCCAAATTGGCATGATGTCCATACGGTATTGAATATTTGAGTTATTCTTGTACTTTTCTGATTAAATATTTACAAGGTGGTAACATAGACTTGTTTAACTTTGTGTTCAGTGATAACCTTATATCTTGTCTCAATGAGATGCTGCACCCTTTCACGGCTTTATTATAACAATTTGAATATAATCTACGTATCTCATTTCTTATCTCGGTTTAATTGTTGTTACTTGAGGAACTCATATGTCAAATATTAAAATGTTTTCTTTTCATCAAGACATATTCACTGATGCTAAAAGGAAGAATAATTACTGACACGGATTTGACTGTTAAAACCTACTAATATGGATATATGGAATACTTACGAAACCTCAAGTATGCAGCATGGTTTAAAACATAGCCTGTGATGATATGATTTTGTTGGATTTAAATGATGAAAAATAAAAATGAAAAAAATCACGGTTTATCAACGGGGCTTGAAGACGTCTTGCTATGCCAGCTTTACATCATTAATTGTTTGTATGAAGCAATCCTTTTCAATATGTACATGTAGGTTGAAAGTTTAAATCATTGTGATCATCTTGGAATTCCGAAAATCATTATGTTAAAAATCTTTAATTCATTTATGAACTTTAGGTCCCAAAGGTCCGAATAATTACGATTTCTAAATGGCACTTTTTCTGTATTCCTATTCTTGGGTTAGGGTTAAAATTTTACCTTTCTACCCTGACTACCAGTACTGTAACTTGTATTTCAATGTAAACAGACAGAACTAATATCCTGAAGATATTGAAAACCCAAAATGCACCACTACAGATGAGTATTGTTCTATATAAGAGGTTTCAATGTGACAGGCCTCATAATTTTAATTTGGTCCAGAAAACAATTCTAAGTTGCGATCCTATGTAAGCTGCTAAAATAAACGTAGGAAAAACTTAAAAACCCTAACAGGCACTTGATGTTCCATTTACCAAGTTTCTCTGAGTTAGGCTTTATGGGTTTTTTTAATTCTGGTCAGAAAACAAAACTTCTAAGCTTTGTTTCTCTGGAATGGCAAACACAATTTAAGGACAAAAATGAAAACCTTAAAAGGCACAATTCACATGATGATTGTTCCATATACTAAGTTTCGATGAGCTAGACTAATAGTTTTTTAATTCTGGTTCGAAAAAAGTTTCCTAGTTGTATTTCATGGAAACGACCAAAATAGACTGAAGAAAAAATTTGGACACTCCAAAAGGCACCACTACAGATGCTGATTGTTTTTTTAGTTCTAATCCGGAAAAGGACACCTTGGACGGACAGACTGACGGACAAAAATCATTGATGAAAACTTTGTTTGGCGGGGGATAACAACGGACGTTGCCAAGGTCGAAGTTTGTAGCTAAATCAAATCTCCATGATAAGAGGATTACCAACCTGACAGAGTAATCTGCCACTTTCGGGAACGGATTATTGTTAGAACTCAAATAGACATGACCTTGACATGATCTTAACAGTTTTAGACAGTAGGTTTTTTACATGATGAAAAACAGAAATCGAATACTTACCAGTTAGACAGTATTTTATATCCTTCATATTTTATTTGAAATTTAATAAAAGTATTTGAGTTATAGGTATACATAAGGTTTACTGTCTGTGTGTGTGTGTGTACTTTTAAAACATAAAACATTAACATTATTTATCATCAACAAGTTTTTAGTCATTAAGAGCTGTCTCTTGAAACCTTCACAAGCTGAATTAACAGATAATAAGTAATGGATCAAAACCGTGTCAGAGGCTTTGTTTGTGAAGTATGCCCGCGGAAGAGGGAAAGGGGAAGGGCCGATAGGCCCGCCCCCCTTTCCCGACGCCAAGGGCATACTTCACAAACAAAGCCGAGGACCAGGTTTTGATCTTACTTATGAACCGATTAAAGATATAATAAAGACATAATTTTGATATTGGGTACTTTTATGGTTTCAATGTATTTACTTCTGGGAGTTCAACTGCTATGAAGAGAGCACAACCGCGCCCTGCACGTGCTTTGCGCTCGCAACTCACGCCGTGCACGTGAGCTGCATGCGCTATCTGCCTCGTGAAGTTCACATGATTGTCACTGTGAAAAATACATCATTGTTCTCGTAGGCCTTTATGGCCGAGTTGTCAAAGGCGCCAGTTTAGTAAGCGAATGGTGCAGGGTTCGACACCAGGCATGCCAACTTTATATTTGTGATTTGTCAAAAATGTGCTATTTTGTGATGGTATTTATTCGAAGAAGGACTTTGAATCAAAGTATTTCAAAACGTGTATAATTCCCAATCAAAATAAATTTCAGATAATTTCTAGAGTAAGTCCCGGGCATTCCTGGAGAAAGCCCTGGGCATTCTTGAAGCACGCCCGGCAAACTGACAAAAGAGGTTTACCCGGTAAAAGTAGAACCTAATAGAACAATAGAGTGACGTCACTAGAGGTTTTTTTAAGCAAGTTTAATATTTAATAACAAGTGTTTCTATGTCTAAAGCATATTGAGTACAATGACAACTGAAAACTATTTAAAAAAAGATAATTCATTTGTACATGAAATTGTCTGTACTCGTTGTGGTAGCCAATAAATTCAATTTCAGTATGATTCTTTCAACCTAAATCCTTTTATTCAGATTGCAATACCGCATCATCTGAAACCATAAATATGAATTAGTGTTACAAACTAGGAAATGTCATTACAAAGTTGTCTGATGGAAGTGTCTGTAAATTTTTGTTGGAGACGTCAATACTGGTTCAAGAAGGTCAGTTCAGTAAGATTATGTTTCATGGCATTGATTTCTCTAAGTGAAATATTGTAGTCTAAAAACTGTTCGGAATCGTAAGAGAATTTTTCATCAATGACATATGCAATAGAGTACTTTAAACTATTATGATTAATTTTGGAATAGCTTGATAATTAAACCAAATAAATATGCAAATGGGTCTTTATAGTCACAATAAAGTACATGTATGTATTTGTTTAATGAAGTGCTCAGTATTGATCTACCAAGGGACAGCCATCTCTTTATCTGAGTCTAAGTGTGTATTAAGTAACAAAAGGGTCATCTCGAGAGAAAATTATGGCAAACACAATATCCTCCTTCATGATAATTTGTTCATATGGAATGTATATGTCCCTTATACGAAAGTATGATGTGCTCAAATATGTAGAAAATTATGTACAGACCGGTATCTTTCCCTTAAAGGCAGTGTGGCGGAAAATAGTCAATAAGTATATCTTCCTCTTTGAAGAAACTAATTGGAAACTGAGACACTCCATAAGAGAAGATATGTCAAGGTATGCTTTAATCCATCAAACACTAAGTATGCATACACTGTACAATCTAACAGATCAATACCCAAAGCATAAAGCACATATACAACTTACTGTAAAAATTGGCTCCACAGCCAAATTCTTAAAAGAATGTGAACTTTGTAATAAGCACTGCTTTGACCATGATGCACATATCATTTTACACTGTGAATCGTTTTTGCACCAAAGAAATACATTCTACATGACATAACTTGACCTACTTGATTTAGATGCCTATGTATGCACCAAGTCATGTTAAATCACCTTTTGTTTACATGCATGGTACGGTAGTCTCCCCCTGTCGCTTAAAAACAAAATTAACTCCATTGTCAAACTCTCCAGCAAAATTTGCGGCATGCCCCTCCAAACTTTGGCTGTAATTTATGAGTCTCGAATCGAAAAGAAAGCACTAACTATTCAGGCCGATACGTCCCATTTTCTTAATAACCAGTTTGAACTTCTTCCATCCGGCCGCCGCTTCAAAATCCCACTTTACAAAAACAATAGAATTTCAAAATCTTTTGTACCATGCAGCATTCGTATTATCAACAATTCTTAGCTTTGTTGTCGTTATTTTAATCCTCAATCGTTATCTCTATTAAGTAATGTACATCCCCTTCTTATGTGTATATAGCTTTTTTTAAGGCTCTCTTAAACGTATATTGATAATACCTACTGCTGTTATCAGTCCTAATGTTACCCTTGTATTTTTAATATTTATTCAATGATTATTATTTATAGATATTTAAGTTATTTGATGTGTTATTCATATTCGTATTTGTTAATGTTCCAGAGCTCACATGAATGTAAATCAAATTTCCCTTGTGGATAATAAAGTCTTATCTTATCTTATCTTATCTTATCTTATCTTATCTTATCTTATCTTATAGAGCTCCTAGATGATGATGATGTTCTTGCACTATTTTGCGCTGGACCTGTTGACATTCCAGGCCTTACTACTGCAGCAAGCAAAATTATTGTTATTGAACTTTCAAAACATATATATGACATGAAAAACTATCTGAGAAAATATTTCTGAACTGTCCTTGCTGTAAATACTGTATTGTGCACTGCATTTAATTGAATTCCTTGTAAATATCCTCTGTACATGTATGTGACTAATTGATGTTTTGTATTTGTAATCTTCAACTGCCATTGGAGGGAATAAAGAATTCATTCATTCGTTCATTCATTCATTCTTTGCCGCCATTAATTAGGATACAGTATTATGATTACTACTTAACTGACATTCACATAACGCTACATAATGAAGTTATTCCTTTGCACTGAAAGGCTATTAGCCTCTGAGTTCTCGACAAACAATGTTAATATAGAGTACGGAGCATTTTATGAAACTGTTGCCAAGCGATATTTGACAATATTATGTTTCATAATCATGAAATGTCGCTGATAAGTAACAGTGAGACGACACGGTATTGGATTCGAGATTGAGCACAACACAATGAGTAAACAGTGCCATTAGCATAAACAAGAGATGTTATGTCAGGAAAGGTAGATTTATTATCTTATAATTTCTTAATTACGAATAAAGCAATAGTTGATGTGTCCGTTTTGGCACAATTAACTTGTTGGTAAGATGTGATATGTAGCATTCAATCCGATACAGAAGATGTGCTCAATAACAAACAAAATCAAACCATCATCTCATCCTTTAGAGAGTACGGCCCTCTTGATAATACATTTCTTTCGGAAAGGGAACATCAGTTGGATGAGTGGTCTAATCACTCAACCAAGTTTTCACTCAAGATGATTCTGCTATTTAATGTTAATGATATTACAAATTCCGTTCAAAGATATTCCATTGATAGAAGATGGCCTGTTGTATTGAGAACATAACACGCAATAGCTTTAATCTTTTGATTCCATTTTCAACTTCGTGTGTTTTACACGATTGACATTTTAATTGGACAAATAATATTTTATATTATGTCACAATAACAATATGAGTAGATTTCGAGAGAGCTTCATGTCATCGTGACAGGTACAATATTAATCTCTTCGAGTACAATTTAAAAAAAGCCACGAGTGAGATATACAATTTTCTTCCTATTGAGAAGAGATACACATGGTTTTCGTAAAAGGAAAGTTTATGTTAAATGTTTATTTCGAACTCTTTCATATGAAAGACTTACCAAAATTTAACGTGACGTCATAGTATAAATTTTCCGCAACTCAGTAGAGTGAAAGGTAGATGTTCACAACATTCCATTACAATTACACTTTGCCCAATAAGCTAACTTTCATCTGATTTGTATTTTAGTGCCTGTGTTGAGCCAAAACGTCACACACTCACTGTTAATATGACCAGAGATTCATTGTTTATTGATTACAACACACAAGGAACGAGGATAACAATAAATTGTAAGATAACCTTACACAAACCCATTTATTACTGATTTGCCGAAGCTATCAAAATTCAAGTTTTCAAAAAACTTAATACACAGCAAACTTATACCAATTATTAGTGTACATAAAGGATCATAAGGGTCCTTTATTTTATTTAGCTTCCAATCATAACTTACACAATTACAGTACTAAAGGAGAGCATTTCGCTACAAATCTTCACATCCATCAATATCAAATACCATGTTTCCAAAATCAACTGACAACATAAAAGCAATTACCAGCACGCAAGAGCAAAACATACAATGGAACCAATACATATATCCTAATATTATATTGTACATGTTTTTGTTATAATCTTAAACCTTCCAAATAATACTTGCCTTTGAAAATAAGCAATTTAAAACTTATTACATTAATTTGAAGAAATAAATTCATACTATTCTGAGGATAATACAATTTTAAAGTTCTTAAAAAGAGAATCATTGACAGCTCACAAATTAAAAAAACAGCAAAGAAATGATATTTGATTTTCATTCAAAGACAATATGTCAATACTTTGTTATTCAGTGTCTTAACCATTTTAAAATGAATTGTTTGTTTACTTCTCAAAGTAATTCTATAAATAATAAGAGTGAAAAGAGGTTTTGTTCCCTTAGCTTTTACCCGCGAGCATTACGTTATTCTGGCGTGAAAATTAACGATAGTTTTGTAATTAACATTAAAATTTTAGGGATTTGTAATTTGAAAAGTGGTTTCATTTTTTGGATGACTCATAGCAGCACACGACTAGTACTCATGCACACACTGTAAGCTTAAATAGAAATGGACTTGGTTCGGCCTTTATGATCGACCTGAATAAAATAAGCGATCAGTGAATATCCCGATTGTCTCATAACAACGAAGATAAGGTTCATAATCTTATGATTGAATCGGTATCTAGCAGTTGAAAAATCCATTCAGATAACGTTTTACTACTTTTGGATATTTCATTTATAAAATTCGGGTATTTTCGTGTCCCAAAACAAGTTCTGTTATACTGAGAAAAGAAAGTCAGTATTGGTTATTGTAATGCAGAAAAAAACAGGTGAAGAAGTCATCACAACCTTTTAGCAAAAGTGACGGGTTACAGGAGCATTAACCTTCTAAAATAGAAAATTTTGGTAATGACATTTCAGTAAAAATTGTGCAAAGAGGATGTATGCATACGAGAAGGTTGTTTCAGAAGATGGTTACATTTGAGATCAAATTTTGTTCAGTAGTTAACACCCATGAAAACGAAAGACCGACATATAAGCATGTTTGTCTTTTACCATGTGCTCATGTATATAGACAAGCTAAAAGGATTGCAACGCAGATTGATTTAGTGTTCTTCTTTCATTCTTTCCGAGTCCTTAGTTCTAGGCTGATTTTGCAGATGAGTGCCTCCAAATTATTTTCTATCAATTGAATATTTCATTTGGACTGACAAAGAACAAAACCACATAGACAGTTTTGTTTTGTGTATATTGGACCAATTACCTCATTTGTTCTGAATCTTGCTGCACCAGATAGTTTTGTTCTGGATCTTACTGCACCAGATAGTTTTGTTCTGAATCTTGCTGCACCAGATAGTTTTCTTCTAAATCTTGCTGCACCAGATAGTTTTGTTCTGAATCTTGCTGCACCAGATAGTTTTGTTCTGAATAATGCTGCACCATATAGTTTTATTTTGAATCTTGCTGCACCAGATAGTTTTGTTCTGAATCTTGCTGCACCAGATAGTTTTGTTCTGAATCTTGCTGCACCAGATAGTTTTGTTCTGAATAATGCTGCACCAGATAGTTTTGTTCTGAATCTTGCTCCACCAAATAGTTTTCTTCTAAATCTTGCTCCACCAGATAGTTTTGTTCTGAATCTTGCTGCACCAGATAGTTTTGTTTTGAATCTTGCTGCACCAGATAGTTTTGTTCTGAATCTTGCTGCACCAGATAGTAAGTAAATCGATGTAACCTTATTTATGGATTTTGAATTCATTTGTCAGTTTGTCTAGCTATGGTGATCTAATTTCCACAGTTTGTCTGGCTTACAGGAGATTCATGTGATCACAGATGATCAGTATTCACTTGAATGACAGTTTCTCTTTCAGATCATTCTTATTGTCAAACCTTCATTCAAGTGAAAGGTTTATGAAAGGAGTTTGTGCATTTAGACGCAAACATGATATTCCTTGGGATAGTTTTATGCAGCAAAGCAAGACTATATATAACGAGACATGTACAAAGAACTATTTCAGTAAAAATTGTTATATATAAAAAATTGCCTTGCTTCCAAATTTTTATAAAACATGTTATACATCAACACATATAATTTGAAAAAAATCAATTTGTTGAAACACTCTGTACTTGGAAGGATGGATGATGATTTGCTATCCACTGCCTATTCAAAAATAGTCCTAGAATTTGTAAAAGCAGTTACTGCTTGTTACTTTTTATGTATGAACAGTATCATCTTTAATTTGTAACATAACTTGCAAAATAGAAATTGCTGTAGATTCTTAAAGATATGTTGAAGAAATGACTGACAAAGAATTTGTACATGAAAAATAAAAAATGTTTAGATAGTGATAAATATTTTAAAGATGGGTTATGTTAAAAACGTGATTTGCAAAGAAACTGTAGAATGGTCAGATGGAACATATTTAATAGTAGAATTAACTTTATTATAAAATGATTGTTTCATGTGCAAAAACATGTTGTTCCTATTCGATACACTTTTGTCGCTTTATCAATTAGATCATATTAAGCTATTTTCAAACAATTATGAAAATTAAACATAGAAATGGTCACATCTGGCAAAACCATTTTGGAAGAAAATAAATTGATCAATTGAAGCCTTTAGAGACACTTAACTATCAGAGAATGATGGACCAGTCATCATTAAGTGAAAGTGATCAATTAAAATGTCACAATTTAACTTCGCAAAAGTTTAGCCCATTGTGAAACAGTAAGGGTCCAACAACTTCTTCAGGTCGGTCAATGAGTGCTTTTGTGTGGGCTGCACCGCCCCGGGGAAACGGTAAGGACCAGTTTTAATCAATGGGGAAAATATTATCAATTACACACAAGTGAAATCTACTTTAGCATAAATTGTAAACGGCGCATATTAACAGAACAAAGGTAAGTTTAGGATTTTATTACTTGCACTACAACTGTGGGAAAAAAATGTATTCGGTATGTCATGAAACACTTTAAAAGAGGAACGATTCATCCTTGCCTTTATGTAAAGTGGACAAAATATTTTTGTTATTTTTTGTTTTGAATAGAGCCCTGAAAGTTTTCATGTAATGGTATCATTATGAATACAGGTTATCGTATATTCCACGAGTTCATTTATGTTATGCAACCTTATTAGAGAACGTGATAAAAATAGTAACTTGAAGACAAAATTAGCATACCTCCAAAACTACCGCTTCCGAAACTCTCCAAAATAGCAATTGAATAGAGTTATCAATTAACTGCTACATTGAAACTATAAACGCTTGCCAAGTTTGTTACAACTAGTTTTTAAAGTAATTGACGTATGTGAAGTTCCCTTGGAAACCAAATTACGAAAACTTCCTTCATTTCAAACTGCAAAAGAAAGATTTAAAGTGGAATCATTCTGTCTTAAAAGCCATTGTGTTCATTTTTATCTCGTGACATTACCAAGATAACTGCATGGATCAGGAACCTTCTTTGCAATTCATGAGATAAGTCTTGACATTTTAATTTAGATTTGTGACGACTTGAGATTCATTACTGATTCATAAACTTGATATTTGAGTTACGTTTACATTTCTAAATGAGAAGTTATTATTTTTGGCACGAATTGAAAGAAATCCACTCTCAACAGGATACTGGTTATAACAAAATTTACGTAACCACCAAAGGGGCAATTACTGACATATTTGTTAGAATTTACTAACATATAGCCAAATATAAAGAGTTATTCTTGAAGGCAATGCATGCTATCATGGTTTCATTAGAGATTCACAGATGCAGTCAGATGTTCAATCTTAGATCTAGTTACAAATATCAATGAAGAGAAAATGGGTGCATACCATTCGTGTTGTCTGTATTCTTCATTGAATTGACAGGCAGCATATTATAGATCACATTCATGGTGCGTAAAGGAGGCGTTATCAATATTTTCTCTTCAGAATGAGTAGTTGAATGAACCGAGTGTCTCACAGTGGATTTCGTTTCCTAAATAATAAAGCTAAATTTCTCTAAAAAATATTTTGAGAAAGTCGTTTTTACAAAAGTATGACATTACGAAAGTGTGATATTAATAACTATACAAAGGAGAGAAGACAATGTTTCAAATACTGAATAGATTTTACTTTGTATCTGAAGATTCGATACAGACGTCTTATATATAAAACTTCTTCTTAATTTAACCATCAAGGGAAAATCTTTTATCTACGTCAAATTATGTATCAAGTAACAAACAGGTTATCCCACGAGCATACTATGGCTAACACAATATCAACTTATATGACTGATAGCTGTATTGGGAATACGTTTTTCCTATTTATTCTGTTTATAACCATACTAAAGTTACTGAATTAAATGTTCGAATTGGTACAATGCAATTGCAATATGGCATGTGCCTTTTGATCTCTTAATGTACGTCAAATTACTACATTATCTTCATGAATATGAAATGACAGAATTTGTCTCGATTTGGAAGCAAGGGAGTAGCACAGGCTAGCTAAAACACTAAATGATTGGGGAAATGCACAAATTTCGCAATTTTGTATAGACTACCATTACATTGCAATTTTATTGAAATCAGGTAGAAACTATCACTCAGCGCTAATCAATAGGAGTAGTGTCAAGTGACCTCCTGCCATTCAGACTTGATATTTTATAGACAGACTCACCTTATGGATTATTACAGGGAAGTTGAGGGAACATCTACACCACGATGCATGAAATACCAGTGGGATGTTTTATGTTCAGGCACTAAGTCTAATGAACTTCCCGAACAACTGTTTCAATATTTCCCGTTAACTATGCTTGTGACAGTTTTCCTGTCTGGATGTCTAATTGGGGAATCAACAAAGGACTAACAGTTGCACTTGACATGACCACATTTCTGATTACAGTCTTTGCTTGATGAGTAAGTGCCTTACAATCATCCTTGGTCATAGATATTTAGTGACACTAGGCTATTGAAAAATATACTATAAGCAAGGATGCTGCTAACACACACACTACTTACGTCATGTTAATCATGGAAGAAATAATATATGTAGTCCGTTTTTCATGAAATATGTTTAGTCATTTAACTTATAATAAATGCCAAACGATTTGGACGCACATATATCATAAAATAAAATCCTTTTTTTTGGAAATATTATTTTGAGATATTCATCTCAAAGTTTATTTGAGTGAATGTGGATAAAACTAAAAACAGCAAGATTTGATTATAGTTATCCCTAATTTTCTAAATACTCAAAGTTCCCTATATCAACCAAAGATTATCTTCGAAGCTTTGACATATATTATCATCTTAAAGTGTTGAATCATACATTAAACTATTTAAGGTTTCCCTATTGCTATGCATCAAGAGGAAATGGAATTTAGAGGGCTTAGCTTCTGAGTCTATAATATTTTGCGTTGTTAACAATATATGGAATATGTCATCTGTGTCTGCCAAAAACTCTGTACATTACATTACAGTTTTGAAGAAAAAAAAGAACTTATTCCTCCAATTAAAGAGTATTTTATTCCTTAAGGATAAATGAAACAGTAGTTGAAATAGGAGTAGCTCCTGTAATCATTATCAAGGGTAATGGTCTGAACATAGTTTTTATAATGAACATTGATTCAAGCAATTTCAGATCGCTAGGGCAACTGGTGCACTAACGGTTGATGTGAAATTATTTGTGTTAAAACTTAATGTCTGTCTGGACGATTGTCAGGCGCCATTTTCTAACAATAGCTTTCGTAAAAGCCGAAAATCGAAAACAAGTTTTAATGTCATCGCATTTGTCCCAGATGGACTATTTGTTTGACAAAAGTTCTTCTTGTTTTGTATAGATCCTGTATCATCCGAGGAATGACATTTAATCTCTGCCATAAATATTGCTAAGTCCCGGGAGTACCATAAATTATCTGTCGTAAATATTTTATATAAGCTATCATTTGAGGCAGGGATTTCCCTTATTTGATGGATGACATACTTCAACTGATAAATCATTTAGGAAGAATAAGAGAAACATATTCCATTAAATGCAGTTTATTACCTTGGAAAGAACATATGATATATAGGTCTGTACAAGGAATGCTGTACTGTTTACTATCACTTTGGTATGGATGTTTAGTATATGTGTGAAGAAATAGAGGGCAATGATAATATGATGGCACGTGACAATTTCATTCTAAATTCATATTTGGAATCTATAGGAAAAAATGTAAATGCAATGAAACTATTGTTTTATCTTTTAAATCGGGCCCAACATGTTTCGAAAGTCGCCTTCATTAAAGTCACAAAGATATGCTAAAGGTAAATATTAACATTTTCCTGTAAGAAGATTTTGAATGCATATAATTCTAACTTGAATATAGTTACCATATTGTTGTCCATTCAAATTGTAGCTTTTTGAAGTCAACTTAAC
This sequence comes from Phorcus lineatus, assembly GCA_921293015.1. Lineage (NCBI taxonomy): Eukaryota > Metazoa > Mollusca > Gastropoda > Trochida > Trochidae > Phorcus > Phorcus lineatus. Next base: position 961,222 of record OV121087.1, on the reverse strand, counting down.
CACGCCCATGCTGTGGATATCAGAAAGTATCACTGAGAATGCACATGATTTCTTGAAAATTTTACTTGTAACCAAAAGAGTCAATAAGTGATTTTATTTTGCCTTTATAACAGTAACATGACCTTTTGAGTTCATTGTTCAACAAAGTTGAACCCAAGGACTCTGTAGTGAAAAATAGAAAAAAATAAGGACTAAACCAACATATTTTTTTTCTTGAATTATGTTTGTGAATATAAGCCTCTTATAATATTCCTAAATCATAACTTTTACCGAGACAGGACAGTTTAATTATGTTTCTTGTTCAAGAATAATGCAGAAGAGATGTGATTACTGCAAACAAAAGATTCGTTAACAACAGACATCAAGTGAGGCGTTTATTTGAATTATCTATGGACAAATACGGGACAGTTGATTATCAGAGAGCCGCAGGATACACTGTCCGAAAGATTGTCAATAACAGACTTGTGTGCATGTTGATTTGATTTGCCATCTCTAACCATGATTTTCCTCAAAAGAACCCTGGCTTCATCAGGCAATTTGAGAATACTTTGACACTTAAGCAGTACTGATTTCAACTTTGACAGATGCTCTTTAAGTAATCAGGCAATTAGACTACGATATGATAGATATACTTAGATATTATTGTTATGACAAAGACCACACACTTGCATTCTATCTACACAATGTAAGTCTTGGTAGCCTGGGATGAATAAAAACAACTACATTATTGTAGCCCTAACACCTTAACCTCATGTCTTCTTGTTTTGGTCAAATATTGTGGCCTATTAAAGTCGACTAAAGAGGACGAATATCAATTAAAATGTTCATTTTAATTGATTTGTGCAATCAAGCACATCGCAGTCTGAACAATGACAGTTTATTAATGAAGTCTGGTAAAACTGCAGTGTATTATATTTTTCAATTAGCATTATGTATACACCTAACATAAAGACTAGGAAGTATGAAACCGGTGGTCTTCTTTAAGATAGATTTTGTTTAGGATCAGGGGATTATTAACTCTACAACCTATATTTTAGGTTGAGGTGTTCACATCTTAGGGTCTCTAAGGCTTAAGATGATTTCAACATTAGCTTTTATAAAGTGGCCCTTGTGGCCTTCAAAAGAACCCAAGAGGTTAACAAATATGCAAGCCAAATTCTCGTCTGTCAATTTTACATACAAGAATTCACTAATTCTCTCTTTTTTCTGGAGAATAGAGCCAAAATATTTGACATATTTGACAGTGTTTCTTCTGTAATCATTTTAGGGGCCACAGACTCAAGAAATCTTCCAATAATAATATCTTTAGGCCAATGAGTCTAACCTTTTAAGAGCTTCTGAAAGAGTTTTTCTTGATTACCCCCGTGGATTCATATTAAAGGCAATGGAGTCACTAAACCTACAATTTATGAAATAAGTGCCCATAATAGCTGTCTACAAGATTTCGGCTCCCTGAGGAGATTCATAAGCTGGTGCTTTATGGGAAGCAGTTGTTGTTATATGATTAATATAAAAAAAAACCTGGGGCTTATGGCATATAACAAAATCGTTCAGGCCTCTCATGTTTTAGTACATTAAAAAGGAATATTGAAACTATTATTGCATGGGTCTTAGGTGACACAAGACTTCTTTGTACGAATTTCGACGACTTCTGAGGAATACAATTTAATCTTTGTCATAACTGTTTCCAAATTATTTATACATAGCAGAGTGTGCATGATTGCTAACATGCCATTGATAAAACATAAAGAATAAAACCTGAAACATATCTGTTTAATTTTAAGATATATTGCCGAACTTTTTTTTTAGAATCTTTGTTAAATTTAGTGTCTTAAGAAGAATGTCGAAATATTGCATTTGACTTTTGTAAATTGTGACAATTTAGCAAAATTAAAATACAGCCAATTCTATAATACTACGGTTGTTACTATCTATTAGTCAAATACGATATGTATATGAACCAGCTTGTACAGACTTCAATAATTTTCCATAGGTTTCCAGCTTCTTTCTTTATCAGAAGGATGCCTAAGGGTTACACTTGTAAATTGTAACAATCAAGCGAAGGTATACAGAATGAACAATGAAGGAGAATAATTGTTATTTGTGGTCAAAATACTCTCTCAAATAAATGGTAAGATATGTTCAGTTGATTTTTCATACTACATATATGCATTTATTTATTTTCATAAAAATTGCATTTTTCACATTGCGAAATAAAAGTCATATATTATTTTCAACAATGGACTTTGTCCAGTGGTAACGATTCCATCTTTGTCTTCTTTATGTACTTACTGTTTCAGGAAATACAACCCATTAAACATAGGAAGAACATTCTCCAAAAAACTAGTTAATCATTTTAGATAAGTCATATTGAAAATAGTATATACTTCCTGGTAAGACATTATGGCAGTACATAGTTAATTGTTTTCAAAACTTTACCATTATTATGCTCAATTAATTGCACCCAAACAGTTTCAACTTTGCCAATTTCAGTGTTATTTTGCACAGCAATATTTCGGAGTAACGCTGTGGCCTATCAATAAAAATGCGTAGTCAACAAGCTCATCCCAAAACATCTTCCTACAAAAAGTCCACAACATGTAATGGGAGGCAAGCAAAGTTAAAAGCAAATATTGCCACTCAAGGATATTCGTAGAAGCCATGACTTGCGAAGGGGGTAATCTGAAATAACACGTGATCAAAGCATTTTACTACCATATGCCAAGGCTTGACACACACACACAGTTATCACAAATCCAACTTACCAATCCCCATCCATCAACTCACTCCAGTCGGAGGCTCATCCTTGGAATCCCAATCAACCAATAAACACCTACACCATCCAACCTTCATCTTCATCTTCATAAATATGTACGCCTCAGATCCCTTCCAATTGTACTACTCAATCTCAATGCGTCTAACTAAAGCTCCAATTCATTGTTTACAAAATTGTACCACAAACCCAAACTTGTTCCAAACCCTCAATGTATTACCAATCACACTGTACACTCCACACTTAATCAAATAAAGTCTAAGGCTTTTATTATTACCACTCAAGTATATACTCCTCTAATGTTAGTATTACAAGTCCATGTTCTTTTTCATTAGAAATTAAGCAATTTTCCTCACTACTATTAACATATTGTTTATGATTTGATGTATATGTATTTCATTTTGCTATTCCCAACATCCTACTTGATAAAGAGGTATTGTTGCTTTTTTGGTTCTTTGCCAATGTTGATAACATGAATTTCTAACACTGGCTTACTTAATCTGCACAGCATACCATGTCACTAATAACTCTACACAAATGTTTTTGACGGCCTCCTTCCTATCACTTATGTTTAATTTGCCCCGATTATCTCTTTATTGACTTAATTACAATATAAATGACATCTTTCCGACAGAAATCTCAACATAAATCTGCAGTAAATGCCATTTTCCAAAGATCCACTTGAGAAATAATCCTAACGGCCACCTATCGATCCAATGCCAGCACACTGAAGTCGTAACCATTCTATATGTGTTATGTATATTTCGCAATTGATATGACCGTTGTCTCCTGTAAACGTCATAAATAAACATTCATGCCATGGTCAGCATAAGGCAGCGAAAATATTGTATGTTGTAATTCGAATGCCTGTCTTTCTTTCTGGGGGCTGCAAAATATACTTTTTTCAGACTGAAAAAAGTGTGATTGAGAGCTGGCAATTTTATAATTATTGTAACTATTATCTTATCTGAAAGAAGATATTTTCCAAACCTGGCACGTGTTTGAGAATTCGTCAATTAACAACAGATTGCCAACATATAAACAGAAATGATAACAACAATTACACGAGTTGCCGACTATGCATCCAACATGTATATTTTAAAGGACAGAAAATGATGTAAAGGAACAACTTATTTTTATGTAGTTGTAAATGTTATTATCACCTGTAGCATTCGTTAAGAACAGGAAACAAGGTAAGAAATAAATTTCAAGAATGTTCTTTTTAACTGATATCCTTGGATAATCTCTTGACTGAATTTCACCTACACTGTGTTAATTGACTAATATCCTCGAAGCCTGGTGAACACCTGCAACCTTGTCTGACAATATAATTGACAAGTCTATTGGGGTTTTAGTTTTATGAACATCTTAGATTAAATTTCCCTTCAAAAAGTAACGTTGTATATTTAGAACATTTCAGTTTAAACGCCTTTGAAATATCCATCGTCAGGAGACTTTCAGACTCAATTCATTCTCACGCCCTGTAAAGGATTCCGTTCAAATGTTAATAGATTATGTTGAATATCAAGTCTCATTATAATGACAAAGATATAATGATTAGTATGTCAATTAATGTGTAATCAGTTGGCAAGTTCCACCGCTGTATAAATATCCTACAGGGGCTACAGGTGAGTTGGGTCACATTCATCAAGCTTGCATCTCAAAATAATCACAGAATCAACATCAATTTAGAACTTCATATATTCATGCATAATTATCATTTAAAAATCTACCTTACATAGACATTGTATATTATTAATCTAAAACTTAATCAAATCAAATCCTAGCATTAATTATGCCTTACAAATTTGTAAACAAAAACTGAATTTGAGAATTAACTAACTCAGTGGGCTGTATGATACAAGGTACCAAAACAGTTTACTAAGTTTACACACTAAATGTGATAGTCAAACACTTAAAACGCATTTATCATAAAAAAGACAACATTATTCGCAATTGACCATATGTTCATTTCTGTTTGTCTCAAAACGTTATTGGATATTTATATATATACTAATGGCTCATTCATTATTCATAATACAAGTGTAATTCTTTCAAATTAATGTTAGTACGATTTGGTAGTGTATATCACAAGCTGTTCAAGCTCATGTGTCTGTAGGTGTACATGTACAGTGGTGTTTGATCCCAGTTTATAGATTTATTTCGTCTGTGTTGTTTAGAGGTTGTGTGTTATGTTTATATAAACTTTTTTCTATTGAAGAAAGTAAGTACAAAACCATATTTACAAATAAATGTAGTGCAAAAACGTACCAAGTAGAAACTTTTGTAAATCAATGTCAACTTATCTATTGAATTGGTGTTTTATAGTCACGTTGTCTGACTAGTAGGACGTAACTTCCACAAGGTGACTGGCATCAATGTCTTCCTGGTGCTACACATTATCAATAGATATTCAGTTGGTTGGGAGTCCCTCTACCAGTCAGTCCCAACCACTAATCTTCATTTTTGGGGGCCAATAGACGTGGTTTGCTGAATTACACAATACCAAATAATTTGGTTCATTCAATGCACTCATAATTCTTCCTTAGCTCCTTTAGGATACTTTCATATAGCACAGCACTGTAATCACTGTAAAGTGCAGAATATCAAATATCAAACATTGCAGAGGTTGCTCTGTTTCCATACAACATAAAACGAGTTACACTTCACAACAACCAATCTAGAAAATCAATTCCTTGAAGCACTCAACGTCAAGACTTGAATGGTGTATCCTAAGCTTCCACCCACTATCTCTCATAAGTGCTCAATTTTGGTTGGTGGAGGCAAGTCTCTTGAATGTGTAATTCTATCCTGATGCATAAAGCTCTTACTCAATCAACGTACGTGTAGGGCCTTGCCATCAAATCAAATAGCTCATCATTCTAAGGTGAAAACCTGATATTACTTGAGACGTCCTTGAAGGGTTTTCGTGCATTACCCTCTATCCATTGGAGTTTTGACATAATTATATTTGGGTTCAAGTCATTTGCATATTTGCATTGGAAATAAGATAAGAAATTCGACAGTTAGGTGTTTGTTTGAGCCTAGTTTAGTTTTAGAGACGCCATTTAATGGCTTTTTGCAGATATCTACAATGCTGTTGTTGCTTTCAATGTGACAGATGACAGACGAAATCATCCCGTTACTCAAAAGAAAGACATAAACCCGAACAATTAACTCGTGTAAATATCTTCTGATGTAGATTCAAATAACAGTAAAGTTGGGCGCTTTGATATTATAGCTCATACACAAACTACTACTATATAATTAGTTCGTAGGTGTAGGAACCACATTCAAAAAGATTGAAAAAGAACCTAGTTTTAATAATCCTTTTCCCATCAAGCGCCTTTAACTTCCACTCCAACCCTCTTTAATACATACAACATTTAGACATGGTTAACAGTACGTAGAGTATTCCTTAGAAATGAATGTTGTGTGAAGTGGTGCAATAAACAATGCCATTAATTAAAACGTCAGAAGACTCATTTATAGAAGTTATTCAACAACATTGCATCTCCTCAACTAACAAGGTATTACGGAATATAACACAAGCAAACTAATGACATTATCTAGTTTTACTCACATGTAGATTCAGAGAAAAAGTTAGGAATTTCAGAGACATACATGTATAAAAACAAAGCTGTCAGACTGAAACCTTATCCCCGAATATCACTAACAATTTGACCGGAGACTGGTGACTTTTTTTTCCTCGTCATTTGGATTCCCTCTCGTACAGAAGAAGCCACCGATGAGCTCCTCATGGCGTGAAATGCAAAAGCATTTGGTTATTATTTCAATGTAAACTGGTGTATAAGTAATCGAAAAGGTTAGAAATAAAAGACACAATGCCTTCATGAGAAAACCGTCAAAGAAACTGATAGAGTTGAACTAATAAATCCATTTCCTCTACAATTGTTTGGATTGAGTCCAAAGGAAGAATTTAGATTTCCCTCTTTGTTTTTATCTCATGATATTACCAAGACAACTGGATGGATCTTGTAGTTTTTCTGCAATTCATGAGGTATGTTTTGACATTTTAATTTAGATTTGTGACGAGTTGAGATTTATAACCGATTCATAAACTTGATATTTGATCTAAAAGTGTATTTCCAGATACGTCATTACTGTTTTTAGAATGAAGTGGGGGACAATCCACTTTTGATACTGGATGTAATATAAATAATGTAACCATTAAATTGGCATTTACTGAAATATTTGTTAAAATGTATCTACATACAGTGAAATATTAGGAGTCATATTTTCAAGCCAAGCATGCAGTCATGATTTCCTTAAAGATTTATATATACAGTCAAATCATCAACCTTTCATTTCAAAATATGAGTAGCTGAATGAACCGAGTGTGTCAGAGTATTAACGTTAAAATTCATCAAAATAAAACATCTTTTGACTTAGTCGTCTTATAGGAAATAATGCCATTAATAACGATCTAATGGAAAGAAGACGATTTGCAAATACAGAATGATTTTACTTTGTTTTCAAAGAATCGAGATATATACTGTTTATGTTTATGGAATTCTTCTTAATTCAACTATCAGGGGAAAAGTATCTCTTTTATCTGCGTCAAATTGTGTATCAAGTAACAAATAGGTTCTCCCACGAGGATACTATGGCTAACACAATATCAACTTGCATGATCGATAGCTCTGAAGGGAATATGTTTTTCCTGTTTATTCAGCTTATAACCACACTAAATATACAATATCTAAACAGAGTGGAGTGATTTATGTATCACTTTTCGTCATACGTAACAAAATAGCTGAATCAAATATATACTGCAACGTTCGAAATGATACAATGCAAATGCATTGTGGCATGTGCCTTTTGGTAAGTTGCGTTTTATGAACATAAAATGACTGGAGCCTCTGATTGTTTAAACCTATATTAGTTTCCTGTCTCTAATCGGAAGATCAACAAAGACTGACGGTTGCACTCGACATGATAAAAATTCTCATTACAGTCTTTGCTGGATGAGTAAGTTTGTAACTATCATCCTTGTTTATGGTTGAAATAATGACCGCTGACTGAGTGAATATCTGTGATAGAGCGATCAGCGAGATGGTTAACACAGATGTTCACGAGGTCGAGGTCATTATTTCACATACACCACATTGGTTTTTGTAAAATCATGAACGAATCAACTTTACTTACTTTAAATACTTAACTAAAAAAATTTACAAAGAGACTCCGTGACACGCTTCAGTGCGCTCTGTTTCCTTACATTGCTACAGCTACACCTAAACTTGCTTTTCACGTGCAGACGCGGTTTCACCAGTACTCGCTTCTTAGGATCGATGATGAACTTCTTGAAGCTGTCCAAGAAGTCGAAGACATTTTAGAAATGAAGTAAACTATGGAAACACAAGAAGGTAGATTTTAACAACCTGTAAATGATAAATACTTAGAAGAAATGGCTCTTTCGGCCGAACCCAAAAATACACTGAAGAGAAACAAATGGGCCGTAAATTCTTTTAACGCATGGGCGATCTCTCGCAATAACAAACACCAAGAAGGGGAGAAGGAGGTTATTAGAACTTTGGAGATAATGGAGGCAAAGGAATTGAACCACTGGTTGTCCCGATTTGTTTGCGAGGTACTGAAAGAGGATTGTACAGAATACTCAGCTAAGTCGCTGCTTAGTATGTGCATGGGCATACAATCCAACATCAGGGTAAATTGGAAGCGAAACCTTGAAATTCGAAGAGGACCCCAATTTGAAGATTTCAGGCAAATAATGGACGGCAGAATGAAAACCCTCACTAGAAGTTGGGTAGGGAATTCACCTCGTCAAGCAGAGCCGTTTATACCGGCTGAGGAGGACATGTTTTGGCAACGTAAATTACTCATGATACATGATCATAATTCTAAGTACTCTTAAAAGGTTCGTCTTTTAGAGCATTTTGAGCAGGAAGAGTTGCTGTATGAATTCCAGTCAGCATACAGGAACAGACACAGCACGGAGACAGCTCTTGTTCCAGTTGTTAATGATCTGTACATGGCAGCAGATTCCAACAAGGTTTCGCCCCTCATGTTATTGGATTTATCTTCAGCCTTCGACACGATCGACCACCAGAAGTTACTAGACAGATTGAAGGAAGACTTTGGAGTACATGACACAGTTTTAGCATGGTTGAACCCCTATCTATCAGACAGGCATCAGTCCGTTGTAACTAAGACTGTCCGCTCTCAGAAAGTTCCACTGTCATGTGGTGTGCCCCAAGGATCTGTCCTTGGGCCTATTTTGTTCACTCTGTAGACCAAGCAGCTAGGTCAGCTCCTCACAAATAAGAACATGAACAATCATCTATACGCCGATGACACTCAGATGTATGACTCCTTTCACATTGGCAAGGATGGAGAACTCAAGACATGGCAGAAGATGGAAAACACCATCACCGATGTTAAAGCTTGGATGATTCTAAATATGCTTCAGAGAAGACAGAGGCAGTCATCTTTGCATCTAAGACCAAGCTGTCCAAGATATCACAAGTCGGACTCCAGGTGAATGACACAAATATCGAAATGTCCTCGGTTGTCAAAAATCTTGGCGTTCATATCGATGCTGGTTTATCTAAGGAACAGAATGTTGGAAACATCTGTAAAAGTTGTTATTTTCAACTGAGAAGTCTGGGGGAAATCCGCCATCTGATAACTGAGGGTTCCGCTGCAACGCTTGCTCTATGCCTAATTCTGTCACGCATAGACTACTGTAATAGTCTGCTTGTGAACTTGCCAACAACACTACTTCATAAGCTTCAGAAGGTGCAAAACCAAGCTGTTAGAATTGTCACCAGATCTCCACCAAGAATGCACATAACACCGGTGCTAAATCTGTTACATTGGCTCCTAGTAGCAGCAAGGGTGGATTTCAAACTTCTTGTCCTGACATATCAGTGTGTCTTCGGGCTTGCCCCATCAGACCTGTGTGAGCTTGTATGCATGTACATTCCATCACTTAGCCTGAGGTTTGAAAACCAACAGAGACTTGTTGTGCCACATTGGAAGAAGAAATCCTTTGGTTACAAGTCCTTTAGTGTTGCTGCTGCCACTAAGTGGAATATGATTCCAGACAATATCAAGGAAGCTCAATCGTTGGAACATTTTAAGTCTCTCCTAAAAACACCTCTGTTTAGGCTGTACCTGTAAACCAACTTTAAAGTATACATGACTCTTGTATGCGCTATGAGCACGTCATAGTGGAGTTTAGCGCTATATAAATGGACATGTTATTATTATAGTTTTGTCGGATAGAGGTTGCCTGTATGTCAACTGGGATGGATCAGTGAGTGACTGGTGTGTGTATCACTTGTGTAAGTCTATGGAGAATGTGAATAATGTAAATGCATATATTGTGTGTCCTTTACGGTTTTATAGTAAATGTCCTAACCTTGGTGTCTTCTTGACTTAATGAGGCCTGGTTGTTTTATGTTATATATATCTGTGTAAAAATTGTATGTATCACAACATGACACGGTAATATTATAAACTATTATTAATATTATTATTATCATTATTATTATTATTATTATTATCAATTATTATTATAAAAAAACACACACTCGTGTATCTAACTGGCACTCAGGAGCGGTGCTGAGCATCGTTCTTTGAGGTTTATCAACAACCAAATTTAGTTGAAAACCAAAGATGGAGTGGAAAACCTTGAATACCCTGAAGATAATTCCGAAACAAACCAAGGCGGCCTGAAACATCTTCGAGTTCAGAAAAAGAGTGCACGAAGCTAACCAGCTGCTGACGAATCACGTCGCCACGTACGCCTCTACAAGCTGTACATGCTGTACATGCTCATGAGTCCCAAATCAGGTAATTATTTTCGAAATAACAACATACCAAAGAAAATTATAAGTGTTTGTTAAGTGAGAGGATTGTAATGGTGATATAGTAAGAAACAAAACATATCAGCCACTAGGATTTTACCAAATAGATATTTCTTGAATAACATGTTTAATATAATCAATATCGATAATGATAATGACAAAAAACTTATAAACAACATACATACCAAGCAACAATTAAACTTAATCCGGTGATCATTAACTTTTGTATGCTGCACTTAACATCGTGACATTTCCTAAGCTTTAATCAAGTCTGATTGTGTGTTGTTTTATCTGAGTCCGCTTCAGAAACCTCAGGAGAAATTATGGTATAGGAGACAAGCTGTTGGACACAACACATTGCAAATAAATGATTCCTGATTTGGCGAAAGATGCAGGAATGAATGGACATTACACCAACCACTCCCTAAGATCGACGGCAGCAACAGCACTCTACCGAGCAGGAGTGGATGAACAGTTGATCATGGATCATATCAGACTGGTCACCGTTCTCTCTCAGGTAGGAAATCATCATTACATTAGAATATTGCAAACCTTACATTTATTCTACCACTTATCAGCTCGCAATTTAACAGTGATATCATTCAATAAAATAAGTGCAAAAAATATATTCCATAAATATATTTAAAATAATGCAAAGACATTGGTTTTACAACCCGATGATTGCTTGACACTGATTTTTTACTTAAATTGCAGGCGTTCTTTCTTACAAAAGAAAAAGCGAGGAGCAAATAAAAAAGTCAGTGAAACTCTCAGTTCCGTTTCCGTGAAGAAGCCAAAAACAGAAGAGCCAGAGGACACATTTGTGCAACCAACAGGAAGCAAGGGTAAATATAACTACAAAATACAATAACGATAAGGTCTATCGATAGCATTCTCAAGATATAAAATAACTCTAATGACATGATGGTAGACAAGGCAATACCTTGGTTAGCTTATTAATTGAATTTCAAGGGGTATCAATTTGAGAAAACGTGTTAATCAGTTAAACAATCAGCAATATGATTGCGTACACAAAGTGTTGGTGTTTTTTATATCATTAATATCCTATTTCGCTACATTGTCACCATATTTATACATTCTGTCATTATATTTTCAGATGACCAGTGCTCAAGCCAGATATCTAAATTTGCCTTTGTCAACTGCACGTTTAATATGTAAATGTAATAGTTGTCTTCCCTGAATAAAGTAAAATTAGTTTGTTTTGTTTTTCTTTCCTTTAACCTTTTAACTTGAGATTTTCATATTCTTCAATTGGTATTTTTGGGCATTCTCCAAGTCAAAACCAACGTTTGAATTGTTTAAAAAAATGTAAAAGCCAAATAAAGAATATTAAATTCTCCTGTAGAGGCATAGGGTCATTTAGACCCGTTAGCCGAGGGAAAAATAATTTTCAGGTGCGATGCTGTGAAATTTTGCAGTATTGAACCGAGAGGTCGGTTATCAAGAGGTCTGTTATCTGATAAAGAGGTCGGTTATCAAGAGGTCGGTTATCTAAAAACAAACTACCTCTGATATTGACCAGATAACTGGACCACGTGGTGTATAGGGAGTTAGTTACACGAGGTTAACTGAATTATACTATTATCAAGAGGGCTGATATAACATCAGTATTTAAAAAAAAATCTAATTCAATCATTTCATCCACAGAGTTTCTTTGAAACTTCGAAATATATAATCAACTTGAAGTGATTTATCATAAATCCAAGTATTTCAGATTTCTTTTTTTCTTCCGGGCCTAGATGGAGTGGAAATAAAATGCATAGTTCCTGGGATTAAAGTAGTATAGAATGTTAACAATATTTGGAATACATAATATGTGTCTGGCGAGAAATATGTATAAAACATTACTCTTGTGTAGAAAAAATGGACTCTTTTTCAATAATTAAAGTGCTTTTCGTTCTTCAAGAATAGATACAATAGTTTAAGGGGGTAACTCCCTGGATCGATATCGAGGGACACATAGTCTGAAAAAACATTTCATAATGAAAATTGACCAAAATACATGCACACGATTTAAGCTCTCTAGGGCAATTGGTACAATGACAGTTGATGTGAAATCGTTAGTGTGAAAATTTAATGCCTGTCTAGACGAATGTCGGTCACTATTTGTTATCAATCGCTCTCTGATACGCTAAAAAGGAAAAAGGTTTTAACGTCACTGCTGTCGTCCCAGATGGATAATTTGTTTGACAAAAGTTCATTTTGTTCGGCAGGTAACGTCGGGTCGTCCAAGGAATGACATCAAATCTCTGCCTTAAATATTGATAAGTTCCAGGAGTACCATAAATATCCGCCATAAATATTTTATATTATTTATCATTTGAAACAGTGGTACACATTATTTGATGACATACTTCAACTGATGAATCATATACGAAGCATAAGAGAAATATATTAGATTAAATACAGCTTATTGCATTGAAATAATATTTAATATAGTAGTTAATATATTGAGTATATAACAATATAAGAGTGTATGTTATACTATCACTTTGATATTGATGGTCAGTATATGAGGCAAGGAATATGGTAATGATGATAAATGATTGTAATGATAACAATCCATGCACGTGAACTTACAGTCTAAATTAATATTTTGAAGCAATAGTAAATGAAGATAAATGCAGTAAACGGTTTTATCTTTCATTTTGGTACCAACATGTTTAGAAATTCCTTTTATTCAAGTTCCGGTGCGAACGTTTTGAATTATTCTATCTTGGACATAGTTAACCTACTTTTGTCCATACAGAGTGCAGTTAAGTTGGCCAGGGCTATGCTGAGGATAGTGATGGATACCGTCCTTAAACCAAGGAAACTACTGTTGTACAAAATCTAATGATTAAACAACATACAATTTATCTTAAGTATGAATCCATTCATGATGGAAATGTTAGTTTATGTAAGTCAAACTAAAACAAGGATGAATATTCCTCTCAATCTTTTTAAGACATAATTAGAACAATAATATGCTGAGTTTCACATTCCATGTAACAATGCCTTATTAAAAATGTTGAGAAAGATTCGATTATCTATGACACTTTTATATACAGTTTGGCAAGAGAATTTATGTCTTTGTTGGGTTTTTTTTGTATAAGATTAGAATATTACATTAATAGCATGAAGTAGAATTTGAAAGTCGTTTCTGTAGAGTAGGATGCCTTGAATAAATATATACATGATTATCATTATCTTTCCACTTAAATCTCTTGAAAATGCCATGCTTCAACAATGTGACGTATCATTTATATATACTGTAGTATAAACAGATGAAACGAAGGTTATACATTATAATTAATTCAAGGGAAATAAATGCTAAGTAGAAAACAATGTAATATTTTGGATTTTATCTTTGCCCATTTAAGAATTGTAAGCATAGAAATGCACTCCTTGAGTTGATGAGGTGATATATTTGTTATGCTATTCTGTTTGGCATGTGGTAATAGAAAGGGTTAGAGTCGCAAATTTAATCAATAACCAGACAATATATGTCAGAGCGCACTAAACCATTATGGTTTTTCATAGTGACTTTGGGGGTGGGATTGGGCAGTGGTAAGCGCTTCTGACTTCGGATCAAAAGGCCTGGGGTTCGAATCCCATCATCGGTTCGGCAACTTGATCAGCAGTAGAGCAGTAGAGAACTGTTCATGTAGTAAGGTTTGGGTGGAATGCTACACTGATCATAAATTTCAGTGCAGTACCACCCATGGTACGCAGGTTTCACCGCAGTGCATATTCACAATGGTGTTGCGGGCTTTCTCCCTGCAATAATACCAGTGGCTTTGAAAAAATTGAAATACTCTTGAAAGCAGTCTTGAAACCAAAAATCACATCACTTTATAGTGGATTTCTATTACTAAAGTAATAGATACATGAGGACAGAAGGACTGTTTACGAAATATCAGCGAGCTATCATCTCACGAGATGGCGGACATGTGTTAAGCATGCATTTATCTGTTTAATCCAAAAGGTAACCTTTTGCTCAAAGTGACCTTTTATTCGACATAGTTTTTCTGCTTTGATTATTGATTTTTAGATCAGTCTAAGGAAATAACCAAAAGACAGATGACATTCATGGCCCAATAAATTACCGACTTGTCTAATACTATTTTTCTTTCCTTTTTGTATTACCAACGTCACTGTTTACACTATGTGAAATCTTTGTTTCTACTTCGGAACGGCTAGTTCTGTTACCTCAAATGACAGGTTGCTTCTAAACGAGCTAATACACATAGAATAGGCATGATTTAGTCTGATATGTGAAATGAAAGTAGTAATCGTAAATCTAACACTCTTTTTGATTTACGGATTTAGTTTTTATTGATTATTTTGAATTTGTTTTTTCACAACAAGCAAACATTCAAAACATACAACCTGACATACGTTTAGATAATATTTTGGCATTGAAGATATTGTATATCCTCTTTACAAGTATACACAAATGACTGAAGTACAAATCATGGTTCAGAAGATATGTAAAAGCATTGTTTAAATTTACAACGTCATTCGACAATAGCATTGAATTCTATTATGTGCAGGCGTGTGGCGTATGTAATTGAGGAAACACTAAGAGTCCCTGTTTCAATCTCCAGACTAATAACTCCCACTCAGGGGATAGTTGAAGGCAATCCCTTGTCTAACTACCGTCAGCCAAGAGGAGATAGGGGTTGTGATGAGCACAGGTGGATGAAACCAAAGTCTTATGTGATTGTTGGATGACCATTGAATTACAAACCATCCTTAAACCTACTAGAATAACAAATACTACTTCGTTCATCTTGCTCAATACATTAATGTTGTGTTACAGTGAACCTGCAGGACTTCATTCTTCATAATAGACAAAGCATAAGATTGAGTACTGGTCACATCTGGCCTTACTTTTTTGAATGCTACAAAATGATCAATTAAATCCAAATGAGGCATATGGCTCATAGTGAGAGATGGGGCTGTCAATG
The DNA here is from genome assembly GCA_921293015.1 of Phorcus lineatus. NCBI lineage: Eukaryota > Metazoa > Mollusca > Gastropoda > Trochida > Trochidae > Phorcus > Phorcus lineatus. The sequence continues at coordinate 945,623 of OV121087.1, read as the reverse complement.
TTACGTGATAAAGTGATCGCTTTCAGTAAATTTAGTTGTCGAAATTTGACTCCACAATAGTTTACACCAATTTGAGGTGCAAAAGCTTAACACGTCTTCACAGAGAGATTTTTTCTATCTGATGCACGGTGACAATGAAAGGGACCCATATGGGAAGATGGACACAGGGTATTATTTTTCCTGTAAGTGACATGGGAGTTACACATTTTCTTGGACTTTGATTGGCTGTTGTGGACCAATGAAAATTAACCTTGTGCCGGGACTATTTCATTCACCTTCATACTTTTTCCGACTGGTAATTTGTTTACCAATATTCTGCATTTTAACAATGTTTAAATAGATGCTATTCGACATTTCTCTGATGTGCCGCCGCCAAAAAAGGCAAATAAGTCTGTAAAATTGCACAAAATTTTAGAAATTAGCGATTATTGAATACTACGTCCTCACATTAAGCTTGGAGTCGCGAAGAAGCGCCTGATTTCGTTCCATTGTAATGACGTCATAGACACGAGCGGCTATAACGCCACAGTGCCATCATTTACGTCACAAGAATTTCAGATTGAGCTAGTACGAAAGGGCGTCGCTGACATACTCAAATCAATATAAAACTGTTAAATATAATCATTATAGTTATGAAAAAAATGAATAAACTTTCAACAACACTTACATCTAGCTATTATTTTGAAACTTTTTCACAAATGACAATGTTGCCGTCCGTAGCTAAGTGTCAACTAAGCCACAGCACAGGCGTATGAATTTGAAGATTCGCCTGTAATCCTTTATAGAGAAACGTTTATTTCCATTATATTCGTGTTTTATTTTTTGAAAAACATATGGGTAATATAAACAATGACCAACTCGTGACGGGAAATGACAGATTATCTTTCACTCGTTATATTAATTGTGTAATTCTCTCGCCTATTTATCAAACACGTTAAACAATATGAAAAAACTTTGATCTTAATGAAGGAAGATATCTACTATTTTTAATTATGTAATCTTATGTAATATAAAAACAGTAAGAAGGTTTTTTAAAAAATCATGGACAAATCTGGCAACCCATTGCGACTTTATAATTAAGCTTTGTTGCTAAGAACTATTATGCCGGTTGTCACTTAGTAGTAGAGTTGTTAAAATATAACTGCATATATTATCTGTCATTTTCATTGTGAAAGGATTGTTCTAGGACTGTAATCAATGTAAGGACAATTATATAGTTTATTGTCAACCAAGGCATTGGGTGGCCTTATTGGGCTTCTTTTTGAGGAATACGACTGTTGGGTCAATGTTAAACTACGGAAATAAAAGTTTTTGAGTGCCAAAAACTTTTGTTGAGCAGGTGCTTATGTATGTGCAGTTTACAAGTAAAGAGTGAGCCCGCAGGTGTAGCAATCTAACTGAAGGGGACGGAAAGACGTTCAAATAATGCTTATCTTTGTTAAGGGCTTTTCATTTCAATAGCACCACTACTCTTAGCTACAGAACAGGATATGCCTGTGGATAATTAAAACCAGAGTATTCCTAAAGAAAGCTCTTAACTATCCACATGATAGAATTACACAATACATACCACCATGAGTTTTATATACCAATGTCAAGCACGAGAGTTTATGTAAAAAAAACCGTTTCAATGGAAACAAACGGTTTAAATGATGAAAAACAAAAGACATAAAAACGAGATTTTTATGTACGTATAAGCCCTATGTTTCGCCCACATTAGTGTCGCTTCCCTCAATCGAGATCACAGAAAGATTATGAGAATGTTTCCATTGCTTTTTCTATTTAACTGTTAAAATCAACCTATTAATAAATATTTAGTCTTATCTAAGAACTTTCATATATCATGTAATCATAGTTTCATGACCGCGCAGCGATAAATTGTTTGTGTAATCCTGACGTTCACATGACCGTGTTTCGTCCAATCAAAAGGCAGCGTTTTGTGTAACCTCAAAATTCCGCATATACACTTTGTACACTGCAGTTTGGGGTTCATTTCAATGTTGACTGCTCAAATGGCCGTGTTATGATGGTTTCATCCCTACGCAATGTTACATTGATAAAGTAGTTAAGAATGGAGACATGACCTTGTTTAGTTTAATCAGAAGGTGACATTTTATTAAGACGCCAAAACATCAGCGGTTGTACTCTATATACTGCAGTTTGGGGTTCATTAGAATATACCGTTCACATAATCATACACTGAAACTCCACTATTTTGTATTCTTCAATCAAACTAATGTATAAAACTATAGAAACACTACGAAGAATAAAACCAACCATTGTGAAAGGTATTCTTTAAAATAGATTTTGTTCAGAATCATAGGGTTATAAACTCTTCAATCCTCATTCTGCATCGGTCTAGGGGCCTGTTTCTAGTATCAAAGGTCTCTTAAGGGTTACGATAAATTCAACTTAAGCTTTGATGATGTAGCCCTTGTGGCCCTTATAGGGATTCACATGGTCAACGAAACTTCAAGTGATAAGTACCGTCTTTCAATATATACAATTATTCAAGATTTTTTTGCATTCCTTTTTTTCTAGAGAAGAAAGCAAATATATTTTACAGTGTGTCAGCTGTCGTCAATTTAGGAGCCATATACTCACAAAATCTACAAATAATAATTACGTTAGGCCAAAGAATGGGACCAAATGAGTCTAACCTTTTTAGAGCTTCTGTTCTTTAGAAGAACTGAAAAAGTAGGTTTTTCTTGAATATCCCCGTGGATCTTTATTAGAAGCTCTGGAGTCTCTAAACCTACAATTTATAATCTAAGTGTCCATAATAGCTGTCTACAAGATTTTCGCTTTTGGAGAGAGTCATAAGCTGGTAGATTATTGGAAGCTGTTATTGTTTTAAGATCAAATTACAAAGGGACGATATGTCATATTATAAAATATTCAGGTCTCTGATGTTTTATTACATTGAAAAGGAAAAGTTGAAAAAAAGTCATAGAATGTGTCTCAGCTGATTGTATTGTAGGAATCCAAATGTCGTCAGAAGAATATGATTGATTCTTTGACCTAAGTGTTCCAATATGAGCCATCGAATCCCAATACTTGATGGGTTTCATCTAAAGCAGTGTGGACGATATAAGCGTTCATAGCAGTGTGCACAAATATTGGCCAACATGTCAATGATAAATCAATATAGAATAATATCTGAAACAGAATCCCGTAAGCTCAATTGCATTTGAAAATCTCTGATATATAATTTAATCAAAGGAGCAATGTTATTTTACTGTCCGTTTGATGGAAATGATAAACATATATCGCTGAAACTATAGACTGTGATAGACCTGTAGTAAATAATCAAATACTTGTGAATGGCATTTCGGTTCCAATTCGCAGTTTTGGTTTTACCCCTCACTTCCTGTCCAGTTAAGTTTACCTGACCAGCTTTAGTATAAACCGGAAATGGTGGTCTGCTATTAAAAACATGAATCAGTAAATCCAATCTCACTTCATGAATATAAAGTGTCATCTACATCCTATAACGAAACATCAAGATCTTTTTGTTACTTATAATGAGCAAAGACTGTTTCAAGAAGAATCTAAATACAAAAATAATGTAATTACATCGTATCATTTTCAATTGCCGTGTCGTATGACATGCTGTTTGGTTTGCGAAATGCTCAATACAAAATAGACTATAGCAATAATAAATCCAAACAATGTCATTATTGAATAAATAGGCGATTAAGTGATTAATATTTTCTAGTTCAGTCTTGATAAATCAGCAGATGCATAAATGGGCACTGGGTCCGTTATCAGACAATCTCTGTTACGACTTGGTATAAAATAAAAGCTGGTTAAATCACACGTATAGATTTTTAAAAAAAAGTCACAATTGATTATCAAAACAACACACACATGAATCAGAATAAAATACATTTCTTCTTATATTAATTACTGCTGAAAGGTTTGCGTCAATTAGACAAACTACTAAGAAAAAAGTTATATATATATATCGCATTAAGTTGAGGAGTAGGTGTTTGCAAATCCTGTCAACAAATTAATCTATTTCATGTAATGTGTGTTTAACCATTATCTCTGACGTTCGGTTTTATTCTCGAAAATAGACTTAGTAGTTCCTACATAATATATCACAAGTTAAGATGACGCAGTTACATGTACGTAAACGATAACCCCAAACCAAACACATTGTTTCTTTTTTCATGCTTTTGCGAATGTTGATAACGTGAACTTCAAATATTTGCATTACTTGATGCACACAGCATACCATGTCACTAATAAGTGTACACAATTGAGTGTAATGGCTTACTTATTATGTTTCCTATGCTCCGATTGTCTCTTTATCCTTATACTCATAAACGAAATTCACAAACACTACTCTCAAGTATATATAGATAATATAATGTTATTGTAGAATCAGGTACATATTCACATTCACATTTGCTAACAAGCGCTTTCTGCAATGATGGCTTCTTAAGGTTAGACTTTGAATGTCATTTGTAATCACGTTGATTGTGACGTGACGTGGCGCTCTTTATGACGTCATAGAGGTAGATGCGTCATGAGCATGAATTCAAGGAAATTTACATGTTAGCGTTCAGTAAGGCTTACATTGTTTTATAAATTCACTTTCCATCAATTCAAATAGCCGCGGATTATCGTATTTCATTTTATAAAAATGAAAATACTCTATATCTTCCTCCAGACCTTTTCCAAGTGGCTGCCTAAAGGGATAGTTCTATTTTCGGGCCGGTTGATTTGCGAACGATGAAGGTTCATTCTTTCATTTGAACGTCTCTGTGTCTTGCCAATGTATAATTCACTGCACCCCTCGCACATGATTACATAGATGATATCCTGTCAATTATATTGTCAGAGAAGGTGGAATCATCTATGTAATCATGTGCAAGGGGTCATCATGTAACCTTGGTGAAAACATTTTGATAAATCTGCTTTCTTTTGTTTCCAAAGGTTTATTGTTATCAAAATTTAATTTATACATTGGGAAAACTTAAAAATGCCCGTTTCCACACTCAGCTAAATGTTTACTCAATGGAATTAATTGTACGGTTTTTTGGATGATTAATCTGAGATCTGTGTAAATTCATGCGTAATTTTAACTTCATTTCAGTTTTTCCAATGTATTTTTCATTGCACCCAGAGCATGTGATGACGTAAACAACATTTTTACTATTACACTTAAGATTTTGTTCAGGGTTGATGATTCTGCAATGTTGCATTAATCTAATGCAGTAACCTACAAGCACGAGTCATCAACCCTGAACAACCCCATTGTGTTCGAGTCACACCCAATTAGGGGTGCTTGAGGCAATTATTACATGATTGGCAACGAATGACTGATTAACCAATTACCCATTCACATATATGAATGTATGAATTTATTGTTTTGTTCCTTTTATAAATATGTGTATACTTTCATTTGTCAAACATACTTGAAAAGACCGATACACTGGTCGAAATGAATTCATCGTATAGTATTAAAGAAGATTGATCCAGTCAGAACCATCCGATGTTTACTCTTTCTTACATAAAACTTTCCTTCACGTGATAAACCTATTTTCCTTTTTTTAAATATATATATATATTGGTACAAAAATATAAAATAGATCTTTTTGATAGAAATCTTGACCAGCACACTAAAGTCATACTGATGTATGTATCATTGTATTTCATAAATACTACTTCCACTGTCGGCTTTAAACTCCATGAATAAACACTCATGTCATGGACGATCCGCACAAACCATTTCGGTACTATGTATTTTGAATGCCAGACGTTCTTAATTGAGGCTTTGTATATTTTAATGGCACTAATAATTGAATCATTTCCTTGACGGCTGCTTAACACCTGCCACATAAGTCGTTTCAATCAATTCAAATCCTAACGTTAGGGATCCTTAATAAATGTCTAAATACGACAAAACCAAACAGAACAATAACATTGGCTCTGTATTTGGTATCTGTATCACCTATTCTTTGTGGCAAAAATAATAGATTACCATCTACTAGATGTTTAACAGACCTACATTCATTGTTTTCATCAGGAAAGGAGTCTGCATTGGACAATCCTCCATAGCTTTCTATTCTTGAGAAGAAAACGAAAACATAATTTCAGGGTTAATCCATCATGTAATCCTTACTAGGGACGTTTCACCAAATGTAATCTTAAAAAGATTTGAGTTTTTATAGTTTGTCTGTTTCTTTGTTTTTAAGGGAAAACAGTTTTCAAATGTGCAAAATGAGTGGTTGTAAAATGTTGTGAAACACATTTTTTGTCAACAAGAAAACAATACTTTGGAAATAATCCAATGTTTTTAAAATCTCTTTCATTGGATATTGAAAACCTGGTCTCCGAAATTTTTGCCAATTTCATGTACATACAAGAAACATCCGATTCATCAAACTAGAGTAGTGTAGGTTTGCATGTACATTGGTGTTTCTACCAAGTTTTTAGATTTACTTAACTTCGTCTGTCATTTTAAAATCTTTAGAGATTGTGTGTTATGTTGGTATATACTTCTGACCTATTGAAGAAAATAAGTACAAAACCATATCTACATAACAAATAAAGTTCAGAATAACTATTAAACAGTAGCTTTTGCAAATCAATGTCAACTTATCTATTGAATTGGTGTTTTTATAGTCAATTTGTCTGACTTCAATGTCTACCAAGAGCTCGTACAGATGATCAATATTTAGTTGGGGAAGAGTCCCTCTGCCAGCCAGTTCCAATCACTAATCTTCATTTGGAAAGTAATGGGTCTACGGGCCATTAATCCTGCTTCGTTGTCATGATTGTTAGAAATGTTCAAGAATTTGTGCGTTACCCTCTTTCTCTGGGAAGTTCTTGATGATGCGACATGACTACAATTAGGTTCCAGGTATTTGCATATCTCTAGTTGAAATTAGATATGGATGAAAAAAAAACAGACAGTGTATGGTGTGTTTTGGAATGTTTAGTTTTACAAACAGTATATTATGTCTTTCTCAGCTATTTACAATGTTTACGAATGTGCAGATTGTACGTGACAAGTATTCGTAAAAGTTTCTTATTTATCAAAGCAAAGCCACAAGGCAAAACTTTCCTTCGATTTAAATTAATAACTTTTTAAAATCTAATAGAGCCAGATGTGCATCATAGACAGTGAACTATTATAAAATTATTGTGCTGGTGTGGAAACCACATTGAAGGAAAAATAACGAAATTACAATAATCCTTTCTAATTCCATTTGTTAAAAAATCTTACTTGGCATGTTCTACAGTATGTAGATTATTTTCTAAAACTGCTGACTGTTGTGTAAAATAAACAAAGCCGACAATTATAAGTATCACAAGGGCCAGAACGATGTACAGAGAATATCAAACAACTTTCCATATAATGTTATTTTTATTCAACGAGATATAACAGGAACCATATCTGCCGGACTAGAACTAGTCTAGAAATGGTCGAACATCTTTTGATATACATTCAGCTGTTAACTGTGATTATGTTTTTGTTATGTTATGTTATACTGTGTTGTGTCTTTATTTTGGTTCCCTACTTCGTATATAAAATACAATTATTTAGCCATTTATGTCTTGATCTACACAAGAACCATAACAACTGAAACATGTGGTTACTCTTTCAATGTAAATTCGTGAATGGATAACTGAAAAGATTTATTATAAAATCAAAGTAGATCAAAGTAAGAAACAGTTGTGGTTACAAATTGATAATTGATGTCAATTAGTCAGCTTCAATATTAAAACAATGATTTCCTTTCTTACAATTGTATTGACAACAGAATGACAACAATTTATTTACTGTCGTTTCAAATCCTTTACAATTTCTCCAATATCCGCGCAGAAGTCTCATTTGTACAAGGAGTCTATGGTCTGTAGTTCTAACTTAAAGGATCGTTGTCAAAATTCATTCAGGGTAATGAACAATTATCAAAGCATATGAGTCTAGATAAAACCTTTTGACAATGTAAAATAAAAAACTGTGTGTAACCTCAAATCAACAATAAGTAATGTAATGCTGCTTCGACATGAACCGAAAGTAAAATCATATTATATATACCATGACTTTTAAGAATTATGGAACATGTTATTGTTGTTTTATTACTTTCATTATTTCTAAATAATTTAATGGAAAGTAATCACAATAATGCAAGACAACACATGTTTCGCAAATTTCTGTCTGTAATGTACACTTCCCGGAAAAAATGTTTTTAAAAATAAGAACTTCATTATACGAATATTTAATAAGAACATTTTGAAAACAAGTTAAATGCAGAAACTCCACTTATCATTGCGACCGCTCCTAGTCGGAAGTGTTTGAAGGTTGGGTTGTTTGCAAACATCTGTCACATCTTGCGCGATTCAACAAACATTTGTAAGATGTGCTTTAAATTGTGTTTGCTTGAAATATGCAGTATGAGAGAATCTTAATCTCTGAATTGTCTCTAAAGTTTTTGCGATAATTTATCATTGAAAAGCTGTTCATCCAAACTTTGTCATAAATTCCCTGCGGTACCTTTTCAAATTGTTAACATGAAAATCGTTGTCTACTGAATAATTTCAAACAAATTCAAAACCGAATTTATCTTTTGTTTATCTATTTACAAATCTCACTATCGATTTTGGTTTAAAAATGAGCAGGTCAACTTTTTTCATTTTCTGTCTTGTGTTTTTATTGTTGTTTAGAGATGAAAGTTTTATGGTATGATCATAATAAAACCTGTGAGATGTACTGGCAAATACAGAATCAGAATACTACCATATACCTTGAATTTAAGAGTCAAAATAAAATTAGTTGAAACTTAAACAGAAATGTGGGTTTTTTTCACAAATGAACTTAAAAAGTTTTAAATCTTGGTACATAGATTTAAGCCGCTCATTCTAAAGGATAAAATTTCAAATGAAAACTCGTTCAGTATATGAGAATGTTGGTTCATCAGCTAGACACTTCATGTTCGAAGCTCCGCCGTTTTGCACTTATTTTTGGCTTGAAGAAGACATTTTGTCAAATACATTCAGTGTCTTATCAAATTACCTTTGGAATAACATTTACCATCAATCACATGATGAAAGGCTGGTCAATGCCTCATCGCTTTGATTGGTTAACCACTCTACTCTACAGCTAGTTGAGACAGTCAGTCTGATAGGTACTTTCACTTGAAGTGGACAGCTGCCATCTTCAATGTGTCGTTCTTCCTCGTGGTTAGATCCAATGACAGGAGGCTGATAGGTTTGCGACTTCTTGTTAAAATAAACAATAGATTACAATGAGAACATGTTCGCTCAAAATGGAAATTACGCATATGAACAGTGTGATAAAATCATAATTTATGAAAGATTTCTCTAAGACGATATTAAAAACAAAAGCTCCTTCACATTTAATTTCAAACATTACACAAATACCTTAGGTCATACGAACTTTATTATATTATCATATTACACAACCGCAAAGACCACAACAAAACAATTGTCAAAACGGTAAATTGATTTTATCTTGGATCAATGGCATAATCATATGAACTTTCAGTTTCACGCCATTATGTCTATCCTCAGTAATTCAAAGCATTGTTTGTCTTAGGAAAAGCGTGTTTCCATCAGAATCTAGTGATGACATATAATTCAAAGCACAGACTTAAACATTGGGAATATATGCTTTCATGGTTAAAAACATTACGTAACCTTTATTTCAGAAACCCACATGATTTCCTGTCACCTTTTGTAAACAAATAATTTGAATTATAAATACCATATTATGGCTAACCTCTTCACATATCCCTTATGGCTTGACAGTACACCGTAGTTGCATCTGCTGATTCTTGTACATAAATCGGATATACATATACAGGATGACATGTTGGCAACAGGAACAGCTACAACACATTATGAATATATCAATTAGATGCCATTTTGTCAACAATCTAACTACACTTGTTTCTTGATCATTTGTATACGATAAAAGTTTTTTTTTTATCTTTCTATACAGAATCAGGATACTACTTTGATTTAAGAATCAAAGCAATAAACCAGAAATGTGATCTTTTTTCAGAACGTTTAACTATATGCACTTAACATTAAGATTTTAAACTGTTAATCACTCCTTTTCTAGAAAGAAAATCTGAAAAATTCATTAATAGAGTAACGCACATAAAAAGCAAACATTTTCAGAGGAATGATATCACTAAAAACACTTTTGGCATGTATAATTTTCCTTACCAAACGTATACTCTCCATAGTCAACGGTACACTGCTTTTGCATCTCTTTTGAGCCTGAAGAACGCACTGTGTCAAATACGATCAATGTTTCATCTAATGACTGCTCGAATACCTTCTATATCAGTCACCTCAGATGAAAGGTTCATCATTGCCTTTTAGCTTTGATTATTTAAAATGCTACTACATAGCTTGTTGAGACAGTCAAGTTGATAGGTAAATTCACTTGGTATAGTCAGTTGCCATCTTAAATGGGTCGTTTTTCCCGTATATGAATTCCGATCGATGAGGCTGATAGATTTATCACATGTCTAGTTATGAAAATGGTAGTAGGTATTTATGAAAATATGATCTAAATAGGCATTATAAAGTCACGATCTGTGTAAGCAATAACCTCTCTAAATACTAATGTATACTAATGTATAACAGAACCATGATTTTGTAGTGAATACAACGCAAAATACAAAATAAAATAATTGAAATATATATGAATGAGATGAATGGCATGACCTTACAGTTTGACGTCATCATATCTACCATTAGCGACTCAAGCAATTTGAGTCTAAAGTGAACTTCCTCCAGTGACGACGATTCAATGATTTGGATTACAAAGTGAATCAATTTGCAATAAAAAAAACTTAAAACCAATGATATCGCTTAATAAACCTTACAAATTAGGAAGATACGTTTTTTTAAAACGTTTAACATAATATATTTATAAATATTAATAAAAAATTAGTGAGACCATCTTGTTTTTATCTGACATCGTCAATATTGAAGAACATATTTTGCATTGCTCCCTTGAAATATCTATCATTACTTACAAATGAACGGTACTGCTGTACCGGTATCTTTTCATTCATGCACGAAAATACTATAAATGAAAAACAAGGTAACTATTTTGCGACAATAACAGTTATAAATCTCTCATAACAATTGTTATTGAGTAAACAACAACCCTCAAATTGATAAAATTCTGATATACTTTAAACTGTAACGACCAGCTTGCTGGTAACATGCAATTTTAAAATACAGGTTTTCAAGAAAAGTACAAAAATTTGGCAATTGTTTATGCCATGCAGAATGAAATACATGTTTAAATAAATGGAAATTTCGGAACTATCTTCTAGGCAAATTGCGAGTTTTGTAAGACAGGACACTACATTAGAATCAAAATTGTCGATTAAGATAGATGGCAAAAAAAATTGAAATCCCCAGAGCGCAAATTCCTTTTTTATTCAAACTGTGCACAGAAAATGAAATTAATCAATCGTCGTTATTGATAACAAGTGCATTTATATTTTACTCAGTTAGTGCTTATTTACTAAACATCGTAAATTGATTTAGATAATATTCTGTTAAATAGCCTAATTGACGTTGTATCCCTAGGAATACACTGTTCAAAAAGTATTGAATTCTATATTACAAAAACACCTGTTTGACATTATTAACAATGTGTTCTAAGCCTGTAATTCATTAAAATTGTATCGCACAAATGTTGTTTTGTTTCGGATTTAGAGCTTTAACGGCTTTGAAATGTTAGGATAACGGTAAACCTATGATATGCTTGCTAATTTAAAGGAATAGCAATATCTTCTATGAGAAAACAAGAAATAAAATGTGATAATTTGAAAGCTTCTAAACGTTCTAATGCGAATAAATGTTATCCTCGTAACAGGCATATAATCACATGTTCATTCTTACTAGTTTTAACCATTGAAGCATATAAATCACAAACCTCAACTAATGCAAATCGTTTAGCAGCACAGTTATTAGCATTCAGAAACATGTTCCTCATGTTTTATAGTTAATCAGTTACAAAACAGAGTGCAAAGTATCCAATTGATTAATGTGGGCTTTATTTTACCAATCTCAGACGTGATATGGAAATTATTGAAAAATCAAAAAGCTTTTAAAGATGACAATATTTTTTAAGATGGGAGAGTCTGAAAAAATCTTATGAAAATGTATCCAATATTTTAACAAAATCATCAATAATTTTATCTTTTAATAACGAAAATCAAGATTTCCCGTAACCCCTGTTACAGGTGGGTATAAATTACCATACAGTTAAAGTTTGTATATTCAATATTTACATAAATAGAATCAAAACGAATGCTAAGTTCAAAATTAAATTGTTGAATGCAACTGGAATGAGTTTCACTTTCAACAGAGGTTGCTCATCTTAAGCAAGTTATTCTCGATTACCCCGGATCCATCAAACACGTGACTAAGTTTGGAGGTGAGGTAGTTTGAGGTCAACGCCGCTTTCAAGAGTATATCACGGCCTAGTGTGTTTATAAATATCATGATGTCATACAGGTTACTTCTACTTACAAAAAGACCCCTTAGCTATCCTGAGAGAAACAGGATTTGTTAAGGAAGACAAGATATTAAACTTTGATCAAACAAAAGTTTCGAACCTTCTATTTGACGTGAGGATGCAGGAAGTCTATTCATGGTTCCAAATTGCCGCAACGGTGGGCATGCTGACATCAACCCATTTGTTAATTTTTTCATCAATTAAATTGAAATGATCTCTTGTGAAGCTTGCTTGGTAACAGGAATTACGAAAATATACCTTGTTAATTTTTAAAAGCTGTTTCTAAAGCGATTGTTTGCTGTAGAATACATAATTCAAACTGTAAAAACACTCACAGATGTATTAAATTGCGTTAATCCACAATGACATTAAAGTGTAAGATTTTGTTATCTCTGGTTGGATTTCCGTTAAGGACTCCGCCATTTTTGTAAAAGTATCCTAATATAATAGATCTTATTTCTATACATAAAAGTTTCTTACTCATCAAATCAAAAATATATAAACGTAGATCCAACTTCTGACAAAATGTTATGTAGAAGTTGAAACATAACAGTGTAATGGAGAATTCAAAATAAGATCCACGCTCACATTTAAGCTACATATGCAGTGAACAAATAATCAGTAAATTCGCAGGTGCAAAAACCACATTGAAGGACAAAGAATCAATTTTATATTTGTCAAGTGCTGTTTTCTCCTATTCCAATCCTCTTTGTTAAGGCAAGTGGTTTGGCAAGTTTTTCAGTAGCTAGAGCACTGACTGTAGATCTGAAAGAGAGAAAAAAAACATATCTTTAATTTAATGGTTTTTACTTTTCATAACCATGTTCATATTTCCTCATCAGTTGATGGGATGACTTTTCCAGGGTATTTGAAATGAAAACATTACCGTATGCTCGTACTATAATTCCACACACATGTTACCTATGTACTTTAAGTACAAGTACTTTAAGGTTGCCAATACCTGAAAACTTTCCTGAAAAGGGTTTTGTTCACGTAATTGGTTAAATACCCTAAATCTTTTAATTGTCTGTTTATTTATTCTGATGTGTGCAAAATGTTTTGAATGAGCAAGAGCAAAGTTAACAAAATAGCGTATTGAAAACTTCAAGATTAAAGACGTTACAGCTAGTGCTGATCACGTTCAGAGATTTCAAATTACATATGTGTGAATAATTAAATTCTGGATGAAAATACACTGCAACTTTGTAATGTACTTCCTACTGATAAGCTGCTGAGAAGAATATGAATACTAATATATATATTATTGAACTTGAACAACGCTTGAGAATAGTTGTGATAAGAAGAAAATAAGTCGCTATTTAGTTCAATAGATATAAAGTAATATTATTAGAACAAACCATCCTAACTCAGAACTAACATCCAAATACCAATACCATGGTGTCGAGAAGTACCTTAACAGAAGGACAAACAGCATGTTACGGTATCTAGAGAGAACCAAGATAGAATAAATACATAGAGAAGTTAGCTTCAAAGAACTGTGATCAAACATTTGTTTGAAGATCCCATGTGACGCTTTGATTGAGGATGTCTTAAAACGGTTACCAATTACCTCAGCAGCCTGCATGCTGACATCAGTCGATTGATGTTGATTTTTTAAATTACATTTTCGGTGGCTTAAGCTACATGTACATTTTCCTGATAATTATGACGAAATAAGGTCGCTAACACCTGACAACTTGCCCTGGAAAAGGTTTTGTTCACGTCGTAAGTTAAAGACCCTAGGGTATGTATAGCTACTGTTATTTAGACTTAATTCCTGACCACAGATCTTTGATGCTCTCTTCTATGATGCAATGTAATATTTTTCTAGTCTTTTTATATATTCTAATTTGTACGAAATGTTTTAAAATAAATATAAATAAATATGACGAATCCCCTAACTATAATTTTAATGTTTCCAGTATTGTTTCCCAATCTTGTGAAAGAACAAGCCTCATCTATTGTGTGAATAAAGACAAAGTTTACACATATAATATAAAACTCAAAGCATTGCAATATATTTCGGATTACAGTAAAATAACTATGCATACAGATGTGATTGAACACTTAAAATGAAATATTTGAAAAAAAAGTATCTTTCAAGATTCCTCTTTCCACTTTTAGTTCATCCAGATACAGGAGACAGTAAAATTTGATAGAAGTCAAGGAAAGTATTCTTCACCGTGTCGCTACCAACAACTGTTATTTAAATTATAGCATCCGTGAATAATCGAATGTCAATAATGAAAATAAACCTGATCTATTGTAACTATTGTATGTTGATTTGGACATAAAATTATTGACAAAGTAAACTGGCTCAAACATCGAACATTATGCTTTTTGTGAAATGAATATAAAGACATCGAGGGACATGGATAATATTTCCAATTTTCCTTTTCACTTGATGTCTCAAATGATGTGGTAGATGACAGAGTACTTGTCTCATAATGTCCACTGTTAAACGAGTTAGTTAGGGTTTAACGTGTCGTCAACAATATTTCAGTTATTAAGCACGTGGATGACAAGCAACCAAAAAAGAGTGGACAAATCAGTCAGAAAGGGATCGACATGATGAGTGAAAAGACGGAAAGAAAGGCAGAGTGAGAGAAAGACAACAGATGTTAGAACAACTCAAATTTTGTCTGGCCTCTACCCATCGACCTGTCCAGCTTGGGTGCCCCAAATAGGAGCATGTAAGCTCCAGCTTGCAGAGTTCTCGGGTCTCTGAAACACACAAACCACCACACCATGACAAATGGTGGATTTTTCACTATTATATTTATTCATCTTCACCACATATGGTTAATGTCATTCACGCTGTTCTTTTCCGGGCAAGAAATAAAAAACATAAGACCAAGCACATTCAAACTTGATACATGGAAGAATAAACATGTAAAGTAAAGTGTTTGGCTTTAACATTTTTCTCACGACATTTAGTTTTTTTGAGTATACCAGTAAGTTATTGCTTTATTCTTGTTTAACAGTCTGTGTGATTCCCAAACTGGTAGTTTGTTGATGGCTGGTCAGTCCTACTAAGCTTTACTGTTTATCAGTTGTGAAACACCTACTGTCAATTTCCGTATATTGCTGTTTGGGTTGTGCAGTTGTGCTTTCGTAGGCTCCCTGTGCATATTCTCCCAATACTCTTATTTAAGATAAACTTAACTGTGCCAATTAAATCAATCAAGAAAGGGTGTTTTTGCCAATATCCTGAAGATAAATAGGGTGTACAAAGAAACTTTGGCTATCTTTGCATTACGGGATTTGGTAAAGATTTAAAGAAACTAAACTTCAAAAAACCTTCGACCAAACAAATGTTTGAAGACCCCCCATGTGCTTTGGGGATGCAAGCAGTCTATTATTGGTTCCTGAAACCTGAAACGGTTTGAAGACCCCATGCTTTTGGGATGCACGCTGACGTCAATCCATATCTCCCTGATATCTTACATCTTGATACATCATTTTAGGCATATAGCCTATGGTATTAATTATAACAGGTGTTTTCTAGAAAGTACTTAAGAAAATAAAAAAAGAACGAAAATTAAAGATAAGAAATTTCATTCACTCACTGAAACATACTCATTCATTCCTTGTTGTGTAACTACTCCATAAGAAATTTAAAATACATTGCCCATTTTTCCATAAATTCATCATACGAAGACTTATTCCAATATCAGATTTTTTCTATATAGTAATAATACTTTAATTCTTTCTTGAAAAATGGTAATTTTGGTTTTATCTTCCTCAACTTACATTTATAAATATGATATTTTGCTAAAAGTAAAATGACATCAGAAGTATCATCTGTATAAAAAGTGAGAGAAGACCCAAAAAGAATCAAATCGCTTTGTAAATTTATGATACCCGTGTGAACTGAGTTCACTTTCAGCCATTTTGAGAAATCTTGCCAAAAAGTATAAGTTGCTCTACAATTCCAGAAGAGATGAACTATAGATTCAGGAACTGCTGTACAGAAAGTACAGAGATTATTTTCAACAATATTCATATTAATCAAGTGGGTTTTACAGGCAAAATTTTGTGAAGCAGTCTGGTTTGCAACCATCTTAGTTCCGGATCTGAAGTAGTCTTGAAAGGCTTAATAAACATCTTAAGCTAATTAATATTAATCAAAATTTCCTCTTCCCATTTTTCAATTAACTTTAGTTTTTCCTTTTTCTCAGCCAAACGAAAATAGTAGCTTTTTTTATCCTTTTTTACAAGATAGAAGATTTCTAATATACTATCCCAAAAAAGTAACGCATAGGTGATTTTTCATAATTGAAATCGAAATATTTTTATTTGTATTATTTCTATTGTCCAAAAAAGTAATGATATTGATGATACTGACAAGTTGCTTTCGTTTTCTTTTCCAAAAATGGATCTTACATGGAAATGTTGACTTTGGTGAACATTTTAAGGGTAAATCAAAAACGCTTCGCCACAACGCAACACGTGCAATTACGCACGTGAAAGTTTTGTGGAAAATGCATGCCGTGTGTCTATAAAAAGGGATGCCGCATTCGGATTTGCCACTTGTTTGAAGATTGATTGTAAGACACTCCATGGTGGCACGTCTTGACGCTATAACAAGAAACATCGCCATCGGAAGACTTCAAGCTGGAGAGTCCCAATGTTCGGTGACAGGACGTCTCCACGTTAGCCAGAGCACCATTTCAAGACTTTTCGACAGGTTCTTTCAGACCAACACGACAAATGACAGTCCCCGTTCAGGCAGGCCATGTGTCACCACACCAGCTCAAGATCGCTACATCCGGGGCATCCATTTGCGTTATCGCACAACTACTGCCGAGAGTACTGCAGGCAACATACCAGAACTGAGAAGAATTTCAAGCCAGACTGTAGGGAACAGCTTGAGGGAGGATGGATTGAGAGCCAGGAGACCCTACGTTGTCAACGTTCCACGTCGTCAACACCGTGCCAATCGACTTCGTTGGTGTAACACAGTTGGTGTTTGGAATCTTCGCAACTAGCGCCTAGTTTGGTTCGGTGATGAATCCAGGTTCCTATTGCGGAGGCGAGATGGCAGAAACCGTGTTTAATGGCGTCGGAACGAACGTTTTGCCGCTTACTGTGTTCTTGAGGTGGACAGATTTGGTGGAAGCAGCGTTATGATGTGGGCGGCGATATCGTACACTGGTCGCACCAATTTAATCCACGTTCATGGAAATTTGACGGTCGTACGCTACAGAGACAACATCCTGCAGCCACACCCCCTGCCCGTTATTGACGTCAAATGTGAACTGTTCCAGCAGGACAACGCCAGGCCACATGCTGGACGAGTCACTGGAAATTTCCTCGCCAGAAACAACATTAAGGCAAGGCGGGTGAGAACTGTCATCAACGCACAAGGTGGCCACAACAGATGCTAACTTTCTACGGACGTCTGTGAAATATTGTGAAAGCCATATCTAATGTTTTTACGTAATTTCGTTAATTGATATTTCCTTTAATCTGATGTAAAAAATCACACTTGTAACTTCATTTCCTTTCAATTTATATGCGTTTGAAAATACAACAATTTCTCCTAACAAATCTGGCTATGCGTTTCTTTTTTTGGATAGTATACATAAACATGTACAATTTTCTAATACAGCTTCAGGTGTTTGTTGTATGTCAAGTATTTTTCTGTATTTATTAACTGTTTTTAAAATTCTATGAAATCCAAGAAAATTAATCTTGAAAAAAGCTTGAGAAACTGTTCAAGTGACAAAAAATTACCATTATCATTCAACAGGCAGGATATATTTAGAATCTCATGTTCATGGAACTTTTTATGATTTAAAGATTTGCCATCAGTTAGTATATTTCTGTTATACAATAAAGGTTCCCTAAGGACATGGTTTAGTATTGTAGCTATATTTTGTCTCTCTAAAAACTGTTTTTAATCATTCTGAAAGTTTCAGTGGAAACGCATTACCAAAGAATAATAAGTTTAAATATTGTGCACATTCTTCTTTAAAAAGATTTTTCCACTTCCTATTTAACTCATTAAAGAGTAGCTTTCTTATCCATGTTAGTTTCAGAGCATCGATATAAGCATATATATCAATCATTCCAAGCCCTCCTTCTGCTACTGGATTTCAAACAACTGACTGCTTAATGTTGTCACGTTTGTTGTGCCAGAGAAAGCAAAATAAAATTGTGTTAATGTTTTGAGGATATCTGTTGGTGGGTTTGGAAGAGTGAGTAACAGAAAATTTAGTTTGGAAATGAGCAATGACTTAATAATAACAATTTTACCTAGAGGAGTTATGGTTCTTTTCATCCATCTCTTTATAGTTTCTTCTATTTTATAAAGTTTACTTTAAAAATTAACACGTACGTATCCATACAACTTTTCATAATTAATCTTAAGTCCTGAAATTTGACCATATATGTATAATGTATCAAACACGGCTTCAAAAGATTTTTTTAACCATCCAGGATAAACTCAGTATCATCTGCATATTGAGCAATTAGATATTCAAAACCATCTATGGTAATTCCTTTTATATCTTTGTTTTTCTTTACAAGTGCTGGTAATGGACATAACAATATTTCCATCATACACACATCGTATGCTATTGTAAAATTTTTACATATATTTGAAACATATCGGTCAAGCCAAACATGAATGACTTCCATATCAATTTGAACAATATGTGCGTTATCATCCTCATATTTTTTAAATCTCAAAGTCGATAAAAGTATTCCATCCTTCCTCTTCAAACTGACGAAAGGAGGAAAGCATTCAGATTGGCTTGACAAGTTTGTCAAGCGACACACGAATGCTGTTCATCACAAGAAAACCAATGATTCTTAACTGACATTGATTCAACCCTGTGTTCATCTGTTCTGTAGCACCAACTTTATTGGATATTAAGGTAAACATTGATGTCACTTCGAATTCCGCTGTTCATATGAAACTTTGTAACATACTACATATCAAATAATATATTTTATTACTCACCCGTTGAAGATACCGCGGTTTAATAAATCTACAATGTTATTACATAACATCGCGTGTTGATTGACGTCACAATTGTTAAGCATAACGCCACCATGAAAGCGGCGCGGCAACAATGGTATTCTGGGCGATTTTCATGCCTTTTCTTCGATATAATATAATATGAAAAATGATTACATTTTTATGAAACTTGTGAATGGTATCGGTATCTAACTCGCTTTCGCTCGTTAAATACCAAACCACACACGGGACATTGTTTAGTATTCTCTATATACAAACTGGTCTCCGAAAAATAACGTTTATTTAATGTTCCTCCACGTAAACTGAAATACCCTAGGTTTAAATGTATACTGAAGATTTAATCTTTTTTTTGTGTGGCTGTCTGCCATAAATAAAAGCAAAATTGTGCTGTTTTGAAGAAATAAGTACAAAGCGAAAAATACAAAATAATGATCCAAGTCAGCTACAAATCATCAACCTATTCAAATCTGTGTCATCATATCTAGTGCATCGGTGTTTAATGATGAATTTGTCTGGCGTTGAGTATGCAACTTTACCAATTTGTCTGACATCAGAGTATTTTTAGTGCTCATACAGATGACATCCATGTATGCCTGGTGCTTTTAGATATGATCAATATTTACCATGTTGAGAGTATCTCCCCATGTCCGTTCTAATCACCAATCTACATTTGGAATGAAACAAAATGTTCAGATTAGCTGATTAGCTGATTGTCAGAATTTATCATCTATTCCATGATCCTAAATAAGTTAGTCCATTTAATGCACCCATAGTTTCCCCTTTGCTAATTTAGGATACGTTCATATAGCACATCAGTGACAGAGATTTGTACGCAAGTGAACACTTAATGTTACTGCGGAATGTTGAATATCAAAGTTGCTCCGGTTCGTCTGTTCCAACTACATAAAATAAGTTCCACTTCACCACATCTAATCTCGAAGATCAATGCCTTGAAGCACTCAACGTCAAGACTTGAATGATGTATCATAAGCTAAAATCCACTGCCTCTCATAAGTACTCAATGTTGGCTGAGAAGTGCAAAGAGAGAAAGGAGATTTGCGGAGGATAAATACAAAACAACATCAGACTTTTGATCAAATTTTTAAAAAGATCCCATGTGACTTGAGGATGTAGGAAGTCTAAACACGGTCCCAAATAACTACAACTGTGCACATGTTCACTTCAATCCATGTGTTAATTTTGTCAACAAATACATTTTAAATGGTTCTCTTTGTACTTGCGAACCTTGCTTAGCAACACAAATTACGAAGATAAATTAATCAAGCTGTGTTTTTAAACACTTAGAATAGCATATACATAAAATAGCAACACAAGAAGCCCTCATAAATTCCATTTAATGTACACACATTTTATATATCCACAACCTTAATGCAATGAAAACAAATCTACGTTATTGACCGTCCATATTTTTTGTGTTGCCACAAATTTTAAGAAATAAACATTTATTCCATTGTCTGTACGTCTCTTTGTATTATACTACATATTCCTTAACTTGATCATACAACCTGTTCTCGGAAATATAATAACAATTTGTTCAACATACATGTCATGTGTATTTCATGAAACTGACGTAGATTCGTGTGAAGTATAATTAAAGAAACTGTAGCTAAATGTATAATGACGACTTAGAAACTGTGTAGATAAAAATGAGCTCATTTTCAGGTTGTGTGTTACATCAATATAAATTTGTGGGTTTTGTTTTAAGGAAATAAGTACTAAGCAATGAATACAAAAAGTGGGTCCAAATCAAATACAAATCATCAACCTATGGAAGTCTATGTCAACCTCTCTATTGAACTGATGAATTCGTCTGGCTTTGAGTAAACAACGTTACCAATTTGTCTGACATCAGGGTATTTTAGTGCTCATACAGATGACATCTACATGTATGTCTTCCTGGTGGTAATGCAGATGATCAATATTTACCAGGCTGAAAGTGTATCTCCCAATCCCTTCTATTAACCAATTTCCATTTGGAGTAAAAGGTCTAGGAAGCAATACTTTTACTTTTGCTGTCATCATTGAAATCATTTTTCATGAATTCCACGATACCAAATAAGTTGGTTCCTTTAATGCTCTCGTTATTTTCCCTTTGCTCAATAGGTTATTTTCATATAGGGGAGCAATGCTTTAGAATTCTCAGCATGTGAAGACCTTATTTCTCGTAGAATGTTGAATATCAAAAGTTGCTTCAGTTCCCCTGTTTCCGCCCAGCATAAAATAAGTTACACTTCACCACATCCAATCTAGAAAATCAATTATTGGAATCACTAAAGGTCAAGACGTGAATGATGTGTCATAAGCTACTTATAACATAAGTGCTGAATGTTGACTACATGGTGAATGTAGATGTTGTTCTCTGGCTATGTGCAATACATGTAGCCCCTGCGATCGAACGTACTTGCTTTTTAATCATTGGAGAAAGACATTTTAAGGTGAAACACCTGATATTACTGCTGCGATATTTCAACAAATATTTCAAAGGGGTTTTGTGCTTGCGCCCTTTTCAACTATCGACCAAATCTGAAAGGATTGCATGTTGATTAAAAATATTAGCGTTTTTCCATGGATGATGAAGAAAAGTCAGTGACATTACACAAAACCTCTTGGTGAATAGGTTTCCAACAGAAATCTTATCAAATAGTGAATGTCTAAACATGTATCTTATTTCATTTAAAAAAGATAAATATAGAAGAAGCAACTTTAATATTGGCACACATATTGCATATTTCTGCTGCAAATAAGATTAGTGTTTGTTCCCTGGTAATGGGGGGGGGGGGGGGGGGGGGGGGGGGGAGAATTCATTATATATTTTTTGCAGACACCATTTTATGAATAAATTTTTTCTTTAGCTGTTTGAAATATTAAAGAATATACAAATTATATTCGTGAAATTTCTTATTTATGAAAACATGACCATAAACTCAGAGACTAAACTCTTGAAAATATCCATTGGTGCAAATTTTGAAAACAAAAGGTTGTTAAAGATAGCCATCATTAAGCCGGTACATAATTATTACCCAGGTGTATGAATGATAGGAAAAAATGTTTAAATAATCCTGACCCTTTTTCAGGTGATTTCAAGTTCTACATCTTTCCTTACAAATGTTGACTTTTTGTGCAATTTAGCTACAAACGATTGCTAATTATTCAACAATTCAAATTGCATTTTACAGACTTTGTGAGATTAGCTATTACGATTTATATCGGAGCCGCTATAAACTGTTGGCCAATTTTCGTCTCTGCAGAATTCATCCTGAAGAGGGATGTTTTTGGTTGGGAGTATATAAAGAGTGGGGCATGGTTTTGTGGGGGTATTAAGCAGAAACAAAGGTTTTACTACCAAAAAAAAGAAAATAATAATTTGCCGTCTCTATAATTCGCCCTCTTTTTCCTCTCTCTCTCATCCTCACTCATGTTCCCACTCTCTTACTCTGTGTCTAGCTCGCCTATTTCCATTCCGCACTGATATCGACATCTGCATCAATCTCAAAGAGATCAACCAATCAAAGATCATGGATTAACGGGAAATACTACAATCATGAAACTCCAATGTTCAAACTCACTGCCGGAAGCGGAGTTAACCAATAAAGCACGTAACTTAAAGTAATCAGTGGTATTTTAAATTAAAGAGAACGAAAAATAATCCTGCAAAGTCATTGACATGGTATTCTTCTTTTCAGCATGACTGATTTCTGTATTATTAATGTAAATAAACTCAGTAAATAAATCATTATGATACATTCATCGGTTAATTAACTGATAATATATTCTTTAGTATACGAGTTACAACCTCCAAGAAAACTACAACCATAAAAACACACAAATACCTATTAAATGAACATGGATTTTTTAACGGGCAAAGTAATCAGGTCTTAATTATTGTGTTTTCTAGAACAGTAAAATCTTTGAAAGCAGGGCCATTAGATCACAACTCCCGGGAAACTGCTAATGATAAACTGAAGCTTGCTGGCATTTAGAATCCGAAAAAAGGAAGCAGTGAGCAAGTAACAGAGTTTGTTTTTTTTTTTTTTTTTTTTAAATTATTGTTTATTTGTCCCCACAGTTCAATACAATCATTTGTATTATGTTACACAACATTTAATAATGGCAATATAAATTGAGAGAGATTGACAAGTTGTCATGGTATTATCAAAGACATGGTAAAATAGACTTCAGTCAAGTATATGTTATGTAAATATTTTGAGTAAAGGTAACAATTTGTTTGAAAATTTGACAACGTTATTTTTTTATTCTGGACATAATATTTTCCACAGTTTAAATATCCTTAAGATTTGGAAGTAATTTTAATTTTGCAAGTTACATAGTTGGTGGAAAGATCATTATAAACATTTACGTATACTTTTATTTCGTTTCTATTTAAAGTTTTACATCTTAGCAATTTCAGTCAACAACGAAATGCCTTGATGAGAAATAAAAATACATCAGAAAAATAATCAAATTTTGTTGGTGACTTAAAACCACTTCATTTCATGTTGTCTTGAATGATGCTAAGCATTATATTGAAATAGTAGCATCTGGAGCTCCCTAACGCAGTCTACATGTGTATATGTGATGTACACCTTCCACGCCAGTCTTCCAGACCAATAAACACTGATTCTGTGTGAAAACTGTCTCAGGGGATACTGTTATGAGTCTGATGTTGCAACGACATTGGACCAAGGTCGGTCAATGGCACTTGGTTTATGAAGATCTTGAACCACTCACTCTTTATAGCCCTAAAGTGAAGATATATATATATATATATATATATATATATATATATATAGGAAAAGATAATAAGAAACGTTTCAGTATATATGCTTAAGTCCATAAATCTGTCTTCAAAGATCAATTAGTCATCTTAAGTGAAGTTCATATAACAATAAACTACTGCTAACCATTGAAATCGGAAACAGAATGCTTTTTATGCACTCATCTTGGCACATGCGTTAAAATAGCCTTAAACGAAACGTTAATATTAATTGAAATTAATCAATCATATTCATTCTAACGGGGTTTTTTTATTTACAAGTCCATCCACAATTTAAAATTTTCAAGGCAAAGTTAATTATTGTTACAATTAATGTATGTTACAATTGCTATTTTCCAGCAGATGACAGTTTGCTAACCTAAAGTTGAAATTGTACATTAGTTTAAAGGGTTCTTTATTTTGATCGTTACATCTAGGCAAACACGTAAAGTCAAATAATTGTCGACACCTGTTTCCAGGGAATTATAAATTTAAGAGATTTTTTGTACTTCCTTACTGAATAATATTCTGCCAATATCCATTTTTCAATCAGTCGTTAAAATGCATTTCATTTAATAGGTGAAATAATTAACAAAATGTGATCTATGAGTGTTTAAAGCGTTGTGATAAAACACAATGGAAAATAAGTTGTCCATATTCATTATTTTTATAAACATATGTGTGAATAGTAGCTAGTTTATTTACTTAGTTTACCTTCAAAAGGTATGCGTGAAAATAGACTACGTTTACAAACAAAAAAGTATCCTTTACATTTGTTCTTATTTGCATATCTTACAACATTTTTTTCCATTTCTAAGAAAAAATAGTAAAATCTTGAAATGGAAAAAAACGATCTGATTTTTTGTCCTTTCTGATTAGAGAAAACATATTTGGGTCCACAGTTACTAAAACTGACAAAGATGCTAGAATGATTAAACATTTTGAAACATTGAAAGGATACGCCTTTTTAAGAATGACATATTCTATATAACCTTTAATAGGTATTCTAGATGTTGATGATATGAAGAGTATAAACAAATTTTATGGCTAAACAACTTCTTTATTCTGTGGACGCGACGTTTCGACATAGATTCTAATGTTTATTGTCAAGCAAGTAATGACTTTTAGGGATTAGATAAAGGGTATATACATGAGTTGTTTATACAGGAGATTTGGTTATACAAAGAATAGGATTGATGTACAATGGTTGGATAGAAGAATGAGCAAGAAAATTAGTAGTAATGGAAGCTCCCTAAAAGTCATTACTTGCTTGACAATGACATTAGAATCTATGTCGAAACGTCGCTTCTACAGAATAAAGAAGTTGTTTATCCATAAAAATTGTTAAGACTCTATATACTTCAGAATGAGATGTTTTAATATACCAGAATCAATCCCATGCCCATGAAAGCAAACGTTTGTTTATGGTATCACAAGTTTTTTTTTCTGAACCCATAGCAAGCCTACGTCATCATCTTCTAAACGTTAAGGTGCTGTTATCGACATGTATGACGTCAATGCTTAAGGTCAGTGCTGGAAGTGAATATACGTTGCAGTTTAAGAGGGAATAAGGTTGTCCAAACAGAACAAAGCTCCATTGTTTTAAACTTATTTTGAGCTTAAAGAACACATTCAATCAAATAATTTATATGTCTTATCATATAACTGATGGAATAACGGTTATTAACTGAAGCCATGGATGAAAATGACTTTATTCCCTTAACACTTTGATTTATTCACCTCGCTGCTATATAGTTTGTTGAAACAGTGAAATTGATAGGTACTTTCACTCGACGTAGGCAGCCGCCATCTTCAGTGTGTCATTTTACTTGTGGATGAGCGATTTAATTACACGAGGCTGATAGGTTTTTCACTACTTGTTATGATATATAAAAGCAAAGGAACTCTCATCAACAAAGGCAAATAAGACATGTCAATGGTCATTTTACAATCTAGATCACACAATTATAAACAGCTGGTAATTACGTTTCAAAGGTATGTTAATGTATATTTCAGACATTGCATGAATATCCAGAGCCATAAGTTCTTCACATATTTTATAATCAACGAATTTGCAGTTGCGTCCTTAACTCAAATAAACTATTTCATTACACAGGACAACTTATTTAAACCTAACTTACATTAGCATTCCTTAATTTTGCACTACAATGAAACTCATATATCAGGCAATACTTTTTATACCTTTGATTTCTCTTGTGCTAGCTAATAATACTAGGATAAAGATGTGTGTCCTGAATTAATCTTTTTTAGAAGTCTAATATTTAAACATTGTTGATAAAATGTAACATTTTTCAAACAATTTTCCAGGACAATGAAACTTTAAACCTTTAAATTTTAACAGTTGTTATGTGTAAAAATAGTTGCTGAAAACTAAAGAATCCATCCAGTTTCAAGCGCTGAAGGTTATCAATCACATACTTGAATAAATGCAAAGCGTTAGCAACACAATTATTATCATTCAGGCTCATGTTCTTGATTCTTTTTAGTTAATCAGTTAAGAAACAGAGTCTGGTTAATGTGCATTATTCTGTTCAAATCAAGGACATGATATTGAAATTCAGTAGAACTTAAATAGCTTCAAAAGCTTCAAACTCATCAACACTTTAGTCTTAGAACATTGATAACAACCTGCGTTGCCATCACTTTAGTCTTGCATTATGAGGCACTCCCTGAAGTTCATCTCAATATTAATTTGAAATGTAATTAATTTTGACACAGACGTCTGATGTTATCTTGATCCGATTATGTAGATACACGTTCTCTCTCAAATTAAGCTAGTCTGATAAAGTACATCTTGTGTCTAAAATCTTCAAAATCCCTGAAATTTTGCTGAGAAGGCATCTGTGTACAAAAACAAGTACCCGTCATCGTATAACTAAGAAACGTTCGACTAGCTTAATTTGAGAGAGAACGTTTAACATAAAACACATTTGAAGACAAAGGATGTTTTGAAGATCCCATTCGATTAGTAGTTACAAAGTAATTCAATAGCGACCATGCTGACATGAATCTATATGGTGATTGTATCATCAATTATGTTTTAAATTACATGTTGAAGTTTTCTTTACATGACGAATAAAAACAAGTAGACAAGATAGTGTTTTTTAAGTTTTTCAAATTGTAAAATCAAGAATTCAAGTTGTATATAATGTATTAATTTGTCCAAAGATAAAATATATTATATGCAACCCATAAATATTTAATATTGATGATATTATGATTTCTCATTTTGTAAAGCTGTTTAATCAAAAACATCTTCTAGGAGTAAAAGTCCATTAACCAGGATACACGAAATTTTAAACTCTGGCCAAAGTTGACAAGCAAAAATAACAACCATTTTAATAAAGTCATCAGCGGTGTATCAAATGATGATAGTGCATCATTAATTTTATTCATTTCAATAAAAAAGGTGAGTTACAAATTAGCATCGTTATCAGTATACCTATTGCTATCATCAGTAGTAGTAGCACTAATAGTTAGTTTTATCATTAGTTTTGCACTTGAAATAAGTAGGAGGTATTTGCTCGTTTTCTGTTTTATTTCTAATATGTACTAACCTGATATTGTAACCTTTTACTCCTTTTAAACTATAAACAAGTGATATTCATATTTTGCTGGTTTTTTAGGATATTTCATATTCGAAATGCTCACACGTAACCCCGCATGTCAGATATAGTGATGCTAAAGATCGAGTACCCTCTGATGAGAACTAACAATTGTTCACTATTTATTTATTGCATATGGACGAATAATTATAACCTTTGTATTCTCATTTTCGATCACTTCATCAGACCAAAAGTTGTGATTGGACTCATTTGACGTATTTCCAATATTCTTTCATATCATTCAATGTTGTTGGTTTTATGTATTCATAATCATGTTCTTTGAATGCATAGACAAGCAATTGATAGTAAATATTCCCTAAAATGTCGTTAATTTTGACGGACCAAATATTATCTTAAGTCTACAAAACAACAATTTAGCATTGAACAGTGTTCTTTTGTAGACTCGATAGTGGTTCATCATTCGATATCGATTTTCCAGCGTGACAAGGATTGTAATCAAGACATCTTATCTATCGGGTTAGAGTTATAAATGTCTTATCTCTTTACCATATGCTTATTGTGAACAATCTTCAGAACTTTAGTAGTTTTTTTTATTTTTCATCCATAATAACATTTTGTCATATAAACCTTAATAAGGTAATGCTTAAGTAATGTTTACTATCATTCATGAATCTTACCTTAACAGAATGTCACAGTTAAGGTAATTTCGATTGGTCAACCTTCATGCAATAAAACTCATTGAGACAGACAATCTAAAAGGTAAATACCCTTGGGGAAGACAACTGCCTCTTTCAAAATATCCTTGATCTAATGGATGGGATGAAACAACACAATCTGTCCATCAGACCTGACAGGTTTCCACTTCAAATTGAAGAATATGATAGAATGTTGAAATAAGATTTTCGGATTTTGGAAAACAACTTTCAAAAGATTTATTTTAAGAATGTGCTTAATCCAAAGCTGGTTTGCCAGATATTCTTCCTTACATTGCCTGTCTCAGAGACATATTTTATTTGTCTGTGTGCCAAACTATCGAGATGTACATCGACTTTGTGTCTGAGTTCAGCCAAATACTGAGTAATCGAATATTCCTGCTCATAACTTCATTTTTATGTGCATTTGTTTACATTCAATCTCTATTGCAATTCCCGATGTTTGAAATTATTGGTAAAGCATGTGTACTCTTACATTTTGAAATGCTTTTGAATTTGCTTGCATAGCAAATACTTGTATGTGTGCCTGGTAGCAATTTTTTACAGCACCTTTGGCGAACCAATCATGATTATTTGCACAATGTGGTACTCTGAAACAATGCAATAAATGCAACACGATAAATTATGATAATTTAGCTTCACATAACGTTTTCAGCCGGTTCACTTCAAGAAGAATATATTTTCATACTTATGAAAGTTAAAACCTCTCGTTTTAAAAATCAACATGACCTGAAAAAAACGCTTTAGTATTGCAGTTGCGAATGTTGCTAACTATATTTTACGCCGTATTTCAAAAATATAATATTTCATAAACAGAACTATCTGCACTCGTGAGTAATCCTCTCCTAAAGAACAACAACAGGCTGGAGACACAATGTGTCCATTCTGTTGCGAAGCTAACAAAAGGTTGTCGTGGGATTTGCGTTTAAATGTGCAGAAATGCTACTTTTAAATGACAAAGTTTCCCATGAAAGACGCTGTGAACGCGACTGAAATATATAAACGTATGGCCAATGTGTTTGGGAAAGAAGCCCCTAAATATTCTACTGTTGCAAAAAGGTAAGATTAGTTTAAGGGGGATTGCACCTCCTTGAACGATGACCCATGGTCAGGAAGGCCTGTTGAAGCTATTACATATGACATGGTTGTACGTGTCCAGGTTTTAATCATGTCCAATCATAGGTTAAAGGTGGACGAGGTATTCTCACAGTGTGGCATCTCTCATGGAAGTGTTTTCACCATAAGTCACAAGCATTTGCACATATCCAATTGTCCCCAAGATGGGTGACACAAAACTGAAATGCACGGGATCAACACCAGAGAGTTAAATCAAATCGTGAGCTCTTGTACATCTATAATGCTGATTCCAATAAATTTCATGACCGTCTGGTAACAGGGTATGAAACGTGGATTCATCACTGGCATCCTGACACCAAGCAAAAATCCATAGAATAGAAGCATAATCACTATCCTTCATCAAAGAAGTCCAGAACTCGCCCTTTTGCTGGCACAATCAGCAATCACAGAAATAATATGCCCATTAGAAAAAACAATCTTATTATTTTGGTATTACAATCCTTATTTTTCCGAACCAATACTAAGCAAACATAATTTTCTCCTAAAACGTTAAGGTGCTGTTATCGACATGTATGACATCCATTCTAAAGGTCAGCGCTTGAAATGAAAATTAGTTTCAATAGAAGAGGGCGTAAAGTTTCTTCAAACAGACTTTTTGTAATCAAAGCTCCTTTGTTGTACACCTATTTTGATCATGAAGAACACATTTGGTCAAATGCATTCTATGTCTTATCAAATAACTGATTTTTAGTTTACCAACTATCACCTCGGATGAAAATGACTTCATTCCCTTATCACTTTGATTGGTTCACCTCGCAGCTATATAGCTTGTTGAGACAGTCAAATTGACAGGTACTTTCACTCGACGAAGGCAGTCGCCATCTTCAATGTGTCGTTTTACTTGTGGATGAGCGATTCACTTACACGAGGCTGATAGGGTTTTCACTACTTGTTATGATATATAAAAGTAAATGAAATCTCATCAACAAAGGCAAATAAGACATGTCAATGGTCATTTAACAGTTATATGTACACCATTAAAAACAGCTGGTAATGGCGTTTCAAAGGTATGTTAATGTATATTTCAGACATTGCATGAAGATCAAAAGCCAAAAGGTGTTCACATATTTTATAATCAACGAACTTGTCGATGAACTTGCAGTTGCGAAGAGTCCTTAACTCAAATAAACTATTTCATTACACAGGACAACTTTTTTAAACCTAAATTGCATTAACATTCCTTAATTTTGTCTTTAATTTCCCTTGTGCTAGCTTATACTACCGGGATATAGATTTGTGTCCTGAATTAATCGTTTTGAGAAGTCTTATATTTAAAGATTGTTGATAAAATGTAATATCTTTTTATAAAATTTCAGAACAATGAAAATTTAAACCTTTAAATTTGAATAATTGTTATGAGTAAAAAAGGTTGCTGAAAACTTAAGAATGCGTTCAGTTTCGAGCACTGAAGGTTATCAATCACATACTGACACAGTTATTATCATTCAGGCTCATGTTCTTGATTCTTTTCAGTTAATCAGTTAAAAGACAGAGTAGAATGCAGTACAAAAAATGCTATTCTGTTCAAATCTAGGACATGATATTGAAACTCAATAGAACTTAAATAGCTTCAAAAGCTTCAAACTCATCAGCACCTTAGTCTTAGATCATTTATAACAACCTGCATTGCCATCACTTTAGTCTTGCAGTAAGTGAGGCGCTCCCTGAATTTCATCTCATTATTAATTTGAAATGTAATTAATTTTGACACAGACGTCTGATGTTATCTTGATCCAATTATGTAGATACACGTTGTCTCTCAAATGAAGCTACTCAACTAATATCTTATCATGTAACCTCTTAAAAGTACATCTTGTGTCTCAAGTCTTCAAAATCCCTAAATTTTTTATCATCAGGCTTCTTTGTATTAAAACAAGTACCCATCATCATATAACTAAGAAACGTTCACAACAAATTGCCAGTTTGAGATAACATTTCTGCACCCACACTTAAATTGCAAAAACCTTTTTTACATGTACGGGCCCTGAAAGTGATCTACGAAGATAACACCTTGAGATAATTCAACCGTGATGGCCAGTCATATCGTTTCCATGTGCTGAAAAGGAATTTGTATTGACAGTCATGTATTCACTTGATTTTATAAAATGCATAAAAGGGGTTTATGTCAACCATGTTTTACTTACTGCAAAGCCCCGGGTGATCTCATTTATTTAGAAATAAAAAGTAGAGTTACAACATAATTCAAGGGAAAAGTCTTGCAAAAAAATATTTGATGAAATTGATTTTGAAAAGCATAAATGTATCGATTTCTAATCTAGCATGTAAATAGCTAATTACAATGAGTACAATTTCGAAGAAGCTGATTCTTGTTATGAACAGTTTTAAACAGATTATAAGCTGTCTATCTTGCTTGATTCAAAAGCAATAATATATTATTGTCATACAGTTTTTTACATTGAGTGTGTTTCAGTAAATATGAGAGCGTCACAAGTCATAAGTATACATTCATTTAAAAGGTCTATGATGTATAGCATAATGAGATATCTCCCTTTGGCCCTCCTTCGGAAAGCAATTTTTATTTTTGTTAACCTAAAGTCCTTATCCACAACATTGCACTAAAGTTACCATAGTAACTTAAGATAACCTATTTGTATTGTGAAGGAGACCCTGATACCTGACTATGAACAAATAGGCTTCGTTTCATTTAACTTTGTGTACTATTTAATTAGATATGTTTGCAAGAATATTTCTTTTCATACCAATTAAGAACTCATCTCCTTACACAATTCTCCTGCCATTCAATGTTCTTAAACCCTCATATCTTGCCAAATACCTGCCATTCTGTCGGGCTATATAATTGAGTACTTTTGTATGTTCAGGCTTTTGTGAATGTCTTTCAATGTCAATAAAATAAATAATTACATTTGAAAAATTCTGTTCGCATGCACCTTTTTTCAGGGACAAAGAACTAGTTTAAATTATCCATTTTCCCAAATTCCAAATATACATACTGCATGGATATCATGTCAGCGATTTTAAAATATATATGTCAAAATCATTCCAATAATCGAAAACACTGCTTTATGGAGAAAAGAACCGAATTAGTGCAATAGAAATTCAAACCCTGTAAAACAACTGTCACAAAAATGCCATGATTACCTATAAATAATTTACAGTAACGCTATCAAAGAAGATATCAAAAAGAGAATAAGGATAAGGTCAATGTGATGAAACGTTTAACATCAAAAACATTTGAGGAAAATTTTGAAGTTTTCTTTACATGACAAATAAAAACAAATAGACAAGATAGTGTTTTTTTAGTTTCTTTTTTACATTATGAAATCAACAATTCAAGTTGTATATAATGGATGAATTTGGACAAAGAAAAACATCTTCAACACATGAAGATTTAAGGTGCATCCGCCCACTCACGTTACATTAAGTTAAATGTTTTTTATCATTGACTTCCAAATGATAAGTTAATTGTACTTGATGATATTATGATTTCACATTTTTTAAAGCTTTTACATCAAACACTTCTAGGAGTGAAGGTCCATGGACAGCAACATTTATTTCTTATCTCTATACCATATGCTTATTGTGAACATTGTTTACAACTTAGTAGTAGTTTTTACTTTTCATCCGTTATAACTATCTTTATAAAGTTTATGCAATGTCCAAAATATATTGTTACACAGTGATGGTAATACCATTTCATCAACCGACCATACATTTTACTCATTTTGGTCTGAACATTTAAACTTAAACGTCCTAGTTTTTATCTACTTATATTTATTGCCAAATATCTATTCATGACTTGAAGAAAACATTTTGTCATTTAATCCCGACTAAGGTTTTGTTGTTTGCTATCATCTGCCCTAACCTGAACAGAAAGGCACAGCTAAGGTAGTTTCGATTGGTTAACTTTCATGTAATAAAACTCATTGAGACAGACAATCTAAAAGGTAATTACCCTTGGGGAAGACAACTGCCTCTTTCAGCATATCCTTGATCTAGTGGATGGGATGAAAAACACAATCTGTCCATCAGACCTGACAGGTTTCCACTTCAAATTGAAGAATATGATAGTATGTTGAAATAAGATTTTCGGATTTTGGAAAACAACTTTCAAAAGATTTATTTTAAGAATGTGCTTAATCCAAAGCTGGTTTGTCAGATATTCTTCCTAACATTGCCTGTCTCAGAGACATATTTTATTTGTCTGTGTGCCAAACTATGGAGATGTACATCCACTTTGTGTCTGAGTTCAGCCAAATACTGAGTAATCGGAGATTCCTGCTCATAACTTCATTTTTATGTCCATTTGTTTATATTCAATCTCTATTGCATTCCCCCATATTTGAAATTATGGGTGAGGCCTGTGTACTCTTAAATTTGGAAATCATTTTGAATTTGCTTGCATACCAAATACTTGTATGTGTGCAAGGTAACACTTGTTTAGTTATATATCAAATTCCTTAATCTGTATTTCTTAAAATACTGACATTACATTTTTGGATTTGAAACCAAGTTTTGCTGTGAACATGCTATGCAGTACTGGTAATTCTTTTGTTATTCAAATGTTAATGAAATGCATTTGTATCAAACTTATGATATTATTTGAATATTGTGATGACACGGATGACAGAAGGACAGAATTTTCCTGACCAAAAATCATTTGGGCATTTTCATAAGTACCATATATTATTCAAATGATAATAGCCAGCATATAAGTTAAAGTATGTCTTATCTCATTAAAATAAGTACATTAGCCAGCAAAAATTAAATGTGGTATACGTTGCTAAGCTGAGAGATATGCCCAGAATGATTTGGTCCGTAAGTAAATCGTCATTAAGTTATTGGTGTCTTGTGGTATTCAGCAATTTCAGAAAGGCAATCTTTATTAGTCTGGGCTTCATTGAATATATGGTTTATCCTGCAGGCACAGAAAGTCGTTTACGAGGTAAAAATAAAAATACATAAATACAGCACTTAAAAATCAATAATAAATGTATAACCTAAGTGGTCGTTGCACCTATGAATATCACCATATGTATGAATATTGTATTTCTAACGTTTTTAAAGGGATTAGTTGGACAGTTTTGTTTTACAGAAAAATCCCCTTATTTTGATCAGTTATGAAAACAACATTGTGTTTTCTGCTTAGAAAATATGCGCTCTGTAAAAAATCTATCTCCCATTCCATTAAGAAAGGTTCGAGTTAATATATTTGAATGTTTGTTTGACGAGTGCCACCGTCATCTTTTGCAATCTTTTGACTTAACAAAACATACATGGATATAACATAACATACATATCAATGGAGCATATGCAGACCACTTTTTTTTTATAAAGAGCCATTTTAACAAGTATTGGTTTTTATGTGATGGACATGAATGAAATATATTATTCAATTGCTTAATGTTTACAATAATATGTAGGAAGATATTTATTTCGTAATTCATTAAAAAGATTACACTCTAACATATGTTAAAGTGAAATTCATCCCCTATCTTATGCTTACATGATGGACATGATCTATGTTCTCTAACAATTTTATACCATCTACCAGTTTCAATTGGGAGTCTGTAGTTACAAATTCTAAGTTTTGTGATATATATGCGTAAATTCAAAGGAAGTTGCAATAAATAGTTTTCAATACATAAATTATCCTTAAACTTATCATAATAATAACATTTCGAAGATTGAGATTTTTTCTCTCTCCAATTTTGCATAAATTCGTCAAGAAGTACAGTTTTAAAACTATTAACAGTCATAAGGCGTTGTGTTGTGATAGATGTAATCAAATGAAAGCTCACGAATCTTCTTGTGTTAGAGTTTAAAAGTCTGGTTCCAACTACTGGCGATGTTGCCGACGTAAAAATAGCTTATCAAATGTGTAAAACGTGTTCAGAATTTCTGCGCTGCTGCATTCAAGGAAAAATAGAATACTCCAAATCCAATGTATCTCTAATTCGATAAGATCACTCCGAGGAGATCGCTAATGATCATCAGTTTTCAGTTGGCTGACATATTGATATAATTGTTGAATGGCAGTGGAAGTTTAAGTTTTTTTCACACCTCCACATTATGTATCACGCTTTCTTAACAAAGATTAATGAAACCATTATTCCACCGAAAGTTACGATTTTGAAGGGGTTGAAGACAAAACTTGTTCTTATTACATCCTTTAACTACTAGAAGACAAATTACAATTAAGACAATTTATTCAACAAAATTACTCAAACTTCTAATAACTAAAAAATCTAACTTAAGTAGTAGAATTTCCTAATTCAATCAAGCAAAACAACGTAAATTCTATTATGAGAGTTAACAAAATAATCTTGTACTAGTGTTTTTGTATTTTGTGAATTTTGTAAAAATGAATTCAAGTAAAAATTAAGAAAATCTACATTGTCTTTTGGTAACTCCTTGCCTCTTAACTTTGGTCACATGTTCTCTATACATATGTACATAAGCGACGTTTGATTAAACCTTTTAGCTTGTTTGTCAATCTAACTTTTATTTCATGAAATGAAAAGATATTAAAACCGTATGTAGTACAGGAACGACTTATTTATAAAATTGATCTAAAACAATTATCAATAAACTATTCTTTGGAAAATTTTAGCTTATACAATTTTGATAATAAATCAGAAACGGAAATGAACTAGTTTGTTATACATTTTGAATAAAATAAGCCTTTTCTGAGACATTTCTGGTCGTTATCTCATGAATCAATAACCGTTTTATATTCAATTCAATTTCACTTGTTTGCTATGTTCGACTATTTCAGCACTAAAAGAGCTTCAAATTGCATTTGTCCCCTCGGACTGATTTTTTTCTTCGCACATTCCTCAATTAAACATTTACAATGTTTCCATTCCATGATGTTAGTCTAGAATGAGACACTGTTCATTATTTGTACATGCTAATACTAGAATCTTTGAAAACATAATTATGAAAGTGCTAGTGAACGTTGTAACTGCTTTTAGTGTTTAGCCGGAAGCGATATGAATCAATCATCATTTCATCCTTTATTCATCCCCATGGTGAACAACTGAACGACCGAAAAACAGAACAGTGTCGGATAATGCAGGTTTTCATAAGGTCTTATTTTGAAATCTATTTAATAAAAACGTAATATTTGCTAAATTATAAGAATTACTTTTTCTTGGCATGAAATGTGCATCACTGAAGTTGTTTTGATCTCAGTATTTCCGACTCTTAATGATCTTTTTATTATGTATCAATGTATCAATCATATGTATTGTGGAAACATCGAAAACAAGACAACAATCTCAGCAGTCGTGTTTTTCATCTTCAGCTAAAGGCTATTATTTACAGCTGAAAACTTTAATTTTGAACTAAAAGATAATTCTTCTAATAGGATGCAATATACAAAACTTACCGTTTAGTCAGCAGCTTCAGTATAATCATCAATCTCGTATTAAAACCATCAATCCCATATTAAACAACTCACCACCAATCCAATATTATAACAAGAAGACAGAATAATTCTGTCCATATATTAACATCTGAAAGAGTCTTGAATAGAAAAAGATTTCATGTTTAATATCTAACATTACCGTTTTTAGTGGCAAAATGTAGACCTGATTTCACTTAGGTGAAGTAGCCTCTCACGTGCTCAATGAATGATACAGATATAGTTTGGATCATTTGTTATTCTGAGGCGTTTTACAAAATATCAATCTTACTAATATTGTTTGTTATTCCAATGTGTTTAAATAGCTAATTATTGAAAGTATACCACAAATATGCATGTTCTGGTCTTGACAGGTCTTCAAAGAAAGATATAATTTGTCTGTATTGATTTATTATGTCTAGACAGTAGCTCCGGTATCATGATCAATCATTCTTACAGTGACAAGATAATAACAACTGAGGCTCATCAGATATATGAATATTCGTAGTTCACAATTACAATCAATTTTACTTGATCTTTTTCTAGGAACATCAATTGGAACAACATCAATTGTTCCAATTGATGCACTTTCATTTCATAATCATATCAACCCGTCCATGAACAAACTTTTTCAAAATTCAGATTTTCAGGGCATTCCGTGAAAAAAAATGTGATGGTGTTGGCGTAGTTGATTGTTGATATTACCCAGACGCAAATACAGTTGACTGCTCAACCATAAGTCTTACTTAAAGCATCACCGTTTTGAAATTTTGTTATCTAAATTTCATTACCGATTTTATTAACAATGTTTTAAATGGATCAATAAAACTTACATTCGAAGAAAAATAAAAACTTGTTCAAAGGCTTTTCTGAAAAGCATTAAAGTAATATCGAGCTAGGTGTTTCAAATTCAAATAATGATTTTTACAGCTGTTTCAAACTTTATCAACATCTGAAAGGGTTAAAGCATATGTGTTTCATTTGACCTATTAGTTTTGGGGTTCAAATGGATAGTATGGCAATCTTAGATGACTGTGAGTGGTTAACAATGTTCAATCACTGTGATCTGCCCCTCTTAGTGTGCCATTTCAATGAAACCTCTCGATCCATAGATTAAATACTCCTAGTCACATTATGATATTAGTAATAGAAAATGATTAAAAGGTTGTTAGTCCTATTATAGAAATTGAAGTTCTCTTATTCCTTCTGTCTATTTCATCTTGTCAAAGTTCGAAAACTTACGTCACCGACCTGATTTCCTTGATAAATTCCTCATCTTAAACATGATCAAATCATGATAGTAAAATGCAATCGACCTCCACAAAAACACCCTAACTACATGATATCAGCACAAATCGAGAGACAAATATGTAAACAACCTTTCGGATTGTAGCCCTAGGATAAGTAACAAGCCCTCATTCATGTCTTGATCTTATGGTGCGTCAAGGAATCGATTTCCTATATTTGATGCGATGAAGTATGAATACTCAAAAAGCGCAGCCGAGCAAATGTGCCTACACAGATATTTTATGTTTAATGAACTGTGGTGATATGAGTAACTTGAGAATATTTTGACATTTAACATTTGCAACGTTATTACGTTTCAGCCTCGCTGAAAATTGGAGTGGTCGTAGTGTACACATGTTCAGCCAACATTTTTTTTCAGGAAGTTACCGTTTAATATGTATACCTCTATTGAAAACCAAGTATACACCGTCAAATTGTGATGTGAGCTAAGATTTGGTCTTTGTAACGTTTAAAGAAGAAAACATTGACATAACAATTTTTTCTAATATATATTCACACGTATATGTATTGACAAAAGATAACATTTGGCAGCATAGTCCTATCACCGACTGACAGTTACTCAATGCTAATAATTTCCATAAAACATCTAAATAGCAAAAACAATCAAACAGGGGCTCCAATGCATTCTTTTTTGTATAG
Source organism: Phorcus lineatus (assembly GCA_921293015.1). Taxonomy (NCBI): domain Eukaryota; kingdom Metazoa; phylum Mollusca; class Gastropoda; order Trochida; family Trochidae; genus Phorcus; species Phorcus lineatus. The sequence continues at coordinate 906,561 of OV121087.1, read as the reverse complement.
ATCGCACTTTTTGTAGAGAAATTCAGGAGGAAACCAGCATTGATCTTTATAAGCACCAGAGGCCGGACACATTCTGAATGCTGTGTAGCAATAACCATTCAGACAACATTGACATTATTGCAGTCATCATTGGTAATCTACTAACGTCCTTAAGAAAAAAAATGGTAACATAAATCTGAATCATGTAAGCTTAATCAGCTATAATTATGACAATAGCAGCGTTTTTTGTTTAAGATTTAATCTATATATTGTCTCTCGATCTGAATGTCAACATCCTTTTAAAATCTTTCAGCACAGGCATATTGTCTGACATGATAAACATGGCGATTCAAAAATAGTGCATTGAATCAGATATTAATGTTCATTTAGGACGTGAAATCTATGAGACATCGGTAGTAGCACTTTTGCAGAACATCAGATCCCATCCACATATAAAACAGAAAATATATATATAGTTTGCTTACGGTTTGTGTCATAATATTGAGAGTACTAATTCACCCAAACAAATTACAGTTTACTAAGTGTCCTTACTGCAATGGACCTAGTATGCTTTTGTTTAGATTAGAACAGAATAGGCAATCCGTGATGATTTGAATAAGTCGAATTAAACAGAAAACCAGTCATCTTAAAAAGTCTACATGTATTAAGTGTACATAAATTCATGAAACATCCATTCAGTTACCGATGACAGTGACAACAATGACGGAAAATTCTTCAACTTGTGTTAGGGAAAATATTTACATATGGAATGTCAAGTATTACAATTCTTTTACCAAGCTCTCTCAAGGCTGACCCTTTGATAAATAGATGTGGTTATCTTGTTGAAGTTGTATTGTATGCGTGTCTGTTATCAAATACAATTTTATACAAACATAATATACTTCCTTACTACTTATTTCTTTCTTGCTCATGGTCCAAATCTCGATGATTTGTTTGAATTTCACAATCTTTGGTTAACTGAATTAATGATTAAGTTCATACAGACTTAAAGCATGACACGTAAACTACATGTACATGTCGAAATGACAAACAATTTTTCATTTGACAACTACTCAACATCTATACACACAAGACTTCAACAGGATTGAAAATAATCTTTGTTTCATTGTCATGAAATCTTCCTTCACCATTGAGGTATGTCACATCGGTCGAATACTAAACTAAACTAGCTAATACATAAGCGGACTCTGTTCCCCCACTTCATAGATATGGGTGAAAAACGTGAAATGTCACCCGCCCTCTAAACAGCCCTTTGAATTGAATAGGCTTTTTTAATGGTCTGAGTGTTATCTCCACTATTTCCATATGGAGATTAATCCACTCATTCCCAGTTCATGAATATAGCAATTTGATTTAAAATTAATTCAGAGAGTTTCTCGTAAAAACGTATTAATAAGGAAATGAAAGGAAGGCACTTTTCATATTTCAATGTTATTGTATCTATTCGAACTGAGCAGCCAGATGTGCGTGTTTGAAACTGTTTTGAATGATTTATAGTGACACATATACTACTCCTCTCTTTTTAGAGAATAGAACTCTGGTATGGTTATCAACAGAATATATAAGCAAAATATATTCCCTTAAGAGCTATCAGTCTTTCAAGTTCATATAGTGTTAGCCATTGTACCCTCGTGGGATAACCTATTTGTTACTTGATACTCAATTTGACGTAGATAAAAGAGATTATTTCCCTTGATAGTTGAATTAGGCAGAATTCTATAAACATACACAGAATTTATCTATTTATTTATTCTGTAAAACATACACCATTCTGCATTTGCAAAATTGACTTCTTTCGATTCAATAATGATTTGCCATTTAGAAAGGACAATATCTATTCTTCAAATATAAAGTTCTATGAATTGGTATTGAATCTCAAGTCTGTTAATCCATCACCATAAATCTTAATTAAAATATGAAAACATATCTTATAAATGTATTATTAAGTTTAAGATTTAAAGAATTGTTATGATAACAACATGACATAATAACAAGATAATGAGGCCGACCCTTTGTGTATTTCATTTACATCAAAATTTATACATCTTAGATTCTATTTGTGCCACTTTCAAGTAAAAATGTCTTTATTTTTAATCCCTTCTTGAGAAGTTTTTAATTTTCTGATTTAAATGGAAACATCACATAAACATTGGCTGTATCAGAAAGACAATTGTCTCGAGCCTATCTCCGAAACTGTCAAGGCTTGCGATACCAAAATTTGAAACGCATATGTAAGTGCACAAACATGTTAATCAATAACTCTATGACACTTGCTATTGGAAAGTTTCTTTGACAGAAACAGGAAGCGGTAGTATACCAGGTATGCTAATATTTTACGTTTTGCTTCTAAGAGTTATTTTCGAGTTTATTTTCGTGTTCCATAATCATGTATATGTTTTTACAGCAATTGTGGAAGAACTTGATTAACATTTAATTTTCAAAAACAAATCCGATTACAATGACACTGACATTATTGAAGAACTAGTAAAATGTTAGATTTTAATTCTATTCTCACGATGTGTCAATTGCAGTCTTTACAAGGCTATAATTGTGTCTCGTTTACATACCGAGATTGTAATAACGAGGGCAGTTAAGAAGCTGTCACAAGCACAGACACTCTGGAGATGTCGTAACAGTTGGTTAGAAATCTTAACAGACAGAGTGACTGTAAGATCTCAGATTGTCATGTTGTTCGTGAGAGTCGAACCTTCACTTATAGACTTGATGAATCTTCCGATTTTTTGAACTGACAATTAAGTTTAAGAATATGATATGACCTGTGTTCATATTGATACCACTTCTTTTACTTTCAGTGTTCTATTGAAAGCAAACAACAAGGTCAATATTTCCCCGACTGTTAACGAAAACAATGAGATGTTCCACTTCTAAATACAGTTTTTGAACAAAAGTTTTATTTACTGTGTATAAATTCCCATTTCTGACCAATATACGTAACAGCCAAAATTTATAGATAATTCTATGACGAGATTATCTTTACAACTCATATCCAAGGGGCAGGTACGTGCAATGCCAGAACAATTGTGGCATTCCCGAAAAGGGCATTGGGGTCAAAAACAGAAATTTGAGTATGGCTTTACAGGTTTTACTTCTAGTCGTGTCAACATGTTTGGATGTCGGTTGGTTACAGTTTCCTCTAAAAATCTGAAATGCGTAGAAGAAAAAGCTTCAAAATGAAACATTCATATTACAAAACGATTGAGCACATTCCATGTACTATGTGAATGTTCAAAGTACTCTCATCTTCGAGATAAATATTTAGCATTTGTATCTTTTCCTATGAGAAATAAACAAATATTGTCGAGTCTTCTAAATTAAAAAAATATCGATGTTATCAAAGCTATAGCAATGTATTTAAAACATGTTTTCTATTATCGAACTGTTGTTACCACGTGAAAATCAAATGTTATCTGCATTTGTACTTGTACTATTGGCCTAATGGCCCTAAATACTGAATAAACTGAATCTGATTGAGCACATGTAACAACCATTGATTCTATTGTTAAAGATGTTCTTACATCTGTCCTTTATAAAGTTTCTCTGCAAATATACCTATTTTCATACGATACGTCACAAACTCACTCTAGGATATTCCATCTTTATTCAAGTATCTATATTTTCCTGTACAACGCTATTGTTGTCAGCTATTTCTTTCACAAATAATGAACAAATATCACCAATGTCTTCAGCAAGTTATATTACAACTTTAAGTCTACACTGAACATACATGAGAGTAAGTAATAACTAGTTTTACACCTTTTAAATCATCTGCGACTATGATTGAATAGAAAAGTCCCATAAGTCTGTATGATTGAGTAAGGAGCTATTGACATTACACAGCTAGGAGTGAATATACATTCACGAGACAAGCCTCAGGTTCAATCTGCAGCAAACATTTAGCACTTAGGTGATAGGCCGTGGATAGTAAGCTACGATCCATCCTTCTAAGTATTGAGTTCTTAAAGGAATAAATTTTCCAAATTGGATCTGTTGTTTTATTGATTTTGAAAGCAATGCAAATTGAACAAATTTTCAAAGATTCTTTTCCTTTTTATATGTTTGGATATTTATGGACTTTCTATTCTGCATAAAACTATCCAAATGGAAAAGAGGAACATTATTGTTTGCGTCTACATGCAACATCTCTTATGATAGCCAACCAAAAGGTATTGGTTCATAGACCTTTCACCGGAATGAAAAACTGACGTTTAGAATGATCTAAGAGAGAAACCTTAACCCAAGTGAATATTGATCATCTGTGTTATCACCAACATCTCCTGAAACCAGACTAACTATGAAAGGTACATCAACATAGGTAGACAAACTGAGCATAAACACATTTCCACTAATAAGGTGGCATCGATTTATTTGTGTTCTGGGTGCAACAAGATTCAGGACAAATGATTTGATTAGTACAACATCCATAAAACACATGTCAGTACTGTTTTGTAAGTCCGAATGAACAATTTAAATATTGATAAGCATTTTTGGATCACAGTGTTAAAACTGAACTAACAGACAAAGACTTAAGATATGAAAATAAATAATTGAGTAAAAGTAAACGAATATCCATTGAAGTCCTATGAGCGTTTATACAAGCTTACAAGAAAAAAATGTTTTATATGCTTCTTTGTCAATAATTCAATCTGGGTTTTTTTCATGACTGATACTGATACGTCTTTTCGAGAATTGCATAGTTGAGAACAACATGTTACAACTTGCGAATTACGAGTTTACAGGATTTCATTTTTGGCACACATCCCCTTCCATATCACTTTGCGTAGCAACGATTGTTTCAGCGCGAGTTTCTCGTATAAACATTGTTCATGTAGCAGGCCGTCGCAAGGGAAGGAAGCCGTTTTCTGAATACATGTATAATGGTAATACATAAATTCACACTCGTTTCGTAAAAGTCATATGACACGCTTCCCCGGATAATAATCTCAATAAATGTAGGTATTTATTGATTATTTCATCTTTTACATTTGATTTGACCTGCTTCTTTCTCTCAATATGCTTTTCTTTCCGTTTTGCCCTGTTGCTCCTTCTATTCCTTACCTGTCTACGCTCATGATTGTCAAAATAAACTCCATCATTCTTGTCAAAGACCGTTATATCCATAGTACATCATTTTTAAAACTAAGAATGGAACCCGTTGGTTTGAAATGATATTGACAAAGGAATAAGACTCATGTCATTGTTAAAAACCCAATCTAGAGATTCACAACAAGCATTCGATTTCACTTGCAATGTTCATTGGAGAATGTAGTGGTGATTTTTTAAATTAGTTTTAATGGTTTGATAATGTTATCAGATTCCTTACATTTCACACAATCAGATTATAATCATGTCAATCTAAAAGCGTTTTAAATCCCTATTTGTTCCGTCACATGATTGCACTAAAAACACACACATAAGTATAACGTTGTATATCAAAGACATAAACGAATTTCTAAATTGTCAGTATTCTATTTCTGTTTTGCATGATTTAACAAACCTTCTGACTAACACTGTATATACTGATATATAAAAGATCTGTGTGGGTATTGATTCATTGTGAGGGACATGGCTTTTTGAGTTCTAACCACAATCAGTTCCCGAAAGTAGCGAATTACTCTGTCAGCTTGGGAATCAAGACCATTGCATATTAAAGAGATTTGATTTAGCTACGAACTTCAACATCACGACATGCTTTGTTTTCATTGAATATTATGTCGTTGGCTTTTCGAAGCACCAATATTCTCATAAATTGCATATGTGAAGTTACTTTTTACAAAAAACAAGGTTTCTTGGTAACAAGCTCTTTCTTATAAAATTCGACATAATATGTATAGTAACAGGTAAGTAATCTGTTTGGAATGACTACAGGCATACGCTTGTATAAATGTACACTTCTTGTACCATGATAACTTAATCTACCCTTTTAAGAGTAAGCCTATAGAGAAACCGCTATTCAGACTATTTTTACCTTAGGAACCTGACGTTAAGAAATATATCAAGATTTCGATATTAAATGGTTTAAGACATCTGAAATGATAAGAGTAATCTAAATTTCAATCCATATCTGGACAAGGCTTTTCTATATATCATCTGTTAATGATTATAGATTGCATAAAACGTCAGTAAAAGTATTTTATACTACGTTACTCATAATCAAAATATTATTATCTCAATCACTTTCACAAAACAAGTGTGATTCAACAAAATCTATCATCAATGACTAAGGTTCATCCCATGCTTCTTTCACGAGGGTTGGTAGGTATTAAATATGATGAACTTTGTTTGGTGTAAATCACTATCATCTTTTATTGTTTAGGAACACACACTTTTCAAATTATTTTATTTTAGATTGCAATAAGTATGTTATTATTGTTTCCTGTTTGTGTCCGCTTGCTTCACAGTTAGTATAAAACTTTGTCAGACGAATAAGATATATGGCATTGATATTATCAAATGTTACTAAAGGCACTTACATTATTTTAAAACAATTTTATGTATAAATGAACAAATGTAGATATTTAGTTATGTCATCGCTTTAGAGGGTTGCAATAGTGAAATCAGAGTCAATAATCACTCTTCATTCGTCAACAGTCGATTCGTCTCGATAACATGACTCTATTTATACTGATTGGCATATGTAATTCTTCCAACAACAAGGAGTAACTACACAACAAAATTCAAATAAAGGACACGTCTATGGTATCCTTTCTTAAAATTATGTGGTGCATAGATATTATATAAAATCCAATAAATAACTTCATATAAATCCTGTGTAACATCTCTTTTGAAAACATATAGAGGTCTAGAAAGGTTATCACTGAACCAAAAGTAAACAAGTCAATGTCGTTGCCTCTTATACATTCAAACAGAAACGTACAAGAATAACTCATATATTCAACACCCTTGTGGAATCCTGCCTATTTAGATTGTTCGTGTGAACGCGGTGAACTGGAATATTGATTTATCTAACTTCTCAACGCTGACTTGTAAGCATTTTATAGAAAGGAAAAAAGTTTGTTGTTCTTGTCATTCGTCTGTCGTTAACATTAGCAGTAAATAGCTTAAGAATGTGTATTTTCAACAAGTTAGGCATTATAGCATCATGAACAAAATCCTATATAAACGTAATGTGACATTAATTATAGATTATGTTTATTAATCATATAATACATTAGATTTATCATTTTGGATTAAATTCCATTGCAAAGCATTATTTTAAAATCTTGATGTCATGGCTGAAGCGCACATTTTTGTATAATAATGCTTTTAAACCTTGCGTCTTGCGTAGGTTTTCACCAACATGAAATGCTCACATTTACAAGCGATGTTACCATTATTTGTAATAGTCTTTGTAAGAAACATCATTTAAGGTCAATGTAGATGCTCAATCATGTTTCATTTTGTAAAGGTCTACAACAATCTGAACTAAGTGACCTGGGGCATTTCCAATTTGGGAACCAGAGTTGTAAACGTGGTTTTGCATTATTGGTTGCGACGCAACTGAAGAGCAAATCCCAACAAACAACTTTTCCCCGAATGAAATAAAATCGTCTGCCATTTCTGCTAGTGCTGACAGTTACTCAATGCACTACAATTCAATTCAGAGTGTTAAACTATTAAAAGGGGATTTTAGAATTAATAACTTTTGAATTATAAAATGCAATTTTGAAACTACTGAACTTCATCAATAATTTGAAATAAACTTGATATAAGGAACTTTTTGATACAGTATTTCTATCAAATATTACGTCAATCTAGTTTCGATATATCCGGTGGACAATTGAAATTAAAAAAACATTTATGACAAGGAATTTCAACAGAATGAATGAGAAAACATCACCATAATGCCTATTTGATGCACACGAAGTGTTAATCTACAAAAACCTAAAAATTAGAATATCTTGACAACTGATATTTTTTGTATGAGATTGGATACATTGATACACCATTGTGTTCAGGTGTCAGAGAGCATTATTAACTTATTGTGCGATTATTCTCATGTAAGAAAAGTGTGCAAAGTGTTGGCAGAATGGTTAGACAGGTAAGTTGAGGGATGTATTGATTTTAAATTTTTTTAAATTAATTTTGGATTTAATGGTAATAACCAATAATGCTATCTTATAGTATGAGCACAAAGTGTAAGAAACTAAATTTTGGATATATTTAAGAACATATATTACGATATAAGCAATCATGTAAATATATAGACTTTACAAATGATAGGAAGGCAAAGTACATTTCATTTTGGTCTCTTGAAATCTTTGTGAAAACTATATATCAAATGCAATTTATAATCAGATAAAGTTTAATGGAATAATTTAATCTTTAATAAATACAAACATGTATGTTTAACATTTTTCGCAATTCATATTAAATATCAAAAATTGAAAATGCAACCCATGTTAGAAATTAGGTTTTGGGTCAGACCGAAATATTATTAGGGTCAACAAAGGTGATAACTTTGTCTAGAGTGTAATACCAACATGTATAATGGAAGTATCTTACAGTCTAATTTTACTCAAATTCTCTCATAGCTATACCTTGTAGAATGTGAAAGTCATTCTCGCTTTCATTTTGAACTGATTACATTTTGTATGCAAAGTGACATATCATCATTCAAACAGGCATTCCTCTGGCATCTCCTGTAAAATGGAGGAAGTCATATATCTTTCTGTAATATCAATTAATGTTCTCGAACGAACCTTTAGCATCAAATGATATTGTACGAAGAATTCAAGAAGATTGTTCCAAAACGATCATTGATGGTGTAAGTTTTATGATAAAAAATATTCATGGAACATTTTTTGGTACACCAAACTATATAGGTGTTATAGGTGAATATCTTATATACCTCTCAACATAATGAGTCGGTCGTTTACAAATTTATTGGTGATATTTGCTCTGGCAGTTCAGTAGACGTTAACAGAATCAATTAACTTAGTCGACATGGTATTACGTGACACCATCAGCTGTATCTATGGTAACGTTAACACGGTACATTTTCTAAGATGAGGTAATGCTCATCACACAACTATTTACACTGTCTAGTATAATCACCTGGAGCAGTACATAATAGCTTATCCAATAAAGAATGCCAGCCAGTAACATCACTTAAATATTAATATAATAATCTCTAAATCAACTTTTTGCCCGAGGGTATGTTATCTCTGACGAATGTTGCAGTTAAAATAATTATGAAGGCATATTTATAGTCTAAACGTGACGTTCACTCTTGTAGGTTCTTTTGCTTTGGTTCCATATAAGTCTTCAGGCTGCTTTGTTTTAAATTTACAGGTCCAACTATGTACATACCTATCGCACATTCCACCTATTGGTAGACAATAGACTGAATATTTATTCGTGAACAATTGGAAATGAAAAACGTGCAAAATGATTGCTTCCTAGTTATGGATCAAAGAGGAAAACTATTGCAGTGAGTGGCAACTAGCATCATACACATAAACTAAACCTAAACGTTGGACATAATCATTTAGCTGAGAAATAAAGAATATCTTGTAAAATTTAACCTAGATAAGTGTGAGACACTAAACCCAAATTTATAAAGTCTGTTTTATACAATAAGCCTTTAAGGTTAACAGTGTGTGTGTGTGGGTGGGTGGGTGGTTGGGTGGTTGGGTGAATGTGTGTGGGTATGTGAGTGTGTGTGTGTGTGTGTGTGTGTGTGTGTGTGTGTGTGTGTGTGTGTGTGTGTGTGTGTGGTACGTGCGGGTGTGTGTGTGTGTGTAAAGAATCAAATCGGTTAAGCTGAACACCCATGTGAATTTATTAAACACTGAAACCAATTTTCTTAAATTAGAATGCACTGACATCCGTCAGGTCAACAAAAGACATGTTGACAATTATCAACAAATTATCAGATAAAGTCTGAAGTATATATATGTTGTACTATGCACTTAAAGCTGCATGCCAAAAGTTTGTTCAAATACCCGAATATACTAGTGCAAATATCATGTAATTTGAGCTGCCTTTGAGGTATCGTAGCGTTGCTAAAAAGAAACGTATAATATTGAATTTTCAATACACATATGCAGATCCATTATTCTTAAAGGCAACAGTTTATCGTACCCAACAATTACCGGTTACAGTTTTGGCAGGTCATTGAAATGACCAGGGGTCAAAATTCCGAAAACAATGTTTATTTTTCTCTATATAATCCTTTATAAGGTATCAACTTCTTTAAAAATTAGTCACGTTTGTATCTTAGCACAAAGTCAATGTGATTATGTTGGTTTTAATCTCAGAGAGTCGATATGGAACATTTTATTCAACATTTAACGAAATCGAAATTTCGAAAATGTGACCCCTTCTGTCAATATTATGTATATGCCATAATTCGAATTTGTGCATACGAGTGACAAAACAATGCCTAAATGAGTTCAAGAATGGCTATTACACACATGGACAGTGGGTGATCCATTGTCAATCTTGCTGAAGTTATTCCATTGACGTTTAAAGGAAACCCAAATTACATGATACATGTATTTGCACTACGATTCAGTGGTAAGTGAACAAACTTTCGGTATGCAGCTGTATGTGTGCATTAAGTATATGTTTGTTTGAACACAAAACACTTTTATAAACCAAAACCACCAGATGCTATTACCTCAACTTTAAACTGAATATTAATGGTGGTAAAACTATTCAAATGGCCAATATTCAAAATATTTGTCCATTTAATACAGCGCAGCTACTGACTTAAAGCTGACTGACCTATGAGAACCAACGATTAAAGATGTCTCTGGGGAGTAATTCAAGAATGACATGTCTATTTGGGTTTCAACCATGAAGCAGTGCAGAAAGTAACGGATTATTCGGTCAGCTTGGGAATCCAGACCATAACACATTTCAAGGAGATTTGATTTAGCAGCAATCGTACCACGTCCTCGCAAAGTTTTCTTTAAAAATAGGTCGTTTGCGTGGTTCGTTGTATTAGTGAGATGAAATGCATTTGCAAAAGTCTAAAGATGAAGCATAAACCATGTCAAAGCATTATACTATTCAGTAAAAGCTAGGACATTTAGAAATAATAATTTTTCAAATAAGAAAATTACGTCCTAACGAAATAAGATAAATGTCTCAAACCCTAATAAATATTTAAACTGAACAATGAACGAAATGTGACACCTCTTCAAAATTGAATATCATACAAAGTTAGTTCTCATAAGAACTTGGTTTTTGGGTTCTAGCATTTAATTTTTTGTGCTAAAATAACAGACTTAAGAAATTTATTGATAATTATGTCATCGCATATTTTAACTTTCCTTAGCAATCTTTTATTTATCATGACAATGATTATTGACTTTTAGACTTTAGATTGAAAACTAAAGTTTTTATGGAACAAGTAACCGAAGAGAGTACAACATTTTTCGTGTCACGACTGCTGCAATATTGTTATTGTTATTTTTCTTTTTAAGTATTTGAACTATTCATAACATTAGAAAATGTTAAAGGTCAATCAGCGTAACTAAACTGTTAACTATTAGAGATACGCATTAAACCTCGCACGATAAGAGCCAATCTATGCTATCAATTACCGTTACTATTAGATTGTTTGATCTTAATATGCTATATGAAATATATATATCTTGCTGTTGATAAAGAAACAAAGGTGTGAAGATGCAAATTTAGTTCGAACAAAGAAGTTATCTGGTTTTCTAATGAATCTTACAAATTACTGTGTTCTGATCGGATAAGCGCATCAGTATTGTCCTTGATATGTCAATGTTATGATAACTCTATAAATGACGATTTTCACTTTCAGAAAACCATATCTGTTGGCCTGTTGTTATCCATAACTCAACAATTGTATTTTTCACTGTCATAATTTACTAAATGGCGAGGATTTCTCTGAATACGTTAAATACGATTCAACATACGCTACCGTTGTCAGGCAACGTGAATATATCCGTTAAATAAATGAATAAAGTAAGCTAAAGCAATAAAGTCAAGCAACTTTCATCGGTAGTTCCAGGTTGCCTTTAGTAATGAGTATAGTATTATTTGTGATAAAACAAAAAGAACATAAATAGTGTACTGAAAAAGTAGAAATTGCAATGACAAGGTTAACCTGTATGAACTGATCCTGTGCAATAAAGTATTGATAGTTTCAGGTTACACACAGTTCAATCAGACATCATGTCTTCTCTTTGTAATGAGATTTTCTAATTAAATTATCCGAATTCACCCTTTGGATTCAAATTGACAAGGGTAAATAGCTTGTGATGACTTTTCAAGTTAGTCAGATAGATTACTTGCAAATAGCCGTCATGTCTTTAAATCAACTTTCTAGCCAAAATTTACATTTTTAAGACATTAGTATTAAAAGTGACAAAACATAAAACACTTATATGAAAATGTGTAGTTTTGCTTTGTTAGTGTTGTATTCCAACTAAGAATTTACTAGAGTATACACCGACATTGTAAGTTAGACTTAGTGTCCTCCGAAACTAAGTCAATGGATGCATGGAGAATTCAACATCTGGAAAAAAAAACACAAAATAAATTTCCCCCTGAAAACAAGCAAGGGTGAAATGTAGTTTTTGAATTAAGCTCATTGCCGCTTTTTAACCTTTTGTCGAGTTACTACTCACACTTTTACTCATTTGTTTATTTTCATAGATCAAGGAAAATATCAAGGAGATGTGGCTAGAGCGCATAGAATTGGATTCAGGGACTTCTGCCACTGTGTGTCAAATAGACAAAGGAATGTGAACAGATACTGAGGTTAAAGCATATACCATGGGCAGTATAAAGAATATCTATTTCTAATTGAGACACATGGTGCAGTTGACAATGATTGACTCTCACCACGTGACATGTGATTCATGTGCGGTTTATTTCCATTTCCATTATATCATGCAATCTCCGGATTTGTATGTAATTAAAGCATCAAGTGCTACAATTCAGTTTTTATGATGGATGTAAAGACATAAATATATTTCACTATAATTTCGCACTTCGACGTTTACACATAACCCTGAAAATTGATTGGTTAAGAGCACTATCTGTGATCTAAATTTCAGAGGTTCATTTCCCATAAACCCTTAAAAATCATTTATACTTGTGTGAACTTTTCCTTGCCGATTTTGGTCGTTCATCGGAACTTCTTTCTCGGTTCCCAAGTCAAGTCTAGCAATTTCTAACAAGAAACAACACAGTATTTCATTCCTCCACGAACATCGTAAACCAGCTTCCTTTATATCTGCAGTTTATGATTCATATATGGCATAAATGTCAATAACCTGTGTAAGATTCCTACTTAATATTTCATATTTATTGCAGCCATTAATTACATAAAACTCATGGTAACCATATATCACAAAGGCCATTTTTTTACGCCCTGCTTGATAAAATCTTAGGGAAACTACATTGACGAGTTGTAGATGAACACTGTTCCTCCATTTAGTAAATGACAATTTAGTTTTTTCATTATTATTTACTTTGCATTTAACAGTTGACAGAAATTTCTCTTGAATACACTGACTTTATTTATTATGTGTTATGATAACGACATTGTAGTATTGTTTTGAGGTAACAGTAAATATCATGCGTTAATTGTTTTTGGTACAAATTGTTTCTAAATTTCAAAAACAATTATGATCCCAAGATAATTTACAAAAACAAGTTTTGAATAAAATTCCGGACAAATAAAAGTATTTTCAGGCATAGTTCATTTTCAATAAAGAAACATTAGCACAAGGGGTCATTACATAAGGTTGGTAGCCCAGTTATTCCTTAAACCATCTTGATGCACTTTTCAAAAGATATCGTCGTAGTACACATCCTCAGGATAGCTAAGCTGTGCTTCAGACATCATATTCAAATTGATGTCAACTTATTTGACAATGATGTGCAGTGTAAGCGAAGAACGAAATAACACAACGTATCACAGAAAGATGCTTCCACTGTATACTTAGCAACAATCGTAAAATCGCTTGTGCAGATGATTATGATTATCCGACAATGCTTCACTGCACAGCTTTGAATTTATAAAGTTGACATCATAACAATGATTTGACTTCTAGTCATACAATTGACGTCGTAATAATATGACCTACCTCGTGGAGAAGCCAAATGACATAAATTCCAACGACACGACAAAAAATTGATATGTGAAATTCTAAGCAACTCGTATTAGTTTATCACTAAGGTGACATTGTCTATCTATTGCAGTTTCCTAAGCACAAACAACATGTCTGACAAAACCAACAGCAAGTTTTAGACAAAATTTCAGAAAGGAAAATATATATAACTTCTGTATAATAACACATTATGGTTAATACTCATCAATGTCAAATGTCCTTCTTCATTGTCTTTTTTAAACTCCATATAATACTTTCTTATGTAAAAGACTGGCCTCGATGTTGCCTAAATAGGACCAGTCTATGCATATGTTTGAAATTAAAAACTGACCTCTGGTAATCTGTTGTAGTAAAACAACTTATTATTGTGTGTGAATGAACGTTATCTTTTAGAGATAAACTTTGAAATTGATGTGAAGTACATCATTTGCTATAATCACAAAAAGATGTGAAAAACAATATAGGTTCTGCAAATCAAAGTTTACACTTGATGCTTTTCATGTTCATTTTGTCGCATTTAGCTATAAACTAAGAGGAATAAGACAACATAAAGTGAGATACAATGTTTAGTGTCAGGTTTGCCTGTGAGATATATCGTTAAGTTCAAAACAAATGCTTAGACATATTACACTTTGAATAAATGAACCACGATTTGAACTAAGTAACGAATCGATTTTCTAGTTTTGGAACCAGAGTAGTAAATGTGGTTCCCTTTTATTCTTTTAGTCATGATTGAATAGCAATTCCCATCACTGAGCCTTTCTTTTAAAGACGTGAAATCTTCTGCCAATCTTTACATTGCTCTAATAGTCTCAGTAAACGGAAATATTGATTCAGGGATTCTTTGTAAGAAATAACAGGCTTCCAAGTTTTGCTGCATTCGAATGCAAACGAATTTGAATTGCATGTTGGATAAAATAACACATTACAAATCTAAACTAGTATGTTTAATTCAAATACAAAGGCAATATTGATAATCTTAAAATGTTTTTATCTAAATATGGTAATAAGGGAGATTCCACCTTGAAAAGGATCAAATTTTTCGTTGAACATGGATCAGAGAGAAAAGCTATTTTCAAGTTTTATATCATCTTCAAATATTGATGATATTTAATTGATGAAATCCTTTAGATCTTCATTTTGAACCATATTTTTATCCAATGGATTCGAGTCGAAATGAATTAATTAAATTTACCTTCTTTTTTTTTTGCAGTTGCGTATATCACTAAAATATTTTCATACATCATTTAGACAGTTTAGAGGGAAGGCAGTCGGAATTTCAGCTAATGGTCGCTGGAGGCTATATCGATGAAAAATCAGTTTAAAAATTTCTTCTTGATTAGGGAAAAGTGCTTTTAAAATAGTTAAGGACAAGTTTAAGAGGATGGAAATTTTTCATTCCAAACGCTAATGTAATATGTATCGAAGTTTGATATTTGTATGAGCTATGCAACGAATAAACATAATTATTTACAGGGATGTTTTAGTTATTTTCTTATGCCTGTATTAATTTAATTTGCACAATCGTTAACCTTATGGTTATATGTGTGTTTTAGGGTTTCACAAAAAAATATTTGCTTTTATAGATTATTTAATCCTTATCAAAATGGGTCTTAATAGTAAAACACACGGGTATCAATTGCAGTGGTTCCTATTGAAATGGTGGTAAGCAACTACTACTATAACAAAACATCAGGAATGCTATTTGTTTACTATAGTTGTATTCCTAACAGAAGGCTCATGGCACAACACATTAGGGGATTCAAGGAGTGACAACACATAAACGATACATGATGTTTTGTTGACCCTAAATGATCCTATAATCTTAACTAGTTAACCAGGGCCTTAGAAAACATTTCCTTGTCAAATAAATTTATAGCATAGTTTATTCTAACATTTTATCAAAGATATAATGCTATTATTACTTCTCCTTCGATTACATGACCAATACAGTTTAACATATTCCACAGTGGAATCAGATAAGTTGTTTTGTATCACAAAAACAACTTTTAAAAGGAAAATAAAATAAAAGTTCTATCTATCAGGTTAAATTAGGAGCTAAGAGATTCAATAGAATGTCAGATATATTTTTGATCTATTGAAATACGATTTTGCTGTATTCCAATTTCAAATTACCAAATATTCTCCGAAGCAGGTTCTTAACAGTTTATCAGAGTTGAAACCTCAGTAATAGTTGACATGTTGTTTAAGGGTTAAAGTCATCATATTGGTTGTGGCGGTAACAAGAATATGGATACACCGACCGCTTGTGTATCTGTATGCTTAAGAATTATTTAGATTTTGATAATAATGACAACTGTAAAAAGCACTGTCATTGTTAATAAAAGACATTTGACCGATCTTGTTTATATGCTAACAATTGATTAAATCGATATGTAAATGGAAAATATCATTCCTTCGGAATGGTGTTTGTTATGGTCATGTATGTTTATGATAACTGTATAATATGAATTTCTCAAGAAAACTATATTACATTTGATCTTCAAAATGTCTCCGAGTTTGTGGAACATGTTTTTGCATCCAAACATATTTTAACTATCACATGGTATATATCAGAGAATTATTTTTGCATTTGTAGTTGTATGAAGGCGATGAACGTGTTGAGTAATGAGATGTGTTTTGACCCTCTACATATGATACATTTGGCATAACCTTATATTTATTTGGGGAAGAACGTGTTTCTGCCTCTTAAAGGAACATAAAGAGCTCTATCTTCCTGACTTGTTTTGCAAAGCAAGGTTAACAAGAAAAAAGTGAGCATGGCTCACATAACCCCGCAGCCCGTCTGATTTCTTTTCCCTCTTCCAACCTCACATATAAACAGTTTATCATATAAAGTCCTATGTTTTGTGCCAAACAGCTAAGATCATATGTCAAAATTTGAGCAACAGATCTGTTAATCGCTACAAGTCCAATTGCGCAATCAAGGGCCATAATTCTTTCAAACACAATATTTCGGAAATAGCTTTCGAAATCGATCAAGAGCATCAACAGGTGTGTCCAAAAACAAAATTTCATTCAACTGAGTAAGATATTGTTTGAGAAAACTCGCCCCAATTGGAGCATCAGATCTGTTAATCGCTACACGTCTAATTGCGCAATCAAGGTCCATAATTCTTTCAAACACAATATTTCGGAAATGGCTTTCGAACTCGATCAAGAGTATCATCAGGTGTATCCAATATCAAAATGTCACTCCTCTAGATGTAATAGTTTCTGAGAAAATCTGTCCCCATTGGAGAAATAGATCTGTTAATCGATCCAAGTCCAATTGAGCAATCAAGGGCCATACCTCTGTGAAAAATAATATTTCGAGAATGGCTTTCGAACTCGGTCAAGAGTATCAACAGGTGTATCCTTAATGTCACTCCTCTACGTGTAATAGTTTCTGAGAAAATCTGTCCCCATTGTACACCCCATAACTTAGTCCAAAAAATGACGTTTCCATGGAAACGACAAAAATATGAATTCCAGAAAATTCAAACGTGGTCCACGGTAGACAAAGTTATTGTTAGCAAGTGTGCAAAGTTTGGTTGACCCAGACCTAACGGTTTATGAGTAAATTGACCGGACGGAAGGACGGATGGACGGACAGACGGACTGACAGACAGACGGACAGACCAACGGAATGGACGCTATATACCCCCGCACAAGTACAAAGCACACCATTTAAAGTTCAATTGTTACAAATTTAACATACGGATTGATGCCAGCATGCCCACTGTTGTGGTAATTGAGCAATTACTAGACTTCCTGCATCCTTAGGTCATATTGCATCTTCAAAAAATGTGTTGATCAAAAGTCTTTGAGGTTATATTTCCCTTCTTCCTTAGAAATCCCCTTTCTCTCAAAATAGACCCGGTTCTTTTTTGGGATTACAAATATCCTTCATATAGCTAACAATATCTTGGTGGATATCCATTTTATCCATAGTGAAACACGATGTAACTGCTAATGATTCACTCGATAAGCAAAATAACTCACACAATATATAATTTCTTAAACAGGACTAAGGGGTTCACGCTGACGCATTATATAAGTTAAAGGGCCCCCGTGCATAGCCTATTACAAATCTCCTAATCGATCATAATTTTTTCAAAGGCCGCGGAGCAGAAAGACTCTGATGGAATACTTCTTAAAAAGTTTTAGTTCTCAGAAGACAGTCAATTTTAATCATACTGTGCTAGAATACCCTTGCAAATGATATTCAAAATAATCTATTATCATGTGATAGAAATGCCTAATAGGGCATTAGAGCGATTCAATGAATAAATCCGAAGTCTCTTGGTAAAATATATTTCTGAGGTGTTAAAACAGAAATAATCTAAATATAACACGTTAATTTCTCAAGGGAAATTTAATCTAAGAGGTTCACAAAGCTAAAACCTCAACAGACTAGTCAATTATATTGTCAGACAAGGTGGCAGGTGTGTAGTAGCCTTCAAGTACAAGATTCAATTAACACAGTTTAAGTGAAATTCAGTCAAGAGTTTAACCTAGCATGTAAGTTTGGGAGATAATTTTTTAAAATTCAATTCTTACCTTTGGTTGCTTGTTTTAGAGCAATATGTAAATGTACATGCAATGATAACATTTACAGCTGTATTCAAAATAGGTTGTTTTTTACATAATTATCGTACCTTTAAAAGATACATTACCATTGCATAGTCTGCAACGCATGCAACCTTTTCTGTTTACACATTGCTAAAACGACACCGATATCTTTTGTTATGCCTTAATTTTGTTTTTAAATGACGAAAATGATTCCTTTCAGAAAGAATGTAGGATACTTTGTTCTCAGTCACTCGGTTTTTTTTCAATTCCTTCAAATTTAATATATATGGTTTTTTTATTGTTATAATCTACAGCATTACCATACACATATTCGCAATTCTCAGTGGGAACGACTGTAATTATATCGCACAAATTAAAAATATCACAGTTAATTTTGGTTAGTTTGTCATTACCATGAGACGAATGTTGATTTATGAAGTTTAAAAGACAAATGTCAAATGGACATATCATTTACGAATTATACAAAGATACACCATTAAGATTTTCATGTGTCGAGATCAATGGGTGGCCCTCAATGGTATTTTTCAAGTGTAATTGAGGTTAGTACCTGATAGATCTCCTTTATATTGTAAGATAAAGAGGGAAAGAGATAATCGGGGCACAGTAACCATAAAATATGTGATAGAGGCAATTAATATACACTTATTAGCGGCATGGTTTGCTGTATGGATTAAGTAAGGTCTTAGAAGTTCACGTTATCAACATTTGCATAGCAGCCAATAAAGAACAATGTGTTTGGGTAAGGGTTATCTTTGACGTCATTGTCGTCTTCTTAACTGATGTAATATGATTTCCGAAATGCTAATTATATTTCCAAGAGTATAAGTGTCAAATTTAAGTGTTACTCACTGCAGGCAGGAGATTAATTTGTTGACAGTATGGCTGTGACAGAAACGTGTGAATGTGAAACTGTTTTGTAAACAACTACTCCTCGATATACTGAAACGTGCATTTTAAACCAGGCATTTTATATAGACGAAAAGACTCAATGAAGGTTTGGAAAGTACTGGGCACGGTTACAGAAAGCCTATTACATATGATTTATATCTCGTCAGCTGAGTTGATGGATGGTTGGTTTAGTTGGATGCGAGAGTGTATATGGATGGTTGGTGGATGGAGAAGTTGATAGGTAAGTGTAGCGATTGCAATGCAATTTGTAGAAAACAAAGGCCTATTCCAATCCGTCCGTCTCAGTACAATTTCTGTCCAACCGATTGAAGAAAAACTATTTATCCGATTCCTTTTAAACTTCTCACATATATTCTATCCTATTAGAAAGGGTTGCAGTGCCAAATTTCAAGCATGTTTTTGAACATTTGAATATTTTACAAATCTATATGTTTTGTACTTTTTTTTACTATAATTGTTTTGTTTCTAAAGGTCAGAATTTGTTCGACCAATTATAGACAGACTATATGTTCATCCGATTCTTTGAGTTTTGCACATTCCTTCTATTCTATGAGAAGGTTTAAAGTATAAAATTTCAAGCAATTTCTTGAATTTTCTATATTTGACAAATGTCAATATTTTGTACTTCATTTCCAAAGGACAGAATTTGATCGACAGTTTGCTAAAAAAAATCTATCTTTTGAAATTTTGAAAATTAATTTTTACCACTCAGACGGGGTGAAGGGCAATATTCAAATAAAGTTTGTGATCATTCAAATATTTTACAAAATTTTGTACTTAGAGGTCAGCATTTTTAAGGACAAGAGTTGCAGTTGCATGTAACAAATGGTATTTTTATTTATTTCTTGGTAAATTTCTGTGTTTTAGACTTTGTTGTGCAATGACATTAAAACTGACCCATCGAAAATACATACACCTGCTAGTAGTAAAGGGACATCCAAGTTATGGGAAGTTTCCAGTAATTCAGTTCGTAAGGAATACATTCAGCCACCCTCACTTTTTTCCAGTTGATGCTGTGGTCCTTGTTCTGTAGGATGTGCTCTAATACAGCAATCTTCAAAACGAGCTTGTAAAAAGATGCTTGGTGTTCATTGAATTTTTTATTGATTGGTCGCAGCTTTTTTCCATTTACTGTTGCCAACAATAAGAAAGTTTAACCCCACTTCCGTGTACATGGTTAACCCTCATGTTAGCATTGCCTTTGAGCAGTACTCTTAATATCACCAAAGATCAGTTTATATTTCCAAATTGGCTATTCTGTTTGGCCGAATAAGAGTGTTGTAATATTGGATAGTCTGTCGAAACCCTTTGGCATTCTTCTTGAAACGTCTGTTCACGTTACCGCTATAAACTCACACCGTAAATTGCAAGCTCGTTCATTTATTAATGAAAAACAGATGTTATTATTATTGCTCTTCTACAATTTGTGACCAACACTTACATTCTCCTCCATTATGCATACTTTATGCTAATGCTTAGTTGTTACCATTTACAAACGGTACGTGTAACCCTTTTTCCCTCTTCTTGAAACTCCGTTTCACATTTCTGATAAAAAGGGAGCATTATACATGATTGAGGTCTCTACAAACTCGTTCATATATATCATATTTGACAAACACTTTTGCCTTCAATGAATGTTACATGGAATGTTTTGAATGCAAGTAAGTAGCCATTCAAAGTGATGTATTTAATTTCTTGCTCTTCTTTGATTTATCGATGACACTATATGCTTCAAAAGAAAACTTGGCTAAAATTTACTGACTTTAAATGACAATTCATCAACATTTTTAAATTGATGGCTCATTTGGGAAAACTTATGACAAAGGTTTTTTTATATTCTTCAGACGACAAGGGAATTCCTGAAAAAAAATTTGTGACTTCTGAGACACATGCCATCCCTTTTACTTTTTAATCTAATAAAACATGAGAGACCTGAATATATTTCCATGTCACATGGCTACCTAGCTTCATAATCTTTTTGTAATTTGATCGAAACATTGCAGACAGCTATTATGGTCACTTCATTTATAAATTGTAGGTTTAATGACTCCACAACCTTTTATTAGAATCAAGAAAGAACAAAGAAAAAACTCTAAAAAGGTTATAATGATTTGTTTGGATTCCCTTGCTTAAAGGACCCATTATTTGTAGATTATTGTTCATACAAACCAACTAAGTAAAAACCAATACAATTAATGTCATTGATAATGAATCTATTCTTAATCGATTGTGTTGGGTCCTACAGAATGGCCCAATGGATATAGATTTTGTTTACGGAAATCATGGTTAGAATGTCTATTTCATATTCTTAAACAAGTCTATTGTAAACTGATTCATATATTCCTGCATCAAAGATCAAAGTATAATCCTTCTGATTTGGAAAATCAAATATAAAGGAACACAAGTCTATTTTCAGCAATATATCTGGCAATGCATCCTGCGGTTCCTGAATTCACGCTCAATGATAATCAACTGTCCTGTATTTGCCAATAGATATTTCCAATAAACGCCTCACTTGATGTCTGATATTGACAAATCGTCTGTTTCCACTGACCAAATCTTTGCTGAGATCAAGCATGTAGAGGTAAACTCATCTAACTGTTTGTCCTTTGTACTGAAGAACTACAATTCAAGTAAGTGATCTTTGGTCGTTCTTTTCCTATCATTCACTAGTATATTGTGTAAGCACAATTAATGAATCACATTTGAAAAAAAATCAGTGAACGTGAATTCAGATAAACTCTCCTTCTTCACATAGTTGAACAAAGAATTTTATTTTTTGCTTTGATCATTAATATATTGTATACTTCTAGTTAGACTCTGAAATTCCCCTCAACCTTCTCGTTCTAACATGTGGACAGTTACATCTTTCTATGGAGGAGTACTCGGTTTTTAATTAACCAAATCCAAATCTTGTTATTTTGCAAAGATTGGTGCGATGGAGGATAAAAGCACTTGACAATGCTGAGTATCATTTGAACTTCTTCCCTTCTCCTTCAGTTAGATTTCTACACCTGCGGGCTCACTCTTTACAAGAAATATACATATGAGACACATTCAAGAAAAGCTGTTGAAGAAAAGATTCACTTTATGAAATAAACTTTATTTACGCTCTTAAAATGGACCTCACAATTATATCCCTTACAAAGATCCACCCAAGATTACAGATTATGTGACCTTACATGAGTTGATATTTTCTGTACAGACTCTTTGGCTATCGGAGAATATATTTCATAATAATAATGCTCTTTAACCAACAGGGATTATACATAAGAGATTTGTGCCTTTGTGACCACTCGTTTTAGGCTATAGGTGTCAAACCCTGAAAAAAACAACCCTTTTTTACCAGGAAAGAAAAAGGTTAGAAAGCTTATATATGTATCCCTTAGCTATTGGGGATTTTTGGATTTCAGATATTAGTCCAGTAAATAAAGTGAAGAGGTTGGACAAAATTGCTTTATTTTGTTTCTAACCTGATTATGCCAGGAAATCATGTCTACAAGCCAGGAACAAAAATCTAGCAAAATCTGATAGGTGCTAGTGCACTAAATTTGACGAAATCCAAGATGGCCGCCATCGCGAGCTCGAAGTACTAAATACTGTCATATCTTCAAAACTAGTTGAGAAATATCTGAAAATAAGGTGTCTAAACCTATGTTTTTGAGGTCAGGGAACTCATTTATCACATTATATTTCATGTATGTTTACTAACATTACTTACATTTTAAATATCAGTGTGTATTTTGAAAAAAATACAAGATGGCCGCCATACCAATTTCAGAACGAGATAAGCAGCATAAGAATTAGGCAAATATTTCATAAAAATATCAACATAAACATAATGTTTTGGTATGGTTTCCTGGCATAATCAGCCTTTTTTTACTTCGTTTACTGGACTATATGGTGATTCGATGGCGTCAACCTAATGATGATTTGTTCTACAGTCTAATGATCTTGTGCGTCCATAGGTCTATTGATGTAAAATGCAAATATTGAAACACAACTATACAAAAGTTCAGAAAAGTTCTTTTGTATATATCCCGTCCAAATCCTATTCCGATGAAAATGACAGATCTACTATGCAGTGAAATTTTGACATCTCTACTAATTTATAATCGGCCAGGTGCGTTTTTGTCGCAATGCTTAATAATGCAGTTTTAGACGGTTTTTTTGACTCTCCTAGAAATGTGCCAGATGTGTCCAACGTTTCTTTAAAACAAAAAGAGAAAAGAATGTATCTTCTTACTGGGCTATCATTACATATAGATTATAGGTAAAATAATAAATATCCTCCTACATCCCCATCCCATTTTTTACATATTCGAACGCTTTTTAAGGTATAAAGTAGTTCATTGTTTATATAAACTATTGTTACGCATCTTTTATATACCAAGTCATAATCTAATTTTCCTGTCAAATCCAATACAAGGAAATCAGATAACCAGATGATTCACCCGTGTCTTCCCACTTTATATTCTCTGATGTTTATATGTTGTGTCTTTGACCATATTTAATTCCAAAACAGATCACATCATGTATATCATTCCTGAATTTTAAGTGCCAACTGACCACATTATTATCGTAGCTAAACTAATTCAATTGTGTGTGACTTTGTTAATCTACTTATTGGTCTACAATTACAAAATTCACCCTATATATCTACATTTTAACTCATTAAACAACTATTTTATCACTTAAATAGCTTAAAAGTGTCGTTTGAATGACTGATTCTAATTTTTAAACCTCACAATTGAATTCATGCAAACATCGAATGACACATTGCGATGCCTAAAATTTTTGCTTCTGACGTTACATTTTCTGGTAATTATTTTTGTTTCATTGATAATTCCAATAAACTGTTCATTTGATGAATGTTATGTACTAATGGTTTGTGTCCATTGATCCTATCACTTGTAGATACACAAACTTTTTACTGACTATCGATTACTTTCTATAACCGTGACATTATCAACACAACAGACTGATTTATATTATCATAACGTACCAAACTGATCTTCTTTGTCCTTTTCACAAAACTGCCAGGTGTGATCAGACCGCCTTTTCAAAGACAATAGATTGAAGACATTCAGAGTTCACTTCTAAAATGAGATGAGATAATAGGATATTCTTAACAGTAGACCAGCTTGTTTCCAACAATGGTTAAACGATGTAATCAAGGTATATCCGTCCGAGCTTTAACCAGACAAAAATTATCACAATCACAATTTAAAGAAAATTGTTACACAGTAAATTGCAGCACAATGTCTGACGGTGAAACCTCTCATTGTCATGTCAACGGACATTATAGACTTCCTTTTGTTTTAAGAGGAATTTACTCATTCACAATATCCAGACCCAAAAATATACATGTAATTACCATGCCAACTTGACGTATTTGATTTCCACTATTTAATAAACTAAATTGGATTACGAAATGAATGTTATTGACAAATGGTCTGTACCCACTTATCCTATCACTTGTAGATATACATTGTATACAGCTACAAAAATTATACTTTGTGTAAGTTGATGTAACTTAAAGTATTGTCATGTAAATTGCAATTCAACAACGCTTTGGTTTACAAAAATAGAATTCAAATATAAGCCAGAGTCTTTAACACGTTTTTGAACAGTGAATCTGATTTGGAAACCACTATAACGACACTCATATTTGATGTCCATATGGGTTGACGAAAAGTTTACCGTGACACTATCAACACAAGAACAACCAAGCTAATTTCTATTACCAACATTTACAAAAGTGATCCACTTTGCCACTTTGACAAAACTGTCAGGTGTGATCAGCCCTCCTGAGACAACAGATTGAAGATATTCAGAGTTGCCATCTAATATTAGATGTATGATAAGATATTCTTAACGTTAGACCAGCTGATTTCAACAATGGTAATCGATGACTTTATAGACTTCCTTAAAATATAAGAGGAATCAGAATATTCAGAATATCAAGACACGAAAAATATGCATGCATTTAGCAGGCTGCCATGCCAGGAAATACCCGTATTCAACTGATGTATTTTATTCGAATTGTAAATGGCGAATTGATTTACAAATTATAAATGATGATAATATTTTGAAACTCCCATGCATAACTGAAACCAATATGTACAAATTATGTTTTTGATATTGCTAACCCATGTTTTATGATCATTTTCGTCAAGTCTTTTTAACAAAAGATAACATTGTTTTGGGTACCTGTTTTCATTCATACATAATAGTTTACACCAGAATTTTATACATCTACAAATTGTTTTTAAAAAAATAGTGTATGATATAAAAGGACGTCGAGCGTTAAGTTTAAACTTTTTATTAATGAAGCAAAGTTACCGACTGTTGAAGAAATTCAGCTGACAATTACAGGTGCATTACGCTCGCTACATGTTGCCGTATCGGTATGACACTACATCATGAGGATGAATATACACCTTTCACTCCTAACGGCCTTGTCATAACAGTGCACCACATACAAAACCACTTCTGGGAAGCTTTTTTAAGCTTTTGTACCTTAAATTGTTGACATTTTTAGAGTCAATTTTTGACAACGAAATTTACTGAAGTCGATCACTTTATCAAATAAAATGACAGCCTCATCTCTCAATAACAGTCATTTGCCTAAATAGGATTTAATTGATCAATTTATCTCATTCCAAAAAGTTAAGCCAGATGTGACCGGTACTCAATCTTATGTTTTTTGTCATGTAGGATAATGAAATTCTGCAGGTTCATTCGAACAATGAATGTTATTGTATGAAGGAGAGAAAAATTAACAATGTTGTATTTCAATGTAAAGTCATCCAACAGTTGCATAAGAATCTGGTTTAAAACACCTGTGTTCATCTTAACCCTTGTCTTGTCCTGACTGACAGTAATTGACAAGGGCTTACCCTCCACCAGCACCAGAAGGGAAATTATGAGTTAAGATATTAAAACAGTGACTCATAGTGATTCCCCAATTAACTACACTAGAATGGGGATTCAACACTGCCGCAGATCGAAAATCTGTATTTTAAAAAATCTATATAAAAATGTCACTTCGTATATCTTCTGGACCATGGTTTGTATTCTGGTTGTCCTATTCTAAATACTTCTTCTTCATGAAATTGCTTCAGTACCCATATATTATTTGAATTTATTACCCATATGGTTAATCATAAGCGGTGACATATTTTCAATATGAGCACATGTGCACATATCACTTTTGCCTCGCAACGATTGTTTCAGAGCGAGTTACCGTATTACCTCGTCTGTGACGTCATAAAACCATTTTTCGTGACGTCACTGTACCGGCCCGCTGAAAGGAAGCAGGCCGTATTCCGTGTGTTTAAAATGAAATTGAATTGGCAATAAAGAAATTATAACCCTCGGAAGTGTTTCATATGACTTTTACGAAACTCGTGCGAATTTGTGTAAAACCCTCGCTCTCGCTCGGGTAATACAAAAATTCACACTCGTTTCGTAAGAGTCATATGACACACTTACTCGGGTATTAATCTCTATATATGACAAATCTGCCAAAAGGTGGATTTTCAGTTTTATCTTTTGTATACGATGCCATAGGGGAAAATATCGCTTTTTCATTGTGACGTACGTCACGTTATAAAAAATGTTTTGACGTCACAGTTCGCCAATGATTTCGTTCATGTTGTTAATGTTGAATTGTTTGCGTTGATTGTGCGTAAAAACAATTTAAAAAGAAAAAACATAGAATTGTCTTCACATGTATTCCTTTCACTTTGATTTTGTGATTTATCACATCTACCATATGATTATATGTGTAGTAGAAGATACTTGCCATTTAATATTTGTCTTATCAATTGAGTTAATGATTTCGCATGAAACGAGCAAAAACTAATTTGATACCAAATCCGTCACGAGTTAATAACTGCCCACATAAATCAAGAATAACTTCCGATATAGTGCTGGAATTTAAATTCCGCGACTTGGCAGCCATTGTGACGGCTATGTCAACATTGTGACATCACAAGTATACATTATTGTGACGTCATACGTACAATGATATTGCACTAGTTTAATATCGCCGTATACATTCTACACTACAGTATTTTTAATGGGTAATAAATAATGATATATAGTATCAAGACATTTTTTCAAATATGCGGATATCTTGCAGATATTGGAAAGTATCTTTTTCAAAGGATCATTCTGATGGATGTAACAATATGCATCTGAAAACTTTCCTTTATCTTGTATAATGTGGGTTAAGAGTTACGAGGTACACTTGTGATAAATAATGTGATGAACGTTGATTATAAACAGTTGTTAGTGGCAAACGCTGTATAGCTTTAGCCAAGACAGTTTTCGAAGTTCTCTTAAAACCATTGGCAAAGCTACAAAGAAATGAAAAAAATTAAAACGCATCACTCTTCTTCTAACTCAACCTTGATGATGACCGTTACATGGAACCAATATCATCTGCACTGTTTACTGTAAAACTGACTTTTCATTCTCTGTGGCTCCTTCAAATAATCAACGACGAAATATCATATTTCACAAAGAGTATATTTTTGGCACCTGTGAGTGATGTAACATTTTGTCATCCGACTTTTTCTGATAGCATGTGATCCTACGAACAGTAAGAAGATGAACAAAAAGTTAATAAATCAAGGGTGTCAAAGTCACAGCAGCATCTGACATTTGTAATATTATATTTTTGCTCAGGTTTCTATTCAATCAAAACCTTTTCAAAGATCAAACACATGAATGACAGAAGATAAAATCACCAGCTCCTGCTTTTTATAAAAACTGTCATCTCATGACATTCTGTTTATAGAAGTCCACTATTCCAAAGTTAAATATTTATAAAGCATTGCAAGATTGCTTCGTAGAAAGCATAAGAAGTTAGTGTGCTCCGCCATTTCGATCAAACTTGCGACTTTAATCCTTTCTATTGTTATTAAAAACTGTTGAATAATTAATACTTTTCAACATCTTACTTTTGGATAATGCACAATATATGACGTTTGAAGTAGTAGGGTAGGGTCTGTGGGCATATAAGTCTTTCTTACGCTTTTTCACGCCCCTGTGACCTCAACAACTCACGAAGTGCCACTTTAATATTTCTTTGCTCATTATTAAAAAGCGGACTTATTTTAAAATCATATTCTAATTGTTACGTAGCACTTTGAATCCCTTGAGTACTTTGCAATGCATACAATCTCTCCTTCTGTATATACTAATATGAAGGTTGATATATAACAAACATTTCTTTGGTTAAGCATGACATTTTCAAGGAGATGTATATTTGAATGAACGAAGAGAGTTATGGCGATACATAATTATTGGAATGTCACGACATGTCCTTTTATATTTGCGGTATTAACATTTTTACACAATGTAAGTATTGCCAACGAATGCTTTAATAATGATATGACAGTGTGCATCGTTGCTAGGATACAGTTCAGGTCTATTCAAGACTTTAAGAATCTACTTTATGAAATAATTGTAACATTCTAATCTATTTGAATTCAAAATGGATATGAATGACTCATAGATAATCACATCTTCCTTAAAGGTCATTTCGTTTTAGGCATTAGTCTACTATGACTTAAAAATTGAAAAACGGCTTTATAATTGTAAGACTGGGATATCTACAACAGTAGCTTCCTTGCTAACTGGCCGGCATTCACCACTACACATATAATTTGACTCACCAGGTTTACCTGAAAACACTACACTATTAATTGAAAAAGTAGGGTAAGTATGTTATGGTAGAATCATTTAAAATATTCTTAAGGGATAGTTATATCGTTTACACAGCGTATCCTTGACATATATTATTATTATTATCATCATATATATATAGTAATGCTTGTTTTGATAAACAATAGATATATATTTCGAAAGACGAACAAATTAATATAGTGACAAGAAACGGAAGTAGATAATTCTATTTAATATTCACCAACAGTATTACACATATATAGAACATCATTGTAGTTCATTTTTTCGTTTGTATCGAACGAGAAGATGTCACAAAGAGCAAAGAAACAACGAGTTCGTAGAACGAGCTCTGAAAATAGAACGCATCGCCGAACGCAATCGTGGTAGGACAGTGCGCGTGTTGCATGACGTGGTCGTGCACTGGTGTGTATAAAAGCTAGGTATGCGAGGATCAGAGTGTCTGAGCAATGAATTGCTGGCGAGTGACCAAAGTGCATGGGCTGTTGTGAGCCGTAAGTATTGATAATAGTATGACCTTCATTGTTAAAAATGGTGTTTGAAATGTTTACAATTGAATGAATTTGTATTTTTATTTGCATGTCATGAAATAATGTTGTCATTATTCAGAATCATTGTTACATTAACATGTCAAACTATACATCGTCAATGTGTTTGAAAAAAGGATATTTGTCACTTGGAAATGTTAGTTCGAGTGAAATGTAATTTTCAATGAGAATGATATTGTTTTGTAGTGGAGAACTTGGGGACGAGGTAGTCGGGACACAATGGTGCATGGACAGACGCCATAGGACCGGCCCCTTAGACTACGTTCGTTGACTCTTGCTTCGTGATGACGTCATAAGGACTGATGTGACGTCATCGTTCAGATATGACTGGCTGATGGTGGCATGTGGGAAATCTGGCTATGGGACACATGATAGATCGGGTGTTTGGATCTTACATCGGTCCAGTGTAGGGACGTATCATGTCAAGTGATTGGCTTGAGCTTCATTCTTCGTGTGTGACGACTTATAAATGATGAGATATCGCGTGTCTTACGGACCCATGAACTGTCATTCAAGTGTTTTGACCGCATTGGTTCACGGAACTTTCATCTTGATGTGTTGATTTTGTGAACTATATTGAATGTAATTGTTTATTGTATTGTTGATTTTATTGCTTGAACCAGTGTGTCTGTATATGGTTGCATATTACATGTGGGTAGTGTGAAGTTATGTGATGTCTGTTTTGCATATGTGATTGATGTAGAACATGAATGCTAATGAGTGCACGCAGTAGCGTAGGTCTGAGAATGTATGAGGGGGATCTGCACGTGATTTATGGTATCGGGAACGCAAGGTGATTGTTTATATGGGTGATTTTGATGTTTGAGGGTGTTTGAAAGCGTCGCGAGATATTTGTTTGAATGTTTATCGTTGTAATAAATAGTTTCGTTAAAATTCAAATCTTTCTTCATTCATTGATAGATTTGTCCGTGACAACGAGTTGTATCTTTGCTCTTTGTGACATCTACGAGTTCAATACAAACGAAAACATGCACTAGAATGACGTTATATATTTATTACATACCCTTTTTTCGTTTAATTTACTTAAAATAAAGCCGAACACGGAAGAGTGTTTACGTGTTGTCTTGATCTAAAGAAATTACGTCATCATATTCCTCCACTTATGACGTCACATGGCAATACGTGCATGTGACTTACATGTATATCAACATTTCATTCGAATACAATATAAACCTTCATAACTTGAAACATTTGTTGACCCTCGGCAAAGTTCGTTCACAACATATTCAAACGTGAACGTGTGAACACGGAGAGATGACGTTACAGAACAGTTCAACGAGAGGAAATGACAGTACTCCTTCAGAATCTGAATCACTATCAATGATGGCACGTCTACGTTTTGGAGGGACATTCATTTAATTTGTTTGTGAGTAAAAGTTGAAGTTATTATGCGTTTGTTTGCATTATTGATATGGGGTTTCCCCTGACCTAAATTCTAATAATAGCTGACATGACACCTCTCTCGCTGAGAAAGTAGTTCCGTGAGAAGTGCAATACGGAGTGCAATACGGATTGCATTTCATTACGTATTACTACCGTAAGATTACATGGGTATGTAATAAACTTATACACAATATACACTTCACAAATATACCATAACCTTGTTAGTGATTAGACACTGAACGTTCTCACACAAGTTAACAAAAACAATGCCATGTTATTGTTAATTTTCATCTTATTTAGTATTGTCTCTCACATCCGCTAACTCTCTATTAACAAGGGTGACTGTAACACACTTTCTCAGGCAGCAAAGACTGTAATTAGAATTTTGATCATGTCAAGTGCAACCGTCAGGCCTTTGTTGATCCTCCCATTAAATCATCCAGACAGGAAAACTGTCACAACCACAGATAACAGGAGATTTTAAAACAGTTGTTCGGGAAGTTAATCAGACGCACTGCCTGAATATAAAACATATCAAATTGCCGATTCATACAATTTGGTGTGGAATCTTCAAAAGGACGATAGAACCTATAACTCGCTAAATGTACTAATCCATAAGGTGTCAGTGCCCATGCCCATTAAACAGTCAGATGCTTGCTATAAAATCAAATATGAATGGCTGGAAGACAGTCTTAAAGATCACCCGACACGATCATTATTGGGTAGTATAGAATGACACATCATTGTTCTCACTTACTAGAAATCAATACATTCTTGTAATGCTGTAACTGGTAGTCTTATGAAATCCCAAACAGGCAGTTAGTCTTCTAAATGAACAATGTTTTTCACCTTAGAATACTTACTTAAACAGCATTTGACCAAGATATGAAAGAATAAATGCGAGTCTTTCAACATAATAATTTGAGTTAGGGTTTAAGATTTTTTTTTCTCATAAAATCAAAGTTATAAGCCAAAAATTCACAAACCCTTGCCCCTTAACAATCCGTTAATAATCATCAATCAAAAAGTAAAGTACTTGCCAGAAAAGTCTTCTTTTCTTACACATGAGATCAAAGCAATTTAGGCCTTTTCAGGTCTTATTTTCTAACAAGTAATTATTATCATTGAGAAAGAAGACTTTCTGTTAATACACATTTCTATTTCACCTTTTAACTTTTACAAATATTCAATTCCCCAATATCCTCAAATCAAATGAAACTTGATGTTACTAATATTGAAATGAAAACAAATAATTCAAAGCTAAGTATTTTTCAATCATTGATGTATCTAAGGTCTGTATTGACAATTTGTAATATGTATCAAAATATTCAAGCTTCTGGGAAAACAACTGATAACATCTCGCTGAACTGATGTTTCAGTGATGAATACTCGAGGCAAAATCTTGTGGAATTGCATACAGGAATTTTCATGGTATCGTTTAAAGAACATTATTTCCAGGAGATATATGTAATCATGCCCTGGTAAACAAGCGTTAGAATATGCTAAGGTGACATCAAATAGCAACGATTCCCATTCCATATAACTAATCACAATGTTCCGAAATAAACAAAATGTTTTTCCTCTAACAGATCTTGATAAAGCTTCAGAAGACATGTCATTGTGACTTCAGCCTTAGAAACTAACACCTATTTCGATGACAAAAATCTTATTTCTTATGTGAATAAAAGGTGAATGAGTTAACTATACCTTGTCCAATCGATAAAGTTGAATACATTAATTATGGGTAATTGAGTTCCTAACTTTTAAGCCCATTTATGAATAATGAAGATACAACCATACACTTAACAATACATCTCTGGCAAAGGGGTAACTTCGATGAAATAACAACAATGGAGACATTCTAAATTAAGTATTCAACCAAAACACGGAGTGTACATGTACCTAACAAAAATGACATCCCAAAAGATACGGTAACGCTCCGTACACATGTGGCTAAGGCGTAGGAACACGTCAATGAGTCATACATTGCCACTTAAACAAGAGGAATTCAAACTTTACAAATTACGTTTGAAATAGAAACTAGAAAATTAATGGTTTCAACTGTTAGAGCTACGTCATTTTAAACAAATTGGTATGGAAATGATAGTTTCAAGCAACAGTTGGTACACTTGTTTTCACTTGTATCAGAGAACTTTGTCTGAGAGTGCGTGGAATAACCTGTATCAAAATAAATCTAGTCTTCATATCAAAACTACTCTATTCAAACAAATACAATAATATTCATGTTTCACATTTTCAGCATATATTTTTGACGTTATTGTGACTAATATATATATATATATCAAATGTTGCATTTCATCTGTCAAGAAACGGTAATGACCAATGACCATAAAACATGTAACATACAATCTTTTATTAAACACATCTTGTAACAATTGTGTGTTCTTTTATTCTATGCATATAGTCTATTCATGCCATGATATGTTTGTAACAAAAGGATTAGCTTTGACATATACATAACACCATCATAGAAGGTTTAGGTTTAGGTTTTTAGAAGTGATAAAAATAAGGACAAAATTTATTGGATGAACGACTTTATTGTGAAATCAACGTTATGATACATAAAAAACATCTTTACTTAATCAATTCATGAAAGACAGTATAATGCGGAAACAATGAGTCTGTCTGTTACATTCAGAACAGCAAGGTTCAACATCACTCTGATGAAGAACATGATATAACCCCTGTTTCACTTTTATGTTGCTTTGAGGCCTTGGCAATTAAGTGGTTGATTTGCTGCTTACATTTCTGTGAAAGTCATGCCCGTTTCTTATCAAATCGATAGCAACAGCACTTGCCGATATATTATTCTTTCTGATTGTTATTCTTTTTCTAACTTCTATAAGCGTCTTTAGGTTAAATTGCGATGAGTATCTGCATGGAAATAACGTTATTACTAATCAATAAATATCATCATCCGGCACTAGAAATTAGCACTGTGTTTTTGCTGCTATTGCTCAATTGAAAGACCGACTCGCTTTATGAATAATACCCAACATGGATTCAAATTCAAATTCAACCATCTGTCTGAAGTCTGAATTGCTCTTTGAACTAGTTTTTTCTATCTCAATTTCAAAACATACTTTATTGTTTATATAAAGTCTTTGACAATTAAAGATATAACAAACCTGCATCCATTCTATTAAATCATCGAGTGTCAATTATTGTTGCGGTACGTCAAAAGAGTTTTTATAATCAAAGGGCAAATTGTCATAGTTTTTCTCCATGTTTATTTTCCAAATATATCAAATTAAATGGATATAAGATATCAACAAAAGAACAACTTAATGTCATTTGTAGCTACGAAGGGCACCATGTATAATATCAGAAAATAAACTTCAATGGGGACATTTGGAACAAACGAACACATAGCATTGATATGGCATATAATCTTTTCGGTTCAAGTGTGTAATTATAACAGTTGTAAGTAGATCTATACCTTTGGTATATCTACAGGTGTTCGGCTATCTTACAAATATTATGAATGAATGAAAATATAAGCTCATATAAAGGCGATAGAGTCATAGGCTCGATCTGTTGGTCATTAGGCTATCTACAATTTATTATACAAATGGTTGTTCACCAGTTGGGGGCCACAGAATCACCAAACCTTTATATCATATTTCCTATCAGCTGAGGAATCCGTACACAAGATTTTAATTTCCTAGGCCTATTGTACCTGATGAAGAAGATTAAAATAGCTTTATTGGGCATGGCCTCTGTTGCTCTTAATTATTTTGGGTCCAAGGATAAGAAAATTTTAAAATTATAAACCTCATTATTCACGGAGTCTTTACAGACGATTTCAGATTTCTCTAATCAATGTTTCTGGAGGAAACTCGAACTAGTGAAAACTTTACAGCGATGACCAGCATAAAACGTCCACTTTGGTCAGTTAGAAGAAGGTGCGATCAAACGAGATAATGCCAAACGGATTTTTAGAAATGCAATGTTCTGCTTTAAAAATCCATAACTGATTTTGGTACTGTTAATTGCAATAGTTTCATTTAAATGAACACATTTATTATTTGTTATCTATGATAAGCAAACTAAACTTTGTTTGATTTGAATTTAATCAAGGGATCAATAGAAAATTACCATAATTTTAGATTCTATTACATATTTCATACCATTTGATTTAATGTCAAAAAGCTAAGAAACAGCTTTTCAATTGACCTGTTAAGTAGTGTGGCCACGAAGAGCAAACGTAGGTATTAAGTTTCTGATTTAAGTAACCATCCCAATCGATCTCTCAAGGAATGAAGATATTTGTATGCAGGCCAACAACACCATACACATAAATACAGGCTTTAATCTCCTTAAAGCATCCAGTTTTCTCACTGGACTATGTAACATTTTAGTGGATCAGTTTTATGTGACACGGCTCTCTAGACCTGAATGTTATTTATAGACACTGTAGAATAGTCAATAAGGCTAAGACAATGGATTTCTTGTTTGGTCTCTTGGAATTTATGGTATAATGATTTTAGGCCTTTTCGAGAATAAAAGAACCTTATCTGTTCAAGATAATAAATACGAGAAAAAAAATAATCTTATCTGTACAAGGTAATAAATACGAAACACTGTGTACTATCAATTTTATATTTTAACATTATATTTTTAATTTTTACTGCTTGTATGTCATACATGCCAAAACATATATATCGTAGCTGTCATGTTAAATTTTCTTTTAGATAGCAGTCGGTGTAACGAGCAGGGACATGTCGCTACTTGTACGCCAGTACTATATTTTTCCATATGATTTTAATATACTTTTTAATGTTTTGATAAGCTTGTAATTGATGGCGCAAAAAGACTTTCATTGGAAAAGGTACAAATATCAGTTATTTTCGATGACATGTGCAGTCGTTAGCCGAACATGGAAAAGGAATAAAAGGCATAAAAGAAAATAGACAATTACATTTTTTTTTTCAATATATTAGTTTGGGATCTTTTCTAAGGCACTCCGAAAATAGACTGTTTTGTTTTGTTTCTACATTTAATTGATGCACAATTTTAAAATAACATAACAAATATACAATTTGCAATTCTTACATAGATAATCCATTACCATTAAACTCATATAACTCATTATTTCATATTTGGACAATCCACAACTTCAACTTTCCATGTTTGCAAACGGAATGATAATGAAATGTTGCATGCAGTTTTATAAACAGGAAATGCAAGGTAGTTTATAATCTTACACGATAAAACACGTGCTCCAGAAGGATTAACATTTGGTTGTTAGGGTCATTTTGATATTTGACTCACAGGAACACAAAATCTATATAGTAAAAACCTCTATATTCAAAGAGTCAGTATAAAAGATTTCTGAATGAGAAGTCAAAATAGTGAAAAATTTAAAGACGGTTCGTTAGACGGACATATGCCCAATGGGTCTTTAGAAATCAAATCACAAATAAATTTAAACAAGCCAAGATTTGAAACTTTTCAAACTAAACTTCTCTCGAGCAGCATCTGAAATAATTAAACCATCGATCTTTATCTATATATGATGAAAATTGCCGTGAAAGGTAAGCTGGAAACGAATACGAAATGTTTATGCATTCCAAATGTCACGTTCTTTAGCACAAGGTGTAAAGTCAATGCATTTATAGCAAAACATGACAGTTACATAGCATAATGTTTCTATAACAATGAATTATCGATTATCAATTCTTATTGAGCAAACACTAATTGATCAATATATTTTGTATTTGAGTCTGAAAGTGGTAATTGGTGATAAAGATCGGGTTGTGTACGTTTTTTTCTAACGTTCAGTTTGTCTCGAAAACACGATGGCTATATAGACTTAAAATGAAACACGCATATTGTAAGATCTTGCTTTCTATTGATAAGTTTCCATTATATCCCAATTTGGTTTAGTCACATTTTATATAACGTCACATACCTTACAAATCTTTATTCTATTATAACCTGCATAAAACGGTAATTTTGGTCAGTTAAAAGCAGCCGAGATAAGACGAGATATTTTCCAAACGGTTTTCTATGAATGCAACTTTCCAAACTTGTGAAATCCTTAATCAATTCCGATCTGTTTAATTGCAATAGTTACATTTTAATGAAAAGAATATAATTTGTTATCGATTAGTAGCAACATTGCTTGAATTTTTATGATTTTAATTTAATCGATGTAGTATTTCTATTTCTTCATTCACTACATTACATGATGATTCACAAACTAAGTGCTCACTCTGTAAAGTCATTGAAGATGAAGTTCATATGATATTTTCTTTCCAATTTTAAAAGAACTACGTCAATACTTACAACCTATCATTTAATCCAAGTTAAAGAATCTAACCAGTGTTAAAATGCTCCTCAATGATAAAAACTATGTCACTCCAAATGTCAGTTGCCAAATATGTTTACAATGTTTTTAAGATCCGTGGAGAAGAACTGTAATCACGATCTTTGTATCCGCATGCACATTATTTACAACTATGTACTTTGGGCCAGCTGACCTTGAATTCACTAAATAAAGCTATTCTTAAACATTCACTACGATGTCGTCTTATTGACCTTTCTGTAATATAACTCTAGACAGCCATGTTACATAATTGATCCACTGAAATGTAACATAGTTCAGAGAGAAAACATTTCCTACTCAGACGCTTTAAAGAGATTAAAGTCTGTATTTATGTTAATGGTTTTGTAACCCTGCATACAAATGACTTCATTCCTTTAAAAATTGATTGAAATGGTTACTTATATCAGAAACTCAATACCTACTTTTAAGATAAATTTACTCATCATGACTAAGTTGCTAAACAGGTCAATTGAAATGCTTCTCAGAATTATGCTCTAAGTAAGCCTTTTCACATTCAACTTTGTTATATATTGTTATGAGTATGTGATTGTTTATGAGTTTAACATTGTATAACATTGTTGTATCGATTAGTGGGTCACACTTGCACTTGTGTTGATAGTCTTAGCTGGCAGTGTCTAGAATCATCTATTCTAGAATGTTCTATCTATTTCTTTATTGTTTGATTTAGACACTTCTGATTGGAGTTTGTCATGGAACTTTAAAGAACATTCTGGAAGGTATCTAACCTATATATTTAGGCTGGCATTAGAACTCGTACTCATCTTGCTTCTTACAATCAACTTTGCGATCATCTGCGTGCCACTGTTTTTGGATACCTTTAAAAGCCGAATTCACCTATCTCCTATCAAGACCCACTGACTGTTTTCTACACTCATCAACTGTGGGATTCTTAAGGACTGGTCAATATATTAATTTAGCTAATTAGTGTGACTCATTTGATATTGTATTATAGTTTGTATTAGCTTGATATCGTAACCTTAAACACTTTGTTTATTATTTGATTGATTTAATTTTAATTTATATAAAATTGTCTTGTTATATTTTGCTGGTTTGACTGGGGACATTTTCCTATTCCAAATTCATTCGTAACAATATGCGTTTTGTTAAAATAATGGAATTCTTTACATAATTACTGATTATCTTTTCTGAGAATACACGCTATTGAAATCTTTTTCAGACATCAATAACCTTTAATTTCAATCCTGGCCTGACCATTTTAATACAAACAGTTTAGATTGCTTAGTTAAACAACTCCATTTTATCATCATGCAGCATTGTTGTCAAACGGTAAATGATTTACACTCTATGCATGTCAATCAAGTAGATCAGAGAGGATGCCAAATCATGCCATGAATCACATACTATGTCATATAACGTTGTCCAGTTGTAGCACACCTTCTGGGGAAACACTTGCAGCCATATCATCAATTTAAATTAAATGTGTTTGAATATTGTATATGGAGTAAGATGGTTGCTTACAAATATCATCATTCACATTTCACATCAGTTCACATTTTTAGAAACTTTTCAAGCTGAACAATCCACTTACTTATAGATGACCAACCACATTTACAGATCAATTCAATATAATCATATTTTTAGGCAACCTTTAATGTATATATTTCAATGTATTCAATCCACGACCTTTACACACAAATGTGGTAACCGTATCAATATAACTAATTACTTCATAAGTGAGCAATCCAAAAATTCACCATTTGAGTTTGAAAACGAAATATAACTGAAATGTTTCACGCATTTTTATAGACAGGAAAACAAAGGGAGAATATTACATGAAATGATAAAACAAAAGCTCTAACGGGGTTAACATTTGATTTTGTTGGTCGTTTTGAAATTTAACTTTATTGAAATTGTAAAATTGTTTCATAAAGTTCGATTTTTCTTATAAATGATTCCATCAATCAAATCAATCAGACTACCATAATCAAATCAACAAATATCAGCTGATCCTTTATCCATGTGAACAGATCTCTTTTCCCCTCATCATGAAAGTAAAATTATTTCAATGCCAAGAAAAAGATGGAGGAGAAAATTCCTATTCAAAGGGATATCGATGTAAGATTAACGATCTTGTTTTTAAAATTACGTATTCATCTTTTGCAGCGAGGCTGAACCCTGTCTCGTGAGAATTGGTCTAATTCCATTTAACTGACATTAGAAGATCGCTGTGTCCAAGGCAAAGGAAAATTTAGAATCTTCGATGTCTGACATATCCGATATGTCAAATGTTATTCTGTCTGATTGAGTATATAAAGATTGATTCGAAATGGAATTTTCTTTTCTTTAGTACCTGAGATATGACCAATTAAATGTATGATATTTAGGAAAGTATTTTAAATGACACCATTTGTTATTGTCATGGAGTTTTCTATATGACTATTTCTTATTTCTAACACTTTGTTCCTAAGATATCAAATCAATTCGTCTTGTCGGAGGTGGTGAGTTAAAGATATATAAACTACTTTGAATTAAACTAGTCAAGATTTCAAACTCTTAAAACTAATTTACTCTCACATAACATCTGAAATAATCAAACCATCTTAATTAATGTACATATGTAAATTGTCGTGAAAGGAAAGCTAGGAACGAATACGAAGTGTATATATATTCTACATACCATGCACATTAATTCGCACAGCACGATCTATCACGTCGAATGGTTATTTGTAACAATATTTTCTATAGAATTCTTCAACAGTTCGTCCAAATCATAAGATATTCCCCATTATTAAGAGAGGTTAAGTTGTGAGATAATTACAATCCAAGTAAGTTTGAAAAAAAAAGAACAAGAGAGACGACAGACAGTCAGGAAAAACTTAAAATGTCGTGTGTGAACTTCTTACATGATTGTGCACCTGTTATTGACAAAAACTAATTGCAGTTGTAATCGGTATCGAATGATATTTTTTTAGTAATCTCAGTACATTGAAATCATAACTGTGTTGTCAAAGGTTACGCAGATAAAATATATCACAAGGGCCAAGTGGTCAAGTCGACAATTTTACAGCTTTATAGTTTTAAAAAAGTTGAGATCAGTTGATATGCAAATTTCACTCATATGCTTGGATTATTTGCCACGTCAACATCGTAAATACAAAATAGAATAAATAAAACCAATCACTACAATTTAATCAAATTCAACAAATTTCAATACTGTTGATATGACAATGCCCTATTTATCTATTTATCTATGTATTTACATTGAGGTACATTGAGTGTAAATCCGGGAACATCACCCACACACACCAAGTCGGGAAAAAGTGTGCGAGAACGGTGCTCCAAAATACAACCGGAAGTTTAGTGGCATGTAAGCATGTGTTGTTGCAGACCGGTGTGACATGGGGAATTTTGAGCCGTAAGTTCTATTTGAATTAGTATTTTTAGAAAATATAACTGTAATTATGTTCCTAATTGTTTCTTTAAACATGTAAGGGAAGTGTACTAACATGGTAAACTGTAAAAGTGTTGTTTTTGTAGAGTGGGAATTGCCTGACTCATTGAGTCTGGTTTTGTAATGATTTTTGACATGTATGTTTGAAAGAATGTCAAGTTTATTGCTATGCAGTTAGTGCATTAATTTTAACACATTGCTTCAGTGCTGGGTATCAGGTAGGAGACGCCTACTGCCCTGTTGTGAGTGTGAGATGTGTTTTGCTGTTCAGGGTGCATCGGATGTGTTACTGAGGTTGTGAACAGTGGCCAGACTTGTACATATTGGGGTTGTTGGAGTTGTGTCCAACAATGACGTAAACCAAGAGTTTGTATGAACTTTACGTCACTTTGTGGGAGATTCGGCTTCCAGACACATTCACTTAACAATGTGCTTGAGATGTAAACCATCAAGAACTGGTCTTGAAGTATATTATATTTATTGACTGTATTAAACAGTATTCCATATCAAGAATTTGACTTGTTTAAGTGGCAAAACATTCCACTGTATTCTATCTTTCTATATTAGTAAGTATCAGCAGTGTCATATGTAGCAGTGAATATTTAATGTCATAACTGCCTGGGTCCAAGTGGATATTGATGTAACAGTTCTGTTAATGTATAAATAAGATATCTACTGTTAAACATTTTTGACAGTCAAGAGGTTGGTTGGTTATAACATATTGTATGTCGTAAACAGAATTTCAATTAGTACAAACCATGGTTTGATAGGTACATTTTATTTTATGGTATTATACATTATCAGGTTGTGAAACTTCAAACTAAACGGGTATTGATATTTTGGGCAAACAATTGTGCCGAAATTTTACACTAAATTTCAGGTGCTCACCTAAAAGGGTGAAATTACTTGTGTAGTTGTTTTGGACAGTATTGTATACTGTATTGTCATCAAGGGTTCTGATATATAGATATTTTGTACACTATATTCTTTGGTTTCATATTTTTGGTATATAAATTTATTTGTTGAACACATGTGTTTTGTTATTAATCAGTCGAAATGTGACATTGAGCATATTCCAATGGACCTTGAATCAGTTCTTAATTAAATCAGAGTACAGTGACAATTAAGTTCTACCTACAATATTCAAATGATACCTATCTCGTCACATCTTTCAGTAACAATTTCAATAGTTTTTAAAAAAAAGTAATCTTTAGGTATCAAGCATATAAAAGAATGATTGTTCTAATCTTTCTAAAATTACCTTAGGGAGTCATTAATTTTATTGAGTACGTAGTTATACGGTTCTGCCTTCAACAAATCGTATTATTGTCAAACTTTTATACAATTTATTCATGACATCGATAGATTAATCATTCTAAACTTTTGAACATGAAAATACCTTTGTGGATTTTTTTTGTAAACTAATTGATTATTACTTGAATATTTACAAATTCACATTCTTAGTGGCTTTACACATTATATCCAATCATTGAGCCAAGAAAACGAATATAAAATGTTGGTTCTGAACAGACCTAATTATGATCTGAGAGCGCAATGGAAAACTTTCTTTTTTTATTTAACTATACAATCAGCCAATGGTTTGAGAATCAATGTGTTTTGTGCTCAGAAACATGACAAGTACATGAATTAATGGCAATTAAGATATTGAATATGTTTTATATTTCAATAAGCATATTCTGTACGACACAAATCGTAAGTATTTGTCTCTAAATTGTTTAATTACCTTTGATGCTCAAATACGATGAAATATGAATGAATGATTTTGATATAACCCATAGGTGCCTGATAACGAACCAAAGTTCAATGCAGCTATGTCAACTCATTGATCCCGAAAGTGCAAACAAAAGAAAACATTTCCTATGAGATTGATTATGGATTATCATGTCGAAAAAGTAAGATGTTTTGCTACTGCATGCGGATGCCAACATTACTTCTAAAATCGATTGGAATATTCAAATCCCACTGCTCCTCGAAACCTAATTTACCCATCATTTGATTACAAATCAAAGATATAAATCTAATGAACGGTATAAATCTATGCTAAGCTTCACATCTTTCAGGTTGTTTTTAAGATATATTACTTAAGTACATTATTTCTCTTGATTGTTTATTTTCAAATTGTTCAATAGATTTTTTTTTCAATTTTGACATGCATGTATCTTTGTATGTTGATGAAAGAGACAGTAAACAAAGATATAGAACATCAGATTCTAAAATATGTAAGATATATAATTAATTCATTAAAAATGTTACACTATCTGATAATCATTTTCAAAAATTGTTTACATAACTTTAGTTTTATCAAATAAACATGTATATAAGCTACCTATTTTACACATAAGTAATAAATAGCGTTTCGTCAAATGGAAATGTGGTCTTATTGATACAAAAAGGGTATTGAAATCATACTGGACTTAATTGCTTTTACTTATGTATATTTAAGCTTAATTTTAAACTTACTTTTAATACTTCGCCAGTAAACCTATAATGACGTACTGTCTAGTTATTGAGAAATAACATATTTTGCAAAGGCATTCAATATTAGGAAATACTGCTTAACAAATTTTAGTAATAGTTTCGCTCACATTAGAAGATCTTTTTGACGTGAAGACTCTGACTCAATTTTACGAAAACACGCAAACAGCGTTTCGTACAGTTGATCTAAAAATCTATATGTAGTTTGCTTTATCAATTCATATCACACCTTGTTGTTGATTCAACTACACAACGTGTTTTAGTAGTATAGGATAATCTTTATAAACATAATGTTTGAAATAGTTTAAAAATTGGCGTTTCAATCATTCTGCCACTATGACAGACACTATGTAATTGCCTTGTAAA
Organism: Phorcus lineatus; assembly: GCA_921293015.1. Lineage (NCBI taxonomy): Eukaryota > Metazoa > Mollusca > Gastropoda > Trochida > Trochidae > Phorcus > Phorcus lineatus. Next base: position 862,620 of record OV121087.1, on the reverse strand, counting down.
GATTCGTAAATAAAAATCATAATTTTTTCATCCAATCAAATGTATACCCATGTAGCTCGGATCTCAATAAATAGGAGAACTAAGGTTCAAATTTAAATCTTTATCATAAGGATCAGAATACCCAATCAGCAGTTGGAAAAGTCTAAGTCGGAGAGTGAACCTTTTTTTAAAAAAAAAGCTACCTCATTCTGCTAAAATCTTTTAAAATGGACATGAGATAACAGCGAAATGGGAAACAATAAACTTGAATCTGTAGCTAGGAAGAAATGTGTGTATCATATCATCATTAACCTTCTAAACAGAGTTGTTGAAATCACGATACATATTCATGCTAACGAGTATTGTATCATGACATACTTCTGAGGATTTCATGATTACAAAGTGATTTTGTTACACTTGTTTTGGCGAGTTTGATCAGAGAGGAGAGCTTTTAAGGTATGCAGTTGTTTCAAATGAATGCAAAAAATATACATTCATGCCTTGTGACGTTACAATCGATAAGAACAAATAGTTCTAAACTCATATTCCTGTATTCCTTAACTCCATTTTGTCATTGATTCGGTTTTCAACAACTTCCCTTTACATGTCACAGGTTCAGTAATGGCACCTTTCGATATCCTGTAAAACAATGTTATATATTGTGTCTTGTTGTCCACGTGCTTACCTTAGATAATCATCTTTTCTGCAAATAAAATACTGCCACTGGTCTTCCATTAAACCTCTCAGTCCCACGACAAAATTAACGGGTATGGATGACATGTTTTGCAGTGGATACAAGTGTTTTTTTGCATTAATGTCTTATAACTTAGGCGTATGATGAGAGCCTTTTACCAATTTGGGTTTACGTTTACAGTAGCAAATTTCTACATTGCAAACATCGTTAATTTAACTAAGTGTTATTATGTCATAAAATTAGTCTTTCACTTGAATAACACTAGCATGATAGTCACATGTTTAATCTTGTTACTAAACTGTTTATGCCGCTGTAGGCTTTGGATAAGTTGTGTCAAGCTGAACTTATTAACTCTGTCTACAACTGGCTGACAGATTAACAAAGGGACATGGAGTAAGCTACCTTATGCTGTCCTAATTTCTTATCTTATACAAGATCTGTTTATGTGAACCACTTGGTCTGCAAAAGAATAATCAAAAATTTAAAGAAGGGTTAGTTGAAGCGTACTTGAGATTTCCCAAGGGACAACGCCATGTCAGAAAATGAAATTGAGTCCAGGTGTTCTCTCATAATTGGTTTCCTCGAGATCCACAGTGACATGAAGTTCTCTAAAGAATATCCAAAGCTGTTACCGATATATCTGACTATTCATTAACAGAATTGAAATGTTCTTGTAAAAACCTGATACGGTTAATTTGTTATTTCAATTGCATAATGGGACTCCGAGGATAGAATCATTTTTGAAAGAATTACAGATGATAAAGGATAAATGAAGACTTTTTTCGATGCATCAAGAGTATCAGGGCTCAACTTAGTAAGGACTGATATCAAACTTTAATGCTTTGTTGATGAACTTGGTGCAGCTGACTGATAATCAAAGTGAAACACATCTCGACTGTTCATCGATTCAATTGTCTTATTACACTACCACGACATTCTATCTCAGCTATATTCATTCCAATATTTTTTCATTACATAAAGTACGGTAGATCATATGGACGGCAAATCTTATCAACCTTGTATGCCTACGACAGTCTTTATAATTGCAATGGTTTATACAAAAGATACCAAATACATTAATTTATTTATCATTTTATAACATTTAATCTTGTATGTATTTTGTGTGTTTGTAATGTTATATGCACATGATGTACATGATGTAATTGCATTAAGGGGTATGCATTCATATGGTCCGAGACCAAATGCTGCAAAAAAGGAATCTCTACTATATAAGAATATACTCTGCAAATCATAATTATAATGGAAATACGAGACGTCAGTGTGTAATGAATTACAGGCAGACAAACAGATTCTATTGGTATATATGGCCCGGAGACCAATAGTACAATGTGTATCTAAACAGTTTATGTAATAAATAAAAAACAGTCATTGTCTACTAACGAAATAACAAAGACAAACGACTGCAAATATCATCACACATAGCTCTTGACGGAACATTAGATACAAGTCCTATCAATCAAAGAAGCCGACCAATAGGCCACTCACTGTTGGTTGGATCTGCTAGAAATGGAATGGAACATTAGAGTAGAAGGCCAGTTAAAACTTTTTTTTATCTATTTCTGTAGATTGTATCTGTTTCCATTTGACGACAGGTTTCCGTCTTATCCAATATTGTCCTATGTTGGATATGCCATAAACCTGAACATAAGATTCCAAATAAACATTTGAAAAAAAAAAGTCTATTGACATGATAAGTCGTTTTTTTAATACCTGTTTCGTGTTAATCAGGCAAAACTAAAGTTAAAACTCACCAATACATTTCACATTATATTGCATTACACATTATTTCATTTAGTCATTAGTTTCATCATTTAAAATCGAGATTGAAGCTATTGTAAAAAGAATGAAAAGTATGGGATCCTGCTTTTCTTTCCCGTTACTCTCTTATATTACGGTTTATGAATATTTGCTGAATCATTTTCAAATAATTCAAATACATTGATTTATCTCACTATTTGTCCCAAGACTTAAGCTTTTCAACCTTTTATTACTGCAGATAACTGATATAGTCTCAAAATTGCAATAACTTTGACAATTTGCAACCAAATTTGCATTGGGGATTGAACTCTCGACCAGCCGTGCGTAACGAGTGACATTTGCCAATTGGCTCTTTTTATTTCACCATTTAAAGTATAAGTGGCAATGTGGAGATGCGAAAATCAACCCAAGTTATGCAGACACACAGATCTATGTTATCCTATACCAAAGACAAGTTCTTGTTTTTATCAATGGTATGTATTGACTTTCCCAGATTGGTAGCTGGGAAAACACTCTGATGGATCTATTTGAGATAGATAGTAAAATTTGCAAAACTTCAGTTCCTTAAATTGCATTAGCAGTTTAATGTAGACATGCGTCAAGTGCTTGACTTGGATCTCAAATTCATCTTACTCCTATTTCTTGGATTTCATTTCAAAAGGTTCTCTGTGAGAATATTGTCCTAATTAATAAGTAAATATGGATTATCCCCCATCAAGGGCCTCTCACCCTGGCAAATGTCATCTGAGCAAAATCTTTGCATTATAAGGTAGACATGTGACCCGTATATTTACAAATGACACAAACGAAAGTTTTAAGTAACAGTGTGTTTGGGTATATGCATGTTTGTTGTCAAATAAGGATGAATTATAACCATTATTGAGAATTTTTTTTATCTTAAAGAGACCTACTTTAAATGCAACAAGAGACGGCCTTAAAGTACAACAGAGAGGATGTTTAGGTGCCTTTGTTGAAAGAAACACAATTCAAAGTTCACAATAATGAGTCTTGACAATTTACTCTCAACTTTACTTTGAATTTTATAATTCTATTACAAACAAGTTACTAACATCAGTTCGGTCATAAAGGGCTATATTATGTTTTAAGGTGTTTTCAAATAATAATTTCTACCATATTGATCAAGATGATGCCTGATATTCTAAAGATAGTTTAGATATTGTTACAATGAGAATCAACTTTTTTGTGTGAAACATGTAAGGCTGGTAACGGAAATTAATCTAACTAAAAAACCTTTTACTTGTATTTCCTTTAGGGAATAGTGACTTGTTAATGTCATGTTATCTGACACCGCCTAATCTAAGTAGTTAAAAAAAAACACATTGGTACAGAAAGCTTAAACTTTCATCATTGCGACCAGACTTAAATAATAATGTTTCTATCCCCTAATTTTGCAGTTTTCAATTCACCTGGAATTTCTCGACAGAAAGTATATATTAAACATTAGTCTTAGACTAAGTTGACAAATATTTAAAACATGAGTTTTATTAAATCAATTTGCCTTCAAATAAACTGCAACCAACGATAATTTATCACTAAAATATATTTTCAAGCAGTCTCTATTGATACCTTTTTTACAACGATACAAAGATCAGAAACGAATTAATTTTTTCCATTCGTTTGGAAACATCTACTGTTTCTCCAAATCTTTATTCCATCTTAAACTACAAAGGAAGTGTTGATACATGGACTAAATTCATACTTAAAAAATAATTTCATTATTAAGTATCATATACATTCCTAGAGCAATTATTGTTTTTTCTTTCTTTTCTTTCTTATGATCAGTATTTCCTTGCTCTGCTCTTATTCATCCAATTGATGATTGATTGATTGATTTAAAAATAAAAATAAAGTACTAAAAGTGAGTAATTATCATAACCGCCGAGAAGATATCCACGATCTTAAAAGTTGGATACTTACAGGTCATATAACTAGGTGAAATATGGACATATTTCCGTATGAAGTATATTCCGAGAATACAATATAGCTGTGAGGCGTTAAAGATAAAGGAGTAATCTTATTCTTTAATGCTCACAGAAAACGGAAACATCTATTATATTTTTTTAACAAGCCTCCAAGTTAGAATTTTAATACCTAAAGTTTTTACATGATGTATGTTTATGACTGACAAGTTATAGTGTAAAAAACTGGATGAATAGATGATGTTATTAATTGCTCTTTATGTTGATTTTGTGAAATGGGAAATTACAAGTGAATATTATCTCATCAAGACCTATTATCATTCAATATTGGCAGTATGAGTGCAACTTTAGTAGATGTATATATATATGTGATCCACTATATTTTAGTCGATGCTTATGTGCTCGCTTAAAGAATTAAAATTATCAGACGAAAAACGCAACAATACCTTTCAACGCTATTACTATAAAAATGACTAGCATATTATACATGCACACCGTGCATATCACACATATATGTAAACTATTTGAATTTGGCTGAAAAATCCTTATAAACGTAGTTCGATAAAGATTTGATAAAGAGTCTTTCGTGAGTTTGTTTCGTAAGCGCGGATCACATCATAGTTAGCCACTTCCCCCAACATGACGGAACTGTGTGTACAAGTAAGGTATTTCAAATAATTCCTGAACGTATTGTAAAGAAACAATCAACACATATTAAATAAAGAACAATTGGTTTCGTGTAAGCTCTGTCAAAATTTATAACCGGTTGTGTTCCACAACTCAGAAGCCAAATATCAGCAATGCACTCGCGGCTATAACAGGAGGATCCGCTATGAAAAGCTTGCTAAGTAAATCAACAGTTGCAAGCATTGTTCCTCTACAAAATCTAAAAAAATGCTATCATGTCATAAATGGTAATAACCAGAGGCTAACAAAGATTGCACTGAAAGCTTATGTAATGAAGAATTTAAAACATGTGTTTGATCTCGCAAAAAAGAATTTCAAAAATTTATTGTAACCTTAGGTAAAATCTGAAACACAATTTTAAATCACCCTGGGCATGCATTTCTTTGACTTTTTAATCTAATTTCGTAATCAAGTGGTTCTTTCACCCTGAGGTGACAATTTGACTCCAATATATTTGATTTTCAATTCTAACATGATTCATTCCCTTTATTTAATCAAGATACACGTAAAAGTAACTGCTTGAAACCTGTTTAATGTCTAATAAAAAGTCATTTGACAGTATTCATTGTAATAGAATGGATTTGTTGTATTAAAGTAATGTATTCAGAATGTTAGAAATTTAAATGTGAACAAGCAAGAATTGTGGAGTAAGGACATTACATCTTGATGCCATGACTATATTATCACTGTTCATAAGATTATTAACAGATACCAAACATCTGCATAAAATCAACCTGAATTTGACAACAAACAAATAAGCAAATAAATAATAATCCGTCATTCAACTAGAAAATTAATTATTAAAGATTAGTCATGTTCACCTGACATTTACGAATTTTGAACCGACCAATTAAATGAGGGCAGGAAGTCAGCTTTCAACCATTTAAAGACGAACGCCTGATGCATCTTGGTCAATGTCACATGCAAACGTTTACCCTACCCAATTTTGATGATTTACTATTGCACATATGAATAAATATTCCGTCAACAATAGATGCACATAATTGATGCTGATATTATATTTTTCAACACAATACACTGCGATACATTGGTAACATTCGGATAATCGAGGTGCTCAAGAACTGCGAAACCATCGCATTGATCCGCAATTCGAAGCGCTTGGCCACCTCTCTTTTGATTGGCTAATGTTCCCGCCTCCGTGACACGGAAAAGTCCTCTAATTCTCTAGATGTAATAACGGACTTCAGTACGTATTATGTTATCGCTAGTTTTAACTAGATTGATAAAATGTTGACAACAAATCCATAATAAACTTTTAAATGTTCTGTTCTAGCAAATAACAATGAAGTGTCAGACACATTAATGAAATGCTACATTGTTCACCTTTTCATCTGGAATGGAATGACTCAAATGGTTAAATCTCTGCTCTACACTTGCCAATGCTTTAATTTCTTTCATGAGAGATATTTTAATAATAAAGGAAACATACACAATTTTAAAATAGAATTAAAATGACTTCATTTCAGTATGATACATGACTAACTAACAGCTTGTACGAATACGACCCTGTCTAAAGCCACAAAAATTAATTTTTTTTAAATTCAAAAGAGCTATTGTAACATTGGCAGGGACTGAACGACATGCCATGTTGCAAGTTTAAATCTATGCCTTATCCTGTTCATTACTTTCTGAAACATAAATTGCAACCAATATGTAATGAAATAGCATCTTGAACGTGTGTTTGAAATATCTAACATACTACTATTGGACTTCATCGACTACTATATTCGTTACATGCTTTTCACATGTTACCAATTTTCTGAAATTCAACTGTGTGTGTTGACAAAATGTTGCATCAATTTCAGCGCCCATTTGTACTGTAGTCGGTAAGGATGCAGGGACAATTATCTAAAGCTACTATTTTGCAAAATTCTATTATCTAATGACGCCGATTAAAGAAATATAACATTATTCGTCAAGGTCGTTGGAACTTCTTTATTACACAGTGACGACGTTTCGGTATAGATCCTTATACCGTTATCAAGCATATTCCATTGATGCTTGATGATGAGACATTCATTTCTCCAACAATGAACAGTTAGTTAACTTGGGACAACTAGGAGAGAGACAGGGTAATGTGAAGTTAAACTTCTGATCAAAATTATGTGTGCAGATCCCATGTGACTTAAAGCTTTGTGATGTCTTTAACTGTTACAAATTACCGCAACAGCAGGCATGCTGAATTCAATCCATATGTTGATTTTGTCAACATTTACAGCTTAGATGTCCTAACTGAGGAATTTTTTGAGGTCACAAAATCTGACTGACTTAATTTTGTTTCTCCATGAGTTGAAGCGCAGATCGAATTGTAAAATTACAGAAAGGATAATAACGAACATCAACTTTTTAAAGTTTGGAAACGAAATATAAATGAAACATTTTCACGCTATTTTATAGACAGGAAAACAAAGGTAAAATATTAAGTGAAAAGAACTGTGACTAAACATATCTTTAAACAGGATTAATGGTTAACTGTTCTGGTCATTGTGATATTTGAGTTATAATTGTACATCATATTGTACTCGTATTCATTTGCACCAATGTCATATTGCCTAATTTCAATGCTTGGTGTTAAAATAAAAACTTTAAAAACCTCCTGAGATTGTTACATTGTCTTACATAGTCTAATTTTTCTTATTCATGATTCCATCAATCAAATAAATCAACCTACCTAAATCAATTCAACAACTCTCAGCTGATCTCATACCCATGTATCCTCTATTCTCCTCATCATGAAAAATAAAATTATTTCAATAACAAGAAAAGATTAAAGTTAAAATTCCTATTCAAAGAGATATCAGTGGAAGATTAATGAGTTTATGTTTAAAAGTTACTTATTCATCTTGTGCATAGAGGATGAACCCTGTAGCGTGAGAATTTGTTTAGTTCTATTAAACTGATATTGGAAGATCACTGTGTTCTAGGCAAAGGAAGGTTCCCTTAGAATCTCATGACACAAAGACAATGTTCAATGAAATACGTTTGTGCACCTGTTATTGATACAAAAAGACTGCATTTGTAATCTGTGTCGAAAATAAAAGTTTTTTTCTTAATACATTAAAATGGTAACTGTGTTAGCTAAGACTATGCATATTAAAGTCTCACATGGCCCAAATTCTCAAGTTGGCAGTTGCACAACTCTTACACTACAGTTTTACAAAGTTGAGATCAGCTTAAAGCAAATTTTCCTCATAAGCTTGGATTATTCGCCACCTCATGTCCGTTCTTCAGTACGCTGAAAATGAAAGGAACACTTAAATTTAATCAAATTTAACAAACTGAAATAATGTTGATCATGTTGAAAATTTAAACATCTTTCTAAAATATTTGACAACGCCCTGTGTAAAAATCCTTGGGTACAACAAGTTTAATATTCTTTCCATTTTATAAGATCTCTGACTTTAGATATGTTTCATTCATTACTAATGACTGAAAGTGTAATATTGGTTAAGCTTGACTCATCTCCCGAATCCTCTCATTGATACATACAACTCGTATGGGAAACTTAAACGTTTATTTGATTCAGGAAAATAGCCGTGGTAACCATCTAACTTGTACACATTCAGTAAAATTGAAGCAAAAACATCTAAATCATTTCCTGAAGTACTATAAGGATGAGCATGGTACGTGAGATGGCTGTAAAAGTTGCTAACTCTGAATGAAACTGATGATGGGTAAAAGTATATATTTAAGCGTGGGAGCCAATGACCGAGGGGAAACTAAAGTGCCTTTTAGTTGCTAGATATTGTCGCTATACAAATGTTACTATGTATGTACCATGTATGTTTGTGTGAATTTCCAGACGTTACTGACATAACCGTACTTTACAAACAAGGTGCATATTTCTAATGAACTTAAAACAGCATTTAATTCAACTCGAGTAAGATTAATAGCACAATGTAAACCTTCAATGTAAGAACATAGCCAAGTGTTGTTGATGTTTCTGTCATTGTGTCGCCATTTGTGTTTGTATCAAGACTGATTATGATAATGCGCTTTGCTGAGTTGTCATTTGAATTTAAAACATTTTTAGCGACAAAAAACTTGTAGATCCTAATAAAAAGTCAATTTAAAATGATTATTCATTCAGCCTTAATGAGCTTGTTTGGACTTAATGAACCGCGAGAGATCTTCTTCCTCGGGAAATAGGTACATGTATATCATCTGACAAGCTTAACATAGAGACAAAAATAGTGGGTTTTATCTCATTAATACCTTCATTCTATGACATTGAAGCATACAAAAGAGCAGTATCAAGTATTTTTTTTTATTCAAGCGGAATAAAAAATAAGATTGAATAACAAATGTATTAGAAAACTACCATGTAACCTTTTCTTCAATCAAAAGAATACTTTTGTTTTTTACATGTACTTCAATGAATCTACTTTAAATTGTATTTTTATTTCAAAATAAAAACAAGGCGTACATGAATAATATATATATTGATGTAATTAAAACACGTTTTACAATGACTTCTTTTTGATTACATAATATAAATTATATCCAATCAACGGGCCATCAAATCATGTGCTTATGGATGGAGATTAGATGTTTTTAGTGTGTTCCAAACAAGACAAATGTATAACTTGTAGTAATTATGGTATTAAAAATGTTTTTGATTCTAATATGCATAGTCTTCGCCACGACAATCAAAAGCATAATTAGTTTATTTGTTCACCCAAATAATAATAATAACGGATTTTCCTCGATGCTCAAATACGATGAGATATAGTTCTATGAATGATCGCGATTTATAACCCATAGGCGTCTGATATCGAAGCAAAATTCAAAACAGCTATGTCAACTCATTGATCCTAAAAATGCAAAGATAGAAAACATTTCCTGCGGGATTGTTTATGGATGATGATGTCCACATTTAAGTAAGGTGTTATGCCACTGCATACAGATGTCATCATTTCTTCAAAAATCGATTGAGATGCTTTAATCCCACTGCACCTCAAAACCTTATTTGGCCACCAGTTGATGACAAAGCGTATATATACAGTTAATGGATAATATAAATAATTATTAAGCTTTCTCGTTTAATCAAAACAATTTTTAAGGACCATATAGGTGAATATTCTCAACTTTATGATTTCTTTTGATCGCTTTAAAACTTTTTTCAATTCATTAGACTTAAAAAATCTAAAATTAATTTTCAGTCACAAAATACATAATGCAAAATTCCTGATTGATAGTTCTTGTTCTTGTTTCTACGTTATCAAAAAGAAAACTATGTATATTCTATATATTTTATTAACATGAGATGTGATGTCATTTTTAATAAATGACATGAATGGTATTGAAATCAGACAATACTATTTTAGAAAATAAAGCTTTCATGACCTCATCCTGTCTCAGGGTAAGACGTATAGCTGATGCTCCACTGGTAACAGGAAGTCATGACCTTTTTGCTAAATGATATAAGAAATGACTTTGTATTACTTATCAAAAAAGTAGAACTTGATATTTGTTAAGACATAATAACCTTTGCAGAAGCAATCAATATTAGGATACACTATTTATAAAAAGTTGGTTTCTCACATAGTAACCTTTTTGGACATGTGAACATCATTTCCATTAAAAGGAAACAGGCAGAGAATGTTTTTTCAGTTTTATCAAAAAATCTATTTCAAGAGTGCTTAATCGTCCATGTCATACAAGACCCGAAAGGAACGGGTCTGTAAGTGACATTCAGATCAAAAAGGGCATATACAGAATCATTTTATAGATCTCATGAAATATAACACCGAAGACACTTTTATGTTTCTTGCTTTATGGAGGTCAAAGTTCTTGTCAATAAAGGGCTTGATTTGCTTCTTACAAATATCTATGGGTGACATGTTACTTCTCTCGAATCTATAGAAAGTGCCCTTTCTCGTACATCATTCATATTATTACTCGCCAGTTGAAAATACCACCGGTAAAAATATCCATAATGTTATTTCACAATGTGTCATAACATCGCGTGCTAACTGACATCACATGCGTCACAACCGTTAAGCATGACGTCATAATGTTAGCAATGCGGCAGCAAAGGTACTCTCGGCCATTTTCATGATATTTCTCTGATATAAATCAGTGAATGATAGATAAATTACTAAACTCATTTTAGTTTCATAACATTTTTATAAAATTTGAGAATAGTATATGTATCTAACTCACTTTCGTTCGTTATATAACAAACCATTACGTCTTTTCATAAAAATTATAAGTTTTGAAACGGGATCTCGTTTAGTATTCATAGTAGTACGCGATTACAATTATGTTTTACATTGTTTCAAACTGATATTGACACTTTGACTTCAGCTTGCAAGATCCAACAGTCTTTTCATATAATTAAATGTATTGCATGGCACTACAATAAAAATCAATGATTAAGAGAACTGAGATTTATACATGTTTTACAGATAAGAGAAACAAACTTTATTCATTAGAAGGACAGCAAAACTGTCATTTATCGAAAAATCATTTACACTTGGATATAACATCATTTTTTAAAATGGACATTGGCTAACGTGAAGACAGGAAACAACAAACTTAATGATATCTGAAGCTAGAATGGCGTTATTATTATTAATATATTATGAACAAGCTTAGAATGGAACATTTGAAAGTCACAACACATTAAGATAATACTAATAAGGAAGGGTGAAAAAAAGAATCAGAAGAACGATATGGTCGTACATGATTTTATATTTTTCGTTACACTTATTTCGTCGATTCTTATTAGTCTAAACAATTGTTCTCATTGCTCGACGAATGCAGCAGAACGTGTACTTATACACTGAGACATTTGAAATCTAACAATACTTGATGAAACGATTTTTACGTAAGGGCAGTTTATGAAATACACACACACAAACTCCAGTCTAGTGTCATTGACTTTTGTTTTGACAACTTCGCTTTAAGGAGTAATGGCACATTTCCAGATTCTGTTCTTACCAAACAAAGTGAACCACTGGTGTATTGTGTGTCTTGTTGTCCACGTCCTCACCTTAAATAACGTCTTTTATGCAAGGAACATAATACTATTAGGTTTTTCATTTCTACATTGCAATAAGTAGCAAGTATCATCAAGTGTAAGGATGTCAAAAAACAGCCACTCAACTGAATAACACTTGCTTAATAGTCACATGTTTAATATTTTTTTAAAACTATTTTTGCCCCTGTCGACTGACTGAGAGATTAAAAATCATTCTGCTAAATCAGCGTATATGAACCAGCTCTCGTTGTTTCCTAATATCCTGATCTCTTTCAAGCCAAAATCTTAGTATCACTATAATTTATCAGCCAATGAGACGACTCGCATTTAGCAACATCGGCACAGCCCGGATGGAATCCGTTGAATTCAAGCTTGTAGCTTCATGCTTCTTAATTAACGACATTTTATTGGCTGAAAAAATAACAGGTGAGCATAGCCACGAATACCAAGCCGCGAGTCATACGAGGGTTTTGCTTTAAAGGAGATCAGGGAATTAGTAAGGAGCGAGAGCGGATTCATATACGCTGACTTAGCAGGGTGATTTAAAAGGGGATATGGATTAAGCCACCTTCATCTGTCCTAATTCCTATCTTATACAAATGCTGTGTATGTGCTACTTGGTCTGCAAAGAACAATCACAAGTTAAAAGAAGTGTGAGGTGAAGCTTATTTGAGATTCCCCAAGGGACTACACGAGGTCGGCAAATGAAATTGAGTCCAGGTGTTCTCTCATAATTGGTTCCCCCGAGATCAACAGTGATATGTTGTTTTCTAAAATTTCTCCCGAGCTGTTACCGATGCATCTTTCTATTCAATAATAGAGTTGAGGTGTACATTAGACAGTAAATTTGATAGTTCAAATGCACGGTTTTGAATAGGAATCCAAGAGTTGTTTCATGATTGTATAAATTACAAATGATAAAACATAAGCGGAGTCTCTCTTCGATACATCTTTAGTAAAATAGATCAGTCAGGTTAACTATCAAGTTTAAATGCTTGTTGGTGATCTTGGTGCAGACTGATTGATGACCAAAATCAAACAGTTTCGGTCGTCCATTCAATTGCCTCGTTACGCAACCTCAATATTCCACCTCATCAATAGTCTTTACAGTCTTTTTAACCCATGAAGGTATTAAACACAGAATATGTGCCCTTTCATAGAAAAGTCTTCAATTCAGATTAATCTGCAATATAAACGAAGACATGTAAAAGCGCAGTAATCTCAAAAACAGTAGGTAACGTTAGGGTATAGAATGAAACTTGACTTTCAAAAAAGGCATTTATGACAAAATGGATCTGTGACCTCAAATCTTCACAGAAAAACGTAAACCTATTTTGTACATGCCCCAAAAGCATATCTGAAATTGTGGAAGTGTTACAAACCACTCGAAAAAAAATTATGTTTAATTAACTTTTTCTGTATAAAATTCTTTAAAGAGGTATTTTTCATTCTTTTTCATTACATTAACTTTTAGACAGCAGGTTGAAATCACACGGGTCTTGTATTGCTATGACGGTACATGTCTATGCACTTACATTGGTTTAAATAGTTAAGTACCAAATACCTTGATTTATTAACAGAAAACAGATAGAAGATAATGCTATTTTGACATTGTTCTAAACTGATGATTATGATGACTTTTAAATATTATTGTTTTTTAATCCCAATGCTTATCCTTAACAATACATTGTAAATGTTGTTACCTATTTGCTCATTTAATGTTTGTATTTCAAAATAAAATTTAACAGATCTTTCGAAAAGGTTTCATAAATGTATATATATATATAATTACAATAATGGAAACATTACGGGTACATGTGCAGTCTATTAAGGGTTCTATCATTTTCTAACTCACTAACTAACGAAATTAGGGAGACAAACGACTGGACATTTAATCTTACAACTTCATCATAATAACCTTCTTATGGTGGTACTAGGTTTGCTGTCTGACAAATTTGCGTTCTTATGGTATTATTACGTTTGCTTTATCACAAATGTGTGCCTTCAAGAGCCAAAACGTCAAATTGAATAAATGATATTGCCCAAAGTAAATAACGTTTCGCTCAGCTCTTGACGGTTCAAGTATTGACCTGATCAAACAATTCCTATCAATCAAAGAAGCTGGTCAATAGGCTATTCCCTGTTCGTTGGATCTGCTAGAAGTGGAATGTTTCTTTGAGTATGAGAGTAGAAATGCCGTTAAAACTTGTTATTTATTTCTCATATTGAGGACAGTTATACTCTGCCATACATTCAGATTGGACCCGTTTCCATTTCAGCTCCATGGATTCCTTCTACATTGTTACTATATTGTCACGTGTTGGATATGCAACAAACCTGAATATGATAATCCAGATAAACAATTTTTTTTAAAAACCTTCTTAATTTGTTATTTGTTTCATAGGAAGTTTTACGTCAACTACACACAGTTCTAGGGTTAATAAAGAGTGGTATCCTACGCGCGATACCTATAAACGTAGGCATAACGTGTCTTACCAAGAATCATGCCAACGCCTTTATTTAAAGATTCTTTTTCATGGAAATGCCCAGTTTTGTCATGTCAGATCGGGCTTGAAGCTGGGAAAAATGAGAATGAAAAGTATCCAGGTGGCTCTCTCATGTTTCATATGCACTTTAGCGGTACTTGCATAATCATTCCAAATTACTCCAGATGCACTAATGTCTACGTTGTACAATGGAGGACACCTACAGCGTTTCTTGATCCTCATGATTACAATACTTTCACATTATTCTTACCGTTATTGTTATCGATACTTAGTTCTCTCATCTGTCACTATTGTTTGCAAATGACACACTAATCAGTCTTAAGTAACAGTATGTTTAGATACGGTTATTGATTGTATTGGTTGCTGAAGTGAAATACAACTATACCATTTTATCACAAAAGAAAAGTTTCTCTTTTAAATGCAACCACAGCATATCATCACAATACTACATATATAGGATTTTTTTCAGTTCAGTGAATTGGTGAAACAGCTAGGTCTGTGAGAATTAAAAAAAAATTCTTTACGATGCAGAAGAACGAGTTCTTATGGATAGTCAACTTCTTTATTGCATCGAAAACAGTAAAGGTAGAATGTGAAAGTACTGTAATCATGAGGATTAAGAAACGCAGTACGTGTCCTCCATTGTACAACGTAGACTAGACTAACATATAGTCCCTGAAAAAAGGTTTCACTAAAAATGTATTTTTCAATTTTTGGTATGAAATAACATAAAAAAGGAGTCCTGTACAATTCTTAATTTCAGGGACTAACCCAATGTGTAGGACTTAAGAATGTTGGAATTTTCTTATCTTGTTACTTGTCAAAGCCAGTCTCTGTTTACATGTCAGCTCTCCTCAGCTGGTCAATTTATGACCTCTGCAGGTCTCAACCAAAACATTCTGGAGCCTTACATTCCATCTCACCGCTCAGTCTGCCACATTTATTGGGGGTCTTTTAGGCTTGAAGTTTCATAGAGTTAGTCATGAAATTAGAAGGAAACTAATGGCAGAACCAACACGAACTCCTACAAAATTATCTAAATCATTGGATTTATCTCCAAGTTCTAAAACTGGCATTTGTATCATATGTGGACTATATATTGATACAACTTACAGGAGAAAGTTGATTTTAGGAAGCAAGAAGACAGACGTATGTCTTCTCATTGAGAAAGTTCTTAGTATCTGTATACTAAGAGAGTGTACTACACATACAGCATGCAGGAAATGTGTGACAGATATAACAAGAACCGATAACCTTTTAACAAGATTGCTGTCATCCTACAAGGCAACAGCAACTCAATTGTATGGATCCCATAGTAGGGATGTGACTAAGAGGCTGGGACCAGATGCAGAGACTTCATCTAAAGAATCACGACGAAAGTCATTATTCAAAGATTCTGACCCGGAAGTGTGTGCATCTTTGCATCAAACAAGTTCATTGACATGTCAAAGAAAACCTGAGGGATTTAGGGTAAGTGAATTAAATGTCAATATTTACTAGATCTCAACATTTTTTAAAGCTAAACTAATCAAAAGTGACACATAGTATGTTTCATGATTTTTCATGTGGCTTGAGTAAGAGCCAAAATACTGTTTGACCTGTGATAAGTTAAAAACTGCCTTAGGTACTGAAACTTGCATTTTTATCTCTAAAATGTCAAAATGATATGTGTCAATGTTTGCAATGATAATGGGAAAATAGCCCTATAAATGTTAAAAAGACGAAATTTTGTTGCAGATAAACATGTAATTCTTATGACCTATTTCCCAATATCAACGCATATATATATCTTTTTGTCTGCTGTTAATAGGTTTAAAAATTTCCGTTCATTGGTGTGTGTCACTGTCCGGTTTTCGGATCAGAAATCATGACTTTTTCCCGTTTATTGTTACTTTTCTGAACTGATAAGCATAAGAATTCTGATTTTCTAAAATTTAACTTCTTATTCTCGATAAGATAACACCATTTATAAAGTTTGGCATATTTGACTCCAACAACTTAGTCGGTGCCACTTAAAGCTTAGAGATATTATGCAATTTTAAAATGATGTTGTATTCATCATTTAAATGGGCGAAATAATTACATAACTAATAACATTTTTTAAATGATGCAGTAAACACTGTCAAGATATGTTTCAATTTATAACATATAGATGATATGCTCCTTTTTCTATTACAGAATCTATGTTTGTTAAGTATAATGCAGAATAAAAATATAATGATAATAATTTAAAACTAATGAATTGCAACTCTAGTAACAATTCCTAAGTGTCAGATTTATTGTGCAGATTTACACATTCAATTTAAACATCAGTAACCATTGAATACTTCTGAAATTTTTTTTATTGACATTACATTGTGAACCAAACATGAAACTAAAACATATGTATTCATTCCAGGTAACAATTTGTTTACAAGATGGAGTCAAGCAGAATGTACTTGATAACCTTGGACCTATCGCCTATGCCCTGACGACATCAGATTACAAGTATCTATCAGGAGTTATTTTCCAATGTGAAGACCTTCAGAAATATCTGATTGCAAATTTTTGCCATCAAATCCAAAAAGAAGTATCTGACTTATGCTCAAAACAGAACCCATCCATTCTAAGACAAACTGACTCACAAAGTCTTCTAGATCTCTCATTTGAAGAAATCTCTCATGAATTAAAGCAAAAGGCGCCAACATTTTGGACAATTCTTCAGGTGTTCACATCAAATCCATCGCTTCATAGAAACAAGCGCAAAAATATAGAATCACTATTGCCTTCAATAGTAACAGCTGCTTCAAAGATGATATCAGCGTACAACAGGGACTTAAATGCTATACAACATCTTAATAGAATTCTTCTTGTAGGAGGAGGGGCAAAGAAATCCTTGTGCGACAGGAGACTGTTGCGCTTACAATGGATCTTCAAATGACATTGAAAAATTTTCCAAGGCTTGGAACCATGATATACTTAATTGGAAGGCACAGTGTGAAGAAGACCATCTCCAAGAGAAGGCACTAAGGAACAACGTTCAAATTTTGAAAGAAACAGTTGAAATTGAAGCATCGCCAGACACCGTTCTCTTGTTAGATGATGCAGCAAGAATACTGCAGAAGCACCAGACTGATATGCATCCGGGATTTTACTTTGTTGGAGACAATGTGGACTTTTATACTAAAGTCCGTCACATGACTTTAACAAACCAGAACAAAAGTCAACATATGTTCCAAATATGTGCTTACTTGAATTGTGTTAGCGGCAATCATTTAGACGATTTCAACCCTAAGAATGATCCTGACAAAGTTAAATTTTCTGAATTCATTCCATCTCAAAGTGAACAATCTGCCATTAAGAAGGAGCTGGCCCTCTTGGTTGCATGGAAGTGGACTGAACTCATTCCAAGTCTGTCCAGTTTTTCTGCTGTTCTTCCAGACTATATGTGTCACAAATACATGAAGGAGATGAAAACAAAAACAAGCAGAAGAAATCTTGGTGTGCTTGAGAAAAATGAACAATACAATGCAGAAATGATCGACATTTGTCAGTTCATCCACCAGTTTGTTCCAAACCATGACTTGGAAGATTCAAGCAAAGTCCCATTAAAGACACTCAGTGGTGGTGACTACCTCACTTTTGAGCGTCATAACGAGCCCAACAATGTAGAGAAAATGGCAGAACACCATCAAAAAGTTTGCAAGGCTTGATTTCAAAGATGGAAGAGTTTCACAATCAGGCGGAGTTTCTCAAATTGATTTGGAGCCAATTGTACAAATCAGAATCTTTCAAGTGCATAGGAACCCTGGCTGCTGCAAAGAACCGTATAAATGCAAAAAATGTACCTGCTGATTCACACAATGATTACTATGCATCTGCTGAATTCATGGACAAGGTCACGGCTGCTTACATAGTAACAGGAGGCTTACAACACTTTAAAATGGAAAACCTGGAATCTCAGCCCACACCAGAGTATGTTGGACCAATTGGAGATGAAAAGTCAATGTATGATTACATCATGGGAAATGCTTTGGCATTTGTTGAACAACATGTTGAGATACTAGTGCCTAAACTTCCTGATTTTGGACCTCAATCAAACACCATGGCCTGTCGATACTGTCATAAAGAGTATGTAAGGCCATCAGCTCTCAGAAAACATGAGGCTCGTGTACATCAGCACCCAGACCCTTTTTACAATTCCAAAGGGATAACTTCGGCCTCCAAATCTCAAGAAAAGGGAACAGTGTACAACTACACAAAGCTGTGTCTGACATTGGGACTTTTAAGACTGAACCACAATGATGCCATCAAAATGGGTGACGGAGAGCGAATGATGAGGATTGCCAAGTATTTTTGTATTTATTACAAGGCCTGCAAATGTCCAAAATATGCCTTTGGTATGCTCGAAACAACAGCCCAGGTTCTTCTCTCTGAGAGACAGGCAGAACGTCTTATATGGAACAGAACAGTTAATCACCAAGGCAAACCAGACACTAACCATCCAAATGATCTGGATATTGAACACTGCAACAAAGTTTTCAAGGACGAAGTGCACACCTATAGAGGAAAGTACACTGAGAAAACTATTCTAAGAGTGAGTCGAAGTGCACTCACAACAGACAAAATATGTAAGCACTTTGATAAATTAGCCAACGTCCGTCACAATGCCGGAAAGCATACCAATGCAAATTTCTCAGAGGACATATTGTGTCTTGTGGATCAGTTCCATATAAGGGGAAAAGTGTACATTCAAGATGACAGAACTTATGAACACTTTTCAAACTTGCAAAATCCCCTTGACACTCTTGACATGGCAGCAATACAACTTTGGATATCCGACAGCCTGAAAACATTTAGAAAAAGACTATTCTATGAGACTTAATCAGATTCAGAACTGTAAACAAGCACTATCCGTTTGTGTAGGCGTGCAGATTCTAGTTCACTATCAGAAGAGTCTCTTGAGCTTTCATCACTGCTACTATTAGAAATGGAATCGTGAGATGATAGTATTGACTTCATTATAAATGAAGTGCCTCCATTGCAAGTGTTGTAGCATTGACATTCCTGAAGACAATTGCATACACATTTGCAACTTTGAGCACACTTATCACAACATGCATGTAATGGTGTCACTGGTGAAGGAGCACTGTCAAAATGTTTCATGAGCTGCATGCGTCGACACGTTGATTGGTCCTTGCAATATTGCCTCATGCAGGGCTGTATGATCATATGACCCCTCTTCCCGACAGACACCTCTTGTATTTAATGAGAATGGCATTTGCCTTTGACTCTTCAATTCTTCCACATCTTCCTGTTTCCTCCACATCGTCAGCTGGTCCGTAGTGGATGACATCATCCACCCCTTTTATATCTAAGCCCATGCTGAAGGAAGTAGAGACTAAAACAACTCTCTTTATCCCGTTAGGATCCATGTAAGAAGAACAAATACTTTCCTTGACTTCTTCATCTGTCTTGGAATGGAACATGTCAAACAATCTATTCCGGTCATCATTTACACCATCTTCCTTGTATTCAACGTATGCTTTCTTGCCCAGTGTGTAGCGTAGATGGGAATAGAGTTCTCCAATCTGATGAGTTCTCCGAAAAAAGATTATCATTCGAGGGCAATCTCTCCCTGTAGCTAAGAGAAGGTTTGCCAGCCAACTGAAATCCTTAACAACAGTTCCTGATGCTTCACACATCCAGTATTTTATGTTTTCTTTGTTAGGACTCATAATAATTTTTTCGCATTTCTTCATTCCCAATTTTTGAAGAATAATAGCCTGGGTCTTCATAGATGCTGTGGCAGTTAATGCAATCAGCGGTACAGTGGTTAGTGATCTCAATTCACCAAGTTGACTGTAGAAGGGCCGGAAGGGAGCTTTCATCTTGTTGTTTGATATTCCACTGAAGTTTGAAAAGTAAACTTCAGTTAATATTGTCACACTTGCAAATTCTAAATGTAAATATTTGAAACAAAATACTCTTCACGTGTGTCATAAACTAATAGTATTTTGTATAATGCTGTTGCCATATTCTCAATTCATGTGTATGTTATGCATAAAACCATTTTATAGAAAAGTATTTCCCTATATCAAAATGGCAAGATGACAAGTTTAGTAATGATTTTATTTACACTCAATATCAACAATAATCATCTTTGCATAAAATATACATGGAAAGCATATTGACTTTATTATGATTGAATGTTAATGATTTTGTTAATAAAATTGCATCAGTAAATTTGTATTCTGCTTAATGAATGTATCATAAATTTATAAATCCTCTTAATGCAAACTAATACATCTGGTTTTGAACCAAGGAAGCTATATTTATAAATGTTCATTATAATCTAGGTTTTACATCAGACTGACAATTGAATTCATGTCCCAAGTATGCTGAATTTCAATGATGGAATAAATCAGTTTTGTATGGAATCACTTTCTGACTTTTATTACAAAAACAGTTTATAAATAGGTAAAAAACAATTGTTTTTCTAATTACTTACAATTTTTGAATGCAATGGGCTTCGTCAATGAAGATTGCCTTGAGGTGATTTCCTTTGTCGAGATCCGAAATCAGGTTCCGATGTTTTCCAAGAAGACTCAGGGCTTGTGAAAATTATATCAGCTTCACCATCTCTGATATCTTCCACAGATAATTTCTCGATAGTGGATACGAGACTGTCATCGAGGATTTCCTTGCATTCATTTGTCTCATTTAGGTAAACTGCTTTTAATCCAAAAGACAAGCATTTCTCAGTTTGAGATTTCATTAGAGCTACAAGGGGAGATACAACAATAACAGTAGCTGTATTTGTGTTATCTCTTGCCTTGAAAAGGATAGGAGACAGTTCAAATGTCAATGATTTTCCACTACCTGTGGGTGAACACATAAAAACATCTTTTCCACGTAAGTAGGATCTAATGACTTGATCCTGATGTGGACGAATAGCTTGAATGTTCACCTTTTTCAGGGCTAGATTGAGAATATCCTGTATATCCATATTTGTTTTCTGACTCAGTGGTTTTCTTACTCTCAGTGTTGTAGATAAAATGTATAATGCTACTCTGATCGGTTCTGGTCTTATACTTCTAGACTCGCTCAAAGTCCATCTTGTATATTTTGAACTTTAACGCTTGCAATGTTGAAACGTTCTATCCTCATAAAAAGCAAGTGTATATTTTATCTGAAAAGAGAGTTCTAATTCTCAAGGGCTGTACATAATTATTTAATAAAATAACCCCTATACTAATCATTAAGATAATACATAACAAGATTTCAGGGACTATGTGTCAGTCTATCTCACAGTTGGTAGTCATTTAGCAGTGCAGGGGAGAGAGGATCAGAGCCCAGTTGGGGCCAAGAAGTGGGGGAGGGTCAAGAAGTCTCATTAATTTACATCTCTGGAACAGCAGTTGACAGGAGAGATCAAGAGATAAAAATCACCAAGAATCCTGTTGACTGGGACTGCAGATTGGGACAAACCCTATGGCTGAGGCAACTAGACTTGCCAACATTTTCTAGACTTAAGATGGCTCCTTTAATATTTTGCCATAGGGTCTGGATGACAGACTAAACGTAGACATTAGTGCACCTGGAGTAATTTGGAAATGATTTGGCAAATACCACTAAAGCGCATACGGTACATAAGAGAGTCACCTGATTACTTTTCATTCCCGTTTTCCATAGCTTCAATCCCGATCTAACATGGGATCACACTGGGCATTTACATGAAAAAGAATCTTCAAATAACAAGGCATTGGCATGATTCTAAGAAAGACACGTTATACCCACGTAATGTTATGTGAAATGTATTGGTGAATATTAACTTTCGTTAAGTCTGATTAAAACACGCAAACGAAACAGGTTTAACAAGAACAGACCTATTATCGCTCGTAGGATACCACTCTTTATTAACCATAGAACTGTGTAGTTGACGTTAAACGTCCTATGAAACAAAGAACAAATTACGAAGGGTTTTTTCAAATGTGTATCTTGATTATCATATTCTGGGTTGTGGCATATCAAACACATGACAATATAGTAACAATATAGAAGGAAACCATTGAGCTGAATTGGAAACGGGTCCAATCTGAATGTATGGTAGAATTATAACTATCATTTACGAGAAAGAATAACAAGTTTTAACGGCATTACTACTCTAATACTAAAACATCACATTCATAGCAGATCCAACGAACAGGGAATAGCCTATTGGCGGGCTTCTTTGATTAATAAAGAAAATGAATATCCATAAGAACTCGTTCTTCTTCATCAATCCAGCTTCTAAAATGCCCCTAAAGGAAATTCTTTACGATATTTTAATCTCAGCTTTATTTTAGATTTAAAAGTTATGAATAACAAGTTCCACACATCTGTTCCGTCAGAGGTACTTTTTAAAGATTTTAAGGGCCTGAAATATAACAGATAGCATGGAGACTGTGTTACAATGATGAATAAACTTTCTTGTGAGTATACTGTAAAACTCTAATGAAAAAATGCCTTTTCGTTCTTTTCCTAAAGAATAGTGACTTGTGTATGTCACATGACCTAACAACGTCTAATCTCGGTGTTTTAAAAATAACACATCGGCCCTCTGACTTTGATTTTCATCATTGCAACCAGACTTTACTTTTTGAAAAGTAAGGTAGTATACAAATGGAATACAAACATCTCCATTCACTAATTGTGCAGTACTCAATTTTTTCACAGAAAGTAAAGCATAAACCTGTATGAATGAACCATGTAGAAAAGACATAGTTGGCAAGTATATTGCAGAGGATTATGCGATTTAATCATGATGAATTGAATAATTGCAAGCTTAGATGATAATTAGGTATAGTTATTTAACTATTCTGCAACAAGGAGTATACCAGCATCGAATTTATTCTTTTCATTCGGAAGTTGAGAGATGAGAATTACTCTTACACTATATTTTTTCATACCATTTCAAATTGCAGTAAACTATCACCGAAGGCAGGTCTGTGATATTAACGAACTTCATGCATAAAACATCTTTCAATTAGATTTGCGCTGTCAAGTAAATGTAGCCTTTAAACAGACAGAGTAGCAACAGCGAGAAAATCAAACTCTAATTTGGTGTTTTATACCATACTTAATCCTCTCCTCAATCTACCTGGATTTAATTTTCTAATCTTTTTCACTACTGTGCATCACTTTTGGTGGTTTATATGAATATCTCGAAAGTAAATTGCCCAATAACCTATCGTTGCATTGAAAATTCATAAGGTGAAGTTGTTAGGCTTTAAAGTGTTTTAAGTGTTACTTTTTTAAGAGTTAAGAACAAAGAGCTGCGTCACAAGGCTCTTCAGGATTTTCTTTATTGTGAGGTTCATGATCCAGTTCCAAGACACCAAGACAAAGTTCTACGTCAATCGAAAACTGCATAATTAGAGAAAAGAGACATTTGTAATTCATCTGTGAGCAATTTTTAGTATAAAATGGTCTGTTCACAATGGTGAAAATTAAGAGATTTCATTTACATATGTGTCCTTTTTCAGCCACTTAGCTTTAACATTGTTTTAACAGGTGAAATATAATGTACAAGATACTATTCCCAATGAGGAAAGAAAAGGGTATTTTTTCATTGGATTTATTTGCTAGACCAGCCTTTCGTTTTTCGTTTGAGTTTGCAAGCATGTGCACTCTTATAGTCTGCATATTGCCCATCTGTCTGCCGTGAAGGTACCTGTTGGACTTTTCGTTCACCTTGACCCGAGATAGATTTAATCACTAATGGAACTTTCACTAATCACTAATGGAATGTTTTCTGCACTACCCATCATCTCTTAGCATATGAGACTTCTTGAGAAATTTATTAATGGTTACCCTATTCAAATAACTTTTCCTCGTTATTCCGCTTTTCCCTTTCCTACAATGACACTAGCTCAAAAGTTGAACGTCAGATACGTAGCTATGCTGGGATGATATGTTAAAGAAAAAACTTGTTTCAGGGAAAACAACATTGCTGTTAGGCGTTACTGATAAAGGAGAAATTTGATTCTTATAAATTCACAGAGAACGATAACAAGTTATCAAATGTCTTTTACAAGCCTGCGAGGTAGAACTACATACAACGTCATTTGTAAGTAATTATAGTAAATTGTGGAGTGAAAGTGCAATTGCTGGTTATTGTCTATTCTCTCTATTATTTTTCTCCATATGCAATTTCTTTATTCCCAAGATTCCCAAATTTAATTAAAACAAGTATATTAGCAGAGTCAGAATACAGTTCTTGCTGAATGTGAATCTTTTTGATACATGTACTGTTTTTTAGAATAATACCACTAAAAGAGCGTTATGTCTAGGTATAATTCATTATTGGAACTACACAAACATTTTCCAATTTACTATTATGCATTTATGCAAGTCATTATAAACTGACAATATGTTATCCTGACCAAATATGTTAAAGGCATTATTTATACATGCGAACATCCTTTTATTCTTAAAACCAAGTCCATATCTTATTCCAGTGGTTAACAATAGTCTTAAAGAGTTCTATGGTGAATACAGTTTATAATTTTTAAGAAATCATCTTCTACTGCCCTCGTTATTTATTCTCAGACTTTATAAAAAGGAAGAAATATATTCCTATTACATATTTATACTTGTAATCCAAGTTTAGATGTTATCTGTTAACAAAAACTGTTCAATTAAACACTTCTAGCTCATGTACTAGCACGAGTGGGGTTGGATAATAAACGATCAATACAACCCTCGATGGCGTATTTGAAGATACAAAACAGTTTGAAAGAATGTCCAATTTAATACCAGAAACCAAATATGATGTTTGTGAAAAATAGACGCATCGAAGTACACAATGCAATTTTCAGTGAATGTGTGTATGTCTGTGCGACTTTATTGGCAAATTTAACATAAGCATAACATAGTAGATATTTAGTTAGGAAAAGGGTAAAATAAAAGCAATTGATAGAGTGGCTTAAGTGTGCAGGAGCGTTAAATAAATGTTTGTGCCTTAAGAGTAACATTAGCATGGCAATGACCTACATTTATAATTCAAGGATATAATCTAGCGGGTTGCTGAAGTTTGCAGCTATGTTCATTGCACTTAATTCCCTACTCTATGAAACATGAATGGTCGACAGTTATAATGAAAAATAATCCCATCTGCATTTTCTTTCAGTATAAAAGAGTCTTCCAAGCATTGATTTCCTGACGATCTCTTTAGTAGAGTAGGGATGCTATTTTAAAGGAGACAATTCAATATTTTCTACCTCTTAGCGCTCGTTGTATTCAGGACTGGCTTGAGAGGAGAGGTTAATGTTACGACTGGTTTCACAAGAAATGGTGCCAGCGTTCTACTTAGGTTTTATTCATCCTATCTAGATAAAAGCTCAGATTTATAGTTCAGTTGACAACCAGATCATCCGTTTGCAATGGACTAAAACAAATATTTCGAGAAGATTCATTGCTAGCTGTATCAGGTTGATTGATGTATCACTTTCATGATGATAGTTTGCAAATAAACCTTTCTATTCAAATTTATTTGATCCATTGATACATTCATAACTAGAAATACAGAGTTATCTTTTATGCACATAAAACGTCATAATTATATCCAGTATGTTTCACATTACTTTAATTCCAATTTACATGTACATTGGTCATCGTTTTGAATCCTTGTTGTTCCGGTGGCAAACCTAATGGCATTGTCATTGTCATATTGTTATTCAATAGAATATTCAATCGGATGGAATAAAGATCATTATGATAAATCTAAAATTAATTTAAATAAACCCTCTTTAAAACCATGAAACGACACTATGAAACAAAATATATTTGGTTTCTGGTAAGATATTTACATTACACACCTGAAAGATGTCATTTATAGGTAATATAAATAATAGTGTAACAGATAGTTACATAATATCATTCACTATTTTTCATAAGCTGAAACATCAGTTGTATTAAACTATTTCACATATAATGTTTATCATTATCTTTCGATTAAAAGATGACAAGCTAAGGAAGTTGGATATAATTATACAAATTACCCAATAGAGGAATCATTTCATTAAGATAATTGATAGAAGTTTTAACGTTAGAAAACAGAAAAAATGACTTTTTTTAGGTTCCTAATGTGCCAACAACTAAAACTAAAACAAAAAATGAATGAATCAATAAATGGTGAAACAAACAAAATAGTCAGTTGAAGTTTGTATGAAGATCTTTAAAATGTCATCTGTAACAGATTCCCGTAAACTCGTAAAGAAGGGGAGCCAAACGCAACGTATTGTGAATCTCCACTCTGATCTCGTTAACTAACCACAATGACACATACCGCTGTAATTATCTTCCTTAATTGAAAGAAGTACACCTGTGGTCACTGAAATTGTTACTCCTTCACGTACAAACACTTGCATATGCATGAATGAAATCTGTATTCAGGTTTTGAACAAAGAGGGGGGAGGGATTGTAATTGACATGTTAAAGTGACTGAAAAATAATTGCATTCAATGTGCACCACATTCATAACAAAGAAAACATATTTGAGAAAATTCTACATACTGTATTGAATAATTGCTATTGTCCGCAACACCTTTGTTTTATGTAACTTCTATTTGCTCATCTGTCCCGAGACGCAAGTGGATCGCAAACATATTCTAAAACAAAATCACCACACACAAATGATTTGACATAGAGACAATGTTGATTTTGCAGAAAGTATTCAACAAAATGTATGGTTTCAGGCTTCATGCTACAGGCTCTAATTCCTCAAAATATTGCATTTACCAAATCACCTCATGGGTTCATTCCTCAAACCCTACATGAATTTGCTTATGTAACTTTCTCAAATTTGTACCTTTTAAATATGGCTTTCTTTTTAAATTGTTATTGTGAGTGGATGTCAATTGTTCTCATTGAAAACTAATCTGTATGAATCAGATCAGTTATCAAAGGTAAGCAGCTGACTTTTTATAAACTTAATCTTATAATTTAGACATACATGTATCTGAGAGAGAAAACTATTTTAGTCGAAGGGAGAAACTGATCATGACAAGGTGCTTAAGAAAGACATTCTCATGCGGCGGCTAACCATTACTCACAGAAGAAAATGAATTGTCTACCGTGGAATGAAGTCAAGTTCGGCCTCTTGAAGTTGTGCAAAGGTTAATTGCTGATTAAATTAACTTAATAGGACGTGAAAATTATGTTTCTTGCCTGTTGACTTGTATGAACTATTGTGGTCATAACAGAGAAAAAGACAATCAGAAATCTAATGAGGGAAGCCACTGATATAATAAGAAGAACTAAGGACCAAGGGTTCCGAAAAATCGCTGACGCAATTAGTATTATAGATTTCCCGAGCTTGAGTTATTTACAGAGAGCTTAAATAACGAACTTCGAACAAATTCATCATTAATAATGCCCAGAGATTCTTTTAGAAATAATGCTGTAAAACTCAAGTAGTGACTTATTTCGTTTTGCCTAGCAATGGTCGTTGTACCGTTACTTCCCGTAGTTTTTTGTTTTGAAGCCTATTGTTCGTTACCTCAGTGTAGCGGTTCTTTGTTAAAAAGTCAGCCCGTTTAGTTATGTTTTTTCAACAATTCAAATGGAAAGAAATCTGTGACGAATTATTACTCAGAAGCGAGTAAATAGCCTTATAAGAAAATCGCGCTGATATGTATACAACTCTTGCTATAGCTCAGGTATTAAAATAATTCTGTCTTGTTTCTTAAAGGTCAAAACACACACTGCCTAGGGTAGTAATCTCTTTATATCCCTCAGTCCCTTATTACAGAAAATCCACTACTGCAATTATTTTCCTACCAATATTTTTTCAGTATAACAAATGTTGCTTAGTTAGTGAATGAGTGTTATTTGTAATAAAAAGAAACCATTGTTGGAAATAAAACTTAATAAAATCAATGGCTATATAAAATTTAAAAATATATCGCATTCATTTCACGGTATTTTCATGATAACTGGTAAGATGATATCAACTCCACAAAAGATTTTTCATATGCTTTAACTCAATTTTTCAATGAATGTCACATGGAAAGGTACATTACACTATTGTTTCCTAATTGATAAAGGATACTGTGCATAATACATCCCTGGAATTTATTTGATACAGTACTTGAGTCCTTTTTGATGATTGCAAAAGCTTACTTCCGTTTATTATGAGCTGATAGATGAGTGTCTTAGATGATCTGTGTTTTTAATATGGGACATTGTCGTTTCTAAAACTAATACGAGAATACAAAACCAGTATCTCTTGACCCTAAATATGTTGTTTTCGTTAGGTACTAAATGGACAACATAAGCTCTTAATCAAGTTGTAGGATATCAAATCTGACCGGTTAGATCCGACTTGATGATGATGGTAAAGTTGAATGTACGCACACATGTTTATTGAAGCCAATGACAAGGCAGTGATATCTCGAGGAACAGCTTTAATGTTATATTACATCATGAATTTGCCGATGGCGTTGTAAAGAGCACTGTTCTACTTTCCATTCAATTTGTATGATACTGTTAGAAACCTCTATTTTGTGGCCTAATATCACGATATCGATATTTCTATATTTTCTTAATTATGTAAACTGATCTCAAAACAAATATGTAATTCCATTACAGAGATTTGTGATATAAGTTGCGTTATTTTTGCAAATCAGAAATCATGAGCAATAATTTGTTACTTTCTTTGCGTTTCTTTATGTAAATCATTATATCATTGCTCATCTTTATTCTAAACAAGGTTTCAAAATGTTTCAATAAAGCAATATCTTTCTACCGAGTGTTCAACAATTATATTTTCAAGATGATATATGAAACGATGTCAATACCGGCACATAAAATTATGACATATTTAAATATATTTAAGTAATAACTCCACTACCTTTGTTTGATCTTAGTCACAATATTCCGTCATCGTTGTCTTCCCCGCACAACTCTCGTTCACTGGCCAATTTAAACTTTGCTGGTAACCGGTCAAAATTCGTGTTTTAAGTGAAGCGCCCTCTCTGGTGAAAACTAACTATTCTTACCCATAAGATTTCTCATTGAACTAACGCAATTCATCGCAGCAGCCTGGACGACAAGCACACAAAATTCGGGTATATGTAACTTAGCAAGTCATTGGGGCTGGCGCAATTATGGCATGCGGGGGGAGATAACTTTTGATTTTCACATGTGACTGACGTTATTAAAGTCATCATTGACAAACAAATGTAGTCGATGAAGGGTTGTGGCTGTGAAGCAATTGTACAGTTTCAGTCACTCGAAAAACAAATTCCGATTTATCATTGGAATTTTTCTGATCTAATGCAGAAAAAAGTGACATAATTATTTATTTGGAAACTTGTTAACATCTATATCATTGTGATATCAGAGTAATTAAGTAATTGCAACACGTCTGATGAACATGACAAGTTGCTCCTCCTCAACTGAGTCCATAAGCATCTGTAAAATCCAGCATGTCCGGCAAAATTAATTTTTTTGTTCTGTTTAAATATAGTTAATTATATGAGACATGGTGAAAGCTTAAATGATCTGAGAAAGGTTGGTCTCCTACTAACCGTTACTGGCAGGCATAGTAAAAAACAGAAATCGATATATAAAGTTTATTTGGTACTAAAGCTCAAACATGAACAACATTGAAAGCAAAATTGGTAATATCAAAATATTCAATTCCAAAATTGTTTTGATATTTGGAAACCCTGATTATTTATCAAGGAAATCAGTTTTGGAATTGCTCTGTGTAAAATGTAAAATAATGTATTATATCTATATTTCTTCCCACACAACGTTAACCTAGATAGAAAATGACATTGTCATGTATTTCAGTAGATTTGATTTGGCAAGGAATATTACATAACTAATTACACATAAATAGGTCGTAAGCAAGGAAATCGTACATAAAAGTCATCCACAAAATATTGCTTTTAAATATTTACAGGCTTCGAAAAAGAAATCTTACATTTATCAATGTTGAGTGATTTTAGTCACATTTAATCTCTCTTACCAAAACTACAATGTTTATTCCAGAATAATGTGGATGTTCGATGCAATCTAAGATTGATCACGATCTGCGGATTGTTTCGCCCACAATGTTCAGATTTTTTAATTTATTCATTCCTACACTGTTTAAAAAGTCAACAAGTTTTTTAACCTGAACAATCTGGAAATCATCTAAATCGTGGATGTTGATGTAAATTGTCTTTTCAACAGTTTAAAGGTGATACTTATTTGGGTGTACTATTCCTGTACATGTAAATCTGATGGAATATAGGTGTCAATTCCTGAAGTGTTCAGGCCTCTCGGGTCGTTATTATGTTTTGTGACTGGCTAATAACCAACTGTTTTGTTTATCTCATCGAGTTATGTGAATATCACATATCAAAATATGTAAATATGTGATTTTGATAACTTTGATGCACAAATGACAGATTCGTACACTGATGACGAAGCATAAATCACTGTGACTAAAAGTTATTATAATCACCTTTACAAATTCCAAGGGTTCTGAAGTCCTTTTCCCGTCCAGCAGACGTTGAAGTTTATGTCATACTTTACAAGGTAAAATAGATTTTGACGACTGGGGTACGAGTTGTCTCCCTTGCTGCAACTACACAGTTATCTCTCTTGCCTTGGAAGGCGCGTTATGCAACAAATAGTATTATTGGTTCGAGATACAGGGGGTATCAATTAAGTGTCGAAACTGTCCCGCATGTTGGCATCATATTTTCGACACTTGTATGCATCATGCTTAATTGTATTAAAGTTCCAAAGTTTACTTAATATCCATACGTTTGTTTTTATTGTTCGAGTTAAGCAGGCTATGTTAAAATTCTACAGCAGGTTCTGTCTTGAGATACCGTCATGTGTTCGGTTAGATTGAGCTGAACATGTCTTCAAGTGTCTAGATTAATTTAAGGGTGGAAATCGAAATCTAACACGTCAAAGAACTATGGGAGGAAGATCGTAAAAGTACTATCCATACAGGAAGGCTCTTTGACTACAAAAACACTTGAAGCCTACATAAAACATGGCGCTTCTTAACGGGGATATTGTTAGCACATAGCAAACACCTGCTGCCTCAACTCTCATACATGATTTGAACTGACACATCCAAGATCTGACAATCCCTAATTTCTGTATTCTTTTCTCTTTTTTCTTGTTAAAGTTACACAACATTTTATTCTTGTAATAATTGAAATAGTTTTTATGCAAGATGCAATTTATAATATTTTTGTTTAATTGAATTTGTATGTCTTGTTCATATAATATCCCTTAATTTGAAAGGAAATATCACATCACCATTTTTCCACCACTTGGATCTTGACCACACAATATCGTATCATGGTGTGATTGTTTGCGTGCTTTAGAGACTCAGAGCTTTGGGGGCACCAAAACTGATGGATAGGAGCAGTAACAAATTTGAGTCTTTCTAAAACCGGCTGCCTATCTCTCACTACGCCTTTCTTTCCTTCTTTTCCCTCATGCCATCGATCTTTCTCTCTGATCTGTCCACTCTCTTTCGGATGATTTTCATCTACGTGTTTAATAACTGAAAAACTTTTCAAAACACGTGAAACCTAAACTCACTCACATCACTTTGACCTTAAAGTGATCGTATAGCCTGTGTAGTGGAGATTGCATTGTCCTTACACATTTATGTAATTCATGTAGTCAACACCATCCTGCTACATCAGCATATTTGTCTCCGCCTAGCTCCATCATATACTTTGATATCTTTCGGCCCAAAACGCTCGTATCGCTCACAGCTGGTTACTCATGGCTATTTATAGCCTACATTGACATTTGTTGTAATTCTCATTCGGGTGGTGACACTGAATGCGAGTCATTTCATTGGCTTCCTATATTTAGCGTTACGAGCGTTTTAGGGGGAAGGATATCAGGGTATGTGATGGAGCTAGGCGGAGTAACTGCTATCAACAAACAAACAGTGGCATAGTAATCATCCACCTATTGCTAAAAGGTAATGACTTCATGATTATGTGTTCTCTTTAACTTCACATTTCTAATCGCGTATAACAGTTACGGTTACTTGAATCAGTTTCATTGTAACGATTATTTACTCTACCGCGTCACGTAAATCATTTTCCTATCAGGCTGATATACACATATCCCCTTGTTTTATTGGTTGTAATTTAAACCATTGATGAAATTGAAAAGGCGGAGACCATAATATCAGACCCGTTATTTATAGGCGATTTGTATTTAATGACGACTAAGATTAGTCTGCATAACATATTTACTTCAAGGAATCATAACCATATCGACTGGACATAGTAAAAGAGTTGTAAGATTCTGAAAGTAGAACACACAAGAAACCTTATGCAATATTTTGTACATCTATTGACACCCACATCAACACTTATCCTCCTTGAGTGTAACCGGTACACCTGCCGACTGACAAGTTCTTGGTTTTTTATTCCTCTTTTAGGCTTGTTGATGTGAACATATCTTTTTATATCACAAGAAATATTTTGGGATGTTATTACTCAGATTTGTTTCCCTAAGAGTTACACCATGAACTTTTATTCATTTGGATGGGCTTGTTTTTACGACATGGGATGTTCAAGTTAACTAAATGGCATCAAGGTTTAGTTGATACCTTCCATTTTGTGTAAACCATTCTAAAGTCTAACTTTGTGTAACTGTTTGATAATTTTACATTTGTCAACGTGCGTAAAATTACAAAGAACAACTATTATTTTTAAAAAGTCATACACAAATGTATAGATTTTCCATATTCCACGTAATGTTTGAATGTATCTCACCCTAGAGATATGAGATGATATATATGTGATTGATTATATAAATTTAATCACCTGCATGTGTAATCATAAATCTTCTCATTTTGCAGTATTCGTTTTTGGATTTTAGTATTATTTACGATTGTTTATAATTTAATATATATTAACCATACGAGAAACTTATTTTGATCATGTTTCAATTGCACCAAATTAAATCAATGGTTTATACAAAAAAGATTGATTTTGAACTCGGAAGTATTCACCATTTCTCCCATTTACATACAATTTACATATAAATGTTTATTCAAGCAAACAAAATGCTGTTTGACAAGGCATATATAAAACGGTTAAATCTTAACTTTTTCAAATGATTTTTCCATGTAATAATTTCAGTTATCATGTACTTTTTGTTCAACTTTTTAGTTTTCAGTGAAAATAAAAATATATTACAAGCAACCTCTGTAAGGTTGTTACCTGAATGTCATAAGTGATTAATAATCAAAATTCCATGACAATTAAGATATTCTTCTTGCTGTCATGATGAGATGTTCTCTTTTAAAGATTTATTCAGAAGCATTAAAAGATCTGAATCTGACATCATCTACTTAAGCGAATTTTGAGATTTAGTGAGTTGTAGTCTAACGTGTTTTGAACAATATTTCAGTTATTAAACTGAATGACAAGCATCCAAAAGAGAGTGGATAGATCAGGGAGAAAGGGATCGAAAGGATTAAGAAAAAGACGGAAAGAAAGGAACAGTGAGAGGTAGAAAGCAGGTTTCAGAACGACTCAAACTTGGTCTGGCTTCTACCAGTCAACCTGTCCAGCGTGGGTGCCCCTATCAGGAGCATGTAAGCTCCAGCTGTCATAGCTCTCGGGGTCTCTGAAGCACGCAGACCACCCCACCACGTTAAGGTATTAAGTCATGTGATGTGGTGAGACATCCTTAATGTTGTTTATAACAAATACATACAACTGAAAATTGGGATCAAATGAATTATTCATTTAACAATAAAACAAACAAAACAGTGAGCTTAAGTATGTATCAAGACCTTGAAAGTGTTGTCTGTAACTAATGCCAATGAGTAACAAAAGAGTGGGCTTTCTGAATCTGATCTTTTTAACTAAACACATTTCCACCAACAGCAACTTCCCTCGTTAATTGCAACATGTACACCTGCGGTCGCTTAATTTCTTGCTCCATAACATATGGGGTGAAAACACTTGTATTTGTCTTAACATAGAGAAGCCAGTTTCGTAAGCAGGAGCAATCATTGTTAAACTGATTGGAGTATGAATGCAATCCTATTACACTTCTTTCAAATTTCCTGTCACGTTTTGTCATTTTCAAAGTTTAAGTCTGTTTGAGACCTGTTTAATTACGTCATTTGCCCAAAAATAGGAAAGTTCTTAAAAGAAGACAAGAAAATGTATGATATCCCTTTTGTTCTACTCGGATATAGTAAACTTATGACCATGATATTTGATCTGACACCTAACAAATATAATGCTATGAAGGTATATTGATTTTATACAGTTTTAAGACCAGAGAGAGGTGAGGTTAGTTGTTGTTTAACGCCGTTTTCAAGATATTTCACTTATATCGCGGCTGCTAGTATTATTGCAGGGAGAAAGCCCGCAACACCATTTCGTTGCGTTGAAACCTTCGAGCATCGGCTGGAACTAGCCAACCATGGATGGTACTGCGCTGAAACACAGTGTAGTATTGCACCGAAACCTGACTGCGTGTATAACAGTTCTCTACTGCAGACAAAGTTGCCGAGCCCTGGCGGGATTCGAACCACGGACCTCTTGATCCGAAGCCAGGGACCAGAGACCAGAGAGATGATACTTGAATAACCCAAGAAACATATACCTTAACATGGTTTTAAAGTAAAATGTAAAGGCATATCTTTAACAACAGTGCATTAAAAACGCCATTATACTCCTGCTAATATCAACAATGACAATGAGAACCCCAGTTGTCTTGAAGCTTCTTTACTTTAACATATTAAACTACACATATATATAGTCTTTCACAGCCTATTACTCGGAATGTCTTCTGAAATCAGTGTACTTTGGTGATTACTTTCATTGAACCTATATCTTACTTTAAACATCACATACGATTTAATAAATCTTATATTAAAATTTCTTAGAGAAGAAATTGCTGAATTCAAAGCCAGAAATTGACAAAGGGGCTAAAAAGGACAAACTTCTCGTGCAGTGACAAACCAATAATCACAGAAGAAGAAAAGTTGTCTTCTGCGGAGTGAACTTTAGTTTGGCCATTGAAGTAGTAAAAAGGTTAATTGACGATTTGATTAACTTAATAAAACTAAAAAAGTATTGTTCTTGCCTGCTGACCTGTATGAACTAATGTAGTCATTACAGAGGAAAACGCGACATCAAACATAATAAGGAAAACCACTGATATGATAGCAAGAACAAAGGACCTTGGTTCAGAGAAATTTCTGATGAAATTACTGTTATTGATTTTCCAAGCTTGAGTTATTAATAGAGGATTCAAAGAACAAACCTCTCACAAATCAATCATTCATAATGCATTTCAAACTCGATACCATGTTTATAATCAATCAAAAAGTAATTAAAATAACATAAACATCACAACAACATAAATTGTCCTTTTCGTCCAACTCATCTTCTTAAATGCCTATTTAAGAAGAAGAAAACATAAACATCGATCAAATTCTTAACACCCACCACTCTACTGCATAGTTCAATGTAAGAAAACAATCTATTCGTTAAGGAACGTGTCATGGATAACACGATTTTCTACATGTTTTACACTGACCTGTTTGTATAAAAGGACTACAATTGTGCTGGGCGTTGATGGCAGAAATTATTTACTATCCATAGGGTGTACCGGCTAATAACAATTGTTGCAGTATGAGGTCTGTTTTTTAATCTTTGACATCAAAAACGAAAAAGTTACGTGACAGTTCCTGACTAAGAGAGTTGAACCGTTTAGTGAATGTTTCTCTGAGATTCAAATGGAATAAAATCTGAGGTAAAATAATTATTATTCCCAGACGCTCACAATATGATTCTTATGAAACGAGTGTATAAGTTTTGCTCTCGCACAGATAAAAGAACATTATCATTCGTTTCGTAAAGGTCTTATGACAGTCATATAGGGTAATAATTTCTGTATATTCTTCAATCACTAACAGAACATTCACTGCATAAATTTTTTTCCTACCGATTTATTTCTTTTCAGCCTATAAGATTTTAAGTTTTACAAATTATGTGTTTAAGTGTGTCTTTCAAAGTTATAATTATATGATTTTTCCCTTCATGAGCATTATTTTAAATAAAAAATAGAAATGGTCTTATTTAACCATATAAAAGATTGAAACATAATGATATAGATATTATTCAAACAAATTAAATAATATTTATCAAAAAGATCTGAAGTTTATAATTTATTGTTATTTAGATTATATGAATTCAACAATGTTAAAGATTTTTCATATGTTTTAATGCAATTTCCAAATGAATGTCACATTGAAAGTAAGATAAAAAGTTCATGATGCTTTCGTTCTGAACTGTTATGGGCGCATTTAAGCACATAACATTTTAAGGGGTTTAATTTTACAGGAACATTGTCTTGTCTAAGTCTATGACGTGAATACGTTATTGCCTTTATTATAAGCTCATTTGTTCACATCTACGTCTTGATCTCGGTGTCTTATATAATGCAGTATGTTTCAGAAGACGTTGTCTTGTCTTAGTCCAAGTTGAGACTTCATTTCCTATTAATATCAGTTGTTTGATTTGACCTCATATATGTCTTTCCAGGTAAGACATAGACAGTGTAAGCTCTATGGTTTTAAAAAAGAACACATAATATAATATCACATCTGACAAGTTGAATCTCCCTTGATCCGCAAGCTGAAGTTAGAAATCTACGCAAACATTTTTACTCGAGCCAAATGACAAGGAAGTGTTAAAATAGTTTATATGATATGCAATATGATATGGGGTTGTTCATTTCTTTTTCATGATGCTGCTTAAAGCTGCTATTTTTTCTTTGAATTTCGCAAATGCCTATTGAACACTGACATTTTCATTTCTCTAGCATTTACTTTCTAAATATCTTCTAAGGTTAAATTTTTTAAATAAATATTTATAGGGAAACCTCTTAACTCATTAACGCCGAGATAGCTTTACGGCTCAACGCCTGGGCCACTGACCACAGACGCTGCTCGCTGTAGCGAGACCAATTAGTTCAAAGCATGCTCTTTTCGCGACAGCCTTTGAACGGAAACTGTCTAGCCTTGTGCCATAAAGTCTTGATTGTTTTATAGTTTCATGAAGATAGATACAGGTGCTGTATATTGATACTTTACAGGAATATAACATGTGATATTTCACCATTGAATTTATGTTTTGCGGTTTGTCCGATTTCAATTCATAAACATACTCAAAGAGAAAGAGTGAAACTGACAAGTAAACTGCATTAGATATCGCACCTTTTATATTGGTAAAATGTTATAAAAGACAATTCTCTTACTGATACCTAAAAACAGTACTTAAAGAACAGCAAAAAATAAAAACAGACACACACTTACATATTATAATATATATAGTATATACATAACCAAATATCACTTATAAGCATTTGTCAATCTTCATGTTAGATTGTCATTCTCAATCTACCACTACAGTGATTTGATGGCGGCATATTGTTCACTCCTTTGTAAGTACTAACACATAAACACGTAACGTACCTAATATTTTCACATATGTTGATTTACATGCATTTCTATTTGTAAATACAAATACTTCATATCTACACACCATGTTGAGTAGATACAGTGTGTCGGTATCTCAACTATCTGAATAATAATTAAGAATTTATGGAAATGATATCCCGATTTAAGAGACAGCACTTAACATCAACGGATGTAATGATTATTAAAATTGACCAATTGGTTTATTCTGTTGGGACGTTGTCAACTCTAATCATAATTCAACATGTGTATGTATCCATTCAATGGCAGACAGGGTCGTGGATCTATGAAGCATATTGTCGAATTAAAAAAACATGTACATGCTAAAACTATTATTGTTACAGTACCGCTACTTACGGTGCTTGATATAGGATGCGCTCAGCTAGTTCAGTAAAGTAATATTCGAACAAACTCTTATATCAATAATAGTATTAAAAGTAGAACACTGGCGTTCAAAATATTAATTACATGCAATTATCAAATTATTGGTTCATGACATGACATCCCCAAAGTGATGGATTTTAGAAGTAAAGGTAAAATCAAAGTGTCACTTTCAGTAGCCTCAAATTCATAACAAATGATTTATGAATACATGTACATAAATGTTTATAAAAACGCTTCCTCTCGTTTCGTCTTAGATACATGAATTCAATGCGTTTTACAAATAAGATATATCTAACAATGTTTCAAAGTTGGTAGCTTCACACAGACTCCAATCGTTTCATCTGAGTTAATAAACCTTCTTTTTAAAGTATTTATTTTCCCTTCCAAGATCAACATATGCAAAATGTTTTCATTTACCAAACGTAGTATATTTTTGCACAAAGAGCAACGATTTTCATTTCTTATTGCTTTCCTGAGGATAGCATCTTATTTACGAAATACTGTTATACTATACGACGGACGCACATACGCGGATCTCGCTGAATAAGAGGTGCTTTCAATTAACGCACATAAGCGTCTCTCGCTGTGAGAAACTGCTAATTCACGGACGCCTATATGCGGCTCTCGCTGTGAGGATCTCATTATTTTGACGCATATACGCGGCTCTCGGCGTTAATGAGTTAAAGACTATTCACTTATATAATTATAATGAAAAGGAAAATTCATCAGCTAATAAAGTAAGGTTGAATTTAATTCTTTAAAACTTAAGGAATTCTCTGATGATTATCAATCCATGTAATACTTCACAAACTTCCAGTTATAACTAAGCTGTAATCATACTCATTGTAAAGACAATTAATATCATATTCATTTTTTGGAAATGTATTCATAACTTTGTCCTCTTGTTAAACTTCAAGGTAAACATACAGTAAATGATATGAGACATTATGGCTTAAAGACTAAAATCTAACGAATATTTTGTGATGGCGTCTCCAACAACAGATCTTACAATCAGACACTTCTTTGCTTATCGTATTACAAAGTACAAACGGCCATGGTTATCATTGAAAACAGAATACCATAACAATTGCCATGTAAACTTTCTATGTTAACATGCGAGTTTAATATTACTAACTCATATATCAGATGTTTTTAACAAAGATGATACGGTATAAATCAATGTATCTTATAGCTTATAAGAATTATCAATGTTAAGATTGCTTTTTCACGTCAAGCGGAAGCTAATGTTTTCCTCAGGAAAGCCTTTTGTCTTCATGATATTTTTTACTTATGGGGTTCGATTGTGTTTAATATGTAACTGGCTTGAAAAACCTGGAGATTGAGCAGTAAATCAAAAGAGGACATCTTGAAATCAGTCCGGCACTTAAAGACATTTCACTTCAAAGAAAGATCCTTCGAGAATGATCGTTTGAAGATCCTGAAACTGGTGACCTTAAAAGAAGTTACACAAAACTCTTGAAACCTAGATAAAACCTGGTGCATGTTATCGGGGATATTGTGTGCACATACTACAACACCCACTGCTTTAACTGTTTTCATCAATTGAACTGGCACACCTGTGGTCCGACAATTCCTATTTTGAGTTTGCAAGAATATAGGCTTAAAACTTTTGTCATTACGAATTATTTTTAAATGTTTTTGAAACTGAAACTGATATGTGAACTTCAAGTGAAGCTAACGATGAAAGGAAGTCTTTTAATTCGAATTTTTCTTTTAAAAATTTGGCGATATGCATCTTCAAAATGAAAAAAAATTTGATTTTTATCTGTTACACTTAAGTATTGATATCTAAAACTATAAAACACATATGTGAATGGGTTTTTTTGTATTTTATGCAAGTTCTATTAAAAATTAAGTTGTGTTCCAATGGCAGTTTACCAAATGCCTTAGTATGTAGCACCAAAATAATAGTTCACTGTTGGCTAGTAATTTAATACTTTTAAAGGTTGTGCAGACCATTTGTATTTTGACACATTTTAAGTTAAATGCTAAATTACACAGGTATACACAAGTTCTTTTGTATATTAGAATGAGGCGTATATCTACTATATTGTGACTTTACTCTATTGTTTGATTCAATGCAAGTGTTGTAACATTGTTAAATATGGCTATCCTCAAACGTCTTTTAGTTAATCGGAAATAAAGGCTTTTAAGATTTTATTCGCAAAACGTCCTCGTGTCATAAACTTTGATTTCAAAGAAATGTCTCCATGGCCATTTTCACAGACTCATTTGTTAATCCAAAAGAAGTGTTGATAAGGGAATCTCCGAAACCAAAATACACAAGATACCTTAAGAAAGAAACAATATTTATTAACTGATATCAACAGCTACAATTATACCCATATAAGGAATTGGTACTCTGCAGTTGAATACAAAGTTTTTTATTTATATGTTTCATATAAACACTTATCTGCAAAAGAAACTTCTCATTTGTAACTGTTATAATTAATAAGAGTGATAAAAGAGCAATAATCTAGTAGTGTAATAGTAATACCCTCAGTGTGTCAACATGGAAAACATAGTTCTACTATGGAAATTTATTATCTAATTATTAACGATTCAGATTTTCATATGAAATAGTGTCACCATGACCTGGAAGCCAGCAAGTTTGTATGACAATAAGCTAATTTCATACACTGAAATTTACTATTTGTGAAATTGATTCCCATATCATACTGTCTTTAATATTATAAACATTCAAACACGTATCAAATTTCAAAAGTTTGAAAGATGCAGAAAAATGAATAAAACAGTATGCGTGAGTTTAAATTTTTTAAGCATACCGCCTGGGTGTTGCTAAAGCTTCAAGAAACTATTGTTTTTAAAATATGATATATTTATGATATATATGATATGATATATATATTTGTCGCTGCTCTTGTAACATATACTGAGGTTTAGTTCGACATTAACTTGGTCTTTGCTATGCATAATATGTTAATTTTTTTGCACTTTCATTTCTTATTTTTTCTATTTGACAGTATATATAGACTATATAGACTTATCGGCGGCATAAAGTTACATTTTGATTAGAATCAAGATTCTTCTGAGCTGTTAATTTAAATAGTCTGATGGATTGACATGGATCAAGAGGGCGCAAAATGTTTTAGGTTTTATTGGCATAGATAACTTTTTATCAACCCTTCAACATACTACTTTCAATTATTGAACGTTTCCCAGATGTGGCATCTTGTCTGATTTGTCCCCGCCACAACGTTTACAGCATATCTTATAAACCATTGTACCCAATATCTCCAAATTTGGTAACATCCTACATTGGAGTTTCTGCAGTCACAAGTCGAGTTTGAGGGTTTGATAGAAGACATGCTTATGGTCAACACGACTCTTTTATTTATCATTGATGTTTTATTTGAAGGGTAGTCATCTTAAGAAAACCATGATCACTTATTACAAAATTGTCTCATTCCTTTCATTTCTAAGGACGGGGAGGTTTGTGGCAAACATTTCAATGTTTATGTCCTTATTT
This sequence comes from Phorcus lineatus, assembly GCA_921293015.1. Classification (NCBI taxonomy): domain Eukaryota; kingdom Metazoa; phylum Mollusca; class Gastropoda; order Trochida; family Trochidae; genus Phorcus; species Phorcus lineatus. Next base: position 820,618 of record OV121087.1, on the reverse strand, counting down.
CATTTTTAACTATTATTGAAATGTAAAATGTAAAATATATTAAATTTTAATCGTTTGCAAGAGGCAATGAAATGGATAAAAAGTACAATTAAGTATTAACTTCAAAATATAAGTTTTCTGGTATAAATGTGTTTAAATTTTTAACATCTACGTCAAACTGTCACCTCACTCTCCTATTGCTTTGTTGATTCAAGCACCTGCATAGTCGATAGAAGTTGATGATATAACATTTCACCAATATGAAACCGTTGAAGCATGTGATAATGATGAAATGGAAAAAAATAAACCATATGTCATGTGAAGGCGAGAAATATGATCTTTAAAGGAGTTACGGGATGAAGAAAAATGCGTTTCTAGTTGTGTCACCTATTAGTTTATGGACACTTTTATGTTCAAAGACAATGGGTTGACAAGGTACAAGAGACAGCAAACTGTTTGAGGTCTAATTTACGTTAATAAACAAGTTCTGTTTTGCTTGTTATATAATCTTCCATATATGCTTTGCTACTATTAATAAAAAACTTTTCAGATGTGACATTTTGTCTGCTTTTGTGCCTCGCCAAAACGCTAACGTGATATCAAATTAACCGTTGCAGCCAATGTCCAAAAATTACATTGAAGGTAAGTGCAGACACGAGTCAAGTTTGGTGAAGTTTGGTAACTGAACTGATTTTCATGCCATGACAGCCGACATGTTGTTGGTCAACACAACTATATACTTATCATCATTGGGGCGGGGCACTTTGTCATGTTAATGGCAAACACTAGTTTGTTTGGGTTGTTTTTATGCTATTACAATTGAATCAACTGAGATTCATGACTCTCATTAGCTACAGAACATAATAAGTATGAATTATATTTTACGTCATAGCTCATGAGGAAGACTCTCAAAATGCAACATTTATCAGAACACTGCCTTAGACTATTGATGCTCGGTAACCAGTAAATATCTACTATCCCATGGGGCTTGTTTTAAGCAGCACTGTCTGGGGTACAGTAGTGAAAGTTACAACTGGTTTCACATGAAATGATGCCAGACTACTACTTCGGCTCTATAAATCATGTCTTAATGCAACCTCAAATGGATTACACAACGTTTACGGACATGTCAATGTGCAACAACCTATAACAAGGACTTCGAGCACTTGTATTGCTAGCTGTAACAGGTTTATTAATCTGTCCTTTTCATGAGAAATTCCAACTAAACATTTCTATTTCCATTGTTTTTATTCATTGACACAGTCATATATCACTAGAAATGTAGAATCTCCTTTTTGCAAACAATATTTCAAAATAATATTTGTAAATTTCTGGAAAAACGACCTTTCACTATGTTTCAAAGTTTCCCATACTAATACATGTTATTGTTATACACATCCTGCTACATCAGCGTAATTGAATCCTCTGGTCGAGCTCCGTCCATACACCCTGATATCTTTCAAGCCAAATCCCTCTTACGGATGGCGCGGCTCGATGTTCGTGGCTGTTATTGTTTCAGCCGATAAAATTTCGTTATCCAAGGATCTTGAAGCTCTCCTTTTGAATTTTCGATCGGGTTGTGCCGCTGTTGCTGAGTGAGAGTAATCACATTGGCTTGTTAGATAGCTAGCGATACAAGGCTTTTGGCCTAAAGGATATCAGGGTATATGGAAGGCGCTTGATCAGCGGATTCAATTACGCTGATGAAGCAGGTTGTGTTATACAGAATATGGTCTACTTTACTTGGTATGACAACAGGATGTCAGTATGGAAGAAATTGATTTCTTTTCAGCCATGGTTGTTTTCAACTGTGAGATGAGGCATGATATTTGCTTCAATATTTTAAAATGAAGGTTTAGAAATTGCTTGCAAGTTGATAAACATATAAAGTAAGATATTGACTTGTTGATATAAATAACTGAATATAAGAAGTAGTTCAACGAAATATAGAAGCGTAGATATTTTAACTTTAAGGAACAGGAGTAAGACTTAATTTAAGAAATATTCATTAATTATTACACGATAAAACAAAACATTTCTAATTGTGTGTAGTTGAGATGTCACACTGCTCATACATAATCAAATCATTTGTAACATACCAAAACTCATTTCACACTCAATGCGGGTTCTACTTAAGGGAAATTGCCACCTTAATTACAATCAAACATTCGAATTTTTTCCAAAATATAAGTTCGCTTGAAAATGTTTTCATGACGTTCATTGCCCACAAATATCAAAGCCATTAAAAGAAGACAAGAAAATGCATGAAATCCCTTATGCTGCAGTCACTAGTGGTTAAATGTAGCCCGGAGACACATCGCCTCTGTGATATGCATTAGCAGAGGCGTCTTTGCTTTCGTAGCTTGCGATTTCAAATTATTTCATTGATAGATAATGGGTTTCATACGAAACTACCTGTAGTGCCCTGAAACTCATATCTTCGGATAAACTATTTGTTTGATGTCGATTAACATATTTGATTCCTTTAAAAAAGGATGATAATGATGAGACTGAATCCGTCAGTAATTCTTGTCTTTATATTTGACTTATTATTAGACCATTCATGGAACAGCGAGTAGAAAAATAGAAAATACCTGCCACTATAGCATAATACAATTTCTCTATATGTTTTCAGTGGAGATGTAACACTATGACATTAAATTTTATGTGACATAAAACTTATTACGCTGACGTCTTATTGAATCACAACTCCTCATGAAGATATGGACTGATATATGTCATTATTAAACAAAAGTTGCATGTGCATCACAAACATATTTAACATAAAAACTGGCACACAAATAATTAGGAATGCAGCTTCTTATCAAAAGTTTGTTTCACAGCGTAAGAAGTCATATAAAAAATCAGTAATTGTTCGAAAATTTGAATAATTCTTTCTTAGCAAATTATTTTACAGTCAAAATGTATAGACCATTTTGTGAGGTAATAATGTTTACACTACATATACAAGGGTGCTGTATGTCAGAAACAATTTTAGTCGTACAGGGGGGGTAGGGAATATTAATTATGATTTTCTTATGTCTGCAATAAAATATTTTGACAATATTTTCGAACAAATATTTTTTCAAAAAAACAACATTACCTTTTGACAATTTGATAAGATGATCAAGAAATTGGAGTTTTTGCATTTTGTACCACTTTCCACAAATATCCCTGCCAAGTGTGTTCCTGTAGTAGTTTAAGTATCACCTGTAGATATGTGCTAGGAATATGTTTTTTCTTCATCTTCAAAAACAATTCTTTTGGATGGATGACGCTTGAATAAGTCAAATTGAAATGAACATATTTCTACACGATATTTTTACAGGTCCTCAAAATGAATTAACCAAAACCCCTCATGCATGCTTGTATGCCACTGCAAAAGTAAATTGATGTTGTTCAGTTTTTAAGACAATAATATTTAACATCTGAATGGTAAATCGTTTAATTGTGTGTATTGAGTCATTCATCACTAACAATTCTAGAATCTGATAGATGGTATCCGAATAACAAAAGAAATAGCTAAACAGAGTAACAGTAAAAAATAATGCCTTTTTCTCTATTTTATCACGACAATCTGCGCTTCAGTAATCTTACACACACTGTTTTGCAATTCTGTGTTTTGTATAAAATTATGTTTCTATTGTTCTAATATTTTTTTGTGAATTACGACTAATCTTACAATTTTATTAACGCCAACCCCTGTACTGCTAAGCTGAATGTAGAAAATCCTGAATTCAAAGAGTGAAACTGACAATTGTGTTTTAAAAGGACAAACTCATGCGGTGTCAAACCAATAATTACAGAAGAAGAAAAGTTGTCTTCCGTGGATTGAACTTTAATTTTGGCCTATTGAAGTCAATTGAATGTTAATTGCTGATTGCTGACTCCCAAATTACCGTTCTTTCATGTTGACACGCATGACGTATTGTAGTCGTTACAGAGGAAAAAAGAACGGCAAACTTAATGAGCAAAACCAATGATAGCAAGAACGAAAGACAAATTTCTCATAAAATTACTGTTCACTACAGAAATGACTTGGTTTCCTGAATCCGGGAAACCACAAGTAAAGTGGGTAATTGGGGTATCCAGTTGGTATCCATTCACTGAAACTAAGTAACTTGGTTTCCAGCTACAATCCATTTTGGATTCTTTGATTTGTATATATCCACATATGGAAACCAACATGAAACTGTGGTCATAAGTATCGTGTTCGTTTCCATTTCTGGAAAGTGAAAATGATGATTTCTTTGAATGGAAACTAACATGAAACCATAATGTTAAGTTTCATGTTGGTTTCCAATCTTGTTTTGAACTAAATGAATAGATTGACAAATTATTTAGTTTTATCATAAGCAGTTTTGTTTGACTAGTATGGCATTCACTTGGTATCCATACACTGAAACTGAGTAACTTGGTTCCCTACTGGAATCCATTTGGCATTCAGGTTTTATATATTTCCGGAATGGAAACCAACAAGATAGGATGGTTGCGCGTATCTATACTATGACTGTGTGGCTTCAAGATTAACCCTAGAAAACATCTAGAAAATTGCAATACTTCGGCTACATCGTGGCAACTTTGAGTCAAATCATGTTTAAGGAGCAAAATAGTTTTCCATCATCTTAAGATCGTTTACAAATTATTAACATCAACGGAGAAGATTTAATATTCAAGATAAAAACAATGCATCAAAGTTTAAATAAGAACACTCATTTTATCGATATGTTGAATTGAATAGAATAGAGGTTTTCCTTTAGTGTGTTATGAATCAATGATATCGTCGTTATAAGAAATTTACGTTTCATATTCAGTTACAAAAGGATTTAAGTGAATGTTGTTGACATGAACAGTAATCGGCTATATCGATGGAGATGGGCGGAGCCTATAATTTATTAATGGACGAAAGAAATGTGAAGTGAAAAAGTATCAATTGTCCACCATGGTAAATAGTCTTGAATGTTGATTGTTACCATTATAGCTAAATCCCTTTATCGGTCAATAAGTTGTAAACATATTTGGTTGTTTGTTTAGTAAAGGACACCAGTTACTCAGCATAGAGAAATATAATCTCTATGATCAGCTTGCAAACAAATGATTCGATATGGACTGTTGAAAACGCCTGAATTAGTAACATGTGCAGCTTTTGAGTTAGCGTTAATATTTGAACTCATAATTAAGGAAGAAATAATGTTTCTTAAGACACCCCTGAAAATGAACCAATTTCTTAAGCACAGTTGCATTGAATATTTCCGGTCTTACAAAATTGGCTTTGTAACCTGTATGCGTACATATTTGCCGAATAGTATCTTTGATAGGTTACCTTAATGTTGGTCGTTAGAGATATAAACATATGCGTATTTCATTGTAAACAGATAAAATATTAACTAAAGATAACAAATAATTTTTGTAAAGAATTAACTAAAGGAAACTAACAATTCAATATTCAATAGAAACAAAAATAAAATTAGGAATATCTTGTATTTGATACATCATTTCCTTATTTCAGCCAAAAAGATGTTCATAGAATACTATATTACTTTCTGAAAAACCTAAGAAGAATACGTTTTTTTAACACAACCATTTGACATAACCTTTTCAAATACTCTTCTGTTAGTAAATCATCACCTTCATCGTATCTCTACAACATTAAATACATTTCGCTTCACTCCTTAAGAGGTTAGACAAAATCTACCAATCAGAACCTCTGTAATTGAACTGGCTGATTGCATAACACTTCCTGCTTGACACCTAGCCTTACCGGACACAGGTCAGTCACTAATGAAGGAGACAAACATGGCCGCCATCAACATAAACGACTGTAGATAATTTCTCAGCTGAGTAATAAGTTCAGGGCAGCTCTACAGTAAAGGATACCAAAGTAAGTACCCCTTAACTGCATCAAACTCACTTACATTGCTCTTATAAACTGTTTTTTAAACTTCCGTGAGAGAACTGAATAAAATCATTCTTAAATGTTGGCTTCACACTCAGTCGAAATGAGTGTTTTTAACTGACAAGCTTTATGGAATGGTGTGTTTATAAGAATGTTAAATTTGCATTGTCATCAGGTTTGTATGTATTATGTTGACCTGTAAGTAGATGATACACTTAGTTCCCTTTAATTAACAATTTTCAGCCGAAGATACATTGTTTACACAAGGGTGCACTGAACCATGACAGCCGTGAGCTGAGACAAATGAAGTGGATTATGCAACAGGTAACATCACAGTCAGCATGCTGACCTAATTCTTGAATAATCACGCAGTATATTACTTAACTGTTTAGATGGGAAAATTCAATAGGTAATGCAACCAAGGCAATTGGTTGTCTAAATTGATTGATTTGTTTAATCTACTGTAACTGCATGTGTTTTGATATGGGAGTACTTGACATCAATTGCTTTTGACTTAGAACAAGAATTTATTTTGGGATTTCATATTTCCGTCAATTTCTACTATATCTATTTGTTTTCATTGAAAGTATGCAGGTTTTCTGTGTAATAGTAGAATTTCAACAAGGTGGGAACAGTAACAGTTGTTATACCATGAGTCAACTTTCGATTTCAACTAAATGTTTGTGTTTTTCTTTGGATACTATTTAATGTGCAAGTCACAAACTCAATGGTTTTCCTTTATTCAACTTATAAGAATATTGTAAAATAAGATATTTTTTTAAATATAACTTATGCAAAAGAATATTATTTGGATAAATGAAAATGAAACAATTGAATTGGTTTTTAAAACTGCTCGACTTATATTGCTGATGTTAATTTTAGTGTGAACCATCAAGATACATGGAGTGCCTCACAGCAATGCTTATTTAATGTGAGTTGCTCTCTATTTACCAATCAGTGTTACTATTGTAAGTTTTACTGATATTACACTATGCACTGGGTTGCAAGTTGGGCAATTGAAGACTGCTCTGAGAAATAATTGTTGTGGTTTAAACATAGTTTATTCTATTAAACATACAGTAAGTTCTTTTGTTATCTACAAATTATAATTTTATGTCGGCTTTGCAAAAGATTTTTACTTCATTTTTATCATTTTATATGTCTTAATGGTATTCGTTGTTATGGTGATAAATCCAACATATTTTAGTATAACTTGAAAATGAAATTACTGATTTTTATCGAAATTCAAAATAAGAGATATATAAATTTCATTTTCAATTCAATTTGCTTATCTGAGGTATTCACTGAAGCAACAAGGAAGGTTGCAAGGCCGTAAGTACATTCAATTGTTAAGTAAGCATACGGATTGATTGTTAACTACTCTCCCTAAGTGATATGTATGCTTGCGAAAAGAAGTAACTGTGGAAGATTGAAAGTGTCTCATCTTCATGTAATCATATGAATATTTTAAATATCTATACAATTGTTTTCTGTTTCAGAATAAAGACCAATCCAAAACATCTGAAAAGTGAACAGGGTGAATTGTGTATATTTTGCACTTTTGTAGATTGTTAATTTTGCAATGAATAACTAAAGGCATTTCTAAACCATCATATATATAAATATTCATAGCTGTCATAGAATAATTATTTCAATGAAGATTGGAGATTTCATTAAAAGGGATTAATTTGTAAACTTACGTTTTCTTACTACTCGTTTAAAGATGAATTCATTCTTCGAAATTGTGTGTTTGAATAAACGTTGATAGTGAATGGATTGGTAATATTTTCTATACAATGTTTTTATAGGAGGAATGCTTTTTATAAGATCGGCATACACTGTGAACCACCATAAATTCACGCTTACATTTTACCTTGTAGGTATTTTAACTTTCCATGAATGTTTTTTGTCTTTATTGCAATAACTATTTTATGGTAATTAATGTGTTTGTTCATTGTACAACCTACATAACACACAATAAACACTACATGGAAACTAATTTGAAACCTACGATAAACTTACAAAACACGGAAACCAAGTTGAAACCTACAATATATAAGGATATGGAAACCAGTTTGAAACCTACGTTAAACTAACAAAACACGGAAACCAAGTTGAAATTTACAATAAACCTGAATATGGAAACCAGGTTGAAACATACAATAAACTGACTAAACAAGGAAACCAAGTGGAAATCTACAGTAAACTAAAATCATGGAAACCAAGTGGATCCTACTTGGAGGAGTGTGTAAAGAACGGTGATGGATACCATCCGGATCTGGGGCAAAAGTAGGTTTCAGTTTCATGGAAACCAACATGAAACTTCAATCACGGAAACCAAGTGGATCCTACTTGGAGGAGTGTGTAAAGAACGGTGATGGATACCATCCGGATCTGGGGCAAAAGTAGGTTTCAGTTTTCATGGAAACCAACATGAAACTATAGAAACCTATCTGGATACCAAGTGGAAATACTGGTTTCCATGTCGTTTCATGGTGGTTTCAGTGATCCGGAAACCAAGTCATTTCTGTAGTGGTTATTGATTTATCGAACTTCAGTTATTTATAGAGGACTAAAATAACACACCTGAAACAGATCCATAATTCATAATGCATTTCTCAACAAGTTAAACACTAACATAAACACCTATCTAGAGTATCAACACCTACCGCTGTACTGCTTAGCCCAATGTAGAAAAGCAAATTAATTGTTAAGAATCATGTCATGGATAACATGATTTTTTAATTGCTTTACACCAATGTGTTTATATGAAAGGACTTCACTTTCGATTGATGCTGAATGCAGAAATCATTTTACCACCTCTTTGGCGAAACCAACTAGCGGCACATGTGCATAAATAACTTTTTGTCACCAACAATTGTTATAGTGTGAGATCCTTTTTTATCTTTGACATCATAAATGCTATTGTTAGTTAAATTACAGTAGCGATCCGTAGCATGAGAGTTGGACCATTTAGGGAATGTTACTCTTAGATTCAATTGGAATAAATTCTGGGATAAAAGAAATGTTAACACTCAGAAGCTTAAAATATTACTTTTAGTATATTTCGAATGGTGAAATATGCCATTTATCGGTGAAAATAAAACCCGTACTTTCACTGAGTGAAATAAAAATGGTATTCTACTCTGTAAAATGATGCAACAATCATATGACGCCGTCTGTGACGTCATGAAACAATTGAATGACGTCATGCAACATCCGCGCTAGCGAAGCGTCTTAGCTTCTCAATTCATATAGTTAGGGTCATTTACGGGGTTTTGGGAAGCATAATGAATAGAACATTTGACATTTCTCGTCGAAAACCATGAATATCTCATCTCGTGAAGTAGAAAATCATATATATACACTCGTGGCTACGCCACTCGTGAAAATATAAATTTCTACTTCACTCGATGAGATATCCATGGTATTCGACGAGAAATGTCAAATATCCTATATTTGTTAAACTTGTGCAACAATATGTATAACTCTTTTATATCGCTCCAACAAAAAATCCCAATCGTTCCACATAGGTCATATGAAAGTCTGCCTGAGGAAATCATATCTCAATATTTCTCTATCATCCACTGCTGCTATTTTGTTCCTACCGATTTATTTTTTTCAACACATAAAATTTCAATTACTTGCTCTTCACTAATTTTTCTTTTAAGAGTTTCTTTCAAAATTTTTTAATTGTATAATATCAACATAAGGTCTTCGTGTGCTTGAACGCAGATTTCCAATGTATGTCGCATGGAATGTATGATACAGGGTTTATGACACTGTTGTTTCTGAATTGATAAACGTGATATGACATTTCCGGGTTTCCTATGAATGTCACAAAGAAAGTATGGTAAAATGTTTATGATGCTTTGTTTTCTGAACAGATATAGGCGTCGTCGTGCACATAACATTTCAAGGTGTTTATTTATACAGTAACTTGTCTTGTCTGAGTCTATAACTTGAATACCATGTTCCCTTTTGATATGAGCTGATTATTAACATCTACGTCTTAACCCCAGCGTCTCATTCGATGGAGATTTTTCAGACGTTATCCTGTTTTATTCCTAGATACATGTAAGTATACCTCATTTCATGTTAATATGAGCTGTTTGTCTTGACTTCATACATGTCTTTTCTAGATAAAAATGGACATATTAGCTCTATTATTTTAAAAATCATCTCATAAAATATCACATCTGCGTCATATGTCGTTGTTTCATTGTTGAAATTTATGACTAGAGAAAATATTTAACAACTGCTATTATCCATCAACTACTATACGCTTATTGTTTTTTGGGAAAAAACAGACACTATTCTAAATAGTGAAACAGTGACTGTTTAAATCATTCCTATTTATGTAACCGAGCCTACAATGTCGATTACAGAATTAATAGATCTTCTATCACATCTATAAATATGTAAACATGTGATGTCAGAAATGCATAGTCTTAATTGAGATGTATTTACAAATGATGAATCATAAATCATTGGAACTAGGAATTTATCAGAATAAGCAATTTTTCAAAACAACAAGAGTCCTATTAAAGTCAAGCAGTTTCATTTTCCCATGCAATTTCTAGGTGCTAGTAACATAATTACTTGTTTGGTTTGAGTCTTGAAAAGGCTGGAAATCGAACATAAATTAAAAGGTAGCATTTGGAATTAGAGACTGAGAGAATTTGGAGACATTTCGCTTCAAAGAAGTGTAGTTTGAAGATTCCAAAAGTGGTGCCCGTACAGGAAGTCCCAAAAACTACAACACCACTTCAAGCTTCATTAAGCCTGTGCATCTTAACGGGGATATTGTTAGCACGTACTGAAACACCCACTGCTTCGACTTTCACACCTGTGATCTGACTATTTCTTTATTCTTTATTCCTATATTCTTCTCTTATTTTGTTAAAGTAAAACACGCATTTTAATCGACAAATTTAATATTATTTTACATTTGTAGAGTGGTTTTGATGAGAAGAGTGTTGTCAATTTTTCTTTGTGGGAAATTATATTCATTCTGCTTGAATATCATCATAAAACTTATTATCAATTTTTTTCAGATGGTAGATTCATTCTGGTTAACCATCTTTCATTCAAAGTGGAGCTTACCAAGACAATAAATGTTTAAATTCAAATTTCATAGAAACAGCTTTTTGGCAATATGCATCTATTCAAAGATGATTTGTATTTTCATCATATATACAATTGCATACCAAATGTTATTTAGTGCAAATATCGTGCAAAATATGTTTTAAATAGTTATTTTACACATGGACAATTGGCGTTCCTTTGTCAGTTCAGCTGAAATTGTTTAACTAACTGTTACTGCTGACCTTAAACTGAAGCTCAGAATGTTTTCCAAGAGTGCATTTTCAAGTCTGTGAAAAATGTATGATGTCATAAGTCAGTTAACATTTACTATCAACTACATAGTAGTAGTATTATTAAAGTTGACTATGTCGTTTAAAACTACCTTTGCGAGTGTTGAATAACAAAAAATCCCGGAAATTTTACACACTATTTATCTTCTAAATGATAAAATGGTTTAGACAAATTTATTGATACATTTGAATTTGTCAGGTTGCAAGACATCACTACATTCGTTTTGAGTAAAGAGTTGTTGAGTCTCAGAAACTGTAATACACAAACACCCAAATCAAGGCTTAATGCATGTTGATTAAAATCAGCATAAAACAAGGCAAAATTTACACGGCGGCTTCAGCTATTTAATTGGCAACTTATTATACAGTTACCATTGAACATTGTTTTCTGTTTTATCAAGTTTTTTTTTATTGAAGGGAATAAATTCAATCAATTTAGCTGTAATAAGTATTGTTGTGAGAGCACTGTAATCCCTCGCCGAGTGTTTAGGAAAACATGCTTCTTCTTTAAAAAGTTGTAAATCAAGACATTCCCTAAAGATGTATATAGTCATTAACAATTGGCATGAGTGAATGTCACTGTGACCTGGGAGTTATCGGAAAGTTTTGTAGGAAAAGAAGATATTTAGTTAAACTGAATAACATTTAGTATTTATCAAATGCTTCATCTTTCATACTCTCTTTGATAATCTAAATATTCTTAAAAAATCTTAATTCTTAACCGCTTGAAAGACGAAATTAAACAGATAAACATTAATTTGAAGTTTTAATATAAGATTTCAGGTATAAGCTTGCTCCAATTTTTAACATCTACCATCATAGCTAGAAATACCAGCCATCTATATCAAAGGACAAGAAAGTGGTTAGACAGCTTAATGATATGAAATATAAAACTCTCACTCTCACTCTCCAATTGCTTTGTTGATTCAAGCACCTGCACTGTCGACAGAAGTTGATAATTAATGATATAAAAATCCACCAATATGAAACCGTTGAAGCATGTGAGGAATCGATTTCCATACGCGTTAGGGCTAAGAGTTAGAATGTGCTCAGAAGATATATACAAAAATAAACCATAAATGTCATGTGGAGGAGAAATATGATATTTACCTTAGCGCTCGTTTAATGGAGTTACGGGATGAAGAAAGTTTCGTTTCGAGTCGTGTCAAACTGGTCTGGAAGTTCTGAGTTATAACCTATTAGATAATAGACACTTTTATGTACAAAGACATTTATTGACACGGAGCAAGAGACAGCAAAAATTTTCAGGTTTTATTGATATTAATAGAAAAGTTATTTTTTGTTTATATTATAAAACCTTCAAAACTCTTACTTACTGTTATTGAAAGCTATCCAGATTTGACATTTGTCTTTTTTTAACCATTGCACCGAAATGTCGTGTCAGCAGATATGTTTATGGTTAACACAACTAAATATAAAGTTACCTTTTGACATTTTTGACTATTATTGACTAGTAAATTTCGTTTAATTTTAGAGGCGGGGGATTTCACCATGGTAGTTGCAAACACTTGTTCTTTTGGATGGGGTTTAGTTATAAGAATTGAAACAAGGCGGTTCATAATTCTCAATACACAATGTAATCTGTAATTTTGTTACCAACGATGATTGTCAACATTTATCTTTTGACATTTGACATCATATTGTTAATGGTCGTTTAGGCGTTAACACAGATGTAGTTCCAATTTTTTAAATACATACTGACTTCAAACAGTGTCCCTAAATTTGCAAAAGTTTAAACTCTAATACAGCAACTGTAATTCAGAACATGAAAAGAGCATTATTTGATTAATATCATCCCACTTCAAATATTAAATTTTCCTTGATCGATATTTCGAAGTTCATTGCGGTAGAGTAAGTATGCCCTGTAACCGCCAACAAGCGCATACAAGTGGTAAAACTGGAATACTAATGTGTTCCAAGGTGCATGTAGGAAAGCATTTTTATCAAGAACATTTCTCTACAATTGTATGAAATTCATTTCTGAAATGAATAGGAACCTTCCATTGTTTTATTGCGAGCGTTTTATTTTGGCATGCAATAACATTAATGTTATGGCAGCTGACAGCTAGGTAAAACGCAGTGACTTGATCATATTCATATTAACATATTTCTTGAGGTGTCTGTTGCGAGACTGTTTTTCCTTTTAATTTATATTTATTTATTTTAGTGGTTTAAACTGTGTTTCGAAGTACAACTTGTGATGACTAGTACCCCGAATAGCGCCACATATTGCACGGAGTGCATCCTAATATATCGCTCAAGAATTAGCGATTGATCGATTGTACAGTTATCCCAAATTTGACCACAACAGTCATGTATTGGCAAAATAAACGATTTGTTGGTAAATATTGAGTAGGAAAGTATTGTAGCAACATCCATTTAGACAAAGATGTTGATCTTTCAGTATTTGTGAATGCATGGACTCGTATGAAAACTTGAATAATGAACATGTGTAAACTGTTATCAATGCAAAAGTCTAAATAGCGAACAAGCTCATTTGTCATTTACAAGTGCGTCATATTTTGAATGTTTGTATTGTATAAATGTAGTAAATCATGTAAAAATCAAATCAATGAATATTTATGCAAAATAAAGGGAAAATGCAACCACCTTTTAACTGATTTTAATTGGGCCATTCCATTATAATATGAGGGATCAGGTGTGTGCAGACAACTGTAAATAGTGTTGCATTAACTGTTCAGCGTTTTGGGACGATACCCATGTACCCATGTAGGTAAATCAGTTAAGGGACTTTTATTTTTCTATGTTTACAATTGAAACCATACCTTCTTGCGTATAAATGTTATGAGGCGTCGAAAAATCGAAAATTGGAAAGAAAATTGCATAGTTATTTTACAAATTCACTTTTAGCTTGTTTGTCTGATGTTTAATAAAATCAATTCAAAATATGTCGTAATAAATACATGAATGTTTTCATGTTGCATTTTGTAGGCAATACATGTATACATATATGTCATGTATATCAGGTCATCGTGAAATTCAAATAAGACGACACGTATAACGGAAGCATCTGAAATGATAAGTGTATTTTATTTGATTCGAGGTTTTATTTGGTGTGCTGTATCTATATATCCATATTTTAGGAGAATTCAAATAAAGAAGAGCATACAGCATCTATTTTTTTCTAAAATGTGAAATTATTCATGGAAAAGTTAAAAACAATATTTAAACGTAATGCAAGGTGTAGTGAGTACGTCAACATAAGACTCAATTGTTACACCATAAATGGACAACCTTGGTTATACCTAAAATGGATTACGCTTTACAATGATAATTCCTTTCCAGTGTAAGCACTATGACAGTCACAAGCAGCAGTGCTTCATGATTAAAAGTAGAGTTTGAATGGACTCAGTTATCGTTCAGCAACATTTATGATTTCATGTTCTCAAAAATATCTGGTTGTTTTTTCATATCATGTCATTAGTGGTATCAAATTAAGGCAAATGGACGATTGTTGGACTACTTAATGTGATTTGGAATAAGAAAAGTTCTTTTTGATCTCTCAGTCATGAATCGTCTTTTTTCAAAGTGTCTCTGTTATCTAAAATCCTGCTAGCAATTTTAAAAACCAGTTACAATCCCATGAGCATGTATTTATAACTTCTTAAAACTCTGTCAAATGGGTCTTTCAACCTGAGGCGATAATATGACCTTATTTCATTTCAAATCCTTCATTTATTGCCATGAAGATGTAGTATCTAGCATACAAAAAGTAACTACATTAAAGTAAGTGAAATCTGCTTGGAGGCACTTCCTCTTGTAAAACATTAAATGACGAGGAGTAGAAAATAACTTATTTTGATGGAAAATTTCCAAACTAATACCAGCATGGCATTATGAGGCAGTGATTTATTCTCTGATCATCAAATTTGTAATATTTTAAGTTTGAATCTATTTATCCAAATTATTTCATAATTTCTAATAACTACAGAGTACGTTTGACAGATTAGTATTTCTATTAGACGGTTTATATGAATATGATATATAATATATTATCAAATACTTTCTTTATCTTCAAAACACATTGTGATATATTTGATAAATGACAGAAAGACGTAAATACAGTCAGATGTCTATTAGACGTTGAATGATCGCCTGGGTACGTTGGATCGACGTCTAAAAGATGTTTTAAGACATCCAAGCCAGGTTCAAACCTCATTTAGACATCTATTAGACGTCGTGTGCCTGCAGGGATAATATGCACTCTTTTCTGATTGCAAGTACATAGAAAGGAATAAGAAATGATGTTGGTCGTTGTGATTCTAAGAAGCCTGGAATGGGCATCTAAGTGGACAAGAATGACATATATATAATATATGTCAAAAGTTTTTTTTAATCTTAAAAAAACCCTCAACACAGAGGAATTAAAGTGGGGAATCATTTTGAGATTCCTAAAGTGTTGTCTATAACTGATGCTGACACACTCCAAAACCCTGAAGGTTAAACACAAATACTGGTGAATCTTCACGCTTATCATAAAACCACTTCACTATGGCACACAAAGCTGCAATTATCTTCGTTAATTTGAACAATCACACCTGTGGCCTCTTAATATCGCCCTCCCTTAAGGTGGTAAACACTTAAGTTAAGGTGGTAAACACTTGTAACTGCCAGCTAGAATACAACTTTCTTAAACAAAGACGACTGTACATTATCACAATCAGAACTAGTTGAACTTATCAAAAATCATTCAAGCCAAACAGCAGCTTATTCATAACAAAGAAACCTTTCATTGACTTCCGATAATTAACCAGGCATTTCATAAAGGCAATAATGAATGTATCATGATTATATTTTTTACGGATATGATTTTGAAACAATGTTCTAATTTGTTACAATATAAAACAACTGTAAAGCTTACAACTAACTATACTCTCAAAACTGGTCGTCCACATTTACAAAATTGATCTGTGCGGATTGATGAAAACTGTTAACTGTGCTTCACTCTTTAATTACAACGCTTATTCAGCATTTTACTGATATACTGCAATTTCCTAATTATATTCATTATCAATCATCTACGTTTCATTATTTCGAATATACAGTCTTCTAGAAATTGGTGTCACGATGCCCAATGCCATTGAATGAAAGTTCTAAATGGATGCAATGTAGTTTGAGTTATTATTTAAAAATCGCGTTTAACTAATTTTAAAGTTAAAATCTTACCGAAATGAATGACGATGTTTAGACTGCTCGTGCCTATGTCAAACAACTATTTAGCTTTTTAAAAATTGCAATCTCTCACTGCAAACTCCTGTTAACTTAAGCCAGTGAATAGTTGTCAAAGGATGAAAACGGATGGATATGAGGATAAGTTGAACTGAAATAAACATATATGGCAAATAGTTTTAGTTTCAATGAGATTTTAAGATCTTCTGAAAAACAATTTGAAATGTACATTATCGTCAGTAACATACATTTCACAAACAAGCAGGGGTATGTTATTCCAAGTAATTAAGTTATATTACTGGTTGTTTTTTCAAAACCTCTATATAATATTGAAGACATAGAAAATGCAATCTCTCTTTGCAAACTCCTGTTAACTTAAGCCAGTGAATAGTTGTCAAAGGATGAAAACGGAAGAATATGATGATAAGTTGAGTAATAGCATCATAATTGATCATTGCATTCCATCTGAAAATTTATTCAGATCTGTTATATTTAATTATTTTCATAATCATATGTGAATTATTCTAAAACCAGATAGTAGAAATCTAAATTACAAAGAAAACTCAAGCTTAGGATTGTATAATGGAATAACTCAAAGAAGAATTCTATAAATAACTGTGCAAATGAGTCTAGCTAATACAAATTCGCCGATAACGATTTTCTCACGAAATTGGCAATGAGTATTCTCTTTCTTCAACGCAGCAATGCGGGTGTTCAGTAATAGTTTCTATTGCAGCTTCCTTGACATTGTTTTTATTCCGCGACATCATTTTTATGCTATATAACCTTGTGAAATGTCTTGGAAAGGCTAGACAATAGACAGTTGCATGAAATTCTCATCTTGAGATTACTCATATATACAATTCATATACCTTCTATTTGAAGTGCAGTATCGTAAGAATATCCCTTAAATGGTATTACATTACGGAAGCAAGTGTCATTGTTTATGTAACAGAAATACAGGCGCCTTATGTCAATTTTCTTACTTTAACTGATATATTTTAAAATGTTAAAAGTGTGTATCCTGACAGAAAACTATTTATTTATTAAATATTATGAAAAAGCTTTAACTGTATACGCATACTGTTTCATAATTTTATTATTCTTTCATATAAAGATGGCTCCAATGTCAAGTCCACTTTTTTGGTCGTTATAACTGAAAAACTGTGAATTTTAATAGCAGTTTTACACCGATGCATCGAGAATTTGTCATATCATAACAAATATTGCATCCACATGTATTATTGCTTGCTGATGGCATACGTGTTATCAAAACCCTAAAACGGGTCAAACGACCTTCATTCTCATTAGACAAATTACATAATTGTTAAAAGAAAATAAGCATAATCTTTAACGAATGGTGTTATAGATTAAGTATATTGAAAATATTTTGCAATTTTTGTTCCAGTTTTATCTTTATTTGTAGAAGATAACAAAACTTACTACATACACAATAAAACTTAAAAGTTGTTGTTTACGAACTCTCAAAAGTGCAAATACACTATAAACTCAAAGCAAGGCTAAATTGTATCTAACAACACTCAAAGCTACCTTTAGATTCCTAAATTGAGATGATACAACTGTCGTCTGGCATTGAAATACACTATTGCTTATTTTTTTCATTAAAATATCAACAAACAGTTGTGTAGATTTTCCATATGGCTGAATTCAATTTTCAATGCAATTCACGTGAAGAGTTGAATGACAGAATTGTTCCTACTATTTGATGGATGAAACGTCAGGAATTTCTTCACGGTGAATTTGGAGGAGGACATTACATTTTGACATAATGCAACTTTCAGCACTAACATATCTTTTGTTTTAGTGTTTAACCAAACGAGATCTGAAAGGTCAAATTGATCTTTAACGTGAAGATAATTCACCATAATTCCATCATGCCAATCCAAGATATACCAGTCATCTACATCAAAGATATATGATTGTTCAGACAGCTTGATGAAAACAACGTGTATCACTCTCAAGTTGCTACGTCGATTTAACACTCAAATGACCAGTTATGATTAAAGTTATGATCCAACATCCCACTGAAATGAAGCCTGGCACCACTGAAGGAATCGATTATCCGAAGGTTTTGGACTGAAAGCAAGAATATTCTATATAGAAAGTTTTCCAAAAAGAACTCTCTTTCACGGGCATGCAGGAAATATGGAAATTAGGCTATAGCCCGATATCCTATTTTTAAATCTGAACATATTCTTTGTTGTTATGTGTGGTACATACATTGTAAAGGGTTTGGTCAGACTTACTCCTATCGACAATATCAGCTTCGCAAGTGCATTGGTAATTTCTCGAGTGCTGTTTCCAGTTGGAGGCGCCTGCGTGGTTTTCCTACCTCTACAACATATGACCTTCCCATAACAGCAAATGTTTTCTCATACAGGTGATGTCTAGCGATGTTAGGTTGCAGATTTTGTATGTCCGAAAATGTACGTCAAACACACTTTGCGAATCACCTACAGTAAAATTAAAAGTTAGCAGTTTCATTTATAAGTCAAAATAAAAGTTAGTCATCAAAAACAGAATGTAAAAATGATGCCCAAAAATAATATAACATCGAAATGTACGTTACCAGATTGTTTCTTCTAAATTCGTTCAACTGATAGGTTGACTACTTGTAATAGTTAAGCAAAACAGGATAATTAGGAATAAAGTGTTGGTGTTTTTAATTATTTCGCCATCTCTAAATGCCTAAATCTATACTGGACAAAATAAGTCAGGGATATTGTCAAATTTATGATTAATATATCATCATGTGTCATTGTTAATAATTTCTAAATGTTCATATATCCCTAATTATTTTTGTCCAGCATATTAGGCAAAGAGTTTTATTAAGTTCTATATACTGCTCATAATACCTTCCCTCAGCGGCCGCCCAAAGCCAAAAATGACCTGCTTGGCACAATGTAAGTTAGGTCTAGAATGAAGTCAGGGTTCTCCTGAGCTGAAAACGTACTTCCTCTGAATGCTCACAGTAACGCCATTTACATAATGGACGCTGCCATGCACATAGAACATTTAATCGGGGAGCAATAGAAGGACGTAAATGACGATTTCGGCTCTGTATTTGTATGTCGTTGATAAAAGAAGTGCAGAACAACTCTGGAATAATCTTTTCTTGCCCATTTCAATTCATGTTTTTGCATTTTTACGATGATTAATAGGAAAACATCAGACTGACAAAGTTATATCTTTTCATACGAAGAAGGTACGAATAATTCAGATAGTGTAATAGGTAATTATCTAACCCTATAACATAATAGAAACAAACTAGACATCTAGTAACGACTTACTAATATTCTAATTATGTCCTAATCATTTCCAAATCGAGAGTACAATGAGTTAATCAGCCCCTGATAAAAGCCAAGAAAGCGATAACGACATCTTAATTAGACATTAGAACCACATTAATTTGAAACTTTCAGCTCCAACGAAGTTATGGCATTGGCCTTCCGCGTCTGGCGCCAATCTGACTGGCTACCCATCAACATTTTGCATACTTATCGGGCACTACAGGCAAAAAATCTCGGAATTCTGTCAATAGCAGTGCGTTAGTAATGGAGGATTACGTGGAATTACAAGTTGTTACTCCAAACAAACATCATGTAATAAAAAATATTGCATGCACAAGATCTAATGTAATCTGTACTTGATTTTTTAATTTATTCAATTACAAAAAACGCTCACGTGACATACATTAATAGCTCTCACAGCATGTATTTGAGGTCAAATTTGCCTGATGATCACCTAATAAGGTTAACCTTAGCATTGCCAAATAACAACACGTCGAATACTCTGAAAATTACTGTTAAGAGAATGCAATATAAGATCTTACAAGCCAGACCGCTTGACTCAACTGAAACCGCCGCGTTGCATTCCTTTTTGAAGTTTAGTAATACCTTCAAAAATATTGATACCCTTTTTTAAACTGCAAATTAAGGTTTTCATTTACGACATTGGACAGCGTGCACACCTTGATACACGAATGAACAGAAGGGCTTGGTATCAATATCGATTTCCTTACCACCATGACGATTAGTAGAACATCTTTATCTTATGTCCATTGAGCTCTGGCCCCCCAAAAGTTCTGCCCCACCGCCCCCTCCCTATCCTGTCCCACTATCATATTTAAAACATGAAGCTGTCCCGAAGGCAATCGGAAAAGAGAATGCAAGTACAAAGATAATAGATATATTTATTTCATTTCATAACTTGAGGGTATTCATATACAATCGACGTGAAAATGTTTTTTTTACAAAGAGGTCGAGTTCCATTTTGGATATGTACATGAGGCACTCGTCACGATAGAGGGACCACAACACTGTGCAGGCAGCAACCGGGCGTGCAAACATGTCAACTATCAATTGTTGAGCATCCACGATAACAGACGTATATGTTCTGATATTTCCACGCATACTCTGGACAGGTCCGCAGGTTTGGCTGACTATTAATTTGACATGGATTTTTGGCCAATCGGCTGTCATCGTACCGATTAAAAGGCTGATATCGTATCTCACTTCGCCGCTTCCTCGGTAAGATTGTTTGCTTAGTTAGGTTTTTAACTTTATGTTGGCTGCTTTCAAAAGACGTCGTCAGGCATGTTGGTCATAAAATAGTCATATCATACACGGCCAAACCCTTGGATTAAGCCAAGGTATGAGTAGCGATGAGAATTTATAGCCTGCTTTTTGAGGATGTCGTTGTGATGTAAATAATGTTAACCTTTGAGGCTGTATTTGAAAGGATTGCATGCTAAAGGGGCAAGTGTCCCATTGGAACAGCTTAGGACATGTGCCCATTTTGCATTCACCCCTTCAGTTAGAAAATATTCGCTCACAGTTTAAACATAATTTTACGGTTACCTATGAATCGTTGACTTAGATTAGGATTTATTACCTGCATCTTTAGACAAAACTCTCACAATAGTGTCAAACACTAACAACAAATTGTCAATACATAGCATTTCAAACAAAAGGGTTTTTTGTAAATTCCTAAATAAATTATTTTGAATAAAAATACACAAGATCAATAATCTGCTTTGAATAAAATTGTAATACTATATAACAGATATTTTGTAATAAAACTAAAACTATGTAAGCAAAGGTACCGAGTATCATAATAAACAAAAATATCACATATCTGTTTTGATATAATAAGCATTGAAGCTGTTTCACAGTGTTTCGATGAACAAAAATATCTTACTTTCGTCATATGCCCCAATAATAATAAGAAAACTTCCATACAATATTACATCAATAAAATCGAAAATAAGATAATCCGTTACACATATTCAGGTGTAACATCCACACACGCTTCAATGTTCATAAGTTCTTGTTCCAATCACCGTATTCGAACGTCTGTTATCAATCCGTTCATTTGTTCAGGCGGTGTCCCTGCTACTGTTGTCCGTGTTTCATTTCTTTTTATGAGATCTGGCTGAAAGTACAAAATAAACAACCACACATTATTTCCATTGCATAGGAAGCATTTGAGAAATGAAAAATCATTATTGGCTTGATATTTTACCTTTCGGGGAGGAGATGTGGGATTAATATGTGTTTCATTTCTTTTTATGAGATTTTGCTGAAAGGACAATATAAAACAACCAAATGTTATTTCGACTGCACAGATTCGGGGATGAAATGTATGATTTGGAACTCGATTACCCATAAACAGTTCAGAAATAACCATGTATTTCAAACTGCTTGTTTTCATGGGGTGCATTCGCTCCCCACAGAGATAGCTCCGTCATAAATTCCTATACAAGCTCTGTCTTAATACGGAGGTTTACCGGCGGTTTCCCCTACCTGGCAATATTTCAGCCAATGAAAACACCGAATGCTTAAATAACATATTTGTTGTCACACAGGCCTATTATAATGATGCAGTCGCAAAATGAGGCAGACTAAAAGTGCAAGGTGCGTATTCGAATAAAGTTTATCTTTTGGAAATAACTTTGAATGATAACTTTTGAAAAGGCGTCGCTGATTGCACAACTAACTTAGCATCCAATCAGTGTCCTACACGTATAGGTCAATAAACCTCTGTATTTAAGATTTAAGGAATTTATGACGGAGCTACCTCTGTTGGGAGAGAACGCACTGGCTGATGAACGGTTAGAAACGTATAACTTAAAATGCCAGAGCTTGTCGGCAGCAATTATGCAACATATTACTTAAACTTCAAACTGTTCATATTGTTGTTATGAAATAAAATGAATATTCTAAGCATTTTAAGTGTAAATCGTCAATTACATCTGCAGTGTGAAGACAACTGTAATATCGTTCGCTTGGAAGACCAAAAACTACAGCTAAATTAGTTCCCTATAACAATCAAAAGAAAGATGGAAGTCCTTTATTTTTCATTCTAATTAGCCGTATAAATATAACATCGACGCGATTTTGAAAAATTATATCTCAACTGATCAATTTGTAAAAATTTGTCTTTATTTTCCTTAAAGTTTCAAAAGACTTATTTAGTTTAGTTTAGTTAGCATTCGCATGACGAATAAAAATCATCATCTACATGACAAATATTTTATAATAATATTTTATCAAAGAATCACAAATAAATGTATTTGGGATATAATTTTGTATGTAGAGCGTCCCCTGTCACCCTGAAAGCCGGAGTTCGAATCCTTTCCGCGTCATACCAAAAGACGTTAAAAGATGGGGAATGTTGCTTCCTTGCCTGACGCTTAGCAAAAGAAGGATAGAACATCGTTTGAACTGCCGCTGCACAATGGCTGCCGGAGGATTAGAGCACAAATCTTATTTCCGACATTACTTTGTAACATGGGACAACAAAGAGTTATTATTATTATCACTAGGATATCGACTGTATTCTTACCGCTGTCCCAGGTATTGGTCGTTTTTTAAGAAAAAATATTTCAACGATCCCTGTAACTATCGACATTACAAGGCCGCTTATCAGTATGTAGAATATTCCCGCCACGTTACTCAGTGATAATGATCGCTTCTTGGATTCCTGCAAAGATAAAACAGTGTAATTAACTTTTCTGTGTATATACATTCGTTCAAACTTGAAAATGAGCAAAATATTCAAAGTACTGTGGAACATTAATTGCGGTGTAGCGGGTAGTTTTCTGGCCTATAATGGCAATATCCTGGGTCCGAATCCCGAAAAAGAAACAGAAAACCCAGTTTATTAGACCAATTGATACAAAACCTGAATTATTATAATAGTGAGGAATATTCTTGAAACATCATAATAGAAAAATCATATCAAAGTGTTTTCAAGTTTCTTCTCTACATGTATTTTCAATTGAATTTGCAGTGAAATTTACCAGGAATTACAAACAGCAATTTATTTGATGAGAAAAGAAGAGAAATCAAAAAAATTTTAATACAAGAAAACGTAATAATGATAAATTTGGTGTTACGGGTAATGAAAATATACCCTGGAGTTCCGTTGAGCCAGAACCCCTATCTATACCAACTAGTTATATTGCTTGACGAAAATAGAACAATATTACCCTGTATCCTGTGTCAGATCCACATTCTCCCTTCTCGTACCACCAGGTTGTTTGTAGTTTATGTAAAGTTCCATCTTCTTTTAATTTCAAAACTGCATAGTTGATCTTCTCTCTGAGAGTTAACGATGATAGTTGTAACGGGTTATTGACTCATAAACATGTATGATAAAACAATAATTCAGTGAATTTCTAGAATTAAAGGGGTATTTTAATACATGTGTTAAATTGTATCTATTTTTATGACTATCATTCGTGCAGTTTGTTATTGCTTCGTTTAGCTTGAAATCCTTTACCGTTGCTATATGTTATTTACTAGTAGAGTACCGATATTTGTATGATACTTTAAGGAAAGGTATCTCAAAATAAATCTTTAAAATATTCATTTGCAATTATAAATATATGTTTTATTTTTATCGATCCATTTCCTTAATATTCGGTTGTGAATATCCCGAACATGGATTAAAAACTGCAACGTCCAGCTTATTTGTGAAATACAACATTCACGTTTATGGTGTATAATTAACACGTCAAAACACATTAAGTTTGTATTGATACTTTTGATCATAAATGAAATATGTTGACGTTCATACTTACTTAAATCTTGATCCTAATGGTGTTGCAATGCCAAACCCTTTAAGATTCAAATTAGGTCCTACTTGCATTGTATCACAAGGTTTTTTATTGTTGTAATATTCATTCATTGTTGATTCTAACAAAAACGCAAATTTGCCCTTTGAACTCCTCACTTTTGCAACCCCATCTTCAATTGATTTTACAAAGGGCAAAGGTGTAGCAGTTGTCATAAAGTTGTACATCCTTCTGTATGTTTCCACTTGGTTGTTCTGAAAGCAAAAGGATACTTTTGTCACAAACGATATAAATGTTTGAAATGAATGAATATTAATAAATTAAGACTTTAAAGCACCGTATAGACGAAGCCGTCATTTTAATCAGCTGTCGTTTTAATCGTTTCTGGCAAAACCTAAGAATTTTAAAGTCTTTGAAAAATATTTCTAAAATTCCAAATGTCTAGTTTTAAAGAAATCAATGACGAAATTGAAATCAATAGTTTTCCAAAACTGATTTGATTAAGACTATTGCACCGACGATTTACAAAGTCATGTTTGTTTTGTATAGACCGATCAACCGAGAGGGCAAATGGAATAACTATTCTTGATTACAGACCATAAACTAATTTTTCAAATATCATTCAGATAACTGAATGGATAAACATGTGTAGTCACTACAGGGGTTCTATCAATTAAAAATCGAGGGATTTATGATTGACCCATGCCATATATATACAAAAGTAAAACATATAAGATAAAATTTATTAAGATACTTTTCACAAATGCTCAAACTGAAGTTTATCCTCTTAATGACATGGTAATAATTAATTATCAGCTTGTGTTATGTAATTGCTTACCTTGAAAAAGTCTCGAGAAGATCCTGACTCCAAAGTCCCGTACGCTATTTCTGTTTGAGCTGCCAGGTCATCTGCAGACTTGATGGGAGTGAGCATCCTTTCTATTGTGAGGAAAGCCGCTAAATTTGCAGTGTAAGAAGATATGATGATCAAAACGAAGAACCACCAAGCACCGCCTATAATCCGCCCTGCAGCCGACCTGCAACACAAACTGCCAGATGATCCCGAAAAATGATTCATACAGTCTGTGTTTGGCAAGGTTTCATGCACAGGTACGTAACATATATGTAAAGGTAAAAATGTAGATGCATGTATGCTGTTGTTAAAAGAACTGATCTCGGTAAAACGAAAACAGAATTCGCTTTTTAAAAAGGGCAGCAGTTCTCATGTTACATGTCATGTTACGCTACGCGAATTCATACAATCTATGTTTGTCAGGGTTTCATGCACAGGTACGTAACAGATATGGTAAAGGTAAAAGTGTAGATGCATGTATGCTTTTGTTTAAATACAAAAAAACTGATCTCGGCAAAACGGAAACAGATGTCACCATTTGCAAAGCAATCGCTTTCTTAAAGAAGGAGCAGTTCTCAAACGAACGTGTTCGGTTAAGCTACGCGAATCCATTTCCCTCCCTTGAATGATTAAAAGGTTTTCACCTATCATGGCCACGAGTATTATTCGCTTAATACTTGACACTTTGTTCTACAACGAAGGGTAATTGGGTTGAGTAATGACATATTTGAATCTCTGAAGAGAATGCATTTGGCATTTGCATATATTTATTGGGGAAAGTTTAAAGATATGAAATTTCCAAAAGCACTCATCTACACCTTTAAAGACTACGTCATGTATTCAAAACAGTTTTATATATCACTTTAAAGGAGATGTATTTTATACAGTAGATTTTGCAAAAGGCAATTTACATTAATTAGTCCTAAGCTACATGACAATATTGTTTTACAGGTTATGTAATACGAATGCCACGGCGTCAGAATGATATGATGATATGTACGTCTAATGATGCCATATCAACCCTTGTTGAAAAATACTGATGCTTGAATCAAATTGCGTTGATAAATTTCAGTATACATCACGATGGGAGTGCACATTTATAAGCACATAACCTTCAATCAAATTTGTATATTCATGATATGAATATAGCTTTTGTCTTTAAAATAGAGATAAATTACGCTATTACGTAAATAACTACCTCGGACAATGGTCGCTCCCTTGCATCATCAGAGCACCCATGGAGAACCAAAAGGAGTTTGATATGGTGAACTGATTTCTCTTCAAGTGTCCGAATTTCCATTTCAAATTGTTCCATTCGTATGGGCTGAATCTGCTGACGAGGAAGATGCTGATACTGACACCGACGTAGGCGATTGTGATGCAGGCCCACAGCCATATTGAAAATGGCTCCATGAAAGAAAAAACACCCGGCTTCTGTTTCTCAGGGCGTTTAATCATTATACTTATTCCAATGTTCATAAACGGTTTGGAAAAGTCCACGACCCTTTCCCGGTCTGCTGTTATAGTTAATGGAGCTATTGCCAAATCAGCTTCCTGGAAATAGAAGTAATCAATAAGTAAGGAATAAGGAGCTGGAGGCTAGGATGTATCTGAGGAACCGTCATTTATATGCAGTTGCGCCTCGTAAAACTTGTTCCTATTGTTAAAAGCTTGTGCAAAATTGTGATATTAAAGATCAACTCACATGACTAAATTTTGTAGATGGTATATCTGATAAACAAAACGTGCGGCAAACAAAAAATAAGTGTTTGGTTATAATCAAAAGAAAGTTTCAATTGTAAATATTTCAAAATGTCATAAAAACAATTTATGCTAACATGTTAGAAACAAAATCGACAAAGGATCTTAAATAGTAGAACTCTTCAGATTAAACTGTTGAGAACCTTACAAATGAAACAATATACAAGGTCAGTGCAAATTTCTTGAATGTGTAAAATTAATTCTAACCGTTCAGTATGCAATTGATCAGAGATAGCAATGACGTAGCTATTAATACCATTATAGTTTAAATCTTTATAGTGACAATCGTACTTTATCCCTACCAAACTCGAAATATGATTTTCCAGATTGCTTAATTTTCGAAAATTTCATAAGTTTTGAAAAGAACAGCTTCGTTTATCAATTTCGAGATTGCAGTCGTACAATCATTGCCTTTGTCAAATTGCCGACTGTGGGATAGAGTACGATGTGACATCACCCCACGGATCAGTTCTCCAATCATTCCGTTCCACGTATCATTGGCCAGCTCCTCTCCAAAGTTGTGGTCGGCAACTTCTCTGAATATGTAGTCTACCTCTAGCTTTTTCGAAACTTCATCTGCTAAATCTTTGCAGTAACCTGAGGAAAGAAGATAAACAATAAATTTGAGTGCAAGAAGACTCTCTGAAGAAATTCCACGACGAAACTGTATTATTTTCATTAAAATATTTCTTGACAGTTCTGTTTATTATATTCGAAAATGAATACTTTGTAACCTCATAGGCACCCAATCATGAAATGCAGAAGATGGCAAGATATGATTACTTTCTGAACTTGGTTTTACCACAATAGGCTTCAGCGATTATAAATCCTGTATTTGTCGAGAGAACATAAGCAATTGAATCCAAATATAAGAGAAGGATCCTTACTTGATTTTTTGTTAGCAATTTCACTACTAAATTGATATAATAAATTTTAATGGATACTTTTGTCTTCTAGGGCTCCCTCCCACATTCTTGACACAACTCCTGTGAGGTTTGTAAATCGCGAATTTGTTTACTGTTGAACTTACCTTCATATCTATTATTTCCTAAAAGTGGACTCCCGTCTTTTGGATTGTCCAGTTTTATCAGGAATGGTGCTGTCTGAAATAGTGTCAATTATATGAGAGCACATCTTTAACTCAAATCCCGGGTTCATTTTCCTTTCGACCTCACCGGTTGTTTTAACCTTGAAGAATGGTTGGGGGGAAATTTTCTTTTTACTTAATGACTTGTATCTGGAATGTCTGGAAACACCATACTTTTATGAATTATGGTAAATGAAATAACCAACTATACTTATTTTACATATAATCTTCTAATTTGTCACTGGTTACATTTAAAATGTCAAAAATCTTCACTGTACCTTCAAAGACACTTTATTTCACTGATAAATCCAAGTATATCATTTCTCATGTAACAAAAAGTTCGTCAAAAGATCCCCCATAATTGACCACTCTTCATATTGTTAAATTGCCCATCTTTAATATCTAGCATACAATCAAAATACAAAGTAAATACTTACAACAATAGTTGTAATAATTGTCTGATCTTTGGAGATGAGTGAAGTATCATTTAATAGCTCCTCCTCTTTGTCGTATATCGTTTTTAATCTTTTATGAGTATCCCATTCTCCAATCTGCAAGGAAATGATATAGATATTCAAACTAATCCATCACGTATAAAATAGCAAACCATCTTATTAAACATATGTATCTCAAAAGGGCAGATTGGCGCACAAGGACTGGTTCTTATCTGAGCGCTGCATCCGGGTGATCTGTTTGTGCTACTGTTAACATCATGTATGTTGACGACCTATAAAAGTTTACCAGCACCAATCATAACTAACCACGTGATCTTGTTTATGACATTTTTCTTAAGCTAAATTACGCATCAAGGATGTTTTCATTTGATATGTTGAGTAATTATAACCCGAAGCAAAAGGTGACAGCAATGATATCTGATTGTGTAACAGTGAAAGGGAAATAAGTTTGATCTTCCATTTTAAAAGTTCCTCCTTTAAAAGAACTCATCTTAATAACTTACGGACATGATGTTTTGTTGGACATATTAACAGCCCTTGGGGTATGTTTTAATGACTTCCCAAAAACGTTTAAAGATATCTCTCGGAATTTGGCCTTAAGGTTAATTGTTTTATTCCTCTTTGATCTATAATTCTGAAATTTGATTGGTTTTATTCCTTACATACTTCAACCCACTTGATAAAGACTCAACTATAAGTTTAAACCGGAATGATGCCACGCTGTGGTCGCTAGTAGGTCATGGCCAACTTGTGAGATCAGTGAAGAACTATTAAATCAAATGTGTAATGCAATTTCATAAAATAATTCCAATAAGTTGAAAAATATAGTTTCATTACTCAACTTACTTTTTGAGGTCCATTATTTAGGCTGACTGTAAATACATCAAGTTTGTAGTTTTTTCTATGTCCTTGACTATTGAATTCTACGTTTCCGGTCAAACCAGTAAATTTTACCTGAAAGATAAATACCGTGATAATGTCAATGTTAACAACGTAAGGAATATTTACGAGAATAAACATAAACATTTATAAGGAATGTTTGTGAAATGGATTTTGTTATATGAATGTTTTATGAAAGAGTTTTATGCACAATTTTCGAGTGTTATATGTTTTTCTGACGTAAATCATTACGTAATCAAGATAATAACCTTTAATGGAATATTCATTTTTAACAGCAACCTAAACATGAATACGTGAGCACAGTTCGCTCATTTTCCTCCGCTTCTCTTAAGGTCAAATGTTTATCAAAACCACCATTTATACATCCACATAGGTCTCTAATCGGTAAAACAAATCGGACATATAAGGAGGTGAGCGAACGTGATAAGAAAGAAGTTGAAAAAATACAGTTCTGAATTGAAAAAAAAAACACATTTGAATTATATAATTTTTGTTATTACACAAAGTATTAACACATTATTTTATTTAATTGATTATCAAATAAAAGGAGATCCTATATTGTATCAAACATGATATTTTTTGCAAATAAGGTATCTGGTCACCTTTTAATTAACTGAATCAATTTATCTTATAATTATATCTTAGAGTCTTTAAGCCTGTTTTACCTCAAGACATTGAACATTTGATTCGTGGTAGCTCATTACAAGAACGAGATCCTAGCTATTCATGAACAAACCAAGGGTCTGAGAGAAGCGGACTACATCTGTACAGCTACATAAAATAAAATGAGTACACTGAACGACTTTCCTTTAATGACATTATCTCTATGAAACGAATGAGCGGTTTGGTCTTCAACGAGCGAAACCAGTTATAAGTTTCATAAAAATGTTATGTTATTACAAATGTGTAACATTGTAGATTTATTCAATAAAGAATGGGGCAAGTATTGAATAACTATTTTAAACATCTGCTCAAATTGTAGAAACCTGCTTGGCAATTTAAGTCGAGCATTGTCTGCATGCTTCTTGTCTCTCGCATTAAAAAATTAAAACATGAAACAGCTATTATCAGCACTTTTTACGCTTCTCAAAATAGAATATCACGACTGCATGGCTGGTCTTTTGTGTGAACGACGACTGCCAGGGACAAGACAGCTTAAGGAAAGCCTTTACTCCAACTACATGTTCAGCGCTGAAAAGTTTGTACAATTTCAAAAACTTCTGTTCAACGAGGTGATAGACCGTTGAGCAATAACCGCCGGCGTGTGCTAGACACAGTGATGTGAACGTTACATTATAACGATGGGGTTTAACGCTTGTTCTGCACCCATTCACTACACGGTTTGCTATCCTTTTCCTATATCTAGTGTATCCATTTTAATAAGATATAAATTTTGGATGAGTTGTAACAGAGAGGATTTTTCACCTTGACTAAACATTCCTAGCCACAACACGTCAACCTATTTTAAATCACTAAACATTTGCTTGTCATCTTTGTTAGCAATTATCAAAATACATTGTGTGAAATGCATCCGAGAGACAGGCCAAACAACTTTCGTGGCATAATCGTTCAGCAAAACGTCTAATGATTACTATATTCCAATCAAGCTAAAGATCTAATCATAAACTGCTTAAACACGGGTTGAATGATAACTGTCTAGTGTACGCCCGCTCCGAAGTCAATCCACGGTTGTAGATGGAGTGGCGGTAAAAGGTCGTTTGTGACCGAGGAAGTGTAAATCCCACATTTTACATTTTCTTTAAACCTACCCGAGTAAGAGAATCATATATATCCCTGCCATGCATCCACGGAATCACAGGTCGCTCATCACAAGGTACTCCACGTGTTTTGTTATAATTATACACAGTTCTTCTCCGGAACGTGAATTGAAACACATCTTCATCCCGTCTAATCATGTTCTTCAAAGCCCGGAACAAAGCTTGCACAACATCCACGGACAATGCGGCATCTACCTACAAATAGAGAGTCCCTGGTCAAAAAGTTGTATGATGAACATTTTCAAAGTCAAATTCTATATTTCAGTATTGGAGGCCTCTTAGCCCAGAGTACAAGAGTAATGAAGTACATATTGGCTGTGCGAAATACAAGTACATAATGTACAAAGCATATTTAAAATTGTAAAATACTACTATTACTATATCTGTTATCACACCAAACATAATCATTATTAATAAAGATTGATTAATATTAAAATGAAAGAAGAAGGCGAGAGAGAAGGCCATATTTCAAGATGATAGTTAACGTCAACAAAAACAAAATTGATCCCTGAACATACTGAAATGAAATCACTCTCCTTTGACCTTGAAATCAATGTTAAGGTCACCAATATCAACGAGTGTCATACTTCTAATGAGGCATTAACAAACAACAACTAAATAGCAAGTCTTTGAAAGGCATTTATTAAGTGGCATAGCTAAGAGCAGCACCATTTTCTTGATAACTACTTCACTATTGTGAAAATCACTCCTTTATCGAGTCATTTCCACATCCCACCTGATGAAAGTCTTGCTCTATTGGTCTAGTGAAAATTCTTTGTGATATATTTCTAACACATTTATAAGCTTCACCTGCAAGTACACTGATTGGGAAAATATTCATTTGCCTGAAATATTGATTTCATCATATAGGTTACAACATAAAAATAGTCTTGGAAATAAATTCAGGGTCACCGACAAATTGATTTTGCAGAATAGAAATGATTGGTACAAAGATATGAGCAATTTTGCAAACCTTTCTGGCGATATAGAACTGATAGAGTTAAAATTAATGCCTCGACTTGACCTTGGAAATTGAGTTTTAGGTCACAAACTCTATTGGGACTTTCTTTCATTGTTGAGCACATATGCAAAATATAAACTTAGTCAGTCGGTCTCGATCTGTTTATGACGTTCGGAATACTCAAACTCCTTGTATCTCCCACTTTTCGAACGGCATTAGATATTTATATCTAGGACTACAGAATGCAATTTTAACAGATCACTTCTCCATATTAACATCGATAAACATCTAGCTAATGATTCGAGACATTATCTCGATCATTCTGCAGAACGTAAGGTAGAAACCCTAATGGATTGTCTGTTTGCATTATCGGCGATAACGTACAACTTTATATCAGTCCATCCTTTGTGGTAGAATTACCTGAACAAAGTTTTTACCGGCGCCAGGCCATACAGTGGAAGAGAGGTTTCTCCATCCGTCCAGGAATCTTTGTACTGGTCTCGAGTTGTGGTTAACCAGCTGAAAGCCTGTGATATTGACACCCCCGTGTCTGAACCGGGTTAGATTGAAATACAGAATATCCTGTAATAGAAACGTAAATAATCAATACGGTGCTGATGTAGCTCACTTAATTAGTTCGTGTTCAGATAAGCAAACTCCGTATAATGATGATTGAGGAGTTAAAAAGGGTCCTCTGCAAAAGAATTGTCAAAGGGTTTCGTTCAATCAATTTCTCAACAAGTGCAAAAGCAAACTTTTAGAATCGGATAATCCCTATCAACCACTCCTCAGTTCAATTGTTGTAATAG
Source organism: Phorcus lineatus (assembly GCA_921293015.1). Lineage (NCBI taxonomy): Eukaryota > Metazoa > Mollusca > Gastropoda > Trochida > Trochidae > Phorcus > Phorcus lineatus. The sequence goes on along the minus strand of OV121087.1, from coordinate 787,449 downwards.
CAAATGATAACATTGTGGGCATCAATGACAAGTCGTTTGAAAGTAAGAAGCTTTGCACAGAAGAAGAAGATGGTAACCTTACCTAATATTACGTACCTTGTTTCTATAGAAATCGCCAAATTCTAAACTGTGTAACCAATAAACGACACATTTGAATCATAGTGTAAATGTGTATCAAGTTTGTAAAATTTTTCGTATATAGTGTGGAAGATAAGAACCGGACTTTATCACTTTCTTACAATAACACTTACAATAACACAAATGTTCCTTCCATATACAAAGTATGTATGTCGACATACAAATACAAATACATAAAAATAATTATCTATCAGACATAGCATCCTAGAATAGTTGGTTGTTTATACATCGTAAAGATATGTGAAATTCGGAATACAAAAGTTTACACATCAAACGTCTCTTTTCACATAAAAAGTAAACCACCGAAACCTAATTAACTTATATGATGAATGTGTTGACCAATAAAAAAAACTATTGTAAGGAATATATTGACAGACGAGAGAGCTGTGTAAAGTAGGTATTGATCGGACATTAAATACATTTCACTCACCAATGTACAAAGAAGATAATTATAGCCGTTTCTGTTCATTCCGACTTCTGGAATCTGAAAGATAATGATGAGTGATGACTTAACAAATTGTGACTGTGCAAACGTCTCATTAATAATCTTTCAGTTTGCCAAAGCGGCCAGAAGAAGGCTTTGATATCACAATTTACCATTCGTGTCAGAGACAAAGAAACCTCGGCAGAGCATCGATCAGAGCAGAATTGTTAGACTACCATCTCTACTAAGCTTCATAAGACTTGCCACGCTATGTATAATTGACAGAATCGGATTAGAATACATATAAACAGGGGGGAAATCTCTAATATGACTTACTTCTTATACGCCGAACTCCAAATCCATCACCTTTAATGAGTCTGTATCTCTTGTTTAACCTTAAGTCGTTAGCGATGAGAAAGCCTACATTACTGGTGAATGCTTTAAACACAGTCATTACATATATGTTCCGAAACTCCTTGATAGAAACAAATATTTAGAGTAATGGTATTTGTTTGATACAGAAGCGCCTTGTAAATTTATTATGTATCAATATATGTTTGCAAATACATTATTAACATTAAAGATAGCAACTCCTGGTCTCATCGTTTCTCCATCGTTTCTGGGTTTATCCTTGACACCACAGCACTCACCTGATGAAGGTGCGAAAATAGCTCAGAAGCGTTGTGAATATAGACTTACTATCCGTATCATTCGTTTTTGGCTTAATTTACTATCTTCTTAATGTAGTTAATGTATTTAAGTTTTAAGGCGTATCAAACCATATTGAATAAAAATTAATTAAGTTTTCTACTTTGGTATATGGTCTTAAAACTGTTTTATTTGAATTGTAAAGCAAAGATATTGATTCAAATTAATGACTGACATAACGTTGATTGCATAACCTTTTAACCACCCTTTAGCGATTTTACATTTAAGTTCAAAATGACATGGCTCAGATATAGTTTACCCGTAGGCCTAACTTTCGCGTCAAATAATCGATGAACAAGCCCCGTTAACGCTCAAGTTCCATTCCTATACTCCCAGTGAGAACCTGTGCCTAATCTTTATTTCTAACAACAGTTTATAGTTATTCCTCTAAAGAAAACCCTGAAGTTTGAGCTCTTCCAAATCACATCACATCACGGTTTGTATTACATACAGATTCGGATTTATGTGGGCGGCATTATTCATTTAATCTTATGTCATGACACACAATATTTTATGCAAAATCCATTCACCTGTCGAAGAATTTCGTTATAAGCTTGATATGAAGATAAATCCAAAACAATGTTTTTCTTCTGTTGGGTGAAATGATGCACTTTATCTAGTTTCCGTAGATCTTCATGGGCATCGCTTACGTCATCAAGTCTTCGGTATCTTATATCTATCCCTGGTAAAATATCCTTCAATTTGGAATGTAAGTTCTGTACACGCATCAGCCCTGAAAAAGAAACAAACGTAGCCTGTTTTCAATAGCTAAAACCCAACATACAACGGCGTTAGTGTTATATGACATGAGCATCACGAGGTATAATTGTAACTTAGATTTATATATTTTAATGCAGTAATGCGACTTGTGGATCAGGAGACATTACTCCAAGAGTGCATTCATTCCCATCAGTATCTGTAATAATATTTTTCAACTCGTGACAAGGGCGTGGTTAATTTGAACAAAATATTACATTTGATATTTCTGTACTCTGAGTCAAACAGTAGTAGTTTACAACTCTTTCACTTTAAAGGTGATTTTTTTTTCAAATTACAATATTATGACAACCTGTAAGTACATTCCTTGGGGATTTAATCTAATACTGCCCGTATCTTCACGCCTACATTCACAGAATTTCATCAGATTAGTCTTTGTAAGTACATTAAATCAACGTGATTGATGTCCACATAAACTTTAATTTTAAACAGTTTAAGAGCGTGACCATAGTTATAAGAGACATACGCTGAACAAGTGTAGATGGAACGAAGCTCACGTGCCAGGTTCCATCTAAGAACATCAAATAACAGAAAACGCTTTTGTTGAAATTGATCAACTGAGGGGAAAGTTGAATGACAGTGTATATTACAGTTTCAGAGATGGTTTCTGTGGTGTAAATGTATCCATTCATTCACCAAAATCGGTTTGAAAAAATGTGCTGATTACATGTTTTGCTTTTTAAGATATCTGGTTTTTTTCTTCAACGTTTCAATTGTGTAGCCATCATTAATAGTATAGGGGGAATGCATCAGACAAAATGACGTCACTAGGTTATGCATGTTTCTATTGAAACAGAAAACATTTGATTCAAATATAAATTTAGGTTTAACCATCAAAGGCATGATTGACATGTTTATCCAGATTATAGCATATATAGTGTAGAAGATGAGCTCTGGATAAAATTACTGTTTTTGTAATTTTGCACTGAAAACCTCAGAAAAATAATTTAAAAATCCTTATGAAGGTCTAAACACTTGTGTATCAAGTTGGATGAAGCTAGCATATATAATTTAAAAGATATGCTGCGGACAAAAGTTTTGAACGGACTGACAGACGGTTTGAATGTAAGTCGTCATTTTTTTACAACTCACAGCCTCATTAACATTAAAACACCACATAATCATTTGAATAAGTTATTAGAAACACATCTATATATTATTATTATGCTAAAGGAATTATTAACTTTTTTCATTTTGAAACGTATTTTATCAGATCGCGTTTGTCTCGAACATTTTCAGGTTGAGCAGCAAATATATAGAGGCCAAATTGTCACCGTTCAATCAGATGAGAACTCTCACGTGTACCTCGCTGTGTTTCTAATCTCAGTTCTCCCTCCAAGGGGGCGTTTCAGGGGACCAGTCAGAGACGATGCTAGAAAGCCTACGGCACGATCTGATCCCTGATTGTTTGAATTTGCCAAAGGTGAAAGGTCAAAAACTAGGCCACCTGACACGACTTCAATGGAAGGTACTCAGATAGGAAACGCTGCAAGGTACGATGTTCTATCTTATTGCAATGAGATTGGTCACCGATATTTACTATTAAGTTAATGTAGTACTGAAAGTCCATGTCAGAGCGGTAACAGTCATACCTGACACTGCATGTGAGAGCTATCTTTTCTATTGATCAATAACTATTACCATGTACTCAAGACTGTAAACAGCATACGAAGTAAATACCGTAAAAGCAGACAGTATGTCAACACCACCGAGTTATTCACAGAAATCAAACTTAATGGAGCTTGAGAGTTCACAGAGGAAAGCATTAAAGAAATTGGTATTAAATCAAGTTTTTCACCACCACCAATGCACATTTGCCGATAACGATTTTCCTTTCAGACACTGACACAGACAGTTTTGATTTTTCTTTAGGCAAGTTTTTTTATTGCTTGACAAGGCAAACTACACATTAGTGCACGTCATGGGCGGAAGTTTGAGAAGTTTGGGTTCTTGATCAGCATATACCTGCTAGTAGCAAACAGAAGAGACTGAATTTTAAAATCATGCATAAGTTTCAAAGGACTATTCACATGTATACGAGGGGTGTCCAAAATATTTTCGGCCTGACCATCAAAACCTAAGAAACATTAAAATGTTCATGACTTATTTTTCGACATAATCACCCTTGACCTCAATGCATTTGCTCCAGCGTTTTTGTAACATCTGCAACCACTCTGAAAACCACTTCTCATCACGAGACCCTAAAAACTCCTCTACTGCAGCAATCACGTCATCGTCAGTCTCAAACCTTTGGCCACGTAGCTCTGTTTTCAGTCGAGGGAGAAGAAGTCTGAGGGGGCTAGGTCTGGAGACAGGGTGGGGGAGATTCTTGAACCCACAATACTGTGCTGCACTGACTGCAATTTGGGTTGTGTGAACTGGAGCATTGTCATGCAACAGCCACACACCTTTGCGCAGTTTACCCCTTCGTTTCTCTTTGGTTTATACTCGTAATTGTCGTAGTTCATTTGAGTAATAACTGTCATTGATTGTAGAAGCTTACTTTAAATAATCAATCATTATTACACCATGAGAGTCCCAGAAAACGGATGTCATGACCTTACGACTTGAGGAACAAGATATGAACTTTTTAGGGGTGGGTAGTGTGCTGTGTTTCCATTGCATGCTTCGGCTTTTTGTCTCAGGATCAAAATGATGAACCCAGGTTTCATCTTGAGTAACGATATGAGCGAAAAATGATTCTGGAGCTGCACGATACTCGTCAAGAAGTTGCTGACTGACTACGACACGTTTTCGCTTTTGGTCCTCAGATAACATTCTAGGGACCCAGCGTGCTGTAAATGTTCATGTCTAATTCGTTCAACTGATGTTTTACTGATGTGGTGAGTATCAGCTAACTATCTGATAGTCACTCGGCTGTCTTGCCTTATTGTGTTAAGAACAGCCTCAATGTTTTCACCTGTGGTGACATCAGATGGACGACCAGGACGGGGCTCGTCTTAAGTGCTTATTCTACTCCATTTAAATTCAGCACACCAATGTTTAATGGTAGCAGAGTCACCTAATGTTTGTAACATATGCCCATTAATTTCCTTTGGAGTGTATTTGTTTAAACTCAGATATTTGATAACAGCCCTACATTCACTTTTCTCCATTTCGGTAAAAGATGTGAGGGTGTGAATGACAGGCTATTATATGCATCTCGTGATTTTCATGCCATTTAAACGTCAATGAATGTTCTTCATGCACGCACAGTATGGTTGCGTTTCAGGCATGTTTTCATATTCAGGCCCGATACCTTTGTTGATATTTTGTTGAGATTTGGAGTTCAAATGAATCTAAAGTACATGAGAAGGCAAAAGATGCATCATCCGATATATTTATTTACTAAGAATGGCATAAAATAAATGCTAACATGTCAAACTGACATATCAAGTCTAGAGAAAGCATTTTCTTATTTTATGAATTACAATAACTACTCATATTGTATATATGATTGTACTTTTCCTGCAAGTTACTTTTTGTTAATGTGTATTGGCAAGGCAAAAGATTTAAGAAATAATCTAATTACTTGTGTTAAAGATAAATGTCCTTTATAGTGAACAAATGTAACGTTATTTTATTTGGGATCACGGTCTCTACAATAAAAAATGGCGTGGACGAAATATTGGAGGGTGCTAGAAGCCCGGAAAAATATCAAGATTTTACGATAGGTTACATTCAAATACAATTACGACAATGATTATATAGACCATAGGGCTGACAATAGCTTTGCAGCGTTTTTTTCATTTTCCGGGCGTCTCTGCGTCTTAATTAATTAATTCTTATCCCTGGAAAATTCGAGTTTTAGGTGACCCTTGTGAAAACAAGCAACCTTTAACAGCTTATCACAAAAACTACATTAATTATTATATGTAAGGAACATCTTCATTGTGCACAGATGCAAAGATTTATTAACACAATAATAGTATGAATGAAGTCTTCTCCTCTATTTGTTGAAATCTATTCCGCTATGGGAAACTTCGTAAACATTATTTCTTAGTTTTAGATAAAACAAAGCATATATGAAACATTTTCATATTTAATGACTCTATATTATATACTTCTTTTTCGGTTCTAGTCCTTTATGAACCCATACACTCAATACCGGCAATGTCGCAAGCACTGACCAACCAAGCAACTAACCAGCTAGTCCTTTTCGCCTCGACGAATACCGAGGTCAAACAAGCGGTAGTCAAGCTATTGTTACGTTCCTTTTCTTTCTGATAGATGTAAACTGGCACAATTATAAAGTCTGAATGCATGACATTTAGATAAACTTTGATATGCTTGTACTATTAAAGATGGCGTGATCCAAAATATAACGATGATACATCTGTTCACTATCAAACTTACATGTATCATAAATAGCTTCTAAATAATGCAAAACAATAATCAACTTGTAAATAAGAATGACAGATTTGGAATTGGAGATCATTTTCGACAATAACCCACATTCATTTAACTTCTTTGAGAGGCATAGAAGAAGTTGGTGAGATGAATAGAGAACAAGTTATATGGATTTACAGCTTCTTTATTGCAGGATTGCAACCCTGCAATAAAGTTGCCAATCCATATAACTTGTTCTCTATTAACCCACATTCAATAATCAAAATAAACCAGTAACCATGGTTATGATGAATTGTAACTATTGTCAAAACTGAATATATGAAATACAGAAAAATGTAGAAAAAAAGATATACTGACCGTCGTCGGAATCATAAAGGTAATCCAACTGCGACCACTTATAAGCTTTGATGATGTCATATAAAGCGTCTACATACGAAGGCTTCACAAATATCACGTAAGGCTTGGCTCTCGCATCGGTAGTCCCAGATAAACTAAACGATATATAGGGCATGTGGAACGTGTGACTAAATGCCTGAATAATGCTAAATGACGATAGCGATGTTTTCCCATAAAATGCAAACACTCCTCCCGACATCTGTAGACAAACTGAAAAGAAAAAGCAATAAGTGTAAATAAGAAAATTAAAAAATTTTAAATGTTCGATGTAGGAAATATTTACATGAGTATCTTTCAGATCATTTAATGTTATACAAGTGATTTTAACCAAAGAAGTACCAAAGAACAGTTATGGCTTTAATGAAAGTTACCTAAAAAAGCTTTTGTTGAAAATTTTGCACTTGAAAGACTATAAATTGTTGCATATCAGTACATTTAAACATGCCTAAAAATGTAACGGACGCACCAATTTACACAACGAGTGAAAATGGCTCCTAGATTCCTTTAGAAATGAGCAGTTTTAACAGAAAACTACTGCAACATAAATCCTACAGTCATACAACAAATAACTGTCAATACAAAAGTTAGCAAGGTCGATCAAAGGTTTGCTTCCCAACATGTCTATTTGCTTATCAGTCAAAGAGTACAGTTCAATAGACGATATTGAACTCGGTAAATAGTATTTAGCGGCTGTCTAGAGGTCACTGCTTTGGTCAGCGCTGGCGTTGAGTTAACATCTATCCCAATCTGCTTAATCAGCAGATCAACAAGACTGCTGCAGATACATTTACCAGACGTGTAGGCAGTTTGCGCTCATGTTTTAGTATACCACTATTAGTTTTGTCAACTGGTATTGCTCAAATACGTTTTTATATCTCTTTTAACTGAGACTTTTACTTTAGCGAAATGAAATAATATAAACCTTCATTGGACATATCGATTGACATGGCATTTTAAGGTGGATGCGAAATCAAATTATCCCAGAAAATTGCTCGTGTTATTCCCCAAAGGATTTGCTGCCAAATGAACTTCACTTTTTTCGAATACGGTCCTACTGAAGATGTGCAACTGAAGGTGCCAATTTGATTAACATTATTAGGCACACACGTTATATTTCTTGCCTGTTGACACACATCGAGTTGATAAGCCTTAACACGGGCAAAAACGGCCAGAAATCTAATTAGAGAAATCACTGATTTGATAGGAAGAAGTGAGCAGCTCTGTGCTGCAACCGCTTGATGTTCGGAAACGATTGTTAATGCAATCAGATTTATTGGATTCGGGATCTAACGTGATATTTATAGAGGGCTGATATTACAAAGCCCAAACAGATTCATCATTGGTATTGCATTCTGCCAGTTAAGTTATCTAAACCACGCCAGTGTGACATTTAGAATATTAGATTACAATGAAGAACGCTGAATAACTCGTTTAGATCTATGTGTAACCAACTTTACCACTACATAATCATATTAGGTGTCATTATATAAAGTTCACCACATAACATGACATTCAACTTTTGACGTAACCAAAGTGCCTACTACCTATTCTTAATAATATCTGAAATCAATAAACAATGCCTCATCTTTGTATTGATACTGATCATATATAGGAAAATTCGTGGCTACACATACAAGCGTTTCTCGGTCGAGAAATATGATAGCCTTATTGGATGCAATCAAAGTCAATTGTGGTTTACGGGACGTCGTTTCAAAAGATATCATTCGTATGCATTGAGAAAACGAACATTTATTTGAATGGGCACAATCATATAACACAGACGCCTCATTTAGCATAGGCCTTGATGACAACACATATACTATCAATGTATGTGGTGGTTTCATTGGCTGAAATTCTGCAGACAGTTTGTGTTGCAATATTTTGCCGCTCGATGAACCTGCCCGAACCCAAAGAAAAGGTCTTATTATAACAGAGGTTAGTATGCATAGTAGACATAGCGACGACGGCAGAAGACATAGCGACGACGGCAGAAGACATAGCGATGACATCAGCGTTTTGACAAACGCCACAAAAGGTTATTCATCCAGGTCAAGCCTTTCTAGACTGAATGCTTGAGATTTAGAAATAGTTTAACATTTGTAAACGTTTACTAATGGTTTGCTTTTTCTATCTAAGATAATGCTCAAGGTTTAGAAATAGTTCAACACTTGTGAACCATTACTAAGGGTTTACTTGGAGATGATTTAGTTGGATGTTGCCTAATTACCGGTGCCGAGCACCAAAGTTTTTGTATCTCTACGATTAGTCGCACTCATCACTCACTCACACGATCATTTGATTTCTAGTGTCTTCTCCTCTTATTTTTGCAGAGAAAATTTTACTTTCTGTACCTTGATAACTAATACAGTCCAACTTAATTAAGGTGATATAGACTATCGTTCATACAATTTTAATTTATCTTCGATATGTGACCATATCATATGTACTGACTTAAGTTAAATCAATAAACTCAACTTGCATATTTAATTAAAGTAGGAGAAAACTGATAGAATCATGTACAGTCGCAAATATGTTAGGTCTCATTTACCCGTACATTAGTTATATGACAAATTAAACTCAACCAACCAATAGCTTTCTTTGTGGCTGTTATTGAACAGTTTTTAAAATTACGTTTGACTCACTGCCGGGTGCCACCGGCGGTAAAGTTCTCGGTTGTCTCTAACTTTACAGGAGCTAACCTATTTCTTCTTAACGATTTGAAGTCAACGACTGCAACTTTAAATGAAGTTCCATTGCACCTCATTAGCTGCGAACATATTCCTTATAATTATTACAATACAATTACAAATGCATTTCATAATGATGAAAGAAGAATTGTGAGAGTAATTTAAGTTAATTAAATTCAGTTTATATCAACCAATATGCATGTTTGGTATATTTTTATGTCAGTTTTAGGTTTCAGATAAACAAAAAGATATTAATTACAACTTAGAACAATAGTGCACGTTGGATCTTTCCCCACAAAAGCCAGAGTTTATGCAATCATGCCAAAAGTATTAAAATCTGCATGTCACACATGGAAATATCCAGACAGCTTTATCAAAACCTCCAACATGCGCGTCACTCTGAAATTGCAAACTCCATTCAGCACTGGAATGATCGACAGCATTTGATGAATTATGATCCCACATTCACGTGTCGGCAATTGCAAAGAGCCTTCAAAGAATCGATTTCACGACGCTCTCTGTGGCCGAGTAAGATTCTTCTTCATAAGGAGGCGCGGAAATATATACTATCCCTTAGCGCTCGTTTCATGTAGGACTGGCTGGGCCGGGGTGGTGAAAGTTACGACTGGTTTCACAAGAAATGGTGCCAGAGTTCTACTGAACTGTAACTCATCCCGTCTAAACCTCGGAGTTATTGCCACGACGACAACTAGAACGTCCGTTTACAGAGGACATAAAAAGACGACAAATTCCCAGAGTAAGGTTGTGTGAAAGCTCGGTGTTTAACGACTGCTTTAGTAAGAGGTATTGGTTCTTTTACGGAAGCATCAGTTGCTGACACGTGCAGTGAACATTTAATCAACTTGTCCACCGTACACTTTCAACTGTTGCATGGATAACTTTAGGTAGAGTTTTTGTGTGGAAAATAAATGTCATCTCCTACTCTCTATTTCCAATGGTTTACTACAAGATATTTATTTACTTCAAGTATGTAGGCCACAGGCCTATGATAATCGACGATGTGCTACAGAAAAGATTTTCGTTTTAACATATCTTTTCGATGGAAGTTTGAAACCTCTTTACTGCTTGTTACACGTAGACATTTAATCATAAAAAAATTGCTATGGTAATACATTTTACATTTACTTAATGTTTTGGGCCCATCTCAATTTCATTTGACGTAATAGACAGTCAATTTGAATAGGTTCAGTCTTTATAGAGAGTTTGAGATCAGATCAATATCTTAATTGCATCAAGATAGTGAATCTTTATTTCCTTTCGTCACAACAATTATTCGCTTGCATGTGTAACAGTTGATTGAGGGAGGTATAATGAGTTATATGGGAATATATTTTCTATATGTTCCATTAAAGTACAACATACAGATAAAGGAAGTTCCCATTTCAAGCTCTCTTTTTTCAGCTTAATTGGCTCTCAGAAATGTCACATACAGGTTTTTTTCACTTCTGCTTATTTCAAAGTTAATTAGGTTATTTCAAGGGATCAGGTGCGGATTCAATTGTGTTGATTTCCTGGATGACATTTCGCTGCTAAGGAAAGGCCACGGTGACAAAATGCATTGATGGACACGTCCATTTGTACTAATGGAAACTGGTTAACGCCGAGATAACCTGACGCTCAAAAGGTCAGTTAAATATTCGAGTGGATGTACATGCACAATAGATAATGCACTTTCTCATTTGCAGTGTATACGGGTTTAAGGAATTACATTTACCAAGGATATTTGAGTAAAGGTGCATTAGTGATGCAGGGGTTTACTTGATACAGCTCACTGTTCTCGCAATTAATGCAGTTATAGAGGAACTTGTAAGTGTATCTTGTGTGTGGTCGGAATCTTATCCCTCACTAGTTAGACAAGTAAATTAATTATATATTATATTATAATTAAATTACATATAAGTAATAATATAATGATATTCACCATATATACAAGACGTTCACTATAAAGATACATAGTTTGCACCTTGCCGAAACTTAAAGTTTAACTAAAATCTATAAACAAAACTTAAAATACATGACTCGCCTTTACCTATCAAATTAATCAAAGGTAATAAGAATGTTCGACTAATAGTTTCCTTTTGAAAGGCACTATAACACCCAATTTCGTGATGTGTTAAATTCACGTCCTTAAATTGGCTATTTCAGGGAATATGAGGACATGTTAACGTTTTCTGTTGATGCAATAAAAAAGAAAAATATATTCCACAATCAACCAGCCATCAATATTGAAAAAGTGAGGTCAAAATGCATGTAAAACATCTTAGGTGAGTTGTGCACAAATCGGAAATATTGATTGTTGAACACGGCTTAAGTAAGATTATAATCAGCTTTTGATTAAACGTTCATCTTCGAGAGCAAACGATGGTTTATTTGTGATTGAGATATATCTGCAGCTTCATCAATTTGTTATACACAGCATAAGCATTGCTGCCGGGTTTGTTTTGCCTTCAAGCTGTTTGCAAAATTTGAATATTGCCGATATCGTAGTTGAGGCGTATTTAATTCACCCTTGCATTAAATACTTGCCGTCTTTTAAATTAACTTTTTAAGCCAATATTTGCCAAATAATTCATAAGATAGTTTACCTAAGTAGGAGTAATATCGATAGATATGAATCATCCTTACATTATTTACATTTACGAAATACTGATGTGCGCTAATGCCTTTAAGTAACACTTATAGTCAATGAAAGGTTGTTTTCTGTTAGCCAAACTAAAGCCACTGCGTTGAATTAAATTCTAGGAAGATGTATTACCTGTCGGTACAAAGTGAAGCTAGATTTGTCAACGTAGAACCAGACGTAACTACTCGCAAACCAAATACACGAGTTCATTCTAATGTGTACCATTGTAGGAATCCCCAGTTCCATTATTAATTGATGTATGTTCGTCTAGCAAGTTCCACCCAAAATAAACCATTCGACAGGAACAGAGTTCGACCACAAAACTAACCATAACGGCGATCACTGGAAATCCTGTCAAGCAACGGCAAATTAGGCCTAACAAATGTAAACCATTCCACAATCAGTTCGTTACAGATATTAACAAAGCGTCGGGTAACGAGATCGTAGTGCTGCTAGTCCAATAACTCGCATTCCGAAACCGGACGTTGCTTAACTACTGGAACCCAACGGCCAGCCCGATAACGAGCTCCCGTGGCGACACTATCACATGCATCTATAAAAGGCATTGGTCTCCAGTCTGATCATTGATTTAGCACTCACATGGATCGGTTTGTACTTTTTTCATTAGGCAATGTGTTAACAGCTCGATGTCTGTTAACGATATTAAATCTCTACACCGCCTGAAATTAGGTATAGTATGTGGGTTTTCCGCAGTGTCAGGCAATGCAAATATCAGTTAAGGAAATTCGTGCTTGACTTCAGCCATGATCGATTTTGTGTTTGAAAGAAATCAAGCGAGTTTTGAATTATTGAAAGGTGAAATTGACGCGGTTAGTGATGTGTTAAATTTACGTAAAAGTCCTCATATCAATTTCGTATGTCTCGACCTTCTCGAAAATTAGTGACTTATCTTTTAAAATTGCCTGCGTAATTAGCAAATCCTGATCTTACCAAAACATGTCAAAGACTTTAGTGAATGTTTCAAACATTTTTTAACACAGACATAGCAACAAATCTGCTGGTACGTACTTTTAGATGCAACCTTGAAGTTATCATTTATATCGACGCTGTCATATACTGTAGAAAACTGGATATCGTCTTTCATCCGTTGACTGTGGCTAGAAATAGCATACTGGTATCCTGTTTTTGCATAATCGTCCGTGTATTGGTCGAATATTGCCCCTGAAACAAGAAAATAGCCGCACAAGTATTTATTCTCTAGAGAGTTTTATAATCACGCACAAGCAAAAACGCTGTTTTTTGGAAGACAAAGTAGCAGGGATAGTGAATCACTTTGGTATTTTCTGCGCTTGGCATGTCGCATGACAAATACCATTTACCCTCTCTGCAGCAGTTAGGAGCGTGGATCTTTTCATCGATGTATGATGAACTACATATATGGCATAATAACTGGTAGACATGTCATAAATGAATGAAAAAATGAAAACGTTGGCATCTATTACATGTTCAGAAAAACATCGTTAATATCTGAACAATTATACCATTTAAGCTTTATATATCAAAGCTAGTTTAAATTTGTAAAATAAAACTTTAAGAAAAAATTGCACTGATTCGACCTCCTTTAGAAGCTTTGTCCTAATTTGAAAGTGTATCCTTATCAATCACACTTATTCCTATGCAATGGAAACATCGGGATAATAAAAAACATTTAAACAAAAATAGTAAAGTCTGAACTCGTTACATTATCTTACTTAAATATGTTGTCAGCTAATTAACGTACCTATGGGAATTTGTCCTTTAAATCCAGCTGATTTTGAAATGTATCCGAGAATAAAAATGAATTTCCATATTAGTATCCTTTGAATGTCCCATCCGATCCATGGTGATGAGCACATGTTTAGCGGACGAAAGCGCACCTCCGGATAATATTTCCGTCGAGATATTTTCCCAATAGAGGACAGCCTACGAACTTGGCTAACTTATTAACACGTGTTGACCATTTACAGCTTGCCCATCCCCTCGTGAAAATACGCGCTGCAAGTAAACGTTCCACACCATGAGTCCAAAGAATAGGGACCTCGCGAGACGATCACACCACAAACTTCTCTGCCGTTCAAACCGAATCCTTCAGCAACAATGCCATGAGCAAGTGAGGGAAACGTTAGCCCTGTAATTCCGCAGCAATGAAGTTCGGGCTTAGCCTGCGAAGAGAATCGAGAGCGCGGCGTCTCAATCAATGCATTCCTTACACTCTGTGCTGTTTGAAGCGCGGCTAGGGAACTATAGGTTTACTTCAGAAATTATCTCTCTATGTGGGAATTAGTCTACAAGTGGCTTCGATGATTTGGAATGTTTCGGTACATTTTCTTTTCTAGAACTGAGCGACTGGTTCCTGATTGAGCGACGTAAGTGGGGATTATGAGAGTTTTGCCTACGCTCCTGGAAACAATCCAATACGGCTCGATTGTGGATGTCACCAGTCAATAGTAAACAGAATTATGGGAATGGCACCTAACGGGATTGCAGCCATTGTTCACTTTGAGAAATGATAATCTTTTAATGCTGTTTATGAACGGTCTGCGAATAAGTGGGGATATTTACCTCATTTCGCCGTGAACACTAAATTGTTGCATGAGTGAGGATGTTCCTGATATCGTATTTAGTTATTCTGACGGGATTGAATAAGGCACGCAACTTTAAAGTAATCACAAGTAAAAAATCGAAGAATGAGAGTGGGAGCGGACAGTTTTTCCGTCATAACGTATCTTCTTGATAACCCGAACCGTTTGAAGTCACGTGAAGAAAACCATCAGGAGAATACCATCTGTATAAAAGCGTTAAAAACTGCATTCGTTTTCGTTAAGTTTTGAAGTCGTTTCTGCTTTGCGTGTAAAGAAGAATATCGTAAACGAGCGTAAATTGGAAAGAAATGGGACAGAAATGGGACGTCAAGTTAATGTGAACATTTACACAGCTCCGGTTTGTTATTTGCATCAGATCTATTGTTGGTACGACAATTGAAGAATTTCTTTTCGGGAGTGATTTTCATGAGTATTGTAAATTTATTGCAATCAATTTTTTTAAGCTTAACGCCGCTTTCTTATGTATTATTCTTATCAAAACTATCTTTACTTAATAACTTATTTCAAACCTGATGAAACGTTTTACGTGTTTTTTTCGTCAGATATCTGAAGTGACATTACAAGTTTGATAAAGTGTTGCTGTATTTTGATACAGAAAATATATGTACTGGTTAAGGTGCAAATCATCTCAAATTTAGACCCAAATGAAAACGGAATGTTATTACAAATTACATTATGAGTTAAACCTATCCAAAGAGAGTTGGCAAACTACTACACTGTAACAAAAGCGATAGCCTTTTCTAACTGTAACTATAACAAATTTGTAAAATTTTGTTCCAGTTGCCATAACTTGTTCTGTGACCATCCCTAATCAACTGTACTGTTCATGTCTAGTGGCAATGATTAATTGTACAAAAGAAATCATTTATTGCGAATGATTTGTATGATTTGCTGTACTTCAAAAATGTGGAATTAAAAATAGTCATTACAAATTACTTATTTTCAATGCAGATCCACAAACCACCTTCAAAATCGTAATTACACGTCTCAAATACAGCAATGCGAGTAATGTGACCATGTATAGATCAGCGAATTTTGTTGTTGCCTGCGATAGATAAGATACCAAAGAAACGTATGATAAACGGGCGAGCGCCGGACATCAACAACATACTGTTTTTCATGTTAAACTACAATGGCTAAATTAACTTTTTAATCTTCATATGTTACGTTACTCGTCGATCGGAGTTATGGATAAAGAAAAAAAAGCAAATGTGAATGTGATTATGTCCCTAATTATACAATAACATTATTAATTTTCATCTATATATACTTAAGAGAAGTGTTTGTGAAGTCTTTGTTTATATAAACCGATATTTGCAATTAGTGACATAAGGAGGCAAAAGCAGATAAACCATCTTGTTACAAGACTCGTTATTGCACAGCTGCATAGCGAAAGTTTGTTTACTTACCGCTGAATCGCAGTGCAAATATCATGTAATTTGGGTTTCGTTTCAACGTCAATAGAATAACTTCAGAAAAACTGACAATGGATCACCCTCTGTCCATGTGTGAAATAGCCATTTTTGAACTCATTTTTGGATCGTTTGGTCCCTAGTGCAAAAATTCGAATTTTGGCATATTGATATAGACAGATTTTTTAAATTTCTATATCGGTAAATGTCAAATAAAATGTTCCATATCGACTCTCTGAGATTAAAAGCTACATAATCACATTGACTTTGTGCAAAGGAACAAACGTGACTAATTTTTAAAGAAGTTGATAAGTTATAAAGGATTTTATGGAGAAAAATAAAAATAAATGTTTTCTGATTTTTGACCCCTCGTCACTTCAATGACCTGCCAAAACTGTTAAAGGGAATTGTGGGATACGATTAACATTTGCCTTAAGAAGATGGATCTGCATGTGTGTTTTGAAAATTCAATAATTTACGTTTCGTTTTCGCAGCGCTACGATACCTCAAAGGCATCCCCAATAACATGATATTTGCACTAGTATACTCGGCTATGTGAACAAACTTTTGGAATGCAGCTGTATGTTATCCTGCGACAGACACTTTTGTTGTTTTGTTCAAAATTTTTCAGTCTTACTAAAAGTATATATTAAAGCATTGTGTTTATATTTTACGGTTTATGAATTTGCACAATTATTATTCCCACAAACAAGAAACTGTATTCCTTAATAATCTGAGTGTTCGAAATAACACAACCTTTTTTTTAAACATGTGAAGAATTGTTCCGAGAAGAGTCGGTAAAATACATGTTTCCAAATTTGTTTGTTTTGAATTAAAGTCACACTCTTACCGCTGAAACATATCCTGTTTCTTATTCGTGTGTAACATCCAAAAATAACCTTTTCTTGTTCGTGTGTCATATTCCCGAATTTCCTGAAATAGTTCATTCGTTTAAGTTATCTACTTTAGAACGTGAAGTATAAGTCCCCACAGGAGACACAAAACGTGTTTCGAGAGCCTTTAAAGCGAGTGTCCATGCTAATTGATGTAATCTCGAACCGGTACAGTAACAGTTGGTCCTGTCAAGAGTACTAATGAACAGACTCCAATAGGGTATCAAAGTCATTTGATACCGGAAATCTTCCACGTGGCGCTACTCACTAAAGTAATTAGCTTTAGTTATTTATGGAGCCATTATCGATTTAAGTGCAGGAGCGTTTATGTAAGCCGCAGGTACATAAAGTTTGGGCTTACTCGATTGAAAATAAATGAGTTTTTCCAAACTTTTTCTTTTGGCAATTATCTGCACGTGAAGCAAATTACCGTTAAAGGATAAACTTTATTAATGTTAACACTTGTTTGAATAAAATGCGTTATTGGAAGTTTCACAGAATGCTGCAAAATAGGTATCACGTGTTTTTCTGTACTGTTGTTTTTTAACCTCACGAATTATCCATTAAGTGCTCTTTCAAATACAACTTTATGAAAGTTCTTCCATTTTACTTAATCAGTGTATTGATTCGATCAAGCACAACTGTTTCCTTTGCTAGGATATGGGCTCTCTGCACGGAAACGAATTATTATTGCCTTAAACATACATTGGCAGAGAAGAAAAATGTCTTCACTTTTTCGAACTCCAAACATTTAACAAATCGACGTTTGCGGTAAAGTCTGTAAGTGCCATACAAAATGTTTTAACCAACAAACGGAGACCAATTACCGCGTATCTACGTATCCCTGCGCCTGACACATCTTGATATTTGCACATTTATTTCCATCAACTCCATTGCAAGTGAGCAGGGTTTTGCCGAATTCGATTTTAGACACTCTAATAGGATATCCTTTCTTTTAAAAGTATTTATTCCACCATGTACGCAGCGGTTAGGTCCAAATGTGACTTATGTCTTAATTATTTGTTCTGAATTCACGATTTCAAGTCAAAGAAAAATGACTTCATGGCAGTAATGAATATTGTCGTTTAATTGACTTTTAAAAATTACTTTTCAATGGAAACAGATCATGACTATGAGTGGTTGTATAATCCTGTGGCATGTTAAAGATTTTAAACTGGCCGTTGTATTGGAACTCATGCAAATATATTCTGATTTGCTCCAAGTTTGACAGTAAAGCATAAAGGCTGGTAAAGTTTGACTGACAGCTCTCGAAGTAAGACATCTCAAATCTATGAGCCCACACAAGCGATTTGAAATTCATACAAATGCTTGCCCAATATCAAATAATCTGACATTTTCAAAGCATCAAATCACATTTATCTGTTGCATATTTGAAAATTGAATATGGCAGATACATTTTAGAAAAGCATTTTTGAAAAAAGACTCGTAAGATATGAATAACTGCATAGTTTTTCTTTCATCATTCAAATTATCTGGTGTGTTTACGACTTGAGCAATCCCTTATTTAATACTGTATAACGGTAATCACATTTAGTAGCCCCAAGCGGCAACGTTTTACATCACTGCACTTACGGGTTCATTATCCTATTGGCCTATGCACAGATAGGTAGTCAATTTCACGTCGATGGGTTCAATTACCAGAAGATTACGCTATACGTCATCGATGCGCTCTTTACCTTGCAGTCCTTTGGGAACCAAGTGTATAACAGCTTTCTGTAACAGGCACGTAATGTCTTAGAAATATTAATGCGAGTGACCCAACATTCTGCATTAAATTTCTTCGCTCAGTATTACAATGTCGCAAGTTATTTTGATAAAATGATAGTAATTCAACTAATCTTGTCAAACTTACTCAGGTTTATAAATGCTATTCGTTGTAAACATGTAGAATTTTCTTGTACATTGGCGTATATTCTTCTTTATTACACGATATATATATATATATATATATATATATATATATATATATATATATATATATATGATGGTATAAATGAAAAAGAATATATACATGATGTGAGGTTTCGCTTGCAAATAGGTCTACCATTTTAGTGCAGGTCTTTTTCTTTAAGGTTTACATATATAAAACAAATCTTTCGAGATATTCCGAAGTCTACTCGGACCATCATATCTTCGGTCTTTACAGAACATCTGAAGATTCCACCTTGTGATCTACTCCTTAGATCTGGTGCACAAGGATTAAGATTTTACCCGTCGATCTTGCTTACACAGTACGTTATGACAAACACAAGGCTGCCTCTGTTTACTTGGGCTACACGTCTCGTCTCACTACACAATTATAGCCATCATATTCCAACAGAAGGAAGAAGTCGGCTTGTAAAGGGCATATCCAGTCATTCATATTAATCCCATTATCGATCTGGAGAAGGAGTGAAAGTGACCATCAGTAAGCAGATAGAAGAACGTCAGTTCTCCTCGACGAAAATGACTTCTCCGTTTTGATCGACATCAATCATTAAATGGTACTCAGGAAATGTATTACACATGATGGATGGTTAGAAACTGACCTAGTTATTTGCGGTTTCCGATAAGGAATTACGGTCGCTTATTGATGGATAGATATGCTTTCAACGAATGTGGTTATTTACTTAGAGCCGCCGTTAAGTTTCCTTACATTTGGTTATGTCTTTTTATGAGATCTTCATTTCAGTTGGTTTGCTTTTTCCGTGTACGTCATAATGTCAGATTTAACATCCTTACGGAAATGCTTATAAGAATAAATATTTTCTATTACACGAAATGTTGATCACTGAAGGAATACGGGTTTGACACTCATGACGAACTAGGAGATGGCCAATTAAACTTATAATATTCTGAATAGTTGTCGTTTTCAACATTTTCGATATTTACCTAAAACACTACAAAGAGTGAATTTTTAAATCTAAATTTCTAAAATATCAACACCTTCAACATTTGTTAACTATATCTCGGGGAGCTTTTATCATATATAGCAGGAATGTAACCCTGAGAGCGCATCTTTCTCTGTGTTCCGTCTGTCGATTAATAAATGTAGACCTACATGTATTGCGATGAAATAAATTAGAGAAGATCTTTTACCACGACACTATATACCCGGTAAATGTACATGTAAATATATATACCCAGAACTTCCTTAATACCATATCGCAAGGAGACATTTCGCCATAACGTACACTCAGCGGCAAAAGAAACGCCATATTTATTCAGCGCTCAAAACAAAATACTGCTGCTAGATAAAGATTATTTAAATGTCAATAATAAGCCAGTACTTTTTTTGAATTTCACAAATTTACTCAACAGGGTATTGGCCGTGTAATACCTTTTCAAATATACAGATTATAATATGTTGTTTTTAACAGAATACTTGGGATTAAAGTTCTAAATTGATAAAATATGAATATCAAATAGCTAAAAGATTATGCTGTTATAATGCACCATAATTTTGCACCTCAGGCAAACCGTTTAAGACTTACTTCGGTCTTTCCTCTGACGTTTGCAGCGTTTTAAGATTATTGCGTGCATTCTTTCCCTCAATACAGAATCTCAAACAGCATTATCCCGGATAGCTGGCGTCTGCCATGCTTACCACGTCATTCACTAAAGTTGCCACATGAAGCCCATGGAATTACCCAGTCCAAATTAAATGAAATCAACAACAGATACAGAGTTGGTAGTTTCAGTGAGAAATACGTCTGTCAAAAGTGATTCAAATCCATCGTGCCCGCCATATGACTTTATCTGGATCCTCTCTACTTGCCTCACCGTTCAGCAGCCATACAGACAGTGTCACCTAAACTCTATAACTTTGAAAATTGAAAAGGAAATTGACACATTTAATTAGTTCATGTAAGTGATGTAAGAGATTAACTATTTGGCTGTCATGCATGAATATTTGGCTTCCAAAATAGACACTGCCACGCTTTCAAGCAGTCTTAAGACACTGAGACACTTACACATATACATATATTTACCATGAGCCTATTTCTCAAAGCTCTAAGGTGATATCAAAGCACTAACTGTAACCGCAGTGTTTTTTAAAGAATGTTATGGTTAAATATAGTAAAGATTGTTTTGTGAAAGAGTTCCATTCGTGTTTGAAGATATTGAAAACCAAGCATATTCAATTTGTAGAATCAGACCCCTAGCGGGAAAAAAGATGAATAGACAGCAATTGCAGTATTCAACTGTTGTAACCCGATACATTCCAACAGTCCCTCTACATTTGTTTTACCGTAACGAATGTCAATCCATTTCCATAAATTTAATCAAGAACAGCTCCCAGGGCCCTTGCAACATTATTACAATACGCATCACGCCAGGCTGTCCCCAAACGGACCAGTAATACAAAGACGGAAGTCTCTTGAAACCGTCGTTATCGACCAACATGTCAGACCACACACAGCTGCTTTCCTTCTGTTAGGTCAAAGGTCAAGATTTTAATTTCTTCTTCAGAGTTCGTCACCAAAGCCGTCACCAGAGTCACGGAATTAAAGTGGATGGTAATTGCTCTAGTCTGGTTATCGTGTATTATATATATCCACTGATATAGGGAAATACTCCTTATTTACATTCCACATGTTTTCAAGTTGACATTGGTAAACAGTTTACCAGAATAGAATAGATATTATATCAACGGTAATTGACTGATTAGTACCTAGGTTCAACATGATAAAATGTTGAGTATTTAAACCCATTTTAATTCCCCAAATCTACCATTAGAGTTTCTAGCGATGTACATGCGTTTGGATTATTTTATTGCTTGATACTTGAGAATTCTTGAATATTTCACCTGAATGACATTTCCAAGAGAGGGAGATTTCTGCTCGATGTTTTACTTCTAAATGTCATATACATTATTTGCGTCATGAATCATTTTTGACCTTTTCAAATGTTGAACAAAAGAGAGAGGAAATCATATCTTTCATGTAAATAATATTTGGTAGCATTTCACGTGTGTATTCTAATTTCGACTGTATTTTCAAAAGCAGTTAGAGCGTCAAACCAAATTCACGAAAGCAAATTCTGTAGCTTTGAAGGAACTATAGGACGCATTCCCGGGTTTTCTTAAACTTCACCACTTCATTTTCCTAACTCAAAGAAATAAAAGGTGTTCACACTAAAATGGCGGCATGCAGTTTTTCTTGATAAATTTTACCTTATTCCAACACTCTGGATAATCGGGTATAGTAACGAGATGCTTACAAAATATACAAACTAGTATCCAATGGAATTTTTTTGACAATTTACATTTTGATAAACGTGCTACACTGTTTTCAAATGCAATTTAATATTGATATATTATTATTAATGATTATTGCCGTGCAACTGTACGAAGATAATGGAAACCAATCTCAATTAAATCTTCTTTTGATAACTTGAAAAATGTACGTTTTCAATTGATTTATACAAAATGGTTAATCGCGCTTTATGAAAATGTAACTGCTCTTTGTTTTTAAAAATTTTCAGTTGTGTATATTCTTGTGTCAATAGTACCAATGGCGACAAATTGTGTTTGACAACTGCGGACAAAAACACGACCTTTTACGGGCGACTCGTGCTAGTGATCACAGTCGCGACTACAAAAGGCGTCGCTTACATTTGAGACACCGCGCCTATGGGGAATGTGAATATTTACACAGTTCGGTCTCAGAGCTAATTGAGCTGAAATGTCACGGAGAATTAGTTGTCTTCGAACATTGGATGGATCACATTCAGAAATAATTAAAGGGTTGTCTTATTAGACACCCCATTTTTAACCGAAACTTTACCTTCAACACTCTCGATCGTTTAGACTGTTTTTCCATTTCAAGAACGAATACATTTTTAAAATTGAATTTATGTCATCTCGGTGACATTTGACATTATAACGCATGTTTTATTCAACGAAGTTCACAATATCTAACTTGTAGAAGCCTGTTTATTCCGACTTCCTGAAAGTGTGAATGATGAATGAATTTATTTCCATTTCGTTTCGTGATGGAAAAAACTTTTCATTTGAACAGGCCATATTTCAAATCTTCGAAGTGTCAGGATCGTGTTGCACCGTGCTCAAGTGTGATTTATTTATTCAATCTTAATATATGTCGAATTGTTCCAAACGTCACTGAATTTTTGTGGATGATTTTCACTGGCCCGGGACAAGGCATATGATTCTAAATGTTGAAAACCAATGGTCGACATTTACTAACTGACGCTAAATACTTGAATTATTAAATTCTCAATTGATCTAGATGTTAGTTATGTTCTATTTTCAGTTAGCAAGTAAAACATTTTTCAATAATATTTTGCAGAGGACCTTTCCCTAAATATTTTCTTTATTAGGAATCATTTCAGGGTTTTTAATGGTTCTTTTTTTAATCAAACTTACTCAGTTGATTTACGTGTGCTCTGACATCTTGTACCTACAAATATGATCAAAGATTTATATGTTATCGCAGTTTGGATAGGTATAAAATTGTATTAGACGGAACTTTATCTGACTTAATCTTTATCAGTCAACATAAATTTCCATCATTGGCGTTTTTCAGTCTAAAAAGTCCTCTTCTTTATGATTTTTCAGAATCGTCGAATAGAATATGAACCTTTTCTGACTTCGTCTGTTTGGATCGTTTAAATCAGGGAACTAACGATTTGGCATTCTTAAAACAGTTTGCATCACAGAGTTAAAACATTCAGGAAAAACAAATAGCGAAACTTATGCTTGAACTATTAAATGAATCATTGCATCAAATGACATAGGACACATAATCGTCATGTTTGCTGATCATATACCTATCAATAGCCTTGAGTTCGTATGTTAAGCACGGACAGTAGAAAGGTATGTAGTGTTGATTGATATTGTTACCGAATCAAGACAACAAAAGTACAATTTCCCTGCTAAGTCCCACTACAAAATTTCGTATTCGAATATTGAACTGATTTTGATAAATAAACAATGGAAAGAATGTTGTGTCCATCAATCTATAAAGCTTATATAACTGCATACTATATACTACAAAAGCTAATGGTAATCAATAAAAATTATATTATATCAGATTTTTACAGATAATTACATATCAATGTATACCACAAAGACAAGACATAGAGATAATTACATATCAATGCATACCACATAGACAAGACATACAGATATGTATATGTCATTGTATATAACATAGACGAAATAACACATAGATATCTCTCTGTCAACGTTAGCAAAGAACTATATAAGTTTAACGTTTGCCTTTAAACCTTCAAGGATGCTTTGAGAATATATGTTATAGACAACTTTGATAAATGTATACAAACTCAGAGAAGATTTTGATTATCATTATTATCATTATCTTCAGACGGCAGAAATCGTAAAAAGGTCACTATTATTGTACCGATATCTTGCAAATTAAGGATTACACAATATAAGGCAACGTACATGTAAATAGAGTTTTGTTATTTACAATGTTTACTTTAAAGCGTGAGACCTGAAACCTTACGTGAGGTGAGTCAATCGATTTAACCAGTATTTTTGTGCTTGATTGATTAACAATGTGACAAACATGACAGTTTCATTTTTTTAAGAAACCTTAAGGTACTGGCAGCTGTCCAGGATAAATGTCCAACACAATGCATTTTCATCTCATGCATGCAACAACAAAAATAGTGTCAGTTCCAAATTGAAAGCTATAGCTTGCAAACCATTCCTCTCGTACTCATGAGCCCTATCAATCAATTATTTTTTTTTTAGTTGCGTGAAAATATATGATTTTCTACTTCACGAGATGAGATATTCATGGTATTCGACGAAAAATGTGAAATGTTCTATTTATTATGTTTCCCAAAACCCTGTAAATGACCCTAAGTATATGAATGGAGAAACTAAAACGCTTTTCTAGCGCGGCTGTTGCATGACGTCATTAAATTGTTTCATGACATCACAGACGACATCATATGATTGTTGCATCATTTCACTGAGTAGAATACCATTTTTATTTCACTCAGTGAAAATACGGGTTTTATTTTCACCGATAAATGGCATATTTCACCATTCGAAATATAATAATGTATTCCTATCTCTGTCCAAATTTGATATATTTCTGGATGAAAGAATTCATAATTTCCTCCTGCTTCTTAGACTGAGGGACATGGAAGTGTTGAAAATATTGCGTTAAGTATTATCATCAAGAACCAAGCGCAATAAAGTTTCACATTGCACATTTATCTGACATTGCCATTACATAATCAATATTTTATTCAGCTTATTTCGAAAAATGAGTTCTCGTAGCTTTTCCTTCACAGCCGAAACCTCCATAAGCGTGTAGTTATGTATTTGGTCCAGTTGTGCCTTTTGAAAGGAAAGGGCTAAGATCGATCATTTTTGCATTACAATTTGCTATTTATGCTTGTTGGCTTAGGATAGCATATCAATTTTATTTATCGACCTCTGGTTGATCAAAATAACATTTATTGCGAACAAGTTTTCATAAATCTTCAACTTCCAAAGCAAGGTTTCATCCAATATGGATCTTGGATCTGTCTAACCATTTGCTTTATACCTATCAATGGTCATATGGTCCTATTCTGCTACCCTCAGGCAAGGTAGCTCACGTGGCTTTATGAACTATACATCAGATGAAATGTTTGTGAAAATTACCTTAACGGGTTGAGTTACTTCTTGTATTGTATATTTGTTGAACAATCAGGGTTTAGGACTTTCAGAACTCCATATGAAAGCTTTGTTGTTGGTACATTGATAACTATCTTTTCTATATAAGAGGAGGCTATTTTGTTCTTTCATCGATTACAAATTAGCAATTGGCCCTCAAAAACGTTTTGACAAGATTTCAAGATATTGCTATAAATGGAAACTTACTGTTCATACTATCCAAAGGAAAGCGGAAGTATTTGCAAGTGGTATAAATCCTAACAAAATCTTAACAGCATTTTATTGTAACTAAACCATATCTTGGTATTCAACTTACAAGAAAGTAGTTTAGCAGGATTGGAAAGTCTATCAAATACTTCATATTAGGTTAAGTAAAAAGTGTTTCTAGACGTTGATTTCAAATCATTTCATTTTATGTGTTAATTTTCATCTATAGATCAGAAGTTTTATTGCTGATAGATTGTCAGTTTAAGCAAAGATGTGTAAACATTGAAAATAAAGTTTGTCATGAAAATATATAAAGTAGGTCAAACCTGGTAATTTTCGTTGCTAAACGGATGAATTTCAATATGACTATCAAGCTGCAAAGAAACGTCCATCCTTTTTAAAGGGATGCATACTTAAAAACACTTTCCATGTTATTCTTTGAAAAAGTATATTCAGAGCTCGTTACGTTTGTACGTCTCTATGCCTTGTACTTGTCCTATGGCATGGTGGCGCCCCAATGCCTGTAGCCTCAGCCCTTCTATGACCGACGGGGTTTTGAGTAGAGGTGTATGTAGTATACGGTTTCGAGACGGCACATCATCAAGACATCTGCAGATAGGAAATTGAAATTAATTAGCTTATTTAAGAGAAATGTGTGCAGAATAATATCAAGATACTTAACCGGGGCAGAGGACATTATCAACATATTTGCCCGGGGCAGAAAAAGGTACATTATTTGGATTATTGCCGAGTGAGCGAGATTGAAAGGTTTGATTATTACAAGAAACAGTGTCCCGGAAGAACAATAAAGTGATGTCACTGGAGGTTAAACAGACTGAAAGATTGTTAAAGGCAGGTTGAACCCAAAAGCTCACTCACTCACTTAACTCTTTTAAAGTGCACTTACTTTATGATATCTACCAAAAATAGATTGATCTTAAATCCAAACTCCCATATACCATTATATAATAACCTAAATGTTTTATGTTTTCATAAATTACAAGATTAATTTTTCTTCCTTTGTTCTTGTTCTTCGTTTTCTCTTGTTTGGATCATAAAACCGTGTGAAATCAATTGATCTTCACAATGGAAATTACCTCAGAATTGTCATCTTAATAGGGATCAAATTTGCTAATGCGATTACTTAAGCGTCTGTGATATGACTCTATTTATTGGCATCTTAAAACATCTCTGCAATATTGTGGACTCCTTCATTTATTGATTATTTTAGTTTCAGATTAAACCCAGGCGACTCTTGTGAGAAGAATATACCTATGTAAACATAACACTTAAAATATAATTCTTAATTACCGAATAGGCTATGAAAGGAAAGACAATCAAGTCATAATTCTTTTTATGCTATAATAAAATCATTTCATCTTTGGCTTCGTGATCAATTTGCATATTACCCAAAACATTAAACTGTTTATATGAGATGGATCTGGCTCACTTGAATTTTTACTCTTGACTTATGAAATCGATATTAATGCACAGCGATGTTAAATGACAAAGATTGGCTTTTTATCTATACTTTAGAATAACAATAGACTTCACAGTATACAAAATGACAAATTTTGATAACTCGTAATTTTCCTTGTGTTGAGTCAACATTGGTTGCAGATTGTAATCTTTGTGTTCTGATAATATGTAAGTGTAAGAAGCGGTGTGTTGAGTACCATAGATTGCCAACAGTTGCATACAGATATTGTGTTCACAAAAAGTTTTATCTGGCACTAAAGAAAACACTCACCTGGCATTTTTAACATACGATTGATAATAATAGACATGTTTTATGTACATAATAAGGATATACATAAATAATCCAGTTTTTTATAATTATGATATGTGCATGCACTGTACAAAGTAGAGTAAGATTTCCAAAACATTATTTACGCATCAAAGATGAGGAGATCGATGAAAAATGTATATAGATAATTATTTTCAAAGACCTGCAGCTATAGTCTTTACGTGTTTTCTTCTTGCGTTTTCTTCTTGCGGAAAGTCATCTGCCTAACTAATTATGACATACAAAGCCATCAAAGACACTTTGTTAATTTGTTACATAAATCCAATACATCAAAAAGAATACACACGAAATTGATGGAATCAACGCTAAATTTCTTTGTGTCGTCATACTTGGCATTATGAAAACATTAATCTTTCATACTGACGGACAAAGATAAATATGATATGTTGGTCTATTCTAAGATAAAGCACCAACACTCCGCATGCAAAATATAACATTATTTGATGCTGTAATTATTTTTAACGATTACGCAGATATTTTGTTTGCAATAGACAATTGTAATATTGCCCTAAAGAAGGAAGGTGTCAATATAAAAAACATTTATATCTTCTTTTTTCATTTCAAAATAATAACTGAACACATTTTCGGCCTTTTGTCGGTCACAATAGATAGTCAATCACTGCCAGATGTGTCCCTCTAGTGTGTTCTACTGTCTCAAATGTGTTTGTTTTGCAATACACTTGGTCATAGATTAAGCAAAAGTCAGTCAGAGCCAAACTGGAAGGTTGTTTAAGAATTGTGTAAATTGGTCTAAATTACACATACTTAATAAAGACATACGGCTATCAAATTAACATTTTGTACATGCTTAGTGTCAGTATCATGTACATCATTAAGTGATCCGTTCTTCTTTGTGAGTACAACTTAATGAAAAAAAGGAACGAGCATGCAATATTTCACATGCGGTTATTAAGTCAAATTGAAAACACAGAAGACACTAGAAGAGAAAGGCTGCTAGTTCTCAAAGATCAATTACAAAATGCACCCATGAAACACTTGAAAGATGTCTGTATGTGTGTGTATGTGATTCCAATATAAATATATATATGGATTACCCATTATTCAGGTAGTAATAATGTTCCAAGACTGTTTCTTAGGGACGTAAGGACACAATTTCGGCAATACCAAATTGTCTTGTAAGGTTTCAGGATACTCGTCTCCAAAACATTTCAGGGGCTCAAATATACGCACAACCTTATTGAGTCTCTGTTCTAATGATTGATGTGTGAACTGTGGGCACTTTTTTCTGTACGAGCATGACGGGTCACGTGGCCCCATACAAATAAACCTATCAATCGGCACTTGTGGTAAATGTACTTAAGACTGTTATATAAATGTGATGTTTTCTTCAATAGTATTTTGAGTTTAACAGATGCTTTTCAAAAGTGTTGCGTGTGTCTATAATTTGAACCTTCTTGTGGAAACGTTAAATCATGTAGAAGCACATAATAGGAATTAAAAAAGGTCGAAATTGCATTAAATATTATATTCACCTCACATGGAAAACCGTGTCTTCTCTTACATTTTCAAAATGTATAAATTTTTTACTTTATATTCATTTTATGAATTTGGCCTGGACCCCTCCAAATGTTCCTAAATTCAAACCGGTGTACCGAATGAAAAGAATCAATATGGATAACGAACCATCAAACGATATTGCAAGCATGATTACCAACGTTTACTGGCTTACAGTCCCGGGTTGATATTTTGTGGCTCAGAAAATTCATTATTTGATCCTGCTTCTTAGATTAAGAGACATGAACATGTACAAAGTATTGATATCGTTATCTCTACCAAGAACTGATCGCCATGAAGTCCTCAATTTCAAAGACTAGCAAGTGCATTAAACTGACAAAATTGCCAAATTCTATCCAATGTTCCTTTTTATTATGCTTATTTCGTAAACATGAGTCCCTGTAGACTACCACACACAGACAAGACCTTCATAAGATTTTTTTCATTTTTGCCTAACATTTCGCTATATAGGCAATACGAATTCTACTTATCGGCTTCAAGTTAACCAATATACATATAAACAGAATTTACAATATTTTCATATAGATATTCAAACACAATAAGGCTGTGACAAATGTTTTCCCAACTAGGTTGTCTTGGTAATGATTATGGTGACGTCAAGATTACATCTAACATCATTTTGATTATGATTATATTTTAGATACTGTTCTAGAGCATATTGATTTGAAAATAATATTAAACAATAAACAAAGGGATACATCATTGCAAAAGTCTCTTAAGTATATAATAAAAACATGACAAAGTCAAGTACATCTTACTTCTCACTACAACACTAACCCGATTCTAGTCATGGCAAATTTCACAAATACCTCATGACACTATTATCACGCTATGAGGAACCTCTTTATCACGTTTTATTGATTGATAAAAAGGTGGACACGTTGATGATCGGAGGAGATAAGAGATCAAAGGATAAGATAGATCTCTACACTGGAAATATTCTCAGGGTTGTCAAGTTCATAGGGATCAAGGTGCTTGCTAATATGATTACTTGACATATTTGACATGGATGGCATAAATGGCATAAATGGCATAAATGACTAAATTCCTAAAAGCATCTAAACAATATTGTTGACTTATTTATCGATTTTGTTCAGTTTAGGATTGAAATTACTCTTCAATGCACAACAAATAATTTACTTCTATAAACATACGTTTGAAACTTTAATCTTAAAACATAATACGTTGCAAATTAAAAACACAACTAAAATCATGATATGCTAAATTACGAACTTTATTTCCAATTTAACGATTAGTAACTGTACTTAAGATAACATATTTGAGCAGCGTATTATTTATCAGAACAGTATTTATCATTAAAAGGCAATTTCATCTTGATATAATCATTAATATATTGAGCGGCACATGAAACAAAGTGTACATCACTTGGTGTCAAAGCTGTCATGTGACCAAGTAGGCCAATTTGAAAGACGGAAGTTATCCAATTATGAACATTTTAAAAACATAAATAAATATTCTGCGGGAACAAGCTTACTGGAATTGTAAATCAATTAATTTGAGTGTTTAGTAATTAACTACATTATGGCAAATTGTTATCATAATGAAAATCTTCTGATATCAAAAATATCAACATGAGTATATCAACGAAAGATATATTCTTGTCGCGTTTTAACACATTTGATTTAAAAAGACTCGAGGGTGAGATTTTTTTATCATCCATAATCATCCTCAACAGTTTTCACTAAATGACTAATTCACTAATTGAATTTCTAACCATAAAACTGCCATTAGGCCTCTTGAATAGTGAGGTCATAGAATTCAGCATTATGAAGTCAAGGCATTGTTTCGTCATCAACATTGTGACGTTATAGCATTTTTATTAGTGTCGTCAGTGATGCCAAAACACTTTAAGGCTATTCCTGATGATTTAAAAGCTCCTTTGTTGGAGATTAGATTTTGATTACATCAAAGGATAGTAGGAGTATATACAAAAAGAGTGAGAAAGTTTGGAATTGATGGTGAATAATTATGTCTAATTTGAGTGAATCTGAGGTCAGTTTCGTGTCACACTTTGTATGTTGATGAGGCCAGTTTTTTCATGATAAGCTTGAATTCAAATTGAAAATGCTCCTGAAGCTTTCACTGTTATTAGTTCATGCTATTGCCAACACTGACGTCATCATTTACACAAGAGACTTGTAGTGTCGAATATTTCACTTGCATCTGTAAGACGGGTCATAAAACCCAAGCAATGGCAAGTTTAGGCAGTCAAGTTGGCCAGCAGTTGTCACGTCAAGTATTCCATCACTCAGCGGACATTTTCATTTTCATTTTTATTAGAACACTACAGAATTTTCAAAACAATTGTAAAAAGGAAAATCCTAGCATTTTCGTATTTTAGCAAAAAGGATTCTAACATCTATCATGCAGTATTTTTAATGCGACATGGGAGTTTGACCTTAGTTTTCTGGTGAAATGATGTGGCTGAATGATTGTTTACACAAAGTCTTGATGTAACACTGGAGACCACGTTAAGTTAAAAGCCTTTGCAGGAGTATGTCAGACAACTTATTTAAAGTTATTTCATTCTGATTTCCCAGAGATTTTACAGTCACGCTAGGCTTAATTTTTTACATTATATGCCTGTTAACTTGTGTATACATTACGATTCATATATCCTTATTAAAATAATATTTGTGTATTAATATATAGTTCAGGAGGGAGGGCATGAAATTGTAAAAAACAATACATTAATGTTATTAGTAAATTGTTTTGATCAATGCGTGTAGTGAAATTTATAAGTGATCATGGTAATTTGACGACGGTTATTGTTAAAGTTAATGTGCTAAAGTTACCTTTTATCAATCACACAAATGTAACCTAATATGATTTTAATACTCATGATTTGTTATATCACTGAAGAAAGTATTCGGAAATCTATGCAATTTACTGCAACTCATAACAATGTATCCAAAAGGACACTAGGTAACTTTAATCAAATATAATACTTGACATTGTTGCATATGGATCAAGAGATGTGAAACCTTATGTGAGATCCATCAAAATGAATTTTACGATAACGAGTTTTATCATTGATTAATCAACGAGGTGACAAACTTGACAGAGCCATTTTCCTTGAAACCTTAAGAGGCTTGCAGCTGTCAAGGATCAGTGTCTAACCACCATTATCTCCTGCATTCAATAAAACAGTCTGTGCTATGTGAGAAAGGTGCGTGAAACTGATAGCTTTACCTCATATTCATGAGCCCTATTAAATAATCAAATAATCAATCAATTTTTATTTCAGTACTGAGGAGGCCACATGCCTATAGTACATTTCATATTTACATCTTAACATTATTGCTTGGTGAATGAATACTGCAACATTGCGGATAGCATTTTCAATCATGTAATCTAAATAAGATATTGTTGTTGAGATAATGGACTGATGGGCTGTAACTTTCTGGGTTAACATGTAGTCAACAGAAAATGGAGTGTATATACCAAGATATTGATTTGAAAATAAAATTGCAGGTTGTTATAGTGCTTTAACATAAAAATCTAATATGAAATATATCCCGTCTCATTTCTACATCTTGTGTTAATGTTAAACTTAATACATGATTAAAATCTAACCTATCTTTCGTAATTGTAAAAAATATATTTATCAG
Source organism: Phorcus lineatus (assembly GCA_921293015.1). Classification (NCBI taxonomy): domain Eukaryota; kingdom Metazoa; phylum Mollusca; class Gastropoda; order Trochida; family Trochidae; genus Phorcus; species Phorcus lineatus. Next base: position 754,576 of record OV121087.1, on the reverse strand, counting down.
ATATGATAAGTTACTGAGTGAAAGAAGTTGCAAATCTGTTTGTTTGTCTGTCTACAAACTTTTGCATTATTTTGGGAAATTGAATTATAATTTTAAATATTTCCTTGAAAAACTATCACCATTCGTGTGACAAACATTTGAGTTATGCTATTCGTAATTGGAAATCTTGAACAGGCTCTCTAAGGTCGCAAATAAAAAGTTGATGAAGGTCATTTTAAAGGGGAAAGGTGTCACATGACACATAGCATATCTGCTTTCTGTTGAAAAATACCACGTTATTCTCAACTCACTAGGAAGAAATGTTGATATTTCCATCTTTACTGCTCAACTCGTTACAATAAGCATATCTAATTCAATCAATGCGAAATACAAGCAAATTAAAACAGTGACATTCTATTCTGACCATTTAGTATTAATTCGATGTTCCAATGTCTTCATTTTGTCATTGTAAAACATTTTCAGAATGGAAAATTCATGATATTAAGTCGAATCCCAATACCGAAAAATCAAATGCATCCTTCGTATTCATTTTCAAATTTGGCCTGGAGACTTCCAAATGTTCCTACATTCAGACATATGAACCGACTCAAAGAATCAATATGGTTAACAAACCATCAAACGATATGATGATTACTAATATCTGGCTTAACGTCCAAAGTTGATTTTTGTGTGCCTCAGAAAATTCATTTTTTGATCCTGCACACAAAGTATTGATCTTGTTTTATTTATTAAGAACTGATCGTAATAAGATCGTTCATATCAAAGACAAGCAAGTGCAAACTACTGACTACACTGTCATGTTCCTATTTATTATTCTTATTTCGTAAATATTAGTCCCTTAATAATGTTCTTCACAGCCAAGAGCTTAATAAGCGAGAAAGTAAAGTATTGGGATCAGTTTCGACCAGTTCGACAAGGTTCACCTTACAATGTGTTTTAAATGCAAGTGGACTTTGGAAATTCGAATGAATACAACGTACCTATAGCTATGTTTTATAAGAACAAAACATACAATGAAATAATATGTTTTCAAATCATCACTCAAGATTTTCTGTTGTTTTGTCCTTTACTACATAGTAAAAATTACAATGAGGTCTTATCATTATCATCATTGGTTGTCTTTATGATTAATGATTTATAGATTGATTAAGACTAACAAGATTTTGGTTAATGATTTACAAACTCCTGTGATATCACTTTAATGTTCTTCAGGACATATTTTCTCGCAATAATGTCCTGTCTGGCTGATTTTTTGATTAAACTATCTAACACGCATCTCTTCGTATAACTTTATAAAAATGAAAGTTTTTGTGTCATCAGTCAAATCATTTTAATTATATCTATTATATTCATAAAACATTAACTCCCTTAGCTCATCCCCAGCCCAAACATGCCACTAAGACAGTTTTACGGCACTCGAAATGTGTGGCCTTTTCGAAACGGTTTCTCGCTGCATCGATAAGAGGGAAGACACGATCAGAAAATGGAGGAAAGGGTATTCTTTTAAATTGTGCATAATTCATAAATTATAATTACATGCCAAAATATATCGATTTTATCTGACAAAAACACCACTTGACTTTATGTAATACCACAATGCTTTAGATTTTAAAATATGACACGATTCAATCCCTCATCTGATATTTACAGTGGATTTTCTCTTGGCCATGTCATCTCAATAAGGATAAATGTTTTCGTTAAAGCCTTTACATAAACACCTTGACGTAAATGATTATTGATTAAGTTCCTAAAAGCATATCCGAAACAGTATGGATTTATTATCATTAGCTGATTAGTATATCGAGTTATTTATATCTGTACCACCATAACAACGTTTTCAAGGCTTGAAAAAGCTTCATCACGGCTTTTGTACTCTGAGAGATTTAAATTTTATCTAGACAGTAATGAATGGCATTTTATTTGGATTATGACATAAACAGCTAAACCTCCTTCAAATGGGTTATACTTTAACTGAGTACATCTACATGTATATCTAACTTTTGAGTGTAATGTTTAAAACTTTATTTCCTACAGAAACATATTGGTTGCTGTGCCGTTGCATATTGAAAGAATAGAAACTAATTCTATCACCACAATATTTTTCGGATAATTGTTTTGGGAGAAGGCCACACAGCCATCTGAAATGGCATTTCGAAAAGATGAAATAATGAGGAAATGATTTCAGATTTAATTGAGAACGTTTTCATGCAAACTGGTGATGCACTACGAATAGCCTGTACACCTTTTCTAATAACGAAATCTCAAATAAAGGAAAATATATTGTTATAATCTGATTTCATTTTCAGAGATACACGGTCTGTCAGCGTGTCTTTGCAATTTGATGAGCTTTAATTTTTCAATGGGATAAAGGTTTAATTATTGACATGACTTAAAATTATAAGTTTCTTTATAATTCTATCATTGATCTAAAATGTAAAGTCAGTGGTTGAAATGATTTTGCTGATCTAAGTTTTCCAACTATTTTAGTTTTGTACCAAAATTAAGAGAAGTAAAAAGAGAATTCGAATCTTATTAGTAACCTGGGACGGCAACAGTCAAATACTAATAATTTTTTCATTATTAATGTTATCAAAATCTTTCATTACATATTAGGTTTCACATAAATGTTATCAATGGTCATAAGCGTAATGCAAAGATATTTATTTCTATTTCATATAGATTTGTAATGAAGAGTGGCACATGCATATAATTAGTATGTAGTATAATGAATATTAACAGTTTGAATAAATATTATTTAGATATGGAAGTTTACTTTGCAAAAGATGGTTATTTACAATGATATAGAATGTAAGTAAGTAATCGAAGAAGAAATGGGAAGGCATTGAGTAAGTCAAAAGGAAATTATACTCAACATCTATGGTAGTATCAAATAGAGTATCTTTGTCTTAAATAAAATTAACTCCACCGGCTACTTTCAAATAGAGAGAGAGAGAGAGAGAGAGAGAGAGAGAGAGAGAGAGAGAGAGAGACAGAGAGAGAGAGAGAGAGAGAGACAGACAGACAGACAGACAGACAGACAGACAGAGAGAGACAGAGGGCGAGAAAGAAAGTGTGTGAAGCAAATTATTTGTACATATCACATCACATCACATTACATCATTATACAGCAGAACATAGATATAACAAAATATTTTCATCGTATTTGTAAACAAGGTGAAGTTTTATTTCATGTACATATAGTGAAAAGCGCAACAAAATGCGTTCCCATATTATGGGATCTATACAATTGTAAAAGTTATTTTCTGCCCCAAAGAGAAATGATTGCATATCTTGTTCATCTTAGATTTCAAACATTACATAGATTTCAACATCGAGTTGGTCAATTAAGTATGCAAAGAATTCATTTCGTTGTTGCAATAATTTTTCGCAGTGGAGAAGTATATGAAAATTATAATCAAATGTTTGTTTATTACATAGAGTACATTCTCTTGATATTTTACCTCTTGATGATATCTTGACACAAAGTTGCAAGGATGATTTATAATTGGGGTATTTATATGCTAATTGCCACAGTATATGATAAGAGAGTTTAGTATGAGTTAAAGAATAAAATGACATATTTGAGCGATATAAAGTTTGTGATCGCCACAACTGTTCTTCAAATTATGTACAGTAGAGTTAACAATTCTTCTCCAGACATGTTTTGGAGGAAATATACCTTGGACAATATATTTGTCTACATCTGCATTTAGATTATACTTTTTAGATATTGATAGGAGATCATCACATACGTTGTTTGATTTGTCTAAAGTTGTAATGGCAGCACAAAATATATGCTTTACAAAGTTGTTACACTCAATGTTACAGAGTCGCCCAATAAATAAAAGTTTACATTTGTCGATATAGCCCACGAGTGACCACAATCCCAAATTTGCAATGGTAGATATAGATGGTGATCTTTTATCAAGACCTTGTACTAGTCTAGCAAAATACCTCTGTGTTTGTTCAAATACTTCAGCTTATTGGCCTTTGATATTTGGTAATACTTCACAGCCATAAAGACTGGTTTTAAGAAACTGATCTGAGCACACTAACAAATCTCAATAAACCCAATCGAAAACAAAATGAGCCCTAAACTGTTTTTTAATATACAAACCTGGCTTATACACAATTATTTGAAAGCAGGTGACGCGTATTTCAACCTTAATGCTAACAATCCAACTGTAATAAATAATAGGGTTTTTGTTAACAATATTCACTTGAACTGCAATTTTTAACTGGTTATAAAGGAGGGGGAAACATTTTTCATTGCCAAAAACATCTTGTTAATTATGATAAAAGTCAAATTTAAGGGTAAGTTACCAATAACGTTTGATGGTATTTTGTCCAAAGCCATGTTGAGTTAATTTATATGGTTTTGATCCACAGAAATATCATCATGAATGTGTACAATATGCATTATGCAGAGAATGTTGAGCCAAGTTTCTTCCTGTACTGCCTGACTCTCTTATGCATACAAGTGTTTAATGCATATTAATCCTGGAAACTCTTTGTCATTTATGATAAATGTTCATCATTTTCGAACTCCAACAGTGCCTTTATTCAATATCCTAAATCTTGTCTGCCATCATTCGAATACCCTAACATCTACATCATTGCACTGGTGAACCCCAAATTCTCTTGTTAATACCAAATGGCTGAACATTATATATAGTATGCATAATGCAAGAAAATTGATTACGTAAACCAATTTCTAAGATAAGATTTATGACAATGTCAAAAGTATTGATTTGTAATGTATGGTAAAAACGTCATTTATATAAAGTGCAACATTTCAAAGTGTTGTAAATGCATAAAAGCGACTGCCTTTCCTTCATCTTCTTAATGTTCCGTTTTATTCAGGTTATTTGCAGATAGGGCTCCCTGAGGATTTCCAAAACTCAAGCCTTCGTACGCGTGTGCTTAGTTGTTGAAGTGCATAAAAGAACCTATGTGATTAAATCGGTCTGTTGTAGGGCAATTTACAGTTTAAGTATGAAAGGTTTGGTCAGCTGGTATGATTCACGAAAACTATTACTTTAAATACTCTAAATCTTAACGAAACACGTCTGCGCAGGTATAGTTGAAAAAAAGGGAAAGCTACATTGTGATTGTGAAAAAACATCTGTCAAATGGTAATCACTAAAAAGTGTACACAACAAAGGTCATTAAATATTAAATAAGAAAGGATGCACTACCTTTGTTGAAACAAGTAATAAGTTGTTAAATAAGACGTAAAACTTGGGATATTATAATGCCATTTTATTGTATAATATGGCATCATGATAATCACATTACTTTAGGGAAAACACCCTATTTCCACAAAACTTCGTACTTGCGCTTAACACATGGCATCGATTCATGCAAAAATGTTGGTTGAAACTGATGCTTCACAGATCATGCTAATTCAATTAATCATCAGTTTCTGTATAAATCACTTTACGGTTGCATTATTTGATGGGTAAAAATTTAAGAATAAGAAAAATAAATTGAAAATTATGAAATGAAATGACTAAAACCGATGAATTATTCATTTGATACAATGTGCAATACGTTTTGGTTACAACTCCACACGCAAACTATTGATAGTTGCATCATGAAATAGCATTCAATTCTACATTACATTTATACCAGTTACGTCCCAAAACATCCTTAGATACGATAGAAATTCTTTGTATGTTTCTCCATAAGGTATGAAATGAGTGAATATACAAGCAAAGATTAAGCAAAATAAATCGCTATTAAGTGAACAGTTAAAAAAATATTTCTGCTATGTAAATGGTAAGTGTATTCGAGAATATTTGTGTGGTCAAAAAATTCTACAAACAATGGTCCACTGGCAGATATAATATTAACTGGTCAATAGATGAACAAACAAGTTTGAAACATCCAGTCCCTCTGTCATGAACTATAGGTATGAATCTGAGCTGTTTTCTGACACAAGAGTGATTGTAAGTTCGGTTGATGTTCGGTTTTCATCGAGAAACCAGAGCAAACAATCAAAGACGACTTCTGTAACTCTACTCCTATTTTATATTGATTATGAATTGATATCAGAATATTTTGTTAATGGCCTGTTGATATTTTTTTTGGATTCATTGAATAGAAACTACAAAATAAATTAAAGCAATCAAAAGGATGTATATGTTAGTCTATGTAGTCTATATCGGGGGACAGTTTGAATAATCAAACATATCATGTTGCAAAGTCCTTTATTTCTATATACCCTTAAAACATGTGTATATATTTTTTCTGTTGGGAACATGATGAACATATTGATTTTATTGATATAATCAGTAGGATTGAACCCTCGAAACGTTGCATTTACAAAGGCTTTTCTAGTTTAATGTGTGTGGGAGTTTGCTACCATATTGACTATGATGATATTATCCTGTCTACATCAATCAATAATGAAGACTCAATCTAAAATTATGTAATAGAAGTTCAAGAAATTTGTTATAGAATACATTATCACAGCTCCAGTTACAACACATAAGTGTAAAAAAATAACATGCTTCAGAATAACATTAATATTGAAATGTTAAGGTGATTACAAACTCGACAATTTGTCATATGATCTACTCTTTTACTAGGTACCAAAGAAAAATAGCTTGACGGCTGTGGAGGAAGTATCTGAAAACTCATACGAGATGATTCGAGGTTACTTAATCAATATTAAGCAATGTGATGCTTACATTTCCTGGAAACCTTAAGATGTTTCAACTGTCCTTGATCAATGTCAAACAAAATACACCATCATCTCTAAAACGCAACCGTATCGGTGTGCGAGAGAAAGAAATGAAATTGATCACTTGCAGTCATTTATGGAAATCTTAATATCATTATTCAAAGTAAATGAGGAACAAAGATTCATTTGTATTGAATCTCACACGTCAATAGTGCTACTCCTAACACAAGTATAATCCTATTGTATTAACTTTGATTTATTTCATACTCTAGGACAGGATCTCTATATCCGATTGTTTTGTTTTTAACAGCGGGTGTATTGAAACAGAATCATTGATATTCATGAACACCCAAGAACGTATTCATAAAAATCGCCCTTCAGTGTTTGACCCCTGAAGACCAAGATAACGTCAACAACCATTATTCAGAAAACCTGATTCTCGTTTACATTTCTGAAGTTTGACTTGTGATTTTCCCTACAAATGCCTTTCAATCGTTTTCGCTACCAACATAAAACCATGTAACAATTATCATTCTACTAAGCAGACAATTAGTTAACTTACAATGTAAATACTTATTGTCAAATCCAACATGTGCAATAGTTCATTTTAGAGGATAATCATTAAATAAATGTATTACATATCAAAACATATGTAATTATCAAATAAAAAAATATGAGATAATACCGAATATCTTTATCTCAAATAAGGCTACCTAGAAACCGAATTCGTGCCTATCATAATGTATAATATCGAATATGCATCTTAAATGTTATGAACTTTAACATCTCCTGACTGCAGACTTGTGTTGACATATCATAGGGAAATATTAATGGTGAACCATCAAATGATATTGCATGCATTCTCACTGACACTTCTTGACTGACAATGCCAAGTTCATCGTTTATTGGCCAAGCTCATTAATACCTTCGTCCTACTTCTCGGAATAGGATACATTAACGTGTACAAAGTATTGATTTTGCATTGTTTGGTAGGAACCTAATCACAGAACATCCAGACTTCTAGACATTGAAATGAATAAAACTGGCAACATTGCTTTCATATATTCAATACACTTTGTTATTCCGGTTATTTTTGGAAAAAACGTGTTCCTTGTCATTGTTCGCACAAAGTGCCGAGTTCAATGAAAATCGATCATGACTTATTTCGCATAAGACACGTTTGGAATGTGAGTGAGTGAGTGAAAGTTGGCAATATATACATATAAACTTATTATCTATTTACAACTTGTATACTCTGAAAATATACAAATTGAAGCAACGACGTGAAACAAATATTGTTTAATGTTAATTCTTGGACTTAAATATTCAATTTTGATCAATTTGAAAAATGGAATAATTTGGTGCCTCCATCGTTTTTTACAAATATCAAGACAACATCATATATTATTTTGCTATAGTTTCATTGTCATAAACTTGATAATCTAATGTTTATAATAACCTTAATGTAGGTTTCACTATCAAAAAACTGTACTGAAGAAAATGGAAGGTTCAAGAGGTGCAAACCAATTGTGTTTTTAAGTTTGAAAATAAAAACACTTAACCATTCAAATAACTAGTTTACTACATCACTTTATGTCTAAACATTTGCACCCCGACCTAAGTTAATAAAACATTAATGTTGATTAAGGTATATTCTAAACGTATTGTTATATTTTACTGGGTGATTCATATGACATTCTTAGAAATCCCTCTTTCTATCCCATAATTTCATAGTCTTGATATTCAGAGTGAATAAAAAAAACGGCAAGATATCTTTTATCAATTATTTCAAAATTACAATTGATGTCCTGTTAAAGTCAACGAGGCGTGCTACGGATTGGCAGACTTGAAACATGTAACGCAATACTTACCATTAAAACTTTTTTATATATAAAGATATATGTGTACTTAAATCAATACCACAGAAACTATTTTCTATTTAACATGAAATCGACAAAAACTGTAATCAAGTGTATCATATAAGCACTATTGCGTCAATCTAATAGAAAAAAATTATCACTATTACTTCTCCTGTTTAGCAGATAAATTCAACAGATAAATTCAACAGCAAGGTTCAACATTCATTAAATAAATTCCAGTTTTAAGGGTCTTGAAGCTCGAGTTGCAATATCAGCATGTTACTGAGTATCATATCAGATAAAATAGGAGGCTACAATACAGCCATACTTCTCTGTATGAATCGAAAAATAAGATTGCATCAAAAACCTATCAAAATAAAGAATGTGGAAATCATATTACTGGTTCTAAAATATTCAACACTGCATATCGTGCTTAATGCATCAAATTATATATGCATAATAACGAGAATCCAAGATCGTTGAACGCCCCATTTTTCTAATTCCATATTGATTAAACTTCCAAACATCAATCTCTGATAATTAGAATATAAAAGAAAAATATGTATTTACTTGCCAATGCTGATGATTCCTAATCATTATAAAATCAGGAATCCAGGAAACGCTAAAAAGCAAGACGATCGATTCTTACATGTGTTCTTCAAACGCAGTTATGCTTTGAGCCCACACACAGGAAGCTGGAATAGCACATTTACGTTCTCATATCTTCGTTTACATATCACGAGTTTTATCAAAATTCATACTTGTTTGATCACATTGTAATAACTTCTGAGCAACTAGACTATTTGTCAATGCATTTTCAAAGAGAGAATTCTTTTTATCTCATATGTATAAAATTGTTTGTGTTATTGACGAAAATAACTTTAAAAGCATGAAAATTTTAACATAGAGAAGGATCATGTGTAGAACGCGCCTGCTCAAGAAGTAGAAATAGATCTTGTATAGAAAAGAACATGTTGTGTTTTGACCTACACACTTGAGTGCAAACGCTCAATGTTACAAACTGAAATGTTGCACATGACTTCTCAATCTCAAAATGAGGAATTTCACAAAATCTGAAATCACAAATTGGTTGTTGAGAAACATCAACAAATGGAATTGCAACAACCTTTACTGTCAGCCCAGGCGCATCAGTGCAACCATAAGGATTATTCAATGATTTTACTAAAATAAGTCGAGTTCGGAAGCAGTATGACAGTCAATGCAGCAAGCTAAACGGCTCAAACTTAACGAGCAACTCCGTGATTTTCATCCTTTGATACGAACCTAAATGTCATGTGTGGTGATATAAAATCAAAACATCTTAATTTTTCATGTCCAAAATACCTATATATATAAGTATATATATATATATATATATATATATATATATATATATATATATATATATATATATATATATATATATATATATATATATATATATATGTCAAGTACTGGTTTTACATGAAAATCTAAAAACAGCCTTATAAATGCACAGAGGTGTAGATATCAGGTCCAATATAGATGGATACTGGTCATATAACCTAACTAACACTATAAACTCCTAACTGCCCTCCTTGCTGTTTTAGATAAGTCTCCAAAATAACGTTTGACTTTTTGACGCGCGCCACTGTCCGGTTTTCGTTCATAATTGCGACGTCCTTCCTTCATATTGTCACTGTAAAAAAAGCAATAAGCTTTCAAATGTGTCTTTTTGGTAACAGTCGATACTTCGCGATCAAATGACACCATTGATTAAGTTTGTCATATATGACTCCAAAAACTCACGGAGTGGCTCTTTAACCTGTTGTCACAGAACTGGGTCACTGCAGGCATGTGATTTTGAGTGACGGGTGGTACTCTTTACTTGATTTTAATTTGTCTGCCTGAGATTATCATTGAAAATATATTATACACTTCTGTATAGTTGTTGGCTCCTGCTAATTCGAATTCCATTTGCTTTGGTGGATTTGAAATGTTTAGGATCAAATATATTTTTCTTGTAGGAGCTTGCGAAAAAAATATATTAAGCCAACTGGCATAGCAATTGTGGTTTCTGTACAAGTCAAGTTTTGAATTTGATTTTTTGTGGATTTTTGTCGAATCTCAACCAAATAGCTCGGTTAACAAGTACAAGCATCCTCTTAATCGTTCATTTGACTGAGAGAGAGAGAGAGAGAGAGAGAGAGAGAGAGAGAGAGAGAGAGAGAGAGAGAGAGAGAGAGAGATAGAGAGAGAGAGAGAGAGAGAAAGAAAGTGTGTGAAGCAAATTATTTGTACATATTCCTTTTCAAACATAATGCAAGTAACCTCAAAGTCCTTTTAATTTTACATGATTTCAATTGTATAAATTTCTGGTAAGTTGAATATTGGTAATAATTATTAGGTATAAGTTGTTTTCCACTTTCTAGAAAGGACATACAATAAAGGGGGAAAAAAAATTCATCTTACAACGCATCTAAATTACATTCGTCACAGGTTAGATAAGTTGAATGTACATTAGGTTAATAGCGCTTCATTTGCACTTTAAGATTGTAGGCTAAACATCTGAACCTAGCCAGGGCTAGTAGACGATCAGACTCATTAAGTATTGTCAAATACAATTCTTGTTCAAATACAGTCTTATACGATACATATGGACTTTTATGGAAAGTTTAATCGTTTACTGTCTGATACCAAGCTTGCATATCTAAATCGATACAGCTCCGCTTGAACTTTGACAAAATAGTTTGTACATTTTCAGTCTTGCAATATCGAGACTGCAATACCATTCTTACATGAGAAGCCCAATTTATTCTACCATTTTCATCTTGTATTTTTTGCATCTTATAGCAGGCATTCATTGACATGTCTTTTTGCACCCATATGAGTTAAACGCAACAAAATATCGTAAACATCGGCAAAAGAATGGAACAGATAGATGATAATGACCAATTTCTCCAATTATGATTAGACCTAGCCTCTAAGAGAAAACAATTCCTAAATATTTATAGAAAGTTACTGTCATCATTCGTTTCCCTTTATAGAACCATTTCTCAACAGTTCTTAATATTCCTCCATTGCGGAAAACAATGATATTGGATTTCTCTTAATTTACCTCAAGCCCGCATTTGTTACAAAATACTAACATATTTAGGGGTTTTTTTTGCAAATCATTTACGGAATCTGACACTAAGACAATATCATCAGCAAACAAAAGCAGTTTTATAGCTTCAATAGTTTCATCCACAAATATCCCTCTTGATGAGTCACATTTCTGTTTGCTAGTATGATTTAAAACATTACTAAACTTTCATTGAAATGCCATTTACTCGATTTTTAAACTTCAAAAGGGATTTTACGGCGCTCCAAAATTGATTGCAATCACCCATTGTAAGATTAGCCCGATCAGTTAACTCTTTATCAAGATCTATTTGCTTTTATTGCATGTTTTTCGAAATTGAAAAGTTTAGAATCCGAAAAATTCTTTTATTGTCGATGGGAGTTGTCACATTCAAGCTGAAAATGCAACTCCGTGGCATGAAAAAGGTTCATCATTATTCACTGTAACGATTAATATAAGAATAAAAACATGCGTCAATGCATTGTTTTCTATATCTTAACTGCATATATTCAGTTCTGGTGATGATGTTAGTGGTATAAACAATTTTTGATTATGTATTGATGCATACGTTAACTAAGCCGGTATTACATTTTGCCTAAAAACATGCAGAAAGAGATGTGTTTTTGTGTTACTTTAATTTTTCAAGCCAAATGGAACGAGGATTAGGATCTGAGTACTGGGTAATGCGTTGAACTAATTCAAAGTCAAGATATCATTAATTCAAATTGAAAAAAGAACTTACATAGAGTTTCAGCAATAAATCAAAACTTCTCTAAGTTTTTAAGTTTTTAAACGATCAATTTCTCCTCTTTTCATAATTTTACCTTTACATAAGTGCATTTATCAGAAGTATCACAAATCAAAGGAGACAATTTCCTTTGTACTTACAATGCCAATATCAATGGCATTTTTTGCATCCAACCAGAGTCTGAGGGATGTCAAATTCATATTTAGCATCAGGCTTTAGAGATACAAATGTGTACTGTTGCTTGAACATGTATATGTTGCGTAAACGTAAGTGGTTTGTTTAAAAGAATTGTTTTTTCAAAATCATTTAATAACATTTCAAAAGGAAACTTTGGTACTAACTAAAGGAAGTGCGATAATGAAAGTTATCACATCCTTTATCCAGCATCCTATAATGAATTGATGATAACTGTCCATTTTATGCTTCATATTTCCTGAACGGTTTTACAGTGAAGTGAAGTCAATATGCATTTCTGTCGCCTGTCACGTGACTGGTTCAGATGGCTGGAAAAAACTCATAAGTATGTGACCCCATCCATGATATGACCTCAATCTATCAAAAGAAGTTAAGGATTCGTACGATAGCATTTAATGGTTCTTTTGTGTGTAACTTTATAGCTGTATTATGTCTCCCTTGTGATATGTGAAACGATAAAGTGTCACAGTTACAGGACAGCACATGTAAGTCAGCCCTGTGCCATCCTGTAACAGGGATTTACGTATTAATAATTTTTCCATTATATTTGTAAGGGAATTCCGATCCATTATCTCATATATATATATAAAACAAAAAAGCCTCTTAAGGTACAAGAGTGTATTCCTGCTTATAATGTTGCAAGAAAAACTGAAAATATGCCTTGCTGGAAGACAAACTGCTGTAAGTTTACATTGAACCATCTATTTTGAAGTTTGTTTTCTCTTAGATCATTTCTTCACCATTCCTGAAGGCATTTGCTGGTGACATTTCTACTTTAATAAACGAGTGTTAATATATCTGATGACGAGCACACGATGATGACTTTTTGTTTAGCACCAAAGTCATTATTCAACAGTTGTCACTAATAAGGTGCGTCTATAATTGTAAATCTGCAATAAGGTTTCTTGGGCAGTGACGTCATTGCATCAAAGTGGAATTAAAGCATTGATACGTTATAAAATTTGTGACGTGCATGCATTGTCATGTCTTGATCGTTGAGACCAAAACACTGCAAATTCCTTTTATCGGCTGGACCGCTCTATAATGTAGATATTGCCTTTGTCCTCACTTGTGAAACTGCTGTGCATTGAAAAAACAGCATGATAAGATTAAACAATTTACTCTCTAGAATTGGACCAGAATTAAAAGTGATGTTAAAATCGATATTTCTTGACTGCTGAATAATTCATTTGGTCTGTGGCGGCCATTCTCCTTGGAAGAATTTAACGAGGAACCAGCATTAGAGAACTGTTTGCTGATGGGAAAGTGTTGATTATTCATTTCATTACACTTTTGACAGTAGTTTCAGGTGAAGTTTTAATTCGTCTGTTGCAGATATCACTGTTACATACTTCTACCACTCTATTTCGCATTCTATAATTACATCGTGTGCTTGATTATAAAAAATAAACGTTGAATACAATGTTTGCGGCCTAACCGCAATGACAAATTTCTTGCAATTTTCGACAATGTAATTCAGTGAGAAATGAATTGAATATAAACTCATTCCCATTTTATGACATAAACACTAGACAACTAAAAATGATTAAACGGGAAGATGTTCAGTATTCTCTATTTCAACTATGTTTGTTTGGAAGTATACTTGTTACCTTGATATCAACATTCCAAGATTGCATCATCTATTAATTGATACATTAACATTTTCAATCTTGATTAAACTTAAGTGTTTGAGCATCATAGTTGGATTAATAGTTCTCTGAAGCACATACAATATTAATCTACTATGAATTCATAACATCATAAATAAGTAGGTATGCGCTTGTTTGAATCCTACATTTCATAGGTTGGAGATAAAAATGAGCCAAAAAATAGTATTACAGAGTCTCCACTGGCTGCCAGCCACGTACAGATGCCAGTACAAGCTGTTGATGTACACTTACAAGAGCTTACATGGCACTGCTCCATCCTACCTACAAGACCTAGTAGTGCCATACAAGCCAGCACGATCCCTCAGGTCTCAGGCGGAAAACCTTCTGGTGGTACCAAAGACAAGAACTATCGCTTATGGAGACAGATGCTTCTCAAAAGCGTCTTCAACTATGTCGAATAGCCTCCCGGTTTATCTGAAAAATGCCGGAACTTTTAATTCCTTAAGAAAGATGTCAAGACACATCTTTATAAGCTTGCCTTTTTAAAATAGTTTTGTATCACACTCTCTGTTATGCATCTCTTTTGTTTCTTTTAAATCTTATTTTACTCAAATTACCATTTTTTAACTTTATGCAATTTTATTATGCTTCAATTTTATGCTTTAAAGTGCCTTAGAGTACTTTATCAATAATAAGTTTCGCATATTATTTATTATTATTATTATTATTATTATTATTATTATTATTATTATTATTATTATTATTATTATTATTAGATACAAGGAACTGGGTGGGCATATCCTACATCAGTCAAAATGTTGTTTTAAGTTAGTGGGTGATTTATGAGGTTTTACATACAATATTTCAGTCATTCAACACGTGGATGAAGATCAACCGAAAGAAAGTGTATAGATAAAGGAGAAAGCTTTCACAATTTAGATAGTAAGAGCTGGTTGCTCTCAGGGCCACTGAACCACCCTAACCTGCCATGAACTACTGTGTCAAGTTTTGGACAAGATAAAAGGACATCGACTGGATTATATGCTTTCACATATCTGACTCTCTTCTTAAAGCTTTTGTTTGGAAGAACACCTTTTTTGCTTGATATATTATTTGTAAAGGTATAGCATTTATTAGATTTGATAGAACTTATATATTCCCAACAATTACAGAAATATTGATATAAGTCCACGCGCGGTAAATATTAAGAACATCTTTTAACAAACTCAGACAGAATGATGAATTTGTTTTCGAAAATGCTGACTTTACATATTTATCAGACATGTCAGTTTGTAATATGAGCTGTCTTTTTGATGAATTGATTTGCTCTTGAAGAAAAACGTTTTCATTTCGTATTGTTATATTGTAACATCCATGGAAATGGCAACATTATTTTTATATTCAAATAGAAAAAGAATATCAAAATTGTTTCAGTCGCTGTAATCAATCTATTTACAATGCATTTTATTTCGAATATACCCTTGGAATAGAATCCAATTACCATTTCCAATAATAAAGTAAATTGTTTTCCCTTGATACTGACGATTGAAAAGTCCGAAATGTTGAAACATATCAAAAGTGCCCATGTGAGTAAAACACTTGCAATCGGATCATAACCAGATTATGCATATGAAGTCAAAGTTGTCTATTCTCATTACAAATCGTTTAAGTGATCAATGAAAAATATCGCTGCATTTTTTTGAATTGTCTATTTATTGTCAGTTCTCTCTACACTTTAAGTTTAGATAAATTTTCATATATTGCACGACACTTATTATTCATAACTTATCAATTCAAAATATGACTCTTCTATAACAGTCCCTAAAGTAAGTTAGGAAATTATTGACATTGGTCGTTGAGAGCAAAAAAATCTGTTCAGCATTACACTGAAAGCGGGTGTTTTGCTAGTGTAAGTTTACTTATGTCACACTTTGTCATTATAGATTAGATGAATAAGGGAGAACTACGTTTCACTTCGATAACATCTGTGATTACTTTGTTTCAGTATTTGTGCCACGCTATTTCCTATAGAATTATTTGTTAAAACACCATCTCATGTATGTATATATTTGTCTTCATTGATTTATTTGCATCACTTGCTTGTTAACGGTGTTAGTATCTACACCGAATAAAGAAGATGACTATCCAAAAGAACTTGTTATTTTTCTTTTCCTTTAAAAGTCATAACAGAAAATGTCAGACTCCTGATGGATGAAATACATATTCGAAACATGACTTCCTTTCATTAAGGAAACAACACCCATAACAAAAAAAATTCCATTTTGCTCATCATCCCTTGTTAGCCTAATATCTTATTCAAAATTTTTAAAATGCAAAGATGCTTCGCAACCCTATCACTTGGAATGATTTATCAATGGTTTCTCTTTGTAACAATTATATATAATCAAGGTACAATACGGTATTCATCTAAATAATCTCATTTGATTTTCTACTTTGAAATTTGAATATTGAATTTACATTTGTTTTAAATCTTTAACCACAAAATATCATCAACGAATCTGATCCCCACGGATCCTACTGTTGTTAAAATTGAAAGATCTTTTTCTGTTAGTGTATATTTAACCCAAATGCCTAAAAAAACATCATTCATTCTCTGTCCTCTTCTGCAATTATCCCCCTTTCTTTCTTAAATCAAGGTTTTCATGTTTCAAATCAGTCAAACTTCATTATCTTGCTTTTTCTCTTTAACTCGTTGTGGTTGTCTGAAAGTATTCGGATAATCTTACATTATCGTGTTTGATACAATTTATTAAATTGAATTTATATGAAATAATAATATGATAGCATTTAACGGTAATGAATTCTCTCAGAGCATGCTGAGTTTGCAATTGTCCTTACAAATAATAAAGAGACCACCCATGGAGTTAGTATGCATCACTGAACTAACGAAAATGATATTAAAACAAAAAGCCATTGTACAAAGCGAGTTTCCAATCAAGGAAATATTAATGACTTCTTCAACGTTTGTGTTATAACATTGGCGAAAATGGTTTTTGCTCCCGTTTGAACGCAATGTTGTCTGTTACAAGAGCGTTGTTATTTCGCATTAATGATATTTCGATTGTTTGGTTTGGGAAATAATGTCTGGTTCATTTAGATATGTAACGAGAGAAAATTATACTGCGAACAAAATTTCAAATGAAGAACACATGATATGACAATGATTACAGCCTGACAACAATTTTCATTTATTAAATTAATTAAATTACTGGTTAAATGTCTGTGTTCCCAAAGAAAAACATTATTAGAGCTTTACTAACAGCAAATGACTCTTGAATGTATTGAGCGGGTTTGCTTTTGAAAGGATCAACGTTCATGTGTGTGAAAGGTTAACTTCACCAACAAAATCAAAGTGTTTATTATGTTTTGACTTAATGTAATAGAAACGTATTACATTGTTTGCAACTATATTCCAACAAAATGATGTCAAAACGAAAGATGACAACGCATTCAATATAACCCGCAAGACAAACTTTGTTATTTCAAACAAAAAACATTTGTTTCATCATTAAATCATCATTTTTTTTGCAAGCAGCAAGCATTGTTAATTTCATTACAACACACCAAACAAATAAAAGAGCAAAGGCACTTGGGGTAAAATCTTTTAGTGTTTGAAGTTTACATAAAATACTGTTACTTTAGCTGAGGTGCTATTAGCAATCAATATTTTAGATACAGATAATTCACTAGCTTCTTATTGTTTCGTTGTGCCATTTCTGCTATCACTCCGTTTATTGACTGATATTGATCTTGAATTCACGATCAATATATGAATCCAACAGCTAGCTTGTGATTGCAGAAACATTATTGTGTAAAATTGGTTCCTGCACCTCTACCATCTTCTTCACATCAACCTCTGCAAGCGCATGTAATGTGATTCTAGGATATTTTTATAATCATAATTAAATTAAATAAAATTATCAAAGCCTGTGAAAGCAGAAGTCATGATGGTCTCAGCGTATTGTAGCAGAGGAGTCCCGTGGATACATATAAGCTTAGGCATCAAGAAGTTTGTTGCTGAACTACAAAACTACAGGTCAGATGAGCTTAAAATGTCCTTTGCATTAACTTGGGGTTAACAAATCCTTTTTTGCGAGGTAATCAACCTGAAACTCATTTCAAGAATCCGTTATTGAAACAAACACTTTGTTTTCTGATGTATTGCAAAGGAATCTATTTTCCTGGAGTAAAAATCAATTCTCTTTTCTTTGCAGTCATAATTCTAGAGAATCGTGTTTCTCAAGTGGCCTTGAGAACCTTTCATGTTAAGGAAATAATTTTTAGCGATGATACTTTGTCAACAGTTACTGTACAAGTTGAATAATTCTTCTGCAATGAAATTGACTCATGCTGTACATCTCCCACGTGACATTAATCATTTATCAGAAGATTTTTCAATTTAATTGCAGTATTCTGTGCTTACATCAAGACTGAGATATTCCCTGCATGATATGAAACTCAATCAAAATAGAAGCTCTAATTTGTTACAGAATGTGTATCCAGTATTCATAACATCATATCAATATTATTAAGCAATAAAAGGACATAGACAGTAGTTCATCTATTAAGCTATAAGACAGTCGTAAACTATATAATTATACGTTTGTAACCCTTGACTATATGATCTCAAATAGAGTTTTAAAGTTCGCCCTGGCTGTTGAAATTAACATATATGATAGATGAACTGTGTCATATACTCCATTACGTCGGTACAAGCCATACGATATCGTTGTTTGGCTGCACTCTCTGATTCCTACATCAATCATCTGGTGGTGTGTTAAGAATAACTGTCAATGTGAAGGAAGGATAGGCAAAAACAAGGTAGGATAAATTCCATATCTTTCTTTCATAAAACTAATCAAAGCATTTTGTAAAGTTATAATTTTGCTATTCGATTTCATTCTTAAATAGAAAATGGCGTCAAGTAGTTTCAAACAGTTTACTGCTCTCACCAATAAAAAGAAATATACCTATTTCAATCAAACACATGTTTTTGTCATTTCTGCTTCAGTTTGCAAGGAACTTGATTTTTTAGTTGCAAGTTAATACATAAGATATACAACAACTACATGTACAAAGATACACGTAACAAAAACCCCATTTCGACTTATGGAACCTGAGTTTTTGTCACTGAAAATGTTTTGTAAAGAACCCAAGTTCACCTTCAAAAACATGGTGTGAAATTTGATTAGTAACCTAAAAAATTACGTAAGACGTAAAATGAAACATATAAAACATGTCATTTCTTTAAAGATTCTGTGCTACTTTTCAAGAAAATGTTTTACAAACACGAGAGGCAACCTTTAATATCAATTTATCACAAGTTAAATCCTGCATTGCAACGTTTGTGAGATTAACAATAGCTAGTGACGTACACAGTGCGACACCAATTGGGCCCTCTGGAATTCCTGTTATGCTGTCGGTAAGGATTTCATTAGAGATTCACAGATACACAAGCAATTCGTTTCACAAATAAAGTGAACCACTTTTCGTTGTATCTGTGTATTAAAGTTACTGACAAGCTGCTTGTATATATATATATATATATATATATATATATATATATATATATATATATATATATATATATATATATATATATATATATATCATTTGCAAAATCACATCGAAGTTTTAAAATGGTACGTGAAATTATATGCATTCCATAATCGACATGAAACTAAAATAATTTGAACGGATATTATCTAGACATCGAGAAGCTACAATCATGTTCTAGCAACAACCTTTCTGAAAATGTTCACCCTTGATGAAAAGGATTTTGGTGTACATTGCCGTGTGATTATCTACATCTTGTAATATAGCTGGATATATTTTGAATATTTTAAAATCTTTTAAATCAATACAAAATAAGAAAATCAATATCCAGAGTTCCGGAATTTTTTTCAGTTGAAGTCCTCAATTTGCAGTATCGAACTAATACTCTCAGAGAACCACCACCATCCCCGATTTTACCAACATGTTGCCTTTCAAGAAACGAAGCAATGAACGAAATATAGGTTCTCTCTGATGGCAATGAGATGACGTCAAAGCGCTGAAGTCACTTAGAATTGTCTTATCTTTTCTTGCCGTATTTGGCACATGTCATCTTGCCCAAACCCAATTCTTATTGCTTTGCAAATTGCTTTGCAAACTTCATTTATTCGAGAAACTTTTGTATATGGTTTAAAAATTAATAAATAACTTGATGCCTAAAGACAATTCATTCTCAAAATGATCTTTTTCCACAAAACAAATACTTTCAACATAATCATGTACAATGCCTGATCTTAAATGTCATATAATTACAAATCTATTGCTCTCAATTTGTTTAAAGAGAGTGACTCATACCACTTACCTTTTCGGCTAATAGCCAAGACCTAAAAATATTTTCAAGTTGCACGTTTTATGATCAAACTTTTGTTTCAAAACTTACGTAACCTTTTATGGTGAAAAGAACAATATTCTTTAAATGTCAGCAGTGCTTGTCTAACATAATCAGTAACGTGATCGCTCGTATCAATCCAAATTGTGTGTATGTACATAATGAGAAACACCATCAAAATGTTGATTATATTATGTTTTCAAATGTCAGTGTTTGGTATGTTATAACGATACCATGCACAATTCAGTTTCAACGAATTTGCTTCATTCGGAAAGGCATTTTGTCTGATATGATATTACCATCAGATCTGGCATGGCAAATATCTTTTTAGGATGGAAAATGAAAAGCATTCAAATAGAGAAGCATTAGCAGATTGTTTCATAACATTTCAAAATAGACACTGAAACTGTGGGGTGCGGTATGGATAATCCGCTTTATGTCGCTTTATTCAGTACGTCTAAACCCCTGTAAAGATGTATTTTTTCTTTTAAAAATACCAGCTAAGCCTGAATAAGACAGCGGTGATCTTAGTACATATCGAAGACAGAATCTCTGGCCAAGACAGTCCAAAGGAATTAATTAATTCTGGAAAAATTAGTTGGTTCATTTGAAAAATAGAGAAAAAGAAGAGAAAGACGAATGGCATAAGCAGTTACATGGTCATCGTTAAGACTTTTCTACCAATGTTTCCTCGAAATGGTTTTTTCGTTTATCATTTAGCTGTTCATTCATTTAACAAAAGATTTCATTTTTAAAACAGTTAAAAGGCTATTTTATTTTTTCACCAATGCCATTAACAAGATTTGTTTTATTTCTTTAATTAAAACCTGCCAGACAAAATATGGTAAATCTCCAATATATCTTTTATAAAATGTTATCCTGTAAAACATCTCTGATACATTGAATTATGACACTGGCTTTCAGTTTGTTTTGAGTTTGAGTAAAGTATTCTCACCACTGGAGTTTGATTCCCTTTCTCTGGCAGTGATAATATCAAAGAGGGATAGAATACACGTTTACAATGATATGACGTCAATTTCACAATTGCAATCTCATTTAAATCAACACTAAACTTGTCCCTCGTACCTCTTGATCTGACCAGAAGGCCTTGATGGCTAGACTGTTTCAACCAATAAGAATCGAGGCTTGAAAGACATCGGTAACTTTAGTACTTCATACAAAATATCACATCTAACCTTTGCATCTCGGAATACGAGCTTTTTATAAATGAACCCGAGAAAAGCCAAGCTTGGATTAACGCAAAATGGTCGAGTCTTATAATGTTTAAGCTCATGTTTGGTCGGAAATTAAGCCATGTCTGCGATAGTGAGAAAGAGCTACGATCATTATAATAATTACGTTCGATTTGGATTTTACTTCGTCCAAAAACAGTTTTCAGAAATTTGGGAAGTACTTTACCAATACAAAACTGCGACACAATATTGAAAAAGCCGAAAAGAGATGTATCTCAAAGTGAGGTCGAAAATAATTTTGTCAAAAGATCTTAAGGAAATCGTTTCTAATTTTTTTTTCAATTTCGAAGTAAGATTTTATCTGAATGGAGGCAGATAAATACATAAACTGTAGCACAAACAGAAACATTTGCAGTTAAAATGATTAATGACATACATGTACATATTTAGAACTCAGAAAGTGTGCAGTGTTGGATCAACAGGGGAGGGGGTTCAGAACGTCGCTCCCTTCAAACTTTTCCGCAATCTTTGATGATCGGACGAAAGCAATATGTACGCGGACCTGTGAATTGGTTAAATAAATTGAAAGGTCACGGTCAAGGCCGTATGACACGACTTTTATGTAGCAGTGGTCAGATGAAGAAAAGCAGCGAAGTACGAGGGACATGTTTCGAGCTGATTTCAATGAGAGAGCTACAAGTGATGCTATGTCATTGCCACTGAGAAGTTATGTTGCAACAATCGACATCGAAAGCAACAATTCAAGTGAAGCAGTTTTGTATTTGAATCACCACTCTTCCGGCCTGTGTTTTGTTTTCAGTATGATGTCACTTTCCTCTCATTTCGTGCAGGTGAAAAGCCAATATTTCCTTGGCTACGCAATAAATAAATAATATATCACACTGAAACCATAAGTATATATCTTTCATTTTGTTGTGAATATACTGAAAAGATAAACTAGAGATATTAAAAACTTTTTGTTTCAGTTATATATATTTGTTAAATGGATCTTTTATAGGTTGTCACAAAAAAGGTTTTTCAGAAAAGGGTTATTGATCCAGCCATTTTGTTTCCAAATGCTTTTTTTAAAAGTATCAATCATGTTGATATGTATCTCCTTCTTTTGCATCACGGTTCATAGTTCTAGATAATCGTATATCACTAGCGTACAATGGAACCTTTCATGTGAAAGAAACATTCTATTCGAAGCAACCAAACTCTGTCATCTGTTACGTGCTTTATCTGTATTGCAAAATATTCAGGCTGCACTTTTCCCACAAGACAAAGATGATTTGTTTAGACCTTATTCGAACTTTATTGCAGTATTTTCAGATTCTTCTATATTTGTCTATTTCTGTTAAATATTTAACGTTGATAATAAAACATGAAATCAACCTTACAACGAAACATATTTTTAAATCAATATGAAACATAAGAGACACTAGAGTTGATTTAGTTGCTATGTCTTTACAACACATAAACATCAATTGACCTATTTAAACGGAAGCTGTATTTTGTTACAACAGTGATGTAATTTGATTTATATCAATTTCATTATACTCCTTCACAGCACTAGGGAAGACGTAAGCAAACGTTAATGTGTGGTATGTTCAACTCTCTTAGTGCTGAGAGAGCTGTATAAATGAAAGATTGACATCAGATAGTGTGCACACATATATAGCCTATGTCCAATAACGTCAGAAAGCTCATCCCATATAGGTGGCATATGTTTCCGTCTGCACTTTTCCCACAATATTATCTTGCAGTGAGTTTGAAATGAATGCCACTGTAATAATGTAGGCATTGCTGAAAAATTATGTTCCATTGGTTATTTTTATTTCATGAAATTTATTATATATATAATAATAATATATATAATACATTCAATGCACTTGCCAAATAGTTATTTTCATAAAAAACATTTGAGGACCACACCTGTATCTCAATCGGGTGGTTCTTTAAGTTATTTTGTTGCGTATATTTCATATTGTTTGTGACTTTGGTCACCAGTAATAGTGTAGACTGAGGGTGGACTGTTCCTTTAATGCATTAGAGATCTTGGGATCATATATCTATCTTGACAATAAAATATTGTGATTCAAAACTCAGTGATTGATGCCATTTTAATCTGCTATCAGACGTTCGTCCTTTGATTAAGAATTATAGTGATCCCGTAAATGTCTTTGCATGTTTAAAACGCCGATTAAATTGCCTATCTAATGTATTTCACTAATGTGCAGTAACATTATCACCTATGCTAATGACACACCTATAATTCTTATGAATGATATGTAAATGTGTTTACTTGAAGTCATAGTCTCATTTTTGAAAGGCAAATTATAATGCATGCCGGAAAAATAGTTCACCACTCACAGAAATCTTTCCCCTAACGTTTGCAACAATTTTAAGAACTCTGCAGGCATTCTAGCCCTCAATAATGAAGTTCAAACTATCCTACCCTAATATTATGTCTTTGGCGAGCGTTAGTCCTTACCACGTCATTTCGCAAAGGCCGTGACGAAGAACACATAAAATTTCCCAGCTGAATAGCAGATGAAAATAACTAATAGCTTACGCTTTTCCAAATACAGAAATAACAAAAAGGTGGTAAACTCAATGAAGAATGCGTCTGTCATAAGTAACGGCCCTGCAATTACTAGATTTCCGGTGTTTCGCAATCGTGATGGAATTGCACTTGATTCGGTACCTCATCGGTCTGAAACGGCATACGCCAATAAGCTGCCTCATCGAAAACTGTAAAACGGGCATAAAAATGAAAATCTTTGCAAACGCGACAGGAAATATTTGTGCTAGTGATCAGTTTTTGTTCGTGAAGAATAATTAGTTCAGTTTAGTTGCCTTACAAAAATGAGACTATAGTTTTAATAGTCTAATTTGATTTTACAAGGTTGAAATATCTATTTGATTAAGAACCAACAACAGACATTAACAACCACTAACACACAAGACACGAGACAAATGATTTTTCTGCCAATTAAAAAAGCCTAGAATATAAAAAATGTCAACCTTCATTTTATCAATATCTTATCCTCCAATTATCAGTTTAGTGTAGTTGAGAAAATGTTTCGTCATTAGACGGATCAACCGTGTCGTAAGACGCTGTGATAAAGCATTCAAAACGAAATGATTTCTGTGGTTGCCATGTCTGCTGAAATTAAGGTTTGTTTAATCACTAGCATAAAGGATTGATTATTTTGTAATTTCTTTCGAGAAATGGACGTCATTGAATATTTCCTTATTGTAACGTTAGTTTGTTCATCAATCTTATGAAATTCAATAATGTACTAGATGTAAATTTGCATTCTCAATCACTTTAAACTTCAAATTTCAAACATGAGATACATCTATCTTTGTGTTCTTAACGCACCGTATAAGAACTTGAAGTTGTTGTTGTTGTTGAGGTTGTTGTTGAAGGATTCATAACTAATAATGTTTTAAAAAAGTAACTGTTTAACTATCGAGTTCTACTTGACATTTACAGATATAAAGAACTCGAAATTGTGATACACAAGAACTTCTACACCTTTCTAACGATAATCTTAACATGACGCTTAAACGCATCATAATTTAATGTTTCTCCTCTAATTTGTTACAAGCTTTCAGCTTTCTGCTATGTAACTCTTTTAACCTTTCGAATATTGCAACTGGAAATATTTGTACTAGATGTATTGTCAATGTCGATTCGAAACTAAGTCTTCGCATTAGTGGCCTCTTATCTCCACAATTTCTCAGCTTGACATGTCTGTTGTACGTCTGTTTATTAACGCTTTATCAAATCAAGTTGGTGACATTTGATTTTGTCTGCACATTCTACTCAATTAACGCATCATCTGGCCCCGATTTCTCGACACGAACTTAAGTCTGAGTTTTTGCTCAAGTCTGAGTTTTTACTCAAATTTGAGAAAACTCAGAAAAATGCATTTCTCAACACAAACTGAGTTCGTCTTTTAACTCAAACTGAGTCAGGAATTTGAGTTAGCTAGGTAGGTAACTTAAGTATTTTTTAGGGCCACTGTCGATAACAAAATGGCGTTGAGGGATAGAAGAAGGCGTAGGAGAAGAAACCATAAAGCTGTCGTTCCACGTAGAATGGCCGATAGGAGTAATCCCCTCGAATCAATTTCCGATGAGGACCTCTTTTCTCGATTTCGTTTCCGTACAGCTGACCTCGTCTCCAACAGTTTGCAGCGTTCATCTCTACCTGTCTTAACGCAGGTATTAGTAACCCTGCGTTTTCTTGCGACAGGGTCGTTCTATTCCCTCATCGCCGATTCATATGACGGCATTTCGACAACTTCCGTATTTAGATCGGTGCGAGACGTATGTGCTTGACTTTCGAACCAAATCCTAGAGTTTGTGCAGATGCCCACCGGGGAAAGAGCAGACAGAACCAAGAAGCATTTCTACAAAATAGCAGGTGCGTGTGTGTAAATTTCTTTTATGGATTTAAAAATTGTTTTAAATCAAATGTAATTCTGGTTGATATTGAGATTTGATAAAAACATTTGCAAAACTAGAAAAATAAAGTTTTCAATACAGAGGTGCATTGCCTAAATGTTAGCAAGGAGCCATTTTAGCAGGTAAGCAAATTGGACACATTGTCAAACAAATTAGCATTTTTTTTACAATAAAGGTTTCTATTACATTCAAGCTGTGTTATTTCTGAATTATGTGAAAATTGTATTCAACATTGTAACGAAGATAAAATGAAACAAGATTTTTACAATTATTAAAACCTTTTGATAACCTCTTTATATTTTGTAGAAAGGTTAATTTTAGGATGTTTTCCCTTATTTTTGTAAATGGAATGTTACATTTATAAAACACATGTGAACCTTCAATGCATTTTCCATATGCACATGTCTCATCATTGACTATCCAAATGTTCACAAACAAAAGTAAAAGCCAAACGGGCAATGTTTTAGATTAGAGAATAATTTTTCGATTTTGGCACATATTTCAAAAATGAAAATAACACTAAAGACTCAAAATCAATTAACGTGTAAGAAGATGACAAACAAAAGAAATATTTTATGGTAGATAATGTAATTTTGAATAAGGTTCATAGATTAATTCTATATAGGCATGTACTATGAGAAATGATAGGGATAAAGTACCGTACTTGACGTGATCGAAAACCGGACTCGATAGCGAAAACAAGTTGCAAATGTTTGTCAATAGATCCATACGTTTATCAAAAGAAGGTTTTCTACAAAATGGTTTATTATTTAATACGGTCTTGGTTGATGAATTAAGCTTGGAGTAGTAGCTAGTGACAGACGGGTCGCTGCTTTGTTTACTTACGCATTGAGGGCCGCTGTGATCTCTTCCAAGGCCTGCTCTTTCAATTTTCCTCCTTTGATGTTGCCATATCCCTTGAATTTTCCAAACAGTACTTTAGAATGAGAGTTTACAGCATCCGCTAGTAAAATACGCTCTTCCTCAGTCCAGTTGGGCCGTCTTTGTTTAGTATCAGCCATGATGAGCAGACGATACTTCCGTGTTTATATTAGAAACGGAAGTTGAATTACGCGCCATTGTCGCTTACAGCATGAACAATAAATAATCTGAGATCGATTTTGAAACTGAGTTTAAAACTCAGTTTTTGCTGAGTTCGTGTCGAGAAATGCATTTGAGTATCAAACTCAGTTGAGTAAAAAGATGAAACTCAGTTTTGAATTTGAGTAAAAACTTAAGTTCGTGTCGGGGCCAGGTGATGTATGTTTAATTTTTATTTTTGTATAGCACCATTCGTTTGTGATGCTTACTTCGACATATTTTTCATAACATTTAAGATTTATTACATGACAAAGTTCATGAATAATAACTTCTATATCTTATTTTACGCACGATCGTGTCCCTTCATTGGATACATTTTAAGATCTAAGATTTTGTCTACATTTACCTAACTAACTTCTATATATTCCTTTGGAGATCTCCAGCAGTTGAGTATTTTATGTCTCTAGTTTTTGAATACCCGTTCATCTTGGCATCTGCAAAAAAGACTTGAAACAATAAACAATGTACCTTGTCTTAAATTTAGAAAATTAAAAAAATCCATTTGCAGAAAATCTAATTAGATAGTTGACATTTGAGCATTGAGAGGAACATTCGGATTACATTTTCCTTATGATGCAATTAATATAATCTGTTTAATGGATATATCTAATCTGTTTAATGGATATATCTAATCTTTTTAATGGATATATGTTTTAATTTCAATCACTTTTACCTAATCTAACGTATAATAATCAATCATTTTACATAACGCGAAAGACAACTAAGGTGCCTGATAACTGGAAGTTTTCAATCAAATGCATATCACTGATCAAATATACGTTAATACTAATACTTGTTAGGATAGATGAATTTGAATTATAGTGCGATATCAATATAAGCTAAAGTGCTAAAAATCTGTAACATAATTGTAAAGCATCTACCATGAGTTGTTATGATAAGAAAAACGTTTTATTTCTAAAACGCCTGAATATATATGACCTATCATATGGTAATGCATTATAGAGGTATTGCCTTTTTTATTCTCTTGTTAATTCTGTCAACGATGATAAACTAGTGTCCTATCAAATCTGCCAAAAAAAGGGTAATAAGAATTGGAATGAACTCTGATAGATTTATTCTCGTAACGGAATTTAACATACAGAGAGCTTTCTGCTGCTGTCGTTTTCTACATAACAAATAATTTCAAGGTATCGAATATAAATTACCATCCACAATGCTTAATCATAAATAAAACATTACATTGAATTTGTTGAAAATAGTAAGTCATACAAATTACCTTTACAGCTAATTGGCCAAGAATTAAAATATTTTAAGTGGCGCTTTTTACGACCTAACTTTGGTTTCCTAACTTTTCTTTTGAAACTGTTCGTCTAAATGTCAGCAGCGATTATCAAATACAAGCTGTAAAGTGATCATCTTAAGCCTATGATCAGTGACTGCGCGCATAACAAGAGAGACTTGCTCTACATGCAGGGGCATTTTTATACTTACTACCTGGTAGACACAGTCAGGATAGCTACAGGTCTTAACGCATTGCTCAATGGTGACGACTCACACAATGTTCCACTAATTACCAAATTGTTATTTATCCCATTTTCAAAAATATTTTGTATCATTTTTGTCTTAATTGACTGGTAGTTTTATTAGAATATATCTCGGACAATTTTGCTTTCATCTACGTAGAGTTTAGTTCGTTGAAAAAGGAGTTATGTATCGTCGAAATTAGGTTATTAAATAATGTTCTATCCTTTGCCAGTAATATTTCAGAATTGCATTTTGGTTCATTTATATAAATGATGACACATTAGATTGTTTCAAACTCGTTCTGAAAATCAGACCTTGAAAGAATATAAAGTCTTAAAAGGTTTTGGTTTTTCCATATGGCGTCTTATATATTTTGACATGTGCCGAACAAGGTTTCTTTTCCTGTAGCATAAATCGTAAATTTACAATATCAACCTTTTCGGCTACTGCATGAAGAATCTGACCTCCTGAGTTCTCAATTTTTGATAGTGTATTGATATAACTCTCAGAAACATCTCCAGCAGCTCTTCTCCACATCTCCACCAGACAGGATCAAGATCGATGATGATCTTGTAACTGTCTTCCAAAAGTTGAAACACACAAAAAGTTATTTGATAATGAAAGTTAATATGAAGACCTAGACCCGAATATAAGATACTTTCATTGGCGAAGAGGATGGGATGGTCTCTTTTAATTATAAGGAAATTATGACAACGTCGGCATGAAGGCAGGTGGCAAACGAAGCGGAATGAATCAAGCGGAACGAATCAGTAGTCAACGGTAGTGCCGGTAGCCACGTTCACTCAGGCTCAGCATGAAACGCACGTGCGGCACGACCTGTGAGTGTGACGACTAGAAAATTCAACTCGTCAAGGCAAGATAACAGCTAAGTATGGCCGTGGTTAAACGATGTTTGGAAATGTTCGACGATTCTGTTGATGATTGGCAGACATATTTTGAAAGACTTGAACAATTTTTCATTTATCAAAACGTGAAAAAAAGACAGGAAAGTAGCTGCTTTGTTAAGTTGTATAGGAGGTAAGACCTATAGTTTACTTCGGGATTTAACTGCTCCTCAAAAACCTTCGGAGAAAACTTTGAATGAATTGAATGAACTATTAACAGCGCATTTGTGTCCTAAACCACTAACTATTGCTGAAAGATTTCGTTTCCATAAGCGTGAACAGTTACCAACCGAATCTATTAGTGACTACTTTGCAGTGCTCAAGAAACTCGCTAGAAATTGTGAATTTGGTACTCATTTAGATGACGCACTACGTGATAGGCTTGTGTGTGGTATCAAGAACAGTACTATTCAGAAACGCTTACTTTCGGAAGCTAACTTAACTCAACAAAGGGGATTAGAAATCGCCATTGCGATGGAAACGGCAGCACGTGACACTATTGAACTACAGGGTTCAACTTCAAAAGATTTGCCAACTAACAAAGTTAAAGCTAACAAGCAACAATTTGATACGTCTGCAAAATCGAAACAGTGTTTTCGCTGTGGTAATCTTGGGCATATTCCTGACAAGTGTAGATTTCGTGGCAGTGTTTGTCATAAATGTCACAAGAAAGGTCATCTAATGAGAATGTGTAAATTACCTCAGTCTATGAATCAATCGAAGGAAAAGTCGTCAAACAAAACAAGTGCACATGGGAGACGTAGTAAATCTATACATGTTTTGGATCCTGATGATCAGTATCATCTAGAAGTAGAAGTAGATTTAGGATACGTTCGACAAGTTTCTAGTCCGGACATGGATCCGATCTACATCACACCAAAGGTGAATGGCAAACCGTTTGAAATGGAACTTGATACTGGGGCAGCAGTATCTTTGCTTACGTTGAGTGATTATGAAACTCATTTTCATTCTTATCGTCCGAAGAAATCTAGATTTGTTCTCAAAACATATACAGGGGAGAGAATTAGGCCTGTTGGGAAAATAAAAGTTTCTGTTGAAATGGATGGTTCTAAAGCTGACTTAGACTTGACCGTAGTTGACAAGGGAGGTTCAACGTTATTCGGGAGAGACTGGATAAGAGCTTTGAAATTGAATTGGTTATACATTCAGCCAGTTGAAATTGATAGCATTTCTGCTGCAAGTGTAACAGATAGAATCACTTCATTGTTTGATGAACATTCCGAGATTTTTCAGACTAACATTGGTACTTTGAAGTTGACACAGGCGAAGCTCAGACTGAAAGACAACGCTACACCCAAGTTCTGTAAGCCGAGACAGTTGCCGTACGCCTTACGCCCTAAAGTAGAAGAGGAGTTGGAGCGTCTGGAAGCTGAAGGTATACTATCTCGTGTGAACACCAGTGAGTGGGCAACTCCCATCGTAACGGTTGTCAAGAAAACAGGTGAAGTACGCATTTGTGGAGATTTTAAAGTGACTGTGAATCCTCAGTTGGTGATTGATAAGCACCCGATGCCGAGGATAGAAGATATTTGTTCAAACCTAGAAGGGGGTGAAAAATTTACAAAGATAGATTTGAAACATGCGTATTTGCAAATGGTTGTCAATGCAAATTCAAGGGAACTGTTGACGATAAATACGCATAAGGGATTGTTTCAATACAACCGCATGGTATTTGGAATAGCATCGGCTCCAGCTATATGGCAAAGGGCAATTTAGCAGGTCTTACAGGGTATTCCTATGACACAAGTGATATTGGATGACATGATTATTTCAGGCAGAAATGATGACGACCATTTGCAGAATCTGAGTGCTGTTCTGACAAGACTTGAGGAGAATGGACTGAGAGTGAACAGGGAGAAATGCAAGTTCTTCCAGGACCGGATCGAATACTGCGGGCATGTGATAGACAAGAACGGTCTTCACAAGGCGCCGGAGAAGGTCAAAGCTATTGCTGATGTTCCATGTCCAGAGAATGTCTCACAGGTCAGATCGTACCTAGGTTTAGTAAACTATTACCACAAATTTATTCCAAATTTGTCAAGCATAGTTCATCCTTTGAACAATCTACTTGAGCGTTCTAAGAAGTTTGATTGGTCAGACAAGTGTGAGAAGGCATTTGTACGTTCCAAAGAACTAATTCTGTCTGAAAGAGTGTTAGTACACTATGATCCAGAGAAACCACTTCGTGTTGCGTCAGACGCCTCTCCATACGGGATAGGTGCAGTCTTGTCTCACGTGTATCCTGATGAAAGTGAAAGACCTATTGCTTTCGCTTCACGCTCATTGAACAAGTCTGAAAGGAACTATTCACAAATTGATAAGGAAGCATTGAGTAAGAAATTTATTATTTTCTCACGGTTTTGGGTTCATATGGATGTGCGAGACATTTGGGGATGTTAATAGATTTCTTAATGAGTTTCGTCTTAGATCAATAGATATGTTTCGTCAAGATTGGAATTCGACTTTAGATTCAAGCTCACGATATGAATATTATAGGTCATTTAAAACGTTACTCCAACCGGAAAAATATCTATCAATAATTACAACATATCATTTAAGAAGAATGTTTGTAAAATATCGTTTGGGTTTGTTGAATTTAATGATAAATGAGGGAAGAAAAGCTTCTATCGAAAAAGAAAGTAGGTGTTGTCCTTTATGTAACCGAGGTATTGAGAATGAAATTCATTTTCATTTTTATGTTCTTCTTATGTGGATTTACGAGAGAAATATATACCAAACCACTTGCTAGAAAAACAACCAATAGATGCATATATATCTTTGTTACAAACTAATAATGAAGACCTTATTGTACAACTGTCTTTATATATAAAGCATGCATTAGCTAAAAGAGACCGTCTCATTAAACAAATTATTAACCCTTAAATACCGTTGTAAACAGGATGAATGTTGCTATATTATATTGTATGCTACCATTTTTCTATGCTGTAACTCTTATGTATATGGGCCGGAGGCCTTTCATACAATAAACTTCTTTTGACTTTTGAGTATCGTGTGGGCAGTAAAGAAGTTTCATACATATTTGTACGGGAGGATGTTTACCCGTGTAACTGATCACAAGCCTCTAATCTCTATTTTCTCTCCAGAGAAGTCTCTTCCAGTGATGTCTGCAGCTAGACTTCAGAGATACGCAGTGTTCCTTGTCGGTCATCAATACAACATTGAGTACAAGAGCACAGGACGACACAGTAACGCTGATGCACTGTCACGCCTTCCTCTACAGACTGCAGTCACTGACAGAGAAGACACAGTGGACATCATGTTTCTCTCACAAGTAGAGAATCTGCCCGTTACTGTAGATCAAGTAAGGAACCAGACCAGAAGAGACACGTGCTTATCTCAAGTACTCGACATCACACAAAAGGGATGGAACGAAATATGTCCATGTGATGAACTAAAACCATACTTCAATCGACGACACGAAATCTCTGTATCCCATGGCTGTTTG
Source organism: Phorcus lineatus (assembly GCA_921293015.1). Classification (NCBI taxonomy): domain Eukaryota; kingdom Metazoa; phylum Mollusca; class Gastropoda; order Trochida; family Trochidae; genus Phorcus; species Phorcus lineatus. The sequence continues at coordinate 721,320 of OV121087.1, read as the reverse complement.
ATGTGGGGAATGCGGGTGATTATCCCGACCTTCAGGAAAGGTGCATTTCTCAAATCCATGAGGGACATCTCGGGGTGGTAAGAATGAAAGCTTTGGCTCGCAGCTACATCTGGTGGCCCAGTATAGATCTTGATGTCGAGAGAATGGTGAAGAGTTGTCGAGGCTGTCGTGAGACTAAGAAGATGCCGTCGACAGCGCCGTTACATCCATGGTCATGGCCAACTACTGCCTGGCAACGAATACATATAGACTTTGCAGGGCCGTTCATGGGTCACATGTTTTTCGTTGTAGTTGATGCTCACTCGAAATGGCCAGAAGTAGTTGTTATGAAATCAACGACAGCTACGATGACAATCAGAGCTCTACGTGATATCTTCAGTCGGAATGGTATTCCTGATCAGATCGTCAGCAATAATGGTCCGCAGTTTACGTCAGAAGAGTTCAGGCAATTCACTAGGTTAAATAGAATCAAGCAAACCTTTTCAGCACCGTATCATCCTTCAACTAATGATTTGGCTGAACGGTTCGTTCAATCTTTGAAAAACAGTTTAAGAGCTGAAAAAAACCCTATCTCAATTCACCATAAAGTTGCAAAGTTCCTTCTTGCATATCGCAATACACCTCATGCTACCACTGGTGAAACTCCATCAATTCTGATGCATGGTAGAAGATTGAAGACAAGGCTTGATCTCCTAAAACCAGATATTCAACGTCAAGTACAGAACAAGCAATCATCTTGGATGCTAGGGGACAATGTTCGTGTTTTGCAACCTGGTCAACGTGTTCTTATTCGTTTTTATCGGGAAGGAGAAAAATGGTTATCAGGAAAGGTGCTAGAGCAAACTGGGCCAGTGTCATTTAAGGTTCAGTGTGATAATGGTACGATCATGAGAAAGCATAGATATTGATCAGATTCTTGATAATCCTAGTGTAAAAGTGCAACCTAGTGTAAATGTGCAACCTAGTGTAAATGTGCAACCTAGTGTAAATGTGCAACCTAGTGTAAATGTGCGCGCTGATAATGCTGATCCGAGTGCAAGTGTGAAAGATGGAAACTCGCAAATCTCAGATAAAGTGGAATCTGAGAAACCTGTGACGCGTTATCCAACAAGAGAACGACGTCCGCCTGAGAGACTGAACTTTGACTGATTTCGAAAACAAACAAATTCAATGACTGTAACAGTGTTTAATGTGTGATTTCGACATTGATGCATTAAGCGCTATTGTATAAAAGTTACGTGGGTATGTTATTTTTTGGTTGTTGGTCATTTATAAATTTGAAAATGTTTTAAAGAACACGGTATTAAAAAAAATGTTCTTTGATATGTGGGTTTTCAGATGTTAATTATCACTGGGTGATGGTTAATAACTAGTGGGGAGGAATGTTATGTATTAGAATTAGTAGCGGTCTGCTACTGGTGAATAGAGTTATGTGCCCCTGATGTGACTTGTACACCTTGGCTAATAAATCATTCACGCTCCAGCCACCGCCGTGTCGACTTGTCTTTTGACCCGTCTTATTTGATAATGAAAGTTAATATGAAGACCTAGACCCGAATATAAGATACTGACGATATCTTTTCCGGGGTAGACAATATGTTCATTGAAGTGGATATAAAACAGAAGTCAATGTTTGTGATATTGATTTTATTTTTTAATATTATTTCCCTGCACATCGATGCATTTTGCCGATTTGTCTATGCCCTTGTAAAAGAAGTCTATGCCTAAGTAGCTGCATTGAATTTTATCATCATCGCCAAATTGTGTTACATGCGAGTGTGATTTCAAATTGCGAAACGGATAGAAGAAGCTTGGGACCAGATCTTGACTGTAGGGGGATGGTTAAGTTGCTCAAAGCCACATTAAAGTGTAGCCTTTACAATACGACTCTAGTGCACTACAGCATTGTCATGAAGAAGCATAACTCCAGCAGTCAATATTCCGCGCCTCTTCTTCTTTATCGCTGATCTCAGTCGCTTCAGCAAGTCAGCATAGTAGGCTCCTACTAGATTGTAGATTAAATTGATTTATAGTCTATAAGTAACACGCCCCTTGAATCTCAGAAAATGGTTCTGAACTCCTTGGGAGGGGAGTGCTTATGCTTCCATTGCAGCGATTATTGCTTTGTATCAGGATCCCAGAGATCAATCCACGTTTCATCCCCAATAAACGGCGGGCATAGAAGTTATCGGGACCAGCATTGTACATGTGAGAGAATCAACTTTCTGTCCATCTTGTGCATTTAAGTTCCGTGGCACTCTTTTGCAAACGCCTTGGACATGAGCAGGTGCTCATGAATTATGTTGCAAACACCTTCATTAGAAATGCCACAATCTGACGATATCTGGTCCACCTTTATTCTACGATCGGACATGATTAAGCCCTTGAACTTTGCAACCAAATCATCTGTTATTGCTTCAACAGACTTTCCTGACCGTCGGTCATCGTCCAAGGAGCTGCGACCCTACTTTAACTTTACGACAGTATATCATTTAGATGCTTCTTTCCGATACTCATTGGGCATACGTTTATGTATTTAGGTCGCATTCACTCCATCTTTCGTGTTGAACTAGATAACCGGACGAAGCTTAGATTTAGAACTTTCCATGATTATACAAGGGTACCTGAGTTCAACAGGCTGTAAATGATCGGAAAGGGTTATTCATGTCTATAAAATGTCGTCAGATGGACTATCTTAATAATTACATCAAGGATGATGTCTTCAGGGGTGTATGAATACTCACTTCTACGACCTTATTGACTTCCCCTCGTACACCATGTTCAGTTTGTTTTCTTTTAACATAAATGGATGTTTGAGAGTTTGACCTATCGAGTAAGTACAATCCTTGACTACGGATTCAGGGAAAAACCTTTGTCAGCCTGAATTCCCTTGTTTCTCAACATAGGTAATTTACAACGTTTTGAATAACCAGCATTGAATGATGGAAATATGATGTGATGTGTATATGACCATATGTTTTGAAATCTCGAATTACAATTATACATTTATGTTATAACTGCAATGAACGGTTGATTGTATTTTATAGCCCTATCCATTGTCAACCTTAGCTTTCAATTGAACTGTGTGGTAACATGTACTCCTTGCGTTGTTATTCAGAAATTTCTAGGACGCAGATTATTTGATATACACAAATGTCTAGGTATACAATATAGAAATGTCTATAGGATCCTTCCTATAGGGATCCTGAGAGGGATATTACATGAAAATGATATGAACATGTGATAAGAAAGGTTTTTGGATAAGTAACAAAAAAAGCTTCCTCAGTATATGTAATTGGAAATGTGTGAGTAGGAGTGAATTCGTTAAAAATCATTATTTATTCATCTATGAATGAATGATCCAATTAACTGTTTTTTACACTAAAAAATCGTAATTTCCTTTTTATCAACTGATATGTATTTGGGCGATGTGTTGTCATTGTTTCCATTCGTTACATTAGGATCAAATATTTTAAAATTCTATTTTGACAAAAATGATATCAGAATACGAAAATCTATGTTAATCGAAAACTGACAATGTCATTTACTTCGAAGATCTCTGGGTTATAGCATTAGTTTAGTCTTGACTCAAGTGGAGTTGACAGGGCTGACAGAAGCCCCATCGAAATGTCAGAAGATTTCACAAGGATGGCTGTTGTAAAACAGAAACCCTACTTTTGAACCATTACCAGGAAACCCTCATGCTCCGCAGTCTCAATAAATGAAATAAAATACCCCTCTGGGACATCCACATGTTCAATGTAACTTTATTGATTTTCTGAAATGATGAAATTCCTCTTCGTGGGTAAGCACTGTTAACGACTATTGTTTCTTCCATATGTCCCATATTTGAAATATCCTGCAAAAAGCAAATTGTACAGTATAGTACATATATCTTTATATTTAAATTTTATATAATACCTGGATGCGATATATATATATATATATATATATATATATAAAGGATACTTTTATAATTGCTATTCACATTAAACAGAGCTGTAGTGATAGGCAAAACTTGAATTAGTAGAAAAGTGACTTACCTTCTACAGTTATCTTGCTCCATTCACAAAATGTTGAGTACTTTTTACCAAACTCTTACAAGGTAAATTTCTCATATATATATATATATATATATATATATATATATATATATATATATATATATATATATATATATAAGCAAATTACAAAAATAAGCATGACTTTGTATAGTTTATTTAATGGGAACCTTTTGGGGCTTAAGCAGTTGAAATTCATTATTGGAAATATATATCTAAAAGAGAATCGATTTCTAACGTGCAGAAAGGTTGTCTTTAAGAAAAAGGAAACAGCGGATGTTTCTGTCTGAATCAGTCTTCTTACAAAACGAAGAATTCATTTCGACCAGTGTATCGGTCTTTTCAAGTATAATTGACAAATGGACAAATTCACATATTTATACAGGAACAAAACAATAAATTCATATAGTCAACATTCGTATATGTGCATTAATAAATGGGGAATCAGTCATTGGTTGCCAAACACGTAATGATTGCCTGAAGCACCCCTAATTTGGTGAACATAATGGAGTTGTTGAGGATTGTCTCATTAATCATATGAAAATCAAACAAGCAATTCATTTTTATCACAATGGTACCATTTTCCTTCTCTGAGCTAACAGTGTTCATAAAAAACGTCTCTTTTGTTTCAAAAGTGACGGTTGTATTTTCTGACTTTACACAAATCTTGTAAAAAGGGACAATAGTAAAATTCCCATTGTTACATTTCACGACGTGTTTAGTTATCTTCAGATGGCACAGATAAGATTAATTAAATGGTTATTTTATTAACTCTTTTTCGTGCTTTTAGGTCACTCGTTTGTCCTTTGTAGGTTAGATTGCATATAGGGCAAAGGATTGCATAAACGCTTGTTTCAAATGATGGGCGTAATTTTCTGCATGTATAGTTATCCAAAACTAAAGGGAACACATTTGAATTGTTTGGATTGTGAGGTTGTACATTGTAGGTTTGAAAATAAAGTACTCTATATCTGTATGAATATTTTCTTCCGGGTGTTAAATATGTTAAGAAAAAATAAGAAAAATATATATTTGTTGGTATGTATAAGATTTATATGAAAAGAAAATACTTTGGGCAACACTTTCAAAGATCTCTTATTTACATGAATCCTTGCATTAAACACAACTTTAACACTCTCAAATGGATAATCAGCAATAATGCAAGAAAATCAATTAGAAGTTTGTATTTGTACATTTATTACATACCATATGTACGACACAAATGGTACAATTATTGGAGCACTCAAAGACCAGATTTAAATATTTTGCGTTCAAACAATGCAGACATTTAAAATTATCCACAGCCGTTTAATTCCTATAAAATGTATTTGATCAGATCTCAGATAAATGTGAAGCTATTAAATTCTAAACTAAATTCCCAGGTAAGCGGGTTTAAATTTCTATTAATCGATGGAACCTAACACATTAGACTTTATTCATCAGATTGACCTTTGAATGGAAGTGCATAAAATAAATCACATGTTCGTAATTCCAACTTATCGCTTGGATCAGAGACTGAGAAGCATTTGTTATGTCAAAGATTTCCACAAAAGAGAGTAGATTTGGTCATGAACTGAAAGGTTATTAAGATAAAATATCTGTTAGATTTCATTTTGTCAACGGAAATCTTAAAGGTAAACATATCTTGATATCATACATTTACGGGAAAGTAATGCCTGATGATCACGCTGTTCCACAAACTATGTGTTTTCATTATGTCCTCGAAGCTATTAAGTGTTGCTTGCCAAAATTATCAATACCAGTTACTAAATGTATCTTACAGATAACGCTGAGGTACATGAAACAGATGAAATTGTTTAGAATTATATGTACAAAGACAACTTTGTTCGATTATTTTACTATATATGTATCATCCCAACTTGGGATCGCGTCCAATCTTAAGATGGGACGCGTCCCAACTTGAAATTCCAAGTTGGGACGTCCCATCTTGAGATGGGACGGCGGATACTTTAACATGTTCATAATATTCTTATTCTATTGTTGAATTTAGTAATAACATGATAACATGTATCATTTAGATAAGCGCTTTAAGGCCCTCGAAAGATATTTTGATTTTATGTTGATTTTCATGACTTATTGGCTATATCTATCTCTCATCGCATACGAGTCTTTCATCATAGTACAATACGATTTCAAAAGTAATTCTTATACAAAATTTTATAAATTATTTCATTATATTCTTAAATATTTTTAATTGTGACAGCATGTTAAGCAAATAAAAAAAGAAATATACACTCAAAACCCACTCTTAGTGAATACCAAGAATGCTAATGCCTTGTAATCAGTTCAAATTCTTACACATAAACATAAACGGAACGTTAAGCAAGACTTCAATGTACTCACTGTGTTTGATAGTCGAATCTAAGACTTTATGTTTCTTAAACATAATTCACAAACACTTACCTATAAGTTGTGTTCCGTCAATGCTTATAAGATGTCCAGTAAATAAATCCAGTTATGCCTCCTCATATTTCCGATCTAACCTGATCTGATCAGTGTCGTGGTGCAAATGGCAAACATACCTGCTTGGTAGTTCAGAGAAGGGTGTGGGGTGGGTGGAGGGGGGAGGGGGGTCTGAAAGAAGGGATTTTGGTAAACATCCGGTTCGGTTATGACACTAATACCTGTGTGTCACCTTCCAATTAGTGACAAGGATTGGTACTAATTGTACATGAGCATGCTTGTAACACTACAAAGGTACACGCCGAGCGTTTGTTGTTTTAGTCAATGATTATCATTCATTTCATATTTATCAAGGCATTGGCCCCTATCGGCAATATCTCTGATAGGAAGCAGACGTGGTCAAAGGTTTAAGTTTATTGTTATTGTTAAAGTGTTTTGGCCAAACTGAATATATTCAAAATATTTTTTTCATAAACAGAACGATTATCATGTAAAGTACCCAAAATGAAATCTAACATCATCCATTGATTATTTATGGGGAAATAGCAGGCTTTTTAATAGAATATTAAAAAATTTAGAACTTAGTTTCCAAGATTTACTCACCGCAATGCATAGCCACAGTGGTGTTGCGGGCTTTCTCCCTGCACTAATACTAGCAGCCGCGATATAAGTGAAATAATCTTGAAAGCGTCGTTAATCCCCAACTCATCTCACCTCACCTCCAAGATTTACATAAGAGGTTATGGTTTAAACATATTTTGTTTTTGAAGCAGACGTTAAACTCCAACCCAACAACAACAACATATTTTGTTCATTTCAAAAAGAGAAAATAGATTTGCAAGCAAGCTGGAAGCTTGTATTAATGTCGCGCCAATAACAATTATATTTTGAAACCATCAAACATACAACACAAATTTATGTCAAACCAATACGATGTACAGTTGCAACACAATTCGGTTAAGATATTCAATATTGCAAAGGCAATTTCTTCATGCTAATTTAGAAATACAATATTTCAACTCATTTCTTATACTACAAGAAGATTATAAACGGAGTTTGTTGACTTTGAGTTCATTAATAAACCATCTTTACCTTCACAAGATATTTTGACACAAACCAGGGTACAGAATTGAGAAAAAAAAAATTTTCTACTTAACCCGAGGTAACATATGATTTCGATCAGTATAAAAAGGTTGTTTTGATATGTACAAGCGTCTATCTAGGCTTGTTAGAAGCGTTGAATTGGGAGAATTGTTGTGTGTTGTTACTGCTAATAAGTTAATCAACTGATCAACTGAGTCAAATAAGATGAGTAGGTGAGAGGGAAGAATAACATTTCAGTGTAATATTGTTGTTTTTACAGCTGAAAGTTTACTTAACTAATCGTTTTGTTATCTTAAATATGCTACTTAACATGTCCCCCCGAAAAACGGCATTAGGTTTGTAAATACACATCAACGAAGTTTTATTGATATACTAACAATTATCGAGTTATTTTGTGCTGACATAATGTACTAATGTATTATCTTCAGAGGACTAAATGATTCATATTGTTATTGCTTATACAAATTTGATATTGAAACTGTCATTGCGTATTGTAAAATATTATCATATTTCATTGTATGAGAATATGCAATATGTGTAATCATATAATGGTTAGTAAGTATAATACTATGATGTAAACAATATTTTATTTCCATAAAACATGTGTTACACAAAATTCAGAATATATATACAAAAAGGAAAAAGGATGAGCAAACAGGCAGCAAATGCCTATATAAATTCTTTTCCTGAAACAAACATAAAACGTTTTAGATATCAAGTACATTGATATATACATTTGCAATTATTCTTACTAAACTCAAATTTATATTAAGCTTTGTCTACCTTACATTTGGTAAAAAATTTAGGAAAGAGCTTTAAAAATCGGTTGGTATCATTTATGAAATGATAAAGAGATATTATTAGAATTCGTTAACACTCTGTGACAAAGATTTATCGCCGTTAAGATAGATTTTAGTATATTGATATGATTTACTAGGGAATATTCAAGCCCTGAGTTGGCACTAGTGGAAAATATCTAAAATGTTGGGAAACCAGATTTGATAATAGGAACTTATAATTATTTTTACATTTGATACAATCAACCAAGTCGCCAAGTAGATAAACAAGATAATAATTTGTTAAAACAACATGGGCGTATGGTGTCTCCATATGTTGTTTTAGCCTAACACTACCTACGGTGGGCAAATTGGTGCCCAATCATGCGTCCTCTGTCATGCCAAGCTGTCACATTAACATATTCAGTCTATTCAGTGCTGGATTGTAACGATGGAGAGTACCTTAATTTCTTCTTATAGAAGGTTTTTGCATGGATTGTTCATTTCTTTGTATCAGGTACGTTTTTTAAATATATATTTTAAAAAAAGCAATTTATCACTAGTGTTGTAAAACTTGGATCTGTATTAGAATAACTTCATATCTTTGATTGTTAAAAGTTTATACCGCCATTTTGTAAAGAAACTAAGATACAAATATGTCTCTGTGAAATGTGGAGCCGTTTGGTTTCTCTATGTTTACAGCAGTTCGATCTACGCATGTATTGGTCGTTTAAAAAATGCTGAAAACTATTATCTAAATATAAATCTATATATTGATCTGATTTTGTTATGTCGCTTAACAAATGTGATTCAATCAGTAATCAAATGGGACTTTAAATAATTGTTTGAGTAGTGTTGAATCGTTCGTACTCGATAACAGATGAAACCGAGTCAGAAAGTGAAGTAAATGAACATCAAATCAAATTTTCTTTGTAGGTGTGAAAAGAATAGAACAAACTTATCTAAAAACATGTTTTACTGATACAATTCATTATAAAATATGAATATTATCAACATGTTTTAGTATCCCCCGATCCATCTCAAGATGGGACGTCCCAACTTGGAATCCCAAGTTGGGACGTGTCCCATCTTAAGATCGGGCGGATCCGCAGTTGGGATGATACATATACATTGTACATTTATGTTTGTTCCTCGGAAAGTGATCTTTCGCCAACTTTTTATGTAGAAACCTTTTTAAAAAAGAAAAACCATTTCAAGATATGTTTCAGTGATGTATACCATCTTTCTTACATCAGCTACTTGCAAAATACTTCAACTACCCTTGGAGTCTAGCCATTATAAATATCGATACACCTTTTGATACCCTTTCTCAAAAATATTTACATGAACAGAGACGACAGGTTCACTTATTCTTTTGACAATTGGCGAGTGGCACCTTTTCTGGCGTTTGATCCATTTATTGACATAAAGCGTTTGCTAAATCCATCAGAGTGAAAGGTTGACTTTATGTCTGTCAAATAGCACGCATGTCATAATGTCCCAAGCATGATCAATGGTATTTATATCTTGACTGAAAACAAGTCATGGTAGTTGGTCAATATTCTGACTGTGCAATAGTTGTTACAGGGGCTCTGTAAGTAGGTGCATTTTTATCTTGAAGTAAGAAATTGTTTACAAAAACCATCACAGCATTTTATAACATTGTTGTTTTAAAATCTGAATTACTATATGTCTTTATCTACGCTTTGCAGTTTATAGATCTCACAAAGCCCAAATACAGCTTCCCTTTCACAAAGTTCAAATAAATTTGTCAGTAACTTTGCCCTACATGCTTTGGTTATTAGTACACACATCGCAAAAACAAATATGATCTTCAAGATACTTGCAAATTCCACCTTCCGTCACAGACTTAGACATCGAAAGTGGATGTCATTGGTGCATCATTGTATGGAACTATGCAAATCTATTTCAAACTGTTTTTTGGAAAAAAGAAAGTTTACAATTAGTAGTTAAACACATCATCTCGATACGAGGCCCCCTAAAGACTTTCATTATGGATGAATAAATTTTTGTCAAAACATAAGTTCAGAAGGTCCAACTCAAATCAAAAGTGGACCTGAAGGTTTAAGTTACCGGGCCTCGTGAAATCTACAATCCTTGTAAGTAGTGCAGCAGAACCATGATCGTATTAAAATATAATTGCACATAGTTGGTGATGAAATTGCTATCTAAAATGATTTTAAAAAAGGAGGGTTTTTTATGTTACGAAATATGATAATAACTACTGAAACATGATGTCGAAATATTGTATCTACATGTACGTGTATGTTGACTTTGAGTCATTTACAAAATCATCATTGACATGTCCTTTACGTCTAGATGATTTATCAATTACCGAAGTTTGCTTCCGAAGAGTTCAAACATTAAGTTAATCAACCGTAGCGTAAACAATCTTGATTGTTGGTGATGTTACCTTTGCCCTCGCATTTTTTTTTGTCATTTATAATCACCATCAGCTACACATGTGAAACTCCTTGCCGAAAAAGATATCGGAGGTCTAGATTGAGGGTGGGGTGAAAAACATTGATGATCGATGTGGGTCAACCAAACATTTCGCATGTTATGCTATTCTGTCTGCCTTGTATAACTTCAAATTATTCTGCAGTGCCGAAAGATTGAACTCTTTGTTCATTATTGATTATTTCCTAGCATCTAAACGTACTTTAAACAAATCATCCTTATTCTATGACTTAGGCATTATGATTTTTTTATTCTGAAAATTGTCATTCTCAGACTTGTTTTATGTTCAGTGAAGAATGAATGAATCAATAAAATGAATTATTAATTACGCGATTGCATTGAATTGGTGTTGCTGAATGTACACGTGATAGCTCGTTAAAATGAATGATTGCTCCCAGGAATTAAAATGAAATACTCAGAGATAGATGTTATTGATTTTAACATCAGCAAAAACATTCAGGTCATTAAACGTGGAACTGAAGAAGTGAAATCATCATTAAGAGACTACTTTATGTGTGTTAGTCATTGCTGCAGGAAACTTACATATTCATATAAATTTATACACGTTTTTTTTACATCACCCTATTCTTTCCTTAAAAAGAACACTGGTCCATTAGCTAGCCCTTAAATAGGCTACTAGCTTCTAGAAGTTTATAGGTAATATTCAAAGAATTTAGGGCCTGTCTCAAGAATGCAAGAAACTAATGGAATGCTGCATGACCTGGTAAAACCTCATGGTAACATTACAGATTGATTTAATTTTTGTCTGTAGTTTTAAAGAATACGATTTTTAAGTCAAGAAAAGTTGATTATGTATTATGATCATGAATTTACCATCAACTGTCATAGCAATAGTTACTGTGGACATCAATGAACTGCTTTGTTCCACCACTTTTAAGTACTTTTACGCTTTTTGCAATAGTGATAACATTTTGTACTTTTATAGAATGAGCTCCTTGCAGGATTAATGAATGGCAAAGCAAATATATAATTCCTGTTATAATGCGACTCAAATGCGTGTTGATGATATTATTCTTTATCTTATTCTGGCTATGATTGCAGATATTATAACATCATTCGCTCAGAGAATGAAAAATGTGTATCTATATTCGTGGTCGGAATCATTACTTCTTTCGAATAAATGTTTATAATACTCGTATATTCAATTGAATTTAGATATGTGTTTTGTGGACTATTCATCCAATGTCAAATTGAGAACATTAAGAGTATTTCCAATCCGATTCCCGAACTATTTATTGAAAATGGCAGATATTCAGATGTGCCTAAAGTACCTACACAGCATATACCAAATATGTAACAGAAATACTATGAAAACGTAATTAAATGTTCTTCTTATGTGTCATGTGTATACATATTTATGAACCAAATACCACTAACCATACTATTAAAATATTCAAGAGGGCGAAACTTCATATCATTGCTAAAGGGTACTAACACATTAATATAACAAAATCTTGTTAACTACATATATATTTTGCCTTTAGAAAAGAAATTGTAATAAGAAAGAACTTGTAAATCAATTACTTCTTACGAAGAATCCCATTTACTCCTGGGAGTCACACATTTGAGCAAAACAATTCTTTCGAATCTGTGTTTTATTTTTGCATAGTATACGTTTGTTAGAAAAAGGAAGTAAAGAGATTCATATCCCGAGACGGAAATAACAGTTAATGTGTAATGTATATTATTTAATAGCCACGCATATTCATGATACTTTTTAAAGCTACAAAAAATTGTGTTTTTAATCTATAAATGTGATTCAACAATTGAAGCGAAAATTGGAAACATTGGTTTTGCTATTGCCATGTTGAGGTTTTACCCAGCAATTCAGGTTTTAATGAAAATGATCAGTCAAAGAGTAATTTACCACCATTTTCTATTCGGTATCCTGCCGATGTGAAATAAGTCGAGTTCCAATTGCGTAACTCGTTACATAGATACCTAGAAGCGCCTAATAGAACCGCCAGACTTTTATGTAACACCATTTTAAATAACATGAGATAATTATCGATTGGTGAACCAGGATGTAGCCATGCTGGCAGAGCATCTACTTCACATCTTCTTTGTCAAGTGGCAGATTGATAAGTGATGAGGTGAGAGTTATGTACCTGACTTTTATAATGTGACGGGCTCTCATTAAATAAGTCTTATGTCCGACAACACAATTTTGTGTTTGTGTAAACTTTTATTTTTAAAAATTGTTACAGCCTACCATGTTGCAAATTAAACAGATAACTATGCTAATTCCCAATGAGGATCCCTTCTGAAAAAAAGAATTTACGAACCAAACAACCTACACTTTAAAAAGGCCTTAGCTGATACATAATTTTGTGGAAGTGAGTTGTGCTAGCAGTATTCATTGGTATTCATTGGTAGGCGTTGAACTGCTCAGTCAACATTTGATTGACCTTCACTACATGCAATGTACTTTGTAAAATAAACCAACGTTTATTTGAAAGATATAGGGTGTTAGGACGGTGTACCCTGAAAAATTTCATTCAGAGTCAGTTCAAGTATTTCATGTATCATTGAAAACAATTATGTTAAAATTAGATATTTATCAGTTCAACAAAGTATAAACACGTGTATTGACATGACAATTAAGCTAACACATCAGCCTCAATACCATGTACATCGATTGAACCATTATTCACAATGTGAGTAATCAAATTCTATACAGATTTACGTTTCAAATGGAAAACAAGCATTTAAAATAATACTGGTTAAGTGGAGATGACAATGATCAAGGAAATAAGAGACTGCATTGGGTTTCCAATGATTAACCCGTTCCGATCTAAACATATTTGAATCAGTGAAGAAAGGGATTATATACAGTTGTCCAACTTAGGTAACCTTCTTCCTTCATCCGTTTTAGAAATATTTTACATCTAACACTTAGAAGCATGTAAAAAGTCTGTCATTTAATGTCAATTTTGTTACGACACTACGATTTTATGATTCCCGTTTTCTGAACGGAGCTAGCTTTTTTTCACTTTTATTAGATACTTCAAAATTATATTTAGTTGTAGTTTTTATTCAACATCTAAAATGTTCTCTTTACTTAGCAAACTTCTGCAACCAAGATCAGTTTTTCTTTTTAAAAAGATCACTTTACAACACAAATTGTAAACCTAAATACATTGTTTCCCTAATACATATAAACCAAATTTATAGGGATTGACAATCGGCTAACGAAACAACTTCACTCATGTGAGTTCCATTCAGTTTTATGTTCAAACCAATTGGGGAAAAATCAGTTGAATTGGATTTGGTTAAGTGAAGTTGTTCTAGATCAAGGAAACGGAGACATGATGGGTTTCCGGCGCGTAACTCGTTTCAGAGAGGTTTTATATCCATGTGGGTTATGTAGGAATTGGTTTCTTGTAAAAACAAATGTCATTGACTCTCAACATTATTTGAATCAAATAAAATTTTCAGGTCTGGTAGTTTATTTATAGAACCAATGCTTGTTTTCTAAAACAAAACCAGAAATGAAATTATTTTGTGTATCAAATATATTACAGACTGTGTACGTTTTTAGTGAAGACTCTGGAATGGTTGAATTATCGAGATTGCAGATCGTCGTCTTGCGTAAATACATGTCGAAAAAACGTAAGCTATGCAAACGTAAGAGAAAACTTACATTCTGATTGTCGATTGTCCGCCAATGTTATTCATTTGTAGTCGAAGTTAATGATTACATCTCTGGCCTTTAGAAGATTATTGAATGTTTGAATACTGATGGAAATTTTTATTTCTAGTTTCTTGTTTCTTGCTTGTAGAACATTTAAATATGACACGTCTTGGGGTTTTGGAAGAGGTTGTTCTTGTATTAATTTAATTTATTTTCTCGTAGCTATTATGACATTAAACCAGCTCAAATGTGTTATTTTGGGTGTTGAAGATTAGTTACACCATGTTGTGATGAAATTTGTGTATGGCAAGATCGAATGAAGCTATCCACTTCTAACATGATAAAACTAGTATGTTTTATCCTGCGCCTGGCTGTATAACTGTATATAGAAAAGCATTTGACATGGTAAATTTGCCAATAGCAGACAACTGCGTGGTATGTTTGAACAAACGGCGTTTTGAAAATTGCTTGAATAAAATGGTGTAGTGTTGTTATGGAATCTATAAATAGAAATATTCTCTAGGTGAACAGTTAGAGAGCCTCTTATGACCACTTTACAGTTTCAAGTAAAGATTTTTTACAGTATGACATTTGTGAAGTCTTTTGTTAGTATGGCATTCATTGATTTTGTTCTGCAAATACACATATTTCAAGTTTATTTTATTTCATTTTAAGATTAAAGATATCAATATTTTGATTTCTAAATTTCCAAGATATAAAAATTATGTAGACTTGAAAAAGAAAAGTTGCTTCTAACATAGTTTGCTGATAAAGCTGTTTATAAGAAATAGAATAGTTTCCTAGTGTCATACTTTCAAAATAAATCTAAATTCAGAAATTCAGAGGTCTTTATGATACCCCAGAGTATGTTATTATTTATATGTTGCGTTTTCAAAAAAACACTTTAAAATGTTGGGTTTTTTTAAAATATTATTGAAAACGTCTTCACACTCACAACTTTGAGCTATCCAAAAAAAATTTATTTCATTTCAGTCAAAAGAAACTTAACTAAACATCATCGTACTTGTAGTTAAACCCAAAACAGCTGGTAATTTGACTGCTCTAATTAGCAATGAAGCTTTGAGATTATAAGACAGTCAGCCATTAGAGCAAAGAACATATCAATGCATTGAAATTGATCGTGGAAGACCATGGACTTTTGTAAATGATTTATTGAGACACAATGTTCCGCGACAGGAATCTATGTTCGTGACAAAAAACTGACGTCTTGTAACATTGTTTGCCCCGACTTCAGACCATCAATTAAAAAAACAACACTTTAAAGTATCATTTGCATATTCATTTCAAGAACAAACAGATATTTAAAAGTTTCTGCAAATTGATTTGCAAACGGGATTATATAATGTAGATTTTATAAAACCTTTCTCCCAATAACCATTGTCAAAAAGGATATGAATTGTAGATTTGGCGACTCTTAGACTCGCAAAAATAACGATGTGAGTGACATCAAATGAATTTCCTTTGCAACAAATGAGTCCAGTTTTTCACCCTCTATAACTGTATATATTCATATATTATTCAACAATTGTCAATTGTTGTGACCTTTTGTTTATGTTACAGGAACCGATTTGGGCCACTGCGATATCTGCAGACCCATTTGATTGCACGTTGTTCATATTTTGTTACATTTTCATTATTAACATGAGTTACATAACATAATATAACGCTCTAAAATTGGCTAATGGTATATATGCTCTCATGTTAGCTTTTTATCGATGCAATAAAATACTTATTATGCATTAACCAGCAATCAAAAATGGAAAAGCTAACATGGAAGCAGTCATTTAGATTTAAATAATCAGTAGAATCTCTTGTCTACAAAATGTGAAATTTTGAGTGTTGAAAAAGGTTTAAAATGGGAGTATCTGCAACTTTGAATGTAACGTATTCATATTTACAATCAGTCATGTATCATTATTACTTAAATCTCTTAACTGAGAATAAAGCATGAACTATGTTTCCTTTTTCTACGTTTATCTTTAACGTAACTGATTGTTTATACTCTATGTATGGAGTGCTGTTATAGCTCTTATGGATTTCTTATAATAAATCTCATTACCTGAATATGTACACATTTTCCAAATAACTTAAACGTTAGATTTCTTGAGTGCAGATATTTAGTGATATCGAGGGAAATACATAAGCTGTACATCATTTGTATTAACGAAATATTTGTGTGCGTCAGTGTCTTAATACCAGGAAAACAATTTGATGTGTTTAAGAAATGTAAGTCTACAACTCCTAATCATCAAAAGCTACATGGCCTTTGGCTCTATAATTGTTAAATGTAAGGGTCTCTGAATCTATATCTTTCTTCCCCGTTTGAAATCATCAATTTAGAGCTTTTCATTCTGGAGCATCAGATAAATGTTTCGGCCTTTCAGGGCCATTGAGCTAAACAATATGGAACTAATCAAAATTGAAAACGCTGGGGAGGTTTTCAGAATGTCTGATTGGAGTTTGATACTTTTGATAGGAGAAAAATATTTAATCAAGACATCACAAGCAATTCACTTTAAAGAAATTGATTAAAAATGTTAACGTCACATTACACTTGTCAGAATGATAATAAAATGTTTTTGATTTATCTTAATGTACTTTGGCATCGAATTGCCATCTGTACTCATAGGTTTACTTCTAAAAAAGTTATTCTTCAATAGTTGGATGACAACAAAATGTATCTGGCACCTCTGTTACCATCTACATGTACCTACAAAGAGCTGATTATTGCGTTTATTCAGGGTTCTGTGCTCTGCACGTCCTTCCGACATTATCACCATCGTGTCGATTGTGACGTCATAATAATCTAGAAGCTATCGATACATTTAGAAATTTATTTCGGATGTCCTTCTTAAACCATTTTGCTATTTTTAACCCTTCAATTAGGACAATGTTTTTGTATACGGAAATTTGGGGAGAAGGAAAGTATAACCATGCAATTCAAAACTAAATAGAGTATCGAAGACGTCTTCCGTGTTGTGTGCCTGTATTACTATCCTTAGTTTACGTGTGTAAGTACAAAATTTGTAACAATTTCAGACTCGAAATTGTTAGATAAAAACACCTGACATAAACAATGTTTTATAACGCATAGGATTGTTTTTGCAGCAAAATATTTCAATACGAAATAAATATTCTCAAAGAATGTGTGAAGTTGCAATGCAAAAATCGCTTCGATGTATAAAAGTTTTTGTCGTACTTTCAAAATACTTTCAAAGCGAGAAAGACATCCAGACATTACAAACAATGTAAGTCATTGATACCATATAAGGGACTGCATAAAGGTCACTCGAGAAGTTCCTATTTGATTGATCCTGGTTCAAACACATTCTGATGTTCTTTCTTATGGCACAAGATGAGGTCCAAGATCAAAGCTTTGAACTACCTTAAATCAATAGTGATAAGATCTGTCAAAGCGACGTTAAGGAGCGGCTCAGTTGCATGTTTCATAATCGTTTTCTCACTTAATGTAAACAGTTTCATCAGTCTGAAAAACTACATCCCTGTACTGAATTTCTTTACAGAATTTGATTGAAGGGTAAGATTTTCAATGACAATAGTTAAAAGTGAGGATTTTTCAAACAGTCTTGACATTAAAAATTAGATAATGCTTCATATGTAATAATATCGATAAAATGAGAAAATATCTGGACAAACAGAATAAGTTTTGTGCTATTTGGCACTGGAATTATCACAACTTATCAATTGTGTCTTCTAGATTATTTTCATTGATAACATTAAAAAAGTAAACTGTCTTTCTGCTCTTTTGAGGAAAATCTGGAATAAAGAAGGGACACGCGTCTTCGTTGTTTTCTTACTTGTTTCTCAGTTTGATAACATCGATACTGTTTTAAATGGAGTGCATTTTTTTATAGTAAGATTATGAGTACAATTTTTTTTTGTTAAGTGGGAATTAGGAGCTGTTGAAATGACATCTGGAACAGGAAATTACTTTGTTTTTAATATTCTTTCTCAATAACATCAAAGCAGTTTGCGTGAATTAGAAGAATTTTGCATTAGCGACTTGTTATCGCAAATCTAATGTTCACGACATTGATTATAGAATTACGTAACCACCAGTATTCATATTTAGATTTTTTTCAATTAACATTATATCTAATTAAATTTGCCTTACATTTTTTACAATCACAAGATGCACAAGATTCACAAGACAAACATTTCATTTGCAATACAAAAATAGCAATTTGCTTTGCGTGTACCTGATTCGATGAACACTGTAATTAAATTAATTAGATAAAAAGAATATGTATAAAGCTCTCTAAATGTTTGAAAATGATTATTTTAATACCTGAACTGCTTTTAATTGTTTATGGCGAAACCGCATTAGTGGTGGTTGGCCCTTTTGCAAGGGAAATAACTCGTGCGGTTCATCTAGAAGCTAACCAATTTGGTTTCGAATCCCTGCTGTTAAGTCCGATATCTATGATTCTAATTTGCCGATCTTTTCATAAAATATTACTAAGGAATTCCTTTTTGGTGTAAATAATTTTCATGATTATTTCCCATCAAGATAAGATTATCTCAAATGTGGTCCCCCTTCTTTCGCTCCTTATAGAGGCCGTAACGAGGGGGACCACATTTCTTACGAGACAGTTTTTGAAGCTTAATAACTTTAGACGTATTATGTAATGCCCCCACATTGTATTTGAGGATCACGTACGACATTATTTAAATAAATAAGTACACTATGGGAACTATTCTACGAAGTAATGTGGATCCAAGTTATTTTTGGCCGACTGAGAGAAGGACGATCGTGTACACAGCCATAGCAACGAGCAGGGCTTTCTCATTGGTCAAAAGAAGGTCAGGTCAGGGATCATGGATCATCCGTGTACGTTCATTGGTTGATGCATTTGATACAAGGTCAGGACAAAGTTGCGATGGAGCGTGGTTTCCATCTACGATTGAGACTAGACAAAAGTTCGCCCACATTTCAAATATGAAACAAAAACCATCAGAATCTGTTTCTACCAGTGTAAAAGAAAATGCAGTTCAGGACTTTTTAAAGTGTTGATGGAAACATCTCAATAAAATCCAAATTATGCTATCATGTTTTCTTAAAATTCAATTGATTTAATTGTTTTGTTCCCCTCAATATGAAAATAATTTTTTTTATATCTTAACATGTTAGAATCCACATTTTCTGTATCAAAATCATGATTTTATAGTTTTTAAAAATGTGGGCCCCCTAATTTTGTGGCATGATAAAAGAGGGCCCACATTTAAGATATTAAACAAAACGCACTAGCTGTTTATAAATACCAGTGTTCCCCATTATATAAGAAAATGCAGTGAAGGATTTTTTAATTGTTGATGGAAATATCTCAATAAAATCAAGCAGGTAAGATTTCATCGAACTAATCATTTAATATAAGTTCTCAAATACCTTTCTTGTTTTCTTAAATTCAATTAATTTAACAGTTTTGTTCCCCTCAAAATCAAAAATAATAATTTAAAATTCTCAACATTTTAGAATCCATATTTTCTCTATTGGCATCATGATTTGATGCTTTTTTAAAATGTGGTCCCCCTATTTTTTTTCTTTATAGTAGAGTGACAAGAGGGACCACATTTGAAATATTACACAAAAACATCAAGATTACAGTGTTCCCCATTATATAAGAAAATGCAGTTAAGGATTTTTTAATTGTTGATGGAAATATCTCAATAAAATCAAGCAGGTAAGATTTCATCGAACTAATCATTTAATATAAGTTCTCAAATACCTTTCTTGTTTTCTTAAATTCGATTAATTTAACAGTTTTGTTCCCCTCAAAATCAAAAATAAAAATTTAAAATTCTCAACATTTTAGAATTCATATTTTCTCTATTTACATCATGATTTGATTCTTTTTTTAAATGTGGTCCCCCTATTTTTTTTCTTTATAGTAGAGTGACAAGAGGGACCACATTTGAAATATTACACAAAAACATCAAGATTAAAATCTGTTAATTAATATCAGTACATGATTTCATGGGTTTTTAAAATGTGGGCCCTCTTAGTTTGTCGCTTATAGGAGATTGACAACAGAGGGCCCACATTTGAAATATTACACTAAAACATAAATATTAGAATCTAATTCATACAAGCCTAGTCCAAAAGATGCAGATCTTCCTTCTTAAATGTTGATGGGAAAATATTTATAACGATAGGAAGAAAATGTTTAAATTAATTTTAAAAAATAAAACTTAAGGGCACCTGTTCATTAGTATTTTTCTTATACTAGTGTTGACCACGTTTTGACTTCCAGTTTAATATTAAAATTACATTTGTTTGATTTCTTGAAATGAGGCCCCCGGGGCTTGTCATCATTATTAGTACAATGATATGCATATGAAGTCAGTGGGTCCACGTACACTACAGTCTTTTAATATGAAGCCGATATTCTTTGACAAACTAACAATTATCGGAACGTACCTGTTTATTTATTGATTTTCAAAAAAAAAAATGCGTCAAAGCTTTGAGACAACATACCTCCCGACCACGCGAGCGCGAATACGTAAACAAACCGATAGCTCTGCATACTGGATTCGACTTTGGAGTTACTTCCCTTGAAAAACGGCAAACCACCACTAATGCGGTTTCCTTTCAAATACACCCTCAATAATATTGAAAAGTGTTGAGGCAACATCACACCCCCTTCCAGATTTGTTTAAGTTTGAAAGTAATACGTTTGAAACACTTATTTAATGGCACTTTACTTACATGATTAGACATGAAAATATATAACAACAGACCGAGATTCCGACTATAAAAACTGTTAAATTCATAAAACTAAGCACACTCATAGCGCTTTTCTGCATTTAAACGCTTTTCCAGTGCTTATAAATACACCATTGATGAGAAATGGACGGAATTGTGTATCATAATTGTATTGGATAAGATCATCCTCTGTCACAAGTCGTTGTGGAACTTCATCAGGAAGTGGCAGGGAGCTAAGAGGCCAACTTTTGGGTCAGAACCAAACAAAGCTATGTATTGTAATATATAAAAGTTCTCTACCGATAATTGGATAACTCTAAACTATAAACATAAACGCTATCAAAGAAGTTCTCTGATGAAGCCTGTACTCTAATGATAATTGGCTTAGTATAATCTGTGAAACACATCCTTTCTTCTTCAACAATC
Source organism: Phorcus lineatus (assembly GCA_921293015.1). NCBI lineage: Eukaryota > Metazoa > Mollusca > Gastropoda > Trochida > Trochidae > Phorcus > Phorcus lineatus. The sequence goes on along the minus strand of OV121087.1, from coordinate 699,648 downwards.
AGTCAATCTCTACAATAATTGGGTTAAATAATCAGGCAATGTACACAATGCCTGGAATATGTAGGCAATGTACACAATGACCAGGCTCGTTAGGCAATGTACACATTGACTGATTATTTCAGTCATTGTACACATTGTCTGATTGTAGACTTTGACTGTAACATATACATATTGTCACATTTAGACTCTTAAATATATGCAGAAAAGAATTATCCAAGTTTCCATATCACTGCTATTGCCTGCCTGACTTATTTGAACATGTAATACATGGCATCTCTTCTGATCTCAATGTTCATCATAATAAACAGGCTTTGAATATATTGTACATCATAATGATATAGTCCTCAACACAAATCTCAAAAACATAACTTAAAAACCAATAATATTAGGCCAATTCCATGCAATAAATAGTACAAATAAATATATACAGCAAACATTTACACACACTTTGAAAACCCTACCTGCCTGCCACTCTTTTCTCGTCTTTTAAACATAAGTTGTCACAAGCAAGGACTAAAGAATTGTACCTATCACTGAAATGTAAATGCCCTTCGTTCTATTTGATATGCTGCGAAAGAATCAATACATTTCACACAAGTATGCCTGTGACATTTATTGACTTCGTTTTCCTGCAGGTCATTAGAAACCAGACAAAAACTTCATATGAGAAGCACCATTTTGTCCATTGCCTTAGAATTCATCTAATGTAACCCTAATGGATTGTTTAAAAGTTGAATCTCACAACGTAACTTTAGTAAAGAGCTTTTCATAAACATTTGAGGTATACGTGTAAGACATAATGCTGAAATTGGAACCTATTTATTATGTGTTATTGAATTATAGAATAGATAAATGAATTTCTAAGCACTGACAAAGTGCTAGTTTACGGCAGTTATTTTTTGCTGTATTATTGAATTAATCAATTGAATTTATAATGACAAGAAATGTGCACAGTAATGGAAGTGAAACGTTATGCTAAACAAAAGTACACAAAAATGGTTTTAAGTTTATATCTACAATCTAATTGTGTATTATCTTCATCTGCTTAATAACATTAGCTATACAGTATACTGTACACCTGCATAGTATGAATTTTTGCTTTAGGTAACTGCAATCGCAGCATGTGGAAAGCAGGGAGAGTCCATTTCCTTAAATATTTACAATTGAATTAGAAACATTACTTAAATTTCTATAAAATAGGCACATAATAAGTCTTTCATAGTAGTTTAGTATAGACAGTCACAAAATCTCTGGCATCAATCAAGATACAGATTATATCACAGTTCTTTTGAATGGATTGTAAAAAGAGATGTGAGTGATGTTGTTTAAAATAACATTTTCTTTGACTAGGAACATTTGTGTATAAAACTTGGCAAGAAGCAATTGTAATCAAGGACATAGCATTGGGGTTTCCTTGTTGATATTTGCCTTTTTACAAGGATTCTTATAAAAAAAACTTTTTTTTTCAAAGAAAAGCTGTTGCAGGCAGGCATGAAGAACATTTTATTTTACAATTTCCGTTTCATTTCGAAAATTTCTAATGCTAAAAGACAAGGAAAACGGAGCTGTAATTGATTAAACAGCAAACAACTGCCTTGAATTCACTGTGAAACTTGCACTTAATGTGAGAAGGTTGAAACATCAAAGCATCGATGGATGCAGAATAGATATGCTGCATAAATTGAAGCCTTTCTGGAACCAAGTGAGTGCGTCAGTTTAAAATCAGCCCCTTGAGAATTGGTTCGGCTCTGTCATTGGCAGCATTTTTATTGCATTTTCATTTTCAGCCATCCATTGTCAAAACAAACACGAACATTAACTCCACGGGTATTGCATCAATCGTCGCTCTGTGTAATTGCAATCTCAGCATGTGGAAAGCCAAGAGTGTCCATTTCCTTTAATATCAAATTAGAAACATTCCTGGAATTTCGATAAAAGGATACATATTAAGTATTTAAGGGAAATAACATCTCTAGCAGTGTGTGAGCAGATAAGGTACAAGAACAAAAATATACACCTTCAAAATCAGATAGCAAAATGGCTATGAAATTAATCAGTCGACATTGTGCTATGCAGTGCTACAACAAGCATAGGCGACTATGGTTGCCATCTTATGTTTTTTAATTTTGGAGGCAAAGGAAACTTTTCAGCTTTGAATGATATTGACCTATAAACTGACAATTTTAACCAAATTATTCACTTATTGAAAAATTCAATAATGTAGGCTTAAGACGATAGTTGCGTCCATTTTGTTTTTTAATTATGAGGGTCAAGAACTCTATTTTCCGTATTTTGCTATTTTGAAACAGGTACGCTAACTCAATACCCTCAAAAGGTGAAATGAAAGTTAATCTATCATGCGCAGAGCCTTCCAATATTTCCCCAAAAATATGATGGTGTGTGTTTCTTTAATTGAAAGTGAAACTGAGCATAAATACAGCATATGTTAGTTATGAATTCAACGTTTTACAAGAAGCATAAGTATACTTACAATTAAACAATTATCACTATTAACAAGATTAAATTAATATAAAAAATTATTTTCAATTGATTGATATTTGAAAGATTTTCTATTCCAGCAACATATATTTGAATTCCTCATAATCATTACATTGATTTTAATTAATATTGGTATATATAAGTGAACATTTTTATCTTCGAAGTAAAATTACCTGATTTACATTCATGCGATTTCAAGAAAACGTTAATCAATTAAAATTACAGGTGTCATTACACTTTCATTCACACCAAGTGTACAAACAAGAGTACTGCATGTTCATTTGGTTAATGAATAAAGTTAAGTATTCCAAAAAATATGTAAATATTGATGTGATGGTGATAAAATAAAAATAATGATGTCCACAATCAAAATGTTTCCAAGTCCGATAGTCTTAGAATGATGTTATCAAAGTATAGAAAAATAATTTATTGCGTTTAGAATAATGTGTGAAATGACTTCTGATGGGTAATTGGATATTTCAGTCCTTTAAAGGATTTGGCCTTTTAAAACCAAATGTTTCTAAATAAGATGATATAGACATTAATATTCAGTGCATATACAAATATAAATCACATGGACATACACTGTTTTACTGCTTACACGTTTGTGTGAACTAAAGTATTGTCACTTGTTGATTTTGCCATAAGAGATCGCTGAAGTCATGTGTCCAACACCTCATAGAGTGTCTCATTCATACAAATGGTTTGTTAATCTAATCTTAATTGGTTGCAGCCGCTAAATTATCTTAAAGTGAAGAAGTAGAGCAGTTGAATTAGTTGGAAAAAAGGTTTAAGATTTTAATACGGAAGTAGTTCAATACTTACAATATGGAAACATCAGAACTATAAAAAAAATTTAATTAAGTGAAATGATACTGACAATGCCGAGACATTAATGGATATTAAGAGATATGATTTCACAAATACATTTACTTCTAATGCATGTGATGGCATTTAATTAATGCAAACATGTTCTCTGTTGTCTCTTACTTCTAAATATAACATTAACACATTGATACCAAATATCAGGATTTCCTCTATTTTGAAAAACACATCAAAACACACGAGAGGGATATGTACTTTCGAATGTTGGCCTAAATCTCTTGCTCAAGCAGCGATTTTGACAGTCCTTTAATGTCTCCTTTAAAGAAAACGATCATCAATTCAATAGCCTGGAATTGCCTTTCTACCACATGTAAATTGATTTGCTTCAAATCTGCAACAAATGACATTGTCAGTGGTTGTTGCAATAAAATACTATGGCCCATTAATTTTTCAATTCAAAACACGCAAACACTTGACATATTCTTCTGAAAATTAATTTGAAATTCTTTTTACAGAAACTTATTTTATTTTGAATACAAATGTGTCCACTTAATTTCGGTGAGAAATATGAGTAAGATCAGAGTTCATCCTCCTACATTGATGGGGCATGCTCTCAATCACTTGCATTGATATGATCCTGCATCATTTGAGTCTGTCAATGGTCAGTCAACATAAAACCACATGGGACTCTTACTTAATTTGAGAAGATTTGGAAGCTTGACATTCCTCTGACAATTGAAATGTTAAAATGATATAAAACTTAAGATTTTAAACGATTTGATTTAATGTATGAATGATATGGGACCGTTGGCAATATTTGGTGTTTGATATTTCATCAAGTTTGTTTTGTTATTTAAATCACAAAGTTAATTTTCCTTTGCTGTTTTTCACTTTATAGTGCATACCAGAACAACAATGGAAAGCACCTCAAACAAACAGATGAAATCTTGACATAATACAAAACTCAGCCTGTCATAATCAAGTCTACTTGACGATAGTTTTTCTTTTTGTGTATGTGTTGTTCTTTAAGACAAAATCATCAAAGGGTTATTTATTTCAAAGCATTCATCTTTGCTATATTTCATTAGTAAGTAAGAAACGTAACAACTTGAATAGTCTGTTTCTAACTTTTATATTGATATATGACTCGATATACAATATTTGTTAAATACTTTATTCGATTTATTTTGAAATGTCAATATAACTTATACAAGTAAACTACTTAGGATAAAATCATTAATATCATGTCCTTAAGGTGATGATCACATTCTTGATAAAATGATAGGTAATGAAGTTATATGAAGGTTAATCATCATTCATTTATTTTTAAGTATATATCTCCCATAAACCATAAAAGAATAACTATGACATCTAACTTTATATAGAATATCGTCTTAACTTAGATTTGAGAATGAAAAGTTTCCACAAGCAGTAATTTCGGAAGAAGAAATATATGATGGTATCAGAGCACGGTTTTGTAAGATTCAGATACCCCCCTTAAGCAGTTTGTCAAAATCTTCAGTGGATCAAAGCATCTCATTGATCATAACAAAAACTACTGGCGACCATGTTCGTGGGAACATCTTTTTAACATTTGAGGTAGGTAAATGGATTCCCATAGCTTAAAAGATCACAGTCCTTTTAATTTCGTGAGATCACTTCATTTATCTACAAAAATGTGCTACTGCCAATTCAAATGTCAATATGTACGATGAAATATCCTGATGGTGTATCAAAAGGGTAAAAGGTTATATGTTATGTTTAGGATCTTAATCAGATGACGAGCGAGAAGTAATCAAACTTTGAAGTGTTTTACGAAGATTGAATTACGTCTACTTTTGTAAAGTTTAAACCAACAGATAGTTGTAGAATGCACAATCTGAATTAGAAACCGTTTGCATATTAATGAAAACTATTGATAATTATAAGTTTAACTCTAAGACGTCTACTTCAGGGCTGATGTTTAATTCATTAACACTTATCATTCAGTTTATGATTTTTTTTCTATTGATCGATATCAGCTCACAGTTGAAACACGTTTGCAATTTTTAAATGGTTGGACGGCAATATGCAGACTAAAAAGTTCAAGATTCATTTCAACTGTATAGAGTGCGTATTAAAGTAAAGTAATTTGGTGCAATGCATTCAAAACCATTGTTATATAAACATTCTTCCCATCTAAATTAATCAAACAGCACCGCCCTTAAATATGTAACTTGATCGATGCAAAAAATTGAATTGTTGATGTTGCAAAATACTTAATATTTACATATGTATCTTTTGTGTGGAAGTTCCAATTATTTTTGAAATTCAAGTGAAAATAGCTAAGGAAATGAACACTCCATGAGTTCCACATACTGAGATTGTTGTTACATTTACCGTAGATTAAAGTGCTACCGGTGGACTTAATGTTTGTGTTTATTTTTGCAAATAGAAAGTCGAAAATGAAAATGCCATGAAAGTCCTGTAAATAAGAGCCGAATTAATTCTCTGAAGGTGTTTTGCAAACTGGCACATTAACTTGGTTGCAGAAAGGCATGTCTTTATGCAGGAACTTCATTTTGGAATGGACATAGCTTTAATGTTTCAAACTTAACCGTAACATCAGCAAACGTAAATTCAACATCATTGAAGCATTTGATTTTCTTAAAGCAGTTTTAACAATTTAATATTTTCAATATTGACAATGATCGGTACCTAGTATGAATAGATTTTTTGAGGTATCTAAATTTAGAAGAAACTGTTAGCTGAAATATAAGAGAGAGGTAATGAAAATAAAGACAATCATCTTCGACTCCATTGTAACAAATCGTGAAATAATATTGTATATTTCAAATGGATTAAAAAGATTGTCGAAATATAAAGCCTGGGTAGGAAATAATTTTTCGAATATCCAAGGGTTAGAGCAGATTTTATTCCAAACATTACTGGTAAGCAGGTACATCTACAAGGCCCAAAATAACAAAACGACGCCCTCGCTGATCGCTGATCGCTTCGATTTATATTGTTTGCTTTAACAATGATGGATGCATTTAATGAGTATTGGTATTCTATCAGGTTTTAAGGTATAATGGATATAAATCCCCTATTGTTTAAGAAACATTGATTCAATTATTTTCAATTCAAATCTTGAAACCTTTTGGAGAAGCTAGAAATGTTTTTCCCAAAGTTGACTGTGTGAAATAACGGACCCTTTTTAAATGTTAGAAAAATTCTTCCAAATATTGATAATCTTCATGCATTTAGTTGACTGAACCTCTGCCTAAGTATTAAGTTCTGACAGATTAAAAACGAACTTTTTGGTATGGCGAGTTGCAGTGGATATCAACAATATTTTATTTTAGACTTAATAAATGTGTTATGCTTGAATTATTTTGTTGTCATGACCAGGTAAACTATTCCATAAATATGCTCCATGATCCCAACATCAAGGTTGATATAGAAAATTGCCCCACATCTAGCAATCAAATAAAGTCAATTTTGTTATTTTTGTAGGAGGCGAAATCTGTGGCTGTGACCTTGAAAATAATGTGACGGTCCCCATAGTTGACTGAGCCTGGCGTCTTACCATAAAGATGTTGCATATATGAAGGGGATGTAGTGAATTGATCTTGACATATGATGTCAGGTTTCAATGCTGAAGATTTCCGAAGCTTTGACCTTGTAAATAATGTGAGATAACTGTTATAGGCTAAGATAGTGGAGAGAATGGTTTTTGAGATCTTTGACTGATTAATTTCACATGCCGGTCTTAATGCTAAAAAGTATGAAGCCACGCTGTTAACTTTAAGATAATGTGACGGTCAACCTCACGGTCTTGGTCAAGTGTTTTCATAATATAAAACTACATGTAATAGAAACCTGCATATGGTTATTGAGATATTGCGCTGAAAGAAAGGGAAAATGTCGAAATTCTCTTCTGACCTTGACATGAACATCAAGATCACAACTTTAAAAAAAGAACCATTCTTTAATTGAAATGAACCTACATGCAAAATCTAAGTACAATCCAGTCAACAGTTTTTCTTTTAATCCATTTCGTCTGTTTTTTTAATCTTGTGGTTTGCTTTTAAGTCTAATGTCTAAAGATCGATATTGATGAATTAGTTGAATTCTATATTGAAATACTTTTTATGGGTTTTTTTGCGGGCAAGTTTATTCTCAACTTCCTTCTATCAAAAAAGATGGTAAAGAACTGTATGAAATATTGTTATCCCGATATATCAAATGATCTACGATTCTTTTCTGACAATTAAAATGAAATTACAAAACTGAATGTTCAAAAGTTGATTCAGCATCGGAAATAAATGTTTAGATTACAACACAGGTGATGTATGGTTAACAAAAAATCAGATATACTCCCATTGGTAAAAATGTTGATAATGTAAGAGAAAATTTTATCCCCATTGAGATGGCTAAAATATATTATCATATATTGTCATTATATTCGGCTCAAATGTAGGTATTTATTTTCTAAGATATTATCAATCTAATCGTCTTGTTTTCTAATGTCCTTTAAACAGACAATGATCCTGCCTACAATGATCACGCATGTTTGTGCTCAAATTGTATATAAAATGACATGTAAGGACATATGCACTTGTAACCATTCCATTGATGTCACAAAATAGTAATTATTATTTACAATTAATCTACAATCACTAAAGAAATAGTTAGGGTGTCGGAAGTCAAAAATGAATGTTAAATATATTAAGTGTCAGTTGTTCAATAACGGAAAAATTGATTGTTTAAAACGACCGAAGTAGGAATATCTTCCGCTTTATCTTTTAAATGAAGGCAAAGGATGAAATATCATGTAGTTGTAACTTCCGAGATTTCATGTACACAGTATATGGATTATCAATAGTCTGCTTTTGCGTTTTAGGCTGTATATGTATACAAAAGTTATCATATTGCAGATTGTCAGATTGTCAATCGTATTGTAGAGTATCTTATAGTGGGTCGTTAGGCATACATTTCGATGTGACGTTATCTATATTCAGAAAATATTGGTTTGCACTAGGATTTTTAATTATAAAAGATATGAAACTGATCAAACTGTTGAAACCTCATGCAAATTTGAAAATATTTTTTACTTGTTTCCCATTTTATTTTCTCCAAAATTGGAGCTGTCAAGACTGGAAGAAAAATTTAAAAAATATAAAAGTATTGGGCAGTGTTTCAAAGAAAGATATCTGAGAATAAACCAAGGGCTTTAACAATTAAATTAATTCCTTACGAGATTAACATAGAAAAATCTGTATTCATTCTAACGAATTTTTTTATGCCAGTCGTTTCTCATTTCATTCAGTTTTTAGGCATTAAAATTGAATTGATTTTAATTTTTCAAAATCTATTTAAATTGTGGAAAATACCTGAGAGAGGGATGATATTTCATGTTTATTTGTAGTGGTGTCGTGGTTTCGACTCTAAATTTTGAATGAAGGATGTTGTTATGGACATGGTTAGATTATTGACCTCCTCTGAATGTGTGTCATAAGTAACAAATATGTTTCCATTTAACCGAGTTTACCAATAAATTGTTTTAGAATCGAGTCTTTGTCGTTGGGCAAATTTTTATATGAAGTCTCAATGTCTTTGAGACGTAATGAATGGACACTATTTTGAAAATGATGCTATGTTTAGAATATTTCCACTGTAGACAGTGTGCTTGGTAATATAATCACCATCGCTCACAGATTGACAGTTTCTTATTATCTATATCAATAGATTTGATTTTTTCACAACATTTTGAGACGAAATGCTGAAATAAGAATTCCAAGAAAAGATCAAATATATTTCTCACACTTATTTTATCGATCTAATTACTAGACATCACGTTACAGCTTCTACAGAAATCCTAAAAGATAAAGTTCTGAGAAAAGTTTATTCCAAGTCGCATCGATTTTTACACACGGAAGAAATCTCTTTCCTAGCGTGAGAAAACAATTATGAAACACATGTCACTGTGCCTCTACTTTAAGTCGCTTTGACTGATCGTATCAATAGTGATTCAACATAGTTCAAAGCTTTGTTCTTGGACTTCATCTTGGACCCGGAGAAGGATCATCAGACTGTTTGAACGTAGATCAATCAATAACTTCCCTTGTGGGAATCATGTCAAATTCCTATCCTCAGTTTATGGCTAAGACTGTTTTTGTGATATAAGGAATTTGAATATGTATAATATATAAGGAAGCTTTTGATTTGGAAGGGTCTAGATATTACAAAGAGAAAGTTTTTATACGCCCTGACATTTCGTTAACAAACAGAATAAGAAGAATTATGATGGTGTATATCCGTGTATTGTATAATGTAAACATGAAATAAAAATTATAAGGACATTTCATTTTAATACTTATATTACTCATGATATCATTCTGTTTGATGCCATGATTCGTAATGGTTACACAAATTATAAAAGTATATGATATTGAAAACTATAGTAAAATGTACAGACCTATTAAGAAAATAAGCAATTCCTTTCATGTTTGAACAACTCCAATCGATCTCTATAAAATAATTTTTGATTAGATGCTCTGTGTTTTTCATATCTTTGATTGGAACATTTCCACTGAAAATTATATTAACGGTTGTGCTCAAAGTAAGTGTGGGAAGAAACTAAAGAAATAAAGAGTTTTATGTATTCGAATATCTCAAATGGTTGACACTTCGTTTTGCTTCCTCTAATTTTAATTTCTGTAAATTTGGAGATAAAATTGTTTATTTAAACTTTTCTTATTGGTATTTTAGATTTATATATATATTAATACTGTAGTGTACGTATTCATTGCATGAAGTTATGTTATGAAGACTGTATTCGAATCTTTTTAAACATTAAATCCAAACCAAGCCGTTCAAAAAACAAAAATGGTATAACATGTAACTTTATTTATAATTTTTATTTATACACGTTATTTCTTAACACTCTTTTTGTTGCAAAATATTTAATGTGTGTCCTTCGTGTGGAAATTCAAGAAATGTTTGTAATTCAATTGAGAATATTTAAGGAAATGAGCACTCGAAGCTTTCCACATGCTGAGATTGTAATTACATAGAGCGACGATTGATGTAATACCCGTGGACTTAATGTACGTGTTTGTTTTGAAAATGGATGGGGTATAATGAAAGTGCAGTAAATGTGCTGCAAATAACAGAGTCGAACTAATTCTCTAAGGGCTGATTGCAAACTGGCGCCTTTGTGCAGCATATCTATTCTGCATCCGTCCACGCTTTGATGTTTCAATCTTCTCATATTAATCCATAGACGTTGTGTGCAGTTTGATCAATGAAGGCTGCGTTTTTTCTTTAAGCATTGAGGTTAACTTTTTATTTTCTGCATCAATTGTGCTTTCAATTTATGAATTAACATCCTATCTTAAACAGCAGCAAGAGCAAATGTAAAATCAACATTCTTTTTTTGTGTTTCTTAAAGTAAAGATAACTACATGTATGGAATATTTCAATATTGAAAATACTAGTATATCTTATATTAGGAAAGGTTTGTCAAAAAACAATTAAAGGTTATTGTTCATAACTGTTATTCAACTTCATCAATATTAAATTTTATAACGATACACTTCAAAGAATAGTTTAACATTATCTGATTAAAATCGACCGTGTTCCGAGGAATAAAAGTTTCAAAATATTGACTAAATCGAGATTCGAACTCTTTCAGTCTAGGCCCTCTCCTCAGACAACAGGGATAATTTTGTAGGAGTTAACTGTTGACCTTTATATATAATCTTACAATTGAATTTGTTTATCAATTTCTTTTCATTTTACTGACAATTTTCTGTTTGTTGGTTGAAACTCATATGGAAATTAACACGATAACTAAAAAAAGATATATGTTCATTTGATCTTCTCCAAAACGCGTTAATGTCTTGCATCAAACATAAGAATATTTTCAAAAATTAGATATTCAATTTAATCACTGACCATGGTTTCTGAGGACTAATCATATGATTAAAAAACATTTAGTATTTCTGTTATGCACAAAAACACTTGATGAAATTAGGTCAGGAATCCTTGACGAAGTTATAATTGATGGTGTTTTTTAGCTATGGCTTGTGATACTACTACAAAAACGTACTAAAATACAAAGCAAAGTTTTTTTTAACAAAGATTGAGATCAGACGTCGCTGATGGTTCTAATATATATATATTTATATATATATATCAGATCGTAAATTTCAATTATTCTCAAATGGTTCAAATGATATTTCTTAAGATCTGTGGTTTTTACTTCCTTTTTATCAGCTATTTAAACTTTTTTTTTAAAAGTATATCTTCTACGTACTTGTATTTATGTTTTTCATTCTTATAAGGATTTAAAATACAAACCAAACAAGTTTAATGTGATCGTGTGTAAATATGATTGATAGAACATTGATATTGTTTGTTTAAAGTCACTAATTGATAGTGTGTCCTGCAAGTTTATTCTCCAGATACACAAGACTTACGATGCAGTTTTCTGAGGTTTGAAGGTAACACTTAAATGGATTTCGAGTAAGTGCCTTTAACAGTCACTAATATTGGTTACATCCTCAATCAAACAAATGGGTTGTCTTTTAAGCCACATCGTATTTTTCTGAATACATGTACGTCATGAATGAAAATAAACATGTGGGCAGTGATAGAAACCGAAGTTCTGTTTGACCAGGATTTTTCTCGTTTTTATTGATAACAGCAGATAAGAAGCGCCAACTAATGTGTTATTCAAACGTGTATAAACAATTCTCCCTTAAACTGAAGTCACTGAAATATCCTATCTTTCAATCATATTCGGCATCGTTTACATGAGTTTAAGATATGACTGTCGATCTCATTCTCAGTAAATTGAATTGATTTTTTTCAAACTGATATAATTGTTTTAATGAAGTGAGAAAACAATTATTATACTCATCACTGTGCCTCTACTTTAAGGTACTTTGACTGGTCTTGTCAATACTGAATCAACATTGTTCAAAGCTTTGATCTAGGTTTTCATCTTGTACCCAAGAAGAAAATCAGAATGTGTTTGAACTAGGATCAATCCAATAGGAACCTCTCGAGTGACATTTATGCTGTCCCTTGTTTAATATCAATGACTTAGAATGTTCGTAACGTCTGGATGTCTTTCTCGCTTTGAAAGTATTTTACAGTATGGCAAAGAGATGTTCAAACAAAGTTTTGTACATTGCGGCTTCTCGTATTCCTTTTGTAAGTTTATTTTGTAAGACAAATAATGTCCTTTGTATTTCTAAACACTGTTCACGTCTAGAAACTTTATCTAAAAAATATGGTAAAACTTGTTCTTCATATTTGTAAACTCAATTTTACATGTAAATGGATAATATCAACTGACGACAAGTGTGTTGGCAGCAAACAATTCCTACTGTCCCTGACGTAAACCTAATATATACAGTATTCAGACTTTAATTAAATTTAGTTTCTCAAGGATTTTTGAAAGCATGTTACACCCAAAAACAATCTTTGGAACACGCAGAGATAAGTGATAAATGGTATCTAAATAGTAACATTTACGTATTTATTGGTCAATAAACGCTTTGAGTTATTGATAGTAACAAGATCGCTTAAACACATAAACAACCTTCATAAGTATCAAGTGAATGCATAATTTTAAGTATTTTGATGTTTTTATGTTGATATAACATAATAGTTTTTAATAATAAGAAAACATGCAATACCATTTCTAGTAACTGAAACACATGAATAAATCAACTTCGTCTACATAAATTCAATGTTGGACAAGTGACAAAGGAATTCGGTACAATCTTAATCTGAGCATCCATTTTGCATTCGAGTTTGTGGTTTGTTCACTCGAAGTTATAATACAAATTTGCCACAAAGTGATCGGAATTTTCATACATAACTCGTATAAGTATCTTCACAGTTATATATATTTTTATATGTGAGTTCAGAAAGGTCATTACCTTTTCTTATCAGAGAACAACAAACTAGAAAAGTGTAATAATTCAAATGACAATGGTGAAGGACTAATGTTTCATAACAAACCATTGCATCCTACGCATTGAATTTGGTCATTAATTAATCTTGTTCAGAACGAGTAAAGAATCGGAAACATGGACTCAGAAATCCTTTTACCCTGGAAATCTCCATTTACCAATATCATAACTATTGATGGTTTCCAAATACATTTGAAAAGAAAAGAGAATTGAATTAATTACTTATTACAAAAGTTATCAAACGATGGACAGTGTAGTCAAGTATCTATCGCAATCAACCTTGTTCATTGAAATGAAATTGTTCTTGTTAACAATTTCAGTGGTGGGCTAGTTATTAATTCCAGGGTAGAATAAATTTATTCATGTTTTTTTTAGTTTTGTCATGTACGTCCTTTTTTATCCATTTTACTCGTTGGTTATTGCCTCTACCATATTTTCGTGGGGAGAATTATATGTCATTGCAACCTAGCAGTTTTACATCAGTACATTGATTTGGCTGGTTTCATTTCTTCCTAAGCCATCTTGGTTTAAAGTCCCGAGTGTGAAACCTTCGAAACAATCGAAGATGAAATTAGTTTCAAGTAAAACTATGAATACAGATCTCAATTCTATGTTTCAATTAATTAAGATAAGTTGACTAGATTTTTCTTAGTCTATGTGCAAAGTCAGGCAACCCTGTGAATTCAGTCAATTGCATTTCTTTAACATGAATTGCTTTTGAAGTTATCGATTTAACAAGATCCTCGTCTCCTGAGTATCAATCTCATGTTTGAAACTGTGACATCTCTTCCTGCGTTTTTATTTCCAATCATTTATACATACTTTTAAGCTCATCACGCCTGAAAGGCCACATGGACCACAAGCTAAAACCTATTGTAAGCCCCTGATTGACGTTATCTCTTGTATAAATGCCTTTGTAAATGGAGTTTTCATTGCTCTTGTATTCACCCTAATGTCTGACTTCCCAATAATTTCATTGCTAATTTTACAGGAATATTTTGAAACAGGGCAGTCAGCTTGCCACCTGAGATACAACCTTCGATGTACGATGGTGTTGAGTTAAGTGTGACAGTTTCTTCATCCAGAGTTAAAAAGTCGGGGATAGCAAGTTGTGAGTGGACAGACTTTGCTGTAATATTTTACTTCTAAATGCATTTTAGAGTGTTTTTAGGAACACTCAACACAAGATACTCAGGGGTATCGCGGAAGACTGTTACATAAACTTCCAAGTGTCTTTCTGGCTTTGAATATATTTTGAAAGTATGACAAATTCATTTTCACACAATTTATCAGCAAATTGTCTTGTACGGAACCTCTAATCTAAATGGAAATATAAGATTGATTAACTATAAAATTACAAAAAACTAACTTGAAACATTTCTATTTGCAGACCAAAATCAATGAATGTCATACAAACAAAAGACTTCACAAATGACAAAATGCTAAAAATCTTTACTTGAAGATATGAACTGGTCATAATAGGCTCTTTAACTGTTCCACAAGAGAAGAGTCCTATTGAGAAATTCTGTAACAACACTACACCATTTCTTCCAAGCAATTTTTAAAACGCAGTTTACCGAACATACCAAACATACATTTGCTTACAAATGGCAATTTTGCTATATCAAATGCTTTTTCTATATGCAGCTTTGAGAAGCATGAAGGCAGGGGCAGGAAAACTAATACCACTTTTATCATGATTAAGAAATGAACATCATAATTCAATCATGCCATATCAAAATTACATTATAACATGGTATAACTAGTCTTCAAATCCTTTAATAACATATTTGAACTGTGCAAATGTCAAGAAAGCTACGAGTAAAAGATTACCATTACAAATTCAAGACGTGTAATGTTAAATTCTCAACGTTTAATTAAAAAAAAAAACTTTCATCAATGTTCAAACATGCAATAATCTTTTATTGGCCAGAGAAAAAACTTCAATGGAAAATTTACAATCAGAATAAAAGTTGTATCTTACTTTAGAACCTTTTGAATTGATTATGCTTTTGGTAGCGTTTTGAAATCAGTCTCGAGCCTTCACTAATAACAATACATAACAATAGTTTCATATCTGTTTGTTTTCAAAGCAAGCATTGGTTCTATAAATAAAACTACCAGACTAGAAAATTATATTTGATTCATACAATGTAGAGAGATATTGACATATCTTTTACGAAAAAACAATTCCTACTTAACACACATCGATATAAAACCTCTTTGAAACGAGTTACGCACCGGAAACACATAATGTCTCTGATTCCTTGATCCGGGACACTTTCACTTAACCAAAACCAATTTAACCGATGTTGCTCCTATCGGTTTGAACATAAAACTGAATGGAACTTTATTATTGTTTTCAGGAGTGAAGTTGTTTCGTTAGATTGATTGTCAATCCCTTCAAATGTCATTACATCTAGAAAGTTTCAATGAGATAGGCTTTATATTTATTTCTGAAAGTAGGAATCAATTCACCATATATCAGGTTTCAATGAGCTAGGCTTTATAGTTTATGAGTTCTGGTCCGTAAACAAAAGTTGCGGTTCTATGGAAATGGCAAAATATAAATGAAAGTAAAAGTTGAAAATCACCAGGCACAAATACACACTATGATCATTCCATATCTTAACTTACAATGAGCAAGGCTTTATGGTTTTGGAGTTCTGGCCCGAAAACGAAATTCTAAGTTGCGTTTCCTTTGAAACGCCTAAAATTAATTGTATGAAGAACTTGAAAACCCCAAAAGGCACCACTACACATTACGAATATTCCAGATTATTAGACAAACAAACGGAGTTCATTTCTATATCCCCCGGAAGCTTCGTTTGGTGGGGGATAATAATCCAGCATATATATTCAATCTTACATTCAGATGTATAGTTATCTCTGTTATAAATTTGTTAAATTGGAACTATCATTAAATCAATTAAAGGGATGATTAACGATGATTCTATACATCGGCAGATATCCCTGTTAAATCATCAAGTCTTATCAACGGAACTTTAAGTTAGGATCAATGCTTTGCCTAATGCGATTATCCAAAAATCTTTGACATAAATGAAATTCTTGATTAACCTATTGAAATCATCTCTTATAGCTAGTTCCATCGTTTACTAAGATTTTCGTGAATTGTACGCAGAGCCATCGTTTTATTAGTAAAATTGTGTTGAACAGCAATAAAACTTTATTTATCAAATCCTTAACTAATTCGCGAGGTTTACCCAATTATCATGATGCCACAGTATCTGAGACGCTATCATTCTTGTCGCCCAGGTTATAGGTTCCAATAAACTGGCTCTCTTCCACTGGACCATACACTACTTCGGGCTTGCATCTTATGAAGTTATGTGTGAGCCTTGTCCGACCACGCCTTTAACAGTAGCCAACCAAATCTTATCTGCCAGGGGTCCTGCCTCAATGTTGTATTAATGAACCTAGGATATGAGTTGAGAGTTACTGGAACACCTTCGGTTATCGAACATGAAGTGTCATTCTGCATACCAATTCAATATGTTTCTCTTGATTTTTTTACACACATATTGTTCACACTTTTGATTATATAATTTCA
This sequence comes from Phorcus lineatus, assembly GCA_921293015.1. Lineage (NCBI taxonomy): Eukaryota > Metazoa > Mollusca > Gastropoda > Trochida > Trochidae > Phorcus > Phorcus lineatus. Next base: position 682,782 of record OV121087.1, on the reverse strand, counting down.
TGCGCAAAATACAACACGTTTCATTGAACGAAAAATCTGTGCAATTTTACTCTGTAATATAACAGTTCTCATTCTTCTTACGTCATCATTGACGTCATACAAATGAATGACGTCATCATTTGAATGAGAGTAGGGAGCTTATCAGGATTCTTTATTCATGTATAAACGCAATTTATGACGTAAGTGACATTCAAGCAATATAGGACTTGACACTTGACTTGACATGAATACTTCATGATGAAGTGAATTTTATATTTACATTTGTTGCTGCGTCGACTCGAAGCGATGGGATATAAATGGTATTCAACTAGCAATGCCAAATATTCTCTATATGTTCTACAGTTAAATACATGAAGCAGAAATCATAGATGTTTAATCGAACCAAGGATAAATAAATCCCATGTGCCCCTACTATGAGCCGAACGGATCCCTTTTTAGAAATAATCTTTTTTTATGCAGAGGGGAGAAAACTGGGAGATGTCTTAAAAATTAATTTGAAAATTTCCTGCAGCAATGACTTATTTCGCTTGATGTAGCTTTTTCAAGATGATTCCATTTCTTATATTCCGCATTTGCGACGTGAATGCTTTTGCTGATGTCAAAATCAATAATGGTTCTCTCTTGGTAATTCATTTAATCTGCAGAGAATATTCTCCAAGGATTCTAACGAGCCACCACAATGACCGAAACAATTCCAGTGAGGAACCTTCATTAATTATTCATTTAATTTCTTCACTGAACTTACAAATAGTTTGAGAATGAGAATTTTATGGTGACCAAGTGGAAACATAAGGCTTTTATAATAATCATGTCAATATGTATCATAACCTGTTCAATCTTTGGGCAATGTGCTGTGTCTGTTTCATAGACATTTATTCTAACATATCTTTGACAAGTTTTCCTATAGAGGATTGTTACCGAAATCGACCTTTTTGATATCAGTGTTTATCATTGAAAGAACGTTATTTCTTATTTAAAAGTTTTATTTCCCATCAATTGTTATATTTACATGTACAAGTTTATGAAGTAAATATTACATATTTTGTCTTGTAATACATATGTTGATACATTCACATGTATACGTTTATGAAAGAAATATTGCATAAGGTATATTGTCTATAATGTATATCCATATGTTGCTGCAGGTACAAAACTATATTCAAATCCATGCAAGGTTTAAATGTTATTGCTGTACAACAAAATTCACAATTAGATTATTGATGGGACAATAAATCCATGAACAAAGTGTGAAGAGATGACCAAAAGGCAAAGAACTTGGCTTGGGTATTGGTTGTGAAGGCAGTAAATTAACAAGCCTGGTAGTATTTTAATATTTCTTTTTGTGTACATACAAATTTAGGTTTTTAACCTCTTCTAATCATACTGTAAATATGTTGTTTACCATTGAAAGATGCCGTGACATTTTTGCAAGGTGGTCAGTGATGCATGAAGGTCTTATATTTGTGTCAAAAATTTTAGGTTACATCGCTTAAACATGTCAACAATTTTACAATGATTATCCAATACCGATATACGTATTAAGATCAAGAGCTTGCATTTGACTCAAAGACTTTTTACAGACATTCTATTTAAAACAGCGGTATGGTATTGAAATAAGAATCAAATGCAGTGACTATAGAAGGCAGTCAAAGCATTGATATGAATTGACAATTACGACAAAACCTTGCATGCAAGGGAAAGGGAAGTGGAGTGCACGTTTCTGAGAGTTACAACAAAAACCTAAACATACTCAAATGGATAACTCAGGATTTTGTTAATTATCCATACAGATGTTAATTGGTTCCAAACTTTTCATTTTGATTTTTCAAAAATATACATGTAAGGTTACTGCTGCATCAATAAAAAATAAAATATGAAATACAAGTTGTATATTCTGTAAATGTCAAATGAGTTGTGAGTTTCAATACAAAATTTAAATAACTTTTGACGATTGTTTTTTATATTTCAAGGATAGGTTGGAAGAACAGTTTCAAAATAAGTTAGCGTGACCCTATTGTGTTCCCGAAGACTGATGGCAATGCTGGCGTATTAAATCTTAATACGTTATTGATATAAACCACTAATTTCACCTTGTTCGAACGATTTACAAACGTTTTTTACCTTTGGCTTGCTGGAATGTTTGAATGTTTAATTTTCATCATTCTGCACTCCAAAAACATGAAGTTACGCTGAGTAGAAATGTATGAAACTACTTTTAGTAAAAAATCGCATTGTGAAAAAATCAGAGTGTGTATATAAAAAACGTTAAAACGAAATAATTCAATCTTAAAATCCACATAAAAAATCATTTTACAAATGCAGAGACGTCAGCGATTATTTACCTACAGTTTTGATTTAATTTGACATCTCTAATAATCACAACAGTTAATTATGTAACATCGTTGGAACTCGGACGTAAATAGAATAAATATTATTTAGATAATAAAAAATGCTTTTAACAGCTCCGCTTCGAGTGCGATTTTCTCTAAAACCACAGTAATAAAACCTCTGAAACTTTAGTCTTTGATTTAAAATTATATTTTGATGGTACTGTTATTTTTTTTTCAGGCTGTAACAATTTTGTTTTCAAATACCAGGGCATTTTTAAGTAGATGTCAAGAAATTGGTATATTTCAAAACAAAATGGCAGATTACGCTAACTAGAAGCGTTGTGAGAATTTCTTCGAAGTTAGTGCATCAAATGGTAACAAAAATACGTTTAACCGAAAGTAAAAAAAATCCAATTTTAACAACATATGATTTTTATATCTTAAAACGCAAAAATTGCAATAACAATATTGCTGCAAAGTACACTGATAAAAGTTCGTCACAAGATATTTTGCAGTGGAAGAAAAAACTAGGAGTGTATGTAAAAAAAAATTCAAAGTCTTATTCGACATCAAATTCGCTTTTCAACGAGAAATAATGTTTATATATTTTTTTAAATGCGCATGGTGATTATATATGTCAAAACCATACCTTTGATGGAGAAATTTATTAAAATGATGGCAAGCGAAAACAGGATCATCCCGGATGTGACGTTTACACGGTAGTCTCACTATAATTACTTCCCTTTGGAAGCATTCAGGAAGTAATAAGATGGAAATAAAACACAAGTGGACTTCAGAATCATACCTGTTATAATGGAATACCACCATTTATCAATGTAGATACAATAACATGACGAATACAGCATATCCCTATTACTAGAGGCAGACGACAGATCAGGGCAGACGTGAGCAGGTGCGCGATTCAAACGTCGTCATTCAGACTAACAGTGATGATAGGAATTGTGTCAATGTTGTATTCTATATTACGATAAACAAGAAACTATTCAAAGTAAGATACTCGAATTAATTGAAAATATTCGTTTCATTTTAGTATTAAAAGTAATTATATATAATATTTATCGAGTGTTTATAATAAATATTTAGCTGAACGCATTTGAAAGTAGTAAGTAGCATAACATTTTTTTTAATTGATATATATGAAATTCTGAATACAGAAGATGAAACAAGAAAGAAAAACAACAGAACTAAAAAAAACATTCTATATTTATTATATCAAAATTTTCTTACATGCAATTAAACCATTATCGCATTTGAATTTATTGACGGAATTATCAATACATAAGAACATGTAATTGTAATTTACATGGAACTGTGGAAATATCATGGGGTTCTCAATATGAATAGCTAAAAAATTAATGAATAATAAAGGTTTAATTATAAATAAAAATATTTAACATGTTCGTGAATGTTTTTTATTCATAGTATTTACTTTACTTGAACTTAAAATAACTTATTTATTGCCTTTTTAAGTTTAAATCTGACAGATGATGATATCAGACAATTTAATATTTAAAAAACAATTATGGAGTTCACACTATCTTGCAACACCACCAGGACTGACAATTCCAACAACTTACCCATTCGACTAAAATTTTGATATCTAGAATATGATTAAATATAAATGACATTTTATGAAATTTAAATATGTATCTCACTTGATAAAGGCAATCTCATCTGTTGTAAAGAATTATTCTAGCGGAAATAAAGATTTTGCATTATCAAACATCAAACTTAATTATCCAAAACCAAATTTAATATATCATATGCAGACCTGAAATTGTATTTTTTTTATTTGCCATGCATTTAACTCAAATTAATCTTGAATAAAACAGGAGTTATATTTATTTATATTTATATAAAATTAACAGAAAAAAAATTCTTTTCACTTGATTAAGTGATTAAAATTCATTTAACAATTTTATTACAAGTGTTGAGGGAAGTCATATTGTACACTTGCCTATTTACTATTGACTTTGATACCTGCTCATTAGTAATTAATCTCCCAGTCGATAGTAGAGTCATCCAGAAGCACCTCGTCAACAACATCATCATTGCTGTCGATGTCAACCCCGAGTTCTTCAAAACCGTAGAAATTGTTATTGTCAATCTTAGAATCTGCAGTACAAATTCAGCGAAAAGAAAAGCTTCCATCATGTAATAATTGACCACCAAACAATGTCTAACCAATATGCACAAAATGATTTGTCAATATAACTCACAATAAATATTGACACTTATAAATGAGGTAATATTATAAGACTTCCAAATTGGGAAATAATATGAATCTTTGCAACAAACGTGACACATTATCTTGAAATTAAAATGAATTTGACAATTAAACACTTCAACTTTCAAAAGAGAATGGCAATATGAATATGAATTTTAAAAAATCGTGGGGAAGATTCCTGCCAACAAACGTCTCGATCAGTTGCTAACAAAGAATAAAATGGCTGAATCATTAACAACCTCAAAACAATTGGCCGTAAAATTATTAATAAAAAATCCATATTTGACATCTAACGATTGCAAAGTTGGCCAGTGTATCATACGATTTTACCTTGATGAAAATGTTTGTCATCACGCATATTTCACTCCAAATTTCTCGTCTATTATTATTTGAAAACACAAGCAATGAAATGTAAATACTTATATTTGTCAGTGTAGTCCAAAACGTAAATCATGACATCGATTTTGATTTTAATCCACTTCTATCTTCCATCGATATGCCATTGAAGGCATCGTAAGATGATCACGCCCATCTTGTCACTCACGTGTACACGCCCACATCCGTCACTCAAAACCACGTGCCCGGTAAATGGCGCTGAAATGACGAACTCTGGCGTTTTCTATCGGAGACTGTTTTTTTTAAAACGGAATGAAAATTAAGAAGACATTACTTCGTTTCTTTTTTTAAAGACAATTGAGTATCGATCTATTTTTGATGAAACCAAAAACAAATGTCATACACGAAGTTGAAATCCGAAGTTTATCGTGTGACGTTAGCAACCTAGTGACATGTAATCAGACAATCGTAAAAGTCGATGCTGTCAGTTACACCAAATTGAATTTTTGATCTTACACAATTAAATTACGTTATTATGTTTTTATTAATGTGAATTACCGAAAAACAATTGAGAAAAAAGTCATCTAACATGATTCAATTCACAGGCAAATGTTTTAAAAATATTTTGCAATCATAATGCACTTCACTCTACTGAAGTACAAAAACCATGTATTTTTGTAGTCCACACGTAACAAAATTAAATAAAACACAATTGTCAGACATGCTAGTATATGTTATTGAAAATGTGTGTAGATACAGGGTGTATTCTTTGCGATACACCATAAATAACCAATCTGATTAAAATCAGATGGAATTCCGCTTGTTTAATTTCGTTTCGTTTTATTTCCGTTTCGTTTCGTTTCAGTTTAACAAGCTATATTCCATCTGACACTGCCCCGTTAAGTTGAATGTCCCGGACTTGCGAGAATAAACCAATCAAATTCTAGGCTATTAATGCCATCAGCCTGGACTCCATACAGCGTATGTTCGGTGTTGCGCGGAGTTAGGCATGGCGGAAACAGCCGATCTGTTCCGACTGCTTCGTTCGGTGTATTCCGCGGTGGTTTCCCTCGCATATGCGCTGCGACACAAAAACGTTAGAGTTAGCATGTTTTATCAGCGATCATTGAATATTGCCATTTCATGTATTGTAAATGTAAATGTTTGAAAAATGTAGATATTGACAGAGGCCGCCATGTCCTCCTGTCTTACACCCGAACGGGTGTATTGTAAGACGAATTTTTGCGTGATAAGCGGTTTCTCTTTTGTGCAAAAAGAAATTTCAGAAACGGGTGCTGAAACTGTAAGAAAGTATTTTAAAGAAAAACTGCGTTTGAGTGAAGAGAGAGTTTATACCATAAAGAAGGCCATTGATGTCCATGTCCATTGCCCCCCCCCCCCCCCCCCCCCCCCCCCCAGTTTCGATTAAAGAAATAAAGTAAATACAAACTATAATAGTCAATCTTGTTGTTTTTTGAAAGTTAATTAATGTAACAGGCCCTCCTGTCTAATGATTTGCCTTTCGCTTGACTGAACTAAAATGAATAATAAATCAATAATATGTGAATGATATACTATATCATTTGCAAATGAATTACTCGTGTCTTTTATTATTTCTGAGGCTTCGTCATCTTCAATATATGAAAGTTATATTAATGTTTCGATTACCTCTCCCATGTTGTAGGTGTAGGTTTAGTTTTGAATGTTCATACTTTCACTTTGTCCCCTTCTCCTGTTAGTATTGTAATATTTTATCTTTTGACATTTTTTTATATTTAAATATTTGTGTATATTACAATACAAACATTGCTATTTAGACAAAAGTTCGGACTTAACAAACAATTCCATTTAACATTGTTCACTATCTGGAATTTCTAAGAATGTTTAACAATTTCTATGAGTGTCCGAAGTCGACATGACGAGCCAAAATGCTGATATTTTCAAAATAGTTTTGGTGCTGGTTAAGTACTGGGCCAGTGCCGGTTTGATACAATATGCCAATACTGGCCCAGTGTCGCACCAGCGTTGATAAACCGTACCGGCCCGGTGATACTCGGCAATGGGCCAGTGTTTTACACAGCACTGGGTCAGTACTGACCCGATGCTGAAATGCTACCTGGGATATTATAAACGACTATGAGAGATAATAATAATTAAAAATAATAGCCAATATTAACTTAGAAATACAAATTTAATACTGTCTACGAATTCACTGTCTAGGAAATTGGTTCGTCAACGAAATTCCCGTGTCTACGAAATTTTTTGTTTACGAGATCACCGCAAGCCATTTCGCGCGCCCTTTTGAATGGTGACCCGAACAATGGAAGTAACGCGTAATCTGATTGGTTATGTTTCAATAGGTTGTTGGCTGGGAGTTCAAGGACGAATGTCAATCTGGTGACCCTTCTAGCGGGATAGTGTCAGATGTTAGTATCGCATATTGATGATGAACAAATGTTAAGCGAGCGATACTTCATCTGATTTTAATCAGATTGCATAAATAACTGACAGAGTGCTGCTATCATAAATAGTTAGTTTTCCAGGAATAGCATTGACTGAGTTCTAGCGTGAATCCAACTGTTTTCCATTCAAGTGTCACCCGGCATCCCAATATTTATATTAATTTTGTTTCATATCATTACGATGTCTTGGCTTTCAAGAAAGGTCACATTGCAGCTTCTGTGTATCACTATGTTTCGTTCTAGTGCCATGAAATGGATTATTGAACATGAACGTGACATTGGGTTGTTTTTTACCGGAATCCGTCATTGAGCTTTCGTCATAGTGTTGACATAGATAATCGAGTGTGCTTGTAAGTAGATCATAATATTGACACTGCAAGCATTTTTGTTATTGAGATTTATAAACACAAGATTTATGTTTTTATTTGTAGTTGTCACTCATTTTAGTTTTAAAAGGAAGCATATTTTCATCGTGAAAAATTTGTGAAAAATCCTGTAGTGTAACGGTTTCTGGCTGAACGAAACAACATTTATTTTCTTTGACAATCGCTTTTTCCTTTGAAGAAATACGTAAAAAATATCTTAATAACATAATTTTAACCAATTTTGTTTTGTGTACATTAAACAACAACACATATTAACTGTCATTGAACAAGAGTTACTTTATTGACAACTTATTTGGTAACCGTCAGTTTTTCATCGTCGGCCAATGTGACAATTTATACCGGAAGTTTTACTTCCCATCGATTGCTTTTTTCCGTAGACCCATGAAACATGAATAACGAATTTCATCACAAGTTATAGATTTCATTGAATTAGTTTTTCATCGTAGACTCCTTTAGTACCATTTATTTCGCTAGTTAGGGCAATTAAACGTCCGTAATTGTCTGATTTTATAAGAGGTCAAGGGTCACGTTGCTTAGCGCGAGCTCTGGCCGCTGGTGCGGCCCGCAGATGCAGAGGGAATGTCACTGATGGCTCCAAATGGAGCCTGCAGCAGGCTGGACCTTAAGAATACATGTATAAATGTCAAAACAAGGGTAACTTGTATTTTACTTGTAAATTATTCAGTAATAATTAAGCTCCATTCTCGATTTCAGAATATAAACAATTTCGTGGGACCTCATTCCCCTTAAATCATGAACCTGAAATACTATATTTTATCCTTTAATTTTAAACAAGGAAACTACTAATCCCAAAACTGAGTAATTTGAACTAAACGCCACGGAGGTCTATTTCCATTTTGTTGTTCAGTGAACCCAGCACCAGGTAAAAGATTCTAGAGTTATCCGAAATATACTCTATCCGGTAATTCTTCACCATAATCATGACAAAGATAAATATATAAATTGAAATCATAGAGAAAGAAGGACGATAAAACGTGATGAGAAGAACACCCTGCATGTGTTCCATGTCATAATTATCATGTGTGCGACTATGAGCAAGTATGTAGAGCTAGTTTCTTATATTATGCCATCAATGAGCATTCACTTAAAACTATTTCATTTAAATCTTGTGTTAAATCATTACACCTGACATTTAAACAAAAAGAAACCGTTTCTGAACTTTAAATGAAAGTATTGTTCTGAAACGTGCAACTTTATAATATTGTTATTTCTAAGCAAAAATGGATAAAAGGCAAGTCAATCTTTTTCATATATTGAAAGCAATAGATTTGTGATCGCTTGACATTTATGATTAGATATTCTTTTCGATGATTCATATCTATGTGTAAATATTTGTTTTGAGGACAAAGCCTGCAGCTAAAGAACTATGTACGTTAACTTCTTATTTTGTGACCATTTTGAGAGAGAAGAATCGCTTTTAAACAAGTTGTGTCGATGCAAATGCAAAACTTTATTGAATAACTGAAGATTGAATTAAGAAAAAGAAAACTTTATATCATAAACATTGAAAATTGAGTTGAGTATATTTCACCGTGGGCAGTCACATAGACAAATTATATTTATGAACTCATAGAGGCTTGTTACTACTAATAGTATTTATAACAATGGATAATTTTTTTTAAATAAACAGTTACATCGCGTTAACACAATGATCCGTGATAAGTAAATCATTCTGACTCAAAGCAACTCAAAAAAGGTTCTAGCAACTTCCCTATGTATTTATCAATTTTTGTCAATTTCAAACTTCGTAAAACAAAAAGCTTTGTATCTCAAACATGTATGTTATACTGGCAGGGAAGTGGTAAACATAAACATAATTCATCAATTTCGGTAATATTAACAATAGGATAAATAACATTGAATATATATGGACAATTAACATCAAAGTTTCATCTAATGGATATTATCGTTCAAGAATTCACCTGAAGAAAGGACAAAGAAACTTTGTGTAAAGTTCGATAAAAAAATGCATTATTCATTATTGTCTTCGAAGAGATTTTAAATGTTATAAAACAGCTGAAAAAATAGTCGTCACAAAATGATATTAAAATGATTAGAACTAGATTATCATTTGATGCGTATAGTAAGTAGAATCTGCAGACAAAATCAAATGTCAACACCTTGTTCAAGCGTTCATGATAATTATTTCCGTCTCGGTGCTTATACATGTATATCGCAAGACTTCACATACCAAAGGAATGAGAAAAGGGGCATGTAAAGATGGAAACAGCGTAATTGGCTGCAAGGCAAGCAGATTTGTCGACCGGTAATAGCAATATACAGACGTATTGTTACATATGTTAAATAACATATTTTAATTTGAGAGACAGAACCAGTATAATAGTATTAGATTGAAGAAAGATTAATATTCTGTTTTTTACTTGACCTCAGAAATAAAGCCGATTGATGATAGCCGAAAGTGTACTGAACGAAACATTTCCGCAGCTTGGCCTCCATTGTGACGGCGGTGACATCATTATGACATCATACGTGAAGCGGTATTACACTAGTTTAATATCACGGTATTAATATTACACTTATATTATCTTACACGGGCGAGTAATAAAAGAGTTATATTACATGAATCTAAAGGTTATGTATAGGAGGAGAGGAGAAAGATCAATAAAAGATGTTAGTGGGATGACCAGATCATCATTCATAAGAAAGGGGAAAACAAAGATGAACATCGTTAGCTGAACTAAGTAAAGGTCTCTGATTGCAGGTGGATCTTACACTAATCGAACGGTTCCCATGCATTAAAGGAAACTGAATTGATCGTATTGATGTTTATGAAATCTTAGAAAATTCACATTGTTCATGTTATTTATAAAAAATATTATCATTTTTTATTAAAGTACAATGAGTTGAAGCTCCATCATATCACAATATATTTCATTCATAATACTTTCTGATGATGAGGTTCAGTTTCAGTTGCAATAAATGTACAGTGCCTATACCTGATATTGATAACATCTAACGACTTTGTCATTTATCAGCGACATCATCATAATCAATTAATCAATCATCATTCAGAGTATGTTCGAGGTACCAAACTTCATCATTAAACCTAAAAGCTATAATCATATCATTTATGAATTTAAAAAACGCCAAAATAGAGACATTTATATTCACACAGTGTTTAATGCGTAAATATTGAACATGTGAGTTATATTCGATAAGTATATAAAAATAACCATTTTGACAAGTGCATTGAATGTAATTTTGAAAAAAATGCTTAACTTAATATCTTAGAACAATCTCTGCATTTTAACTTTTCAGCAATGACTTTTCTATTTTATAGTGACAATCGTTTCAAACACAGTGCTAGATGACGGATGCAGGAACTAAAAAGTACAGATCACAACTGTACTATGCCTCATTCTGATGTTATTGAACATATGATATATATCTATGTACAATATCTGATGTCAATCTTCCATATATGATAAATACAAATAGGGCAACTTTTCTCTTAGGGCTAAATTACATAAAGGTACCACAGATTGTTATTGGCTAATGTAAAGATCCTTTATCATGCTAATTGAAGCAGACATAAAACACATTTCTTCACCAATGCACTCTTTTGAATGTCTATTTTGTAGCATACAGCTTCTGTTTTAATTGTTCTTGTAAATTCTATGTGTAGTTTTACGTATTAGCTTATCCAAACTTAATGTTCATTTGTGTTATGTTCTATATTGAAATTATATTCATTTTGATTCCTTAATCGTCTTCTAATGAACAATACATGTTGCATGCAGTAGATATAGAATTATGTGAAAATGATGCACTTAATAAATTACCATTGTATTGTGGGAAAAGTGCTCTAAGAGGTTTTTGCAATTCAGACAAAGCATTTATCTGATGACAGAGTACCATTGCTTCAAACAAAATGTTTCTTTCACATTAAAGGTTCAAAAGTGCACCAGTGGAATACAATTTTGAAAAATATCTATAACAATTACCATTTGGGAGAAGAATTTTACATAAAGTAGCACAACGAAACGTTTTTAATTGCATTGGTGAAGAAAGTATTTTGATTAAAAGATTAATTTGTTTAATGAATGAGCAGACAAAGCATAAATAAAGAAACCAATTTAGAGGACGCAATGATTGAAAATTCCAGTGCTGATTCTATTTCATGCTCAAGGATCAAGGAAATTTACTTATCCACTGTAACTACTTAACTCTCTTACTGAATGTGTTTTTCCTCTCCTAGCTCATACGTCTAAACCTTCACTTATAACTGAATATTTTTGTCTTTATTTTCAAAAAGGGAGTAAATGTGTGTGGAAAGTGTCTGTAGGTAGTTGATTAAACTTTTATGCAGCTACACAGGAAAAATACATATGTACATTGTTTAGCAAATTAGATAGATACTAAATTCTGGGACTCTGTTCTGTTGTCAATGTTCGATTCGGAGTGTATCGGACAATAAAGTATCAATGATGCTCAGGGGTTTTCACTGAGAGACACCATTAGACCAAACTTTTTTGCACTGGAAGCCAGTTGATACGATGGATCGAGATCATATGGTGCAGTGGAATCTGTCTATATTGACATCTGTCTAATCCGACAATCTGTCTACTCCGACACAATTTGTCGGTCCTGGCAGAGCTTCTATTATGTTTTAAACATTGACTAATCCGCAATCTGTCTAAACTCACATTTTTCTCCGGTCCCAGCAAGTGTCGGTTTAGATAAATTCCACTATCCTGGCAGCAGGATTGTAAATATGTTAATGTCTGTTTACGATTACCTTTGGTGCATTATTGGGCATGTCTGTAAGACAACATTAAGATAACAAGAGACAGAGCACAGAGTCGTGACTAAAGAACATCGACATAATTGTCACAATGGGAAGGTTATATAAGTAGAGTTTGGTATGGTATGTCTTGGGCACAGATACCAGATTGCAAGTGTTTTTTCTCCTTAAGACATACTTACCGATAGGATTTAAACTAATGATCACTTTACAGCTTTTGTTAGATAATAAAGGCTGACATTTAAACGAAAATTATTTGTTCAAAAGAAAAGTTTGGAAACCATAGTTTGATTGTAAAATGTGCAACGTGAAAGTATATCTTTTTATTTCTTGGCTATTAAGCGGCAAAGATAAGAGGTATGAGTCACTTTGCTCAACAGATTGAAAATCATACATTTGTTCGCGCATGACATTTATGATTTAACATTATTCAGGATGATTAATCTTGTATTATTTCAGAGGAAACTGTCCTGTGGAAAAAGACAATTTTAAGAATAAAAAGTTTTAAGGCATCAAGTAATTGTAGTTGTTACAACGCAAAGGTTTCTTGAATAGAAGAAGTTTGAAACATAAGAAAAACAAAGCTTAATATAAAAACAAAGAAAACGGTTTTCATGTAAATTGAATCGCATCGCAGTCAGTTGATATAACATTTCATGAAGGTAAGATGACAATTGATTTGACTTCAGTGCTTTTATCAATTGCATTTAAATTAGAGTGAAACCTTGCTCCGTATCAGATGTGTCCACACAGGGTCAGGTAACTAGGACCTTGCAATTGACCCTTCATGAATTCAGACAATTGTACCATTAGCTACAAGCCTTGTCGCTGATTTGTCGGAGTGCAATGGTCACCTCGTACGAGCAGTACTCAATTCAGTTATTAAACAAGGTTAATCTTATTTCATGAGATTGACTCTCACTTACATTTAGAATTGATCTTTTTGCTGATAGCGGTATTGTTACTGATTCTACAACTGTTTATATCAAATAATAGTACAATCAGAAAAAGGATAAAATGTAAATACTAATTTAAATTATGTTACTATTTCCAAACGATGTTAATTCAATCGAAAAAATTCTCCTAATACTTATCTCACATGCTTATCTGTATACCTAAAAACTACCCGAAGCATTCCTATAATAATTACACAAAATGTATCGTTCAGATCACAACTAATTTTGATTTTTGATGAAACACAACACTTTATCTAGAGTACCTGCATTGGTTTGTTACTGCAACTCGGAGACTATTATTAATATTTTTCTTTATTTATTGATGAATTTGAAGCTAATTCAAATAAAGTCAACTATTTTGTCAGGTTGATTTCTTCGTACAAAATACTATAACTCCTTTTAATACTGCTTGATTTCTCTATTTCCGTCTCTCTAAGTAGCATGAGTGCTTAGATACACCAAAAAGTAGTCCATTTTGGTTATTTGTGAAACGTATCACTGGTGTATCTTTGAAGTTAGTATGAAATCTTTATTGACACTAGTTACATCTGTGAAACGTATCGCTGGTATATCTTTGAAGTTAGTATGAAATTTCCACTGACACTAGTTGTAGCGAAACTCGGAAACGAGTAAAACGTTTGCTGATGTTTAAGGAAGGTAGGCTTGGTTTATTTGAAAACCTAAGTTCTTTGAGAAAACCTGTGGTCGCAAAAAGAGTGTTTGTTGTTTTTGTTTTTTTGTGTTGTTTTATTTTTGGTATCCTTGTAACTCTATAAAGTTGTTAATCAAAATTCTACTCTGATGTAATTTTAAATACTACTAAAAATGACTTTCACAAGAGCAATCTTGCAATTGATTTCAATATGACTGACAATATATGCTGATTAGAAAAAAATGTATTGTTTTATTCTGTATAAACACAATTTGACGAAATAATCTATTAATGAAAAAATCACATGGCACAAATATAATTTTATAAAATGATATGAGTATTTCATACAAGAAGATATTGAATATACCGGGAAGGCCCATCCTTCCTTCACATTGACAGTTATTCTTAACACGCCACCAGATGATTGATGTAGAGATCAGAGAGTGCAGCCAGACAACGATATCGTATGGCTTGTTCCGACGTAATGGAGTAAGTAATAGATATGCATTCACTATATATGTTCAGTCTATCATTTATGAAAATTTCAAGTACCAGTGCTAGTTTCAAACCTCTCTTAGTGCTAATGTAGTCAAGGGTACCAAATATGTTTACTTTCTTTTATTGCGTTATAATGTTTATATGAAATAAATTTTCATTTCTTGATGCTCATTCTGTAACGAAATACACTTTCGATTTTTACTGTGTAGCATGGTATTTTCACATTTGTACATTTTGTACAGATTGTATTGAAATTTAAACTTTGTTTGTTGTTACATAATGAATCATACTTCATTTTTTAAATCATTGTCATAAACACCATTATTACATCACATTGTTTTTATATAAGTTCAGTTCAATGTTCAAAAAGAAAAAACACATATGTAACTTCCAAGAGTCTTCCAACAAATGATTAATACCCGTGGGAAAAGGACAGCCTGTATACATTTCAACGCAGAAAAATCATTTAACATCAACTGTTGCCACAGTATCATTGCTTCAGATAGTCTGGGGTTTTTTTCACATGAAAGGGTAAACAAAGGGCA
This sequence comes from Phorcus lineatus, assembly GCA_921293015.1. Taxonomy (NCBI): domain Eukaryota; kingdom Metazoa; phylum Mollusca; class Gastropoda; order Trochida; family Trochidae; genus Phorcus; species Phorcus lineatus. The sequence continues at coordinate 667,583 of OV121087.1, read as the reverse complement.
CTAGAGACACATAATTCCCAAGACCTCATAATGGCAAGAGAAGGGATTGCTATTGCAGGATAACACATCTTTTTTTAAATATATCAGTTAACAAAGTATTGAACATTTCAGATTCTACACGTGAAAGTCTCCGAATGTCATCTCTTCGCAAAATCAAAAGCTTATAACTAACAAAACTAATTTGTTAATCAAATAAATGAGAAATGATTGTTTTGATTTTTTTTCATTATCTTCGCTGTAAAATGGATAATGGATATGGATTATCATTTTAATTATTTTCTCAGCCACCTGGTGACTCAATGAGATAACATTGAATTTTCTACAAAATTTTCTCTTATGCATGACAAAATTTCCTAAAGTATCTTGATGTCCACCAGAAACCAAATCATGATGAGCACAAAATGGGTTAAATTGATAATGAAATTGTTTGTAAATTAATAAAAGATAAAGGACACTGTATGATTAACGCATGTGTAAGACTTAACGAGGTACATCATAACAATCAGTATATAACGAGAACAACCTTTAGTAAAGACCATATGTCTTTGTTATTACTTTTATTTGCAGTCGCAGTACAGACATTGTAATCGTAGATGACACCTCAGCGTATTTTTATCCGCGAAACTCCTCTACCACTACACCATCAGACGTATGCCCTGACAGAACGTCATATCCAACCTAGACAGACTTTGGTAAAGAACTTAGTTTTGACATTGCCGTCCAGCTTTATTGTAACTATGCAAGTTCCGATACAACAGGCCAGGACATATCATGTCCTTAAAACACTCTTTGTGTAAGAAGCATATGACATTTAGATATCTGCTGAAGAAAAAGAGGAGACAAGCTTTTAGTTCTGTCGACTGATTACAGCGTAGTTAAGCAATAGGCATATTGATACCTCAGTTTATTTGTGTCCGCAAAATTCTTAGATACCCTGATGCCTATTAGGACATCTGCCACGTCAAACCTTGATCTTCCTTTCATTAAATTTGTTTATAAATATCTTAATCTCCTAGAATAACATAAATTCTCTTGTAGAAGAGCTTTTATGTAGATATATCATTTATAACCAATTTCAATAATGTTGTTATATACGTCACGCCCTCACCAGAAGAGCCTTGGAAATCAAGTGTTCGCATATGAAGCTAGATTGTTAAAAGCATTTCAGACCAAATTAAAGCATTGATTGAAAATATACTTGCATTTATGGAGAAAGCAAACACAAAAGATGATGCATGCTAGTGATATTGAATGCCCAAACAATCCTGTAAAACAGTAATGGCGACAACGTTGTTGCTCATTTCTACACAAAGAATTTTTGCATCTTTGACCAATTTACCAATTTATCTTTTTGTCTTGGAAATAGGGTCAGGTCAGGATTTAGGGAATGAAATGTTGATCAGTTTCTGACGTCAGACACCACTGATATATACTCATTTCTAGGATTACAGATTGATATATTAATGTACAAACAGTGTCCATTTTTCTTATTTGATTCATTATTTTGATGACTGATTTGGGAGGAATCTATTTGAAACAAAAACACTTGTTTTAAGAAAACCAAATAGTTTAATCATTTCTGTCACAATAATTGCGTAAAGCAGGAATTAACTTTGCTTAATTGACTGCCTGCCTATGACATTTGTCTTTAGGAATAACCCAAAACATATTTTATATATTGATTTTTAAACGAGAAGCACTTTCAAATATTACTTTGGGAACAATTCACAGCAGTTTAGGCAGCAGCATAAAATTCTGAAAGCTGTTGTCTGGCTATGATCAAAGTCACATTTTGTCTTCCTTAGTTGAAATTTGCTGACACATTTACTCAAACAACGCTTCAAAATAAACGTAATGTTTAACATCAACGCTCTCTTAACGGACAACAGTGTGTTTAAGTAGAATCAGAAATCGATAAGGTTAGAACACAAACAATGAATATTACTTTTACTTCTATTGGCAACTCACTTTGTAAAATACCCTTTTTGTTCCATGTCCGAGTTGTTGATGTTTTGCTTGATGAAACACGCATTTTAGCTGAGAATATTTCCAAGCAGTGCCACGTACAAGGAGAATTCATTACTCGAAAATTTTATTTCTTCATCGATCATTTATATTTGATTTTAAAAAGTCAAGAAGATAAAAGGTCATCCAAATGATTAAATGTAATTTCAAATCGACAATCATCGCTAGCGAAAAAGGTTCCCAAGGATATAAAGTTTTAATAGTTTTAAATTTAAAGCCTTTCACTCAAAGAAATAAATAGTTTTATTTAAAGGAAGCAAACGCAAAAAAAGGAACGCAAAATACTAAGAATTATTTTTGCCATTTTGGTGAAAGATTTTCTTTCAGAAGAAGTTAGATAAATTTCATCTTAAATCAACAAAATAACAGTTAATAAGACAATGGCTTAGCAGAAATGTCTAGACCCACGTAGAAATTATATTCTGAGATTATATTTTGAGGTAAAATGTTAAAGCGAAATGCTATCTCAATATTTGTTACCAATTATCATATTTTAAATCAATAATTAAAGTATATTAAGTATCAAATATAATCCCATTTTCCTAGTCAGTTAATTTTTGTGTCCTAATAGAATATCATGGTTCATATCTTATTCAAAATATCCAAATCAAAATAATGAAATCGTAGAAGTGAAGCTTTACAAAAAGCATTTGAGTATCAAAGAGAGAACATACGAAATGAATATTAGCAGGAATGACTATCATTCCATCACACTGATAATTATTCAAAGCACACTTCAAGTTGATGGATGTAGGTGTTTGAAAGTGCAGACAAACAACGATATTGCATGGCTTGTTTAGACCTTAAGGAATACAAGACAGATATGTATGCAAGACCATCTAGGGAAAATAGGTCCTTGAAGAGCTTAAATCTCTCCTAGATGGTCAAGGGTACTATGTAACGACATAGCCTCTCCTAGTGCTCAACATTACTCGAAAACGCCTACATTTTATTACCTCACCGAGCATCTACATTTAGATTAAATAAATTTCATAAGTCACGAAAATGAAATGTCATTCAAATGAACGATATAAGTTCAGACATCCAAATAAAGCAAATCAAATTAGGTTGCTAAGAAAATAAAGTTTGAGTAATTTGAAACGTGTAACCTTTCATTTAAGAAATTAATACTTTCATTTAAGGGGAGAAATTGCAGAAAAGGGAACGCAAAGCCCTCAGAATATTATATAATCTGTAGTCATTTAGCAAAAGATTTAGAAGTTTTATCAATTGTACCCTTATATTAAGTGAAAGTTACAGAAAATGCTAGAGTCAAATGAAACAGATGATATTTTCTTTATTTAGCAGTTTGCATATTCTAAAGTATGAAATCAATTCACATTGCTTGAACCAATTTTTCATCAAAACACTTTAATATCATATAGTTACAAGGAAAACAGTTAACAAATCATTTTGAATGATTTGGTTTCAAAACATGTCAGGTGTTTCTTAATGTCTGATTGGATATGCGAGGACAAGAAAAAAGTTATTCTCTTTGAAATGTAGTGCAAATATCATGTAATTTTGGTTTAGTTTGGACGTCAATGAAATAACTTCAGCAAAACTGAAAAAGGATCACTCATAGTCCATGTATGAAGTAGCTATTCTTGACATCTTTTAGGGATCGGCAGGCCTCTCTGGCAACAATTCGAATTTTGGCATGTTGAAAGGCGGGGTCATATTTTCGAAAATCAAATTTTGTTAAATTTCTGATAAAATCTTCGACTCTTTCGACTCTCTGAAAATAACATCAGCACAATCACTTTGATTTAGTGCAAATGAACACACATGACTGGCTCTTATTACCGTTGATAACTTAAAAATGATTTTGTAGAGAAACATACAAAATTAGTGTTTTCGAAATTTTGACCCCTTTGCATTTCAATGACCTGACAAAACTGTTACGATAATTGTGGGGTGTGATAAATATTTGCCTTAAATTGAATGGATCTGCACATCCATAGTGAATATTCGACATTAAACGGTCCCTTTTCGCAATGTTACAAAGGCCAAGGACACAACAAGGCTCACATGATATGAAACTTTCAATCGAATACGAGACTTAAAAGTTTTCAAGTTAAACCGTTTAGAAGTTTTCTTCGAAATAGTATAGGCGTCATTTACAAACATCATAAATATACATTTATTCAATAGAAACTGTTGTTGAAACTTATCTTTACTCAATGATGGTTTTACAACTACAAGACGAGTACGTTATTGTAAGTTTAAATTGTCAAATTTTAAATTGTAGAAAGCTCCAATACATAACTTCGGTATGCATAATTTGATACAATACTGTGTTATGTGGGAAGACATTGTTTCGAAACTGGCACCGGGAACAAATTATTCTCCAATCTTTCTTAAAAGTTTTTTATGTGATTTATAAAATCAATATTCTTTTGAATTCACAATCCATCAAGTCTTTTTAATATCCAAATATTTTACTCATTTCCATATTTACTGGAAAGGTCAGATTGCATCAGGAGAAATGATGAGCAAATAAAAAACATCTCTAAAGGGTGAAGTGGTTTTCTTAGGGTTATACACCACTGTGAAAAGATGTCATATTCTGAAGATGTAACTCATTAATCAGGAGTCCGGTCTGAATAATGCATATATAAAAAAGATAATCTTAATTTCTCTTATGTTCTAAAGGAAATGACGCAGCTCATTTGTTGGGAAAAGAAGATGTTTCATAATCGCTCTTGTCATGTCGATGTCTCCACGTAATAAAAAGTTTTCGCTGCATTCATCTAATCTATAACACGAGTGTGACATTAGTGATCTCGTACTTTCAAATTGTTGAAACGAAAGCAAATGTTTTCAGTATCACGCCCGAAAATAACAACAAAACTATTCCGGAATATTTTCGAACTTAATTTATTAACTGCTACAGTACATTCACACGTTCACATGTATATAATGGTGCATGGTTTATAGGTATTAGCTAGATATCTGTCAATCATAGACGTTTCTAGCAAACCAAACACCTGCATATCAAAGTTTGTTCACACCCGGCGTTCAACCCTAACAGTTCTGTCAGGTCATTTAAGTGCACAAGGGTTAAAATTATGAAAAACACTTATTTCTTATTTTTATTATACAAAAGCCTTTTTAAGTTATCAGCGGCTGTAAGAATAAGTCATGTGTGTTCCTGTGCACTAAACCAATGTGTTGTGCTGATATTACACTCAGAGAGTTGTACATTTTATTAGAAATTTGATACAATTGAATTTTCCTTTCCTTTCTATTTCAAAATGCCAAAATTCGAATTTTTAACACAAAGGCTAGGCGATCCCTAAAAGATTTTAAGAATGGCTATTTCATACAAGGACAATGAATGATCTTTTGTCAGTTTTTGAAGTTATTCTATTGACGTCCAAACTAATTTCAGTGGTAAGGGAACAAACGTTCGGTATGCAGCTGTGTAATGATATCGAAAATTAAAGTGTAGTGCCTGAGAGCTTACACTAAATTCGCAAGAAGAAAACATCAGCAATATTTTTCAAATCAAATCGGAAAAGACGACATTGGGTTTTTCGGAAATAACACATTTTAGCATGTTCAAACTTTTCATAGGTAACTTGACACATACCATAACCTTAAATTCATGTTTTGGCGTCCGTTTTTTTAGTGTTTTATTTACAAATGTCCCTTTTTTATCTTTCCAATTTTCTGTCATTTTCAAACAAACTTGCATCACTGAGTTTTATAACAAAATATTTATTAACATTCTCTTAGAAAATGGTATAGCATAATATTTCATGGAAAGCTTTTGTTTCAATGATCACCTAATCAAAATAATAGAAATTGTGAGTAGCGAGGGAAACAATTTACTTTTATCTTTTGGAAATGACATGGAATACACACTATATAAATTGTGTCGATAGACACTGGAATACTTTTGATATTTCATTTCTACTCTAACAAAAAGGACAATGTTGTCATTTCAATGCAATGCTAGAATATAACAATACAAAATGACAAATGAGCAAATCAATTCATCAAAACGACAGCTCACATTACATACATACTACATGCCTGATGAGTTTGTTGACTCGCTAAAGCTAACATTTCAAATAAAAGCTTCATCATTCTTTCTTAAGGACTTTCTCAGATGATTACCACGCGATGGCCTATAAATCAATTTTTCTGTAGTTGTAGGGAATAAATCAGTTCTATCTGACACTATTAATATTATTTTTTAGTATTTGGTATGTAAAATTTTGATATAAATCATAATTTAGTGCTATTAGCCTCACATTTACAAGGTTGCGGTCGATGTCCTTGTATTTACTTATTGTAAGTAATATAACATCATAACAAGAAATAAAGCGTTGACGAAGAGTCCTCGTATCTTCACCTGCAACTTCTGCCCGAAGTATAATCAAATTAATTATAAGCAATCTTTCGAAATTGAATAGTTTTTAAATTATATTTTGTAACATTTCTTCAGCACCCTGCAGTGAATATGAATAATTCAGCACTCAGAAATTATCGATTAAACTCGAAAATGATTTCATAATGTTAGCAGTGCATTTAAGCTACTTATGTTAAAGTTGTCGAAGAAATAGAACAATGTATACTCTTTAACCATCGCATGTAGATAAATTGTCACTGTCAAAGTCGTGGTTCTGCAGCTAGCTTCAACTGTATGAGAACTGAACAGTTGTTTTTCAGAGCGCAAATGTTTTATATGAGAGGGCAAAAACGTGGATGAAAAAGGATTTCCATAATAGATATCACACAAGCGATGTGTTCATTATCTTACAAAAAGCATCATATATCATTAACATTATCATATATAACCTCACAGTGTTTTCACACATGACAATGAAAGAATGTCACAAAGGTTATGACTCTGATGACATTCCACCTCAAGAAACCTTATGGCAATTTTATGATTGAAACCGATTTTATTATGATATTAAGAGGAACAGAAACTTACCTAGTATCTTCTGAAATCAAATAATTCAAACCTCGTTTTTAAAGGGTACAGAGTATGTTGTTGGAGCCAAATATATCAAAATTCAGAAATTTTATTTAATCGATAAATGGTGCTTGTTTGTGACCCTAATTGCTAATCTCAGTTCACAGTAGTGAAAATAATCATTCTGATTTTGTAATTTATTATAGGAAACCGGACAATGGCTCGCGTCAATGACTGAAACGTAATTTTGGAATCTTATTTACAGCAGACATCAATAGAAATAGGGTCAGTAGGGTTCATTAGGTCATATAACTTATAAACATGTTAATTTGAACCTGAATTTCAACTTCTTGATATTTTCATAAATATATTTTATACTGATTGAAAAAGAGAAAATATTACAATTTTGACATGTCAGAGTTAACAAAATCTAAAATGAAAAACAAGTACAAAACTTTCATTTGTATACCAAAAGACATGTAAGGTCACGTATCAAAGGCATTATGACACTTACATTCTACAATATATTGTCACATTTTTGAGGGGCTTGAATAATGTTTTGAATGCCTGTCTTGTTTCTTGAATATAGCCTCAATTTTTCATCTATGATTTCAAAATATTTCAAATTAAATCTTATCTTGGATATGCTAGTAAATGATTTCTATGAAGATAAAACATATTTTCTTTACACAAAAAAACATACATTAAGGTCTGTCTGTTGTTGCTGTTGTTGTTGTTATCAATACAGCATCTAAAGATGAAAATTGACTGTTATGTTGAAAATATGAGAAATTAAGGATTTATCATTTCAATACTTTAAACTCGTTTTTTTCCAAAGAAAACTGGATTCACTTCTAAATCTCTATATAGCTTATTTTTCAATTAAAACATATAATGTCATGACTTCGAATAAGTCTAAAACAGCAAGTTATATTTGTTTTCCATTTAGCTTGACAAGTTAAGGTCACTGAGGAAATATATCTTTTTTGGGGAATTGTAGAACATATTTTTCGTTAATAAATCGAGGAGGAGATATTATATTTCCTGCACATAGACAAATGATATAACCAGCTCATGGCGTCGAGGCTATTTAAAAACAAAATCTTTACAAACAAGCAATGCGAAACAAAAGTAATACTTGCAAGGTTTAGAAAGTTACGTACTGTGCATGAACATAAATTTACTATTTGAACACTTTTGTCTCACTTGTGTACAACCTCATAGAAATAGTTCACACTTGTTGTAACAGGTTTAGGAGCCTTTTCTACTTTTTACTTACAAGTAGCAAATGAATTCGAATTGCTCTCAATAACTGATCACCTGAATGTATCACGCTAGCTAGTTTCAAATTTGTTTTCAAAGTATCCTCTAAGGAAATAGATTTGCAATAATAGGAACAGGAGCACGCTTTTTGAAAGTTTTTCTCCTTCAAATTATCACCAATAAATATTAGGTTACGCTACATGATTTATCTGCAGATGGTAAAAACGTTTCATTATGCAACCCGGTCATCTGTAGTCAGAGATATAATAGTCAAATATCAAGCAAAAACACCTGGCGGGCATTTGTGTGTAAACACCTGTTATTCATTTGAGTATCCGAAATGGATTCGCAAAGTTGAACTGGTCATGGCATGTTTGTGTCAGATTTTTTCTTTGGCTTACAAACATTGCCTTGAAATTATAAATATATATTTCTGTTTTCATGGGTCACTTTATTCATCTAACAAAATAATCCGATAATATAAGAATATAAGAATGTAAATGTGATGTTTTCGTCATTGCAGATTCCTGTGTGTTGGCTCATAGTCCGTTTGAAGAATAAGAAGGGCAGATCAATCGATCCTCTTGCTTTAACCGTTTCTTGAATCCCAGATTTTATAGTGATTGGGAGATCGTCAGCATTTGAAAGTAAATACATCATTTTCTTCTTTTATTCTAATTAACAGAGATTCATGTTTAGAATTATCATCAATATGAGAGAAGGAAAATGGGACATTTTACGATCTCAGATTCTTGTAATCATGCATATGTAAATTGATGCATTGAGTAATTATATATTGATAATACAGTATCACGCCAGACTTCATGTCAGAGCATTCTCAAAGCGCACTCAAAATGCTGATAGAAGCACAGATTACACCTGAAATGCGCTCATGAAAAGGGAAACGTTTTCAAGTAAGCCTTTACGATTTTGTAATCACAGAAGTCTATTGAGTTCTGAGGGAGATTGATCCAAACTGACGATGCAGAATATGCAGAGAATCTGTGTCCAACAAGAAGACATTTGTCCTGAGAATGTAGAGTAAGCAAGAAGGGGTGTTTACCACCAGAAGGCACAAATTAGACAGCAGACGAGACATAAAATCTTGATTGTTTACTGAACTCAACTTGATGGCATTGGAGAGAGAGAAAAGCGGTCAGTGTGATGCAGATTTAATTATACAGCAAGCGTAAGCAGTGAACAGGAAGTCCTCGTTCTTTACACTAGCTATATAATAGGTTTTCAATTTAAGCTTATATCTGTGATTTAATACAGAGGTAGCTTAGAGCGGTATTTCAACTTCCTATTGTCTATTCAACATTAGATCAGTAGCATGTAGACTTTTTTTAAATTTTGCTTGCTGGGAAGTGTTCGATGATTTTTGTCGATCACTTGTTAAAAAGGAAACAGTTTCTGTCTATTGAATTGAATACAAATAAATCTAAATTCAATAATTTTCATTTATGTTTCAATCATTTGTTTTTATACCAATCCCGAGAACGTCGCATTGTCTTTAACAGGAAATTCTTCGTTAATTAAGAATAATTGATAAAAGATATCTTCCCTCCCCCACATCATTGATCAAATTGATTCTCTGAAAGATTGATGAGCAGTTTGCTAATAGAGACAAGATATTTTATCACAGTAAAGTTTTGGGGGTTTTATGGTACTTGGGGTATTCAAAAACATTTTAAGAATCTAAATAAAATTAACATTAAGTATTACACATGATTGAAGATTTATCTTATCTGTGGTAGTGATTCAGTTCAAATAATGATACATTTATAACGATAAGGACAAACTTATGGATAAGGAACTTCTTTATTCTACGGAAGCGATATTTCGACATTTCGACATAAAAGTTGCTTTTCCATAAAAATCGCCCTTATCGTCCATCTTATTAACTTCTAGAATGTCTATCAAAGATCAATAAAACTTGACACAAGAATATGCCATTAAGAAATAAAAGTAAGATGTACATTTTAAGGATCTTCATGGTTCACTTGGTAATTGTGTGCTACACTATATATTAAATAACATGATTGTTGTATGTACAGAATATTTTATGAGTGTCCATGACATACTATTTTAAGAACGAGTGCCTAAATATTATTAATCCCAACCTTACTGTCCCTTTATGTGACTTTTCAAAATTATTTTGTTTAGCACTGGCGGAAAATGTACAAGAGGACAGATTACGCTTCCCTTCATCCAGACCTCTCAGAGGCATGTTTATGATGAAATCGACATAGAGTCACTTTATTCTTATGATTTCTATTGCCTTTGGTGGCCATATGGGGGACTAAACAATATATCCAAATCTTTTAACAGAACAGAATTTTATTTGTATAAGGGCCTCATGAAACACAAAGAAAACAATGGCGATTAAAATTAGTTGCCTTCTTGAAACATTTGTTGATTCGTTTTATGACATGATATGGCTAAAGGATTATTTTATTTTCTACAGTCCAACCATGCAGCTATCTGACTATCGCAGACGTTCAGGTATTTTTAATGTATACATCAGTCGAGTTGATTTTGTAAGTTGATAACCACAGATGTTGACGTTTGCATATGTTTTCAAATGTCAAATTCTTTATTTGCAATTGATTAACATATTAATTTGATATGCATGGAGCAACAAATCTCTTTGATTGCCCCTATGATTAAAGAAAGGCTATTTAAGTCCAACTGTATTTTCCTTTTGATAAGTGAATTGTATCATGATATCACTTCAGGAGGAAACCATGGAATCCAACTGTACCCAAATTTTATAGAAATCCTATCCCTTCTTTTTGCTGACGATGTTATTTAGGTTTCGGACACAACAGTCGGTTTACAAACTCAGTTGGATATCTTTGGGAGATACATTGAAGATTGGAGGTTATCAGTAAATATGAGTAAAAAAAGAAATTGTAATAAACAGAAGGGGCAGTCCTGCAGCTGCAAGAGAACGTTGGTTTTACGATTGTCAGTTGATTACTATATCCGACAAGTATTCTTATTTAGGATTTTTCTTTTCATAGAGGATGAATATTAGTAAATGCGCCCAGAAACTAGCCCTCCGTGGTCAAAAAGCTTTAGTACAAGTTTTATCAGTCTTATTCAAGGTTTGAAAAAAATGTCCCCAAAAGAATTCTTTAAGATATTCAATACCCAGATTTAACCTATTCTGTTGCATTGCTCTGAGAATGAAATTTATTTCACACAATGACGCTCTTGTTATGTGGATTTACGATAGAACTATATACAACACAATCTCCTAGAAAAACAACCAAGAGATGAATACAATATTATTTATTTGTCACAAACTAATTATGAAGAAATTGTTGTAAAACTGTCTTTACATAAACTCATGGGCAAAAGAAACGCTGGGTTCATATTTTCTGGTTTAAAGAAAACAAACAAAATAGTATCAAAACAATTATGATTTTATTTAATAGTCAAAACAGTCGTTTTCAGTTTGGAAAATATGTGGTACTCACAGTATTACCATTTCGACAATTAATAGTATTTTTGTTGCAGAAGTATGATTGTGCATAATTCGATCATGTCAGTTTTCTAGTAATCAATAAAATGTACAGTTTTCAGCCACATTTGATTGTCAATAACGAGTGTGTCCACCTCTAGCAACTATGCACGCTCTGACCCGACGTCGTACAGACGTTACAAGCCTCCTAACGACGACTGGGGGGATGCGACGCCATTCCTCTTGCAGTGCCTGCGTCAATGTCTGTCTGTTGTGTCTGTCCTTCTTTTTGCTGACGATGCAGAATATGCAGAGAATCTGTGTCCAACAAGAAGACATTTGTCCTGAGAATGTAGAGTAAGCAAGAAGGGGTGTTTACCACCAGAAGGCACAAATTAGACAGCAGACGAGACATAAAATCTTGATTGTTTACTGAACTCAACTTGATGGCATTGGAGAGAGAGAAAAGCGGTCAGTGTGATGCAGATTTAATTATACAGCAAGCGTAAGCAGTGAACAGGAAGTCCTCGTTCTTTACACTAGCTATATAATAGGTTTTCAATTTAAGCTTATATCTGTGATTTAATACAGAGGTAGCTTAGAGCGGTATTTCAACTTCCTATTGTCTATTCAACATTAGATCAGTAGCATGTAGACTTTTTTTAAATTTTGCTTGCTGGGAAGTGTTCGATGATTTTTGTCGATCACTTGTTAAAAAGGAAACAGTTTCTGTCTATTGAATTGAATACAAATAAATCTAAATTCAATCATTTTCATTTATGTTTCAATCATTTGTTTTTATACCAATCCCGAGAACGTCGCATTGTCTTTAACAGGAAATTCTTCGTTAATTAAGAATAATTGATAAAAGATATCTTCCCTCCCCCACATCATTGATCAAATTGATTCTCTGAAAGATTGATGAGCAGTTTGCTAATAGAGACAAGATATTTTATCACAGTAAAGTTTTGGGGGTTTTATGGTACTTGGGGTATTCACAAACATTTTAAGAATCTAAATAAAATTAACATTAAGTATTACACATGATTGAAGATTTATCTTATCTGTGGTAGTGATTCAGTTCAAATAATGATACATTTATAACGATAAGGACAAACTTATGGATAAGGAACTTCTTTATTCTACGGAAGCGATATTTCGACATTTCGACATAAAAGTTGCTTTTCCATAAAAATCGCCCTTATCGTCCATCTTATTAACTTCTAGAATGTCTATCAAAGATCAATAAAACTTGACACAAGAATATGCCATTAAGAAATAAAAGTAAGATGTACATTTTAAGGATCTTCATGGTTCACTTGGTAATTGTGTGCTACACTATATATTAAATAACATGATTGTTGTATGTACAGAATATTTTATGAGTGTCCATGACATACTATTTTAAGAACGAGTGCCTAAATATTATTAATCCCAACCTTACTGTCCCTTTATGTGACTTTTCAAAATTATTTTGTTTAGCACTGGCGGAAAATGTACAAGAGGACAGATTACGCTTCCCTTCATCCAGACCTCTCAGAGGCATGTTTATGATGAAATCGACATAGAGTCACTTTATTCTTATGATTTCTATTGCCTTTTGTTGTCATATGGGGGACTAAACAATATATCCAAATCTTTTAACAGAACAGAATTTTATTTGTATAAGGGCCTCATGAAACACAAAGAAAACAATGGCGATTAAAATTAGTTGCCTTCTTGAAACATTTGTTGATTCGTTTTATGACATGATATGGCTAAAGGATTATTTTATTTTCTACAGTCCAACCATGCAGCTATCTGACTATCGCAGACGTTCAGGTATTTTTAATGTATACATCAGTCGAGTTGATTTTGTAAGTTGATAACCACAGATGTTGACGTTTGCATATGTTTTCAAATGTCAAATTCTTTATTTGCAATTGATTAACATATTAATTTGATATGCATGGAGCAACAAATCTCTTTGATTGCCCCTATGATTAAAGAAAGGCTATTTAAGTCCAACTGTATTTTCCTTTTGATAAGTGAATTGTATCATGATATCACTTCAGGAGGAAACCATGGAATCCAACTGTACCCAAATTTTATAGAAATCCTATCCCTTCTTTTTGCTGACGATGTTATTTAGGTTTCGGACACAACAGTCGGTTTACAAACTCAGTTGGATATCTTTGGGAGATACATTGAAGATTGGAGGTTATCAGTAAATATGAGTAAAAAAAGAAATTGTAATAAACAGAAGGGGCAGTCCTGCAGCTGCAAGAGAACGTTGGTTTTACGATTGTCAGTTGATTACTATATCCGACAAGTATTCTTATTTAGGATTTTTCTTTTCATACAGGATGAATATTAGTAAATGCGCCCAGAAACTAGTCCTCCGTGGTCAAAAAGCTTTAGTACAAGTTTTATCAGTCTTATTCAAGGTTTGAAAAAAATGTCCCCAAAAGAATTCTTTAAGATATTCAATACCCAGATTTAACCTATTCTGTTGCATTGCTCTGAGAATGAAATTTATTTCACACAATGACGCTCTTGTTATGTGGATTTACGATAGAACTATATACAACACAATCTCCTAGAAAAACAACCAAGAGATGAATACAATATTATATCTTTGTCACAAACTAATTATGAAGAAATTGTTGTAAAACTGTCTTTACATAAACTCATGGGCAAAAGAAACGCTGGGTTCATATTTTCTGGTTTAAAGAAAACAAACAAAATAGTATCAAAACAATTATGATTTTATTTAATAGTCAAAACAGTCGTTTTCAGTTTGGAAAATATGTGGTACACACAGTATTACCATTTCGACAATTAATAGTATTTTTGTTGCAGAAGTATGATTGTGCATAATTCGATCATGTCAGTTTTCTAGTAATCAATAAAATGTACAGTTTTCAGCCACATTTGATTGTCAATAACGAGTGTGTCCACCTCTAGCAACTATGCACGCTCTGACCCGACGTCGTACAGACGTTACAAGCCTCCTAACGACGACTGGGGGGATGTGACGCCATTCCTCTTGCAGTGCCTGCGTCAATGTCTGTCTGTTGTGTGGAGGGTTGTGACGTTGCCGAATCTGTCTCCCAAGGTGGACCCAGAGGTGTTCTATGGGATTTAGATCAGGGGATCGGGCTGGCCACGGGAGAACGTGTATGTTGTTGGCATGAAGACAGTCTCTTGTTACACGTGCAGTATGTGGAGTGGCATTATCCTGTTGAAGCACCGTTCGTGGGTTGATCTGTAGGAATGGAACTACGACTGGGGTCAGGACCTGGTTGATATAGCCGTTAGCGTTCAAGTTGCCATTTATAACCACAAGATCAGTCTTGGTGTCACCGCAAATACAACCCCAAATCATGACACTGCCACCGCCATGGGGTTTCACTTCTTGAACGCAACAACGTGAGGTACGTTCCCCTCTAGGCCGTTACACTCGCGTTCGGCCGTCAGCACTGAACACCTGGAACTTGCTCTCATCAGTGAAGAGAACTCTGTTCCAATTTCGTCGCTGCCATTGCATCACAGTACGCGCCCACCTCATTCTGTTGAGACGATGTTGTCGGGTCAACGTCATTCCTCTCAGGGGTCGATAAGCTCTGATACCGAAATGGCGGAGACGTCTGGCTACGGTCCTCCTACTGACGGTATGTTAAAAAGCAGTTCTGGATCACAGTTTCTTCCTATTAAGACACATTGTAAACAGGATTAATGGTTGTTGACAAAACCTGGGTCTGCATGAAATAAGCACTGACACTGACTCAGAATATGAGATGAAAAATACCGTTCAGTTGTATAAATTAAATCGTAGACATAGTATGAGAATTGTGTAGCAGCAGCTTTATAGAGGTTTTAGAAACAATGCTATTTATCTTAGTTCCTCTATCATTTCCAATTAAGACTTTACAGATTTTCGGGAATATTTGCAAGCTTTTCGCACACACTAATTACTGTTTAGCTACTTCGTGACATGATAGTGTCTTCTGACTGTGCTGCATCGCTTATGTACGAGATATAATGAATTCATGTGAGTACCACAGCCTTCCCAACTCTTGAAAATTGATTTGTTTCAAACCTGCTACATACGACAATGTCAATATTTGCCGCAATAAAATGCTATGAACCATTAATTTTAATTTAAAACACGCAAACACTTGACACATTCCCCTGAAAATGAATTGGTTTGAAGGGAATGGAACCCTTTTTACAAAAAATAACTTGATGTTTGATTTGCATTTGAATTAAACTCGATCATACAAATATGTTCCTTTTATTTTCAGTGAGAAATGTAAGAATGATCAGTTTTCATCTTCCGAGTCTTCCTGGAATATCCTTTTCAATTACAATCTAAGTTAATAGATACGATCCGTTTCAAGCCTGATACAGATGACTAATGCCGTAAAACCCTGTGGAACACTAATTTCATTTGAGAAAATACGGATTCGTGACGCATTCCTCTGAAAAAAGGAAAGGAAACTAAAAACGATTCAATGTTATGTTTCACTGCACTTCATGATCTCCCTCCCTTATATTGTTTGAGAAACTTTACCTTTGAAAGCGTGTCACATTTCATTGGCAAACAAAAAGTTGAATAGACAAGAAACTAAGGATTTAAAATCATTTAATTTTGATTTTGAAATGAGCTTGATTTTAACGCGTGTTCCTCTTTAGTGTTTTCAGTCATTTCCCATTTCGAACTTTTTGGTTTTGATACATGACTGAATATTCTTGTACATGTGTAAAACATCGAACATTTTTTCCGCTAATGGTGTATATTATACACATCGTCAGGCTATAACGTTAATGTTCAATTAAATATTACATTATATAGGCATGAACTACCTGATCGACATTATCCAAATTGTGTATACAACCCAAAAACCAAAAACTGAAGCCGTTGTGGTAAACCAACAATGCTTATACAGGCCTACCATACAAACAGAAAACAAATCTTCAAAACTGACTACATATACTTTAAAACTGACCACAATTCGTCTGATCACTCATTCACAGTTAAACGTGAAGATAAGTTTATGAAAGCGTCTTTTTTTACATTACATATGAAAGGGAGAGATATGGTAGGCCTGTTATACTGTATATGAGAAAGGGGTGAAGTTACAGATGCATCTTAATAATGAATATTTTATCCTTTGTCCTAAATTATTATGTTTAGGTATATTAAAAAGCTTGACATATTCCTGTTCCTGTGGTGGTAAGAAAATAAACATGAGGCCCTGGCAATTATTCATACAACAAAACATATTTCCTTAAGACAAAGCAATTGCCGCATAGGACCAAGAATGATTAATAGCTTAACGTTTCCATTGACAGTTTGACAACTGACGTAATGTGAATATCTTGGGGTTGTTCCTCTGGCCTTTTCTTTTCCTATTTTGCTAATTGTTAAGGAGTATTTTATGAAATTGTAAGTTTCTTCTCTATCCCTTATTGCT
Source organism: Phorcus lineatus (assembly GCA_921293015.1). Taxonomy (NCBI): domain Eukaryota; kingdom Metazoa; phylum Mollusca; class Gastropoda; order Trochida; family Trochidae; genus Phorcus; species Phorcus lineatus. The sequence goes on along the minus strand of OV121087.1, from coordinate 650,437 downwards.
TTGGGAATTTGCCACCTACGAAAGTAACGGAATTGGTTTGCCTTGATTAATAGGTGTGGGGCTCTTGGTGAAATCAGCTTTGACATTTGAGTGATTGCGCCGATATATTCAAAAGGTTGCAGTCGTTCTTTGTAGTTAAGGGAGGATGAAAAATATGTATATATTAATAATAATAATAATAATAATAATAATAATAATAATAATAATAATAATAGCATGCTTATATTGCGCCGTTTTCCATTTCAACAATTCTCAAAGCGCACATGTATAAATTTTGGTTTATGTTTGGATTACTTGCGATTAGGATTTTGCCGAACAATACACAATCAGTACATTGTACATAATAATATCACCTATTACGAGAAGTAGCACGAAAGTATTAATTAGCTTGGCCAATAAACGATGAACTTGTAATTGTTAGTGAAGAAGTTCCAATGAGAATGAGGGCAATATCATTTGATGGTTAACCATCGATATATTTTCCATGATAAGTGCACATTTAGTAGAATTTTAGGTAAACATGGCCACAAATTTAAGATGCATATTTCATTTTTTAGCGTTATTGTTCACAATCAATAGATTTTCTAGATAAGTGCACACTCGGTTGCACTCGGAATATATTTTCTTAGATAAATGCACATCGTCTGCGTTCAGGAGGAATTTAAGTTAAGAGGGCCAAACATTAAAGATGCATATTTTAACTCCTAGCATTATAGTTCACAATCAATATATTATTCTAGATAAGTTCACACTCGTCTATATTCGAGATTATTCTATTTTCACATTGTGCATTATGGTTCCCAATCGATACGGTTCCTTGTCAAATCATTTCCTAGATAAGTGCACGTTCATCTGCGATCGGGAGCACATATTTCATATTTTGTACACATGATGGGAGCACATGATGTAGGTTTTTGGTAGCCATAACCAAAATCAAAACGAATTATTGAAACAAAAGTTTTAAATAAATAGGCTTAAGGCTTCTAATCAGGTCAAGAACGCTTTATGTAGTTTATAAAACATTGTGAACACATATGTACACGTTATAAAAATATCCGTGGCTGTTACAATTTTGATTACTATCTTAGCATTTTTGTGTTTGACATTTTACTGTATTTTTAAAAGAGACTGAACCCGAACTGAGAACAAGTTAAATACCAATATGACCTTTTCGAAATATGATTATCACATGCGTTAGATTCCTCTTGTTTCTTAAAGTCACAAAAGCGTTTAGGTACAGCTCAATGTAAGCATAAAATATCACAGTTTGTTCCTGTTAAGACACATTGTAAACAGGATTAATGGTTGTTGACAAAACCTGGTTCTTTATGAAATTAGCACTGAGAGTATTATATTTTCTTGAGTGTCATTGAGCATATATACACTTAGAAAAAAGTTAAGCACCCCCTGCTTTTTTTGTAATCAAGGTGAGCATACATTCAAATTAACAGAATACGGAGACGCAAACGTGAGAAATTCATTGTGGTTGTCAAAGAACAGATTTTTGGGCATGAAAGAAAAACAAAAAATTCCAATTGATAGTTCTGTTCATTGATCTTGTGGGCTAGAATAAAAAAGGGTGTTTTTCATGAAAATTGAAACTGTGTAAAAGTATTGTGCTGGTGAGTCAACAGCTGAAGATTGGTTGATGAAGATTGTCCCATCGTTCCTACAGAATATCGGGAACACTTTGCAGTTAGTACCGAGTATTTCCTCCATGTGCCCGGATGACGGCAGCTACTCTTCGTGGCATACCCCTCACAAGACGTTGAAACTGAACCAATGGTAATCTCTTCTATTCTTCACTGCTTCCAGTTCATGTGCATTCTGTACAGGGGGGTCACGCTGTTGCACACGACGACCAATGATATCACAGATGTGCTCGATAGCGTTGAGATCTGGCCAATCAAACCTCTCTACAGCATTTTGTTGGATAAATCGGTTCACTGCGATGGAACGATGGGGTCTGGCATTGTCATCCATGAAAACTGGCCTTGAGGCATGAGTATGGTTGTCGAAATGAGGAACGACAATGGGTTGTAACACTTCTTGGATGTACCTTTCGCCTGTAAGGTTGGCCCGTATAGTCAGAAGATCCAACTTGCAGTTGTGTGAAAAGCAACCCCATACCATCACCGAGCCTCAACCGAAAGGAACATTAGGGAGGATGTTCTTGTGAGCATAGGCTGTATTTCTACGCCTCCAAACTCTAATTCGGCTACATTCGGGTGTAGCATGAACCGACTCTCATCGGACCAATGGATCCTCCTCCATGACCTCACATTCCAGTTTCTTCTGGCCTGGCACCACATCAGTCGCCTTCGCTTATGCTCATTTGATAACAGTGGACGCCTGATCACCCTCCTGGAAGTCAAACCTGCAGCTTTCAGCTTTTCAGGTTTTTCACAGTCTTAGTGCTCAATCAGCGATTTGGTAACCAGAGACCTTTCAGGACTCTACTTGTCCTTGCCGAAAGGAAAACGCCTTGTCAGTCGATTAAGAGTCCTATCTTCGCGATGGGATGTAACACAGGGACGTCCTGAACGTGGTCGGTCTTTGACTTGACGACTCATGTTATGTTTTCTGACCAGTCTGCTAGTTACAGTGTAATGATATCCTGTTCGTCTTCCAATTGCCTTGTAGGACATTCCTGCATCATGAAGACCAATAATTTGCCACCTTAACGCTTCTGGCAATCTCCTACGTACCATTGCGACTGCTACTGACAGAAAAATCCCTGCAACAATCATTTAAATAGTGAATTTGTCCTGCATGAAGATAGTGAAGTTTGGAAAAATCATGGGTCTCGTCTTGCACATGCATCATGGCTGCGTGTGGATGCGCGAGTTTCAATAAAATTCAGTCCATGCATTGCAAATTGAATGTGGATTGATGTTAATGAATATAATTTTCATTGTTGTCGACCTAACATATATTTATACCTATTTTATTATGGGGGTGCTTAACTTTTTTCTAAGTGTTTATATATGTGTGTATATATATATACTCAGAATATGAGATGAAAAATACTGTTCACTTGCATAAATTAAATCGTAGACATAGTATGAGACTTGTGTAGCAGCAGCTTTATAGAGGTTTTAGAAACAATGCTATTTATCTTTGTTCCTCTATCATTTCCAATTAAGACTTTACAGATTTTCGGGAATATTTGCAAGCTTTTCGCACACACAAATTACTGTTTAGCTACTTCGTGACATGATAGTGTATTATTTCAAAGATCCAGAACAGTGAGAAGAAGTATAAACCATCACATTGTTTAAGCTTGATGAAATAGAATTGGGTCATCTCGAGTAGTTTCACACATCTCCCACGGTATAGCCGTTGACCTTCTTTGCGCCAACCGCCCAATGTCAACGCATATTGAGCATTGATTTCCACTCAACTTTGTGCGAAAGTCTTCTGACTGTGCTGCATCGCTTATGTACGAGATATAATGAATTCATGTGAGTACCACAGCCTTCCCAACTCTTGAAAATTGATTTGTTTCAAACCTGCTACATACGACAATGTCAATATTTGCCGCAATAAAATGCTATGAACCATTAATTTTAATTTAGAACACGCAAACACTTGACACATTCCCCTGAAAATGAATTGGTTTGAAGGGAATGGAACCCTTTTTACAAAAAATAACTTGATGTTTGATTTGCATTTGAATTAAACTCGATCATACAAATATGTTCCTTTTATTTTCAGTGAGAAATGTAAGAATGATCAGTTTTCATCTTCCGAGTCTTCCTGGAATATCCTTTTCAATTACAATCTAAGTTAATAGATACGATCCGTTTCAAGCCTGATACAGATGACTAATGCCGTAAAACCCTATGGAACACTAATTTCATTTGAGAAAATACGGATTCTTGACGCATTCCTCTGAAAAAAGGAAAGGAAACTAAAAACGATTCAATGTTATGTTTCACTGCACTTCATGATCTCCCTCCCTTATATTGTTTGAGAAACTTTACCTTTGAAAGCGTGTCACATTTCATTGGCAAACAAAAAGTTGAATAGACAAGAAACTAAGGATTTAAAATCATTTAATTTTGATTTTGAAATGAGCTTGATTTTAACGCGTGTTCCTCTTTAGTGTTTTCAGTCATTTCCCATTTCGAACTTTTTGGTTTTGATACATGACTGAATATTCTTGTACATGTGTAAAACATCGAACATTTTTTCCGCTAATGGTGTGAATATTATACACATCGTCAGGCTATAACGTTAATGTTCAATTAAATATTACATTATATAGGCATGAACTACCTGATCGACATTATCCAAATTGTGTATACAACCCAAAAACCAAAAACTGAAGCCGTTGTGGTAAACCAACAATGCTTACACAGGCCTACCATACAAACAGAAAACAAATCTTCAAAACTGACTACATATACTTTAAAACTGACCACAATTCGTCTGATCACTCATTCACAGTTAAACGTGAAGATAAGTTTATGAAAGCAACTTTGTTCACATTACATATGAAAGAGAGAGATATGGTAGGCCTGTTATACTGTGTATGAGAAAGGGGTGAAGTTACAGATGCATCTTAATAATGAATATTTTATCCTTTGTCCTAAATTATTATGTTTAGGTATATTAAAAAGCTTGACATATTCCTGTTCCTGTGGTGGTAAGAAAATAAACATGAGGCCCTGGCAATTATTCATACAACAAAACATAATTCCTTAAGACAAAGCATTTGCCGCATAGGACCAAGAATGATTAATAGCTTAACGTTTCCATTTACAGCTTGACAACTGACGTAATGTGAATATCTTGGGGTTGTTCCTCTGGCCTTTTCTTTTCCTATTTTGCTAATTGTTAAGGAGTATTTTATGAAATTGTAAGTTTCTTCTCTATCCCTTATTGCTTTGGGAATTTGCCACCTACGAAAGTAACGGAATTGGTTTGCCTTGATTAATAGGTGTGGGGCTCTTGGTAAAATCAGCTTTGACATTTGAATGATAGCGCCGATATATTCAAAAGGTTGCAGTCGTTCTTTGTAGTTAAGGGAGGATGAAAAATATGTATATATTATTATTAATAATAATAATAATAATAATAATAGCATGCTTATATTGCGCCGTTTTCCATTTCAACAATTCTCAAAGCGCACATGTATAAATACAAGTATTATGACAAAGTAGTGCGGTATACATTATAATGTTGATATGCACTTCAGTATGTACAGTATATGCCACAACGTTTGTTATAAATATATTACATTGGATGTACAATATATATAACTGAAACAATACTCTCATACCCATACTCATATGTTACCATGGTATTTACAAAAGAATATTAATAAAACATAGAAATAGAAATAACATAGAAATATTTATTAAATCATTTGAACACAAAATTTAATGACAATTAAATACTTTATCAACCTTTGCTCTGCTGCAAAAGGATATAGTCATTACCTTATGAAATAACGAAACTGCTATAATGACAAATTTGAGCATTTAGTAATTGCCCATATAACAAGTACATTCCTTTAGATACATGTATATGTTTGCGTTCACCAAGGTCATAACATAACATCTCAACTTGCACAATAACGGTTTGAACGGAAAGAAGTACTTGTGAAAAAATATGATTAACACAGTAAGACGTTGACATATATTATGTGACAAAAACTACCTAAAATTGCGCCAACTTCGAGTTCACGCTATTTCCTTGAGCCTTTCGAGGAGAAATAACTTCCGATCCTGCAGAACCACTGGTAAAAAAATCTTTAATTTCACCTAGAATGATAAACGAGATAAAATAAAATGAGTTCAATGAAAACATAAAAGACTGAAGGAGGATTATAAATGGTTATTCAAAAACATTTATTGAAGGTCTAAAGTTATACACTAGTAGACTTTACTTTTTCAAAATTCACCTGACATTCATACCATACATAGATATAACATCATGACATTGTGAATACGGAGCACATATAGAAAAATGTATGTTTATGAGGTATCTTAATAAGAAATTAATAGGAAACTTGTACCGCGCATATTTCCATGCACATTACATGCTCAAAGCGCCAAACATACAACAAATTCGGTTTTATGGAAAGCAGTCCGATAGAAAAAAAACAATGAAGATTTCCACAGTGTCTGAGGTGTTGAGCAAAACTGTTCCAAAGAGACGGTGCCACAAATGAAAGTTCTCTCTCTATAGCGTGTTGTTCTGACTCTTGGAGAATGCGGCTCTAAGAACGAAGAGTTCCTGATGGAGAGTAGGTGGTGAGAAGGTCTGTAGGGTAGGCGGGTTCCTGATGAGAGTAGGTGGTGAGAAGATCTGTAAGGTAGGCGAGTTCCTGATGGAGAGTAGGTGGTGAGAAGGTCTGTAAGGTAGGCGAGTTCCTGATGGAGAGTAGGTGGTGAGAAGGTCTGTAAGGTAGGCGAGTTCCTGATGGAGAGTAGGTGGTGAGAAGATCTGTAAGGTAGGCGAGTTCCTGATGGAGAGTAGGTGGTGAGAAGGTCTGTAAGGTAGGCGAGTTCCTGATGAGAGTAGGTGGTGAGAAGATCTGTAAGGTAGGCGAGTTCCTGATGGAGAGTAGGTGGTGAGAAGATCTGTAAGGTAGGCGAGTTCTTGATGGAGAGTAGGTGGTGAGAAGGTCTGTAAGGTAGGCGAGTTCCTGAGTGGTAAGACAGCGGAAGACGACACAGAGGAGCTTGAAGTCATATAATGCATAATCTTTTGTAAAAATGCACGTTAAAAGGAACAACAATGATGACATACTGCTGAATCATTATAATTTCATGTTCTGAAACAGTGACCTTGGTTACTTGGCCAATAAGACCTGTGTGGTTAACATGGTTTAATTGAGATAAGAGTACTTGAGATTTGATGAAATTATTTACAATTATATGTACAATATTATGTTTATACTTCCATGTGCAGAACAAAGAATACATCTTGTAACTTTATATAGTCAGTCAACTCTAAATTATTCAAATAGCAACGAACTATTTAGATGATTTATTAAACAGCTCATATATGAAAATGTAACTCAAAGTATAAATAACACATATTCATTTTCTCTTCAACCTCACATGCAAAGTTAACTTGTAATCAACATACCCCAAGATTCTAATAAAACATATGTCTATAAAATTCGAACGTATATATATATATATATATATATATATATATATATATATATATATATATATATATATATATATATATATATATATATATATATATATATATTTCAACTAAACTACTGACAATCATAATTTTCAGTGACGGAATTTCTTGTTGGATAAAGCCCCATCCGGGTTTTTAAGGAATATATCATTCTCAATGCTTGCTTGCGAAGTCTTTTGCTTCTGAAATTATATTGTGATCAATGAAAACATAATAAGTACATCTATGATTAATATCGGTAGTTGGTTGATGTGATTTGTAGAACTGACGATGGAATTAATGTTTAATTATATTTTCATTTAAGGAACAAATTAGTATCTGAAACAGATTAAACCGTGATGTGTCTTATGCGATTGTTAGTGGTGATGGTCGAAACAGGTTTTGGTGGATATTATCTACGATCAAAAGGTTGACGTAAAGGTTGTTCAGCGATCAAAGAGGTTAAACGCCCCTCAAAAACGTCATTGCAAGCATCTCTATGTAAATTATTCATGTTCATGTACATATAAAATACAGGTTCACAAGTATTGATTGCGACTTGTACAGTAACACAATGCTAATGAAATGTCGATCGTTTTAGCTGGGCGAATTGATTGCTAGAATAAGTGTATCAAATCTCTTGGTTTGTAAATGTAATTCGTAATAAAATTTTGTCATACATATGCCCCTTCTTTGTGTCTCGGCAAGTGTCGCAGGGGACTTACAATGATGTTTGTTTTATCTGGTTTGTGGTGGTGGTGGAAAGAGAAGTGAAATTTCTATCGTTTGAGCTGGGCGAACACGATAGAAAATGATTTCTCTTTAGAGACTAAACAGATAAATAAGGGAGAAAATAGCCAAAAGGGGGCGCTGTTGGACATGTATATAAAGACGTCAGAGCGCGGTAAGTTCATTCTCGGCTGCGACCACTAACACTCAAAGTATCGAGTCGTTATATATTTTTTCGATTGTTCCACGTCATTACTGTTGATTCAAGAGGCTGAGGTACAGTTGAGGAACAAACTAATAAGGATAGCTGACACGTCAGAGGGCGAGTGGGAAAATGTACGTGAATACACAGTCCAACACACTCGCCGAAAATTCCGATGATAAGAGGAGGATTTTGCGAGCAGACACCAGGGCAGTTAAGAAGCTTGAGAAAAAGAAGGCTAAGTTCTCCCGCTTTAATCCTTATTCCAGACCTTCAGCGACTGTCACCCAGTCTACTCAGCGGGTTAGCGCTAATACTAGCGCTGGCGGTTTGCCCAAACCGCCCCAGGAGCCCTTTCGTGCACAGCGCAGAGGCACATGCTTTGCGTGCGGAGACCCGACACACTGGAGGAGAGACTGCCCGTCAGTCTCCGGGAGAGGACAACGAGACAGCAGAGTTTTTGACAACAAGAAGAAGATCGGCGAATAACCATTCTGACAATTTATCATTAACCGATGACTTTTACGAATACGAACAGGGTTGTGCTGAGATTAGAGTGAGGGGGCGTCTTAGGGTGAACTATGAGTTTTGGCGGGAAATTGGTGCCTCGTTAAGGATGTCATTAAATCAGGAAATAAGATTCCCTTTTACTCTACCCCCGTTCCTATGCAACTGCAATCACTCATAACAGTTTTGTGTCTGAAGCAATTACAGATTTGCTACGAAAAGATCTCATAGTGAATGTGTTAACCCTTCGCGTGTTGTAAATCCACTATCTGTTTCTATTCAAACGTCTGGAAAGAAAAGACTGATTTTGTTAATAAGCATATGTATAAACTCTCGGTTAAGTATGAAGATTGGAAAACTGCTTTAAAGTACATAAATGACAATGACTGGGTTGTAAAATTTGTCATTCCATCTGCCTACCATCATTTGGAGAGGTATCTTGGATTTGCTTGGGATTGGCCTTGTGCAAGAAAGTAATTTCCATTTTTGGTGCTGTCTTTCGGGCTAACATCCGCCCCCTAATTATTTACAAAAGTAACATGACAGTTGGTCAAAAAGTGAAGGTATCCGTATTGTGACATTTTTGGATGACGGTAACATGTCGGAAAGTTCACAGCTTAAGTATGAGGTGGCAGCTCACAAGGTTAAGGGTGCCTTGATTAAATCAGGCTTTGTACCGAAAGCTGCAAAGTATCGTTGGTCTCCTTCGCAGAATTTCAAATGGCTTGCTTTGGTGTGGATACCTCGCAATTCACTCTGTCAGTACCTGATCGGAAGATACAAAAGGTGAAGGATGCTATAACCAGTTTATTGATTTGTTCAGATGTCAACAGTTTCAGTTCGGAAATAAGCTTCTATTGTGGGGCAGATTGTGGCTATGAAGTTAGTTTTTGGTTGTGTAAGTCAGTTGATGACTAGAGCAATGTCTGTAGATATTTTGAGTTCTGGGGTGACAAAATCTATCTGTCTCAGCCAACTATTCATCAGCTTCAATTTATGGCTTCTAACATTGGTAATTACTATACCAGGTCGTAATGTACAGATAGTTCCCCTAGCCGGGTTGTTTACAGTCATGCTAGCAGTACAGGGTTCGGAGGTTACTATATATGTACAATGTGGAGGTAGAGAGTCACAAGGGCGTGGTCTGAGGAGGAGATGCATATGAGCTCGAGCTGGAGAGAGCTGAAAGCTGTATTACTGGTTCTCAAGAGTTTTCTGCCATTTTTAACTTCGCACTCTGTTAAATGGTTTACAGATAATCAGAATGTAGTAGTAGTTGTGCAGAAGGGTAGTATGAAAACGTACTTTCAAGCTGTAGCAATGGATATATTTAATGTGTGTCTACAGCACAGGGTGCATTTGGAGGTGGATTGGATTCCCCGGGGAGAGAATAAACAGGCTGATTATCTTAGTATGATGGTTGGTAAGGATGACTGGGGTGAATCTCAAGATGTCTTTGAGTTGGTTGATGGCAAATGGGGACCCCACACTATTGATAGGTTTGCTTCATACTACAACAAGAAAATAGATTGTTTCGATTCCCGTTTTTGATCCCAGGTTGTGAATCTGTTGATACTTTTACTGTAGATTGGGTACATGAGATGAATTGGGTTGTTCCCAATGTCTATCTGGTAGCGAGGGTGCTGAAGCACATGTGTATATACAAGGCTAAGGGTACAGTCGTAGTGCCTAGATGGTTTTCAGCGAGTTTTTGGCCATTGCTGTGTCCAAATGACGTATTCATAACCATGGTATGTCTTGCATCTTCCTCTAACAAAAGAGGCATATGTGCGCAGTTGTGTGGTGATTTGTTTGGTGTTGTGGATCTGCGGTTTCCCATGTTAGCGTTGTATATAGACTACAGTGAATGATTTAATCCATGTATTCTTCCTTGTGTTTCAGGTATTATAGAATATGTTTATCATGTGGCGGTTTCTAAGCTTCCTGTGAGTCTGAAGAGTGAGGTGTCGTCCCTAGCAGATCTTTTGGTTAATGCGAGGGCAACTTCTACTTCTAGAGCTTATACTTCTGGTTTTCAGCGATTCATGGTTTGGGCTCAATCGCATGGGTTGCCTATCTCTTTGCCTATACCCCCATTACACTGTGCATTATATGTGTTGCTCTCATACAAAGCAGCCTTTTACAGTATTAGATATGTTTACGTTATTGTCGGCATTTCGTCCCCAACGGACAATACTCTTGTTAAAAATGTTTTGGAAGCAGGTAGGCTTAGTTAGTCATTTAGAAGAGTCCTGTGACCAGTGAAAACATAAAAGCTTTGGTTATCTCATCATGTTGTCAATCGTGTCTAAAAGACAGTAGAATCGTGACAATGATCACAGTTGCTTACTTTGGGTTCTTACGCTCGAGTGAAGTGTTGCATATTCGTAGATCTGACATCGTGTTCCACGATCATCATATGTCTGTATTTTTGGAGAAGTCGGAGACAGATGTGTATCATGATGGTGCATGGGTGGTAATAGCATCTTCTGGATCCGAGTTTTGCCCCGACGGACAATTGAAGAGATATCTGAATTTGGCAGGTATATCTGGGGACTCACAGGAGTATATTTTTAAGTCAATATTGACGTGTCATAAGGGATATAGGTTGAGACTAGTGGATAAGCCTCTCTCTCTTACACAAGGTTGCGTGAGTTATTCTTGGAAGCCCTTGCTCCTCTAGTCCCTGATATTGCCAAGTATGGACTTCACAGCTTGATGGTAAAAAGTGAAACGGCCAAGGATGGCTACTTAAAAGATGATTTGATTGCTAGATTGAGTGTATCAAATCTCTTGGTTTGTAAATGTAATTCGTAATAAAATTTTGTCATACAAATTCCCTTTCTTTGTGTCTCGGCAAGTATCGCAGGGGACCTACAATGATGTTTGTTTTATCTGGTTTGTGGTGGAGGTGATGGAAAGAGAAATGAAATTTCTATCGTTTGAGCTGGGCGAACACGATAGAAATTGATTTCTCTTCAGAGACTAACAAGATAAATAAGGGAGATAATAGAAGAAAGGGGACGCTGTTAGATATGTATATAAAGGTGACGTCAGAGCGCGGTAAGTTCATTCTCGGCTGAGACCACTAACACTCAAAGTATTGAGATTTTGAATATTTCAAATTTCTAATGGGAAATTTTTTCCGTTTTCTGTGCAATTGTGCTGCAGTGATATTATATCTATCTTGTAGGACTGCAAGCAGTCTTACCTTGTAGATGATGGGAAACGCCAACCTACAATGTTGGAGTTAGAATGGTTACCTACCTTGTAGGTGCTTGAATAGATACCTATCGTGTAGGTGCTGGAATCGATAACTATTTTATAGAGCTAATTTGATTAGCACCTTGTACAAAAACAAATTATGAAAAAAAAAGAAAAAAGATACCTACCTTGTAGGTACTGAAAGTAAATGTATTGTAGTTTTGATGAAAAACGTGTGATTAAGCAAAACAGCTATTGGTAAAGTTTGGTATTCTGATTGTATACGTGATGGGGCGTGTATGATACTGTACATGGTACGCTTGAAATAAACGCCTCGGCAAGTGTCGCAGGGGACTTACAATGATGTTTGTTTTATCTGGTTTGTGGTGGTGGTGGAAAGAGAAATGACAATCAATATTGTTTTTTTGTTTTTTTATTTCGCTGTTTTTGGTTCAAAGTCAACATACAGAGATTAATCGAATTGTTGAAACATGGAATTATAATACTAATATTATAAATATATAGTAATAATCATAGCCTCAGCGTTGTAGATAAAACGTCGACATCAACTAAACAACATATGACTAGAAGACCAAAATGTGGCAAAAGGTGTTACACTACAAGTTATCTTTGAATTGTATTTATCTAAGGTGTATGCAGATTCAATGTCATGTTTAATGTGTGCAATGTTTCGGCGTCTGTTTGCTAGTCTTGATTTAAAAATGTTGTACTTTGTGATAATGATGATACGATTGACTACGTCATTTCTTCTCTCTCGGTATTCAAATAGTATTTTCGACTTATCAAAGTGAAAAAGGGTGCCAGTTTTAAGTTGAATCCATTTAATAACATTGCTCAAAATTTCTTTGATTATATTGCACTCATAAAACATGTGCGTTATAGTTTCCACTTCGTTTTTACAAAAAGTACAGACATTGGTGTCAATCAATTTCATTTTTGATAACAGTTCATTTGTTGATATGCATCTGTGGATAATGCTTTACTGAAACCATTGATGTTTTACATTAACAAGACCCCTGAAAGATACAATCAATATTGTTGTTTCTATCAAAGAGCCACTCCGTGAGTTGTTGGAGTCATTTATGCCAAACTTAATCAATGGTGTCATTTGATCGCGAAGTATCGACTGTCACCAAAAAAAACACATTTTAGACCTTATTGGTTTTAAACAGTGACAACATGAAGGTAGAACGTCGCAATTATGATCCAAAAACGGACAGTGGCGCACGTCAAATAGTCAAACGTAATTTTGGAGTCTTATCTAAAACAGCCAGGAGGGCAGATAGGAGTTGATAGAGTTTGTTAGTTTAGACTTTCATGTAAAATCAGTATTTGTCATATATAAGTCTTTTGGACGTTAAAAGTTATGATGTTTTGATTTTATATCACCACCTTTAGGTTCGTGTCAAAGGTAAATAATATGTTTTGAAAATCACGGAGTGACTCTTCAATACATCTATTTGTTCCTTCTGATTGAAGTTATAGACTTAAAGCATTTTTACAAGTTTATAGTTACAGTTTGTTTTCCTCTTACAATATTTTTATTTGTATCACATTGATGTTTTTTCAGGAAATACTAATACATAACCAAATACTAACCAAAATCTGCAAAATTACATCCATAATGATTAACCGTGTGGGATTATTGTGCTATTCAAATCTATATCATATCGTAGACGAATCTATATCATCTGGGCTTTGCTTAATTTCCATTTCTCATATAGTAAGAACACACTTTAACAAGGGTATGTAAAACGAATACATGGTTTTTACATGCATTGTTTGATGTTATTTGTGCGAATATATACAAACGTCCATATATTAATGGAAATATTTGAAAATTGTTTTGCTTTAGTGCTACCACTATAACAGAAGCATTAAATTCCAATCAATTCAATATTCATGCTTCTCAAGGTGAAGTAAAAAATCGAAACGTTCATGGACACTTTGCTATGAGTCCATCGGCATCAGGCCTTTCAGAACTCCTGGGCAACAATCACAACTGGACAAACCAGACTGGTTTGAATCGAATGACATGTTGATCAAAGAGTCATTTCAAGTGTTTATTTTCTTTGAGCAAGTATTTATTTTTTTAACTTTTTATCAATTTAAGTTTTCTTTAATAGGGTTAAGTTTAGAGTAGTTAAGGGAACTTATTGCAGGGATGTTTTACTATTTACAAAGCCAAGTCTCTTGCGCTACGCGCACAATTTTTTTACAGTTATTGTTAAAGGGCATTTCCGGTTCCGGTTTCGACAAGACAAACCATGTTGTCGCTGGTGTCGAAGTGTTTGCATTTGTATGTGCAAAGAGTAATTTTGGAGGTTTACTCTTCAGGTAACTTTCATTTCATGTGGTAATAACTTTATGTATTTGAATTTAAGGTCAAAAGGTTATTTGTAAGTAATATTTAAAGTACTTTCAAAGTTTCCCCGACAAGTTCATGCTTGGGCGAATCTATTATAATTCAGGATAGCGGTATTAGGTTTTCTTTTTAATAAGTAAGAATAAACAAGGTGTATTTTCCTATTCAAAAGTATTTGTTAGGTTTAAATTGTATTTTGTAATAAGAATTTTATAAATTTTCCACATGAGATATTTTCAGGTATTGTTTCACCCTTTTGAGTAAATTGAACTGTCCATGAGTTAAAAACAGCACATAAATTTGTATATTCCTTTCTATTACCAGATTGTTTTTCTATTATTTATGGCATAGTATTTAATTTCTTAGCTTTATCCATCATTTAGATTCTTTGCAGAGTTAGGCTTTACCTAAAGATTGAGGTTTACATTCACATTGTGCGAGTTGAATAAGTGTTTGCATAAGCCATGCAAGAGTTACTTCCCTTGCTGAGTGTTATCATATATTTCAAGGAAAGCAAAAACATCATCATTTATTAATTATTTATTTATTCATTTAAGATAATTGTCGATCTGTTTCATACTGATTTATTGTTATTTTGTATTCCACAGAACTCTGACATTAAAGTGTTGGAAGAACTCCAAAGAGTTCTAGTATTCTTGACCCAATGTTTTAGTTTTTATAGTGCTAAAGTTGATATGAAGAGCAGCTATTAATAAATAGAAGGTGAGGGTATTCGCTGACACATGCGATGATACATTGATTAATATTGTTAATATATTTTTTGCTTTTGTAGTCTGCCCTGAAATAACAGAAATGAGTATTCTCTTACAGAGAAGAAAACCATATCAGTTCCAAAATTTTCAACAACAAAAACTGGGCAGGGTAGGCGTAGTTTTCCTTTTTGAGCACGAAAACAACTCGAAATTAACGTGCATTTTATTACAGAATGGTGTTAGTGCTTCTTTTTCAAATGGAAGTTGTTTGCATTTTTCAATTATTATTGCTCCTTGTTGGTGAACGTGTTTCAAATGGGTTTCAGCTTCATCTCTGTCCATTTTAAAGAGTAATAAATCCCACGCCAGTAGTGCCAAACAATTCCTTTCCCATACTGTGCGTCACCGTACTTGCCGTTGAGGTTTGAAAGATGACAAGACCTATACCACCAGGCGCCCGTATATTCCACAGCACAGTTTAGCTTTGCGTCTATATCGTTATCACAGTCCTTGGTGGTGAACTCAAATCCGTTTTGGACGTTCAAAGAATCCCCTACAATGATCAAATAATTCTTGTCATATTTATCTGTGAGTACTCATGGAATAGCCTCAGATATAACCATTGAAATGAAATGAAGATGAAGCCGCTGATCCTTTGAGAGACAAACGTCTGTCAAACTTCTTCGACGCCAGTCATAATATGATGTTAAACGTTTAAAAAACTGGATGAAAACCAATGTTCCTTATGAACTTTGAATAACGTCACTAACAAGAACCTGCACAGGGTTATTACAAGCCAAAAGTCCTTTCTTACAACAAAAGACCGCATACTTTATGGATAGCCATGAAAAATATAATTTGTGAAGCTGAATGTGTCCGAGGTATTTCATTCTCATACGTCACAATTTATTAAAACAAGATTCATCCTATATAAGTTTTAACTATCATCAAAATATCTCTGACAGGTTTTTTTTATCATGGGTCATTAGAACTTTGGACTCTTTTGATTCATTTAGGTAACATGCATTATTATTTTGTAGGCAGTTTGAGAGGTATTTTTCGTTTTAACGCTTTCGTTTTGATACAAGGTTAAGTGCGATAATCACAGATAAATTCATCAACTCGTCAGACAGATTAGCTGTCAAAAAGTATTCTCCCATCTCCAAAGCCATTTTTTGTATTATTCTATTGATAAGAAAATTTCAAACAATCTTACCAGCGGTCCCATTGTAGCCGGAAACCGAAAGCCGATAGTTATTGGCCTCGTTTTCAATTTGGAAAGAGGAAAACGCGGCATAACGGGTTTGGTTTTCGTGGTCCCCAAGGTTGATCCTCAACTGAACTGGTCGAAGTGTCAACCGATTGATGTAATCATTACCTGCAATGTGCATAATTTATCCAGTCACTTGTGAAGCAGTACACTGTGAATACATGGACATATGACATTGATTTAATTGTCGAAATTTGACATTTGACATGATGTTAATATTTATTTGCAGATATGTACCATTGCATGCACGTGACGTATTACCATGAATTTTTAACTTAAATGTAGAAATGTTTATATGATATACCTTTGTAGATATATAATTGTGCATATATTGCATTTGTAGCAGGGTCAACTTGTGAAATAGCGACAAGCGCTGCTGGTGGGTTCAATGGAGTTTTATTCCAATGCAGTTATAAGGTGATAACTTGAAATGTTCAAAAGTGTTTGTGTCCAATTCCAAACTCCATCTAACCCACCAGCAGCGCTTGTCGTTATTTCACACGTTGACCCTGCTACAAAATGGCGCCCGAACAGGGACTGGAGATCGAGGACTGGTGAACTGGGCAAGCAGTCACACCAGAGAACAATAGAGAGAAAACTAGTAGATTGATTGAAAGCTAATCAACTGCAGGCCATGAACATTGTAACTATTTGGTTACAAGAAGACAACCTGAAATAAAACTTTGTATTAGAAACATGGTATATACAATTAAAACATTGAATAACATAATATTTATCTCTCTGCCACATATTTATATTGTTTTAGCTTTTTCTCTCTATTTTGTATCGAACCTCCCAAACCTAAAACATTTTCAGATGTTCCGTGGGAAAACGTAATTCACAGAATTCAAAAGCATACCAAGCCAGAATTCAGCTTCCAGAGTTCCAAATCCAAGTTTGTAATCATTCCAGTTCCTCCAGAAGTCCTCTGAACCGTCTTGGCGTCTCTGAAATACCTAAAAATACCAAGTGTTGGTCAAAAGTATTGATACTGGTTCTTCCCATTGTGCAAATACAATGGCATTATGATTATCTGCTAAAATGAATTTTGTAGTTGTAGAGAAAATTCCAATTTGATGATATTTAACATTTTTATACGATGTTTGTTCGCAGCTCCTTATATATATTCTTACGCAATTCCATCAATCATTGTACATTTGGGAAAGATAACAATTGTAATCTCCGTTCATGAATATGTTTTCATTCATTCATTTATTCATGTTTGATGATTACCATTATACTCATGTATACATGTATAATTCATTCCCTATTTTAAAGCCTTATGTCATGTGTACCTAAATAATGTTTTATCAAGTATGATTTATATACTTAAATCTATATGAAATTGCAATCATTCACACTGACCTATCACATCACTCGATAGGGTTAAGATCTGGACCTGTACTCGGGGTATGTGACACTACATAATGACTTTGAGAATTCGTATGCAAGAAAGGCAGAAGACTGTGATCAAAGATGTCACCGCCGTACTGCCCGTGGCTTAGATAACCTTGTAGCCACACCATTACCGATGCTTTGATTTGCTACTGTTGTCAATATGTTTGTAGGGTCTGTGTATCATCTATGGTGGCTTAAATTGTGCCTACATATACCAGCGGTACCTGACTTCAAAATTCCTGCGGTGTTTACCGCAACCTTCTTATGGCGCTATGACAAACATTCACAGGTCTTCTTATCTGTCTTGAGGACATATAACTTTCTCTAAAGCCGATAATCTGTCATTGTGTTTCCTAGCTTATTAAGAACCATTTCCGGGTATAGCAAACCTTCTTAATACTACTCTTGAAACACACTTTTCAGAAATACGTTCATGCACACAATGTGTCTGCATGCACACAAAAATGCTAAGCATGTGCATTTGCTATCTTGAGTGTATCTCATGTATATAAAGAATAGTACAAATCCATATATAAAGTATATTACTATATATCTATATATTACATCACTGCATCACGGCCTGATGAGGCAGGTACTGAATGTCCCTGCTGTAAACGTTTGCCAAAGATAATTCAACTTCATATTATTATACTTGTGTATACTTATATATAAACATAGAGTTTGCACATCCTTTTTGATAATTTATAGATTCATTACACCCGTCTGAATAATTGAAACGGAAGAAATTTGCAAAGACGGAGAAAAAAATCAATATGTGTATTTTTCAAAAAGTTGTTAATATTGTTTACAAAAAATGAAACCTAAATATTTCACTCATTTTGAAAAGTTCCAGGTAAAAGATGTGAACAAATTACTAACTTTTTTCCAAAGATTTTGTTTCTCGAAAGGATGTATTTACGAAAGTGACGAAAGTCTCTCATTTCGTAAGTTCGACTCCTCGAGCCATGTCTGACCTTTTTAATTTGTAAATACATGGTAATAATCTCTGTGTATTCACAAAGGGTTACAAAACGTTTTCAAAACATTTTTTGGGTCGTTTTGATGAGTTCTTTCAAAATGTGTTTCCACATATTCCCCCTTACACTTTTTGTGAATACAACGTCAGATCGACACGAAATTGGTAACCATATGGAAAAGTAGGAATAACAATGCATTCAAACAAAATTTCTATTGGTTCGAACAAAGTTTGAGTCTTATGTTATTACCGTCCATCCTCCACCATCAGTGGTCATGTCACAGAAGACCCTGATAGGTCCTTTACCATCCAGTGGGTTGATGAGGTACACTCCGTCTGGAGATTCAGGGTTTTGCTCCAAGATGTCAGAACAGTCGCACCTATCTGTCATTAAAGGCGAATGAACTATCATTGCATGGCTCATTCATTAGAACAATTAGAAAATGTTTGATAAAATGTTTTCGTAAATAACGTCTCATATAAGAAAATACTATTGGTGTAACATGACTAACGAATGCCTACTTGTAGGTTATGGATAGGTTAATAACCCTTACAAGGTAGTTATTTAGATAAACTCTGCGAGAGCGCAGCACTACCGCAGTGAGGGTGATTAAACGGCTTATACCACGTGGGTATATTGATTTTGTAACCATAAGATAAACTTTTATATAATTATCAGTAGAATCATAATTCTAACTTTTGATAAAAATAATTGCCCTATGTCAGTTTATTGTTCATGGCAATGGTGACAGTTCACAGAAAACGCATCCCGTAACAACTCGTGAATGTAGTCGTTGTGCACGTGAATCTCCTGCATCGGAGAACGCGTGTTATCTTGACCTGCCGTCCAACACAGACACTCGCGCAGAGTACTCGGCATGGATTCAGGCTCGGATGATGAGATGGTGCGGACATCGCAAGAATTAGAAACCCAATACCAATTACAGCAGATACAGTAGGAAAAAGGACGACGGTGCCCTGCGTTTTTATAAAGCGTCTGTAGACGAACTTAACAACAAAGCCGCATTTTCTGTTCAAGAAATAACACATAAACAGACAAATGGGCCTACATTTCTTTACAGCGTGGGCAGCCGCGAACAACAATCGTAGACACACAACTGTTAAAGTACTAAACAAAACTTTTACCTTAATCTGTTAGAAAATCAAACTGTGTATAAACAATTGAGTGCCCAAATCGATATGTTACGTAATACTGCAAACGTCTAATTTATTCAAATCTAATTCTAAGTCTGCTACATGCTTGTATAATTGAGTCATTATTATATTACAGATCTTGATAATTTTGGTGACATAAGTACATTACTTGTATAACAAACATTTTCCTAAAACAAAACATTTTAAAGTTTGACTGTCATTCTACATGCTAACTAAAAGTAGCTTAAATATCAATGTGTATTACATGTACATTCAACATGCTAAGTGAACGTAGCTTAAATATCAATGTGTATCACATGTACATTCTACATGCTAACTGAACGTAGCTTAAATATCAATGTGTATCACATGTACATTCAACATGCTAAGTGAACGTAGCTTTTATTTAATGTGTATCACATGTACATTCAACATGCTAACTGAACGTAGCTTAAATATCAATGTGTATTACATGTACATTCAACATGCTAACTGAACGTAGCTTAAATATCAATGTGTATCACATGTACATTCAACATGCTAACTGAACGTAGCTTAAATATCAATGTGTATTACATGTACTTTCTACATGCTTAAAGATTAAGTTAGAAAAATTCCAAATGAAGGCATTTGTTTACTTTTTACGTTCAAATAATTACAATTAGAATTCATATAATAAGGAAGCAAATTTACTTAATTTGAAAAACAAGATTGGATCAAAGTTGCCAATTCATTTTGTGATGACTTGGGCATAATAACAAACACTGTTATGTTCCGGATGATTCGTGTATTGATACTTGTTCAAGTTTACATACAGTTAAGTACAGTCAGCAGCCATGAGGTCTGCTCTCTCGCTAACGGAACATCCGGTCCAGTAACTCGCGCGCACTCGTTCATACAAAGCATCGTATGGATAACAGAGTTCCTTATACTGGTTTTGTGTTACGAATACAAATACGCTACATTCCTCCACCTTTAGTTAATAACATCAAAAATGATTAATAAACAACCTTACTCAGCCAAACATCCTGAAATGATATACTGATCAAATTAAAGAGTTCACTGGAAACCTTCCAATATAACCTAACAACTGTTTAACAGTATAACACTGAAAGTCACAAATTAATGTTCATTCACTTGGTTTCTGAAATGAACACAATGTAAAAAACACAAAGTTCAATATCCTAAAAGGACAAACACTCAACAATTTCTACAGTATGTTTACAGATTGAGTTTATGAGGAGCTCTGCGTTCGCGAGTAGATCTTCTTAACTCAACTGATGAAGACAGTTCCAGACTAGTATCACATGTAGGTGATGTGGCACCAGAAGTTGGTTTGTCTGTGGATAATACTGGTTGGGGACTCTGTTCTGGAAGTTCTGGTGAGAATGTACTAGCGGATTTCTGCATATCACTTTCTTCTGACCTTTTGGGAGAATCGGGTTCCGACAAGTCACAGTCCAAATACCGCTTGATGAGGTGATCTACATGTCTTTTAGCTACCTTGTCATTTGCCAAGCTGACCTTGTAAGAGACAGGACCTGTACACTGGATTATCTCGCCTGGTAACCATTTTGGCTTGCCAAGAAAGTTTCTGACATAAACCAGATCACCTATGGTGAACAGTCGAGACTTGGCATGTCTATCGTGATAGCTTGCCTGCTTCTCTTGTTTCTGCTGGACTTTAGAACCAATGTCTGGGTGAAGTAAGTCCAGATGGGAACGCGGACGTCTCCCAAATAGTAACTGCGCTGGAGATAACCCTGTTGTGGTCTGTGGAGTGTTGCGATACCTGAACAAGAATCTTGACACCCTTGTGTCGATGGAACCTCCGCTGAGTTTCGTAAATCCCTGTTTGAATGTCTGAACACTCCTCTCTGCTAGTCCATTGGACGCTGGGTGGTAAGGTGATGTACAGATGTGCTAAATACCATTCCTTTTGATGAACAAGGCAAATTCATCGCTTGTGAAACACGTCCCGTTGTCTGAAACAATTGTCTCAGGTATACCATGGATTGAAAATGTTCTCCGAAGACACTCAAGAGTGGCGCTAGTTGTTGCGTTATTGACAGGGAACACATCCATCCACTTGGAGTGGGAGTCCACAATGATGAGAAACATTTTACCTCGTAAGGGACCTGCATAATCAATGTGCAGATGTGACCAAGGCTTAGATGGCCAGTCCCACGGATGCAATTTCGCTTCGCAGGGTGAGGAGCGACTCTGTTGACATACTGAACACGTCTTGACCTTGTTCTCTAGCTCTGAATCTATGCATGGCCACCACACAAGACCTCTGGCAATAGCTTTCATCCTCGCTATTCCAGGGTGTGCTTCATGCAACACATCTAAACACTGTTTCCTACCCTGAGGTGGAACCACTACTCTGTTGCCCCAGAGCACCACACCATCTTGAACACTCAATTCAAGCTTCCTTTGAACATATGGCTTGAGCTCTGAATCTGGCTTCATGTTTTCAGGAAACCCACATTCCACTAATTTTTTCACTCTAGACAACAAGGGATCCTTCCTTGTCCAAATCTGAATTTGTTTCACATTCACTGGGAATTCAGCCATGTTCTCAAGGAGCATTATTGTGTCCCCTGGAACAGGCGGCACAGACACTGGAGTTTGCAGAGGCAATCTGCTCAAACAATCAGCATTTGCTAACTTGGAGCCTGGTTTATACACAATACTGTAATCATAAGCAGCTAGCATCAAGGCCCATCTCTAAAGTCTGGCTGACGCCATCCCTGGGATGCCTTTCTCTGCATCAAGTAGACCCATGAGAGGTTTGTGATCCGAACAAATACTGATGGAACTTCTTTATTCCAAACACTATGGCCAGTGCTTCTTTGTCAAGCTGCGAATAGTTCTTTTCTGCAGGAGACAATGTATGTGACGCGAACGCCACAGGTTTCTCAGTACCATCTGGCATGATGTGCTACAAGACCGCACCAACTCCATAAGGAGAAGCATCGGCTGCTAAGTTGAGTGGAAGAACCGGGTTGTAGTGCGTCAAGACTTTACACTAAGACAAGTGAGATTTCACCTTCTGAAATACTGTATCATGTTTCTTGGTCCATGCATATGGAGAGTCCTTTTTGCAATAGACTATGAAGTGGAGCTAATGTTGTGGAAAGATTTGGCAGAAACCTCTGGTAGTACTGTACCATTCCAAGAAATGACTTTAACTCTGTCGCATTCTGGGGAGCTGGTGCAGACACAATAGCGTTGACTTTTTCCTCCAGTAGATGCAGTCCATGTGCATCTATCCGGTGTCCCAGGTAAGTAACTGAGTCTTTCTTGATGTGACACTTTGATGCATTGAGACGTAACCCTGATCTCTGCAATCTATCAAGAACTTCATTTAAATTCCTATTGTGTTCTGCGTCGTCAACACCTGTGACGAGAATATCATCAAGATACACACACACGTGCGGTAAGTCACTGAGTAGACATTCCATTGTCCGCTGGAAAATTGCAGGAGCTGCTGACACCCCAAAAGGTAATCGTTGGTATTCGTAGAGACCCTTGTGAGTATTTATTGTGGTGAGTTTCTTGGACTCATCGTCCAACACTAGCTGCTGGTAGGCATTACTCATGTCCAATTTGGTAAATTGCTTACCTCCGGAGAGTGATGCAAATAAGTCCTCTATCCTGGGTATAGGGTAACAGTCTGGTTTCGCAACCTGGTTGACTGTAAGTTTGTAGTCTCCACATATGCGCACAGAAGACTGATCTGACTTCAATACTGGTACGATGGGTGCAGCCCACTCTGAGTACTGTACAGGTTTGATGACACCTTGCTGTTCCAATCGTTCCAGTTCATTCTCAACCTTGTCCCTCAAGGCATTCGCCATATTCCGGTGTTTGTAGAAACGTGGTTGTGAGGGGATAGATATGTTAATGTTCACCTTGGTATCTTTCAGTTCACCAAGTTCCTCCTTAAAGACATCAGGATGAGAGTTTAGGATGGTCTGAACTTCATCACAATCCACTCTGAGGATTGTTCCCCAGTCAAGACGAACATGTCGCAGCCAGTCACGGCCGAACAGATTTGCTCTTTTCCCTTTCACTACGATAACAGGCAGTTCTATTGTCTGTTTGCCATAACCCACTTTCACTGAGCAGGAACCAAGAAGGGGTATCTTTTCACCTAGATAAGTGCGTAACATGGTATGAGGAGGTCCAAGTTTGGGTGGATCTTTCCCTAACAATCTGTAAGTGTCCTCATTTATCACTGAAAATGTAGCACCTGTATCTAGTTCCATGCTTAATGGCTGACCATTAAGTGATAAGTTAAAAAACATTGGTGGTTCCTTTTCTCTCCTCCCAACTATAGGAGTAGAGATGGTCTCCATCTTGTAAATGTCATACACTTCACTTTCCTTTTCAACATCACTGTCATCAGGAATGACCTTATTTGTCGATGAACGTTTATGGTGACCTCTACTTCGACTTTGACCTCTTGATCGATGTGAGCCACGTCCACGATGAGAGCCTCTTATGCTTTGTGACTGGCGACACACCTGCCCTATGTGGCCAATCTTACCACAGTTGTAACACTTTGAATTGCGGAAATGACAGTCCGGAGATTTGTGATTCCGTAAACCACATCTGTCACATGATCGGTAGACACCTGGAGTATGTTGAGATGATGACATCTTGTGCATATTGCCCCCTGTAGGTGTTGAAATGCCTGAAGTACCACTTTTAATATCCTCTACATTATTTGCCGCCAATTCCATTGATTGTGCTAACGTGAAAGCCTTGTTGTAATCAAGCGCCTTCTCCCCTAACAATCTTCTCTGAATAGCATCATTGTTAATGCCACAAACTAATCTGTCTCTAAGTGAATCATCCAGATTAGTACCAAAGTCACATGTACTAGCCAACTTGCGCAACTCGGAAGCATACGCGGCAACACTTTCTTGAGATTTTCTATCCCTCTTATGAAATCTTAGTCTCTCAACTATCACTGACGGGGTTTGGTGTTGATGATCTTGCATGAGTTTCACTATGTCAGCAAACGACATTTCTTTAGGTTTCGTAGGAGCACACAAATTCCTGAGAAGTGTGTAAGCTGTCTTACCCATTTCACTAAGTAGAATAGCCCTTTTCTTGTCATTATCATCATCCACACCTCTAGCAGTAACGAACAGCTCTAATCGTTCACAATAAATTTCCCAACTGTCTGTCTCTGGATTGAATTCGTCGATCTTCCCGGAGGCAGACGACGCCATGTTTTTTTGGAAGCGAGTGACACACGACGGACGTAATCACACACACAATGTCCATAAAAACGTTAAGACATCCAGCTTTTTACCTCGTCGCCAAAATATGTGATGACTTGGGCATAATAACAAACACTGTTATATTCGGGAGGATTCGTGTATTGATACTTGTTCAAGTTTACATACAGTTAAGTACAGTCAGCAGCCATGAGGTCTGCTCTCTCGCTAACGGAACATCCGGTCCAGTAACTCGCGCGCACTCGTTCATACAAAGCATCGTATGGATAACAGAGTTCCTTATACTGGTTTTGTGTTACGAATACAAATACGCTACACATTTGTATAAAAAACAAGGTATGAAAATATAATTTACTTTTATGCTGGTTACACCGCTGATAGCTTATCTAGTGAATGTGTTTAAAATCTTTCATGTGTTGAATTATGACTGGATAATTCAATGTGTTGACCATTTATAGATATACAAATATAGAAATGACTCATTTTAACAATTAGAATTTTAAACTTTACATGTGAATGTGGCCATTTTATCTAGAATTATGCATATAAATGACCAAATTTGAAATGTTCTTAATAAACCTAATGTCATAGTTATACGATTAGATCGATGAATTTATTTACTGACATTTTATGTAACCTTACCTTTGGGTTGGCTATAAGGATTTCGAACTATTTTAATCAAGTTTAAATTTAGCTTTCAGTGTCGTAACTTTACTTGTATTATAATTTACTGGGTGATGAAGGACCGTCGCGATTTGAAAGACGGCGAGCTGTCAGCGATCATGCCCAAGCTTGTGATGGAGGTGAGGAAGAAGGATAGGTCAGTATATCCACTGAACACTCTCTTGCAACTTGTAATGGGTATTCAGTAGTACATCAAGTTCTATGCCACACGGGATGTGAAGTTGCAAATGGGCATCTATGAAAGATATCGCCAGGTGTCGGATGGAGAAATGAAACGACTGAATCGAAAAGGATTGGGTATGAAGGCAAGACAAGTAGAGTTCATTAAAGACGAAGTCGAAAACAGATTGTGGTCAGGTCGGCATTTGGGGAATTAAAATGCTCGGGTTTTGTTGACAGACAGACAGACAGACAGACAGACAGACAATATTTTATTAAATTAAAGTCTCGCCACTGTATATATACATTTCAAAATTAAAATCTACATAAAAATACACCAGCGCCGCTCTTAAAAAAGAGCTATGAGAGACTACTAATACCGTAAAATAGTCAGTAAAAGGTGATGTTAGATAAAATATCATAATTATAACATCATACATTCAGGCATATATAATATATATCAAACAAGTAAAATTAGCCATAAAGCTTTGAACGTCTTAATAGTATTCTATCCTGGCAGGCCTTGGCGGTATAATAACAAATCTTAGGATTATGTATGATTGCGGCCAATTGATATTTATCACTCAACACAATGCCCTTCTCACATTTGAGTAATAAATTCTGTCGAATATCAGCATATAGTGGACAGTGTAGAGGTACATGAAGCTCGTCTTCTACCTTGCCGGGACAGTTGAAACAGAAACGGTTTTCACTTGGGATATTTTCATAACGCCCGGTTTCGATCCGTGCAACCCCGCACCGGAATCTGTATATTTTAGGCGTTGATTGTCAGACATAAGGCTCAATCCCATACGAACATTTAAACTTATTACAGGTGCGCAGTTTACTGCTTCCTTGACTCCTTGTTAAAGATAAATCAGCATACCACTTTGCTATGTATTCTGAAAATAAACCATCATGTACTATATAGCAAATTCTCTGCGTCCGCACTGTTGTGGTTGCAGATAAAACTTCCTTCAAACCTAGATGTGCCATTCGAAAACATTCTTATTGAGTCTATTTTCCATATAACGAAAACGACACCAGTGCCTGACCACACGTGACCATTGCCTTACTACAGTCGGAGTCCAGTCTGTATCACCATTTACCGCTATGTTAGGGGCTAATTTCCAAGACAAAGGAAAAAATCTCTGGGCTCTATTATGTACTGCGTTCACAGCTGAAACGGAGTTTGTATAGAGCAGGCCCGTAGCAAGCGGGGGGGTTTGGGGTGGCTCAGCCCCCCCACTAATTTTAGGGAGAAATTTTTTTTTGCTCTTCATTTGAATGTTTGTATGAAAAAAGAGAATATTATAAGTTTCATGAGTCATCTGACCCTCTTCTGCAGATTGAAAAAAAACCCTCACTAAAAATAAATGTCTGTATTTGCGTCTCTCTGATGTTGCAGGTTATTCTTACGCCCCCCCCCCCCCACTGATCTAGCAAATCTATATTCTATAAATATTTTCAGCCCCCCCCACTCTTGAAATTGGTGCTACGGGCCTGTAGAGTCATATAATTTACTATAGGTTTTGAATGGCATTCCTCCAATTGACTTCGACTTGGCTATTAAGAGACCTAACGCTCTCCCTGCTGACTTAGCTGCGTTCTTGGACATTGTTGTATAATATAAAAATTCTGTAAAGATCGACTGAAATGACCCATGGCAACTTTCGTGATAAAATATGTGTTCTAATTTGCCAGTAATTTGAATTTAAATTTTCGAAATTGGCCGATAAACAACTTTCATACGGCTTTTTTCGAATCACTAGCTAATTAGCACCAGTGAACAGAACTGAATTGGCCTGTGATCACTGAGGCGTGTCCTGCTGCGTGACGTGCTTGTTGGCGGAAGTATAACCTCCTTAAAGAAAAAACAACAGGAAATCTCACAGTCTTAACAACTGTTTAAACATATCTAAAGTCATCCAAACAACTCAAACCTCCGATAAATTAATTTTAAATATATCTTTAATTAGTTGTATTGTTCCAAGCGAAAGACAGTGTTTTAATATGATGTTATGCGCACTATCCCATAATATGTATAAATCAATTACGACGTCTGACAAATGTTATCACAACAATCAGACTGGTTTAACTAGTCTTGTTCGTTTATGGCCCACAGGTGGTTGTTATGTAATCCTATTGCATTCAATTTCAATTCAAGATTAAATGGTCTCTAATTATACCTTTTGAATTTTACGCCAGACAGACAGATTGTTTATTAGCGTCTCACCATATGTGCATTTAGATATATAAAATAAAAGTATACATAGAACCTTAAATGGACATATGCCACTCCGAAGGAGTTATGAGAGACGAGTAATATATACACATGACATAATAAGGCAAATAATGTAATTAAAACGAGTATTTGAGCTATTATTATACATACATACATTAAGTAAATGGTAGTATTAAAACAAAAGGTTAAAAAAAAGTGTACATAGGTATCATTTATATAAAAAAAGTTGGCGTCTTTAAAGGATTTTAAAGCAGTTTTTGGCACATATTTTTATAAGATCTTCAGAGCTTAAAAGGAGTGGTAAATTCTCATAATCCGGTAAACGAGTAAAACGTGGACTAAAACACTTCAGTGAACTAAAAAGATCTTCTCTTATGTCATTGTAAAGTGGACACTCGAGTAAAACGTGATGTTCTGACTCAACTAGGTTTGGACAATGGAAACATTTTCTATCTTCAAGTTTGAGTCCTTCATAGCGGCCGGTTTCAATACGCAAAGGGGCAGTACCAGTCCTGAACAAAGCAAGGGCGCGTCTGTGAGATTTTGGTATGTGTGTTAAAAGATAAGCTTCTGTTTCGAAGGTCGTTTTATGATTTCTGTAGTGCCTAAGCTTGTTTTTTCCCGGACTCTTTTAGCATTTTCACTTTGTAATGCTGTTCCCATGTTCCTTGGACCCGCCAAGCGGATTATATGTCCTGTCATAATGGCGTAACTCTTGGCATTCAACTGCTACTTAGTTTATTGTCACGGCGTCCAGTCATTTTGAACCAATGAAGTTGTAGAATATTCATTCAACCAATAAATTAAGAGAAGGAGATTTGGCTTAATATAATTTCTTTCGTTTGAGGAACGAATTAGAATGAAATTTCTTTCTCCTAGCGTAGGAAGATACAACACAGGGAAGTAATGCAGTGAATGTAGATGACGTTATGTTGAGTATAAAAGGGCGGCATATATGATTGTTGAAGAACGAATAAATTTCTTATGGATAGTCAACTTCTTTATTGCAGGAATTGTGACGTGTGGGTGTGACTGCGGTGTGTTATATTGCAATAAAGAAGTTGACTATCCATAAGAAATTTATTCGTTCTTCATCATCAATCCAGCTTCTAAAATGCCACTTAAGGAAGTTATATGATTGTTGTCATTCTCAGCTGCGGTGCACCAGCGGTCAGTTTTAATTTTTGTATGAAATCATGTTTCTTTGATGTGTGCATGTGAATTATTTATGTTTGTGGTCCTGCAGATATTATCATTTTATGTTGTTGACCGATGACTGGCGCCGCCGGGTGGGACGTTATGTCCAGGCTGACGAGCCTTTAGAATACGCGAGTCGTCGGAGTGAGCGGCACAAGAATATGCTACATTGACGTAGCAGCTGTAGCTTTTGGAGCTGAAACAGCGGTGTGACTGCGGTGTCTTATATTGTATATATGTTGAGGAGTTCTTGTGAATAAACACCGTACAGCATACCATGTTATTTGAAGTGTTTGTTGTATGTGTTAAAGGAATAGGAGAATGCACGTCTACCGACGATGGCACACATTTTAAAAAGTACATCGTGAATAACGGGTACAAACATTCTTTAGGATTACATAGGATGTCTCTTACGCTTGCGCCAGGTATGTTTTCATGTCATTGATTGTTAAATTCAAAGACAGAGATATCGCAACACGTTATGAGATGTTATACTGGATAACAATAAAATATATGTTAGTTAAATACAAACGAATCACGCCGCTAATGACTGAAATATTGCCAAAGCAGCGTTAAACAACAACTCACTAACTAACAAACGAATCATCCACTAAGTACTCTGTTGTCATGAAAGTGAAGTGAAACAAAATAATTTTTCTACAGTAAGCATTAAAAATTGTTTTACATTGTCTCCCGTTTATTAAAAAAACCTTTCATTTTTTCGAGACAGATTAGAACTTCATATCGATAAATACATGATATAACACTACTAG
This sequence comes from Phorcus lineatus, assembly GCA_921293015.1. Taxonomy (NCBI): domain Eukaryota; kingdom Metazoa; phylum Mollusca; class Gastropoda; order Trochida; family Trochidae; genus Phorcus; species Phorcus lineatus. The sequence continues at coordinate 620,432 of OV121087.1, read as the reverse complement.
TGGTGGATATCTCACTGACCAAGTTCTTAACCTTTTTGATATAAGCCCACCCAAGGATTGTCACAGTCCAATCAAAATGAATTTGACGACTGAGAAGGAAAGTTGATATCATGAAGCAGTTACATACCGTATTTTGGAAGTCTTTCGGTTAATGCTATTGCCTCTATTTTGCTGTTGAATTAGCTTGATACAGAGAAAATCAAAGGGCTGGAGTTTCAGCTGACGGCTAGCACGTCACACACTGGGCGTGGCTTCGAGTCATGCTTCGGTGATTTTGTCTAAGCGTTCGCCAATCTCATAAGGCAGTTATCCAAAACAGGGGTATAAAAGGTCCCCTAGTAGTCGAATTGATTATTATAAGTGAAGCGAATACAGATAATAATTTATGATAATCAAAATAATGCGTTACTTCTCCTCTTTAAAAGAAGACCAAGATAGTTATAGCATTATGAAAACAAATCAAATCCACAACAATGCCATGTTATATCTTTCAGAACTACATGTCCGTGGTCATGACGCATTTTACCTCCAGGCATTACAGCATCCAACCGACAAATGTTGGTACGGATTCATGTAGGCACATTTCGAAGGATCATTTGTTAATGATGTGAAACCAAACCCCAAAATCTGAACATAACTTTATTTTTTGTACAAATAACCAAAGTAACCGATAATGTCTAGTTAATCACCGGTGAAAGTTAAAAAACTATATTGCCTTATGAAATTGAAAATCTGCATGAACACATTTTCATATCGCCTGTGATATTTGTAACATGTCTCGATTATTTACTTTTCAGCTATAGCCGACAGCCCCTTGAACACAAAACTTTACAGAAGATTATCCCCGAATTGTGCAAAAGGGCCGGCGTTATAAGGTTATAAAACCAAGCATTCCCTACGAGCTACGGCAGTGACAAAACTGGCAAAATCTGGTGTGCCCTAAAAGGTCATCATGGACAGAACTGCTCATAGAAGTCATAAATTGTAGTCTTTTTGTCAGTATTTTACAAAGAAATGGAGAACAGTGTATTTCCATGCTGATAATTGAGACATATTTCCATCTGAACAAATTATAATTGGTATTTTTACATGAAATTGCAATAAAAGAAGCATGTTAGTTTTCAGGTTGTAAATGATATCGATATTTCAATTTGCAGGTCTAAGCACGTACTTAAGGAGAAATGATGAGGATCAAAAAGCTGTCAGCTCCATATTTGATGGCAGTTCTACACCTTCGAAAAATGAGGACCCATCAGATGACAAATCCCAAATGTCCCGTCCTATGTCCTATGAGAACTGTGTTAATCATATCAATTACAGATTAAAATGCTAGTTGTGTTATCATTTAAAGTCAAATTTGCAGATGTAATTTTCCAATATCGCTCGAGGCGTAGCCGAGAAGCGCTATTTGAAAATTAACGATGTCTTATTTTTCCTAGGGAAGATACGTCAAATAACGAGGCGAAGCCGAGGTATTTTGACGTATCTGCCAGAGGACAATAAGAAAGGTTTGTCACGCTTTTATCCTAGAGGGAGACATTTGGATACATCCCTGATCGACGAAGTAAGTTCAAAGTTATGCACAAAAAACCACTTCCAGAACAATAGACATAACAATCCCTAGTGGTATAATAGAATGAATTCAGTATTAATTTGTATATGTTATATCATAAGTTAAAAATGAAAAATATTTAGAATTTAGAAACAAGTAAATATCGCCCTGATGTGCTTGAAATATAGTATATTAAACCTGTAACTTTAAAATGTCCGAAGGTAGCCTATATAATGACTGAAAGATAAGGTTTAAGGTTTACTTCCGTTCAATGACACTAACAGATTACATAAACAAGGCCTTTTTGTTGGTTAGTCTTTCTTAAATGTAATTAGTTATATTCTTAACATATTGTTTAAACTTGCATGAAGGATACTTAAATATTAATCTGTTGTAAATGAAGGAACTTTTTTCCCATCGAAACGTCAAGATAGTTCGTACGTGTGTAACGTTTTGGAAAAAAAGATAGAACTTTAGATAATTTATAGTTTAGATAATAAAATATAATTTTACGAAGCTTAATATCAGCAGAATTATTATCCACCTTCATCTACTCACCGACAGGCCTTGTGTAGTACACGAACCCCTCATCTGGACTGCCAAGCTCGGTTGGATAGAACTGGACGGCGTGGCTAGTACACACACCACTCTGTGCATCGTAGAAAAAGGATACACATTCCTTATCCAGAGAGCACATAGACGAGCATTCTATTGCAGATCTATATCCAGATTTTGAGTGAATTGACACTTCAGTAAATGAATTAATCTGAAATAGATATTTCCTTTCGAAGGTTTGTGAAATATTTTTGCACTCACACCTTTTCTGACAATAAAAATAGAATATGACAATATGTATTATGCTGATTTGAGACATGTTTCCTCAATTAAAACCAACTCGTTCTGTGTACTATTGCTGGAGAAAGTACAGAAGCCAGTAACTGTTGGTATGCATACCTAATATAAATTAGTTAAATATTCACGTGACTCGGGTTGTGTTTCCTATACAACAGGATATGTTCAGGTTATAAGTTCAAGGATGAACAACGAATTTTTTAGGACGTAAGTATTGTTTCACTATGACTGAAGATAGAGAAACTCTCCTACCACAACATCTTTTAAAGACGGGTTTTCATATTCTGATAAGGAACAATGATTCCAGTTTTGTTCTACCCATAGTTTTGTCAATCCAAGAAAATGTCTAACTTGATACATAGCACAATTAATCAAAGAAAGGAACAGTTGGAATCAAAATTTAAAAGTTGAATCCTTGATATCAGAATATGTTGTCAGTTAATAGGGTTTTTAAGCTCTCTTGCATCAATGCATTTGTATTAATGATTCATATTAAATTTAAAAATAATGAAATAAATAAAAGACACGCTTGTAAATTTTGTAAACGTAATCAGATACGGCAGGTAGGTATGGATGTTCTCAAAATTTATCAATTTTGGCAAGTGGATAGGAATCTGCACCGTGAGCACACTTCTTATTTGGGTCCTGTGTTACGTTCGAATTTAGAATAGAAAACCATCCCAAGTCAAGCCAGAGTAATATGACAAACACTTGAATAAGATAATAACAATTTAAATAAGGATAAGAGTGACAATAACACAATATTATAATATCAAATGAGTCAGCTATAGATATATTCACAAAGGTCTTGGATATTGCCTAGATGATAATTCTTAGATGAATCTGGCTGGTAAATAAATATTCAGAAAGGCGGATAACAATGATAGAACAGAATGGCCGTAAAGTCAAATGTAGACACCGGGAAGCTCAATGTGTGTTTAGGTTTCCACAGCTAGCCATTATATAGGGAACTGAAGTTTCTCAATGTGTGTTGTGGAAGCTCAATGTGTGTGTTGAGGTTCCCACAGCTAGCCATTATATAGGTAACTGATGTTTCTCAATGTGTGTTGTAGAAGCTCAATGTGTGTTTAGGTTCCCACAGCTAGCCTTTATATAGGTAACTGATGTTTCTCAATGTGTGTTGTGGAAGCTCAATGTGTGTCTAGGTTTCCACAGCTAGCCATTATATAGGTAACTGATGTTTCTAGAAACATGTATCTTCCGGAGACATCTTTACCTTCCACAAGTAGACCTGTGAAAGCCCGTGACTGTGCACATTATTTCAACTCGTGAATATTTCGTGTAATCACTCGAACCTCTTGTTTATTCTCTAAATTGACCATGAAAAGAACACAAGTTGTAAAATCTGCGTTAGCGTTGGAATGTAAAGATTGAAAAAACAACCTCTTAAACATGGGCTAAGGTTGGAATGACACTTATGCAGTGTCAATTACACTGGCTGTGTTCACAAATTTCAATAGCAAATGAACAATTTAAAAGAATCTTTCTGCTAATCCTTTTAGTGCATTCGATTTTCTCTAAAGGGAAGACAGTCAGTCTTCATATTTGGAGTACAGGTGCTTGCAAAACATGACTCATCATCTCATTTGTAACCTCCTTTCTGAAAATCTTATAATTGAGATTAATATATTTCTATAACCTGTCGTACAGGATTTGAGCTGATGACGAACCTTTTTACAGATTTCTTTACATGCAAAATATATGTCTCTATTTTTCAAATAATGATTCATTTATGTTGTACAAAATTTGTCTTTTGAAATATTTAGGACAGTTTGGGTTACATCGTATTTGTCATATACATCTCATTTCTAGCGTGTTCAAAATCAATTTTCTTTGTTCTTACCAAATCATCTATACTTATCAAAGAACATGTAAAGGGTATTAAATTCTGAATAAATGAATAATATATATGTATTGCTATTGTATCCTCTGGTACACTTATACATATTATTATGATCTTGTCAAGTGATAAGCAACACACTTGTTGTGTGCACAATAGACGCAAGTAAAGGGCGGAATGCACAAGCACTGCCTTGTTCAAATCATGGCTAATTTGTTTTACAAATTTTATATCCATGCCAGTTATTGAAGTCAGTGAGTGTTTGACCGTAGTTGCATTTACATATCAATATGAACATGTTCAAAATCAATTTTTATATCTCCTTTATTTTTACCTGATAATTTTCAATGAACATGTGATGTCCATTTGACATTGATTAATAAATAATCAATAGGCATTGCCATTGTATAACTAATCAGCAGACGCTCTCATCATATGTACATGTTCTTTTCTGCTCAAAACTTACAGTCTTTTCGCACAGGAGGAAGGGAAAACAGACGACAAAAAGCAATGCCTCCCAGTACGGTACAGTCCGGTTCAGCCCCCAGCTTCCTCCAAGTACGGTACAGTCCGGTTCAGCCCAAAGCTTCTTCCCAATACGGTACAGTCCGGTTCAGTCCGGTTCAGCCCCCAGCTTCCTCCGAGTTCAGTATAGTCTGGTTCAGCCCGAAGCTTCCTCCCAGTATGGTACAGCCCGGTTTAGTCCGGTTCAGCCCCAAGATTCTCCTAGTACGGTACAGTCCGGTTCAACCCTCAGCTTCTTCCCAATACGGTACAGCCCGGTTTAGTCCGGTTCAGCCCCAAGCTTCCTCCCAATACGGTACAATCCGGTTTAACCCTCAGCTTCTTCCCAGTGCGGTACAGTCCGGTTCAGCCCCAAGCTTCCATGCAGTACGGTACAGTCTGGTTCAGCCCCCAGCTTCCTCACAGTACGGTACAGTCTGGTTCAACCCTCAGCTTCTTCCCATTACGGTATAGTCCGGTTCAGTCCGGTTCATCCCCAGTTTACTCCCAGTGCGGTACAGTCCGGTTCAGCCCCCAGCTTCCTCCCTGTACAATATAGTCCGGTTCAGCCCCCAGCTTCCTCTCAATACGGTACAGTCCGCTTTAGGCCCCCAGCTTCCTCCAAGTACGGTACAGTCCGCTTCATCCCCCAGCTTCCTCCCAGTACGGTACAGTCCGGTTCAGCCCCCAGCTTCCTCCCAGTACAGTATAGTCCGGTTCATCCCCAGCTTCCTCCAAGTACAGTATAGTCCGGTTCAGCCCCCAGCTTCCTCTCAGTACGGTACAGTCCGGTTCAGCCCCCAGCTTCCTCCAAGTATGGTATAGTCCGGTTCAGCCCCCAGCTTCCTCCCAGTACAGTATAGTCCGGTTCAGCCCCCAGCTTCCTCCCAGTACAGTATAGTCCGGTTCAGCCCCCAGCTTCCTCCCAGTACAGTATAGTCCGGTTCAGCACCAGCTTCCTCCAAGTACAATACAGTCCGGTTCAGCCCTAAGCTTTCCCCCAGTGCGGTACAGTCCGGTTCAGCCCCAAGCTTCCTCCAAGTATGGTACAGTCCGGTTCAGCCCCAAGCTTCCTCCCAATACAGTACAGTCCGGTTCAGCCCTAAGCTTCCTCCCAGTACGGTAAGTCCGGTTCAGCCCCAAGCTTCCTCCCAGTACAGTACAGTCCGGTTCAGCCCCAAGCTTCCTCCCAATACGGTACAGTCCGGTTCAGCCCTAAGCTTCCTCCCAGTACGGTAAGTCCGGTTCAGCCCCAAGCTTCTTCCCAATACAGTACAGTCCGGTTCAGCCCTAAGCTTCCTCCCAGTACGGTAAGTCCGGTTCAGCCCCAAGCTTCCTCCCAGTACGGTAAGTCCGGTTCAGCCCCAAGCTTCCTCCCAATACAGTACAGTCCGGTTCAGCCCTAAGCTTCCTCCCAGTACGGTAAGTCCGGTTCAGCCCCAAGCTTCTTCCCAATACAGTACAGTCCGGTTCAGCCCTAAGCTTCCTCCCAGTACGGTAAGTCCGGTTCAGCCCCAAGCTTCCTCCCAATACAGTACAGTCCGGTTCAGCCCTAAGCTTCCTCCCAGTACGGTAAGTCCGGTTCAGCCCCAAGCTTCCTCTCAGTACGGTACAGTCCGGTTCAGCCCCCAGCTTCCTCCAAGTATGGTATAGTCCGGTTCACCCCCCAGCTTCCTCCCAGTACAGTATAGTCCGGTTCAGCCCCCAGCTTCCTCCCTGTACAGTATAGTCCGGTTCAGCCCCCAGCTTCCTCCCAGTACAGTATAGTCCGGTTCATCCCCAGCTTCCTCCAAGTACAGTATAGTCCGGTTAAGCCCCCAGCTTCCTCTCAGTACGGTACAGTCCGGTTCAGCCCCCAGCGTCCTCCAAGTATGGTATAGTCCGGTTCAGCCCCCAGCTTCCTCCCAGTACAGTATAGTCCGGTTCAGCCCCCAGCTTCCTCCCAGTACAGTATAGTCCGGTTCAGCCCCCAGCTTCCTCCAAGTACAGTATAGTCCGGTTCAGCCCCCAGCTTCCTCCACGTACAGTATAGTCCGCTTCAGCCCCCAGCTTCCTCTCAATACGGTACAGTCCGCTTCATCCCCCAGCTTCCTCCCAGTACGGTACAGTCCGGTTCAGCCCCCAGCTTCCTCCCAGTACAGTATAGTCCGGTTCAGCCCCCAGCTTCCTTCAAGTATATTATAGTCCGGTTCAGCCCCCAGCTTCCTCCCAGTACAGTATAGTCCGGTTCAACCCTCTGCTTCTCAGCTTCTCAATACAGTACAGTCCGCTTCAGGCCCCAGCTTCCTCCAAGTATGGTAGTGTCCACTTCAGCCCCCAGCTTCCTCCCAGTACGGTACAACCCTCTGCTTCTCAGCTTCTCAATACAATACAGTCCGCTTCAGGCCCCAGCTTCCTCCAAGTATGGTAGTGTCCACTTCAGCCCCCAGCTTCCTCCCAGTACGGTACAGTCCGCTTCAGCCCCCAGCTTCCTCCCAGTACGGTACAGTCCGCTTCAGCCCCCAGCTTCCTCCCAGTACAGTATAGTCCGGTTCAGCCCCCAGCTTCCTCCAAGTACAATACAGTCCGGTTCAGCCCTAAGCTTTCCCCCAGTGCGGTACAGTCCGGTTCAGCCCCAAGCTTCCTCCAAGTATTGTACAGTCCGGTTCAGCCCCAAGCTTCTTCCCAATACAGTACAGTCCGGTTCAGCCCTAAGCTTCCTCCCAGTACGGTAAGTCCGGTTCAGCCCCAAGCTTCCTCCCAATACAGTACAGTCCGGTTCAGCCCTAAGCTTCCTCCCAGTACGGTAAGTCCGGTTCAGCCCCAAGCTTCCTCCCAGTACAGTACAGTCCGGTTCAGCCCCAAGCTTCCTCCCAATACGGTACAGCCCGGTTCAGTCCGGTTCAGCCTCAAGCTTCCTCCCAGTGCGGTACAGTCCGGTCCAACCCTCAGCTTCTTCCCAATATGGTACTCTCCGGTTCAGTCCGGTTCATCCCCAGTTTACTCCCAGTGCGGTGCAGTCCGGTCTAGCCCCAAGCTTCTATGCAGTATGGTATAGTCTGGTTCAGCAAAAGCTTCCTCCGAGTACGGTTTAGCCCCAACTTCCTACCAGACAGTATAATCCGGTTCAGCCCTCAGCTTCCTCCTAGTACGGTTTTTTCCGGTTTAGCCCCCAGATACCCCACAGTACGATACAGTCCGGTTCATACCTCAGCTTCCTCCTAGTAAGGTTTAGTCCGGTTCAACCCCCAGATTCCCCCCAGTACGGTACAGTCCGAATCATACACCAGCTTCTTACCAATACGGTGTAGTCCGGTTCACTCCATTTCAGCCGCCAGCTTCTTCCCAGGACGGAATAGTACGGTTCAGCTGAAGCTTCCTCCGAATACGGTATAGTCCGGTTCAGCCCCAACTTTCTCCCAGAATGGTACAGTCCGCTTCATCCCCCAGTTTCCCCCCAGTACGGTACAATCAAGTTCAGCTCCCAGCTTCTTCCCAGTACGTTACAGTTCGGTTCATTCCCCATCTTCCTCCCAGTAAGGTACAGTCCGGTTCAGCTCCCAGCTTCCTCCCAGTAGGGTGTAGTCCGGTTCAGCCGAACCTTCCCATGCCCGTGCTGCAAGACTCTTTCATCCGAACAGCTCCTTCATCAGAGTGATGGTCACCTTTGAACAAACTTTACATGATCAGAAAAAGACTAATACCCACATTTGTAATAGCCTGAATATAGGAGAATGCGATGTAGTTGTCACCTGCTTTGGTTTACACCTACTTTCACAATTCAACATTTTCGAAAAAATTCCATTCCATAAAGATTAAAAAAATTTGTGGCAAAACCTTCTGAACTTTCAAAGATTCAAATTTAACTGACATCTCAGTGTTACTTAACTTTTACAGAATTAGATTATTTCAAAGCATATTTCACAAAAGAAAACCAATTCTTTTGTCCTTTTTAGAAGTTACCAAAAAAGGAAACTATAGAATATTTTGCAAAATATATGAAAATATAATTGTCACTTTTTCCACTTTCGACTCTCGAATGACATACTTTTAATCCTAATATGTTCAACACAGAAGTCAATTAAATTAAGAATTCTAACATTCTAAATGTATTGTTTATTCCCAAATTTCATTAGGATCCTTTTTGATGGATCTGGATTTGATGGATCGTTTGAATATGCTTCTAATCCATTTCCATATTCTCTGACAATTGTTTCTCATAATGGCAGACCTGGTTTAGACCAAAGCCGAGGAAAATCTGTCCAAAATTAAACCAGAATTGAGCAACTCAAATTCAAATATCGTGGATATTTGAAAATTTAAAAAAATATAAGAAATACATAAGAAATATCTATTGATTTTTTACAACTATGGTGGAAGAGACAAAAAACTATTTCCATGAAATCATTTATCACCAATAGCAGGAACCTGGATATTCGTAGTTTTCATACAGCAGATATTAAACTAAAATCAATTTTGAAAAACAGCTTGTCAAAAGAAATTTCAACAAAAGAGATGTTGATAGTCTAACACTTGAAAACGTTTAATGCCTTCAGCCTCTGCTAAATTGTTTCGCTTCCTTTTTTAATCTATCTCAATTGAAAATGCTATGTTATTTTTTCTCTAAATCTTTACTATTTTTTTGCAGTCTACAAATTCTGTTCATTTAACTCTCAATCTGAAAAATTCACTAACATCTAAGACAAACACTTTTCTTGTTTCAAAACGTTAAAAGATATTATAATGGACTTCTGACATAGCTGTGGCCTATTGGTATGGACAAGATATAACTCAATTTACTGGAACTGAAGTTGTAATATCATTTTGTGACACATATCTGCATCTTATTCCGATATTCAAACTTTTCTGGAGCCGTTTGTAAATTTACAACTTTCATTAAAACGTTTTTTGCAATCCCCTTTATCGTCTCTTTGTAGAGTTATTGGGTTCAATTAAAACTGGCATTTCGATTTGGTAGAAATAGGAAATGCTCTCAGTTGATGTTATTGTATTTCTCTCAGGATATTTTGTCTTCTTGACTTTAACAAATAACAATAGAATTAAAAGAAAACAAACGATTGTTCTATATTAATGTAGTGTATGGCAAAGGTGTTGTTAACTTCTCAGTCTGATTAAAATCGACCGTGTTCCGAGGAATAAAGTTATATAAAAATTTATTATAGCGGGATTCGAAAATATCTATCAGGGGTTGTCCACTCCACAACGGTCTGAAAGCACCCTCCTTGCTCACACGTTATTACACCAGTTTAGCGCAGACAAAACCTAGTCATTAGTGGACTAATCACATCATCCCGTTGAAAATAACGATAGTGGCGATAAAGGTTAACAAATGGTAAACGGGAGTTACTTGCCCCTAGATACTGATACCAAAAGCTTTTCCCGCTGTCATTGTGATTGGCTAGATGAGATTGCGTCAGAACGTGCGGGTAAGGATGGTGCTTTCAGACCGTTGTGGAGAGGACAGCTCCTGTAATAGTACGTTCGAATCTCGTTCGAGTCTATATTTAAAAACTTTCGTTTCCTCGGAACACGGTCGATTTTAATCAAAATGTTAACTTCTGAGAGAGAAACACGGTTTTAGCTAGATTTTCTAATTTATGATCAAGGTGTTGTCATTTTCTGATAGATAAATAAAATTCAATCTAGACTTTGTAAACCATTCATTTATCTTCTTGATTGGAGGAAGTAAAAATCTTCTGCTGTCCAAAGCCGTCGGCTAAATCCTATATAAATCTAAAAGCTTGAATCACATCCACCAATTTAAAAGAAACTTCGTTCAAAGGATTTATCTGCACAGAGTTTATCTTTAAAATTTACAAATAAAGAAAGACATTAAAACTGCAATTTCAAATTTGTAACTGTTTAATATTGAGTTGCCTTGAATTCCGAGTATTTAGAGAATCTGGAAAGAGAATGCATGGACTTATTAACCTACTACAATTTTCTTTTTACCCATCACTATTAATTCTTTTTAAACATTTTCAAACGTTGTTGATTATAGAAGGGATGGCGTTTTCGTTTAAAGTCACCGTTCAATAATGTGTCGTAATCTAAAGTAAATTTACATTTCTTTTCCGATGACGGATCCAATTTTTAGAACTCCACAGGCAGTTTCAATTTGAATGTCAAAAGAGGAATTAACGATATTTTGATAAATTGAGTATAAAGTGTAATTTTATTTTCTTCTACTGTGTCTTCTTATATATAGATCACCAGAAACTAGCATCCATTTAATCGCGAAGTTTATTTCTATTTCTAACGCCTATTTAGTTTGGTTTAACGAGTGTAATTTACTAAAATTTAAAGAATTATTAAATTTCTTCAACATAAATGTCGATGAAATAAATATGAGTCCGTGTTCCAGTGGTGGAATCCAACTATCCTTGCAATGATCAGCGAGTAAGACAGCTGTAAAAATTCCGATTTCTTCTCGAATATTCTCTGTTTTTACAAAGACAACAATCAATGATCTCAAAATTTAAGTCAAGTTTGTTGTGACATTTTTAGAAATTCCATATGTAACAGCTGATTGCTATATACATGAATATGAATGAATATGAATAATACATAGAATGTGGAAATTGTACTAAATAGATTTTTTATGACGTATCAATTGCAAGGCCTTCTCTGAACTTTCAAAATTATTATGAATTCATTGCCTACGAAGGAAATAATATCGGCTTCATTTCTTTCTTACGATGCTTTTGGGCAAAATATGACATGCTCCATTCTATCTTTATTCCTGTATTCAGTAGGCCTCGGGCCTAAAGTACATCATATTTACTTTTGATGATGCATTTTTATTACATTCATGAAACAATATGGTTTCTGTTGACTGATGGGTCGATTTATACATGGACAAGTTATCAATTGCTTTATAATCAAATTTTTTAAAAACGTTCGGAGAATTGAAGCAAATTTGAATGTTCATACCTTTTTCTTCATACTTTTTTTCAGAAGGTAGACAGTATCCGGTATCGATGGTGTTTTTTAAAATTATGTAAGTGTCACATTTGCTTGTCGTGGATATTGGTTCGTGCCAATATTGAAAATACATATGTTTTCGTCTCTGATTGAATGATTCTATCAATTCAGGACATATGCAAATTTTCTGGTTGTGAAAATATTTCAAAAAGCAGTTGAGAACAATAATTTCTTTTCACTGTAATCCAGTTGCCGTCGAATCAAAGTGTTCACATTTCGCTAGCGCTGACTGGTTAGGCTCTGGTGTAGATTTTGAATATTTTCCTGATTTTGCGACTTCGGTAAAAACATAATTTTCCCTGACAGACTTTGTTTACGACATTCGTACCTATAGATCAGTGTCTGCCACGGAAGTTTTCACCCATTAAGAACCCATCAAGACTTTGCAGTATTTATCTTATACTGGATAAAATAAGTTCGGGATATTTGAGTTTTTATCATTGATATTTTATCAGTGCGTCAGTGGCAATGTTAACAGATTTATTCCCTAAAGTGAGTTAACTAATATGGAGTATGATTTGGTCTAAATGGAAATCAGCAATAAAATGCCTTTACAAGGATTTGCTTTTCAGAGAGCCTTTCACCAACTGTAACACACACAGTCATCAACGCATGTAAAATGGCATGACTGAATGTACTTTAATGTCGTCAAGCGAAAAAAGTTGTGGATAGCAAGCAAAACAAAAGAAAGAAATGGGCTGTGCTTTGTGACTGATTTAAGCAATTCGCTTTCTCCATTCTCCGTTTCCAACTGTACAGGGCGAATAACGAAGCAAAATAGCGAGATGACGTTGTCAAATAAATACGCAAAAAAAAGCCTCGTCACTTCGCATGTCCACCTCGCGTTTTCGCTATTTCGCATCGCCATTTTGATTCTTCGCATTGTATTTCCGCTAGATTTCGCCTTTATTTCAGATAATCAGCCACGATAATTGAATAATTAAACGAGACTTACCTGTCAGTTGAAGTTTGATTGAGATTCTCCGAGGCATCAAGGAACAGGTGAGGTCACGTGAGGAAATGACATTAATGTGAGAAGCATTTTTATCTTCAAAAACAACCTTAGCTGAAAAGCTGGGTGGGTGGGCGAGGCACGTGACCTCACCTGTTCCCTGATGCCTCGGAGAATCTCAATCAAACTTCAACTTACAGGTAAGTCTCGTTTAATTATTCAATTCTCCTTCGTAATCAGGTCACGTGAGTCCCCGTGAGACTTCAAAGCATTTCCACAGAGCAAAACACAAGTAAATATCAGGAAATTATTGTTTAATCTGACAATACATAGTAACAACATACTTTTCAGGTCACATTTAGTATTCCGTCTCATTATCCTTGGATAAGGACAATACAGCTCGACCAAAGGTCTGAATCTGCTCTACTGATCTATGATAGAAACGAGCAAACACATCTGCAGACGCCCAGCCGGCGGCTGACATAATACACTGGATCTGTACCCCCTGGGTATGTGCTGCACTCGTTGACGCAGCCCTCGTACTATGTCCAGAGTACTTAGCAGAGTCAATACCAGCATCGCTTAGGACTAATCTCAGCCATCTTGAAATAGTTTCCTTGGTTACAGCTTTATATGGTTCGTTAAAGCTAATAAAAAGCTGCTGGTTTTTTCTCAAATGTTTCGTCCTCTGTAAATATGCATCTAGGCATTTGACCACACACAGCTGCTCATTGTCAAATGTTTCATGTTTTATTGGGTGGACTGCTTAACTAGACCAGCTACAGACAGAATAAACTTGTCATCAACTTGACTAATGTGATCTAAACCTAGTAACTGCAGGGATTGCACTCTCTGCCCACTAACTAACGCTAACAACATAGTTAATTTCAAAGTTAACATTCTCAATGATAGATCAGCATTTTCTCCTAAGGATTCTAAATGATCTAACACTACTTTCACATTCCATGTCATATGATATTTTGGCAAGGAAGGTCTCAAATTGAATATACCCTTTAGAAACCGTCTCACTAGTGGATGTTGACCTACTGGTAGCCCTGATTGTAGGTGTAACACAGACGACAATGCACTTTGGGCTGTGTTAATTGCACTGTAACCACATCCATTCTCATACAGATCGCGTAGGAAGTCAAGCACTGTACACACACTAGGTAAAGGAGGATCTAAATTCTGTTCCTGACAAAATTTCATATACTTCAAAAAATAAGACTTATATTGTTTTTGCGTGCTTCCTCGCCAAGATTTCATTATAATATTGATGGTTTCATCTGATAAGCCCTGTCTTTCCAGACATGGCCTGATAAGTGGCACGCCATCAGATGCAGCTTCTTGTGAAGGGGATGCATCTCCTGTGGCTTGTAAGGCAGCACTAGTGTATGTTGTCCTTGGGGAATGATTCGAGGTGGTGACTTCATCATGCGTAATAACAATGGGTACCAGCTTTGAGTGGTCCACATTGGCACTACTAGCACACCCTCTGCCTTGTCCTCTCGGATCTTCTGTAACACTCGTTCTATGAGACTGAAAGGAGGGAAAGCATAAAACTTCAGTTGCGACCAGTCATACATGAAAGAATCGACAGCATAAGCTTCAGGATCAGGTCTCCAAGAAAAATACTTGGCAACCTGGTTATTAAGTCTGGACGCAAATAAGTCTACATCAGGTACACACAACCTTTCAGTAATTATCTTGAATAAACGTTTATTGAGCATCCATTCCGTTGCATCGTTAAATGACCTACTCTCTTTATCAGCTTCCTGATTTAGCACACCAGGCAAGTGCACTGCTGACAACCACATGTTGTTTGATTTTGCTATCATCCATATGTCTCTAGCCACCGCATTGCATAGCACGGACTTGGTTCCACCCATATGGTTAATATATGCGACTGCTGTTGCATTATCAATCCTTAGTCTGACATGATGGCCTGACAACATTGACAAAAAACTCTTTATTCCAAGTAAAACTGCCAAGAGTTCAAGATAATTAATATTGCTATGAAACTCCACATCTGACCATCTGCCACCAGTTCGTTGATCTCCAGAGTCAAACACGCCCCCCCCCCCCCCCCCCCCCCCACCCTAACCCTGATGCATCCGTGGTCAGTGTAAGGGAAGGCAGCGGTCTAGATATCGGAGCTCCATTAGCCTTGATGTTATCTGCCCACCACTTTAAGTCTCTGCTCCCTGTAGGGGAGAGGGTCACTAAGCCACGATAGTTGCCCTTTGATGCCCGTAAGGCATCGGATTTCTCTTTTTCCAACTGCTTGATAAATAGTGGCCCATAGGGGATTCTCAATATTTATGCATGCATACGACCTATGACCTCCTCAAATCCAAACCGAGGCTAAGGCCGCTTCCTTCTTCATTGATAGTATAATGGCTGCATTTTGATAGTACGAATCGCTGTGTAATTTGAATTTCCTTCGGCTGTACACGAGTGTATAAGCATGAATTAAAAGAAAATCAGTTAATTTAAGACATGAAAACATGTCGAGTGATAATAAAACGGCGAAATGAAGGGAAATTCATCCAGGGATAGCCTCAAAACTTTGTTTTTGATAGTTGTATTCGTGGTAAATTCAAAGTTATATCACGTGAGTTTTGCATTCGCATTTGGTCCGTATATAATAGGCACTGGTGCATTTAAAATAATCACAATTCCAGTTTCTCTTAATTGTTATGCATAAAAAAATCTTCGTAAAATTATTTTTTCCCGAAAATTCAGGACTTTTAACTCAAGGATAAAAAAAAAGTTAAAACCAACACGATGAAGAATCAAGAAGTGGGACCGGTATGTTTACAAAAAATGGTACAGTACGGCAGTGTCACTACAATGAAGAAACCAAAACGTATATTTGCCGAAATTCTCAAAGACACCAACTGATTGGAAGAAAAGTGATATATTTATATACATAGGAGTATTTTTAAGAATATTATTATTGCAAACTTTTACAGAAATTATATATTCATAATTTCTAAAACGAATTTAATATAGGCTAGAATTAATTTTAATTATAATCATATTGAATAGGAAAATATAATCATATTGAATAGGAAAATATAATCATATTGAATAGGAAAATATAGTCATAAGTATAAAAAAAATAATTAAAATTTTATTATATTTATTGGTGTGTATATAAGGTGGTGACTGGGTATTAATAACACCAATAATGTGAAGGGAGGGATTAATTTCAGTACTTTTAGGTAATAATCCCACATTTGTGACTGGCGATTCATGTAGACATAAGGTGGATGCTACAAATAACTTGAAATTAGCTGAGAGATTGTATATTATGCCTTGAAGATAAACACACCTATATAAAGTGTCTTATATACAAAGTACTGAAGTCATGAATTCAATAAATCCTAATTCATATGATTGACTGTCAGTTTTGAAAACTTACTTTCAGCTTTTTCACTGACAATATACATGGAGTGAAATATGTATCAAGACTTCTAAATTGTCCTGTCTTTTTAGTCATAATGACAAATTTGTGTCATTTAAAATAGAGTTTAGATAATTATAATGTAAATATTATTCCTAAAACCAATGGCTTAATTTATCTAATCAACTTATTCCCTATACCTTATTAAAAAGTCCTTCATTTTCCTACTAATTTTGATACATTTAACTAATCATCATTTTGTAAAAACAAAAATAGGCCTACATGTAATAGGAATTCCTTATTCAATTTGAACAATTAATTGTTTGTACATGTACATTCAATGAATACCCTCATATGACCCTGTAATAAGTATTTGAAGCTCTTAAATTCAGAATAATAGCACAGTGATTATTTTATTGAATGATTAACAGTAATGTTTTAACTAATTATGTGATTTTATTTGCTGTATATATCTTATGTATTTATCATGAAAAGGAAAGCTAATCGTTTTTATTAGAAATATTTGGCTACTGCTTTTATGTAGCTTTTTTTATAAATAATCATATAAGGCCCAAAGAGTAGAGAAATTTTGGAGTTAATTAAAGCTAAAAAAATCATTTATTTTTCAGCTAAATTAAAAGTTATTTGCGACCTCATCAGGAACTAACAAACTTATGTATTTTAATTATATTCAAAGGAATAGTAACATTTCACATTTGCTCTTGTTTGTATCTCTATTTAGCCCCCTAAATTGAAATTCTGGTTTGTTTACATTGAGGCCTGTACTGAATGACCCAATAGTAACGTAAGTGGGCACGTTGAAACGGCTGAAGATTTTACGTAGAGATCGCTAAATCTGTATCATTTTTGAGCTGTAAACGAGTGTGTGTTATGAAAATACTTCTTGATTTTTTTCGGAAATGTGAAATTTATTGTGAGTATTTCATATCCATATTTTGCTAAACACCGAAATATTTCAACGGACAGTGCAAAATGACGGTAAACCAAGCATGAGAATATACCACCGAATATCGGTTGAAAGAATTCTATCTGCATGTAAAATGATATTCTAATCTCTGCTACACCTAAGAATTTAGAAGCTTACCCGATTATGGTCTTTCTGCAGTTGAATTTAGCGAAATATTTTACAAACAAAGCATAATTTCGAAAGGATACTGACTTGACAATGCTGTAGGAACGTAACTTCTGGGTTTCGAAGCGGCCTTAGCCTCGTTTTCGAGTACGTACACTTGGTTTCTGATACCTCATAAATATTCATGAGGTAATATTAAGAATCCCCTATATGGCATGGTTATTGAATAAGAGACAATAACTCCTACTATTTCTGCCAGCTCTTGGATGCTTATATAATCTTTCTTACAGATGTTTTCATACATATCCAAGAACTTACGAATCTTTTTCTCTGGAAGGGAAATAGTCATATTTCTAGAATCCAGAATGAAACCCAAGAACACAATCACCTGACATGGAATCAAAACCGATTTTTCATAGTTAACTAAGAAACCTAGTGTCTCCAGTTTACATCTTGTGATGGCAATATTTTCTGAACATGACTGTCTACTGTCGCCTTGAAGGTAGGAATCATCTATATACGCCACTGAAAGATATCCAAACTGCCGTAAATCACTGTACACAGGTTTCAAAAGTTTTGTAAATGTTCTTGGGGCTGAAGTTAAACCGAATGGTAGGCATCTGAATTGATACATAATATCCCTCCATATAAACTTTAGATACTTTCTGTCTTCAGAAGCAACACTTACAGAATAATAAGCTTCTCTTACGTCAATTGAGCCCATATAACACCCAGGTGTCATGAGGCGAAGAGCAGATATAAGATGTTCCATCTTGAAATGTAATTTTTCTATGGAATGATTCAACTGTTTCAGATTTAGGATAACACGGTAAGTCCCACTCGGTTTTGGTACAAGAAACACTGTACTTATATATCCATCTAGAGAATAATCCACTGTCTCCACAACACCTTTTGATAGCATAGACTGTACTTCTAAATCTAAATAACGTCCTTCATGTTCATTCAGTTTAGTCTCACGGACTGATGCTTGGAATGGATATT
The DNA here is from genome assembly GCA_921293015.1 of Phorcus lineatus. Taxonomy (NCBI): domain Eukaryota; kingdom Metazoa; phylum Mollusca; class Gastropoda; order Trochida; family Trochidae; genus Phorcus; species Phorcus lineatus. The sequence continues at coordinate 602,223 of OV121087.1, read as the reverse complement.
CAACAAACTCAAATTTATATCCCTTGACAATATTCAATATATAGTCATCATTAGTGATATTTGCCCACTCATCCACATATTCAGTTAGTCTACCAGCAATGTTCGTATCTTCTGTACTTACTTTTACCTGCGGCGTGGTCTCCCCCTTCTCAGAGTTGACCCGCGGTGACCCTGCTGAATGTTGCCTTCGAATTGATACGGGTTGTGTCTGACTGGGTTCCGGTAATAACCCTGGCCGTCTTCTAAAAAATTTATTCCTCTGCCTCTACCTCGGAAGACTCTTCCTCTGGGACTACCTCTCCCTCTCATGGACATACCCCGACCCGAGGTAGCAAGTCTAGAGACAAGTTTGTTGGTTTCCGACAAGTCCTTTATCATCTCAGGGAGGTCGTCTCCAAAGAGATACTCTGTGATGGGATTGCTGTGAGCACACAGCTGTTTGTATTCCCCTGTTAGGTCTTGTCGAATGGCATCTCTTCTCTTGATGCTCAATTCGTAGCTCCCTGAGGCAATAAGGGCTACGCCATCCACTATTTCCCCAATTATAGAGGACAATTTGCTAGTCAAATCATCTCTAGCTAGACTTTGATCTGACATCACATTGAGTTTGTCAACTGCTGAGGTCAGCGGTACTATTCCGCGCAAGAAAATCTCGTAATTTCTGAGATTTAGTGTCCCTTTGCCTTGTCTCCAAACTCATTGTTTGCCAAATGCCGGCATTAACCCTAGGTGGTTTTAGTTTCTGCACGTTAGACGGGCAAGGGTATGTCTGAAATAAATCAGTTCTCTGTTTCTCCTCTAAACGGGTGGATAACAATCCATCTATAAGCTTTGACACATTTTGGTCAACAGGAGGTCCGGACGTTTCAGCAGTTCTTAAACTCCAAAAAAACAACTAAGCAAACAAACCTTAAATGGAATTCCAAATTAATCCAAGTGATCACGTAAGTCCACACGAATATTTGTAAAGTCACAAAACTGATAGATTATCCAAACTTTTTAAAACAATGAAGAAAGGAAATTAGTGTAGCGACTGACCCAAAAGCCATAAGCGCACTGACCTGATTCCTCACGCGCAATCTCACGGGGACGCACGTGACCTGATGACGAAGGAGAATTGTGTTTCATGTCTTGGAAGAAGGAGGCATGTAAATTTGACGTTAAATTATTTTAAAAAACAAACAGTAATTTAAATAAACCTATGGATGTAAATTCCAGCATAATTTTGCGTCCAGTAAATACAACTTTGTTTGGTGATGTAGACTTTTGAATAAGAAACCTGCGTTGAAAGGGTTTTTCTAATCGAACACAATAGACATTGAAACGGTAATAACTTAGTTTGAATCCATGAATACTGCACAAAATAGATTTCATGAAGAACTTTTTAAAAACTTTCTACTATAATTGCATGTTACCGTGCAGGGTATTTACTAACATTTCAGATGAGTGAATACCAAAGTTTGCAAGACAGGTAAATTTGATCTAATAAAATTAAAATAAGTTATGTTATATTCTTTCTATATCACGGGGTTGTTTTTTAGAAAATGATGGCCATGACATTGATGATTACATGGAGTGATACATCTAGCAGACGTATTGATTAAACATTTTCTACATTGCGAGAAAGTTTTAGAATTATAGCTGATGTGATAAAAAAAACCCATTAAAATCCATCAACAGAATCGAACTCGCAAAAATAGATATAGATATTAAAAATCTTCAAATAAACCATCTACATTCGAATCTAAAAAACATGAAAAAACGAAATACAGACAAATGTGAACTTGCAAGAAACATTTTCGAATAATTTGTTTACAGTTTGCAATTCTTTTTCATGAGGGCGGACATCACACAACGCGGCCAGCGAAAAGATTCGGGGGTGATTATGAACAGATACAACTAGACCCTTCCTCGGTAACCAAGGGCTGAATGTCTCTTCTTTACATCACCCTAAAACTTTTCAACACAGCTTTAAGTTTACAGTCAATCAAACAAAGGAGGTATCGTTTTTTCTAGTTTCCTGATATGAGTTGAAGAGGGTTGTTTTAAACCAAACTTTTTCTTTTCCCTCTCTTATAAAGCCGTTTGACTGAGTTATTGTTTCATAACAAGCCCCAAGGGTGGATTTGAGTACCTAATGAAACTTCCAAAGGGAGATTTGTGCAGAGTATCGGACCATTTAAGTTCACAGCCAATCAACAAAGAAAGTATCTTTTCAAATTTTAAAAGTTTCAAGTTTCTGGGTATGCTCCGACGAGAGCTGTTTTCATCCAAACCAACTTCTTGTATAAAACCGTATCTTTGGATTAACGTTCATAGCAAGACCCAAGGGCGGATAATTTGAGTACAAGATTCCTGATGAAAATTCCCAGGGGTGATTTGTGAAGACTATCGGAAAATGAAGTCCTAGTGGACCGTTGATGAACTAGACCTATTCGATGTAGTTGGTACATGATTTTAAAATAAATGGTCAGACAATTACTAGCAAATTTGCAATGTAAAGTAGTTGCAAATTTCGAACGGAATATTCACATAAGAGATGAAAATAAATATCGTGAAAAAAAATACATGATCATCTGGTGAATACAATGGATATCAAAAGTCTATGACCAAACATTGTGTAAAATATACAATACAGACAGAAAATATTTACAATGTTAAAAAATGATTGAAGTTGGCGAAAACAATAACGTGAAGTAATATAGAGACTCCTCTAACAATCCATGATTATATTCCCAATGACACAGCTTGCGCCGGATAAGACCCGCTATGATCAATTGCTTTACGTTTTCCATTGACAGCTTGACAAGTGATATGACTTGATAATCTTGGGGTTATTTCATCTGGCGTGATCTTTTCTTATTCTGCAATTTATGAATAAGCATTTTATGCATTACCAATTTTGTATTACACAGTGTACATTTGAGATTTGATTTCATATGCCAAGTTACGTACTTGATCGATTTGATCGGGAGTAGAGTTGAAATCAGCGCTGAAATTATAAGTATGGAGCGCTGTCGATAGTTTGGTACATTGAAGAAGCCGAGCTGATAAAGAAGGAAAAGTAGTTGTACAAAAATCAATAGTGTGTATAGACGTTTCGAAACGTCGCCGATTCTTAAAACGTTACGCTACCATGGTGTGTGCTGTGGCCGTGATTAATATAGAATATCATCATGTATGCCTTATGTGCTGTTAAGGAATCTGGAAAGAGTCTAATTCTATGAAAGTTTGATATATGAGATTTAAGACAACTATTATTGTCACTACTTTGGTTCCATCTTTGATCAAATGTAACAGTCGCTTAACGTCTTCTCGAAGTCTCTTGGTGTCTTTTTTTCGAAAACAATGGATTTGGACATTACGAAATATATGGTAGAGTTGTTCTGACATTTGAACTGTGTCATTGAATTGAAATTCAGCAAATGACGTCTGGACTGAACGGAAATAGATGTGTCTGTTTTCTACGTGGAAAGAAAACAACAAATGAAAAACCAAATGTCATTTTAGTCTCATGATGAAAAATGTTACATCACGTTATGACCTTATAAAAGAACACAGAAATGAAATAAATCCCTATTGTCATTTATGAAAACTGGGACGAATCCTAACATAGCTTCACATTGACGTCATAATCTGGTTTTATAACTCGGCTCTTGGACGGATCCGGCAGGAAAAGCTCTTTGGAGACATTCAATTCCCCAACTTCCGTTTCCGCATTAGGACCGCAGACGCATCCGGTAGAATGAATCCAGCGGTAATTGTTCTGCATTTTAATTTGTTACCACCTGTAGAAAAGGCAGGTCCGTTTTAGAATGTCCAAGTAATCAGAAATAGATTGAGTCATTAATTTGTTAAAGGTTTTGAGAAAAATTCAATGACAAACACTGTAAAACACAATGGTATTGTATTATGCACTGGGTGGCTTGATCGTAAAGATAATAATGAAGCTTGAACCTTTTTGAAATTAGTGAATAACTGCCAGATCTCACTTTATTCTTTATTTTCATACTTTAACTTACAGTGAATTGTTGTTTATAAATAGTGTTTCAAATAAGACAGTTTAGTTGAAACCAAGTACAACGTAAGGCACTTATAAGCACAATGCTGCCTTTAAAGTGAGGTAAACATTAGCATCAAATCGGAGATTTGGGTTGTCATGTGTATTCTGCTTGGCAGAATATATAATATATACATACATATATACCATACAACAGTCACTGCTATACTTGTACAATACGTTCCTGATCCTCTTCATTGAATTACCGGAAAGAATTTACATTAACTACCATAGAAAAATAAATATCTTTTCGGTCAACGTCAATCATTTAAACTATGTCATCTAAACAAACTACTTGTAATGGTGAAGTTGTTGTAATAAGATGATCATCCTTCATCGTAGTTTTATAAATAGTTTCATTTCATTGTTTTTATGGCACTGTCATATGATCCTTCAGTTAAGAGAAATGATGATGCTTTATAGGGGCGCTTTGCTATGGTACCATGTTTGTGTGTTTTTCTAGTACCCACTATATTGACCTTTGAGGAGAGTATCGCAACACCATCTTGACATCTGCCCGTGCAAACACACAGGCATAAACGGTATTCCAGCTCGAATAATTACCCTCTAAAATGCACGTTTGTCGAATTTATGTAGATAACAAGAACCCTTACAAAAACCAAACATCTTGGGTTCGTAAACCGAAGCCGATATTAATTTAAGTTGACGTAAAAATAATCATTGTTGAAACTAATTTGCTATTTAGAAGGATTAAGATTACATAATATTAGCACCTTATGTTGACAATAATAATATGTATTGCACATTGAAATCCATCCATACTCGGAGGGTCTTTTTTCAATACACTAGATATTGATCATATATTAAAACTATCCTAAATGCCATTTTTCAAATTCTACGATTAACAGTTTTCACTTTAGAAAATAAACACATAGGTAAGTATTTTGACAAAGGCGTTTCTTTGATTAGCGAACTAGACTGGAGCACATATTTTTATCAACCTTTCCTTATTACCCTGCTATAAATCAAGCCAAATTTCTCGCATCTCTATGTATTTAACTAGCCAATGAATTGACTCGCCTCTGGCAACAGTGATACAACCTCGATGCCGAGTCTATTGAGTTCGAGAAATTTATATGAAGCTACTTGCATAACATTTCGAGTAACAAAACATTATGCGAGGCAAAGCCATAAATAACTGGCCTTCAGCGATCGCTAGATGCATTCGGCCCGATAAGTATCTAGGTATTGAAGAAAGATAGCGAATTCAAATACGCATATTCAGAAGAATGCAATACGATTTAGCTTACATACTACACCATTACGTTGAAGTGGCGACGTCCTTCACTGATGACATAGTCTAATCTATGGTTATTTCAATTTGTAAGATAATTTAGATTCATAAAAATGGGTGTAGCGATAGTGGTGATTATAAAGGATGATCTTGCCATTTTGCATCTTCTGGCCCTTCTTCGTCAGACGTTATCCCTTTTGATGCTAACTCTAGACTTCCTCGTTGTTGAATAATACTGGTCATGTCTCGCTCGCTTCCTTTACACTAGATTCATTACTCCAATATCAACATCACTCCTCTTTTATGTATGATAATATTCATAAAGTTTTAAACAGTTTGAATAAAGTTTTCATTTCAATGGATGGGTTATCTCCCTTCACTAACTCTTCATGCACGTTTTCGTTTCCAGGCATGTTTCCAGATATTCGATAAACACACAGTTGAGTGAAAACGATAGAAAATAGCAAGAGGACTAGATATGTGAGTAAAAATGTTCCACGGAAGAACTCCAAAGAAGTCAATTTGAATAGGGTTAGCTTCCGATTGTTGCACTTCAAAAGTGTTTATGCCCCAGAGGGCTATGTTGGACACCAAAAGGAAGGTCACAAACTCTCTCCCTGGCTTCTGTTTCTCGTGCTCCTTGAGATATGCATAACGTCTTAAAGCGTTGAGCATAAACACAGTTTGTACGGTGGCTTGGAACATCCGCAACACACTTGAAATGATGATCAGTAAACTTTGAGCTTGGGCAGAGATGAACGCAGCCGAGATTATGCTGAAGAGTGAGAATGCGTAGATTCCAACCAGGGAAATGAGCAGGAGAGACTCCTCAAGATCCAAAGTCTTCCCCATTCGGAATCGAAGCCCTTGCATTTTGTAAAAGGCAAGAATGATCGCCATTGAAGTCAGAATGTAGATGACGATTTCAGAAAGGTGTTCAACCATAATGGCCGCTTCATTGTGTTTCTGAGAGCCAATGAGAACGAAGAAGGTAATAACAGAAATGACGACAGCAACTAGAACGAGGATGCCGAGGAACAAGCCTCGACTTGACCCCGAGCAGTCGAGATTGACTCTCTGGGCCTTAGCTTTGGCTTCCCTTTGTTCCTCCTGATCCCGACTGATCCCCTTCTCGCCGATATTCCTCCACATCACGTACAGGATAGCTGCAACACGAGATAAAGATAATCATAGGACATTGCAGGTACTCTATCTTCGGTCAGATACTTTCTACGGTTCTGTTTCTTTACATTATCCCCCTGGACATCATGACATTTCATACTCAAATCACCCTCATTTCAGTAACGTATCTGCAACGTCGTTTGTTATACTAACCTCATAAAACACGCCATACATAAATTTTGTTTTGCGGACCTGTTATTCGAACTCATAGCTTATTCTAGTCAGTCTTTCAGCTAGCCACATGGCAAATGTTTCTTTAAACATTAAAAGTCAAGTCTCTGATCATTCGCCGAAAATGTTTTCATTTCATCAAAATGTTGTTACAAATACAATTCAGGGACGGGATATTGAGTCAATATTTCCTGCTTACCTGTCATAGGGATGATGCTTGAAGACATTATTAGAAGATCATCCCTTTTGTGATCGATGATAATACTCTACATAATTTAATTGAAAGGAACTTGTCGTAAACCGAGTGATGGATATTAAAGAATGATGAAACACCCGGCATGTGGCATTATTTTCTCAATAGCTTCCAATACTTTTTTGTATCTTCAAAAATCTTTTTGCATGGTAGCGATGGACCAAAAACTATATTACAAAGTGATTTTACCTATCCATAAACATTATCAACCATACCTGCACAGATGAGACTGTACTGTATACTGCAGGGATAAAGAAAGGGACCGGACTTTTCGACAACATTCTTCATCAGCGAGTCCTGGCGGCAGGGGTCTGACACCACCTTGGGTGTAGTAGTTGTTAATGCTGTGAAACACAATGAAATTAAAACAAACGGCGCAAGCGTATCGTCAAGGTCGAATTTTGGAGGAAACATCGTCAAAAATAAAAATACTGGTAAAACACTGTAAATAGATTTAATCACTACAAAAAAGGAAATAAAACATTTGTTTGATTTTGTAAAGCAACTTACTTGTACAATACCTGGATTTCCAGAATACTCTTTACTAAGGCTAACCTTAACTTCTTAACTTTAAGTATTGCCTGACACTGACGTTGTGCTTTATGAGGAGGGCGAAATTGATGATTTTAAGATCATCAAAATATACTGGATCCCATTGTCTCGCTATCAATCATACCATCCTCGTACATCCAATCTATTAGATCGCGATCGCCACCAAATACCCATCCAACCCCCTTATAATAGATTCCTGGATTGGTTGCTTTACGTCCAATGGTCCCTTCTGTGTTGACCGATATGTTCTTGACGTCTAACTTGGAACCTTACATGATGTTTTGCTAAGGTATTCTTTATACAAGTTGGCTAGGCACACCCAATTTGGAAATAAGGCATATCGATACCTCCTCCAAGTCACCCCGACACCCTTGCAAAACGTCCCCGGATATGGGGGTACCATATAATGATCAGAAGTGATCCCGCGTTACTCTGAACCAAGCCATAATAGATATACGATATCAAATTAAAATCTCCTGAATCCCCTTGTAAAACGTACCCGGATAAGGGGTTGCTACCGGTCTGACTGTGGCGTCTGTGTTGACCCTGACAGAGATGTTCTTGATGATAAGAGGCCCCTGTCCGACCCTCATCTCGCTGACGTGGTGCTGAGTCTCCAGCAAGGTTTCCTCCACGATGTTCTTCACCCACACGCATAGGTTGGTCGCCACCAGGTGCATCAGTCCGAACCGAGCGACGATCTTGAACCGCTGGATGCATATCTGTGACAGGGGATGGTCATACACAATGAAAGTGGTGCATTCAAAGAGCGTAAAAAACATGAGTCTCACCCATTCAATGCTTGCTTAGCAGGTAGTGGACATAGGGTCAGATTTGAAATGATTGTATGGGCATTTAGACGAGTTAACATAAACACTTAATAGGAAAAGGGTCACATTTAAATTACGTTATGTGTAAAAATAACCTTTATCTAAGTATATAGGTTCAATAAATATTGTTTATTGGGGATCTTTATTGATTTCAAGCCATGATGACTTTGGTAGTTATGCATGCCTCGATACGGTCGTTTCAAGAACATTTTACTTGCGCTTGCATAATTTAGATGCTGTTCATGTTTGTGGCCAAATTGTCAAATAGGCCTATGTGAACATCGTAAAACATCTTATCACAGATAATATACTCAGAAGCCAAAAATACACGTTTTATTTACATGAATACTACTTATAAAATCTATCAAACGTTATGCACACCAAACTGTGTAAAGTCTGCTTTACTTTCCAAAAATAACCTTTGACTGATTGATGCGTTGGCCACGGTGCATCGTCAGGTTTTCGATCAAAATCGTAACTTTGCCAATGACTTCTTCGTATTGTCAAAATACTGAACCGATAAATCATAACATTTTTCTCGTAGTCATCCTCGATAAAATGACAACATTTTAAAAGTTTGGCATATTTGACTACGACAACTGACGGGTTGTCTCTTTGAGTGGTCAGTATGCGCACCTTGGAGTTGAGGAATACGAAGTAGAGTTGTGTGAAAGTGAAGATCAGGTGGACAACTGGACAGATGCCCTGGACGATGTCTCTACAACCGGACATGACGTCACTCTCGAAGAAATCTCCGAACTGGAGCCCACTCTTGATCATGCTTCCTATTCCGAACCCTGTGATTATAAGCAGAAAATCTTATACCATATGTGCAATCAAATATCATATCTGAAGACATATATCTTATAGAAAGGTTATGATTAAATAAATATGTCATATCGTTTGCCAAAAATATAACATATCATATACTACAAATATATCCTGTAGTACAGACACATATCTTATCCTACAAACACATCTCATGTCCTACAAACACATCTCATATCCTGTATTCTGTATTATGTATTCCATAACTGTTGAAATGTTGAAGTTAGTCTGCAAGTTAGTGAGATTATGTAATTCTCTTCCCAATGAGGTTTTAACACCACTATTTATTCACAAATACTCCAATATAAGGAGATAACATTTTTGGGGTTTCTCCTTAGTTGTGATGATGTTCTTATTTTCATCCAATCAAATAGTCTTACATCTCCGACAAACTTCACTTTTGTAAGAAACATGTACATATCGCACATGTTAAGAAACTCCACTAATTTCAGGGGTAAAAGGAAAACACCGAATTACGTCGCTTACTGCACGACTAATAATGTTTACAACAACAAGAAATCTGTATTTCTATCCTAGATATAGTTCCACAGAGGAAACTTGATAAGATATGAGAATATCTCTCTGTGACGAGATAATACCATGTCTTTTACTCTACTCAAACATTTCTCTAATCCACTAATCTCCTACTCACCCACTGCCCCGAGTCTGAGGTAGAAGCTCCCTGTATGGGAGTGAGGCGTATCCGCGAATGTGAACCTGTTCTTGTAGACTTGATCCTGTAGCGCCGCTATCAGGGGGTCCCTCCGTCGCTTCTTCTTGCAGGGACATCTACACGTAAAGCTGTGAGTCCTCAACACGAACACGTACATGAAGAGCAGGAAAACGGTGCTGGCGGCGTACAGGTAGATGTAGAAGCCCTGCAAACATGGTCAGGATGTTAAAGGCGTACGGTTGTTACTTATGGGATAAATAGTTCTGGTTGTACAATTTCCAGTTGTCGTTGTTATCCTACACCAAAATAATTAGTTAGTGACAGTAATAACTCAACTATTGATGATATCAAATTACTAATAATCTACGATGTTATTACACATTGCTTGATAACACCGCGTGCTTCCGTTTGACGTGACGTCATACTAGTGAAAACTTGACGTTACATCGGCACTTCCTGTAAGTATTTTTGAATTTTTGAAAGTATACAAGATACCCAAAATTGGACGGTTTCAAACTGTTTTAGTGGAAATAATGAATGGTACTGGTACCTAATTCGCTTTTGCTTGTTTGGTTAACCACGCTCTTATTTCATAAAACGTTTTGACATATAGGCCTAATCACGTAGAAATACAAAATCCTGATTTGACGTTAGCTGTGCAAATAGCGACGTTTCAATCTCAGAATTAAGTCTGCTCCCAAAACCATTGATTAGTCCGGGGCATATTTACCAGCGCGAAGTGCATATGTCATGCAACACATACGAAAAAATAACGAGGTGTCTGGGTTGCAGATCTTTTGAATGAGCACAGAAATAAAGCCCGATTGTGACAGAAGCTTGAAGAGATTGAACACCCTCTGAGGGGGATGTCTAGATAGGGTTCGCGTACTCCAGTACTGCTTCTAACCTGGAAGAGGTAGGCTCTGGGCTCAAATGTGAAGGTCTCCGAGATGGGAATGACGAATCCTAGAACTACCACAAACATGGCGTACAGCCCGCTCAGGTTCACGAACAGACTGTCACTGCAAGAGATCAGAATCACCAAATCAACAATTTTCAACTCAGCATAATATGATTTTATGATAACTGTGTTATTATATGCACTTACTGGTTTAACGGAAATCATTAGATAAGTAAAATGATCATTAGATAACGATGGATACGTATAGTTCAGAGACTTCAAGAAGAATTCCTGAGCATAATAAAGAGCGGCGTCCAGTGTAATTGTCATGTCACGTATATGAGGGGTTCCTAAATAACACCGTTATGTTGAGAGCGTTGCGCAAATATTAATTGTGTTGATGTAATACCGTCAAAGACTGACATTATTAGATTGACGTAATAATAATGTGTCATGCGTATTGCATTACATATCGTTCCAGGAGTGACGACAGTGCTCCTGTGTTTGCAAATATTACTGTTGCCATAAAGTGTATACAATTGGAATTTAGAGTGGTACAATAACCATAATAACGGAGTGGAAAGTATGGTGGTGCCTACATGAGTGGTTCCTGTAACACAGGATCATACGAGGAGCGACGCCCGGTGCTCCTGCGTTGTTTGAGGACGGGGGTGGGAGGGGGCGTGTCGGGCAGGAAGGCATCCTCTGCAGTTGTGGGACTCGCCTCACTTCCATCCTGACAGATACCTGAGGGAGAAGAGATGAATGTGTATGCTTACGAAATATAATCTTTTGCAAAATTATTCATTGTTATGTTTGTACCTTTATAGAGCTAGTATCTGCATGCGGAAGTTTTTTTTATAACCGAGAATAAGGGAGAATAATAATGTTAATTATTTATCATAACTGATATCTAAATATGTATATGTTGCAAGAGTAACATTCTGCTAAGTAGGTAATTCCAAAAGTTTTCCTGTGGCGGTAGCGAGGATATTTTACAAACGCTTCAATAATTACTTGGGTTTTCATTGAAAGTAACACGTGAAACAAAACGAAATTGCTTGCTCCTGAATTTAAAGAATATATTTTTTTCAGTTACGCAAGTTTTGCATAACATATGGACTGATCATTACTTTTCAAATGATGTATTATATAACTTAATTATTGTCAAAAACAATCGACGAACTGTTCATAATTATTGAAATAGTTATTTTAGTTTTTGTCATTCTCTCGATATATATTTTATAAATCGGTAACAGAAAACAAACAATACCTCTAGTTAATTGTTAACACTTTTCTACTTATTTTTGCAGATAACATATAAGTTGATAAATGTATATTTAAAATTGTGAAAGTCCTCAATTCCCTGATCTCCAATGTGAAAACTGCTTTTATTATGACTCCTGACACGAGAGATAGATACACGCGTTTGCATTCACCCGTTGTGATATAAAACGTGATAGTGTTGTCTTATCAACTGTCTCTCCACTTCAAAGTTTACATGTTTTCTATCATCTGTGGTCGGTATTCCTCTTCTAGCCCATTAATGTTCAATTAAGATTAGACATGTACGCTTTTACCCGCTGATACAAAGATTGTACGTCTTACAAAATTACAGGTTTATCTCAAAGAGGGTATACGGTTGTATTTATCAAAAGAAAACCTTCAGACAAAGTGAAGTTCTAAGTTGCCCGTCATTCAAATTGTACATTGTGTAAATACTAATGTTTACATTTTACATCCGGGATTGCGTATGTGCATAATGACAGGTAGAGCTTGATAATGAAACAGAAGTGATTGTGACATCACCATCCGCGGAATTCGAACCCGCGGCCTCCGGGTGAGAGTCCTACACTCTACCGATTCAGTTAAAGATATATCCCTCTGCTCAAAGCCAGTAGGAATGCTTTTATTTCCTCGAGTACGTCCATTTGGAGTTATCAAGCACTTCAGTATGACGCACACGTGGTGTAGTAAGCACAAGGGAGTTGCCCCGGCCCAACGTTACTGCCTCTTTCCAAAGAATGTGCATCAGAACTTGACTATTGTCTGCCTTAGGAAAATATGGGGATGTCTATGAAGGTTATGAAAACCTTTAATTTCATTATATTATTAATCTTTATATTAACTCGACAAGAAAGTGCTTCAACTGTTTAGGACGTGTTTAAGTTGGTAAAATACAATCACAGAGACAAATAATAAGATTTAAAGAATGTATAGAATATATGACTATTATGGAAATATTTAGGAAAGGGAGAACATATCCAGTATACAAGAATGAAAAGGGGAACTTTCGTTTCAGTTATCATGTTATATTTATTATATGCTATTGAAAAGCATTGCAAACCTTGGACTGTTTTCAGAAAGCATTTCTTTAATAGTCTTTCAAAATATACCCACACCGTAGAGAATATAAAATACGATAAAATGGAAAAAAGTATGTTTATGTTTGCGCAATTAACATCCTTTTGATTTGTTGATAACCGTTCGCACTTTCATAATCTCTTGAATAAGCAAACACGTGTTACTTTCTTACTTTCAGGCGCCCGTAAGATTAACATTTTCTTATCGCTATATATTTGGATAACACTGGCTTACAGATTCATCCTCAATGTTTATTTTAGGATGAATGGAATTAATCGAGAGATTTGTTATGTCCTGTTAGCCTCTGGAAGCCTTAAACTTCAACATATCGTTGTATTACAAAACTGATATGAGAAATAAAATATATAGATACATTCAGTGTAATATCATATAAAATGTTATGTATGATCACAAGAAACACTGTTTTATTTAAATAACAGTGTATATATATATATATATATATATATATATATATATATATATATATATATATATATATATATATATACATATATACACATATACCACGCTATCTGAAATAATATAATCTATTTCTTTTGCGAGATCCAAACCCACACAAAGGTAAATTTGTGTTAAAATTGCCTCCATTCCATACTTATTTGCACCAGCGCGTAGATGTCTAAGTGGTTAATTTATCTCGATGTTACCCCCTCTTAACCCCAAGCAAGATGAAACAATTATGTTGATTTAACTACGTGGTATTAAAGGGTAAATTTAGATCAACATTGCCGCTCTACAATCCTCAGCCAGATTAAACACTTACGAAATAAGTCTTTGATTACATAGAGTAACATGATTTTAATAGGTGAATTTAACTCTAACTTGCCCCTCCAGCAGCCGAGTCAGAAAAGGTTTAATTACCTTAGGTTTGACCAACAGCCAGTAGCTGTTTGACCAGTAATGACCAGCTGTCGGGCTAATAGTAATGTCCGGCACTATAAATCTAAAGTGGACATTGTCCAGGCCTACTTGACACCCCCACGGCAGATGGGGGCTCTCAATCCCTACTTTAAGGGAAAACTGAAATAGATCTATTCACAGGTTTCTCGTCAAGAGGTCACGAAGAAATCAGAGTGGAGGTCAGACAGAAATTCTCACGATTCAATGTGTTCAACGTAATTTCAACATGTATTTGTAATAGAAAAAATCAACGACAGTGGAGATAATTGAACTTTTAACGATAACGTTAGATTTGGTGAAACTTGACGTCCGAGCTACTTTCAGAGTAAATTGCTGCTGGAATAATTTATACTATTTTAATTCTTTTATATATAACACATATTCACTTTGTTTCAAATGCACTGTGTTTTAATTATGCATATTGATTTTGGAAGCACCCCCATGTTTCAAAGGCTCCTTTCCAAAAAAGGATGAAATTGTCTTGTTTAGAGTGACATTTTACAGAGAGTTAATGTCAGTAATTGGCAACAGCAGTAGTACTCTTCAAATCCATATCATTTCTTGAAATGGCATTTGCAAGTTTGGATAAACTATGCCCTTCGCCCAGTGTATTAACATCTAAAATCCATGCCAATTACATCAGAATCATTGCTCATATGCCAGTAGTAATGTAGTTAAGAGAAGGTGAGCATGTCTAGCTGTACGAGATGAGCCTCTCGACTGACAGGAACAACTTCTCGTCTCCTCGTTAGAGATGTTCTTTGACGAGAATGTGAATCTGATGCTTGAGCTAACTGCGATCTAATTAGAGTGAGTGGCAGAACCGTCCAACGGCAAATTATTCTGTCATTTCGGCGCCAGGGACTCGAGGTTATAGTTTCAGTGTTTTGGGCGGCTTTGAATATCTTAGATATCTTCTGTGGATATGGTGTATTCGTACCGAGTTGCTGTCATTAAAAACACTATATAGAACCGACGAGAGGTCCTACATTACATTGCCAACAAGTTTTGCTTGGTGTGGACTTACAGTAAGGTTTCTGAAAAAAGTATTCTTAATAAACATAATAACATAAAGAGGAAGCCTCAGAGAAATCAAGACTTGCTTTACTGACCAGGGTGGATTTATGGTATTAAATATGATTACCAAAAGTCTTATGTTAGTCTGTGGGTTTGACTTTTCATGTGGCAACGGACACCTTTAGGAACAAAAGAAGACTAACGATAGGGTTCATTTCAAAATACCTTATTTCAAGTTCAATGACGAATGAACACTGCAAACGCGAAGATCGAGAGTGACTTGATAATTCTTGGAGCAGTCTTAGGCGAAACGAAACAATCCTTATCTCAGGATATCTCCGACATGACACGAAAAATCAATCAACCCCATTAACTTAAGAATTAATATTGACCTTCTCCATTCAGTAAGGTTTTCAATAAGAATTATTCAGTACAGTATATGATGCTAATAATGTTATGATGAATCAGCACATTCTTCAAACAAAAGAATGCGACCAGAGTTAACAGGCTCACCTGTCTAGATCGATTTGCAGTGCATTCGTTGTATATAGATAAGAAACGGAATAGTTCTTAAAAGGCTTAACATCTTTAATCTTTGTAAACAGCAGGCGCGTTTGATGAGACCGATATGACAATAGTTTCAAGAAAGGTTCATTTCCGTATAGGAACAGGTGCGTGGATATACAATTTACAGCCTCCTTTCATCGCGGTCGGTATATAAATAAGTAACAAGGTAATGAAGTTATCTGTAGCAAGAGTCTCTGAAGAAAAATATGAATATCTTTTTAAAGAGAATAGTGGAATGCCCCCTAAATAGAATAACCATGCCATGAACAGTTAAGTTAAGACGGGTTAAACAACAATTATGCTTAGGCCGTATTAGTTGGATCAAAATGTTTGATTACTTTCAGATACCTTCATTGTGTTGATTTTCGTTTGGATCATGAGGCAAAGTACCAGCAACCTGCATTGTTTTAAAAGATACCAAAGATAAGGGGAGTTTGAGGGATGTTTTCAAACAACATTATACAATATATCGAGTGTCCCGTACGCTGAATCGCTAATACGGGGACAACTGCAATGTGGTTGACTGCAAATACAGAGCGTAAAGAAATAAAATAACATTGATGATTAAATTACAGTTAACGTTTTTATAAAACCATAGCTCGAATTTCAGTCTAGAGCATCGTCAGCGCCTTTTACTGCGATGTTGCTTAAATAGAATGATCTTATAAGACAGCTTTATGGAACTGATATTAACAAGTGCACTGCAGATGACAACGGATAATCTTCAGAGCACGATGCATGGACTCCATGGGTGTAATGCGGAACAGGTACAAGGAATACAAATAGGGCCATATGTACCATCAAGTCTTCACAGCCGAGCGCATACCTCACTAAGTTTCCTTGGGACGAGACATTCCCGAAACCTGATAAATCGTCCAATCAATCATGCACCTTCCTTCAACACTTCAGAACCAACAAGTTCGGTGTTTTTTGTGTCGATTAGTCCCATAGGTATGATGTCTGGCTGTGCTGCAGCTTTGATGGTGCCTTGACCTGGAGGTGAACCCTTACCCCACATTACCCCAGGATAGTGAAGGCCCGGGGGACAGATGAGGCATGGTGGGATCGTTATCGGAAAGTGCATTTCTGCATGTTATCATGATGATTTGATTATGACAAGACAAGTGAAGATTATTGTAGTTTGGAGTTGAAGGAGGTGGAGGGATAGAGGAAGAGCATAAGTGGCGGCTTGAATGGGAATTATTTTCCAAAATAACCCATGTGTGGCTAACAATAAAGAGAAGTTAGAGGGAAGGGGAAACACGTATTAGTTTTTTACCAACATCGTCCGAAAAAAATGAAGCGCACAGTAATAGATTCCAATTTGGAATTCCGGTGAGCTTTGAATGCGGTAGTTGTGTGGTATGGTAGAAGCCACTCAACACATGGAAATACCCTGAGAGGAACATTCTGCATTTATTGTTAAAGGCAGCGAAGATGTGAAAAGCAATGACTCCCATACCTGCGACTCCCCTTCTGAGCGGGGTCGAGGAGGGGCCAATGGGGGCTGTGAGGATTGATTATAGTAACCAGGGGTAATCAGTTGGGGTTGCTGGAAAGGACATCCACGTTTGCTTTTTTGATGATCAAGGACTATATAAGTGCATGAAGTGACTTCACATGCTTCAAGCTACATAAACAGGAACTAGTCAATTTGGAGCACATATAAACGTATCGATGTATATGACTGTTATACATGCAATGAAAATAATTTCTAATCGGATATATCTACTATCATTTGCAAATTGCAGACGAAATGACTGCTTATCACTGAAGGTCATTCTCGCTTGCAAGTTTTTAAAATATGATTGTTCATTCTCTCTATCACTATAAACTTCATTGTATGAATTTAATACATATTTAAGTTGTCGTCGAGATACTAAAGTCATCGTTATTTAACCATGAATTATTTCTCTTATGTCTTCTTCTCTTCTTCATACCAAATTCTTTGACGCTCTCAACATATCACCTGACGTATAACTTCAATGACAGATATGTCGTTCACTTTCGTCTTACATACTTATACCACAAACGAGATTCCAAATGTGCATATTCTACCCACAAGGCAATACGTCTGCAGAATGGCAGTGTGTATATATAACCGACAGTATTTCCGCCCACACCTACACTCGTCTATACAGGTGCTGAGTTCTGCTTAGACTTTGCTCAAAACACTAAAGAGTATATGTCATTATTACTCGCCCGTTGATACCGCTGTTTAATAAATCTACAATGTTATTGTGTAATAATATCGCGTGTTGATTCACGTCACATGACGTCACAATCGTTAAGCATGACGTCCCAATGTTAGCGGCGCGGCAACAATGGTTATCTCGGCGATTTTCATGCTTTTTCTTTTGATAACATTAAGCGAGTAATAAATAAAATACTAAACTCAGTCCCGTATAATTATATTTATATGAAACTCGTGAATGGTATCGGTATCTAACTCGCTTTCGCTCGTTAAATACCAAACCACACACTCGTTTCATAAATATGTTATTAAACGGTACGTCGTTTAGTATTCTCTATTTAGATGTAACGACTAGTGAGTATCAGTAGGCTTTGTAGCCCATAAGCTCGAGGTCGACATAACAATTTTCTGGAACTATAACTTTCGAGAAATCAAAGATTTGTTTTTGCTTTGTCCCTTGAGGCTTATATTAAAGGTTCTCCTCTCGAAAAAAGGAAGTTCACATAGTACGCTGAGTAAGCACGTTTGCATTTACAATCCAAATTGGCCGAGGTACATGAGTAACAGAGGCAGTGGTCATATAGAAGATGTTGAGACACGTTGATGATACTGAAGTTTACAGAAGTCTCTGAAAGTGTTAGACTGAGAACACTTTACAAATTTGCACAGAGTTTTTAAAGCCAGGTAAACATTTCTGGAGAATTTAAGATGGCCTTTGTTCCTTTCCGTGATTACATCTTGTGTATTTTTTCTGTACATATTTTTCAGGTTTATGTTATAGTATACTAACGGTCCGACCCAAATAATGTAGTCTCGGTGTTTGACTTTACAACATGACGAATATCAGTGCATCTGACGGATGAAGTATGATCATGGAAAACTCTGATGATGAGAAAAACCTGGTAAATCATTCAACACATTTACAAGTATGTATTTTGATAAAGACAGGTGTTGCATCCCCTCACGTGTCAGAATCAGGCAAAGAAGATGCATTACCCATATTTACTAGATGACATTTACGAGCTGGCGATATTTGAACTGCTGCATAAAACAGTTTATGTTTGCGAGCAAACAGCAAATCACTGCCACACTTTCATCCGTTATCATCGGTAAGCATACACGCGTCTGTGGTATATATAAGATACTGATGAAAGAATATGGTACAACTTCAAATGATTTTTCTATCCATACCATATAACCTACTTGTCTTTAAAGGATTAAAAATAACTTAAGCAACTCAGTAATGACTGTACGTGATTTAAGAAACGATTTACAAAATTTGAAATACTTACTAAACTCATTCTATGTAAGTGTAAATTGTATGTTTCAGAATATATTATCAGTATATCAAGTAGTTCATTTATTGAATGAATTTCAAATACCGGTATGAAATATCGAGATCCTAAGTCTTTAAGTTACTACAAATGCTTCTCCAAAGATGAAACGTTTAGTATTCATATAAGTATTTAGCCAACACTAAAAAGTCGAGTGTTATAATTCATTTTCAATGTAAACATATGTTAGTAAAGTACATATTTCCGCCTCGCCCCGAGGTCGAGAGTAGACGAGAGTGGGTAGGTACCTGTGAGGAGATAGATACAAGATTGGAGATACCATCACCTTCTGACATACCTCACTATCTCCTATCTGGCTCCCCGCCGTAGACTTTATCATTTATGTTTAATATTAAGAACATAGACTTTCTCCATTTAACATATTCGCTCATAATACTAATTTTTTGTAGTTTAAAGACCATGACGGTTAGTTGCCTTTAAAGATATTTGGGGGGTTTTTCTATTAACTTTTACATAATTCTTTTTTCTTAAATAAATCAATTCTTTCCTATGCAAGTAAATGAACTGTTTGTGTTTTAAACAAGTGTTTATTATCAACAAGGAAGGGTTGAATAAATGTAGCCCTAAGTTATGACATGACCGTGACCTCTTCGATAATATTTTCATTACGTTAATAAAGTATTAAATATTACTGATGATACCCGATAGCTAGTATTTCGGATGCCATCAGATAATGATATAACGTGCTTCCTTCATGTCATATATGTTATCAAGGCTGTACGTTAATTCCGGTTTAAACCATATACACTACAAACTGCCATGGAGGTCACCACCATAATGCGACAACTTCTATATTACAACCACCTCAACAACGGATATCTGCTAAGTGACTCAATTGCAATTTTGCAAGAAGATTTTACTTCATATTTAAAATCAATTTCCCGGTCACCTGCTTAATGTGACCGTCGGCGAATCTTATATAACCTAAATGTAGCCTAAATCAAGGCTGGTAGGGTTATGATACGCGGGTCCAGTTGAAGATATACAGAATGTAACAGGTGCTATACGTGAACCCTGGCAACTTCCAACACTCAGGTTTCGGAGACTGAGAGGTAATACACATATCAGATTATCTTCTTTCCAGAAATATATCAAAGGTATCATAGAGTTTTGATTACTGTAACACGTCTTATTTGAATGTAAAAAGATATTCAAAACGTTCACTTCGTCGTCCTTGGGAACAGGATGTCTCCAATGATTCTTGGACTATATAAACAACTTACATCCTTAAGAGAACTCGTGATAACAATTTTGAAAGATACAAAAACTAGGGGCTACGATATGCAGTAAAGTTTTCAAGCACCAACAAAGCTAGTTCCCATTCTTGCGACTACATTGAACCAAGGACTTTTTATTTATATTCTATATACAGGTCCTTGATCGAAACAACTTAATGTTTGTATTTGTGCAAATCTTAAAACGTGTACGAGGCTCTACAGGAGGTAACATTATCACTCAAAACTGACTTCCAATGTAGATATCGTTCCTGTCTTTATAGTAGATATCGCAACAACCAATCAATTAATGACTTCACAATGATTTAGCCTCTGTGAGAAGAAAGCAGACATTGACATCACAAAGCTAATAACGTAACAATGATTGATTACCATAACGCTTACGACGTCAATATTCTATGACTTTACTGCTTACGAACTCTATTTTCAGTTTTAAGGACATAGACTCATTGCTTGTAACTGTTGGAGAAAAACTTTGGATTATAAATAATATCTGACCCTCGTGTCTCTAATATAAGATATATCAAAACTCGTTGATTAAAGATAAGAATATAACTTTAATAATTTCGTATTGATGTATTTGTTGCCAGAAGACATTGGGTGAGATTCTATATGTAGCAGGATTCAAACACTTTCAAATACGCCATTCTTTAGTAATTAAGTATGTATCGTTTCAAATGTCTTTGGATACGGGGTTATTTTAAATCCTTAAGTCTTAAACTGTTTCGCAAGACAGTTTTCCTGATCAATTCTTGAAAAAAAAGTGTCAAATCCTAATAATAACTGTCAAGTCCTATTTGCACGAACAATATATTTCACTCTAACGTTAACTTCTTTAATGAAAGTTATAATGGTTAGAATTCCAGTATTTTTTAAGGCTAATTGCCCAATCACAAAAGCTTTTCATAGCTTTTTAACTTTAATAACACTGCTATGACACCATCCCGGGTCACAGAGATTAACGCTCCTTCAATGGAATTTCTTTTTTTAAAAGTCGTCAAGGATTTTACAAAATATAAAGCTATTGAGATTTTGAACCTTTATGCAAATAATTATTATTCTGTAGTCACAACATTACGTTATTCAATCTTGTAATAACCTTCGACATTAAATTTTGATACTGTCCACAAGTCGATGAAGAAACCGAAATAGTCTCCCTTTTGAAATTGGTCGTTGTCTTGTCCTATTATCCATCCCCCATGCCGCTCTCTCGACGGGAATATAACTCACTTCTCTCACAACGTTCCATATATGTCAACGTTTGTGATCTATGGGTTTGTGCATGCGCAGTCACCTGGAAGTGTATGAAGAATGGCTTTGCACATGTGCCGTGACCTGGAACAGTTCTGAATGAATTATGACGATGCGTGGAGGTCGACTAGGACAAGATATGACCTTGACCTTCAAGTTGACCGACATTGGTGTAAAGTTACGAAGAGTCTCCCATAAACTGCATACATGGCGGTCGTCGAGGTGTAACTAAACCTAGTCGGCTATTTGAAACAATCTGTTTGATTTCGTGACCCGTCAATATTAAATCTTCTGATGTCATTTGATATACCTCCTATGCTAACGTCGTAAGTCTATACAATGGTTGACCATTAATAATATCTCCTATATTTCACAGGGCTATTTTGATGGCAGATACAATTTCTGCACGTTTTGCTTTCAGCCCGCCTTGACATAGATGGAAGAGAGGTGCTATCCTTTTGTAAATTTTGAAACACGAACAACGAAAGTTGTGATTTTCCTCCTTCTAAGGATTATGATATAAAATTAAAATAAAACCCTGACACCTTCGAAGCAAAAATCAAAACTGGCAATGATGCAGATGATATCCTTGATGTATCTTGATTCTTACTTTACAACATGCCCCCGTAAAATATATATTTTATACTTTTGTTAGTAGGTTAATAGATGATATACCACAACGTTAACGTTAGTTATCGTCAAGTTACATGGCAAATCAAACACAACATTATTTTCCACTTCTAATACAGATGTTTTATGAACCATTGATCTAGATACATGTACTCATTTTGATATACCTGAAGTAAATCACGGCAATCACACATAGATTCATATCGGACAAACACAAACAGACAATAGCTTAAAACGTGTAGTTTGACACCCTTTCAAATTTTTCGTCGGAGAGGGAAGATTGATTTTTGTTACAACAGTGTACATTTACTTGTACTTTCCAAAAGCTTTGTCCGAGACGCAGAGTCACGTGCAAAAGATTTTCTCGCTACCTCGTTTACAGATTTGTGAAATAGACAACAATCTAAAGCCCGGATGTCACGACCTCTTGATCCTCGCGGTTCTCATTGTTGATCGTCTTGTCATGGTTTTGAAAAAGGTCAGATCTTGCGTAAGATAAAGACATATCGGCAAGTGTAGCAATCGCAAAGGATAGGTGTGTGTGTAAAAAAATGGCGGTTTACATTCACTGATCATTAACAACATTATTTGGAAAAAATACGTAATGTAAAGCCCTAAAACATTTCAACAGCGAAATTGTACCCTAAGAAGTTTACTTTTACAACATCAGTCCATACATCTCTAATTTAATGTGGAAGCGCAGGGAAGATTTGACAGGGCCTGGATAACAGTGGGTCTAGAACCATCCTTGCTGGAAGGTATACATACTTACAGGAAATGTCGCACGTTTTCTCAGGGAAATAAATGATCTTACGAAAAAAACATATGTTACTAATTGAGTGACAACCTTTTTTAAATAATACAGGGGTTTCTTTAACGAACTCGATTTCCCTAACTCAAAGCTTTATAGGTGTTCACACTAAACGGGCATCAAGTAGTGTTCGCTTCATATGGGACTCTTTATTTTTCGACCATGGATAATTGGGTTGAATTATTAGATGTTTTACCCCCTGATGCAAAAGTGTTTTGCATAAACAAATATTCATTAGGGGAACTCTGAAGAAATAAATACAAAAGAAAACGCTCTACGGTTAACATAAATGTATGTCTAACGTAACTCTTAGTGGTGACATTAGCGGTCAATGAAAGCATACGGTTCAAGCGCTGCAAAAAGAGGAACGGTGATATTCTACCACACTATTATGATACGTCGTCCTATTTAGAAAGCAACATCACTGTCAAAATATAAATACTGGATATGAAATTTACAACTGAAATTCAGTTGTTTGAGACAAACGGTTACGGTGACCCAACCGTTTGTGAAACAATTTTGAACAGTGCAATTTCTACTTAGTGAAAAAGTCATAACATTCAGTTGTCACAATGTCAATCATTCCCAAAGTCGTTGTCTCGACCACTGAGTGTGAACAATGTTACAACGCAAGGGTGTTTTTTTTTACATAAGCTATTCAGTAGCGCAATATGTAAAGACTAATAAAAAAAGCCTTTGCAATATCGCCAATGTGGGTCGGCGCACATACAAAGCGCTATGTCAGCTATAAAAGTTATACAATATGGAGATTCAAGATTTATTGTTTTGACGTTTCATAGTTTAAGTATCTGACCTTTTTTCAAACTTGATTTCCAAGCGATTACATTGTCAAGCGAACGTGGTTAAATCAACACTAATGATGTCACTCGTCCCTATTCAATGCCTCGTTGTAAATATGCCAACTGTAAAGGTGCACTCTCTTGAATACGAGATGGATATTAGGGGTGTCCCAAACATTTCCGGCCTGACCATCAAAACCAAAGAAACATTCAAATGTTTATGACTAATTTTTCTACATAATCACCCTTGACCTCAATGCATTTGCTCCAGCGTTTTTGTAACATCTGCAACCACTCTGAAAACCACTTCTTATCACTTCTAACTCCTCTACTGCAGCAATGACGTAATCGTCAGTTTTAAAACCTTTGGCCACGGAGCGCTGTTTTCAGTCGAGGGAAGAAGAAGTCTGAGGGGGCTAGGTCTGGAGAATAGGCAGGGTGGGGGAGAATCCCCACTGACTGCAATTTGGGCGTTGTGAACGGGAGCATCGTCCTGCAACAGCCACATACCATTACGCAGTTTACCCCTTCGTTTCTCTTTGATTTTTTATCGTAATTGTCGTAGTTCATTTGCTTAATTAGTGCCATTGATTGTAGAACCTTTCTTTAAATAATCAATCATTATTACACCCTGAGAGTCCCAGAAAACGGATGTTATGGTGGGTGATGTGCTGTGTTTCCATTGCATGCTTTGGCTTTTTGTCTAAGAATCAAAATGATGAACCCAGGATTCATCTTGAGTAACGACATGAGCGAAAAAGGATTATGGGTCTGCGCGATACTCGTCAAGAAGTTGCTGACTCACCATGACACGTTTCTGGGGACCCAGCGTGCTGATACCTTTTTCATATATAAATGTTCATGTATAATTCGTTCAACTGATGTTTGCTGATATGGTGAGTATCAGCTAAGAATCTGATAGTCACTCACCTGTCTTGTCTTATTGTGTCAAGAACAGCCTCGATGCTTTCACCTATGGTGACATCAGATGGACGACCAGGACGGGGCTCGTCTTTAGTGCTTACTCTACCCCGTTTAAATTCAGCACACCAATGTTAAATGGTGCTATATGAAGGAGCAAAGTCACCTAATGTTTGTAATATATACCCATGAATTTCCTTTGGCGTGTAATTGTTTAAACTCAGATATTTGATAACAGCCCTACATTCACTTTTCTCCATTTCGGTAATTTTAAGATGTGAGGATACCTTTGAATGACAGGCAATTAAATGCAATTGAAGAGCATGCATCTCGTGATTTTCATGCCATTTACACGTCAATGAATGTTCTTCATGCACGCACAGCATGGTTGCGTTTCAGGCATGTTTTCATATTCAGGCCGGATACTTTTGGGACAACCCTCGTAAAACGTATCAGTAGTACAACACCAAAAGGCCTATTATCTTCCCCTATATATGTGTTCTAATCTAAATTTGATTAAGTGAAAATAATTTATCTCCAAACTATGTGTTCTACCCTAAATTGTATCAGGTAATACCATTAAAATATATCATATTCCAGAAATGTATGAGTTATACCATAAACATAGTCTCTCCAGAAATGTGTTTTCTACGCCAGAATTGTAGCATTTATACCATCACAAGTCTCTCTCCAGAATAAGACTTCAAAACCTGATTTGATGAGTTTTTCCATAAACATTTTCTCTATGAAAGATATTTTCTACTACGGAATTGTATGACTTGAATCATAACATTTTATCTACATCATTATATGTTAAACTCTATACCATATACATTTTCTTGAGGTCATTTGTGTTCAACTTAAAAATTATAAGTTATAACATAATCATTCAATCTTCAAAATAGTAATGTGGTCTACTACCATATACATTTTCTTGAGGTCATTTGTGTTCAACTTAAAAATTATAAGTTATAACATTATCATTCAATCTTCAAAATAGTAATGTGGTCTACTCCAAACTTGCATGGATTAGACTATGACAATTCTCTTGCTCCAAAGTATCTTTTACTCCAGAATTTTATATAAATATATAGAGTTATACCTGACATTCTCTCAACAGTATATTTTTCTCCAAAATTGTATTAGTTACATCAAACCACATGGCTAAAATATATGTTCTACTACCAAAAAACGTATGAATTAACCCACAACTTTTTTTCCACATAACATTTGTTCCCCAAAATTGAGTTTGATATGAGTTTTAGGCATTCTCTCAAAAATAAGCGTTCTACTCTGTCTTGTGAGAATCCTCTGTCTCCAATTTCAATTGTTGACTCTAAAAGTTATGAGTTATGCCATAAACATACCATATACATAAGCATTGAACTATGAACATTCTCTCTTTCTCTTCAAAGTTCAACAGACGAAAAGGTTTTAGCTAGTCAATCTGATGAAAATAAGGTCTAATTTTGCTGCACTACGTTACGCAGATTATAGATCTCACAAAGCTCTATTACTCAAGCCGTCAGGTTCACCTTTGACTCCAGTTTGACCTCTTGATCTCATTGGATAACGCTGATAAGTTAAAGAAATCACATTGCGCTTCTACAGATGCCCATTCATGAAGATGCAAGTATTTTCAATATCTGAAGTTTTAACTCTTGTTACCTTTCCACTTTACAAAGAACAAGTTGAAGTCATTTTCATATGTGTTGTCCTTCAAAAACATATCGGATGTAACCAGTTATGATAGTCCAGTCTAAGGGATAATCTAATCTTATATGTACATCGAATATGACTGATATATAATTAACAAGAAAATTCTTATCATTATCTGTGTCTATTTTGGTATTATTCTTTTACCAAGATGTTTATGGTTAATTCTTTTCTTGAATTTAAAGAGCATTCAACGAATGAAACAAATCGGATAAGAAGGTAGCTTGACAATAGAGAGCAATCGAAAGCTTTCGCTTTCTGAGTGCTGAAGATCATTGACGACGTACCAGCGAAATAGAGTTAACTTGCAACCCTAGCATACGGGGTGAACTCGCTGACTGGCTCATTTGAATTATTTCAGAGGCAAAGTTGAAGGTTCGCGTAACGTAGCAGAGCATTAAAGAATTCATCTTAATGAGATTGGAGATAGGTCATCTTAGTGGTTTTCGGTTTAATGGATGAGTTCCTTGCTTAACAACATTTAGGTCAGGGGTCGGGAGGGGTAGATGAAACTGAATCCTCAACAGAAACGACCTTATCATCACAGAGACGAGTTTACTTAATCACTCTTATGTCAAACTTTGTCAGAGTCTATACCAAGTTAATGTGTGATGTAACTGCTGATACACAGAGATCTATTTTTCATATAAACCATTTGTAAATAATTCATCGAAATGCCTATATTCAGTATGGACTTCTTACCTTTGCTGTTGTTATTCTACCTACATATGGAAAAGATTAACTCGAGTAGTCAGTTCCCCCTTTACCTCTTGGACTAACGTCAACAATCTTCGAATCTCATTAGCTGACAAGAGCAACCGTTAATGATAAAAAACACCTTAATTAAATACAAACGTCAAGGTTTTTGTTCCAAAAGAACAGCGCTCCATTCATGGAGATGTCAGTTTGTTATGTGTACCATATGACTGAAACTAACGCAGAAATAAATGTTCATACATTTTCTACTTTCACGATAAAACTCTTTGACTGACATGTTGATGTCTGGATATATCAACAAGGAAATGCATTGGTCTATCATTGCTGGTACGAATACATCAAAGTTTCACATAAATTGCACACTCAAAAAAGGTAGTTTTTAAGAACTTTCTAAGATTGTTTAGAGAATCTTGAATATCATTTTTAAAAGTGAGTATCACATTAATAAGATTACTATAATACACAAAACTTTCACCTAATCTGCATACCTGTAAGGTAAGTTATAATGTGGTTTATCTGTCTGCCACTCAGCTTATATTAATCTTCAGATGTATCAGCAAGGGACATGCATATCAGACTTGCAATGTTATAATAGATGGTGATCTGGCACAAGGGTTCCAAACAATCTGCACAACTGTAAAGGCAGGATTTAAACACTTCTCTATCTTCCACTTACCTGAGTCCCCGTTGGGTAGCGACTGTGAGAAGCTTGGGCCGTCACTCGCCATGTTGACAGTGAATCCCTGTCTGTCTTCCCGCATAATGTTTATCCTGCGGGGCAGGTTTGACTGTAGATTGTTGACTATCGGAGCATGGCTTGTCCTGACCCCCTCCGTACTGGACCGCGACTCCCCTCCCAGCGTGCCCCCGTTACTCATGGGGTAGTGCAGCTGGGGGCGCCGGGAGTATGGGCGCTCTATAGAGCTGTCCCCGGGGGTCGAGCTCTGTACTGAGTACCTCTCAAGGGACTCCGTCCCCGACTGTCCGCTACTGTGCTGACGTACTACGGGCACCCAGCTGGAAGAGAAAATAAAGTGTAATAAATGGTTAAAAACAAGAACATCATCACTTTGATGTCATAAACAAATTACATAAAGAGAACAAGCTAGTCGCGTTTATTTCCTTCAGAAAGTTAATATATCTTAGGACTTTACACTTGATGGTGCGTACAAAAATATTTTCCCTAAAAGTTATTATAATCGAAAAGAGGCATGGATGATAAACAAGTTCCTCTAATATCAGTGAAAGTAATGCCAGTACATGCTTTCAAGAGTGTTGCAACATGAATTCATTGTTATCTCATAAGCCTGCTTTAGGAGGCCCATATATTCATGACTGATATACTGCTGAAACAATATTTTCTGCTTACTTACCTGAGAATGCATGTAGCAATAATGCATAAACATACATTCAAATTGCAGTACAATCGCCAGAAACATTATAGAGCCCAAGACATTAATTAACACAGTAATCCAAGCTATAACATCTTGTCTATGTAAAAGTGGTATTCCATACAAGAGGTCGGTCCATAAAGACAAAGGACAGTCAGAACAACACAGCTAGTGTCCAGGTAATATCTCACCTGACATGTAAATTGCAATTAGTGACTTACAGGTAACCAGCGTTCCCTCCAGACATGCTACGGTGTGTTGGAGGGGAGACTTAAAGGTCCGTTGACCGTCCCATATCCAGCCGTGCAGGTGACATATAAGGCTTTATCTCAGGTAAATTGCATTACAATGGCATACAGGGATACCGTCCCCCCGCGTTGAGAAGGAAAGGGGGCAATCAACCCCCAACAGTAGATTGTCAAGTGTGGTTTTACCCTCCTAACCTTCCCACAAATCGCAAACTAAGAGAGAGATTAGAACAACCTTCGCCTCTGGTTGATGTATGCAGATGCCCTACGAAATAGTATGTGGCGTATCTTATTCATTATTCATCTAATAAATGCCACTGT
This sequence comes from Phorcus lineatus, assembly GCA_921293015.1. Taxonomy (NCBI): domain Eukaryota; kingdom Metazoa; phylum Mollusca; class Gastropoda; order Trochida; family Trochidae; genus Phorcus; species Phorcus lineatus. Next base: position 573,059 of record OV121087.1, on the reverse strand, counting down.
GAACTAAATATACTTTATGGTAATTAGTTCAACATGAGCAGTTTCCGAGCAGTATGATAAAATCAGGCAAATTACTTACTCTGCAGATTGTATTACCTATGAATAACATAGACTTGGAATAGAACCCCGAAAAGGCAAACGAAAATATTCTCAATGAACTATTATCTTACAAATACAATGCCTTGTTTTATTATTTTCAATATCAGGTATGAATTTATGACTGATGACTGATTGAGGTAGCTATGACGCTACTGTGAGACAGCAGTATAGACTCTGGTTTCACATTTGGTTCTCTTTTGCAGGATATTTTGGGAGAGAGTGTGTTGTTCTTTATATCAAAGCTTATTGTCAACAGAAATTGCGTGATGTGCTTGTAAGGGAGCAACCTAGGTCTGTATTACCAGATCGTATAACCAATTAGTTGAAGTTTACGATAACCCCGATTACGAATAGGTTATTGAATGAGAGCCTCCAATCTTTCAATTGCTTTCAAGTACGTATTGACAACTTGTCATGTTTAAGACGTGAACTCTTATCTGTAATGCTTAAAGACACGTGCGCTAGTTTTTTAATATCAAATAAATTTCTTATTTTTTATGGATTCTGAAAAGAGCCTACGTTGAGTTTTTCATATGGAGCCCGGACTGCTCAATATAGGAAAGGAAAGTTGCCTTTGAGTTTTTGCCACATATTTATGTCGTTACAGCGAAGATTAAAACTAAGTTAAATCATAAGTATTTTCCTCTCCCAGCAGAGATATATATCCTACATGTGGCAGGGTGAAATAAAAGCATTCCTACTGGCTTTGACCAGAGAGATAACTCTTTGGCTGAATCGGTAGAGTGTAGGACTCGCACCCGGAGATCCCGGGTTCGAATCCCGCGGGAGGTGATCTCACAATCACTTCTATTACATATAAAATAAATAAATCATCATGAAATATCTCAAACGACAAAAACAGGAAGTATTTTTAATGTTTGAATATTTTCTCTATAAAGCGTGATTTAGGGCCTTTTGACAGTCTATGATAAGTACAGCATAGGCTGCAACTGCCATCTAATGTTCATTACAGGCACCCCAATGGGAAATCTATTCCAAAACTTTCTGAAGTTTGACCTTCAACCGTTGACCTTTTAATTAATGGCGACGAACTGTTGAGATAAACAAGTAGGAAAACACCAGTCGGCCACGTGGTGTTTTTGTATCCGATTCATTTATTTTTCTGCTAGCTTAGATTCTAAATTTATCTTTTGATTTGAAAATCAGCCTCAATATGACATCTTGATGGCTGCAAAGCGTGAAATGTAAATAAACCGGGAAGTAATCCAAACAGTCCTTGAGAGGTTGTCATTCATTGTATGCTGATTAGAGAGACCATGACCAACATATTTCTAATTCATTGTCAATGCAATCCTGGCACACAACACGGGTATTTCTTGCGCGTTTAAAAAATATCAAAAACAAATTGCAAAAGGGAGAAACAAGCGAAGTAAATGATCGAATGAATGCGGATAATACCATTGTCGACTTTTAAGAGATTGTATGCTTTGCAATCACTATCATAATTTCTTTGTAGACAAATCGAACCGATGACGTCGTTTGTGTATATTTTTCACTCGTGTGAGATGATAAAAATCAAAATATCATCTATCATACAATAAGATTCAAACTGAAATTACTTTAGATAACGCACATGAGTATCAATAAACCAACAAACTTTTCCTCTCAAATGACCTATTCCAATGTTGTTTACTCTCCTATACCTGCTTATTTCTAGCAACGCGCAACGCTTTCACATATTTTATTCAATACAGTATATGCATTGTAAACTGTGCTTCTGTGGAGACCTCACCATTGTAAATATTATCAACAGAGTGTACAAGAAACGCAGCATGCTTGAGGAAGAGTATGCCAAAAGTATGCGGGAAACATTAAGAATGAATTACCTCTACCACGAAACACTTAAAGAAAGACTTAATGGAAAGAAACGATGACCTTTTGGATATCATACGTGTATTATGAGGTACTTTTTCACACACGAAATTACACTTCCATTACATATTTAGATTATTTTCTCAATGAATGAATTTAAAACGAAAAACCTTCCGAGGTAATTCATCTAAATAAGTACGGATTTTCCTATCATTGTCCAATATCAGCCGGGTAATGATGATGAATTCGTTTGGTATCCTCAATCTTGAGGACAACATTAAAATCCAAAGATCTTGCACAGGAGGCAGAGCAACTTTATCTGCATTTTCGATTGATTGCTTATTTTTGTACTTGTCAACTTAAACTTGGAAATATAGTTTAATAATTAGACTCTGAAATGAAAATTGCATTAGTTAATCGAAATTATTAAAAATATTTCATAAAATGAAAAGGAGACTGAAATTTCGTCACTTCAGGCTCTCAAGTCCTTTAGTCATCTTCCTACGCAAAGCTTAACTATTGCCTTTAGATGTCATTTTGTAGACTTGCCTAGGCTTCCATCTTATTTCATTTATGTAATATGTACAGAGACATCGGGTGAGTTGAAATATATCAGCTAATAGAGACGTTGACTGAAACGACACGGTATTTTACATCCCCTCTAGTAATTACTCGTTGGTTCGTGGCTTACACAGTTGTAAATATTTCAGGCAAGAGGGGTGAGAAGAAAGTATTAGATTATGAATATGAACGGAAAGACAAGCAAATACATATAACCAATCTAGGATATACAAAGTCGTTACTTTTTAGTTCCATGATCCATTCAAGAGAGGATGCGCAGAAAGTAAACGATATTGTAAAAAAGTGACATCTGTACTGAGTAACTCATCCGATCTCTGAAGGCAGAGCTGTATATTTACGTGTCGATCCACTTTTAGGTTAATGGAGGTTTGGTGGGAGCAGGTCACGTGACAAATGAGGTAGCAAAGGATGAACACGAAAGCTCTGATAAGACTAAAAGGTTTGATAACTTGCTTTCCACACCATAGACGTGAATCTTGTGAAATTCGTGGCTTTACGAGACTAAAGTACTTCCGGTCATAAGTGTAGATATTTAAAATGAAATGTCAAAGCACATGGCCCTAAAGGTATTTGAAAACGAATGATAAAATCTAAATGATAGCATTTTATATTTACTGATAAACTTAATTTGAGAATAAATGAAAAAGGTTACTTTTAATTCCAATGAACAAAAACCTTTGTATGCAGGCATTCGCAAAGGTATTAAAAGATACAGACCTCTTGTTACTGACATTAACTAAAAAATTCAAGTTGCATTGCGGTGATCGTTTGCTTGTAACGTCAGCAAGGGCACCAGTTCTCAATGAGGTCAGTATGCGTGTCATCTTGTTCACTTCCTTTTGTCTCTCAGAACCATATTTTCTCAACAACAGGAAGCACTGTAAAATATTCACAAGGTTCTAACATCCTGCTACATCAGTGTATTTGTCTCCGCCTAGCTCCATCATATACCCTGATATCCTTAGGTCTAAAACGCTCGTACCGCTTAATATAGCATGCCAATGAAATGACTTGCATTCAGCAATAGCGGCACCACCCGGATGAGAATTCAAACAAATGTCAATGTAGGCTATAAATAGCCACGAGTAACCAGCGATACGAGCGTTTTAGTTTTTAGTTTTTAGTTTAAGGATATCAGGGTATATGATGGAGACAAATATGCTGATGTAGATGGATTGGTTCTAAAGGGTAAAGAAGGTTCAAAAGAAAATCACATATGAAGGATTGTCTCTTCTTCACTGTCACAAGGTTCACAAGGCGAATGAAAAGAAATTTCAGAGTAAAATGTACACAGAAGTATAACACGTTCTCTTCTTCACGGATTCTCATGTAGCGTCGAGTGGGTCTTACTCAAATTTTCAACAAAGTTAAGTCCTTGTTCATCCTATCAAATATCATGTTCTATATATATCTCTGACTGGCTTCTGTCATGGTAAGAGTGTTAGACTTTGAGGAACCCAAATCTTCTCAACAGTTACCACAAAAGTTCTCATTTGCAATAACGTCGCTGCGTACACAAGTTTGATTGCAACCAATACACACAGTATCTGTAGCCCATAAAGTGTTCCTCTGGTGAAAGAGGTTACTAGAAAATTACTCCAGCAACCTCTTGGGGGGTAAATAGTGTTTTACTTGATACGACCTGGATCCCAATTCCCCAATGCTGACTGAACATGAAGATACGTGGTACAACAAATTGACCAGCACGGGCACCTGTCACGGTGAAGGATGACCAAAGCGTGATGTGCTATCTATATTGCCATCTTGGAGTACCAGCGTATCAGATACGAGCCTATGAAGGGGGGGGGGGGGGGGGGGGGGGAACTACCCATTAGGCGGCATACACCAGCCATTCTCTAATTATCAATCTGTTAATCTGCTATAACTACCACGACCCCTGGTTCTCTATGTAAATTGCCGATTGATGACAGTGGTTCACATGCAAAATCAGTATGTCTGTCGTTCTCTTGTTGCATTAGTACACTTGGGCCTTGAGTTATAGTTGATTTCCCGATGTGAATACAGCAGCACTTTCCTTATCAATATAATGATAGAGCCTTACAGCAATGACTTCTTTTCGGTTTGCGTAAAGACAAACCCTGATCCGATACTGATGAATGTAATTATGAAATTAACAAGAGTAAGTTTTCAGTTACTACAATCATCAAAATGCCATATGTAATCGCATATGCTAGTTGTCGAACGAGATCGAAAACAGTTTGCCTCTAATAATCAACATAAAATATGTAATATATACAAATATATATATAAACGCATAAATAACCGTCTTTCTGTTTGCAATAAGTATACAGGTTGTCTTATGTTCACAACAAAGCATGGATAGATAATATATCGACAGTATTCCAATTATCAGTCTATCAACCAGCAATGTTACACCACCAAACATTTTCCATCGATAAACTTCCAATGCCTGTCCCCTTTTGAAATAACGACAACCCTGACCCCATCTTCCCCTGGGTTAATCGCTGATGGACGGAACTGGGTCGAGTGAAATCTACCAGGATCCTGTGATGAAGTGTATGTGTCAAACGTCATCTGCCAGAGAAACACAGATATAGATTACCGTCAGACGAGTCGGCATTTGTCAGCGCCTGGGTCAGTTCAATTACAGTCCTTTGAAGGTATGCAAGGGAAACGGGAAAGGGAAAGTAGTTTCAACCTCAAACTAGAAAATAATATTTACCATGATGACATTGATCGATTTATTCAATTTCTTGCAATGTTGAGAGAAAAAGATTAATAGTGTTTACCATCAAAATGGGACAAAATAACGTGGGTTTGCATGTAGCGGAAAATCATTTCAAGTGCTAAATAGTTGAGGAAAATATTTACTTTGACGAGATTGATCCATTGAAAGCTTCAATAGGCAGTTAGTGTTGACTTCCAAAGATTATAAAAACATAAATGATCTAAGTAAATTGAAAAGTTCCAGAAACGCTTTTTTATTTTCAAAATACCAATTTGGGTTAACTTACTTAAGATTTTCCCAGTCAGATCATTGACTATTCAAGTTTGTTCTCATATATACAGTCGTTACTAGTGCACCCGAGTTGAGATGAAAACTTTAAAGAGCTCGTACTCAAAAGATGACGTAATTAATTACGAACATAACTAAACATTGTACATTCAAGCGTTTACAATTCAAAGAAATTTGTATTACGTATCCCTCATGACATTATTTCAAACAGAAAAAACATTGAATGGTTAAAGCGATTGCGTGCGACAACAATCAAGGTCGAAATGACATTGTAGAGAGAAATCAACGGCTAGACATTTAATGGTTGAGTATACGTAAACAACACTAGTAAAGTTTGACTTTGTAAACTAAAATGTCTGCACTCAGTTTACAAGGTTATTTCTGTAGAAAAAAAATTCTACGTCAAAGATTGCATATTGATATGTTAAATCACAACAGGATCTCCGAGGTGAAGACTGAATAACCATGTCCACATTTTCGTAAGATATTGTTAATTAGTTTACGAGATATTTGGTTTATGAATTGCAACTTTCCACACATTTATCGTTTAAAGGCGCTGCTGCACGTAGTCGTGAAATAAAGGTGAATTAGATTAGACTAAAATTTAGTCTATGAAAAATTTTTATAATTTACAGTTCCTTCATCCATAATATTTTTTTCTTTGGGCTCTTAATTTCATACTCAGTCAATCTGAATGTGACCCTAGACTGTATAAAAGGCTCCTTTAAATACACATTCATGAAGCAGGACTATCGCGAAATGGAAACAAAAAGTTACCAATTGCAAGATAATCTTTTTAACCAATTTAAGTTAGTTATTTAAACGAACATATCAACTTCAGTTAAGCTCCGCGAATCAATTATCCAAATTATCCAAACTGATGATTTACAGGTGGTCACATTTAAATGAAGTCATGCATATTTCGATGGATACGCGACATACTATTCTACGATAATGGATAATCCTTTTGAGTGATAAAATGTTTTACCCTCAGAAGATTTAATAAATTGCATAAACTTACATTCAGAGATGAAAATTTTAACAAATGAAACATTCAAATACATTTCAGAGTGCCTTTAACAAAATACTTAGATAATCATGAGCCATACTGGGTACTTTAAGAAAGGATAGTCTGTGAAATAAGCCTCCAGATAGGTTTGGAATTATGGGTATGGACGTATTGACAGTCGTAACCGTCTACAGCAAAATATAAAATGAAGATGTGATTTTTTTTTTATATTAACATTTAATCTACATTTCTTTTTAAAAAATCAGGTGTTTTTTGCTATATTCATGGATTTAAGTATTTCAATAAAATAACAATTTGTGTAAAGATTCTGAGTCATGAGTCCAAGAGCATTACAAAATGAAACCGTTTTTAGCCAGTTCTATGTTTTTGAATGCTCTTCTCAGTGTATCTCATGTTCCTTTTATCGAAGACTACAATGTAAGTGTACACAAACCATAACGTTATCGTGTTGCTGCCCTGACGGAGTACACTGTATCAGAGATGGTTTCATCCCGGCTCACATTTAGGACCGTGTTACATGCCCTTGGGGACCTCTTCCCTCTAATGAAACCGATAACCGAGAAACGTGTAATTTCCCTGTAATTCGTTCCAAACAATCAACTCATCGCCGTATGTTCCTGACGCAGGGCAGATCGTGCCGACAAACCGAGGGGAAGTAGATTTATCTGCAACCGCAATGATAAACATGGAGAGAAACAATCCCCCTGCTTACCTCCTCGTGCAATTGAATATAAACGTGCTTGATGTAAAGCACATGCGTAGAACTTGGTTCAAGGTTATTTAAAGATTAAATTGATCAATATGCAATATTCCTGAGGTTCTTAGGCTGTTAGTTTTTGAGAACATTTCAATTTAAGTATCAGTTAATTATCCTTGAAGTTAAAATAATGTAAAAGAACGAGTTCCAAAATCCCCTCTATGTACGTTTCCGTCTTTAGCCAAATATAGTTCCTTGCCTTCAAAAATGAACACGGATGTATTCCTATAAATATGTTTTTTTATTATTTGAGCATAGGCTATTAGCATTCCGAAAGAACATTTCTTTTTATAAAAAAGGAAAAAGCATACAGAAACTAACATACTTGTTCCTTTGCGTGTTGACTTCCTACCCGGATGTTCGCAAGTTTAATCCTTTCTTTGAGTTTAGCGTGCTGGCGTAGGCGGAATGGGTTCAATTTCCTCTTTCGTTGTGTTTTAAAAGAAAAACCACAATGGTGTTTATAAGCCAGCATGGTATTTCGTGACACGTGCGATAACAAAACGCTCTGCATCAAACAGGAGTGCTTGTTATAGATAGGACGTCTTCTATTTCATTTCTTGCAAATATTTACACCCGCTCTCTGACCCTCAGGTCAAGTTGAAAATGTGGGTGGTAGATTTTTTAAATAAAAGATTGCCGTTTAGAAGTAGTTCAAATTTTCTGTTAATGAAATTGTTGTCCATTCTACAACTTCAAACTTCCTTTTGAATGCAATCGGTTGCAGGTATAAGTTATAGCCACGGCATCACGTATTCTTATGGAAATATATTGAAATCTTTGAAAGGTTTACAAACGTCGACAATCGTTTTTAATCTTCAAAGAGAGTTTTTAAAAGAAAAAATATGGTTCCTTTAACCCTTTCCTTCACTCGAAATATTGTTAGGCGTTAAAATATTGGCCACATGGTCATTTATGGATGACAACTTGTCCTAAGTATCCGGGTAATCGAGAAGATAAATGATATGTTTAATATTCTAATCAAGATATGATTTGCTTTTTGCATACATTATAATCAATTTGAATGAATAAGTGCTACACTTCCCTTTTTGGGATAGATTTGAAATCATTTAAATCTTCTAATTATTTGTTTTTATCAGAAATGTATATAAAATACATCATTCCAGCAGGTTCTCTAAGGAGATTGCACTGTTAATATTTCACAGTTATACACCTCCTTGTTTGTTTAAGGTTTTAATGATAATAGTTTAGTCAACATTTCGAGAGAAAAATAATATTTGGTTCAAGGTGTCCACCTACTTTTTAAAAAACACGTCTACAACGCAGGCTTCGTCATCGAAATTTCCCTGTCTAATAAAAGGCTCGCGGTTTTTTTGACAATGGAGAATAAAAATACATCGCACTTCAAACAATACAGATGTCTCAGCAAAACAAACCCAACAGGTCGTTTTCACATGTTTGCAAAATCAAAGGAACTTCTTACACAGCATTCTCGATTCAAAGAGAGCATGTTTACACCTTAAACCAAAATCAAACGAATATTTCTTATACACAATTCTTGATTCAGGGAGAACTTGTTTGTATGTTCAACAAAAATCAAACGATCATTTCTTATACACAATTCTTGATTCAGAGGGAACTTCACAACTCTTCAAGCAAACAACTAGCTTCCCCTTGTTTGTGAATTCCTCCTTCCTGTTTTCCCATTACCTCGCCCATTCACTTGTTCACTTACCTGTTTCGACAGGTAAGGAGATACAGGTAATTAGCGTGTCACCGCCATTAACCAGGTGAATAGTAAATGGTGCGCCCACTGCATGCGTGCAAAGGTGGGTGTCTCAAGCCGACTAATACTCTCAATAAGAAAGGTCTTTATGCCCTGATGGTTTGGCGATACGAGAGAGTGTATTGTTACGGTAACGATATTACGGCTGCTTTAGATCTATGTCAGGCTTCTCTTTGATCTCACCGCGGGGTCAGGACTTCCCAGGTAAGGTCAGGTAGTTTTGCGGTGATCTATGTAAGAAGTAATCTACTCAACAACAGCTAATACGCAACACGTGTCCCGTGTCTCTTTCCTTGATAACATAACACGTGGGATGGATGTGTGTACATGGTTCCCCTGTTTCTCTGTGAGTATGCCGTCATGAATGGCTTAATGGAGACAAACGAATTCTTCATAATCTGAGGCCTTAACCTTTGGTTTGAATGGAAGAGGAGCAGGAGCATCGTTTTGCAACAAATCATATCAAGTTTAACCTTTTTTACAAATTTTAGTATTTTTTTCAAATTTTAGTATTTTTTCATGCTCAAACAATAATTAAGATTCCGTTCTGAATTGTACACGAATGTCTATATTTTAAGCATTTCTACAGTCAAGATAAAGTTTGTACTTAAATAAGTTGTCTTCGGAAACTGTAGTAAGTACCCGTTCATGTTAAATGTGACTGATTTTTTAAATCAGAGATGACCGTGATCTCAATTACTTTGATTCAAAACCTCTCTTTACAGACATACTGATTAAAGAATAGTTTATCCTTTATTCTCAGGGAAAAGATGGAAGTACAGAATGTACAGTCGTTTATTAATGTGAACAAACCGAATATTTCGACCCCCAAGCGACTACGGCCGTCATAACTTTTTTTTATAAATTCTTGCAGGTCAATTTTAAAATATTATGTTTTCACTGCATCGACAGAAAGCTTAAGTGAGTGCATATGTTTCGTATGTTACTAAGTAGCCAATTCGAAATATGCTAGAGGGGTTTTCATGAAATTTCAAAAAGGATAACATTTCTGTTAATCCTTAAGAAACATTTCTTGTGTTACCTTTGTACTCCCACTCCCCCCAAACTTCTACAGGATATATCGGTTAATTAGCACTGAACATGTTGTACTGAAAACATAACATGCAGTGAGCACACAAAGATATTTCCGTTTTCTGCATGTATACACATTTGGCGAGGTATTTTAAGCCTTGTTCATCATTCATATTAAAAACACAGGAAGGAAGTAATGCCTGGGATTGTCGCCTATTTAACAAATACGTTATTTTCTTGTAAGCAATGGACCGGTTAACAAGATCAAATGTTTTTTTAATTGACATTTCCTTATTTTTTAAACAAAATTTATGTATTTTTTATTCTCATTATTTCATGATTGTCCTCGAAATAGTATAAACATTAATGTGACTTTATGTATTCTTCTCTGTGAATTTATTATTTGTCAATAATTTTAGAAGTATTCATGTAATTATATCGTAACTACCAGAAAACTATAGTATATGCTAATTGGAAAGTAAAAGATATTATACATGAGGATATCATCAAACTGTGAATCAATAAAGTACAGAGACATTGCCTTTATACGACTTGTAACATTTACATTCTTAAGTCCTTCAAATGTTTGTTTTAACTCTCATGCATTAACTAGTAACCGAATCTCATCCGTCTAATTCGAACAGCTGCTAAGTTATATCAAGAAACCAAAGCATAAACTTTACATGAGTCGAGACTTTTAAAGCACAAATCCATTAGACAACTGTAGGAGGCACTATCTATAAGTTCATATCTAATGTAGGCACATCTGACGAGTTTTCTGGAGTTGATATGTTGACATAACTCCTATTCTGATGATATCAGCTGCATGCTCGTGACATAAAGTCGGGGTACACAAACATGACGAGAGCATCTCTGCACGCCCTGCTGCAATCCGAGACGAGGGGGTAAACGTCATTGTCACTATCGGATTCGACATCAGTCGGATCGACATCGGAATTCATCGGTCTTGTCATCAAGATCATGCACGTGTGTTCCGAATGAACTATCTTTGTAATACGAAACGGTTTTCGTGTTGACATGGAATGGGAGCACTTGAACGCTAATACGAGACTAAAATTTAAAATTGGTTGTGACTTTTTGACGTATTAAACTTTTAGAAAACTTTTGAAAACGTTGAAAATGAAAATTCATAATTCATATAATCATCATTCATGATTCTACGTCATTACTTTGAACGGTGCATTACGAGATGTATTACACCTGATATAAAATGTTGAAGTATTGTAGCTATTCTAAAAGTTATAATCATGGCTTCACTAAAGTAAAGTGACAATTCTCTTCACAATAACATTATCAAACCTTTATTATACGTGCAGAAACAACAAATTCAACCAACAATTTTAAGTTAAGATTATTCTAACAGTGTTCAAAGAAGGTCAGAACTCCCTGAAATATATATAGGAAGATAAAGCTGATACCAGGAATAACTTTCATACCAACACCACACTTCCATCATTATGACGGATATACAAACTCCACACATCCTTAGTTAAAATAAGAAGTGTAAAGAACACCTAGGCAAGTGAGATGGTTCTCAGGTGGGTTTCATATTTATGGACAGACCGGAAGTAGGAGATGCGCAGAGGCTGTCCCAAAGGTAAACATGGACTAATCAGTTCCACTCGAGGCTCGAACTCAGATTTGATTTGCTTCAGGCTAACCCGACCCGGAGTAATTCCTGCCGGTTGAACACTGCATATTTACACGTGGTGTGATCGGTCCAGCATGTGTTGTTTCTTTAGGAAAGATAGCATAAGCATCTTGAACAAACAAACAGTTGACCTTTATTTGGTGTTCAAATGTTTACCTTACTTTCGGATGTGAATATGTTTACATATTTTAAATGGTTATACTTTTGTTAACAAATGGCTGAATGGGGTACTCCAGTGAAGATATGAATACATAAAAAGTGAAATTTACTTTTAAAGGAATATTGCAGTCTTGAAGTTCCCAATGAAGTATTATAGTTCCTGTAAGTCTGTTTAGTTTCTTCCAGATCGTACACTTTGGACATTTAATAATCATAAATTTTCAAAGTACATGAAAATTAGATATATAGTACTTGTGTCTAGCATGTTCACTTGTAAATGAAGATATATATCATTATTTATCAAATGTTCATACATTCATAACTTTTATTTTCCATTATGATATATTTGTTATTCTCTTGTAAATGAAGAAATATATCATTATTTAATAATTTTCATTCATCCGAACGTATTTTTGTCAGGTATGATTTCTGGTCCTATCTAAATCAACTGAAAATGAAAGGTACGTTTTGTTTAAAAACATGATCACAAAATTTGTTTCTCCAAAAGCCTATCATTTCTCATTTATCACTGAGAACCTCGGATGCCATCTCTTTGAATTCATCGTACTTTGTGAACCTTTTTAACATGATCATTTATTAATATACCCTTTGTCCTTGAATTCAAATTTTAAAATGATTACATTTGCAAAGTTCTTTAAAACCAAAGGTGCATGCCACACATGTGACGTGTCAGAACCGTTGTTAATATTTAATGTATTACGACAGCAAGGGCAATTGCTCTGAATTGACGCCTGAACTATATATACAGCAAGCTTTCACATGACAACATGTGTCGAATATAGCGTGAAATTTGCATTACCCTAAACATGAATAATTAACCTCATTTTTTTGAAGGCGACAGCAATAGTAGTCCTCCATATGTTTAATACTATTGGCGAATCCTTCGCTTTTTCATTGATTAGCATTTCAGTAGTTCCGGAAATGATTGTTAAAGTTTAGGATGATTAGGAGTTGGGGGTCTTTAGATAGAGGGTGGGACTTTAAGATAAACTGTCAAACTGTTTCGTGAAAGGTAGCCCCTGCTAACAATTATATAGATGAGGTGAGAAAAGAAATTCCAAAAAATGCTTCAGAAAAGGTTTCCGTCTTTCTTTAAAGTTTTGAAACTACTATTCTCAGAGTTGACTATGCACTATTCGGTATGTACAGGAGTAAGCCGTTGAGTTAGAAGTGATCCAGTACGTTTGGAAGAATAAAATAGGTGTTCTATCCTCTGGTAGTATAGACCCCCTGTGATTCATCACCAAGTGAATGTATATACTATTTACACAATATTTTCACTCACAGTACTTGACAGTGTAAACATTCAGTAGAGCCCATGGCGCGAAATAACTGTACAATGTGTCCTGATGGGCACGGGTGACCAGGCACAAACAGGCCTTACTTGTAAGTTGTGAATGGGCCCGCCTCAAGCGTGTGAACGCTGTTGAAAAGGGGAGGTAACATTTTCAAATACATGATAACATGGTCAGTTGAGTATCCTCTCAATGACATAGTTTAGATAAACTTACATTTTCTACTTGTTCCGATTGTCAGTTCCTTGACCAACATCAGAGTTCAATTCAGAAGTATGAACGTTTTAAAATCGGTATTGAATACTTGCTAATGGTCGTTTCGATTTAAACGTGTGAATGATTTAAAATGGTGATATTTTCAAAAAAAATAATTTGACAAGGGTTTTAATGTCTTTTAACCAGATGACTGTGTAGTGTCATTTTAATTTCATTACACTATAATAATTACTCGTCACACTGTCTCACGTCACTGGAACTCTGATGAAGATTCTAAGCATTCAGTACTTACATTTGAGTGTCCTCTGATTCTGATGTACTGGTAGTGTCATCAGTTCCTTGACCCCTGTCCATCATTGCATCACTGTCCGTGCCAGTGTCCGAGTCCGTGTCCATGGCAACTGGACACTGGCGAACAATGGGGGGCATGGGTAGTTCCCCTTCGCCTTCCCCCCTCCTCCCCCGGGCAGGGTCAGGGGAGCTAGTGACCACCCTCTCACTCCTCTCGAAGGTACTGAAGTCCTCCCCAGCGTCCATCCCTTCCTCAATATCCTGATCGGGACTGTCATCCACCGATTCCATGTCCGGAGCCGGTCCGGTGTCTCCCTGTTCGTTATCCATAGAAACAGAACTCCTTCTCTCTCACTCAGCCCTTAGCAACCCCGAACATCCCCTCACTACTGTCAGCAGACAAAGAAATCGCACCCCCCGCCACTGGAGGCAAGCGTCGGTCACGTGACTGCAGTCTCCCCCTCCCGGTTTTCCCATTGACAGAGGGTTGGTGGATGATTACTGTGTAGGGAGGGGCTGCCTGTTCCCTGCACTGAGAGGGACACGGTAATTGAGGGGTGAGCACGTGAGGTAGGAGGTGTTTCCTCTATACCCCACTGCGGGTCAGACCGTGGACAAATATTACCCGTGTATTGATGATGTTACAAGTGCCTGTGATTTTTATAAAATGCTTAAAACTTTTCATGCTGTCATATACCGGTTCTCTTGACGTCAAAATGATTGTATGAGCATACACGTGTTGCTGTCAAAGTGACAGACAATAGCGAAGACCTCTATGGCCTGACAATGGCAATTTAAATACACTCAAAATCAGCACATTGTCTTCTTTCGCATAAAAGTTCAAATTTGTTCAATTCGTGGTACAGACGGGGCTATAAATATATTATATAGCTGTTAATGCATGTTAATAAGCCTATTGTCACACTGTAATTACTATTTCTCCCCAAACAACCATACATGTACTTCCATTATCAGATACAACAGACCCACATGTTTACGCATGCGATTTATATCGCTTCACTCTCTGAATAGCGCTAAATAGTCAATAACGTCGATTTTGATGCCTTTAATTGATCCCTCATGAAGTGTTCAAATATTTGAGGGCTTCACTCTATGGACAACGTCCAAGGGCGATCATTGTCCAAGCTTCCTCCCTGCTGACCATTCGAAACCTCAAAGGAACCTCAAGGTCTTGACCTTTACAACACTTCGTTATGATTCAAGCCTTAGCATCAGTAGAAGAAACTTCAATGATAGTAATGGGTATAGCTATGGACTGTTTCCTTTCAACTGGGCCAGGTATTGAATTAAGAAACAGGAATATACTGATAATTTCCTTTTTCATATGATAGATGTAGAAATATTTTGCGAAAAGGCTATAAAATATAACATGTTTTTTACACGTTTTAAGATATTTTCAAAGAGTCCTTTTTCAGTTAGATGTTGAAATTAAGCGTTTAAATTATGCGAATATGTTGATGGGAGAAGGTTGGCAAAGGGTAATGTTTGACATTTTTATCGTGTTCCCTTTTACTTGAAATTAGCTATTGTATGGTACATGTATGTCCTGAGAAATCCTCTTAAACATACTTTCGATCCTTTATTAGATCGTATATCAAACGTAGTAAGAGGTCTCTATTTCTATTCAACCTGAGAACGTCATCCACAGTATGTCATAGAAGATGTCACTGTATATATTTAGAAAAATGTCACGATTGAAAAGAATAGAGTTTTGTTAAACTCATCCAAAATGGCCGCTGTCAATTACTACAATCGTAGCCTACTGAGCAAGAAAAAGTTAGATTAGGTATATCCTGAAATTTTTTAATCATAATTCATGATCAAATGAACAGTTAACACACATATACAATGTCAATAGTAAAATTTTCAACAATTTTCAACATATTTTGTTGATCATATTTCTAAAGAAGTATCTGAATTTTTATCGCCATTGTATTTACTGTTAGTGGGTGTTCGTAATTTCCTGCGAACGTGAAAAATATCCATTGAACGATTGATGTTTTTTACAGGCAGTTAAAAATCGAAGAGGGGTCCGGAACTCATCCTAGATTTTTACATTTGAAAATCATTCTATAAAATTTTCTCAAAAATTATGCAATACGTTTTTCTTTCATTTCATTTCTTTGTCTTGTAGTTCCTTGTAGTGCTAAGGTCTAGGCTTTCTGAATGAGGACCTAGGCTGTATTTAAGGATCCTATTTGATACACTGTTATTTGTTGGACTATCCAGAAGCCGAAACTGGACGAAATACGATATAGGGAGCTGTAAGACAGTCTGCACAGCTCTGCGTAGTCCTGCTTCATGACTGTGTATGTAAAGGAGCCTTTTTTATACAGTCTAGGTTCACATTCAGCAAGTCTAGATTGATTGAATACACAATTTATTAAATTACTGAAATTAGGAGCCAAAAGAAATACATATTATAGATAAAGTAACAGTAAATTATTAAAAATTGTCATAGACTAAATTTTAGTCTAAGCTCTGTGGTCCACTCTACAAGCTACTCTCTTTCTTCATGCTTTCAACATTCGGGGACCTTCTTCCAGTTCTCGTGATTGTTCAGCTGTTGAGTCGAGGGTGAGGGATCTATTACCTCGTCCTCCTAGCTATCATGTCTGTGTCTCTAACGTTTTTGGATTTGCCGCTTTGCGTACGTTACTTTTGAAAAAAGAGACAGTGTTAAATCTAATCTTGTTGCTCGTTGATCAAAGCGCCAATTCTTCTTAAATCTCACCTTTGTTCATTACTACTGTGCATATTTAATAGTTTTTTACTTAATTATAGTATAAGGTAACAGTTATGATTTGTTGTTTGTTTATAAAGGCACGAAATTCTTCTTCTGTAATCTCTTTTATCTCTAATACTCCTTTTTTATACGTTATATATTTTACATTATTCAAAAGCGTCAGCGTTAAAATCGAACATATTGATGGGATCGTAACACGGCAGTTCTTTTTCTTTATTTTGTCTTCTTTCTATTCAATACTATATGTCTTTATGAAGTCTTAATTTACAGGTATGGCATAAGACATAAAATGAAATACATATGGTACTTGTCCACGTTTCATGTACGTAACACTGGTAATATTGTTTTCAATAGATAAACAAAGCATTTGTGATTTTTTGGGTGTCTGTGATCTAAAAGACGATAGTTCATTTTCAACGCATCAGAAATGCCTAAAACATTCGCTAAGTAATCATGTCCAAGGCGCAGAAACAAGGCAAAGATTTTATCAAAATAAAACAACTATAAGTTTTCTACTGTAAGTCAATTGTACAAGCATAAACCTGTAAAACAGAGGCATTATTATCGAAAGAAAAACATTGTCTGACGTGTTTTAGTTTTTAAACTTTCACTTTTTTTAGCAAAAAAGTAACATATGGCACTTGGCGCATTGGGAAAACATGCTGAACTCACGTTACTTAAGCATATAAGGATGAGAGTTGGTGTTGAAATAGATTATGTAGTGCTACGCGATAACCATAAGCGTAATGAAAAATGACAAACCAAATAACGTCCTAAATTTGAATCTTACTGAATGTAACGTTCCTATCTATCAACTTCTTTCAAGAAATCGTTTGTTTAGATAATAAAAATGATGACTTTTTTAAGTTAAAACTTGAGTCAATGATATATTCTGTCAAAAACGTGTGCATAAATATATATCTCTTGCACATTCCATCTTTCGTGCATTCAGATACCTATGTACTTGTCTACTTGATGAGGAGGTAATATCTGACAGTAATCAACGATCTTTCTCGAAGTTGTTGATGTTGTATTTAAATAAAAGAAAATATCATGTAAACTGCAAGAGGTACTTAAAGAGAAAAGCAGTTCCCAAAAAAAGGATTTATGGCTAAAAGGTTTTCTCATCCAAGCGCCGAGAACATTTTTGACATCAACAAGACATGACAATATAGGTTCGTTTTATGCTTTTATGCTCAAGTATGTATATAGTGTGTTGATAATTTTCAAATGAAATGGTTCCATTGCCTTGGAAATAATTTCTTGGCGTGCAAACTTGGAAGACGAGAGACTTGCCCCCTAACGACCGTTATCAATAGACTTCTAGGAATGTCTCGCCATGTTATTGTAAGGCAGATACTGAGCTGGAAGACTTAGATGACTGTGACGGCGAGTGGAACAGCGGAAAGAATCTGAGCCCGTCATTCCTGGTTGTTTCCTCCACAAGCGAGCTGTAGCCCAAATGGGAGATAAAGAAAATCAATTTTATGCGAATCAAGTCAGCATATAATATATAAACTTCGTTTGTACAAAGGGGAGAGAATAACAGGTACATGTGTAAACTGGTTCTTATTATATCCGTTTCGCAAGTCATTTGCGCTTAACTTCTGATTGTTCTCTTGTTTCCGTTTACTAACACTGCTGGATATCGAGTGATGCATAACTGGAAGCAGGGGGATAAAGATTTTATATACACTTCTGAGTCATTAAACTGTATCAATTCACGATCTCACTCCACCCAGAGATTCCCTTACTGGTCCACTGCTGTTAAATAAAATGTGTGTTTCGTTTTTCCATTTGTTTAAAACAAGCATATTGACCGTAGAGGAAAGTAGTTTTCTTATCTGGGATATATATCGGTAAGGTTTCAAACAAAAATATTATTGTTTATCTTACAATAACTTAAGAAGAAATAATTCTTTTACATTTGTCCAAAGATTGATAACAGATTACGCATGCTATGTTCTCATACAGAAAATGACGTACAACTTCGGTAAATGTAACAAAATATAAAGCTTGTTATTATTTTGAAAACTTTTACCTATGTTTGTATGTATGTATGTATGTATGTATGTATGTATGTATGTATGTATGTTTGTATGTATGTATGTATGTATGTATGTATGTATGTATGTATGTATGTATGTATGAATGTATGTATGTGTGTGTGTGTGTGTGTGTGTGTGTGTGTGTGTGTGTGTGTATGTATGTATGTATGTATGTATGTATGTATGTATGGATAAAATTTTGCCTGCTTTTTTAAATACCATCCCGAATGATTCGAATAGCCTCTAGAGGCTTGATTTCCTTGCTTTCCAGGTTCATGAGCAGGGGCTCTAACGTGGAGGGACGGGTCACAGAGATAGCGTCCAGCGATAGTTCCGTCTCCTGTTATTGCAGGAATAATGGGAAGCTTGTGCAAACACGTTCAGGTCCACTGGAAACAGCTGAGGTGGGGATGGCGGCAAGATGGGAGATTGTGCCACGGCTGTTAGCTGGGGATGGTCGCAAGATGTGGATAATGTGGACTGGGTCACAACACAATGATCATGTCGCATCCCCCCCATCCCTGTGCCACAGTCCATTGATCATTATTCGCTTGGAAATCATCCTGGGAAAGAAAACTAGATGAATCTGAAATTTGTATTCCTCTGAGAAAGTTATTAAATAAAACCTCTTCTCTTTGTTTCAGAGAGAAACCGTAGTTTTGAAGAGGGTGATTGTGAACCATTCAAGATTGACGCGCTCCGGGAACGATTCGGTTATTTTAGTGTTGAAAAGTCAAGATTTTACAAGCTCTTAAAAACTTAATCAGAAACTTCCTTACATAAACACAGCAATATGATTGAAATAGATCTGCGTTGCGGCAGAACATGTACGTCACGGAGATTAAACGTTGTGCAGCAGCGTCGATCTTATGTTTATGAAATCGTGAATACAGAGGATGCAAATTCAGAAATAAAATGTTGAAAATGCCACATGATGGGACAGATTTCAGTTTATGCAGCCAAAAAAGAACGATCTGATAATCGATGATCTTTTACGATGATCACTTTATGATTTTATGAAGACTTTTTTATGGTTTGTGAAAAAATTATGATGATGTCGCGATGTTCAAACAAAAAGAAAGATATACTTAAGATATTATTTTCATTCATTATCATTATTTCTTGTAATTCAAAATAAAAAAATGAATTAAAATGTCAGTCATTAGTTATTTTCACGGACTTAATTATAGTCTTAATTTCTTGCCTCGGTTGACAACCACACATGCAATTTTTGTTACGGTTCGTTATTCTAATAAATTGGTTTTTTTAAGATTCCAAGGGAAAAAACAATAATCGAAGATTTAATACATGTATTTCATTGTTTCTTATGGTTGAAAAGGGAATCTACATACGTTTTTAAGGCACAATTCTTCTTTTGTTGAAAGGTAAAGCATCACAAACGTGTCTAAGGCTCCAAATTCTTAGTGATCAGTCCCCAGCTTGCTAGAGGCATCAAGTTTCACGTTAGAGTCGTTAGCTGTTTGAACTTTCTTCACAAAACGCTAGACTAAAGCAGCATATGTTCTCAACAGGCTCTAGGTGTTTTCCACTACACAAGACGCGATAGCGGTTTGGTCTAACATTGGCTCTTTGACGGTAGACTCTCACTCGGTCTTCGGTAGGACGTTTGAGATGATTTCGTTATGTGTTATATTCATTTGAGACTTACATTTATTCTCTGGAATGTACAGTTCTGGAAAAATGGAATAAAAGGCAGGCGATGTTTTCATCTTAAGAAATCAAACTTGTTAGTGTTACGTACTGGCATGCATTGACATTTATCAGGGTCTGAAAGACAGGGTACATTCATTGATAAACCGAGAAGCAACAGTGTAGTGGCGTTTTCTTTAGATCGTAGTTTGCTATTGAATGACACGAATCGAAAACAACATTTCGTTACAAACAAATAGACTCAGCAAAACTACACCGTCGCTTAAACATATATTGAAAAAAAGCCAAAATCATTATTCTAAATTGAGTTTTTTTATTCATACTTTGCTTAATTGTGAAGTGAATGGGAATGATGAAATTGACTTTCAGACAGTCTACGTGATGTCAACTCAGTCAGAATCGTTTTGGAAGATCAACATCTGGTACAAGAGGGCTTACCGCAATCCCTCAAATGTATTCATCTGTATGTTCCAGCACTGTTTGTCTATTTTATTTCTTTTGGGACTTAACTTGTGTATCACATGTCGATAGGCCTATCATTTGCGTGCAAGATGCGGATACGTTGAAAGTCTTTAAATCTCCTGGGTGTTTGGATATTACCCTGACAATTCTTTTCTGAAATAAGTAATTTGTTTCTTTTAATGTTTTGAAGTTTGCTTTCGATGAACATTTTTTTCTGAAAGGGTCGAATGTATCAAAGCAATTCATAGGAACATCCTATCTTATCTTACATTTCAACATAAAACCTCGGGACAAAGATGCCAATGGAAACATGGTACGGTTTATTTCTCTTGATATTTTTGGTCCAATGATTAAACCTAGAGTAATCAAACTCACTTCAAACACAAGGATGTGGAGATGTTAGCGGTTATATTGCATTTCCCTATGCTCGACAATTCAGCAAAAATAAGTCATCTTAATCTACATAGACGTGTTTTCCATTGAAAAACTTAAAGGGGCACCAGAGTATGTAGTTGAGACTAAATAAATAAATGGTGTTATTTCATCGACAAGAAGTATTTGTTTTTGAAAATTAACACACCAGTGCTTATCAGTTAGCATAGTGATAATAAACAGGGAAAAGGTCGAGATTTATGATCGAAAACCGGCCAGTGGCGCCCGCCAATGAATCGAACGTATTTTGGAAGCTTAATTATTCTTAGTAGACACAACGAGAAATAAAGGTTGGTATCAGTAAGTAGGTCAAATAACTAATATACATTGTATATGGAAATGGGACTCTGTTTTTCGACATCTTAACATGTTTATGGCCGTTTTTAATTTACAATCGAAAACAAGAAAACGTCAAAGCTGAAACTTTAGAAAGGCGATTTGAACTTAACTCAGGTCATATGATATTTTGGTTCTATATAAGCCACATACAAAATATACCCTGTGTCACTTTAATGTGAGATATAATGGGAATCCAAAAGACATTACTTGAGATGTCACCATACAAGCTTTGTATGCAGGTTTCCAAAACAGTGACTGTAACAATAATTTCAAATTCACAAAAATCGACTGAAGTTCCTACATGTACATGAACTACTAAGCTTACTCAAGGTCTATATGTGTCCTAAACTCACTAAACAGTAGTAGTAGTAGTAGTAGTAGTAGTAGTAGTAGTAGTAGTAGTAGTAGTAGTAGTATAATTTTGTAAAAGAGGAACCGGAGATTTGGCATATCTAACAGTAGTAAAAGTCTGTTCTAGAATCCCACACAAAGCTTCAGCTGATGTGACCAAGTAATTGGACTATGATTCATGACTAACGATTACAGTCAACATCATCTGACCAGCTTGACTACAAAGAGATGAATTTTTCTTTAAGCGGTCGGATACTCTTAGTTTCTCAACAGAACGTGTTAGTTTAATCCTGCGTGGAATTAAAGAAGACCGCCCTCCGATAATGAATCCTTAATGAACGTCATGATACCTAAAGTCTCGCCAACTGACCAGTTCCCGCGTGACGGACCATGGAGAAGGTCACGCTTGGTGAATCTGGAAAATCGTCTCCTTTGTTTGCAAAAAATAATTCCTGACAGGGCCATCTTGCTCCGGTGATCAATGATTCTTTTTTTACTCCTCAGAATCGCGTTTCCTATCGTTTGCGATTAAATAGCTTCTCGACCGACCTATAATTGCTTTGTGGCGACAAGAACATGATTGTCAAACGTTTGGAAGGAGTTTGAAAAAAAACATTGTCATATTTTGATTGTTTTCTTTTCTCATAATTTAAAAAAAAAACTCAATGATAATCGTTTGGCTTTGATAAGACTTTGAATACCGTATATGAACATGTAATTTCAAAACATTTGACATATTCAACCCAAAATGACATAAAAGGATAAGTACGTATCTAAAAAAGCAAAGTAGTTTTATGTGTGCGCAGAAGCCAAAATCCCACGTCCAATTCACATAAATATCATTTATATAATCTATCCAAAAAAAACAAATACTTATTATGTCAACTAAATTAATGAACTTCAGTCCTGAAAGAAGTTTCCAAAATTACGTTTGACCATTGTCCGGTTATTGCGATTTCAGTATCGTTCATAAATATATTTTTTCTAGAACTTCTTTTTAAAAGAGGACCTGCGTGATTTCACCAATTTATCAATCGACGCTGAAATATTGTATATCTTGCAACAGATGCATTAATCTGTTTGTATTGCATTAATTCAAATACATGATTTGATTTTGATTTAATCATATTGTTTATTATTTATTAAGAAGAGGATTAGGATTAATTTATCTAACTAAGGTTACCTACCCCGTGGTAAATACATTTAAGGACTATGGAAGTGAAGAAAGAAAAGAGCTTTCTATAGAACGAAACTGACATGCTATACAAATCGTTTCGTCTTACTGGTGAATGGCTGTACTATCTTAACTATATTCGTGAATTGCCATGCTGATACGTCTACAATTCCTTCTACTGAAAGTTTTTGATTAAATGATGTTCTTAATTGTGTACATATGAGCTTTGAGAAGAAATAAGTTTGGTTGGTTACACTTAGGGCATCCAAACATATAATGATAAGTACTCTCAAAATGATCACAATATACACATTTAGGATCATTCTTTATTCCACCTTGAATACGTCAAAGTTCAAACAACTGCCTGATAACGCAACTTGGCGTGAATGATAGTTAAATTTATTTTATCTTATGAATAATTCTGAGGTACATGTGCACTTTTAACAGTTATTGGTGATTTAAAATTGGAAAAGCCCTCTGTGATTGATAAATTATTCCAAGAACTTATTGTAGCTGGAAAAAAGGATTAATTTGAATAGAATGGAGGGATAGGAACTACATCCACGGGTAGTCATTCGTTCAGGGATATGTGTACAGTAGTTCTAAACCGTTACATGATAGCAGGACGACCCTCTAACCTACAACTCCCCGACTCCATTTTCAAAACATATTGATATGGCCTAATTGTCAAAATTGTAGCAATTCGAAGCTTTGTCAGATATAAAGTGTCAATTAAAGTCCACTGCTTCTAACATAGATACAATCTTGAAACTGCACAGATCGTCTTCAACACGGTCAGAAATTGCTCCTGTTCTCGTAAAAGTATAGTGATACACTGTAATAAAGTCTTCTTCTTCTGTTTCTTGTAGGACTGTCCAAAGAGGATACATCTTAAAAGCCTGGACATCTACCAAACGTCTCGATTTGAAACAAGAAGTGAAACTTTAACAGGTTAACTTCATTGCCGCCGGTGATTATATTTGTTCTTAAAAACTACTTGCGTCAGATCGGCTTTAGACCATGACTTGTGTATATCTTTATAATTATTTAGCGTGCATTTTATCATTTCAATTGTATGTGTTACCGTAAATTAAAATATAAGATGGATTATACATTGTCACATGCATTGTCTATTACATCACTTTAGGACCCGTGCAAACTTTAGCAACGTGTTGACTTATTATCAAATGCGCTGCGCTATCTTGTTTAATCTTTTGATTGGTTTATTTTCAAAACAAATAATTATGTTCTTTCTTCGTATATACTGAGACAGAATGGTGGTCCAAAGACACCCAGATTAGCAGTATATGTTAATTAAAACCATCCCAATGAAACTGAAGGACAAGTACTCCGTTCCAGGGGCGTTGAAAGATCAGGCTAGATAGATGTTTAAGTTTTTGCAGGTGCGACCTTATGTATAAAGTGTTGCCATGCGCGTGCGAATACGCTTCTGCATGTGGTGTGTTTATTTTCTTCTCGTGCATTACAGCAATGCCATTAGAGAAGAAAAAGAAATGTGTTGAATGCTAACTTTTATCTATTCTTCACAGATTGCATTCTCTCCCCAACCCCGTCATTAATATAGCAGATTATGACAGAGTTACGTCTATCGATAGGGAATGCACAGACTGTTGTTCCAATATAATTCTCTTTGAGATGCAAAATTATATATATTGTCAAATCAATAGAAGTAAACATGTTCTTGTTTTAGATTCGATCCTTGAATGTTATATTAGATAATAATCAATATACCATGAATCACAGGCTACAACTATTTATGTGAGAATATAAAAGAACCAATATCTTACGCTTACTTCATTTGAAATAGCCGTATACTATAGTATTCTTACAAAACTATACTTCTAGACTGAAAAAATGCTCATGATCAAAATACGTTCATATCAAATCCAAGACTCATGTTAAGGTAATGTAGATGTATATGAACACTGGAAGTTAAAGTGTCTGTAACACGTTTTTGAAAGAGTTATTTCTTGAAATTTTCCACACAAAAAAAGTATTTTCCGAAGGTTTTATCTTCAGAGGGTCAAAGCATATCATTGATCAACCCCAACATCCGTTATCGTAAAGGAAATAATCAAGTATCAAGAAAACACCATGGCGGCCATTCTTATGTGAACACCTTTTGATCAGTTGAGCTAGGGAAAAGGTTTCTCATCTTTAGACTTTATTTATCTAAAAACGTGCTGGCCTACTGCCTCTTTAAAAACATCCCTGAAATAATACTTCTGTAAGTCCTGTTTATGATAGTTTAGTACTAAATCATATGATTTATGAGTTTCAGCATATTAACAGAGTGCAAAAAAGTAGAATAAAAATTAAAGATTGGTGCTTACAAATAAATGAATAAATGACTGACTGAATGAATGAATGAAAGAAAGAATGAGTGAGTGAGTGAAAGAATGAGTGAGTGAAATAATGATTGAATAGATAAATAACTATGCGGCAGAATGCCACACGTCTACAAGATCGTGGTAACACATCTCGTCTATCCACAAGTTGCTCCACTTGCTACAGAGGATACCGAGTATAGAAAGATATGAGGAGCTTCTTTTGGAACAAAATGGTTATCAACGAAGTTTTATATCATTCTGCACGCTGTTTGAACCCCCTCACCTATCTTACAGGTAATACATTAAAGTCAGTGTCAGACGTACATGGTTGGTTTAGAACCCTGTGGGTGGTAGTGTTTACACTAATTGCTGCCATGTCGAGTTATAATCACCAAGGACTCACATAAAACTCCCTCGTTATAAATACATGATAACTTACTGGATCTATGTAAAGTAAGGAATCTACTTTATGTTTATATATGTGCTTGTACCAGAAGGTACCATAAGGAGCAAGAAAGAAGTTCCTGTAGTAAACCATAACTGAAGCAGAATAGGTTATCGTGTCTACCGCCAGGGCCTATAATGAATAAAAATAAGATAATCGTATTACATTCATCATGTATGGAAAGATTACAAACTCAATATTAAGGTAACCATTTCATATTTAAGCATGCCTTGAAAAATCACTCTATTTTTTTAAAAAATACCAATGATTTTGGCAAACGTTTTTCATTTGTTATAGGTGGAATGCAGCAATGTAATCAATTACTTCCAGAGATTGTCATTGCCTCCCGAATTGATGAGTTGAACTTCATAACTTTTGAACAAGGTATCTTACAAACCAAAAACCATCTAAAATTAGATGCAATAACGGACTTCGGGATGTTTTATACAGGCCCGTAGCAAGCGGGGGATGGGGGTGGGGGGGGGGGGACTCATTTTTTTGGATTGCATGCTACAATTAGTTAAATAGACACTGACAGTGAGCACAACAGGCACTAATGACTTTGTGACTGACGTGAACATTGAATGCCTGTATTTGGTCTCACCGACCTTGTAATTAAGCGGGTGTTTTTCTTAAAGAGCCACTCCGTGATTTTCATAACATATTATTTACCTTTGATACGAACCTAAATGTCATATGTGGTGATATAAAATGAAAACATCTGAACTTTTCATGTCCAAAAGACATATATATATGACAAATACTGGTTTTCCATGAAAATCTAAAAACAGCTTTATAAATGCACAAAGGTGTAGATATCACGTCCAATATACATGGATACTAGTTATTTAACCTAAGAAACGCTATCAACTCCTAACTGCCCTCCTGGCTGTTTTAGATAAGATTCCAAAATTACGTTTGACTATTTGACGCGCGCCACTGTCCGGTTTTCGATCGTAATTGCCACGTTCTGCCTTCATATTGTCACTGTAAAAAAAACAATAAGCTTTAAAACGTGACTTTTTGGTAACAGTCGATACTTTGCGATCAAATGACACCATTGATTAAGTTTTGCATATATGACTCCAACAACTCACGGAGTGGCTCTTTAAATAAATAATCCGTCATGACCTATAAAGTATAAACGTTATCCCCCCTCCCCCACTGAGCTAGCAAATCCCTAATTTCAGCCCCCCCCTCCCCCACTCTCGAAATTGGTGCTACGGGCCTGTTGTATTACAGCTAGTTTTAACTTGATTGTTTAGAAACATAACAACCTTAAAGTAATTTTAAAACGTTATATAGATGGCGTAAAGTAATGCTCCTTTATACGAATCTAGGTCAGCAATATGAGCCGATCATTCCAGGGGGTGATAAAAATATTAAAGAAAAACTGAGAGTCAGATATGTCGTAGATGAAAAAACATAATTTGGAATCTTTTGAAGAACTACGGCTAATTACACGATCAAAAGGTAGAGACGCTCCTTTATAAACTTCAAACGTGGTAATGACGATACATACTTTGTATTTAATTTTTTAAACCAAATTCCATGTTCAATACGAATTGATAAAAGTGTCCTTTGACCCAAAAAGTCACAATGTTTTCATTTTGAAGACACAAAAATTGAAGAAATTGCCCTCATGTGTAACGGCGTCTTTTTTCTTCAGCTCCCGTCTAATCGCATGCACGTGTTACACGCGCAAATTGGACGAGCACGTGCAAAGAAGTAGAAAATTAGCCACGCCCCCGACCGCTACGTATCTAATATTTTTTACAGAAAAAATACTTCTGTCAATGTCACGTGATTTTAAGGTCTCCAGCTGCGTTTGATATCAATTCTATCATGGCCGCCATCAGACTAACAGCGACCAAAAAACGACACTTTTTAAACGCCCATGTATGAAGAAGATGAGGCGATATGGGGAATAATCTATTCTCTTTTTTTAAAAGATATTTTTCATCAAAAGATTGTTTTGCAAAAGAAGGAACATATTAGTTTTATTCTATGTAATAACAAAAACTTCCTCTTCTATACTGGTATAATCGGCTTATTCGTGTTTTGCTATTTATTTTTTAAAAGGAGTCGACATAGGCCTAAATACTGTTGAAAACATTCTTTTGTAACCAAACGTGTGGTTTTCGTCTTTGTTCAGTTCACGAATATGTTGAACAAAACTTATAGGAACTACTGATAAAAACGTAACAATCATTAGTCCACGAGAGCAAAATGAAATGGGTAATAACACGAAAACCACCTTCTATAGGCTTATTTAACTCCCTTGCTGCCACAGTCACATCAGAAGAAAAAAAACATTTAACGTTCTACGATTTTAGTGGCCTGTACCTCAACATCACACAGAACATGTATAGTTTCGTGTCATTAAGTATTCAAAATCAATTGAAACTATAACATACGCAAAGTGTGTATAATATTTATTGCGTGTTCTGAACATTTTAACCTACTTTTAGTTTCCTGTCATTCTGAATTCGTATCAATGTTGAATAACCATATATTCTTCTCTTGGACTATTATGATTTACAAAAAAATATGACGCTGTCCCATAAACCAGTTTCAATTGATACAATAATTCGGATGAAAGCCCAAATGGAATATCAAAGCACATTCGGGATTTTACAAACGCTTCAATGAGTTATGACGATAGTTGGTATTTACCATAATGTCTTAGAATCCGTGTCCGTTTCCAGGAAGGGATTCTTACTTTTGAATTCCAAAATGGCTGTTGAATCAATGGATGAGGTAAAACTTTTCAACATTCTCGATTTTCATCAACTTTGTTTATTTTGTGATAAACATTTATGAAATGTTATTCTATATAAGTTTATCAGTATCCAGTGTGTAGTGTCCTTGTTTTCGTCTTTGGAAGTAGTTATTCACTGGGAAAGGAACAGTTCAAACTCTCTTGGCATTGTAAATATGTAATTTGTAAACATTGAACAAAAGTTTTCACTTTTAGCTGTTACTAGCTTACGGTTACGATTACCGTTTTGGTGTGAATTGTACTTTATGTCATTGTTGTGAGGGTACTGTAATTTTTTAACTATGTCTTTATAGAAAATTCATCAGAGTTCATGCCTAACCCCACTTTAATTTGCCAACTTACGTTTTGTTACCTTCTCCTTGAAGATAGTCTTTATAAGTGGATATGCTAGATGAGTATATTATTAAAACAAAAAAACACTTAAATGATATCAGATTCCAGCTTAACAATGGCAAGATATTGCAATACTGCAACCGTTTGGCAAACTAACCAGTCTGCTGCATGGAGGAAGTTAAAGTCTAGAGGAACGGTTCCAGCCACTGTGAAACATTTGATTCATCCAGTATTTGCATACATCATAAATTGTTCTCATGCCGTCATACAATTTGAATGCCATATCAGATCAGACTGCCTGATAAAGTATTGGGTCCTAAAAAGAACTTTAATCACTATTTAGTAAGCTTAAAAAAATTAATAAATTGATTAATAAGCTTACTAAACTGATTAATAAGCTTACTCAATCATGTTGTAAGCTTTCGAAATTGCAAATTTGCATTAAATAGTGGCTAATTTCACAAAATATGACAATAACAAAATTCTTGCCACACTGCAAATACTAAATATATCAAGATATTATATAAAAACTAAAAATTCATACTGGTTAATATTTGGGGACAATCAACAATAAAATATTGTTGTGAGATGACATACAGGAACACAATATGCTTCAAAGAAAGTTTAATTGAAACTCTTCACTAGCTTCATCATGACATTTTATAATTCCAATATATATTCCCGCCATTATACCACATCGGAGGGTATATTCCTATCAATCATTATTTTGAACCAATAGGAAATTCTTAAAAAGCATTTAGTTAGCTTACTTATTCAGCTGATTTAGTAAGGTTACTAAATAGAGATAAAGTCTCATATGGCACCCTATAATAATAATAAAGATCTTATTGCGCCATGTTCAATGATAAAACTAAATATCTCACTCTCAACTCTCATGATAGCAACATGAATATATGATGAACTTCTTCATTATATGCATAATGTTAATATCATTCATAGCTCATTAGGCCTATATATATATATATATATATATATTGGATGGGCCTATGGTATGGTCCAGGGCTTGACAGGGGTTCAGCTTTAGGGTGCTTATCCCTGTTAAGGGCTACAATGTAATGCTGATTTTTATCAAAAAGCTATGTTCATGAACTCTGGAAAGAACCCACATTCATGTCTGTTGCACCAACTACGAAAAAAAACAACCTACATAACACATTCTAATTCTAATGTTGAAACTTTTATCCTTTTCTCTGGTCTTGACAGAGAAAAAATCCTGATACTGAAGTTTGACCCTGCTAATGCAGAAAGTTTAATCTTCATCTCTGGTCTTGACAGAACAAAATCCTGAAACTGACCCTAGTGTGACATCTGCTTATTGGTGATCTGCTCTGTTTCACTCCTTGATGCTTATGGGTGGTCAACTTTGTTTTCTGAATGAAAGAAACATGTTATATAGATTCTTTGCTTGACTATGTTAAACAAACCTACAGCAAAATGTCACTCTCATTTAGGAAATGCGAAGTTAAACAATCATAAAATCTTGTCATCAAAAAGTATGAAATCTGTACTCTTCAGCATTTGAGTCACCCTGGCTCCCAGGCAGGAGTAGGAAGTTCTTATTCACTGTCCATGAGAGAGAAGTCACAGATCAAACGGCGAGTGAACAAAGAACACAACAGCAACTTCCGCGCAGGCTACATCAACATCAACGAGGAGTACCTGCACAAGACCGGCATCAGGGGACGCAAGCGCTACCTTCTCTACTGCTTCATTGGCTTCCTGGTGCTTATAGCCCTCGTCAATGCTCTGGTGAGGAGAGTTACCAAGGGGAGATAATGATATTGAACATTTGAAAGTTATCATTGCAAAGTCCATTACAGCAGAGTGCTCTTTACTCAATATTAAATAAGCCCCAAAAAAAGCTAGACTAAAATTGATATTTAATAAATAAACCTTAAGAATTTACAGTCTTGACCCAAATTTGATGATGAAGCTGTGGCCAAATGTGTTTTTTTAATGTGTTTGCATGGAGGATCTTTGCTATTCATAGGTTGAATTATCCAAATAATAGCAGCATATCTTAGGTAGTCCAATTTTCTTCCTTCTGTGCAGAAGACGATGTTCTAGGATTGATATTTGTTTTGGATCAATCTTATTGATAATATTGATTCATTCCCTATGGTTATTTTGCGTTGTCACCTGTTACCAATCTATGATCTGTCGGAATCCTGTGTTGATCCAGATCAACATGAAGTTATTTATTTGATGTGTTCAGTGGTAAGAGGTTACATCAACCCTCTCGAGTCCAAACCGACAGTAGGCTCATACAGAAGCCATGTTTCAGATAACAGCATGGCTGGTGTATAAGTTCCGTATCTACCACATTGGGATGCTTCCAATGGAGTTCTACCCAGCAGACAGTGGTATACGCTTCATGGAGGAAGCTGACATTGAGGTTGTCAAAATGTCAAACGCTCTTCTCGGAGGAAGATCTGAAAAAGACCTCAACATCATAGCTGCTGATACAAAAGTAAGAAATCCATCATCTCTAACTTCATTTGAGTAATTTTTGCATATTAATTCAAATTGTGTGTTTGAGTTTGTTTCATATATCAAACACTATTTCACATAGTCATCTTATTCCTTGAATGTGAAAAGCCTTGCATTTTGGAAATATCTGGATAAATCTCTCATTAAAACATTTGGTTAGCCACAGGAGAAGAAATTCATAATGACCCCCTTGAAACATTTATGCTTTGTAATAAATTCCTATTTCTAAAACATATTTATTTGTAGAAACATTGAGAATCCAATCTTGGAGATTTGTTAACAGCATTATTATTATGATTTGCAGTGCAATGTTCTATTGCAATCACTTTATAAGATATTTTTCTGAAGGGTTTTTCATTGTTCACAGATGCTTCTTGGAGCAAGAAACATGAAAGGATCAAAACGTGAGTGTAACTGCAGTTTGAAACTTTGACATAAATCTAATGTTGGGACCCCATTTTGGGACACCCCTCCCCCTTCTAACAATTGATTCACTCTCTACGGTTAGCAAAGCATCTGTAAGAAGATACAATGATAAGAAACATAAATTCCTGATTAGAAAACTTGAACAAATGAAATATTAAAGATGTGATGCAGTACCTGTGAGACCAATGACTGAGTGAGATCTTTGTTATCAGTGCAGTTATATAAATATACACCCTTGAAATTTCTTTGATCTATCTAGAAGTCATTATCATTATTCACTATTCTACCATGAAAGTGCTGGATACTCGATTCTGATTGGCTGTTTTGTCCGACTCAGAGGGTATCAATTCACGATTGAAGTTGCTCTGTTTATCCGAAATCAATTAAATGTATTAATACATACATTGACTTCCGACTATCCGACTGGTAACTTTAGAGTCGATATTCCGCTTGTAAGTGGGATTAATCTCTTTCCAAAAGGAATTAATCGTGTTTGTTTTCGTGTGTTTACACGGAGAGAGCAAATTGTTTTGATTTTATGTCGTATTTTGTACAAAATAAGAAGTTTGAGTGAAAAATCATCGTAAACTAAGCTTTCCGCTACTGGGCATGCAGCAGCATTCCTTCGAATATGGCAACAAAACAATGACGTCATTTCGCGAGCGCTTCTGACGTCATAAACCTTATTACGACGTCATAGTGGTCTACTGTTAGAGTCATCCATTTGCGTCATGAGGGGGTGTCGATGTCTTTGTTTGCTATCAAAACAAGATAAAAGGCTTTTTAAACGATTCGATATTTACATTTCTACCACATACTAGTACGAAACCATTTCGTGAACACGCAGTATTAGGTTTAACTTTGTTAACGGTTTAATTTTAGTTCAATACTATGACGCAAAATCCCCGATGCTGACGAGTTCATGTTTGTCTCCAGAAGTCGGAACATTTTACACTGTGCATTTCACTGTGAAAAAGAGTTCAGCATTAAAAACGTCATGGTAGAATGGAGATAAACCTAGTGTGTTTGAAAATCAGAGACATGTTATACTGGATTGATAGCGAGTAAATTTTGAATTGAAACCTCGCGCGTTCGGTTTCAATTCAAAATTTACTCGCTATCAATCCAGTATAACATGTCTCTGATTTTCAAACACACTAGGTTTATCTCCTAACTCATTCCAAGAAATCAATTCTCCAACTTTCAGTTGAACTCCATGGATCTGATGTAACCTTCAAAACTGATAACTTCACAATCACGGACAGACAAAGCGGTCGACCTATGTTGTGGACGGGAGACGAAAGGATGAAAGTAAAGCTGAATCACGCTAAAAATTTACACGCACTTTTAGTGCAAGTGGGCAAGGTATTGACCAATGCATGAATCACGCTTGAGTCAGAGATCCAACTAACACTGCATCCTGACCCGGTCTGTAGTCGAGATACCTTCAGCATGCTGACATCCAAAATCATATCAGGTATTTAACCCCTTACCTGCTGAACAATTGTGTTTAACCAGTGGCAGATCCAGGAGTTTTCAGGTAGTTGGATGGGTTCCTTTATCAATGATAATCATTACTTGACACTTGTTTCACGCAATTCATCTATAAAATATCTCTACGGGTTTTTTTTATTAAACCACTAAACAAGCTCATCACCCATTCTTGGATCTGACAATGAAAATATTCCAGATGACATTATCACCGGATTAAGAATTCAAGAGGAAATTGGAAGTTCATGTTGAGACTTAAGTTCTATTGTTCTTTTTATCTTTTGGTGGGTTAAATTTTTTAAAAGGGGTACTTGAATGCCATAAGCCCATTTCAACTTAAGCCCGCACTCTACCACTTTCTATCCATTAGAAATTTAATGGCATTCTCGTATTTTCTGAAGTTCTTTTTTTTTTGGAGGGGGGGGAGGGGGGATTATTTTTAGGGACTCACAGATAGAGGATTAAAAAGTTCCACATCATAGAAATGTGTTGAGACAAGTGTTGTATTCAAAATTTCAATCCACTGTGGCTTAAACTTGAAGGAATGGTATGGCTGGTGTGTTGATACAGCCACTTTTCTAAAACAAATGTTTTGTGAGAAGACAAGATAAACCTTAGAATATTTTTATAAAATCCTGGCCACTAGTATTATTGCATAAAAATAACAGGCTTTCCCTCGGGTGAATCATAATGATTCAACTGGATCAAGAAAAACATGCATGCTTTTAATTCATTATTAGATTCAAAGCAAATTATGTAATGAAAAGTTCTTTATTTCACTAAAGTGGGCAATTGTCCACAATTTTGACAGTATTTGGTACTAATATTAAATTGTTTGTGTTTAGATGTCATGCCGGAATTTCTTTTTCTATTTTTGATCATGTATCAAATTAACCGCTTGTCCAAACCTACAAACAAATGATTGTGACCTGTCACTTAGTACCAGGGTTCAGGTTTCCAAAACTTCTGCGGCACAATGTAAGATAGCTATGAGAATCTGGACCAAGGAATGTTAAACACTTGCAACACTCTGTTGTTTGGTGCTAGTAGTACCAACTTTTTCACAAAAAGTCATGTATTGAAGATGTAAACTCTTTGTCTGTAATTAAGTTTAAATAATGTTCCTCTTGTTGGACTATAACACGGAGTTTGATTTGATTATTTGAAAATTAAAACCCTTATGACTATGCATGATGTTAACTGTGTAGATGAAAGTAATATTGTCATATTTCAGATGACCCTGTCTGCCATAGCACAAATTCTTGTAGAATTTTCGCGTCAAGTCTCTTGCAGAGTCAGGTAACAGTTGCCAGTGATGGCCATACCAAGAACGCATTGACTTGACCACCAAAACGTATTGATGAATGTGTTCTTTCTGTGTCAGTTGAAGAGCCGGCAGGGTTTTGAAGACATTGTGTTTGAGTCTCACAAGAACATCAAGGTCCACGGAGCAGAGGGCGTCATAGTTCAGACCAAGAAGAGTGTGGTTGCCGAGAGCAACTACTCCATGAACATCAATGCGACGGTACCATACCAATACTCAGGCCTATCTTAGACAAACTTGTATTGTTGCATAGTGCAATAACACATTCACATTTTTTTTAAAAATCCATCACTAGAAATGCCCAATAACTGTTTCATATCAAGTGTTTCATTTTGCTTGTCGCTTGTTTAGAAGTGCTGCTTGTCGTAAATTGATGCTTTTTCGTAGCTTTTCAAGTGTATTTCATATATTTTGATGCAATTTGTCTGTAAATGTGTAAGATTTGCTTATTTTCTTATCCATGCGATTCAATTTTTACTTTGGAGCGCCTGTTACTTGCTGCAGTAGGGCAAGGGATTTCACAGGCATTGCAATAAGCATGTTCCTCTGCAAGGCATTGCCTTGTCCAGTGCCATTCACTGGCTGATTTAAGCCTTGTGCCATTTTGTTACATTTTCTGTGCCAGCTCTTAGCCTTCATTTTGTCAGTCTTATGCAATTAACAGTTTTTAGTTCTATCAAAAATCTTATGGATTTAGCCAGTGTTACGCAATTGAAATTGATAGTCCTAACAGAGATATCCTGGGTTTTGCCAGTCTTATGCACAAAGAACACGTTCTATAGTTTTACCTGTTCCTTATTGCAGGATTGTGATGTTTCGGTGTAAATACTAACACAGTTATCAAGCAAGTAATATTGGACATTATATGGGACGGAATATATACATAAAGGGGAATAGGTTTTTTCAATTGAGTAGGTTGAAGTAAAGAGAGATTTCTAAGTTTATGAAGTTAATAAGGTTGATGTACATGGTGATTGGTGTTGCTACAGTATAACATGGGTGAGAGGAAGCAGATGGACAGAGTGAGTTACTGATGATTAGTTTTAAGTAGATGGTGATGTGCTGATGGTAGGTAATAGCCTTGATACCTACCATCAGCCTATATCTATATAATTCTATGTCACTTCAACACTTTCATTTATGATTTATGATATCGATAATAGCCTAAACTAGTCTTTAAACATTATATCCTCACAGAAAGGTTCCATATTCCTGGACTCGGACAACCTGATATTCTTCAGCCAGAACCTGCCCCGGCGAAGCTCCTTCAACCCTGAACCTGTAGACCCGAGCCTGGTCTCGTACAAGCTGTGTGTGTGTGGAAACAATGGCAGAGTGTTTGGGGTGGCGGTCACAGGACCCAACTCGGGCTGCAGCACCTCGAGTGGACAAAACCCTTGTGATTTGTAACTTCTCAAATCCCCTGTAACCTCTAGGGCACACCTGAATGAAGACCTCTGAAGCTAAGGTGATCATTACCCACTGTTGTCACTACTGGGTAGTAGTCTAGGACTTTGTTGATATAATCCCAATCTTTTCACTAGGGTTCACTTAGGCTAAGGTGATCTTAACCCAATCTTATCACTATATAATGTCTATGGGTTCACTTGGGCTAAGTTGATATTACCCAATCTTATCACTATATAATGTCTATGGGTTCACTTGGGCTAAGTTGATATTACCCAATCTTATCACTATATAATGTCTATGGGTTCACTTGGGCTAAGGTGACCGTAACCCAATCTTATCACTATATAATGTCTATGGGTTCACTTGGGCTAAGGTGATATTACCCAATCTTATCACTATTGTCTGAGGGTTCACTTGGGCTTAGGTGATCTTAAGCCAGCAGTAGCAATATGACCACTTCTTATGTATGCCCCTTACCCCAGGTTGAAGGTAAATAGTAATACCTATGATTCCGTCCGTCTGAACACAGTTTTTTGTCCGACCATTTGTAGAGAGATTATTTATCCAATTCTTTGCGAATGTTGCACATATCTTCTATCCTATTAGGAGGAGTACACTGCAAAATTTCAAGCAATTTCTTTTAAGTGTTTAATACTTTACAGATTCTATGTTTCGTACTTAGTCATTTCCTTAGTTAATCATTTGTCCATCGTTTTACAGAAAGACTATTTATGTGATACTTGTACCCTACTAAGAGGGTTGCAGTGAAGTTCATGAAGTGTTTGATATTTTTAACAAATTTATGTTTTGTTGTAAGTCATATCCTAAGGTAAAAATTTGTCTGACCAAGTATAGAAAAACTATTTGTCCAATTCTTTTCAAATAAGGAAGGATGAAGTTCAAAATTTCAAGCAATTTAATGATTTTTTAATATCTTACAGATTTTTATGTTTTGTACATAGTCATTTCCTGAGGATAGAATTATCCAACAGATTGTTAAAAAAACTATTCAACGGAGACATGTATTCTAACCACTTAGGAGGGATGCAGTGCAAATTTAAAGCAATTCTTTTAATTTTACAAACACTTTACAAATTGCTATGTATTGTATTTAGACTTTTCTTGAGTTTGTCTGGCCAAGAGTTGCAGTTGTATGTAACAAGTGATATTGTGATTTCTTTCCTATTTTTTTTAAATGTTAAAATGACAGATTACAGACGACTGCTAGTAATCTAAGATTAGGGATGTTAAAGTTATGGGAAGTTTCAAGTAATTCACTTGGTTTGTTATACACGATCAGGGGTATATGTGAGCTATGCTCATGTTTTGGCTTTGGTTTTGTTCAAGTGGCAATTTTTATTGTTGCAGATGTTTTCATAGTGTAAAATCATGTGATAAGATTAGAATTATTTTGACATTAAGAAATATTTTCACTATTATAAGGGTTATCGAGGGTGATCTCAGCGCTTCACAAGGACCAGTGGCCAAATGGGGTTTGACATTTGATGGTGATCGCATATCAGTAATTTATTACAGTTTCTTGTACACTTATGACATCTGCATTTAGAATGTGTTGACATAGAAACTCACTAAAATAGGGTATTCTTATATTGTACCATTTATTGTAATAATGCATATGATGATGAAATAAAAAGATTATATGATCATGAAATGGTTTGCAATGTTTCTTAGTTTTTGAGTATGTCTTAAAATGTTTACATCCTTAACAAAATGTCCTCACCTCCTGTTTTGATTTGAACAATCTCCAAACTGATTAAAATCAGTTGACGTATCGCGCGCCTAACATTTGTCCATTATCAATATGCAATACTAACTGAAACGAAAGGAAAAGAAATTAAACAAGCGGAACTCCATCTGATTTTAATCAGATTGAACAATCTCTTAGCGGCAAAAAATGCAACAGATATTATCTGCCAAAATTAAAATATGTGCATCATACCATCATTTGTTGGCGTTAATGATATCACAGTCATATCAATTCTAGTTTTCCCAAAAGCATACAGAACTGACTTGCGCTTTGCAAAAGATTACTTTCCTTTTGCAAAGTGATTGTTGACTGGACAAGTAACATTAACTGAATCCAATCAGGCATCTCCATATCTAGCCAATAAAGTGCTTAACTTAAATCAAAGGTTATTGCTTAATAGGGGGATATGACTTTAATTACATATGTGAGGAGATTCTATTAGTTTCAGGGGTTCAAAAATCTTTAAAGTCCCAGATCGTTGACTTGCTTTATCTTTCCGTTGTCAAAATGAGAAAAAACTTTTAAGTCAATGGCTTGCCTATTTTATAAGATTAATAACTTTGAAGGCCTGACAAGTTCTTTGGATTTACAACTTTTTTATCGCAAGATTGCGGCATTTGGGTGTAGACACTAACATTGTTATCAAGCAAATGATATTGGTCGTGATGTAAGCCTGAATAAATGGGAATAGGTTTGTACTGCTCATAACTTCTGTGAGTCTAAGATGTACTGAATGTGACGATTTTAAACCCTTAGTTTGTGATAATGTATCCAACATTGTTATACCTTTTTCTCTTGATTAGGTGAAGTATTTTTTCACAAACTTTTACGGTCTAATGAAGAAGAATTATTGCCTTATTTCAAAAACAATATTCAATCACATATAGAATATTTGTCTCTAAAATTGATTTGAAAGTCTTCAATAAAATTATTAAAGAGACGTTTTAGTTTTTCTTTTACCTCATCAAGGTTACACTCATTTGCAAAGTAAACTTCTTTCATTGCTTTCAATGTAAATACATGTATTTAAAAAAAATCCATGTGTAAAATGTTTCTGTCCTTAACCTGATTAATGATAAATCTAAGCACTAATCACAGATGATATCACTCATTTAACAGTGAACTATTTAAGACAATATAATTAAGACAAATATTACATTGTAACCTCAATTTCTATACTGTTGTAGACTGGTGAGGGGAACTCCTGTTTTTATTGATTTAAGGAATACAATATTGACTGAGGATGGAGTAAGAGGTATGTAATGTTTTCTTGTGTCCATAAAAACAGGTATCAATCAAATTCCACAGTTCATAATTGTTTTATTATATATTTCTACAATATGCTTCAGTTATGAACAGTTTTGTTGGTTTGGATGTTTTGGACTTAAGGCAAATGATGAATACAACAGCATGAGTCCTGAAACAACAGACTTGTTGTCACAACTCCCATCTTCCCACACATGGCGTAAACTGGCGCGAGCCCCAATTATTTGCTTAAAGGCACTAGTGCACGCTTTATTTGCTAAAATAGGTTTTGCTGCATTCTCCCAACTTTTTGGATGCACAGCTCCTTGAGTTGCCAAAGTCTAATTGTTTGGCCTAGGGGCGAATTCAATATATTTTTCTGTCAACCGTCTTTGTAACTCAAGACATTACGCTTTTGGATTAAAATCAATATCCTTTTCTCTCAACAGTCATGTGACTGACTCAAAACATTTCTTAACTCAAGTAAATTTGACTTTTGATTGTCCTCAATAAAAAATTGAGTTTGCTTTTCTGTCAACCAATCTTCTATCTATCATTTTAAAGCACAGATTGTACATTAATGTTTTACCATTTCAGAAGGTTTAGCTAAGTGAGGTCTTGCAAGCAGTTCAAGAATAAGACAGTGGTTAGTAGTAAAACAGTTTATTGCTCATTTGCCAAGTTGAACGTGGAGGTGAATGTTACAGTAACAATGATCACATCATAAAACAGGGTAAAAAGAGGCACTTTAAACTTGTACCGAACTTCAGCGGAAGAATTAAAAAAATTTTGTAGAACACAGACAACTACATGTACCGTGTCTCCAGCAGTATACAATCAAATGTATATGCAGAAACATCACTTTAATTGTCTTGAAAGAACTTGTTGCTTCCACTCTCAAAAAAGCTCATTTACTATTTTCGATAAAAGATCACTTTGTTAGGAATTAATAGAAATAACACTACATAGTTTACAGTAAAATAACCCATTCAGCCATAAGAAACCAGTAATAAATACATTTTCCAAGCCTTATTTCAGGCCTGTAGGGTTAGGGCTAACACTACAATATTGACTGAGGGTCCAATATCTATCTTTTTCTGCTGGATATGAAGTTGAATATAAACTAAGTTCATTTATCTATAACTCTAGAATTTCAAATATCGCCGTTTCCAAAGTAATTTTATGAAGAACGGGTCACAAGTTACAAAATCTCTGAATATGAAGTTATGAATCTTAAATTAACCGTTTCAATAGTAATTTTATGACAAACAAGTCACAGCATTGTTACCTAACCATATAATACTATATCTGCACTGACAGGGTGTTACAAAATCTTTATTTCTCATAAAATATTCTCATAGAATATAAAGTTGATAATCTAAGCAAAAAACTACAAATTCAAATTTAGTTTTCATGGTAATATCACAAAGAGCATGATGTCATAGCATTGTTACCTAACCTCAGCAACAGGTGGTAAGCTGGATCATATGATAATGAGCTACCTTATCATCTACTTATGCAGGTGATAATGAGGTGTTAATATGTTTCAAGTGTCAACAAAACAACCACATAATGATTACACCTGTAAGTCATGAAACATGAAAGTTGCTTATACTTGAAGATTTCAATACTGAAAATGATTTCTACAAATCTATAACAATCAAGATCAACAATGTATCACCAGCAAGTATCCTAGTTTGGCTGTGATCACCATTCAGCGTGGATCACTGGTCCCAACGTTTGGTCCATGTTGTGGAAGGCAGAATGTAAGCAGGGGGGCAAACAGTAACAATTGGCATCAATAACAAACTTAATAGAAGCCTTCCTTTATACTTTGACTAATATATTATCAGCAGTGACTGAAGTTGTTCATTCATGCAAAAACGAGATATAACAACATCTCAAAGAGCTTTCATTACATGGAGCCAATCAAAGTGTCCCTGCATAAACATATTACTTGGCTGAGAGGCGTTATGAAAGTGTGCTAAATTAAGCAGTTAGCTTACTTTACATTGTCTATTATTTGAGTGCAAAGTTGTGAGTCCAGGGCATGATTCATAGGTGTTTGATTTGAAAATATACCAGGGAGGAGTTCAGCGGGTTTGAAGGTTTGAAAAAAAATAAATAAATACCATTAAATGGGTTAACCCAAAGGTTCCTCCCTTTTCAATAAGTGAACCCCCTTTTCAAAATTCCTGAACCTGTCACTGCATGACAAATGAGCTCGTTTTGGAAAAAAAATTTAAAAGGCCCCTTACTATGAAGAAATCTGGGTTCCTTAGATTGATTTGGCAGTCATCTTTGATCTAACTGCAACAAGGGGTCGAAACACATTGCAACATCTTTACCATTTTGAAAGACATGAACAGTGCAAAAGCGCTCATTACAATACAATATATATAAAAAGGCAAATAACATTGAACACATTTGTTGACCTTTGAAAAATAAGGCAACTATTGAAATACTGATCTTCAACACAAATCTTACTCTCAATTCTTAAATACACAAGAAATGTAACGAGGTGTTCAAAATAACAGTTGGTGGGTGATTACAGGTGGTTCCAATTTCAAAAGAGGTCAAAAAGCAAAGACTTTAAACACTTCAAGCATTGTCAAAGTTTTAAAAATGCTGGATGTTTTTTCAAAGTACAAACCCAAGGACTAGTAGAAAAAATAAAGAATTTTTTATACTGGTACTCATACCATCTGATTGAAGTGTTGTACCAAGGGGTGAAGTGATATCAGGTTTTAACATTGTTTTGGAGAGTAATATGTATTTGTCACAATATCAGAAAGCAATTTTTATAATCATCCAAGGGTTGATTTAAATTTTGATTTAACTTTTTGAAATAACTGTTTTGATTTCCTGTTTTATTTATCTGATTATCAAACAATATTGGTGGACATCAACAGTCAATCTGAATTAGCTTGGGTAACCAAAACCTTGATCACTAATGATAGGTCAGTTAAGATTCATTTACATTCTGTTATAAAACTTACATTCTGTTAAACAACTATAAAAAAAAAGTACACCTGTAATAGGAAAATTTAAATGTATATAAAAAAACCAATTGAGTTTCTTTTGACATGATGTATACATTCTAATTATAGTAAGACTACAATTTAAAGCAAAGGAATGTAATTATTATTTTGTTTAACAGGGAATGTTAAAATATGGAATTTATCAGTAATTGTTAAAATATGGAAGTTATCTGTAAATATCAAAATATGGAATTTAACAGTAAATATTGATCAACAATTAACTATTTAGATAATTCTATTAACATTCACTTATTTTCGTAAAAGAATCAATTGGCTTTTAGACACCAATCATTGTTTCATTGTCGTAAAAACCACATAGAGGCCTAAGTCTCTATTGAAATAATTTTGATACAGTCATGGGTAATTAATCAATACATGTTATAAAACAGGACAAAAACAAGTTTTTTAAGATATTATCATAATATCATAATAAACAAACTATATCACTTTGACCCAACCTATTGTTAAATCTGAAGAAGCAAATCCCCTTGTAACATGTTTTGACTGAATTGATATAATCATTTATCAACAACATGTGTACATGTAGAAACAGGAATTTTTTTTCCAAAGAAAATACCCACATAAACCCATCATTCATTAGGGCTCCATCAGTAGATATTGGTGGATAATTATTAACACAGAATTTTTCTGTGGGAAAACAAAGTTCAGATGTGCCTGGACACATAAACAGCTACAGCATTGCAATAAATATGAATGAATTTTATACTGTGTGCTAAAATTTTGATATGTTTAATACTGTTTTTCATTTGAATATGCAGAAGTATGAACACAAAAAATACTAAAGTGTTAAACATAAATCTCATTTTGATTAAAGTGAAATTTGCTTTCATATGTGCCAAAATACCTAATTTTTGGCCAAAGTAACTGAATTCATTTGCATTATCGTTCCAAATAGGTAAATATATAACAACTGCTTGTTTTCAATTTAAGCAAAGACACAGCCTTATGCATAGCAGAAGCCAATACTAAACATCTAATTTACATGAATAGTAGTTATAAGACATTTTAACACTACTAAATTCCAAAACCTATCTGTCTTCTATAGATAAGTTT
The DNA here is from genome assembly GCA_921293015.1 of Phorcus lineatus. Taxonomy (NCBI): domain Eukaryota; kingdom Metazoa; phylum Mollusca; class Gastropoda; order Trochida; family Trochidae; genus Phorcus; species Phorcus lineatus. The sequence goes on along the minus strand of OV121087.1, from coordinate 529,882 downwards.
CCAACATAACTTTATGTACATCATTTATCATTGAAAGTGGAGAGGTTTTGAGCATATTCAATATTGTGCGACGATTTTCTCATTGATGACAGTGTATGAAATATGACCAATTGGAAATCTAACAACCAGGTAACATTTGATCAGGGCTGGTTAATGTTTTTCTGGTTTATTTGATGTAGCTCTAAACTAGGCAGTCAGATGACTTTTTGAAAACTTTGTAATTTCAATTTGACCCAGATAAACATTAGTTCATGCCAAATATGTTGTCTTCTGATGGAAAACAGCTCATTAATCAATCCGGGCATCCATTGTCATAGAAAAAAGTTTCAAGAATGAAGCCAAAACCACTTGGGTCAATATTTGTGTGAACACCTTTTTGAGTTAGGGAAATTTGTTCAACATAGCCTAATTAAATATGGTACGATCAGTTTAGAACTGCTTCTTTTGATTGAAAAACATTGTCTTGCAATTTTAACATTAATTTTATTTTCGTTTTTGAGGGATCACTTTATCTATCAAAAAACCCTGTACTACTGCCCCTTTATACATTTAAAGAATTGTCTCACCTTGGAAAAGCAAATCTTGACACATTAAAGGTAGTCAAAGTGCCATATCTTACATTAGTACTCAAAAGCATTAGGAAAATATGAAATATGTTTTATTGATGCCAAACCAGTTTTCGGAATGTTTCTTTGCTTCAAATAACGAAAGGTGATATTCCCTGTGACTTTTGCCAATTAACATTGTAAGCAAGTCATATTATAGGGATCTGTTGTTCAATTCAAGTTTATATTAAAGATATATATAATTGGTAGATTGTTTTCATGCATGAATATTATCCTTGCCAAGATGAGACATTGACTTTAAGACTAGTGTTTTATAATATATCCTTAATTGATGATGACAAGAAATTACAAGCATGAGTGGCAAATAAACACAATGAATTACTCATGAACAAGATAAATCAGTTCATCGATAAATGTCGAAGGTGAAGAATTTGATAGTAGGTCAAGGTCAAAAGGTGATGAGGGTGAAGTCATCATTTATCTAACATTTAACATTAGCATTTACCATTTTCTATAAAAGTTATGAACCTACTTCAATTCACATTTTTTTTTAAATCTATGAATTTTTCAACAAATCTATGATCTTGCAATTAGAAAGAGAATGTTCAATAAGAAGAGGCTGTGGCATGTCTTCTCAGAAAAACTTTGATCTTCATTACTATAAAAGAGTTAATGCAAAAAATTCCTCACAACAAGAGACTTTTGCAATCCAAGAGAATTAAAAGCATACATTTTATTTTGGTAATATTGGTAATATTTGTGACTACACATTATTTCAAAGCTGTGACATATGTCATAGTATTAAACATCAAACTGATATCTATATCTACATACTTTTCTCTATTGTCACTTTGTGATACCTGTCAGTTACCATAGAGGACAGGATTTTAATTCCATCTCTCAAAAGTCAATTTTCTACTGCTAGATAAAATCAAAACTGGCCCTGAATAGAAAGCATGTCATGAAAACATGAGGCTGGGTTTGACTAGATGGCTCTTATTGCTATCCAATGTCTATTTGAGTATTCAAATAAAACATTGGCAAGATTGTGACTTTCAGCACCTTCAGGCAGTATGTGGGACAGAGGAGAAGGATGGAAAATTATAGGTAAAGGTTATATAGGGAACAGGGTAAAGGTTGGAGATATAAAAGGTGAAGGTCAATTAGGAACAAGGTGAAGGTTGGAGTGATAGAGGGTGAAGGTCAAATAAGGAACAAGATGATAGTTGGAGTGATAGAGGGTGAAGGTCAAATAAGAAACAAGGTGAAGGTTGGAGTGATAGAGGGTGAAGGTCAAAAAAGGAACAAGGTGAGGGTTGAGTGATAGAAGGTGAAGGTCAGCAGATAAGGTCATTTTTGGGGGTAAATTATAATGATGAGATGTAGGATAAATTAAGATTCAGACACAAAAATGTTTCACCTTATTTTGATACTAAAATCATTTTGTATACAATGACCACATTTTATTGCACTTGATATATGATATCACTTGCTTAACAATATAATACAGATTACTCTGCATCCATGCAAAGAAACATTTTTAAAATGGTATATCTTTAATTTCCTATTTTCTTTGATTTATCATATAAAGTCGGAAAGATATAAGTTGTTAAATTTGATTTTATTTTGTTGCAGTTCACAACTTAAGATAATCAGTTGATATTATACTATATCATGATAACTTACATCAATAAATACAATTATTCAAAATCAAAATTCTGAAAAAAATTGGTGAAGAAAGTCTATGCTATTTTGTGCTAAAATCATTTCTAAAATTCTAACCATGATGAAACTAGAAAGACTATTGAGACATGAGCTTTGGCAGATATGCTAATCACTTGTCTAAGGATTTAATCACATGCTAGGTCACATGACTAGATCTACCAATGAGAAGCCTCCTCATTTATCCATCTGTTTGATGGTTGAGAGAGTTCTAACAAGCAGGGTGTACGTATCTCTGGAAGTACGAATTTGAGACTCCGCAAAGGCTATCAGGGTGTCCTGGTTCGCATGGATTCTTTGTTGAAGGAATAATTTCAACTGAAAGAAACAAAACTTTGGATTTTTATTCCTCGCAAAATGGTTGCATGATTTCAATGTGTTACTTAGCACTGTAAAATTTATTACCATTATTACTAATAAAAAGTGTTAATACTCTACCTCTCTTCTTGCGTTATCTGAACACTCTTCATAGGCTTTCTCAGCTGCTTGTTTGGCCTCTTCCGCCTTTGAAGAGACGGGAATCATATTTGATATTTTTTGTCAAATGCAATGTATATTTCATGAGTGAAGAAGAATATTATACTTTCACAAGTGGCACAGTGTAAATACAGAATTCCATCTGCACAAGACGTTATCTATATGGTATTTGCAAAAAATCTTAAATGTTCTTTTGATAATAGATAATAGATACAATATATTGAAAAAAAAACCGTCTTGTCAGGTGCTTCATCATGATCATCCAGTGATGTCATTCAATTGTTTCATAATATCATTCATTAATGTTCCATCATGTCATTCATTATTGTTCAAAGCTGTCATTAAATGATTAAATGATGTTATCAATTGTTACATGGTGCCAACGATGACCTCACAATAGACTAATAGAATACCAGGTGATTTCATTTAGTGAAAATATGGAGTTTATTCCTAGTCATAAAAGTAACCTTTCACCAATAAACGTATGATAAATAACTATCTCTTTTGTGTTTAGAAAGAAAGATTTGTTAAATATCAGAAAGAATTAATGTTCAAGGTTTTATTTAACATGTAATGATATTGATTTGGAATTTGACTTTACACAAATGGCACACAATTTCTCCAGACAGAGGAAGCCCAAGTCATAAAATCCTGACCTAGGTTCACCTCTGTTTGAATACAAGCTTTTTCGAGCTCCAACCAGATTTCTCCTTGCAGAAAAATATCGCAACACAAACTATTTGCGAAATTTCAAAAAATGAAACCTTTCTTACATTGAAATCTTGCTTGCTGTCACTGCATGAGACAAATGTCATGATTCAGACACTATATATTCATAAATTCCTATACTAATCTCTGTCCTAATACAGACACTATATATTCTGTCACTGCATGAGACAAATGTCATGATTCAGACACTATATATTCTGTCACAACAGAGGTAGCTCAGTCATAAATTCCTAAAATAATCTCTCTCCTTTTTGTTTGAAAATTTCGAAGTCGGATTGGATGCTTGGTTTATCCATTTCTATTGATAACGTCACAGGGATGTTTCCTCAAATTTCATTTCCAAAAAAAATGATAGCAGCATCCACTAATAGTCAAATGTTCTTACAGCTTGTTTCTTGATTGGTTTGGCCTTGTCCAGTGCTTTGTTTGCGTCTTCATATTCCACCAGTAAACATGTCCGTCTGAACAGCATCTCCTGTAACCAATGTATAATCATTTAAGAAAAATCAAGAAGTGAATAGGAATCATGTATTATTTGTATAATGTTAAAAATAATCAACAAGTGAATAGGAGTTATGTACTATCTGTGCTGATTAATTAATTGAATAAACACTGAGCATAAGTGACTAGTGACTGACGAGTGACTGAACAAAATGTTGATTTAACATTCTTCATCAACCTCACTCAACTCAAATCGGGGACTTTATGAATTTAAGAATGAGTAAATAAAGTAGTTCTGTAAACCAATTACAACACAAGACTATGAGGAAAATTCCCAACGGAGCATATCCTTGCCTGCTTGAGAAGGGACAGTCACACTATCTCACAGTGTCACTGTTCCATCAGAAACCAATCTTGCGTACCATAGTTTGGTCCCCTCCCCCTCCCCAGTTCATATGCCTATGCAAAACCCCACATAATACTTCAACAACTCTCGCCAGCCTCAGGCTGAAATTTGCTCTTTGATTTACAACTGGAGATAGAGTTTGGAACACCTTGCTTCAATGGAGAATGGCCATCTTGCCTACCTTAACGGACTCGCTGTATCTGGCGTACAGGTCTAGCTGTAGCCCCAGGGTCTTCTCATCATTGCCGGACAACACTTCCATCCCATGCTGTAACACAACGCTTAACCACTGTCATTTATATAAGTATAGTTTTCATTTTGATTAGGAGCTCACTAATTGCTAGTAAAGTTAATAGCATTTCTATCAGTAGGTCAAACAGATGCTTATCCATCTGCTTGAAACATTTCTTATCATGTATACAGAAGTTATGTGTCTCAATTCTTGTTGTTCCAACTTTCTGAAATGTCACTAAAAGAACTTAAATAATTCTCTAATACTCTCACTTCACAGTGATCAATTGATTTGTGAAGGAATTATGAATCATTTTAATAGTCCATGGGCTGTGAGCCTTAATCAGTATGACTACAGAGAATAAAAGGTAACATATTCACTATAAGTTTAAAACATGAGAAGTGACCATCAAGTCCCAATGCAAATTATATTCAAGTGTCTGTATAATAGAACAATACTCACCTTTGCATCATTAAGAGCTTCACTCAGTTTTGTGAAAACTCTGAAATGAATAGCAAAATATAATTTGATGTTTAAAAAACTTAAGATTAACATATTAATTATTGACATAATGTCGATGTTTTGATGACGTGTTTTTATTTGAGACATCTTGGCTCAGTTCTTTCAAAGTGAGTGGTAACACTTTTTAAAATAATGCATTTTAATCATAAAGAGTTTTTCTTTTAAAAGGGAAAGTATATCACGTAGTAGAATATTGGTGAGTCATAATCCTAACTATTTTCAACAAAAACCAAAACCAAAAATCATTTTAAAATGTGAAATAAAAAAAGGCACCACTTCAGTACGTGGGAAATATACATGCAAAATTTTGGAAAGATGTAATAAACGGTTCTGCCCCAGAGCATTACAAACGGACTAACAGATGGATGGATGAATGGACACAAAGAGGGATAACTATATCCAACAGATGAACATACTGGTGGGATAGAAATATCAGGCTCAGACTTTCGTTTACAGATTTTATACATTTTCAAAATGGAATTAAAGTGAAAAGAATAATGCTTGGTATAGACAATATTTTACTTACTTGTTTATTTTGACAGTAGCTGGATCCTTGTTTGCTCCAGTCCATGTGAGCGCTGTGGCAAGATGTGCGTAACTGTTGGACACCCCTGGTGGGAAAGAGTAAATGTTTGAGTACATGGATACAATACCAAGGCTAGCGATTGGCTGTGATTGTCAACCATGATAGCTGATATAAAGTGTACACAGAAATATCAATGTCCTCAATGCAACAGCTATGATACTAGGGCTGTGCAACATTACTATATATAAGCCCCTCTGTACACTGGTACAAACTGTGCAATATTACTAAATATAAGCGCCTCTCCATACCAGTACAAACTGTGCAAAATTACTGAACATAAGCGCCTCTCCATACCAGTACAAACTGTGCAATATTACTCAACATAAGCCCCTTTCCATACAAATACAAACTGTGCAATACATTTATACTCAATTAAGCATATGTCCACACAAAAAATTAGTACAAAAACTTTTAAGGTTGCGGCAGAAAAGCCACTCTTAGTGAATGAACAAGTTTTAACTTGGTAATATATGGCAACAAAGAAGCTTGTTTAGCAATAAATATATATATTTTTTTTTTCAATGGTGAAATATGCCATTTATCACTGAAAGTAAAATTCGTATTTTTACTGAGTGAAATATAAATGGTATTCTACTCAGTGAAACAATGCAACAATCATAATAAAGACGTCGTCTGTGACGTAAAAAAAACAATTGAATGATGTATACGATGCAACGGCCGCACTAGCTAAGCGATTTAGCTACTCCATTTATATAGTTAAGGTCATTTACGAGGTTTTGGGAAACATAGTAAATAGAACATTTGACATTTCTCGTCAAATACCATTGATATCTCATCTCGTGAAGTAGAAAATCATATATTTACACTCGCTGCTGTGCCACTTGTGAAAATATAGTTTCTACTTCACTCGATGAGATATACATGGTATCCTATATCACCATACAAATTTGTTTGCAATATCCAGTTCTACATGATACAAGATACTATCACATGTGACCATTAGATTAACAAAGATACACAAACTTTACAGGAATTAACAATTAACACTAGATGATTTAATCAAATAACAGCATAACTTTCATTTCCAAGATATAAACATTCATTTCACTTTATTTGGGAGTGAAAATGTGAAAAATGCTAAAGAGAGTGACCTCCCCTTGTCCTATAACTAAAAATGTGAGTCTGATGTATTATTGCACCCTCAGTTGTCAAAGGATCATAGGTAAATAATATGAGTCATAAACGACATATAGATTATTGAGCTCCATAGCTATACAACTTTATTTTTGAAAGAATGCAATGTTTTGGTGTAGATGCTAACAACATAACCATGAAAATGACACTAGGATTATTATAATGTAATGATGTGTTATGATAAAAATAGAGCCATGGGCTCTGTAGCTCATCAGACTTTTGATAGAAATAGGTGTTGTGGTTTAGACCATGAGGTCATGGGCAGTGTAGGAAAGATAGCCTGTCCCAACGTCCGAGTTATTCACAATCAAATAAAAAAGGCCCATTGCCCATTTGGGGTCAAGAGGTCACCGAACCTACAATTCAGAATCCCCATTGTCCAAGGAGTCTACACACAACTATTAATCTATCAAGACCTTTTGGAACTGGAGAAGAAGATGAAAGTAGGAATTTAAGGTTTTGACCCCTGTGACCCCATTTGGGGTCAAGTGGTCACCAAACCTACAATTTAGAATCCCCAGTGTCCAAGGAGTCTTCACACAATTTTTCAGCTCTCTAGACCTTTTGGAACTAGGGAAAAAGATGAAATTAGGTTTTTTAGGTTTTGACCCCTGTGACCCCATTTGGCGTCATGGGGTCACCAAACCTACAATTTAGAATCCCCGTTAGCCAAGGAGTCTACACACACCTTTTCAGCTCTCTAGACCTTTTGGAAATAAGGAAAAAGATTAAATTAGGTTTTTTAGGTTTTGACCCCTGTGACCCCATTTGGGGTCATGGGGTCACCAAACCTACAATTTAGAATCCCCGTTGGCCAAGGAGTCTACACACACCTTTTCAGCTCTCTAGACCTTTTGGAACTGGAGAAGAAGATGAAATTAGGTTTTTCAGGTCTTGACCCCTGTGACCCCATTTGGGGTCATGGGGTCACCAAACCTACAATTTAGAATCTCCAGTGCCCAAGGAGTCTACACACAACTATTCAGCTCTCTGGACCTTTTGGAACTGGAGAAGAAGATGAAAATAGGTTGTTCATGTTTTGACCCCTGTGACCTCATTTGGGGTCATGGGGTCACGAAATCTACAATTTAGAATCCCCATTTGCCAAGGAGTATGCACATTAAATTTCAGCTCTCTAGAGTCATTGGTTCTGGAGAAGAAGTCAAAAAAGTGAAAAGTTTACGGACGGATGGACGGATTGACGGATGGACGGATGGACGGACGCCGGACGCCTTGCCATGCCATAAGCCCATTGGGTCTTTCAGACCTGATGAGCTAAAAAGTAAGTCAACAGAATTATATTGATTAAAGATTTTCTGATCTTGTAGTTCGAGAGATTGATTTCCAGAACTTTGGTCTGAGATGGTAGATTTTGTCATTTGTTTGTACACATTTTTGGGAGACCTCAACATTGGTAAGGTCCTGCCTATGTTTTGGAACATAAAACAACCGTACAGTAAATGTCTTAATCTACTTTATCAGTTATTAACTCATTCCTACATGAACAAGGCCAAATTAGTTATCACATCAGCCGACTACTCAGAAAAACTGCAAGTATAATGTGACATTGAATCTATGGCTTCCTGTATACCTATATATATTATATAGCACCAACATTTTGTTCATTTTCACTCTGATGGAGGAGGCAAGAAGTATCCCGGAAACGTATTGTGAAATAAATAAAGAAGTTGACATTCATTAATTTCCTTGTATCACATGAACATCTATAAGAAAAAACTGTACTCACTGTATTGTGCACAAACCATTTTGTTGAAATTCTGAAAAAATAATTGAGATGAATAAAACATATAAATTACATAAAACCAAAATGTCTGTTTTCTTGAAACATTAGCTTATTGTTGCTTGATGTTTTCGATTAAATAATTCATCCATGCATTAATCTCATTATGATTGAAATAATTACAACCATTGAAATACCTACAGCAGAACATTCCTTTACTGCTGTTGACCACTTGTTGGCCCAATCTCGTTTTGTTTGGAAATACTCGTCAATATCCTGGTAAAAAATGGAAAAAAAAATATGTCATGGGTTCAATTGGCAAACTTTTATATTCACACATTATTAATTTGGGCGGGACAATCGAACCTTACATGCATAAAACTCTTATTCAGTATAACATCTGAAAAAACATTTAGTTGACTATAAGAAAGACATATTTAAACATAACAACTTTTACTGCAAAAAAACATAATGTTTCAGATATGAAATGCCCTTCAAAAAAGGAAACATTGTTGCCAATATTTCTGGCTTGAATTAGCCAGTGAAGGAGACTGCTTGTGTCTTGCAGGAGAACTATTGACCCCCCCTCTTAAATGGTAAAGAAATTGGGGAGAACTTATTGACTTCCTCCCTTATATGGTATAGAAATTGGTGAGAACTTAAGAGAATTTATTGACTTCCCTTCTGACATGGTATAGATATTGGTGACAACGTATTGACTTCTCCTCTGATATGGTATAGAAATTGCAGACAACTTATTGACTTCCCCTCATTTATAGTTAGAAGTTGGTGAGAACTATTGACTCCCCCTCTTAAATGGTATAGAAATTGGCAAGAAGTTATTGACTTCCCTTCTGACATGGTTTAGATATTGGTGACAACTTATTGACTTCTCTGATATAGTGTAGAAATTGCAGACAACTTATTGACTTCCCCTCATATATAGTTAGAAGTTGGTGAGAACTATTGACTCCCCCTCTTAATTGGTATAGAAATTGGCAAGAAGTTATTGACTCGCCCTCTTACATGGTATAGAAATTGGTGCGAATGCATTAACTTCCCCTCACATATAGTAAGAAGTTGGTGATAACTATTAACACTGCTTTTAAATGGTAAAGAAATTGGTGAGAACTTATCGACTTCCCTTCTTACATGGTATAAAAATTGGTTAGAACTTATTGACTTTCCCTCTTATATAGGTTAGAAGTTGGTGAGAACTTATTGACTTCCCCTCTTATAAAGTACATATTCAGTCAATGGCAAAACTGTCGGGATGTTCCAAATACAAGTAGAGTTCCAACAACTAACCCTGTGCCCTCCTTTCCGTGCTCCGTCCACTGCGGAGGACAATTTTCCGAGAAATCCTTTTCTTACCCTTGTTCGAACAGGTGCCTGAAAGTAATGTGGCAATGATTAATAATATTTTTTTACTAAGTGTAGATTTTGCAAAATAGGGAAAAATTCTTCAAATGTTCATTGTGAATAAGATACACTTGCAACTCTTTAAGTCAAATTTCATAAGACCATAAAGATTACTTTACTTACATTTTATCTTATCAAACATTAGTTCTGTTACAAAACTTAAAAGTGTCCAATCATGCGATTGCGATTGTGATTGGTTTTAGAAACTGTAAAATTATGAGAAAGATAAAAAGAAGACAGAAATTTAACATTACCTCCTTTTCTAAAAGAAACTTTTCTAAATTTCCATCTTTCCCAAAGCGCTCATGGTTTAACATCAGTTGTAAATATCTGGAAATAAAAAGGATATTCATGTATTGAATAATCTTATCAATGGATGTCAAAATCACTTACACCATCTGTCACATTTTCAACAACAACAAAATGTAAAATAGTGTTTTATCAAAATAGTAATATGTAATTTTCACTTACAGGAAATGTTCCTTGAATGCTTTCACAACATCTATGCCACTAAAGTAGTATGTTGATATCATCAATTGCAAATTTTCTAGTAGAGAGAGAGATGTCCATTTCAGGAAATGGGCCACAGGCCCATTATGTACAAGGCATACAAAGTTACCATTTACAGCGCCAATAAAATTATTCACACAATTGTTATTGGTAAATGCATTCGTAAAAGATGGTAAGGGTATTCACAGGACTAAAAACACTTTGAGTTGTTTGAAATTTGGTACAAGTACTTTCCAAGATTAATAATTATAACCTCATGCTGTGACATGAGCAACTGGAATGACTTCTCATGTGTTGGAAAATTATATTCGGGGATTGTGTTTTTACTTAAATCACTGTAAAATGGACACTCAAGACAAAAGTGGAATTCATCTTCAACAGTCGGAATAATGCAGAGAGGATAGAAAGGGATATATACCTACTTTTCTACTGCCCTGCAGTCCATATGAAATTCATCTCCTTTTATAATCTTGGTGTCATTGCCGAGTTGTTTCTTAGACTTGGACTCTGCGCTACGTGGATCACACTCCGGTCTGTTTGGAAGCGGTGGAACCTTCAACATTCATCTTATATTTTATCAAATGCTTCAAAACTTTAAAAGCGGCAGGACATATATATCTCACTTGAAAAACAGAGACATTGGCTCTATAGCTCATCAGGCTATCTATGATTTATTTTACAAATGGTCACAAAGTCACAATTTGGAGGCCACAGAATCACCAAATCTATAAATTATAATCCCAATAAGCTGTCGAGTGAGTCTGTACACAAGGTTTCAATTGTCTATGTCTTTTGCACCTGAAGAAGATGAAAATGGCTTTTATAGGGAAGGCTCCTGTGATCCTTATAAGGGGTCACTGGATCACCAAATCTATAAATAAGATTCCCCACAAGCATGAGAGACTGTACACAAGGTTTAAGGTTTCTAGGCTTTTGCTTCTGGAGAAAAAAAGAAAAAGATATGTTTTTAGGGCATGGCATTGGTGATTTTTATTTGGGGTCACGGGGTCGCCATATCATAAATAAGAATCCTCATCAGCTGAAGAGTCTGTATACAAGGTTACAGTTTTTCTAGGCCTCTTGCTTCTAGAGAAGGAGTTGAAAATAGATTTTTAGTTTGTGGCCCTTGTAAGGGGTCACAGGGTCACCAAATCTATAACTTAAAAAGCTCTTTAGTTAGAAAGTCTGCATACAAGTTTTCAGATTTCCTGAGTCTTGAGAAGATGAAATAGTGAAAAGTTTACGGACAGACAGACAGAAGATGGGCAGCATGTCATGCCATAAACCCATTGTGCATTTCAGGCCAGATGAATGAATGGGAATTATTCTGAATAGCCGTTCAGTTCGATTTAGACTGACGTATGACATATAATCTCAAATCATGATTTAAAGACGTCTCTTGCATGATTATCTTAGAAAATATTGTTACATTGGAGCATAATAACTAACCATGCACAGTACTTGTCATGGGCTTTTCATATTGATCTAGAACTATACTGCGAGCATACTTTCAGAAACTACTGTCCTTAAGGTTGATTTTTAATATGAATGGCAGAATTTCAGTTTCCATATGACAAGGAAAAGGGGTATAGAGCCCTTAATGATCATATGACAAGGAAAAGGGGTATAGAGCCCTTAATGATCATGTGACAAGGAAATGGGGTATAGAGCCCTTAATGATCATGTGACAAGGAAAAGGGGTATAGAGCCCTTAATGATCATATGACAAGGAAATGGGGTATAGAGCCCTTAATGATCATATGACAAGGAAATGGGGTATAGAGCCCTTAATGATCATATGACAAGAAAAAGGGGTATAGAGCCCTTAATGATCATATGACAAGGAAATGGGGTATAGAGCCCTTAATGATCATATGACAAGGAAATGGGGTATAGAGCCCTTAATGATCATGTGACAAGGAAATGGGGTATAGAGCCCTTAATGATCATATGACAAGGAAATGGGGTATAGAGCCCTTAATGATCATATGACAAGGAAATGGGGTATAGAGCCCTTAATGATCATATGACAAGGAAATGGGGTATAGAGCCCTTAATGATCATATGACAAGAAAAAGGGGTATAGAGCCCTTAATGATCATATGACAAGGAAATGGGGTATAGAGCCCTTAATGATCATATGACAAGGAAATGGGGTATAGAGCCCTTAATGATCATATGACAAGGAAATGGGGTATAGAGCCCTTAATGATCATATGACAAGGAAATGGGGTATAGAGCCCTTAATGATCATATGACAAGGAAATGGGGTATAGAGCCCTTAATGATCATATGACAAGGAAATGGGGTATAGAGCCCTTAATGATCATATGACAAGGAAATGGGGTATAGAGCCCTTAATGATCATATGACAAGGAAATGGGGTATAGAGCCCTTAATGATCATATGACAAGGAAAAGGGGTATAGAGCCCTTAATGATCATATGACAAGGAAAAGGGGTATAGAGCCCTTAATGATCATATGACAAGGAAAAGGGGTATAGAGCCCTTAATGATCATATGACAAGGAAATGGGGTATAGAGCCCTTAATGATCATATGACAAGGAAATGGGGTATAGAGCCCTTAATGATCATATGACAAGGAAAAGGGGTATAGAGCCCTTAATGATCATATGACAAGGAAATGGGGTATAGAGCCCTTTATGATCATATGACAAGGAAATGGGGTATAGAGCCCTTAATGATCATATGACAAGGAAAAGGGGTATAGAGCCCTTAATGATCATATGACAAGGAAATGGGGTATAGAGCCCTTAATGATCATATGACAAGGAAAAGGGGTATAGAGCCCTTAATGATCATATGACAAGGAAAAGGGGTATAGAGCCCTTAATGATCATATGACAAGGAAAAGGGGTATAGAGCCCTTAATGATCATATGACAAGGAAATGGGGTATAGAGCCCTTAATGATCATATGACAAGGAAATGGGGGATAGAGCCCTTAATGATCATATGACAAGGAAAAGGGGTATAGAGCCCTTAATGATCATGTAGAATAATACCAAACTTTTACATTTGAAATTTCACTCACAATTATGCCATTAACATTGTTCTGTGTGAGGAGACAATGATGTAGCCATTCCACATCATCAAAGATTCTGGTAACCACGGCACCCTTGTCAGAGTCAGTTCTGGTTGCCATGACAGTGAACTGGATTGTTTCTCCATCTTTGATGGCGTCAGTCACTTGTACTCTGAAACTTGGGGAAAATGGTGCCTGCTTGGTGGGAGTAGAATCAGCAGAACTGCCTGTGTCTGAGCAGTTTGCCACGTCGTTCACAGAATCTTCCTGCAAAAGATTATTGTATGAATAAGAAATTCAAACAGTGTTTAAGCATTCTCTCACACAGGGGTATTTTATGCTTTATGTTCCCTAGTTTACCTGTACAATATTCTGTGACTGAGAAATTCAAACAAACATTGTTTAAACATTCTTTTCCAAATGGGTAGTTCAAGTTGTATGTCCTACTTTATGCCAACCTCTGATTTAAGATAGCAATTTCTGAGGTTCATGCAGACAAAAAAATACAACACAATCTATCTGCCCTAATTTAGCCAATAAAATCACTTCTTGCACGCTTGTCATCGGATGAATGCAATGATTCAGTCCCCATATCATAAAAAAGTGTTCTGTCAAGAACACTGATTAGCACAGTTCACAGTCTAATTGATTCAAATCCTTCAAACTATGGAAAAGAATTAGTATTGAAGTGGCATCCCTGACAGCACAACTGACTTATAAGATTAATCCAATCAGACTTTTCCATTTCTGAAATTAAAACAAGTTAGTGAAGGAAAATAAATGGAGCTTCCTCTGTTCGGAGAGAGCTGAATCGCTTCCTACCAACCAGTAAATTGCTGATTAATCTCAGATTGGCTACTTTCAATCTAGCCAATCAGTAAGTAACTTGGTAAGTGAAATATAGCTAAAGTAAAAATCCACACCCTTCGCATAGAGAGCACTGAATTTGAATCTTTTACCATACGTTTTACTTCTGTCTAAATTTCTGTACCGTGACCTATACCTGCTGGATCCAAATCACAAAATATTTGTCAGGAAAGGGGACTCACATATTTTAAATGTCATATCATTAATTTTTTGCAATATAATAGACCTGAATTACATATGTATTTGAACCTGTATACATTGTGAACAATTACTTTGTATCTAACTGTTGTATGTGTATTTGCATCTATGTACAATATGTCTACAATTTATGTACAACAAACTATGTAAACATTCTATGGGAAATAAAAATATTTAAAAAAAAACAAATTTCCAATTTTCAGTTATCCTAGCAAACCTTTTGAGTCAGTAAACAATATGCATCTTGTTCATTCCACACATGTTTATTTTGTTGTGTTGCACAGTTTTTAATTGAATATATTTTTTAAAATTGATAACAGGAAGTTAATATTTGTATCTCCCTTCTTTCCTTTCTTATTTCTCATTCAGTTCCAAAATTCAAGTCTCATGGACATGGCAATTTAAAAAATTACCAATCGTTTACTTGCAACATTAGTACTAAACACACCCTTCCACCCATTTCAAGGAAAGTCTCAAATGTATTTTATCGAACTGCTGGGGTAAAAAATGAGAAAACTGTTTGTAGGTGTCTCCTAAGATTGTTGAAGAATTTTGATTTAACTACAAATATTTCAATTGTTATGGACATGATGAATTTTAATACCACACTAGTGTTTTAAGGCAAAGAGTTCAAGCATGACATGTATGCTGACACATAATCATTTACTTCCTACCCTTCATGATAATTACTAACCACACCTTTCAAGTATTTTTACTTCCATGAAGCTCTTGAAACAAACATTGGTTATGTTAATATATACAAATTACATAGAAACTTCTCATCACAATTTTGTTTGTACTTGACATGAGATCTACATCCTTTTAAGTGTGCACTTAAGAAACGCGGGCTTTCTTTGATGATAACTTGAAACTAAAATCCCAATGAAAACTAAAACTGTGTTTTACTTCCTTAATGTAAAGAAAATATATAGTATAAATCCAATATAGACACATTAAGGAAGAATATGCTTGTTATCTGAACATTAACTGTATGACCTGTCTTTTAGTATACTGATAAACTGATCAAATAGGGAAGTTAATGTTTATTGTCCTGTGACTGAGGTTCAACCCCCTAAGCAAAGTGTGTTCAGTATGCTGAGTTTCTTCATGCTAAGACAATTTAAATTCCAAGTGCAAAGTGACTCAGTAGTTCATCCATCTTATGAATCATTCCACCACGAAAGTGTTATCAATCAGGTACAGTCAGACCCCGATAATCCGGCCACCGATAATCCGAATCTTGCAGTATCCGAACGGTAGCAAGCTGTAACCAAACTAATCTCTATATAAACTCATTAAATGTTGATTCATTAATCCGTTGATTCAGTCTCCGTATCCGAACACTAATTAGCTGTAACGGATTAGTTAATTACAGCTATTTCTGCTTCATTAATCCGACTGTTCATCAAAGTGTTCGGTAATCAACATCAATGACAGTGGATTGACACGGGAGTTGAGCGTGTCAGCAGTTTGTGATTGTAATAAATTGATCTGTAATCGGCAAATTCTTCAAACCTGAGTGAGTGTCCAGAAATGCTTTTGTGCAATGATTGTTAATTAATATATGTATCCCGGTTGTTATGTGTATATGAAATAAAACTCATTAGATATTCGTAATATTCGTCTGTCTGTAGATTTGGTTCATTTCAGTAGTCCGAACGTTTCACTATCCGAACGTTTTTGATGAAAAACGGAAATGTTCGGATTATCGAGGTCTGACTGTATATCATATGTCTCTTATTTTCAAACACACTTTGTTTATCTCATAAATAAAAAACTGAAACAATCTAGATATTCAAGTGCTAAGAGGCTCTGTAGTTCATCCATCTTATAAGTTAAAAAAATACTCCCAGCAGGAAATCTGACGCTGTATCAAAGTTGAAACGATGTCATTTATGAACATTGAAAAAACCTTGAATTATAATTGGATTTGAAATTTGAGGCAACATCCAAATCTGACATCATTTCAATGTCGCTTTGACGTTGAAGCCATTGCGTTGTATCAACTTTAAAAAGATGTCATATCATTTCATTCTTTAAAATAATCCATTACTTGTTTGAGGTTATTAATAATGATTTAATGTTATAAAAAAAATCACTTGTCAGTTCTAAGTTGTTCTGATGACGTTGAAACAGCGCACAAAATCAACCAAATTTCAATGTCAGGTAACTAATATTGTTCCAACGTCAAAAATAGGTTGATCAATGTCCTGACCTGAAATCAACCAAATTTCAGCAGCAAAATTATGTCAGATGCCTGCTGGGAGTAAAGAGTTCAGCTTTCTTAAAACACCCTTTTATTTTGGTCTTTAGGGTCCAAATCAGCTTCCCCATCGAGGCATAATTTCGCTAATTTAAGCCTTGATGCTAAACACAAAGATTTATTTTTTAGTGTAGCTCCCTCTTTGGTGATATGTTGCAACCATCATAGAATTTTTTAAAGAACTATTAATATCATATGCCAGAGGCCTGACACGGAAAAGTATCGTAAATACTACAAGGGTTAACTTAGTCAGGGAAATAGACCGGCACGAGATTTAGTCTCTCATGGCAGAGAACCATTACATAAGATGATACAATGGTTCATGAGAAGAAAGGGCTTATCATGAAATTGTTAGTTTGAATCTTACTCGCAAGTCACAAGAAAATTATGGTTTAAATTTTCTGAATAATAAATTCTTAGCAAAACAATTTAGGCAAATAAACTTAACTCTGCCTTCAAAATAGGTGTTAATGTGAATGATTACTGTTTTCACCATCCTCACCTTTTTATCTTATGTTGATCAACAATTTTTGTAATACACAAATTTGATGCATAAACTTTAAAGATAGAAATTTCGATAACATAAACTTTAAAGATAGAAATTTCGATAACATACAAACGAATGCGTTGTGAAACCCATGCAGATATCTGGGATTTACCAGCAATGGTCAACCCGACAAAACTAGACTTGGCTAGTTGTTGCCAGAGACCAAACAATATTACGAAACCTTACAGGGTAGCCTCCAAGCCTAGATGAGTTCAGAGATTAACTATGCAAACACGGCAACACGAACTAATCAACTGCCATTTGATTACTCTTTCGTTCATACACGATTGAAAAGAATGTCAACAAAAAGGGGGCGTGTTCCTTGTCAACATCAGCATTATTTTCATGCCGAAATCCATTCATATAAGAACAAATCAAAAAGGGTAAGGAAGATGTGTTAATTACCATTTGGAAGGACGCCGCAGCGGTGACTGTATTCTTAAATAAATGTTAACTTCAGGTTGTTAATTGGCCGCATTAATCTATTTATTTGCCAGTCGGCTCATCAATCGCTCATTTGTTTTCGACCACTAGATGGCCAGAGGGAGGCGTGCCTTTCGTTTGACTATCTCTTTTTGCGTTTTTCACCACGATGTACCTTAAATCATCACTCCAGTTTTCAATACGGAAATATTTGCTTGGATATAGGACTCTTTCTTCACGTTATCTCTGAACAGAGACGATATACTTCATAATTAATTTATCGTTAAATGTCCCCTCCCATGGGTTTGTTCTAAAAATAGATTTGGGACGATTTATTAATTCGTTTAAAACAAAATTCTTATAAACCATGCAATACCACAATTTTTTACAATGATGAAGGGGGTTTTCAACACTATTCATCGTGATTTTCAAGCAATTTATTGCCAATTGGACATTCGGAATCAGGTTTTAATTGTTATAAATAATATATGATGTATGCTCCTTTAAAAGGGAAATCCTTGGTGCTATTTTCGAAACGACATACATTATATCTTCACTAAAGAAATGAGAGTCAGGTAACATAACAAAATGTTCTTCCACTTACAATAAAAGTAATAGAATATCGTCAACAAACGTACATTAAAGAGCCACTCCGTGAGTTGTTTGAGTCATAATAATATGTTATAAAAATCAAGGAGTGGCTCTTTAACTCAAATAATGTAACATGCTCTGGGGATATTGTGGAGATTACTTGGACTGAGGCAAGTGATCCACTCTTCTTTCAGTTCAAATTGTTATGTACGTGCTATACCAGAGACAGTCAATTTGATAATCTTTTGTATTGAAGTGACACAGAGTATGTTTCGTAAATGGGGGGGGGGGGGGGGGAAGAGAATTGGTTTTACCATATTTTGTAAACATTTGATATTGATCTGATATGTTTTCATAGGAAAACTATTTCAAATCTAGAAAATTATAGTCGGTTTCTTTTTGTAAACACTATTTGTGCTTTTCAACTCATGGTATTTTTAAAAAATATATAAATTCAACCGAGGTCCGTAGACGCGAGAACGTAATTCAGAATGTCATGTGGAATGTGGTATCTAACTGCGATCTATTATTAGATTTATGACGTCAACGGGGGGATTCCCGATTGTGTGACGCCATTTTTATATTCGGCGCGCCATGCTGAATGAACTAGATTTGTGCAGTCCATTCAGGTTAAAAATGACAATAGCAACGTAGTATAAGTACACGAGTATTTCTGAGTTTTGCAAATGTTGTGTACTCGGAGTATCTAAAGGTGAGGATCGCATCAACTTCTTCGGTTTTCAATTCAAATGATCAAATCCATCCCACAAATTTCACCGTTAATAATTTTACTTTGAAAATATTGACCGTGATCGGTTTCATTTTTATTTATTTATATTGAAAAACAGTTATGGTTGTGCAGAAAAGTACTTGTTATTATCCTGATTGCTCATTTTACTTTTATACATTTTAGAATCGTCTGCATAAAAAACTTTTACTGGCGCAATTTCAGTTTAGTGAAAACGAAAGTTGATAAACAGTTTTCGCACATACGGTGGACAAATATTCGCACAGTGACATTATTTCAATATACTAAAAAGGTTATTTCGTGTAATACAAATTATTTTTGTGAATTGAAGTTTATTTTATATGGATCATTGTAAAGATTGCAGGTTGAATTAAAATTTACTTCAACTGGAAGTACATAATTTTAATTACATTTTTCATTAATAATGTCTTCAACTTCATGTTCAAATGTAAATAAAAACATTCCATAGGTCTCGGTATTATGCAGTATCACTACTGTGTATGTTGGTCAACTTGCAGTTGTTTCTTATATAAACAATGGAAGATTAACAGAAATTGTTTGGTTTGACGTAAGGTAAATAAATGAAAACATGGTAGTCTATGAAGATAATGTTGGAGTACAGCACTTTACGGGGCGCTGGTGATTATCATCTGCAACACATTACTTTGCTAGAAAATCTAACCCAAAAAGATCAACATCAGAGATCAAAGTGCTTAATATGGATAGTCTATAAATTTCCAAGTGCTAAAGAAGATAGTCAAACGGGAATCCAAAGATCAATGAAATTTTACTTCGAGCAATCGATGATAATTTTTGTTTAACTGATTTGATTATATTTTCAGAAACTTGATACTTGACTTCATACCGTTATGTTTGGACAAAAGCCCGGCATGGGTTTTGGATCCGGATTTGGTACCAACACCTCTTGTAAGTATAATATCACTCTAGATTCATAGACATGAAATTTTCATCATTGTATCTGCTAATGTTTCTGGAAATTGTAACTAAATTATGCCATTAACATCTTCAAATAGTTATTCATATATTATTAATGAAATTGTCTTAGATTATGTCCAAGTTTTAAATTTTTTTGATATGTGAAATCCTATTTAAGAAATGTTGCTTTATTTTCAGCCTCATTTGGAAGTTCCACACCATTTGGACAAAGTAAGTTTTGTGAAAATAGTAATGTCATTGATGCAATTTTATTGTTTTTGAAATTTGCTTATGTTGAGGTAACTAGATAATTCAATTTATGATAACTGGATAACTTTGTATGGATCTGTGGTGCACCTAAGTGACCTTTGTGCGTCAAGGGGAAAGTTTCCACCAACAGTTCAATGTAAAAGTATATGATTGTTTTGAGTTTAAATCACTTTCATGAGCTGATTTTCCTCTACAGACAACAACACATTCGGCAACAAGCCTGCAGGAGCCACTGGGTTCGGTGCTCCTTCCTTTGGGTCAAGCACTCCGGCTGCTGGCGGCCTCTTTGGAGGGAACAACAATACAACAGGAGGCACAGGGTTGTTCGGGCAAAACAACACAAACACATTTGGAAATGCTTCCACCGGCTTTAGTAAGTTCCTTATTGATAATCTTAATTTGCTTGAAAACAACAATAGTGTCCATTTTTGTTCCTAGGTGATTAGATTAGTCTTTTTGGCCACTTCGCAAAAGATGGGACACCAAGCCAAAAAGTTCAGCAAATTTCCCCAATACAATTCATAGCAAGATGAGCTTCCTTTTTTTAATTCATGAGATTTATCGACACTGACCTATTTTTGTGAAGAGATTAAAAAAAATGTTTTGACGTGTCAAGAATTTAATCTAAGATAGATTATAGTTCAAATTTGTGAGATTGCTTAAGCTATGAAGATAATAAACACAATTAGTTTGAATTAGAGGTACTTGGACATTAAAGTGCTTTGAATTACGTGTGTATGTGGAACACAAGTTTCGGTTTCCATGGTTTTGTGGAATTAAAAATGCAATAAAACTCAGTTCATAACCAGAACAATGTTGAGAAATGTAAGTTATATGAAATATTACATAAAGTGTGAAGTAAAATGACTACTTAATTGGCAGTGCACAAACCAAAGTAACACAACCATAGTTCAACTTACGCATTTGTGGACCGTTTTCCCTTCTGTAAATGGACATTTTTTTTATGTTTCTTGCCATTAAAACCCGTCGTCTATGTTTCAGATTTTGGAGGCACCCCGAGCACGTCTAGTGGTGGAGCTGGAGGATTGTTTGGACAGACACAGACACAAGCAGCTGGGGGACTGTTTGCCACCCCTCAGTCTTCAACATCAGCTTTTGGAGCAAAAACTCCAGGATTTGGAGGTAAGATTCTTTTTTATTCATCCTTTTTGTAAGCTAGTTATCCAAACATTGTTTTTTGTGCATAGCCCCTTAGTGGTGTAACAATCCCTAGACAGTAAGGTGTTTGCACTGTCTCCTATGTGATACGAGTGCATTGATGAAAAAACAAGTAACTATATACATGTAACCTGCCAAAGTTTTGTTCTACTTAAGCCATCACAGTGATTAGACAAACAGAAAATTTTTTTTTTAATTTATATTTTTTCTGCAATTTCAGTCACTCTGATTTTGTGATTTCCATTGATGTAATGTTAGTGACAAGTTACTGGCTAATAGATATCTTTACATTTTTATGTCCTATCTATTCTTTCATAAACTGAAGAGAATCCGAATGGGTACTGCATTGTAACATGATGATAATCGTCTCGCAGTTACATCAATGATATGTTGTCTTGCCTAATTAAAATTGAATCGGGATATATCGTCTCGGCACTAAGTCCACGATAAAGGGCTCTTATAACCCTTCAGTCTGTATTCCATCATAAAAGCATTCATTACCGTGGTTGACCAAACCTATTCTTGTACAGTGTTCATTCTAGGCTGCGCATTTGCGCCATTTGCGCTAATTATACTTGCATGGCGCATAAAAAAAATTATCCCGCGCCCCAATGGCGCTCAAATATTTTAATATAACTGTAAAATCACTAATGTCAACATCGAGATAACAATGCATTGAAACTGATTTCACTTGTCAAAAACGTAAGGCCACCGAAACCAGTTTCGTTTTATCAAGCGGAAGTTCCCTTGCCTCATTTACGCATTCTAGTTCAGTTTAACATGACTGGATAACTGAGGCCTAATTTGCATTTAAGTACGTAACCCCGCTCATCCATTAATGTACAATTAAAGGAGTCTGGATAATCTCAAATAAACTATTTTTAGAAGATACGCAATAGTGAAGTGAACATCGATTTTTTAACAGTTTGGCATTTCAGCTCCGTTTTTCTTATCATTAATACATAAAAGTTTGTCAATAAAAATCGAAGAACATGTAACTGTTTTTGACCTTGCATGGGAATATAAATGAATAATTGATAGAAATTCTGTACTCGCAATGGATTATTTATCGAACTCGAAGGATGGGGTTTCCCGATTACTTTTCCTGCCGCACGTAAAATCCACGACATGTTATTAAATATTCTTATAACCTTGATTTGATTTACTAACATTTGACTGATAAATAGAATATCAAGTTAAAAAAAGCATCATATTAATTTAGTTTTTCATTGCTTACTAATATATGGCCAGTGATCCTTTTATGGAGGTAACGTTACCTCGATACCCTATTATCGTGTGTATCGTGGCAAAATTATTTCAATGATGAGACATGTACACATTGAAAATGCATTGAAGGTTTCAAATGTGTTGAATGTAACAAAAATAAGAATCAAATCTGAAAAATTAACCTTTCTGCCAAATGTAAAAGAGGTTTTTAAAAGGTTAAATTAAGAATATTTTGTAAAAATCATCTTTCATGAAAATGATAGATCATTGTTGAATACAATAATCAAATTACACAGAAATAACTAAACTTGAATGTTACCAATCAAAAAATTAATTGTAAAAAATACCAATTTATTCACATAATGTCCAAGCTTACCTGATGATTGCCCGTTAAAACTATGACAAGGCACTTTTGTATCAGAAATATTTCTATCAAATCTTTATATAAAAAATGCATTTAATTCATTCATGATAATATTACCTTGTTGATTTTGTTCACAGATATTGAATTATCAATTAATAGGGACACCTCTGTCAAAATATATTGCATAGATAATAAATCTAATAAATAAATATTGTCTAAAAAGATATTCTCCCTTGATTTTAATTTTCACTTACTTTTTTAGGGACACGTTACGATTGTTTTAACTTTAGCACTGCCAACATGCGACTAACTAAACTCAGTTGTTATTACTCTTAGATTATATGAGACATATTGAATTCAATTCTACATTCACATTAAAAATGATTCTTGCAGAACTGATGTGTTACAGTGTAATACAAGCATTATAAATTTATGGCCACAGAAAATTATCAATGGCCCCTATATTTTACTGGATAGGGGCCCTAAGGCCCCTTGATATCAAATCCTAGAATGAACACTGCTTGTATCATCCTATAAAAAAACATGAACGGAACCACCCCTTATTCTCTACAAAATGAGTTACTTGGTGAAAAAGGAAATATCTTAAATGTAGAGATAATTAAGCTTATTTTAAATGCAATTTTAGTACGGTAAATTTTAAAATCAGTTAAATGTGTATTTTCCCAGGATTTGGTAATACAACCTCCACAGCATCAGGTCTGTTTGGACAACAGCCTCAACCCAACACTGGGGGGATGTTGTTTGGACAGGGAGCCGCCACCGCAGGTGAGATGTGCATTTGTTTCTCCCTTTGTCTAACTTAGAATTGTTGTTTCATATATAAAACCTTCTGATCATTTTCTCTTTTATTTGTGGCAAAGCACAAAATAGTCAGGCAGCTATTCTCCTGAACTATGCTGTAACAGTTCTGAACGATAACTCGCCAACTAAAAAGAGCAACAACCAGTTTAACTAACTTGCAACAGAGTGGCCACAGTTGATTGTGAGTCTACATTTTGCATGGAGAATAGGATCCTCTACGTTAACATGGTGACTTCATGAAGATTTTGAAGTATTTTTGTATTTCGCAAACACGGTTGCTTCTAGACAAAAAAATTGATAGAAAAATAAACAATGTTGTAACATCAATGTGCACATTTTTCAAAATAATGTTTAAACTCTGTGTTTGTTTGTAATACAGTTTCAACTCTTTTAGTGTAACGTTTAGACAGTCCTGCCTGTACTTTTGCTCAGAATTGATATTGTTTAAGTAAAATTTGTTGTGAGTGAGGTCTTCTTTGTGGTATCATGAATCTTCTTTCTGATTAGCAGCTGTAGTTTGTTGTGTTTGTGAAACATCTTGAATTATTGGCGTTGCTGCACAGGTTTTGGAGGCAATGCCGCAGCTGCTGCTGGCACCACAGTAAAGTTTGCTCCACCGAACGGCCAGGATACGATGATGAAGAATGGCGTGTCGCAGAACATCAACACAAGACATCAGTGTATCACGGCCATGAAGGAGTATGAGTCTAAGAGCTTAGAGGTAAGTTATAAGAACATTTCTGTGGTGCTATATCTCGTCTCCGAATCCATGAACTTATGAACATTCATACGAAACCTCCCCCCGCAAGGCAGAACTTCAGAAATCTCGATAACTGGCTATTTTAAAAATTCTTGCCATTTTCTAAGACAATTTCCAGCAATTATTCATAATTTGGTCAAGAGTTCTCTAAACAGCCTAGTTTAAATGATAAGTACTTTTGAAAAAAATACTGGCAAAACCTGTTCACTTTTTGAGAATAATTGTGTATGTTTGATTATATGCAAGGAAGTAGATGATTTGATTTCGATCTGTAGGAGCTGCGAATGGAGGACTATCAGGCCAACAGGAAGGGGAAGCAGGCTGGCGGTTTGTTCGGAGCAACTCCTGCCACATCCAACACTGGCTTCTCCTTCGGGGGCCAGCAGCAACAGCAGCAGGCTCAACAGGCTGCTTCCACTGGGTTTGCAGGTAACTTGACAGTGTTAAGCTTCAGGAAGATGAGTCAGGTGTATATTGCAAGGAACACTTACGTGATCCCAACTCAGCCATCGGTGAACAGTGCCCTTGGCACTAAGGGGTCTTTGTGAATTTAGCTCCAACTTATCCGTCCACAGCTTGTTAATTAACCAACTCAAAGGTTTGAGTCAATTATTTATTTTTGATTCAATTTAAAATCACATAGCATTCAAGTTATTGATAGACCAATCTTTTCTGGCAATCTAAAAATCTGGGGGAAAAGATAAACATTTACCTGAATATGTTAAAACCCATTACAAACTCGCTCACCAACAAAATATTTTATCAATAGCACACATTGTTTCGAAAGACATGTTGTAAAGTGTTTATAACCTCACCCTTTTAACTAACTTTATTCATCATTTATCGTAGCTGGTTTCGGAGGCCAGACATCCACAGCGGGCAGTACCGGGTTGTTCGGCCAGACAGGAACAGCAGCCAGTGGAGGACTCTTTGGTCAAAACAAACCTCTCTTCGGCGGCGCCAACACCGCGACCACTGCCAGCACCACCGGCTTCGGGTTCGGCAACACAAGCCAGGCTTCTGGGCTCTTCGGGCAACAGCAGCAGCAGAATAAAGTAGGTCCAATACTGATATGGTAACCTTTGTAGATGTTGCTCAAGGCCTGATTTAGTTTCATGGGGGCAGCACAAAATTTCTTACTTACACTTGGCAAATTGATTTATTGAATTTTTGTTAGAGTTGTGGTCAGTGTTAAAATCTCCATTCAACTTTGAGAATGAGTTAAAACCATTTTAAACAGGCTCATTTGCAGGAATCATTGCATTTATGAACAGGGACTGTCTCACATAGACTTGAACTGTGCTGAAAGTCAAGAACTTACTAACTTTTAAATAGGTTTCTGTTAATATTCCAGTACCTGCAGATAAAAGGTTAAATGGTTGTCTCTTGAAGCAACGCGATCTTTACATTAACAGTGCTGCAGCCAGGCTGCGTAATTGCGGGAATCCCGCTAAATGAACTTACCTTGGCGCTTTATTTATAAACGTATGCGCCACGATTGGCGCAAATTTATCATTTACTACGCATTTTTGTATATCATACGCGCTATCATCTTTACAGACAAATAATTCAATTGAAACGAAGTAGACAATTTCTGATTACAAAAACAACAAGTGTTTGCCACTAACATGGCAATGTCCCCCGCCGTTATGAGATATTTGGCATAATTAATATTATCGCGTTTACAATGTATTACAGTGGTCAAAGTGTCATGGTGACCATGAAAATGAGGTCACGGTCATCAAAGTTGACTGGCGTCTGAGTCTTCCGCCATTGAAAGCTGTCAACAAATATGAAAACTAGGTGCACGTTAACAATGTATTAGAAATTGGTCAAAGTGTCGTAGTCTCCTTGAAAATGACGTCAAGGTCACCAAAGTCGACTGGCATCTTAATCTTCCTCCATTGAAAGCTGTCACCAAATATGAACACTCTAGGTGCTAAGCTTCACGAGTTTGTCGTTTTGACCTTGAAAATGACGTCAAGGTCACCAAAGTCGACTGGCGTCTGAGTTTTCCTCTATTGAAAGCTGTCACCAAATATTAACACTCTAGGTGCTAAGCTTCATGAGTTATCGCGTTAACAAGATTCCGGACATACGTTGTGTCGTGGTGACCTTGAAAATAACGTCAAGGTCACCAAAGTCGACTGGCGTCTGAGTCTTCCTACATTGAAAGCTGTCACCAAATATGAACACTAGGTGCTAAGCTTCATGAGTTATCGCGTTAACAAGATTCCGGACTTACGTTGTGTCGTGGTGACCTTGAAGATAATGTTAAGGTCACCAAAGTCGACTGGCGTCTGAGTCTTCCTCCATTGAAAGCTGTCACCAAATATGAACACTCTAGGTGCTAAGCTTCATGAGTTATCGCGTTAACAAGAATCCGGACGTACGTACGTACGTACGTACGGACAGACGCCGCTGAATTCATAGTTCCGCGTTGCGGCGGGGGACAACCAAACGATTGTATAATCTAAGCCGGAAACAAAGTTTCGTAAACTCCGCATTGTGCTAATACATGTATTTGCATTACTATGTCCGATGTACGGAGCTTGTTCGTTGTGAGGAGCTTCCAGGTCACAATGTTACACGGAGTTTGTCGTAGTTTCAGATTCAATTATTCGATGCAACGTGTAAACAAGAATAATAACAGATTATTTTGTCAAACAAACAAAATCAAACAAATGAAGCAGATGAATTAACAGAAAAGGATGATGCAACTGTTGAGGTGCATACCGAAAGGATTGTTATTGATGAAAATCGTGAAGCTGTCCAAGCAGACAAAACGGAAACTGCAGAGCAAATTAAGTGACCGTCACGTGGCCAAAACTAAATTCATTCACAAGTATTTACTATTTTTTACGCTTAACTAAGTGTTTACTAGAGCTAGTTTTCGGAATATCTCTAATTGGCCCACATTTTCAAAAGTTGGGGGCCAATTGGCCCTAATTTTCAAAAGTTGGGGGCCAATTGGCCCCTGCCACTGAAATCCTGGCTGCAGCACTGGATTAATTGAAATCAGTTACCTTCAATTACAGTAACAACAAGTTTTGTCTATGTATTTGACTTTTGAATAAATATTATGGCATAAGTGACAAGCTTTTATGTAAGTTATTTTTCTGATATTGTTTCATTGAATAGCATGTAAGTTTTATCACTTATATTTCAGACATTGTTTGGAGCTGCTGCGACTCAACCGTCTTTGTTTGGTGCGACAAGCACCGCCACTCCTGCTACTTCATTTAGCTTTGGCAACACAGCTGGCTTCGGAGCGCAGACCCAGTCCGTAAGTTTGCCCTGCTGTTGGTTGTTCAGTTGTCAGTTGTGACTGCGAAATCGGTTCAATAAGTGCTATGTCATCAGTTAAAACAAATTTCCAGTCTAAACATCAACCCTTCTCCTAGGAATAAAACTTCAAAGTATTTAACCGTACTCATTGTTTGTAAGAAGCTTTTGATTGGTTTCCTGAACTAGCTCGAGAACATGTAATTGTCATCCAAAACTGTTCTCTACAGCAGATATTGCCCTCGGGAAACATTATGAAAATGCCTTAGTAGAGTGATATGAATCTCCCTCGTTTCCTCTGATTGCGAATATATCAACGCACTTTGATATATTTGATATCAAAAGACACTTGGATGAGATTTACAATGTGCATTTATCAGACTGAATGACTGCACATGCTTGATTTGTGAAACTCATTTAAGAATCAAACTTTGTTTGTGATAGGGAGGTCTGTTTGGCAACAAACCAACAGGATTTGGGACGGCTACTACAGCTTCAACCGGTTTCTTCGGGGCTGGAGGGAATCTGTTTGCTAACAAACCAACAACAACTGCGTCATTCGGTGGTTTTGGGACCACCACTAGTACTGCTGGATTTGGAGGTGAGCTTATTTCATATTCCACAAATTTGTGTGATTTCTTTTCTGTAAACCACATGTTACATTGTACACCTTTTGCTGACAATTCTGTATTAAGAGATCAGGGATTAAAAATCTGTTGGTCTGAGGTCACTGACTTGCTGAAATTTACTTTTGACCTCCGAACTCCTGCAATCAGATTATTTGATTATCTTGAACAAGATTAGGTGTTACTATTAGTCAGTTTTGCAGCTTTGTTAGAAAAAAGCTCTTGTATGTCGATGAATTGCAGACCCTAAAGGATTTGACAGATAACTTGTAGTTATTACAAAAACTTGATCCTTGAATTGCATATTTGTAAATCAATCAGCAATAATTTACAAATATGTCCAACTCAACAGCACTTAAATTTTAGATTATTTATCCGAATGCAGCCTCAAATTTTTTTATGTTATAGATATTAGATCAACGCTCAGGTATACTGTTGATCCCTTTAATAGTTGTCGATGAATAAGGAGGGACACATGTTAATTGATTTTATTTGTGGCACCTTCAGGTTTTGGAGGTTTTGGTTCCTCAGGTAGGCTGTGGTATTGTTTCTTTTTGTGATTGCTGATATACTTTTTATATCGGAGGGAGTCTTGCTTTTGTGGCTTAAGAAGGTTAAGTTTTCTTTTTTAGAAATGCAATATTTTTTTTGTTATTTTGCAATGTCCAGCAATGCTTGCTTTATATGGCTGGTTATTATGCCGACGGGACATGGTCATGATATAAATGATGGGGGTACTGCCAATTCGGGTTACAAACAAGCTTGTAATTAGAATCAAATGTAACTTGCTTTAGTAGAAAATTGAATTTTATTAAAAATGCAGAAAGGAAAAACATGCTTGCACAAAAAATTCTAATGCTTTATATTATTTTTACTTTTGCACTTGTTGTGAGCTTTTTTTATTGGAAATGGTATTAGTGTTTAGAAAGATTCCATTTTTCTCCCTGAAAATATTTTTATAAGCCCTTTTCAATACAACTTTTTGTAAAGAGATACAGAAGTTAAGAATGATCTTCTTTTTAGCACTACATATATGTTTCAGTGCAGGTACTAACACTGTTAGTAAGAGAGTGATTAGATTTTGATAAACCTGAGAATGTAATTTATCCAAATATCCTTAGATTCTACAACTGGACAAAAGAACAGATCATAACAAAGACAAAAAACTAACTTCACTATTCATCCTATACTCACTTTCATTTCCTGTATATAGAAAATGTTGAATCTTAAAAGTGAACTTTTTAAACAGCTGCAACAGGGGGTACAGGTCTGTTTGGAAACAAGCCAGCTGGATTTGGCGCTACCACATCGACCCTTGGAGGTGCAGGAACTGGAGCGTTCAACTTCGGGAACACCCAACCACAAGCTGGGGGGCTGTTTGGCAACACGCAGAACAAACCAACGTCATTCGGCTTCAGTAACTTCAACACAGGAGGCACAGCAGCGACCACTGGCTTTACAGGTGGTCTCGGGGCTGGGACAGGAACCAATTTCTCTCTCGGGGGCAATACAAGCACTCTGGGAACGTGAGTTGGTCTTTTATCATTATGCTTTAAGATATTTTTGATACGGCTATCTTTTAGCAACGAAGTTATGTTGTCATTCTGCTGTATCAGGGTATTTGAAATCATGCAGTCCTTGCACAATCCTCTGATTGCCAGATCCAAACGCTGCAAATATTGCCAAAGTTTATGTCACTTCATTGGCTGGCTGTTCATTTTGATCGTGAAGCAAAGGATGACAAAGGTGAAGAAAATAATGACAAGTGTGGACCAAATGATACAATTTATTCCTTGACACTTTGATAACACATCAGTCATAAATACTATTGTACACAAAGAAGTTAAGTGCAAGTTCTTGACATATAGAAGTGTCTCTATGTTTGCAGGCAATCGAACCCTGCTGCAAGTAACAACCAGTTCCAACAGCAGCTGTTGGCTCTCGCTAGCTCTCCATTCGGGGATTCACCGCTCTTCTGGAACCTCAAGCAGGTAGGTCATAAGCTTCATCGATATTGATAGACATTCCCACACACAGGTTCAACTAGTATGCAGAATTCCAATTATTGAGAAGAATATTTGACAGCTTTTTACCCTAATAAGAGGGCTTAAAAATCCAAATATTCAAGCATTTTGAAATTCTATTTGCCCTCTCAAGAATACTGTGTCAATGCATAACCCAACTTGAGCGCAAAATGTCATCTAAAATATTTACCCATAAGCTCTTCACCTGCTTAGGTATGCTATCAATATCCATATGAAGTGCAAATACCGACTTTAAGAAAATCACCTTTTGATAAGAAAAAGGCTCAGTGTCATTGTTGAGAGAACACTATTTTGCAAAGATGGCCAACCAGTGTTAATTTTTTTTTTTTTTTTTTTTTTTAGAATTCTGAAAAGCGGGAGGAAGTGTTGAAACCGACCAATCCCGCAGCACAGAAAGCCGTGTTGAGCTCTTCCAGCCAGTACAAAGTTAGTCCTCGTCCAACAGCCAAGATCAAACCCAAGTCTCTCCACTCACTCATGAATGGAAGCAAGGTAAGGTATTCCATCCATAATGATAACAATTAAGGGTATCAAAATTGTTAAAAAGGATGCTGTTGGTGTTTTGATCTTACATACATTTGATTTTTAAA
This sequence comes from Phorcus lineatus, assembly GCA_921293015.1. Taxonomy (NCBI): domain Eukaryota; kingdom Metazoa; phylum Mollusca; class Gastropoda; order Trochida; family Trochidae; genus Phorcus; species Phorcus lineatus. Next base: position 498,586 of record OV121087.1, on the reverse strand, counting down.
ATATATATTTAATGTAAAATTCACTGTGCACTGAAATCATCTGTTATTTGAATTATTATTTTATTTCATAGCAAGACATTAGCATATCTTGCAACTTTCTGGTGGGAAAAAAGTTACGTAGACCCTAAATGGTTTATATGACTATCTATGAACAATGATGGCAAAATCAGTTTCTTAACAAAGAACATTTACGTTTTCATGGCCTCTGAAATTTCAAAGACAATCTCCTGAATCTTATGTTTGATAAGAACCTATTCTTTTTCAGTCTCAGCTGTTTGATGGATTGGAAGACGAAGACTTCAGTTTCGGCAATGAGACGTTCCTGCCGCGGCGTAGCGTGAAGAAGTTGACGTTGAAAAAAGCTAACGGAGACACACCTGACATGAGCCGAGCCTCATCACAGACAGATGAACAGCCAGACTACCAAGCCTTTGGACAGGATACGCCTCGAGCCAGGCCACTCACCAGGTAAGGAAGCATCTCCTGCTTCCTCTGTGAAGTGTGTGGTTGTTATGCCATAGTCAGGGGTTTATAGCACATGGAGATCTTGATTCTGAGACAGTTTTGGACCTGTTTTTTTAATTTGTGGATAATTGAACTGTCATATGGAAATGATAATTAATGTGTGCTCATCTTGTTACAGGACACTAGAGGAAGATCTGGAACGAGCTGCTCAGAGTCCGGACACAGAAGCGGTCATGAGGACAAAGAGTCTGACAGATCCTGTACAACAGTCACCAATAAAGGAGTGAGTTCATAATTGCATTTGTATCTAACACAGAAGATCTGACATTAACCAAGGGCTTAAAGTTAAAGTTGAGTATTGAGTTGTTTGACCCTAAAAAGAAAAATTCATCACATACATTTTTGACGAAGGGATAAGTTTGAACAAATTTAACATGGAAAAATGTCCTTCACTATAATAAAGTTAATTGTTTGAAACAAATATGTAAAGCTATAGGGTCTTCTAAAAGAGGTTAATAGAAATTGGTAAGACAACCTGGAAACAAGTTCAATGGTTCAACTGTTTCTTCATTGTAATATTTTTAGCAGATGTTAACACTTTCACGTCGCTATTGTCAATTAAGTAAGGCTTATTTCACAGTCTGGCAGTTGTTCCCAAATTTATATAGAACACTGAAAGCTGATGTCTGACATTCAGAATGATGGTCTTATGAAGGAGGTCCCTATTTTCGAGGGTCCTAACTTTTTACATGTACAGTGAGTGGATATGGAGCAAAGTACATGCCTGTATCTTTCAATCACCTGCTGTCGGTTTCAGTCGCACCAACCTGGATGACACCATTGCTGTCCTCAACGCCAAGAAGCGAGGCCTATCTGGCGACACAAGCTCTGAATTTAACAAGTCACAGGACGACAAAGATCCTGATGTTTCAGTGGAACCACAACCACAGGTACACAAAACTTTTGTAGCTGGGTTCTTAGCGCTTATTTTGTTGAATATGGTAGTTCAAAAATGTGATTTGATTGAGTTATTTTCCTTTTGACCAGAGACGCAGCTAATGGCTGAATTATTGCCCAAGGGTCTGAACAATAACTCACTCACTCTTTTGAACAGAGAAGAGAAACAGCTACATATGAATGTTATTAATTGAAATATGACTATTGAAATATTAGTTGGAAAACAAATGTTATGATTATCCTCCTTCATGAATGGAAATAAAAAAGAGACAAGTTTTGATAGTGAAGCATTAGACCAAGGATGTTCACTGAAGTGAGAATGATTTTGGTTTTGTTAATTCATCTTGATAATTATTTCACACCTTTTTATAAGATATCTGACTCAGACTAGTTTTGAACTTTACAATTTAATGCAGTATACTTCATCCTTACAGGTTGAAGAGGTCCCACCTCACCCGACTGGTATTGTACTGACAAGACCTGGTTATTACACCAACCCATCATTGGATGAGCTCATTGACTCAATCGATGAGAATGGTGACTGTTTTGTGGATGATTTAACGATTGGAAGAGAAAATTACGGCAGCCTCTACTTCCCAGGGACCACGAATGTTGCCAACCTCAACTTGGATGAAATTGGTAAGTAATAAAGCTATAGGTGATTCTTAGTCTATTCTATCAAGATTAGCAGTAATGAATAACTCCTGAAGAACTTTTGCAGTTGTATGAACATTTAAAATATTTCAAGGATTGGACGTGTCTGATGTAATTTACTCAGCATCTTACCTCTGAATAAAAATAGCCATGGGTAACTTGCTACCAGAGAATAATTGAAACCTGGTAACAGGGCCTTCTTGCAGGACATACTTTATTTCAAATTTTTATTCTTTAATTTGCATCAGGGGTATGTGAACATTTACAAAGATTATTATCAGTATAAAGTAACCTAGCATGGCCTTAATCCTTGAATCGATACAAGAAAATATTTAACAACATATGTGTTACACCAATGCAACTAGAAGTCAGCTGATATAACTAGGATTTGCCTTCGTATGCACCTGCTGGAAGTTGGTAAATCCTAAACCAAGTATTGCGGATTATTTTGCTGTGCATTGCTTCTGTTAATGATATTTAATTTTAGCATGAAGAATGTTGAATAGAGCTAGGTTGCCAACTGTAAATGCTCAATAGCATTTTAACAAATTTTCATATTGCAGTGCATTTCCGCCGTAAGGAGGTGATTGTGTATCCAGACGACGACAAGAAACCGCCGCTAGGAGAAGGTCTCAACAAAACTGCGGAAGTCACGCTCGACTGTGTCTGGCCAAACGACAAAACATCCAGGTCTCCAATAAAGGTATGTGTCAGTCCACAGTCCATTTGTCAAAATAATTATAAAAGAAAATGGCATTTTCCTAATGAATATGACACAAGAATTGACAGTCTGTTTTGGTCATATTCTGTTAAAAGCATGATGCATGTTATACTGGTATCTTGCCATTCGTTAATTATCGAAGTTGGATACCTGATGCCCAATCCTTCTACTGAAAAAATAAAATGTTTTTCAATCAATCAACTGTATTGATTTCTGTGTGCTGTAAAAGTCTTCTGTTGTTGGTTTATATATATGAAAAATGACTCTGTCCATGTTCTCTATACCAGTTGTGTGATATGCATTCTTTTCTTTCACAGGAGTCTGCCAGATTGAAAACCATGAACTACCAGAACAAGATAGAAGAAATCACTGCCAAGATTGGGGCTAAATTCATTGATTATCGCCCTGAAACTGGCTCATGGGTCTTCCAGGTTAGATGAATAAGGAATTACTCACCCTTTACAAAACATTCAAAACTCATCAGGCCTGTTAAACAAGATGGGGTCATGGTATGACCAATTGCCTGTCAAACATCTAGAAATGTTTCACTTCCTTTATCATCTCCTCCTCAACTGCTGCATCCTTGAAATTTGTTTTTATTTACTGTGCATCCAAAGAATAAAAATTTTGAGATTTGGGACTAATCCTCAATCCAATTTTGGAAGGAAAATATTACCTCTATGAAATATAGCTGTCTTATTCTCAGAAATCGGATATCTTCTTTGTAGGGTGGAGTTTTAGTTCTAAAAATCTGATTGTTCTACTCAAAAAAAATCGGCTTGGCAGGGCTGCAACTTTGTGGTAGTTAACTAAAGACAATTTGCATAGGGAGCTGGTATTTTCAGAGTAACATCTTTGTTACATGTAGACTAAAGTTGGTAGATTTGGTCTTGATCTTCACTTTGATATGGGTATGGCAAGATGTCCATCCTCAAATGAACTTTCGTCTTTGCCTCAGAAACCATTTGTGCTAGAAGTTTTAGAATATATTTGTAGGGTGAAGACATAAATGAGTTAAATTCATTGTCCTTCACCAAAATAAATTTGTTACCCTACACAGGGCTCAACATGGGACAGTTGTATGGATTTCAATTTCCTAATGACATGAAAGTCAACTTTTCAGTTGTGATTTTTAATGCCTTTATGAAGCATGAGTGGGTTACATGAAATATTTTTAAGAAATCTTGTGTAGCCGTACATTGACCACAAGACTATGACTTGATGTCTTATATTTCTTGTTTTATATTTTCTACATCTGGTGATAAATAATGTCAAGATTGATGAGCTACAGAGCCAATGCCTGTATTTTGTTACATTTAAAGGGGAAAGTTCATGAGTGTCGTACTATGTTTAAGATACGACCGTCTGAATGTGTAAGTATTTCCTGAAGGAAAAAAACGAACACATCGGTTAACTACCTTTTTTGATTGCACCTCGCTGTATCAAAGACACGCCGTAACGTAATAACTTTAATGTGGCAATATTTTACTTGACCCTGTCCAAAAAGCACCTACCTTTCATTGTAAGGCTAAAATCATTTGTAACAAATGCTTAAAAAATGTGCTACAATTGATCGTAACTCTACAACTGCTTTGTGGAAGGGCACCCTGGGCTATAAAAAAAACTGTTTAACATTGCCGTCAGTTTTCACCTTTTTCATTTTCTTGTCTCAAGTGACCTTCACATGTTCTTTTTAAAGTAACAGCTTGATAATAAACTGTGCTGTCTCATTGTGCTTTTAGGGCAAATATACCCTTTGTGAAACCTTTTTGCTTCGAAAACTTCATATATAAATTTAGGAATTTTGGTGTTAAAACTTGAATTTATTTCACTTTTCCCAAGACATTTACTTACACAACGTGCTAATATTTGGACTTGACATGACTTTAGTTTCATTATCTTCAACTGCATTGCGTTTCCATCTTCCCTTGATCTTAATTACGCAATCAAGTGACGACAGTGTCCCATGCTTTTTAGTCCACATTTTTTATCAATGACTCCACACCGAAGGAGACAAAACAACCAATCGATGCTTATCTCATTGCTTCATTGTCATAATTAGCCTTTTACTAACAGTCTACTGCCTAGTGCAGTTTATTTTATAGAACATTGATGTCATAATGATAAAATAGTGATTAGAATATGCATTTGAAATATTTGCCAGACGTGGTGACTGGCAGCTTTTCAAATTGTTGGTAACTGTCAGTTAAATCCAAATTACAGACACATTGACTCATCACTTTCATTGCTACTATTTCATGATTCATATAAATTGTATGAAGCTAAAACAAAAATTAGAAAACTTGAGTTGTAAGGACAAAATTTTCAAACCTTCGTACTAATCAATTCTCTTGATCAAATATATTTTCTTTGCTTTCAGGTGAAACACTTTTCAAAGTATGGCCTGGTCGATGATTCAGATGAAGAAGAAGTGTCTGAATCTGAGAAAAAGAAACTGAAGGTTGCCCAGCAACAGCAGATGGCAATTCAGGTCAGTAGCCAATAGGATGGCTGGAGAGAGAGGATGTGGTGTGTGATTGGCTAACTGACAACCAATGGAATTCATCCAACCTTCTTGAGTCAACCAATCAACTTTGATGTGTTGCTCTAAGAAACTGGAATAATGAACACACAAACAATTCTTAGCTTACACCAGTTGGACGTTGGTGAACTGCATGTACTATGTTGTGGCAAAGAACTTATCTAAGTGACTGTATATTTCAAATATGGAAAATTTTATCACACAATGTTTTGTGCATGTTGTTTAAACTGACATCAATCATCACAATCATGAATATTTAATTTGAACATGAACCTCTATATTCCTTTTCATATCTACATTCAGGCATCATGGTTTTATCATTTAATGAAAACATCATAATTTTTTCAGAGCATATTTTTTAAGCTAAAGAGTTACAGTTTTCTTAGCAATGTTGATATTATGAATTGTCGAATTAAGTGTTGTGTAATGTTTTAATCATGTTTTATGAAGGGACTGTGATATTGTATGCAATTTCCTATTTAAAGTATTGATTTGTTTTAAATGTAATATATCGATTGTTATTTGTGAAATGTCGTTTATTCACTTGATTTACACATGTAATTAATCATTTTATTCAACTGGTAGTACTTATATGCATGTCGCCCTAATACATCATGAGACTGATTTCACTGTACAGGGAGTCTCTCATACATCTGTACATCTGGACCTTGTTAATCAATAAAGTGGAATCATGTTACGTATTGTGCTTGTTTTTGCCCTATGACAACTGTATGAAGACGAGATTGTAAGATTTTGACTTGATTTAGATACAGTATAGCGGTATGTGTAAAGAGTTTACTTAGATGGTAGTTGCACATACATGATCAAAATATTGAGATCAAATGGAAATAATTTGGGGACTTTCGATGCATCTTTGTGATATTTGCTATCCTGGCATAGATTAACATAAGCAACGTAAGTTACACAACACAACACACCTCTGGAATATAGGATAATGTCTGACAGTATGAAAGAAAAATTGCTGGTGTGTTCTTCAAAAGAAAATCAGTCGAGTCTTTGAACTGTAGAGATTGCTTGTCATGATAAGAGACATTCAAATATGAAACCCGTTCAATATCTTTGTTGTTGACATCCAGGTTTCAAGATTTGAACGAATCTTAAGCAAGAACACTGTAAGACTGGACAGAATAGTGGATTGATGAAAATTTAGAAATTATGAATAATGATATATTTTGTTTATGACTGCATAATGAGATGTCGCGTTTTAAACAACAATATTCACTAGAAGCTATCAAGTATGCATTCAAGGTGTAACTTCCTTTCAGAAACTAAAGATAGCTCAGGAAAACCTTCAAAAGCAAAAACAACTTGACCCATCGTTTGAAGGTCAAGGTCTGGCTGGCAAGGGGGGACAACCCCCAAAGGAGGGTTATGAAGCTGGCTACCTGGGCGGTATGGAAGAGGAGCAGGATGCAGATATGCCTGATATCACTATGGAGAGGTTCCCAGGGGAAATGATGGAGGCTGCAGGTGCTACAAACTGTTATATACTTTACACAAACAAATATTTAAAAATCCAAGAAACAGTAACATGCCCCTTTTATGCATCAAAAGTCAAGAAATTAATGGCCAAGTAGTAAAGAACTTAAATGCTGGTCACTGGGAGCAGAGAAATATTTCTTAAACTAGAATAAAATTATTGAAAGAATTGAATGAGGATGTTTCACTGTCATTTTCAAGAAGGGAGATTCTGAAAATATCTCAAAATTGCTCAAGCAACATTGAACAATAAATCACACACTCAACAGGAAGTTAGTTAATGGGGTGAAATGAATCTAATAGATTCCCTGACTAACAAATCACATAATTAATTACTTCCATACAGTTTGGTATCGCCAAGGATTTTAATGTTCTCGAATCGGAGTTAGAAATTACCTCAAAACGTGATAACAAGCGGTTGTCAATTATTGCAGACAATTCAAGAACTTTATTTTTACTTGATGCAAACCAATTTAAGATGTAAGAGGAACAAAAAAAAACACTTGTACCATTCACTGATTCTGAACAGAGCACCACTTCATATGGTTAATAACCTTTCACTCAAACCAATCAGCATTCAGGATAGGAAGTCACATGACATGTTGTCATTCTTTTAATTTATGATCAAACATGGTCACTTGACCTGAATCCCATGAAGCACTGCTCTTATCAGTTACAAATAAAAGAACTAGTTTTAGGTTTATATGAAGAGTAACCTGGAGAAAAAGAAAGAGAGACTGGAAGAAAGACAATTTTACCTGAAAGAATGAGCGAGAGAAAGAAGGACAAAGAAAAATAATTTTACCTGATTTGTTTTCTTTTTAGTAGTTAAGAATGCCATAGCTCTGTAAACAATGACTGTCCAGACTAAATATGATCATGAATATGAAACACCTATGTTTGACACCATACCATTTTAATATTTGTTATTTCACTCAGATGAGGACATGAAGGGTCTGTCAGACACGCCCTCCTCACACCGCCTGGCGTCCAGTCTCGGAGTGAGCGCTCACAGCATGCAGGTCATGAAGGCCTCCTTCTTTGCAGAGGACGATTATCAGGAGGACTTAAAGGGTGAGATAACTCTGTCTTTCTTACTTAAAACCCTTGGTGGTAGCTAAGAATTATGAAAAGGAATTGGAGGTTTAAAAGAAATCGAAATGTTTGTCACTGTTGTAATTCAATTCATTGTCCATTAAGATTTATAAGGGGCAGGTTTAAGTGTAATGCATAACCACTGTTATTGGGAGCATTCTAAATGATTGAATACTTGAATTTGCATTCCACCATGACATTTAAAAATCCTTGTTTTTGATTGGTTTATTTCATCGTTGAATCGATGTTCGAACACAATTTTTAGACAGCCAAATGACCGCGTTAGATTACGTTGTCCCAAGGCTCGATGCATAGAAGAGAGGTCACAGCACTGCACAGAGTTTTACGCTCTACCGCTAAACATGATGAAAACGTGCTTTTGATAGCCTTCTTACCATCAGGCATACATACTTCTTCACGCTTACATAAACAGTAAATTACTTAATCATATGACTTGTTTGCATTAATGTGGAAAATGTTTGATTTCAAGCGGCAATGATCACACTCAGTAACGATAGTTTCATTCTAACACAGTGACGTCATAGGCTTGTGCAGTGTGAGGTGATGTCACAAGACTGGTCACGTGATCAGTTAAAGGAATTTGGTATCGGCCATTTTGTTGGAGTTGATTCAGCTCTCTTTGGAAGTCAATTGTCATGTTTTGTGCTGCCGTCATGAGTGTCAAGACAAAGTCAATGCTATAACGTGTTAACTTGACAATTCTTTGATTTTTAACATTCCCTACTCTTGTCTTTTCACTTCAATATTATTTTAGGCGTAACCCAATATACCTATCTCAAATGGAAATGCCCATGACCGCGTCACACCTGAACTTTCGCGACATCAAAGAAATGTAATTCAAAAGTTTATTAACTCGTCATGGTATAATAGAGATAAACCTGCTGTGTTCTGAATTTTTTGTGATTCGAACGTAGATTCAAAAGCTGTTGATTTTATTTGGAGCCGAATGCGTAAAAACACAGTAGGTTTATCTCCTAATTGGACAGTCTTATCTGGGTATTTTTTGTGGGAACGGAATTCGAGGGGATGTTACATATTATTCATATATATATTATTTGTTCATGATTACAAGACAACACAGTTGAAACATGTAACTGAGGGTAACATGTCAGTTGATTAAGATTTGATAACTTTATAAATAAGAGTGCACACTGGGTAATGAAACACAAAGATGAGAACTGAAGCTATTCACCGGCGCTACGAGTACGAAAAGCCATGCTCCGGCATTACAAGGCATTGTGGAGTGGTATCATAAGTCATTTGAAAAGTGTGTGGATATTCTATCCATTCATACAGTTTATTGTTTTAATGTTTTGAAATAAGTAAAAGTAAAGCCCACTTTTCATGTCTTTTGATTGCTGATGGAAGGGACTCTTTAAGGATGCTTATTTAGTTTCTCATGAAATGTGAAGAACGCAAGATATCAGCTCTGAAAATAAGTAGCCTAGTAAAGATCTAGTCAGTATTATTATCCTGATTCATTTACAAATCAACTGTCAAGCTATGACTGGTAATATCTCTACATAGGTGAGTGGATTTCAGAATTCGTCACTTTTTCAAGACCTCAAACACAGAAAATGAACTCTATGTGATAATAATTTTTTTTATTTGAATAACAACCTTAAACATTGTATTATCGAAAAATACAAAATGGCAGGCTTAACTGTAAACAGTAATGTGTTTAATGAGTCATAACTAATTAACAGTAATGAAAATTGTCCTGACCGTTACCATGATAATTACATGAAAAAACTATCCTGGTCTTTGCCAATAAATAATAATTTTAATTACAAATGGACTTTTATAACTCTTAATATATTAACATGAAAGTTAAAGTGCTTTTCAAATGTATTAAGAACAAGATATAGCATATTAAACCAACAACCAGGCAAATTTTCACTCCGAAAACCCAAAGAAGTTTTATTATTTTCTTAGTGAGCTAATTTTTTAATTTTTTTGTCTGAAAACATTATACTAATAATGATTTTCTTTGTCTTCATGTCAATAAATTTCTTGCATTTTTTTCAAGTATTATTAAATAGGTGTCATTTATTAGTGGTAACAGTCAGGACACAACTGGTAACAGTCAGGACACAACTGGTAACAGTCAGGACATATGTTTTTGTAACTCATAATTGTACCTAAGAAAACCTATGAAATGACTTTGTTTTGTTATTGTGACATCACAGCAGAAGTAAAGAGTTTAAAATGAAATTACATTAGCTTAAAATAAAGAAATGATATATTGCTGTTGTTGGTCTTATGGGTGTGTGAAACAGTCAGGACACTTTAGGTAACAGTCAGGACCCCCTTGGTAACAAGACCAACTTTGTGAAAGAACACAATATTTTGTTAACATTTGAGATATGATTTTAAAAGATGGTAACAAATTAAAGCATTTTGTGCAAAACAGTCATGAAGATACTGTAATGTTTTGCAGGTGATGCATACCCAAAAAATAGTAACAGTACAGGACAAATATGGTAACAGTCAGGACATTTACATACTCATATGTATATTAAAACCCGTCATATGGACTTTTAAAGAAAACAGTAATCTTTCATATTTTGGAAGATTACAATAAAATAGGTATCTTTTCTTGACCGCAATTAGATATTCTTTGATAGCTCTGTTTTAAGTCAAAAACCAATTATCTTTTAAAAAACATCTGTAACATTACAAATAAATTCCTGATACAACAAGGGCCATTGATAACAGACTAACATCAATACGGTAACTGAAACTAAGTAAGTAACTTGAAACATAAGTAACTTCAGCAAAATATATCTGGTTGCTGACTGTACCAGTTTTGACTAGAAGATGTTAATGTTAACATAATACCAGTATAGTACATGTATTACCAATTAACATTTTAACTTGAAATCTATCAATTGAAATTTTTTTTAGGGGCCGACCATTATATTTTAGGGGGAATTGGTTTGAATTTTTGGTGATGATTGATTATTTTTTCAGACATTCGTTGAAAACTCAGTCACCTTCAATAAAAATTACTTTCTTCCGTTTTCTAAGCTGTTCAACAAATTTTGGACAACATTTTTTTTGCCCAGGCTTTGAACAAAATATTATAAGAGAAATTTTGGTGACATATTTTGTGCAAAATAAATCAAAGCCCACCTCTCCAGTAATATAAAGATCGACCCCTTAGCAAAACAATATAGGAATTCAAACTATACACCTATAAATTACGTAAGCATATTTTTTCTCAGAGTAACACCACCCTTTTAATTCCAACTTCAGCATATTTGTTTCATCTGATTTACCTCAGTTACAGCTGCCACTCTGAAAAGGAAAGTGATGTTTTTTCAAGTACTGAACAGCTGCAGCTGAACAGTACTTACCTGTAAAATGAAATCACTACCGGGTAAATGCCACTGTTAAATCAGTACTTTACATGAAGATTTATTTTGTATGATAAGGAGGGTGCTTAATTAATTTCAAGGTGTATGGTCTGAATTCCTTTGCTCTAATTCTTCCACTATCAGTTTCCATATGTCAGGGTCCACATTCTTGTGTCGAGAGTTGTTGCTCCCTGATGGCTTTGGAATGAGAGCAAGTACACTACTATCGTAGTCATAATAAAAATTGTTTAATGATTTTTTTCCCTCAAATTTGTAACAACTTTGTCCTGACCATTACTAATTTTGTCCTGACTGTTACCCAAAATCAACCTATTTCGTTTTAACTAATTCAATGTCTGTTTGATTGTGAAATTGTAGGTTTGGGTGGTTAAAGAGCTCACACTTACTAAATTAAGAGAAGTTATTCTGAATCAAAAGTAAAACTTTTCATTTGTTTTAGATGTATTTGACAAATATGTCCTGACCATTACCCAAATGCCTTGTTTTAATCATAATCAAATTGTTTATCTAGTCTTTTACAAATCATATGTTGTAAGTATTACTTACTTTAACACGCATTAGATACACATTCATGTTTTTATTACAAATTATAAGTTTTATTTGATTATGCAAAAAAAAATTGTTTTGTCCTGACTGTTACTGGTATCTGTCCCGACTGTTACTGGAAATTAACTTATCTAGTGTTCTTTAATTTTTCACCTGTATTTTCGTACAAAATGGATTTAGGTACACGTAGCAGTAAACAATAAATAAATTAGAGACTGCCATTTTGAATAATAACAATAAGAATTTAATGTTTTTATGAAATTTGTAACAACTTCGTCCTGACTGTTACTATTTTTGTCCTGACCGTTACCCCAAACCAACTTATTAACCTTTTAACACATTTCTTATCTGTTTGATTGTGAGATAGTAGGCTGAGTGGTCAAAGGGTTCAAACTTAATAAATTAAGAGAAGTTATTCTGAATCAAAAGATAAATTTCGTATTTGCTTTACATGTATGTGATCATTTTGTCTTGACCGTTACTATTTTTGTCCTGACCGTTACTATTGTGTGTGGTTACGGTCAGGACAATAACAGTCGGGACATTTTTAATTCAATCACAGTTAAAATAATGATGAGCCCCAATGAATCTGAAGAGCACATGGCATCAGCTACTATTCACACAAATAGGTATATCTTATGAATTAGTATTGCAAAAAATGCGCATTTTCAATATAAAGTATTGGTAACAGTGAAGGACAACAAAAGGTGACTTAGGTGTAATTCTACTTTCCTCAAATGGGAAAAATGTCTTTAAAACAGCTTGGTGCTTGAATCCATTAATTCAAATGGCTTGACAGGAAGTAAACTCTCCAGAACAGGAAGTAGAGTAACAAGACAGCATGAGGGAGACCTCATTTTTGGCATTTTTAACATTGGTAACAGTCAGGACATGAATTCCAGGGACAAGCATATTTTGAAAGAAAAAAATAATAAAATATTAATGAAACTCGAACTAGATCATAGTTGGTTGAAGTTTATTGTCTGAGGAAAGCAGAACAACATGAAAACCAAAAAAATATTGTTAAAATTTGTGAGTTTTAGAACATAGCAGAGAGTGGGGGTCACCCAGGGACAGGGCATTTAGACCAATATTGGCAACTAAAATGCTGACAAAAATATTATAATTAATTTTCAAAATTGTAAATAGTACTCCACTTGTTCAGAAAATGTGTAATAATAATTCAGAATTAATAAAAATGCAATTTTATAAGTCCTTGTACATGGGAGGAGGAAAGGACTTAAAAAGTGACGAATTCTGAAATCCACTCAGGTAAATAGGGGGGGGGATAGCGCAGTAGCTATTAGTGCATTCGGCTTTGGATCAAGAGGTCCGTGGTTCGAACCCCGCCAGGGGTTTGGCAACTTTATCTGCAGTAGAGAACTGTTCTACATGCAGTAAGGTTTGGGTGCAATGCTACACTGAATGTCAGCACAGTACCACCCATGGTTCACTAGTTCCAGCTGATGATTGCCGGTTTCATCGAAATGCATAGCCACAATGGTGTCGCAGGCTTTCTCCGTGCAATTATAGTAGCAGCAGCAATATAAGTGAAATACTCTTGAAAGCAGCGTTAAACCCCATTCACCTCACCCCATATAGGTAAGTAAGTTATTAATGAAAGCAACCTAAGCAAGTCTATCTACTAGCAGCAATATAAGAGAAATACATCTAAATAAGTCTATCATTTATGAATGTAATACTCCCTACAGGCAAGCTGGGTGGCTTCACTGCTGGCCAGTCTCTGTTGAAAACCCAGGACAAGTCAGTACCCAGTTTATTCAGTCCAGCTCTCAAGTCCAAGTACGCCACGCCGCTCAAACTGACCCACTCTCCTGTACCACAAGACATCCCTAAACCATCAGGTAATGTACACGTTGTGCAAATGTTTTAATTTTTTCAACTCGATAAATTGTTTTAAAAGGCCATTAACATTTCACTTATACATTGAATAATTTTAGTCTCTGCCCAGGAGTGAAACTGTATTCTTGGCTTTGATTCCATACATATTGCTGTACATATTGATAGGTTCTTGACCTTTTTTAAGGAGAGCATCGAATAATTCTCAACCAAAAAGACTATTCTTCTTGAAAATAGTTAAACTGAAAAAATGAATCGAATTCAGTAATGTGAATAAAAGATGGTATACATTGTCAACAATAAGTACACATACTTTGGGTACATTGACTGAAAAACTTAAAATCTGTGGTTGAATTAATGCAGTTATAATCAAATTTCAACCTAAATTCTACCATTCTGAATAACAAAGAATCTTTTTTAATTATTTGGAAAATTTGGAGCACAATAATATTTCTTTTTTAAATGTCAGCATTTCAAATCTTGCAATGTGAACCTAGGAAAAATCATGATCCACTATCTTCCAGGTTTATTCTCTGCTGGTCTAGTCGCTCCAGAGCCACGGAGACCCCCACAGAGGTTTGCACAACTAGAGGACCATATGCTGCTAAACAGCGGCCTGACCCAGCAGGACACCCCCAGGAAGATAGTAGGTTCGAGGGTGAGGCGGGAGATCCCCGCGGTTGAGGGGTCGAAGATGTATGAGAAACAGAAGCTGATCATGGATGCTGGTTGCTTCATGGGCAGGTCGTTCAGAGTGGGCTGGGGTCCTGGCTGGACACTGGTGCATAGCGGCAACTCTTCCGCCAACACACAGAAGGGTGAGTGTCTGAGTTCGTGAAGTAGTGCAATTTTCTGTCAGTCAATCCAAGTTTTGGATGCACCGGAAAATCAACTGCAAGCCTAAACTTCATTGTTTACATTTTCAAATGTCAAATTCTAGAATGCTATTTATGACTGATTCTAACTCACAATGTAGATGAAATAGGTGTGTATATTTGTATATATATATATATATATAAATGATATGAGCTACTGAAGCCAATGTCATTTATGTTTCTTCCATGAAAAATGTTAAGTCATCTAGAAAAAGGGGCCTGGCCATCTTTAACTGAGTTTGGAAAGATACTGTCCATTAAGTGAAAGACTTGAAACATTTATTTTGTAATGTTCATATTGAATTTATGTACTGTGAATCATGTAACTGTCTCTGCAAACAGACGAGCAGCGTCCCGCCCGATTCTCCCTCCTGCCCGGTATCCAGGGAGGGAGGCCTGTACGAGCAGGGAGCAAAGCGTGGACCGTCACTCTCGAGAAGATGAATGTAGCAGAGTACCTCACAGGCAATGATAAAACAGTCACGGTGAGTAAACCTCTTTAAATGAGTTTTGTACAAGAATTATTAGTTTCTGTAAGGGTGTCATTGTAAATGGAAAATAAATCAGGACATGATTCTTTATTAGTAATTTCAAATTTTTAGCTCATCAGGTCTGAAAGACCCGATGGGCTTATGGCATGGCATGGCGTCCGGCGTCCGTCCATCCGTCCGTCCGTCCGTCCATCCGTCTGTAAACTTTTCACTTTTTCGACTTCTTCTCCAGAACCAATGACTCTAGAGAGCTGAAATTTTATGTGCATACTCCTTGGCAAATGGGGATTCTAAATTGTAGATTTCGTGACCCCATGACCCCAAATGGGGTCACAAGGGTCAAAACCTTAAAAATCTATTTTAATCTTCTTCTCCAGTTCCAAAAGGTCCAGAGAGCTGAAAAGTTGTGTGTAGACTTCTTGGCCAATGGGGATTCTAAATTGTAGATTTTGTGACCCCATGACCCCAAATGAGGTCAGAGGGGTCAAAACATGAAAAACCTATTTTCATCTTCTTCTCCAGTTCCAAAAGGTCCAGAGAGCTGAATAGTTGTATGTAGACTCCTTGGGCACTGGAGATTCTAAATTGTAGGTTTGGTGACCCCATGACCCCAAATGGGGTCACAGGGGTCAAAACCTGAAAAACCTATTTTCATCTTCTTCTCCAGTTCCAAAAGGTCTAGAGAGCTGAAAAGGTGTGTGTAGACTCCTTGGCCAACGGGGATTCTAAATTGTAGGTTTGGTGACCCCATGACCCCAAATGGGGTCACAGGGGTCAAAACCTAAAAAACCTAATTTCATCTTTTTCCCTAGTTCCAAAAGGTCTAGAGAGCTGAAAAGGTGTGTGTAGACTCCTTGGCCAACGGGGATTCTGAATTGTAGGTTTGGTGACCCCATGACCCCAAATGGGGTCACAGGGGTCAAAACCTTAAAATCCTACTTTCATCTTCTTCTCCAGTTCCAAAAGGTCTTGATAGCTTAATAGTTGTGTGTAGACTCCTTGGACAATGGGGATTCTAAATTGTAGGTTTGGTGACCCCATGACCCCAAATGGGGTCACAGGGGTCAAAACCTAAAAAACCTAATTTCATCTTTTTCCTTAGTTCCAAAAGGTCTAGAGAGCTGTAAAATTGTGTGTAGACTCCTTGGACACTGGGGATCCTAAATTGTAGGTTTGGTGACCACTTGACCCCAAATGGGGTCACAGGGGTCAAAACCTTAAAATCCTACTTTCATCTTCTTCTCCAGTTCCAAAAGGTCTTGATAGCTTAATAGTTGTGTGTAGACTCCTTGGACAATGGGGATTCTGAATTGTAGGTTTGGTGACCCCTTGACCCCAAATGGGCAATGGGCATTTTAAATTTGATTGTGAATAACTCAGACGTTGGGACAGGCTATCTTTCCAACACTGCCCATGACCCCATGGTCTAAACCCAAACACCTATTTCTATCAAAAGTCTGATGAGCTACAGAGCCCATGGCTCTATTTTTTACAATTGTACTTTTTCAGTGTCCAAGAAGCATGTTCCATACTGAATTGGTTTTCATAGTGAAAACTTTCTTATGATCATAACTTATTTTCAAAGCTAGTCAATTTGAAATGGCTTCAAGCCTACATTAGCTACTGAAACATTCCATTCCCGAACTTACCTTTAATGGTTCAACTATTCAGTGTTTAGAAAAGGTTCAGAATGTCAAGTTTAAAAAATATGATCCATAATAATCACACAACGTTTTGAGAGAAAATCCAGTTGGCAAACTGAAATAATTGAAATGTTGGTTGTACACAAGGATTTATAATCATGACATACCTTCAGTCAATATTTGTTTTTTGATATAAGACTGCCAAGTTAATATCCAAAATATTCCTAACAATCTCAAGACATGAATTTTACACTATCTCTTAGTCTTTCAGGAGCTTTAATATATATAGATTTATTTACATATTTAAAATCCAAAATCATTTTTCATTACATTTCCATGAAAAAAAATCTCTTAAACACTGAACTTCCCTTTGACTCCCAATGTGGTTCTGTCATAGCATTTTGACGTAATCATGTTTAAGACATCATAGCATTGTGATGCTTGATCTCACAAAAGCTATGTCTCCTGTGGAATACAGTTTTTTAAGAGAAAGTCCATGACCTGCCAACACGTGAGAGTAATTTTAATCCCTGAATTCAGACAACGAATGAGGAGCTTCTGGATGTACAGCTGGAGAACTCGCGGCGAGACTCGGACACCGGCGGCCCTGTGTTTGTACCTGCAATAGGGGTGGAGGTGCTGACCACGTATGCTCAGCTTGGAGAGAAACTGCGTGAAGAAAACAGTAAGTTCATCCTTTTACTCTGTTATGGGAAATAATACCTGAAATATCGTTTGACTATAGTGATATTGATATTCGGTTTCTTGTTTTTTCACATCAAAATTGTTTTTTGTTTTTAAAGTGGATATAATAATAAAACTGTGATGAAAAACAACTGCTGATGCCCACAATTTCTTACTAACATTTCAGCAAGGTAATTGTCTTTTTAGACAATGTTTTATCCTCAGTAAATGAAAGATTGTTGACACCTGTTACACGTTTCAGGGAGTAGACAGATTAGGGACACCAAAACATTTGAGTGTGTAAGATCTAAAATCTTTGTTTCTGTGAGATTACCCCAGTATGTCATGTTTCAGGCGGACATCCGGACGAGAGCAGCATCGAACACATGAGGATGGTGTGGAACCTGTGTGTGGCTCTGTGGGGGAATTTACCCGAATTCAGATACTCAGGTGAGAATTGAATCCGTTACTATGGTTACATTTTCGTTTCCATTGGATTCCTTCCTGAGTTTGCTTTTAACATTCTTATGTACTATTCAACTAGTCTTGTTGCAGATTTGACAAATTTGTTATTTTTAATTCCTGAATCAAGGAAAGACGTAAGGATTTGCAGGCAGATTTATAATTAGCAGTAAATGAGTTAATTATGAAGGCAAGAATGCAATTGCAAACGTATTTGTCAGGGAATTAGAAATAGAACGCTGTAGATTGAAGGGACATAGTCTGATTCAGAGTACAGTGAATTCCCTCCCATTCTGGAACTTGTACCGCCCCTCCACTTCTCTCAGGAAAACAGCCATGTGTGATAAAGCCTTCTCCATACTCTTAAGTTCCTCCAGGCTGCAAATGAACATAAAATGAAAAATATAAAAACTCATCTTTTTTACCAAACTTTTCATAGCTTTAAGACTTCAAAGACCTGGATGTTTTTGCTAAGTGAACATCAATTATTATCGTCATTCCCGGCAGACACATACAAGTGTTTGAAATTGAACAGCGAAAGTAGATCCATGTTTGATCCATGAGTATTCCTGCAGACACTGACGACTATTCTAAATAGGACAGAGAGAGTAGATCTGTGTTTGATCCATGAGTATTCCTGCAGACACAGACGAGTACGCTGTGAGTCAGGCAAGGAGGGAAGCGTTCTCCAGATGGCTCTCCCAGTCTGCCCAGACCAAGATCAAGGACGAGGTCCAGGAAGCCAGATTTAAGGTAACTTCTATTTTCCCAAAGGAATATCTGTCCCTGAAAGGGTATTTGTTTTACGAATGAACTTTACTCCTCCTACAGTTTTTGATAATCTTTCTGAAACTGTAAACATGCTTTGGATATACAATACATCAGTGATACAAAGATGGTTGTAATGAATTTTTCCTGACATTTTTTTCCAAAAGATGGGATTTTGTGCTCTCGGTGCACTCTTGTGAAGAATCAAAAGATGTTTTGTTGACAAATAGAAAATCAAATGAATCCAATACCTTTGAGGTCACTATAATCTTGTTCAAAGGAAATGTTACCATAACATCAATGAGACTTGTATTTAAAAAGGAGAGGTAGGTAAGAATAAAGCAGAACTAAATCTTATCATTGATGCCGCATGGAGCTATGGTTCTAAGGTCAAGACCTAGAATAGTTCTCTTTATCTGCTTTTGATAGTGCTCTGGCTGGAATCTGTTTTTTCACCAATAAAAAGTAAAGCTCCTGGTTGTCAAGGTTGTGTTGTATGTTAGCAAATTGTTCTTTTGTATATCAATGTCTTAACTATGCTTTGAATTATATGCAGACTCCTAAAATATTTGTTGTTACAGTTTAATTATAAGGGCATGATTTCATCCTTCATTATCCCTACTGCTGTTACAGAACCAGGACCACCTGACGGCCATCATCAGTTTCCTGAGTGGTAGGCAGATAAAAGACGCCTGCATGATGGCTCAGAAGTCAGGTGACCACAGACTGGCCCTCTCATTGGCTCAGTCAGTCGGCAGCCATGTTTCCAGACAGATGCTTGCCCGGCAGCTGGAGGAATGGGCAGAACTTGGAGTAAGTTTATTTCAAGCAGAGTCCTTTGACAATGTATTTTAATTGGCCACAGCAACTGTTTGAGATTTGTTAATGAGAGGTTGTAGTTATTTCAAGGAATCTTTCATAGAATAAAATAAAACACATTGATAACCCCATTTAATCAAATAATCAATTTATCAATGAGTTATAGATTGCAATCACTAATCAATTACAAAAATACTTGATTTAGGAGTGTGATTGAAAGTTTTCTTTGTCTACTTGTCTTAATTATTGCTTTTATTAACACAAGTTACTTTGAAAATGTAACTGTAATAAAAAAAAAGTTTCACTTACCGGTATGTTAAAATGCTATGTTATTTTTTGTTTTTTCCCTGTTATCGATTGAAGAATGGCGATAAACTTACAACATATGATACTACTATCTTTGGTTGTTTTGTTTTTCTTTGATTAATGAAAAAGTATGATAATTAACAATGTACATTGTTTCTGCAGGCGAATCATTTCATCAACAGCCAGAGGTTGAAAATCTATTCCTTGTTGTCCGGTCAGCTGGTGTGGGCGTCGTCCAGCACACCGGTCAACACATGTGACCACATGGACTGGAAGAGAGCTCTAGCTCTTCACCTCTGGTCAGTATACATAGGACTAAACCTCTGTGTTACTACACCTTGCTTCTTCAGTGTTTTTGTATCCAAAGTCCTGATTGCCTTTTGGGGATGTCTCATTGCCTATTACTAACCAGCCAGTAACATTACCCAAAAAGAGCACCCAAAAAGGTTAGTGGCTACTTGCTATGTATAGCTGTAACCAGCGAGCAATGATACGAGGCATGGTCCTAGAAGGCAACCAGGGCACCAGGAGCTTTGCTGATACATATCTGTTGTTAAACAGGATGGTGTTGTTAGTAATGTGCAGAGCCTATTTTCTGTATGTACTCTTCAAAATTGTTACTTCTAAACTGAATTGAATGCATGAATTATAATTACTTGAACATTTTTCATGTCTCAAATCTTTATCTTAACCAGCAAGCATAACAGATATTCTTTCCATTAGATTAAAACAAGTGACTGTTCCAATGTCATTATAATAGAACCATGATTACGTTACACTAAATTACCTGAGTAAAAATTACTGATAACACACATCCTATTCTAATGGTTCTCAGGTTTCAATGCAAGCCAAATGCATCCATCCCAGAAGTCCTGGCACAGTACGAAGACGCCTTCAAAGGTCGGACGTCATGGAAGAAGTATGCGAACACACCGCTCCCCCCGTACCTGGAAGATGACGATGCGTACACTGAGGAGGAGGAAGCTATAGACGAGACAGACGACCACGCCGTCAGGGACACGTGCTACCATCTCCTCAAACTGTACTGCCAGAAGGGACATCGTCTTGAGCGCATACTCAATCCCACCACCTCCACTGCCAACCAGCTCGACTACAGGCTTAGGTGAGGAAGAAAGGCAGATGATGTTGTGTAGGATAGATAAATCCTAAGCCTGATAAATAATGATATAATGAAAAGACTAAAATGCTAAACATTAGAAATTCTTCAACTGAAGAAAATTCCACCTTGCTGTGCCTATTTTTGAAAGTATCCTAACTAGGATATATCATAGCTATTTAGGGCGGAAGTTAGGATATCTCGGGTCTGGGGTAGTTTCAAGAATGAGCACCCCTGTGATGAAGTCACAGACATACCAATATCACATTACATGGAAATCATAACCAAAATATGAAAACAATAATCATCTCATTTATCCCCTTCAGCTGGCACTTGTCACAAGTGATGCAGTCTCTGACGTACCGCCACCTGTCTCCATACCATGCGGCCAGTATACACACCAGCTTTGCTGCCCAGCTGGAGGCTCTACAGCTCTGGCACTGGGCGGTCTTCGTGTTGCTACATGTCGAGGACCCCATTAGGTTTGTGCATACAGCTTTTGATTATATACTGAAATGTGTTCATTCAATTTCATACAAGTTTAAAGTTGTTGGGTTTTTTTTAGTAGTTTGAACTACGATATTCTGATAACATTAGGCAACAGCAGATAACTTTGGGTCAATATACTGATTATTGTTTCTCAGATTTGACAAATGTTTTGGGTGTTTATTGAACAAAGCATTTTCAATTCAAACACCTTTTCTGAGTCCAGTGTTTTGTAAAATATCAAAGCAAGTAAAATCATATAAAACATTCTCTATTTGTGAATCAATAATTTTACGGATATTTTCTCTGATATCAGACGTGAATCAGCCGTGAAATCAGTATTAGAGCGCCACATCTCGCTGGACAAGGCTGCCAAGTATCTACACAAGGAGGAGTTCGTCAGAGAGAGGCTGCAGGTTCCTGAAACATGGATACACCATGCTAAGGTACGACTCCAATGAACACTGAATATCATGCCATGTTACGGTGTTATTTTTGGAAACATGGAAAGCTGTGATTATAGAAACATAATTTTAAGGTGATATTAAACAGGCATGGATAAACAATGATAAGGTGATTAACCAGAACATAGATACGGCATGTATCTCTGTTTATCTCATGCTAAGGCGTTATAATTTAATCATGGCTACATGATAGGTAGGCTAAGCTTTCATTTACTGTTTAGATGATGATTCTGATGAAATTGATACAATTTTGAGGTAATTGTGTTGTAGGCAATCAAGGCCAGGTCGCAGAACCGAACTCATGAGGAGGCGTGGCATCTGCTGAAGGCCCAACAGTGGAATGAAGCCCACCAGGTGGTCCTCACCCACATAGCAGCTGATGCTATCATAAATGGTGAGTGAGATGAGAGAGAAATTCTGAAGCAAAAACTAGCCCAGTCAGGTATTTTCCCTTCAAGCTTGGAAAAGTATGTGAGGCATCTTAGTTGCAAATTCTATTTGATAGTGAATGAAGTAGCTATAACTTAACATTATTTTATCTTGTGTTAAAACTTATCATTAGCTATACAAATCATTTGTATGAAGCAAATGTTTTTTCCATCCCTAGTGTTGTTATACTTTTCGGATTCTATTGTCAGTTGTATTATTGCAAAGCTTGTTTTTGCCTCTACAGATAATTTTGACTACCTGCGTCGATACCTGGAAGAGTTATCTCCACCTGAAATAAACTCTTCTGTCATGGACTGGTCAACCAGGGGCAAGGTCTTCTTGGACTACATTAATCTCTGTAACCGTCTTGATGAACTCAAACAGGTACCCCCATTCTTTGCGATATAAGTTCAAGTCAATAGTCGTAAGAAATTAGGGCTCCATTTGCAAAGCTGTTTACATTTCTCTTCAGTGAGCTTTAACAGACAGTTGCAGAATCTAACGGTTGGTTCTTGGCCCCTGCCTGCCACTGAACATAAAGCTATCTTGATATGATGTTATATTGTTACCTTTAGTTGTATTCAATCAATATTGGATTCTTATCTGATTGCCATCATCTGTTTGATTGAGCCTATACTTATCCTTTTGATATGATGTTATACTGATACCTTTAGTTGTAGTGCTTGCCATCATGTTGATATCTTGTGTAAAGTTAATGTACCTAACAAAAAATAGGAAAAAAATAAAATAAAATAAAGTTAATATTATGATGATTATCATTTCAGGGAGAGCCAAGCCCTTATGATCTGGAGAAACTGCAACCAGAAGTTACCTCCCTTTGTAATAGGGTTGGCAGTCTGCCTTGCAGCAACTCAAAAGAGAGGTATTTGGACTGCATACATTTTGACATTGTTTGTTTAACCAGACTGGCAATATTTTGTGTATATCATAAGTGTCTTTCCCCCCTTCCCCTTTTGGGTTGACTACTCAGTTTTAGAATCGAAAAGATAATAAGAAAGAGTTTGATCTATAAGTTCTTATACACTTTTGTCAGCAGTGGAGTGTTGTTAAAATCAATTGTCAATTTAATGCTCTGCTTTAAAAGTTCAAAAATACATTGTCAATATTTACTGCTCAGCTATATTTCACCTATTCAGGAAATTCATGACAAAGCACTTTGATTTTTATCCCTTCTCAAAGGGGATCTTTTATCAATGAATCTTTTTTCATATATATTTAAGTTGATGTTGTAGCTAAGCATGTGGTGTGAAATCTTTCAGGCTGTGTCAGTCAGAAATGGCCAAGAAATCCGCCAACCTGCTTCGTACTCTCCTGACTTTGAGTTCGCCAACCGGACGTCCCCAAACAAGGTTAGTTCCATTGAACATTCATTCCCTTTAACTTCATTTTGTCTTGATTGTATTTGCATTGTAGCTTTTAATGATTCTTTCTTAAAAATTATCCAAGTCATTCTCTATAGTCAAAGGGTTGCATCAGGCCTGGGACAGGTAACCTGGATAACCGGGATTGGAAGTTAAAGAGTTGCCTCGGGGTACCCATGATAATAATGATAATAGAGTACTTGAATCATGCATTTCTCCATGCCACAGCAGGGCACATATAATAATAATTGAAGGAGAGATTACACCAAGTCCTGACCCATCACATAACCCAGACCAATTTGGTCACTCGACAATTAATGAAGAATTCATTAAAGATGTCTCAGTGTATGGTTTTATTTGAAAAATAACTGAAATGTTGTCCTTGCAATTTTAGAAGCATTTTTTGTGTTAAATTTTATATCGATCAAATTACATGCAACTATAGGAGGCTAATAAAGTAGTGCAAACTGTCAGACATAGTATTTCAACAGAGGAAACATCACTAACACCAGGACTTCCAGTGTCCACTTCTAATACTTGACTTTAACTATCACAACCATCTCAACATGCAAAATAACTTAGATCAGACTTGTTTGTTAAAAATAGAAACTCACCATACTTTAAAAACAAAACAAAAAGCATGTTGCCTTCAGTGAACGTGTAACCCGGAGTATGGGATAACTGAATATTTGATTTTGTAAAATTTACGTTTTTTTTAAATACAGGTTTGCGTTCATGAATAGTTTATTTTAAGGAAAAAGTGTTTAATGTGATTTCAAATCTTCTTATAGCATATCAAAATTTAAATTGATATTGATAAAAAGAGTATTTATTTGTGTAATACCTTTTCCAATGTATATTGCTCCAAAGCGCTGTTCAGGGGTAGGCAAAGATGTGTTTTGAACCCTTGCTTGTTGAACTTACAGTGGTGTACACAGTTCCTGCTTCTGAGAGTAATGTGCTTTCTGTGGTTCTGTTTGTAGGTTGATGGCCTCGCACATCAGTAACCTGCCCATGCCAGAAGACTACAGTCTCCAGGAGCTGAGGGAACTCACTCGTAGCCATCTACTCGAGATGACTCTTTGATGAGGGAACCATCTTGTAGATCTGTCATTGATTTGGTGCCTTTATGAACATGTGATTAGAACCATAATTGAGCTATCAAATTGGGAGATAAGATGAATTCATACATTTTAATCTTTGATGAAACAGAACAAATATCATTTTCATACATTGCGTTTCCATATGAACTTTTTTGAAGGTGTCATTTTGTAATTCCAGCAAGAATCATGCAGCCAATGAAAAGTATTTCAGAAGACATTCATTAGTGTAAAGAGTGACCAGGGCAAGACTTTAAAATCCGTTTTAGTTCTAAGTGTCATAAGTCATTCTCAATTTGGTGTTGCTATGACAATCTTAGCACTAAGAGGACTGTGGAGATCTTGGATCAGATCACTACTTCACCCTCGAATCACACCGCCATAAAGGATCATTTCCCTATTTATTGTCAAGAAGATTATTGGTTGTTATATCACAAGTTGCTTTCAAAATTCTGACAAGATTTCGGAAAAATATGGAATTACGAAAATATTGTATTTTCAATCATGATTATCATTTAGCAATTTTAAATATATGTATTAAGTTCATATCATGAAAAAAAGGACATGGAAGAAAGTTCCGAGAGTTGAATGCTGTTGTGAAGACTGTATCATGGGTGAAAGTACAGAAAGCCTGAATGTTAATGTCAGCTAAACATCATCGAGAATTAAATTTATTCTTAGGATATTTGACAAGAGAGATGATTCCATATTACTGTAAACATCATATTGTTCTGAAGTTTGTATATATGACAAAAACATTTTGTAATAAACCATTGCTAATAGTCATGTTTGATGTTTTCATTGACAATGTTATTATCCCCAGCCACGTAGTGGAAGGTGGATATAGCTTTGGGCTCTGTATGTCTGTCCAAATTAAAACTTGTTTGATTGGCTTGATCACAGCTCGTATTGTTTAGTGGGGTTCTATCCAAGGGTAGATATGTGGAACGTAAATGTATACGTTTACCCTGAGACAGAATAGAATTAAAAGGAACAACTTTTCTCAGCAACATTTGAGATAGTGTAACCAAATGGTGTCTGGTTTCAGGGTATCTTTACCTTTATGGTGGCTTTTGTTTTTTTCAGCTACTCCCTACAATTATTTTTGGCCGTTTCCATCGAAATGCAACTAAGAACTTTGTTTCCAGACTTGAACTCAGAAGCTATAAAGCCTAGCTGAATTTTTTTTAAAAATTCGACCAATTGTCATGTGTAGTGGTGAATTTGGCATTTTCAACTTCTTCTTCTTGGTTGTTTGCATTGATACATTACCTAGAGTTTCGTTTCTGAACCTGAACTCAAAAACTATTATGCCTAGCCTAAAGATGTGACTTCCTGGTGAACCAATTTGGCGTGGGGATGTTCATGACCATAATTATCATCTTGTTATTAAGGTGGTTATAATCTGCAATTTTCTTTAACTTGAACAAGTTCAGAATTCTAAATGGAATAGCCTCAACCATCATGTGTTTTGCCCTGAACTATTATAGTTAAAGCAAGAGGCAGAGGTAGAGAGACTTCTCTATTTCTTTTCTAGCTTTTAACTAGTGTAAATTATATTTTAGCCAAAATGAACCTGAATGAGCAGTGAAATGAAAATGCTTGACTAGGGCCGTAACTAGTGACGTCATAACGTTATTGTTGTTGATGTCATGGATCATTGTTTCATGAAGTCATTCAAACAACATACTTTGTTCCTTAAAAAGAATAGTTGGCATCATTTGATCTTTACCAAAACAGTGCTAGAATTGCTAATAATTTAAAAATAAATGATAAACAATCTAGATAGATATCAAAGGAAACACTAACCACCACTTCAATTTCAGAGCAATAAACTTTATTGTTTTCAGAAGAAAAGGATATTCATTTTACGCACAAAAAAAGTCTTTAAAGGTCTGGAAGTTAAGGTTGACGCATGAAATTCGTACTTCTTGGTTTCTTATTTCTGCAAAATGTGCTTCATTTTTTCATTTCATCTGCTATCACTTGCATATGATATAGATCATACACAAAGACAAAGAACAGATACAATCCAGCTCAAGGGGGCAATTTATTCAGGAATTTTAAGTAATGGTAATGGTCAAAACAAAACATGGCACGACACATGTTAAACATTGAAGATTCTTCGTTTTAAATGTTACTGAAAAATTAACTGCACTTTTCACGTAAATGATCGATGGTTACAAGAATGAGGTGGATTTTTTTGTTGGCTTCTGTTCATTTGTACTGTTTTTATGAACTTTTTTACACCTCCAGATGGATTACACCAGTCAAATTTGACCCCGAAGTGTATTATTTCTGAACAAAATGACAAGAAAAATTGTCTAACTTTTTAAACTGATTTTTAACATCTAAATAATAGTAAATTTGCTTTCTAGGAAATAGAAACCAATTTCTTTTAAAACTTATTTAAAAAAATATAGACTGGACAGAAAATGCTACCAAGATATCATCGTTGATATTAAGCATTATTTCACGGGGAACTAAAATATCCTTAAATTCAACCTTGCAAATAGGTCTCTATAGGCCTATGTGAATCAATGAACCATAACCGCAAATTGATAAAATCACAAATACAAATATAAATTAAACTCTAAATGGTCATTATTGAACTTCCGCCAAACATATATTTCTGTAAGAAAACGTGCTAAATCATTTAGAAATACTTTAAAACCAATGAACTGAAATTAATCAAACGCTAATAATGTATTTATATTGGAAAGACAATAGATTTCCGAATTATTTTGATTCCAT
Organism: Phorcus lineatus; assembly: GCA_921293015.1. Classification (NCBI taxonomy): domain Eukaryota; kingdom Metazoa; phylum Mollusca; class Gastropoda; order Trochida; family Trochidae; genus Phorcus; species Phorcus lineatus. The sequence continues at coordinate 471,065 of OV121087.1, read as the reverse complement.
CTTTTAATTTTACCCAAGATCCAATATGGCGGAAGATGTAAGTGTCGATTGAAAACCGCATGCTTTTTTCAAACAATAAGATTTGAAATGAAATGTTTTATCATGTAATAAATTATTGGATAATACCAGAGTATGTTAAAATCCAAATGAAAAGGAGAGTTGGTGGTTTTGTCTTTAAATTTCAATGTTTGACCGTTGTTTTGGCCAATTTGGGCACCTCACGTGTTGATGTTTCACATAAAGATTATCGATGTTTTTTAAATTTAGTCGCGATGTCCACTTCATGATTTTTATTGATGATGTTTAGTTTTATTTTGTAAAATTAATGTAGAAGATTTCAGATAACGATGATGTTAAACTGCTCGAAATAAGCGATCATAAGTTTTTGTCATTGTTTACAAGGGAGATAATTATGTGGTTATTGAAGAGTTTTTTCCCCCTTGGCAAATAAATTTCTCATATCGTAAAATCATAAACACTTCATGAGAAAACACTAAACAGTTAATGTTTCTACAAATTATCCCAATGGATAAAGCCGTTTGTATTAAAGGCTAATGTTAAAAAATAATTCATCTATGAATAAGCATGATTTTTTGTTCATTTAGAATAACTTTACTCACCAATTTGATCTCGAGAACATTTCATTATGTTTGGTTTCTATAACTTTTTTGAATGATTAAGAGAATGGATTTTGTATTTCATTCTATGTTCAATTGTTATAAAACTTCAGTTATTAATTATTATTAATACTTATAAAACAAAGGAAATATATTCTTCTCAATCTTTTCTTCATACACAATGTATAGGATCTTAAAAAGTATAAATAGCTTTATATCGTTGAGAGTTATTTAAAGTATGCAAACTTGGATTTAATATCCTAAAAGTGTCTTTCACGGACTGATCATATATCATAACCATCAACATTGAATTTGTTTGAAATTTTGAATAACTAATTGGTGTTTCTTTTAGTAAAAAGCAATGTTTTCAGACAATAGATGCACCAAAGGAGATTGTACTTGATGACCTCGCTGTAACAGTCGACTTTCATCCCAAGAAGAATATAATTGCTGTTGGTTGCATTGATGGCCAAGTTTCTCTGTAAGTGAATTGTTCCAATCAAGGCATCCTGCTAAGTCAGCGTATACATGAATAGGCGCTGGCTCTTTCCTATTAACCTGATCTCTTTCAAGCCAAAATCCTCATATCGCTAGCTATCTAATCAGCCATTGAGACGACTTGCATTCAGCAACAGCGGCGCAACCCAGATGTAAAATTCGTTGAGTTCAAGATAGTACCTTCACGCTCCTTGCATTAACTTGATTAAGGCATTTCATTGCCTGAAATGATAACAGATGCACTAAGCGATGAATATCAAGACGACCAAGCCGTGCAAGGGTTTTGGTTTTAAAGAGATCAGGGTATAAGGAAGGAGCAGAGCGGATTCATCTATGCTGATTTAGCAGGATGCAATCAAAGATATTATTACCTCCAAAAAAATTGTTAATTTCTTATTTCCATTGTTTTTTTTCTATGTTATCTAATACTAATAAAATTACTTTTATATATTATTGGTCTCTGATTATTCTGTGTATTTGATAGTTGTAGAGGAGAGACATTAACTCTTATTTTTGTTCACTTTATCAAGTTTCATTTGATATATTTCTTACTTTTTTGGTTGACTTTCGTGCAGTATGTTATGATTAATTTGATTTATAAGGTTAAAATGATTCACAACTTCATTAGTTTTCAGTATTTTGCATGTGGTGGGATCCTGTATTTTTGGTTTATACCATATAAAAATCAGTTTATATTCATTGACATGTGTGTTTCATTCTTGGTCGTGTACTAGACCTAAGCCTTGTGTACTGTTTCACCTCTAGTGTACTCTTTCACCTCTAGTGTACTCTTTCACCTCTAGTGTACTCTGTCACCTCTATTGATTTAAACTTTTCTTCCAGTTACTCATATTCAACAGAGAAAGAAAATGTCAAGTTAAAGGAGTCTCCCCATCATAAGAAGGCATGTCGATGTGTCTGCTTCTCGCCCAGTGGGGACAGATTGCACACAGTTTCTAAAGATAAATCTCTCTGGAGCCTCGACACAGAAACTGGAAAGATCAAAAGGAAAATAAAGGATGCCCATGAGTAAGCTGTTTGGTCAGCATAATCAGAACCTTTTTCTTTGATATGTTGATTAATCCAGTGGTTTGTTTTACTGACCGATTAGGGGGTCGTTTGGCAATTTCAGAAACTTAAAAAACACTCTCATTAAGATTTGTTGGTGCTTATAGCATAATTCTTACTCATCAGATGCATATGATATGCAAGGCTGTTTGTCTTGGGTTTCAATCGTAACTTTCTTGTATTTGCGTGTGATTTGGACTGGCTAGACTTACACCTTGCAGGCGGAAATTGTCATGATTGGGACTCTTAACATATTTCTTTGTTTCAATTTCAGAGCATCAATATACAGTTTAATTGCCAGTGATGAGAACTTTCTTGTGACGGGAGATGATGACGGGACGCTAAAGGTAGTCTTTGGATATGCCAAATGCTTTTATGAATCACTCACATTAGTGTTGAAAATACTCTCCAAACTTTTGCTGATTTTTCATTGATGTATGATATAATCTGAAAGAAGAAAACTTTATACTTATGTTAGTCTTACATAATTCTAGAACTTTCATTTACTCATTATTTTGTGTACTGTGACCATGAATATATTCCATTGTAGGTGTGGGATATGAGGACAAAAACATGTACTTTTGAAATCAAAGAAAATGATGATTTTATCAGTGACATGATCATAGATGATGATAAGAAAATACTTCTTGCCACAAGGTAGGTTTATTTTAACAATTTTATCTTCCTTTTCAACAGATGAATCTTTCATTCAGATTTATTTCTTGATGTCAGGACGCGAGCACCATATTAAGAGCATTACCATTAATATGCATGACCAAATTGAAATGTTAGTCTATGATTTTTCAGTAGAAGTTGACACGAATTTGTAATAACCATTAACTAATCATTACCCTCCTGTTAAGTATATTACACTTTGTGTAATATCATTTGGCGCTGACCAATTGATTTGGTGTTATTATCAACAAGTGTCTGGTCACAATGAAAGGGGTGTAGCTGCAATGGTCATGTCAGCGATTTTTCTTGCAGTTTTTTACAATAGAATTCAGTGAGTACTAAACAGAATACTTAACTCAGTCGTGTTTAATGACAATTGTATAAAATGGTTTTTGTATTTAATTTGGAAAAAAAAAAGTGACCAATATCTTCTTTTTCAGTGGTGACGGTACATTAACTGCATTCAATATCCGCAGGAAGAGAATGGATTTACAGTCAGAGTTGTTCGATTCAGAGTTTCTTAGTCTTGCAGCAGTAAAGGTATCAGAGTTTGTTCCTTATTCAAGTTATGTTATTCAAGTTATGTTATTCAAGTTATGTTATTCAAGTTATGTTATTCAAGTTTTATGAATCCTTAAAGAAGGGATTAGAACACAGAGTATGAAAACATTAACACTTTTGTTATTTTCCATATTTTTTAGGAAATTCTTTAACTCTTGAACCTCCAAGTCAATAATGACAAACTCCAAACCAATTGTAACTCCATCGAGTTCACATTTGAGGTGTTGGGACTTGAGAGGCATTCTAGCAAACTGAAGGAATGGAGAAGACAAGAATTTGATTGATAATCAGTTCTGCATCTTTAACAAATAACAGAAAAGATGTTGATCATCTTTGAAATCCTTGTCTTCTAAAGTGGAAGAGGTTGCTCATTACTAGTTGAAAAGATGCTCGGCTAGTGAAAAAAAAAATGACAAGTGAAGACTTTGAGGGAGAGTGGTTGTCTAGTTTAGTTAGTATTCAAACATATATGATCGTGTAGTTTTCAATGTGGCGCTGTTATCTACCCTAGGGCCAGACCAAGGTGGTGTGTGGGACGGGCGAGGGTGTATTGAACATCTTCAACTGGGGCGAGTGGGGCAACATGAGCGACCGCTTCCCAGGCCACCCAATGTCTGTCGACTGCATGGTGCCAATCAGTCGTGATATAGTATGTACAGGATCTATCGATGGTATAATCAGGTTCGTTTTGATTCTTTTTATCTACTTTTTAATGCAATTTCAAAGACTATTGAAGATGAGTATTGTTTTGATATCAAACACAACAATTACAGATCTACAAAACACCACTTTCATACAGATCTTGTGGATAAGTTGTTTTAAAAGAATATCTTTGAATCTCTGTGTAATTCGCCACATGACCTTTGAATTGGTTGCCAGGCCAATGAATGCATGGATGTAGTACCAGAACTGTAACTCATCCCCAATAGTCTGAAAATGCTTCAGTTATCAATCTACAAATTTCAAAAGAAAGGAGCTTCACTTTCAAATTATCTTTCTTCCATGCAAATTATTGATGAAACTTGTTAAAATTGTGGAAAGGAGGGCTTGATAAGTATTACCTAATTGATTGAAAGCATAATCATAAAGCATTGTTCATGTGTTGCAGAGCGGTTAGTATCCTACCGAACAGATTTGTGGGCGTGGTGGGAGAGCATGACGACTTCCCTGTTGAGAGTTTGAGTGTCTCACATGACGGACAGCTTCTTGCGAGCTGTTCCCATGACCAAAAGGTCAAATTCTGGAACATCGAAGGCCTTGAAGACGTTAAACTAAACGAGAGGAAAAAGGCAAAGAAATCAAATAAAAACAAACGATTGAACTCTTCGAAAAAAGATGATTTCTTTTCCGGACTTGTTGATGAAGAAGACAAGAAAAGTGACAGTGATGATGATGATGATGATGATGATGATGATAGTGAAGATGATGAAAGTAGTGATGATTAAATAAATATTTTATACTTTTTTGTTACGTGTTTTAAAAGTATTATGTTAGACAGGGTTCACACTATAGTTTGTTCTCGCAAAAAAGGTTTGCTATAAACACACTGCCCTAATGACTGATGTAACTTTTATTACCACACATGCTGACCTAAATTTATGATAATTGATTTCAAAGATTTCAATCCCATTCTAAGCATATTTTAAGGCTTGTTTATGGTCAAATGACTTGGTGACATTGTTGAAAAATTGAGCAATGGGCTTTGTCGGCGACCAGCATATACATGATTCATTCACAGATGAAGATTTCAATTTGCAGGAAATGAATCAAATAGCTTGGAGTAATATTGAAGTTATATGTGACATTTTAAGCTTCTCAACCCTGAAAGGCTTGTTTGGCTCATGTAATGGTCTCTGAATACTTTTCACTTTTCAAACAACTTCTTCAGAACCACTGACTGTTGAAAGTTGGCCCCGCCCTAAAATCCTATGTTCATTTTCTCCAGAATTAAAAGGCGTTGAAAGTTGAAGAAGTAAAGATTCACCAGCCTGTGGACATTAAAAGTTGGATAATTTATGCTTCTGGGGTCCAAAATCACCTGAAAACCTATCTCCATCTTTCTCTCAAGAACAAAACTTGCCAAGAGACTGAAATCCTGTGTAGAATTCTTTTGCAAGTGGGAATATAAATTGTATATTTAGTAACCACTTTAATCTGGTATGCTGATACTTTGCACACAATAGTCTTTGGAAGTGGGTATTTTAACCTTGGTACTTTAACCTACCCAATGATTCAATCACCCAATTACCCTTAGGGAGAGATCCTATTAACCTATTATCTTCTCCATCAAACCTGTAGAATGCCTACTCAGGCCTACCAAAGAAAAAATTGAATCGCAACTGAAAGCAGCAAAACGACCACATTAACAGACAAAATCGCATCACAATATTGCGATCCGCATCGAAAAGTTACGAAATAGCATCATTCAATCGACGATCAGCAATTTAAACGTGCGATAGCGCATAATGAAACACTCGATACGCAACACTGACACTGCGCAAGCGCAGATACTCAAGTAGATCAAACCGTGACATCGCCTGTACATTTTCTATCAATCTATCGTCTATCATGGAACTCAGTCATGAGTAACAGAATAAAAGTGAATTTTAGAATTGATGATTAGAATCCAATAGCTATAAAGATAATTTGATTATGAGGTTTTTTAAATAATCGCATTTCGTGATCACAAAGGCGAGATATCGCCATCAGGTTCAAATCATGATTACTGCGCCCTTTTTCATGTTATCACGTTTTAACAATCTAAGGTTGACGATATTATTTATTTGTATGAAGGAGATACTTGCACTTTTTAAGAAATTCAATTTGGTTTTTGAATACCAAAGCTGCTGAAATTAAATAAAAATCATGCCATATTCACCATTAAGTGCCAAATCAATTACAATGAAAATGGGACAGTAGTGAGGTATACTGTTTTATATATTTAATTTGACACACTTATGCAAAAGCTGAAATCACAAGTCCAATTGACATAAAGGGTCTTTACACAGACTAACAGACGAATGTGTGTTCTCTGAGCGAACAAAATACCTACCTAGCTCGTAAGACATTTATTTACAGGATGTTGAGACAACGTAAAAGATGTGCAATCAAAGTTTCCATGATCATGACGGCTCTATCTCCATGCAACGACCATGACAACCTTTGTGCAACCATGGCAACCTTTGTGCCGCCATGACTCTACTTGTGGTTTCTTTCTGCATTCATTCAGCCGTCTTTGAGCGTTCCCAACAATTTTCCTATAAACATGATCGACTCTCAAATGTTTCAATGGTTCTGAGACATATCTGATGAGTCATGGCACCAAGAAGGGAAAAAGGAAGAAGTAAATGAATTAGAAGACTGCAGGTCATCAAACATTCTTGTTCCATTCGTAGGTGTAGAAACATTCTAACCATCAAAACTTCATGGTTTCATTTGTCGGTATTTGAAAAAAACATACACAGTATAAAACTTTCTTCATTCAAATTGTAGGTATTTGTAGAATCCTACACAGTACCCGCGTCCGTTAAATACTGGAAAAAGCAATCGCCTCCCTGATAACAAACATTGTCCAGCCACATCGTCTTATACTTCTGCCAACACATTATTGCCATATCTTTCAGCAGCAGTCTTTAAAGTGAAGTCTCTCAAAGTTGCGAGACACTCGGGGATCGGTGAAGCATTGTTCATAGGTTGCAGAGTCGTTTCTTCGTGGTTGCCAAACTGTCGCCATGGTCGTCAAATGATGGCAGAGGAAGACGACTTGTCGGACTGAAAACGCTCTCTGTGCGGAACCAATGTTGGTTGTCATGAGTGAGCGCTCAGCGAAGGCAGACAGGAAGCAGTTACCCACACAGGAGGCTGTTACCAACACATTATTGTGAAATTTTCGGTAATTTGCATTCTAGGTGACAAAAATGATGCACGAAGATTTCAGAAGCATTTACACAGAAACGGATTCCTCCCAAATCAGCCGACCATTGACCGATCCGTACATTTTTAGGTCAGTCTAGGTTCGTACAAACACATAGCTCCGTGTCTAGGGACGTTAACTAATAATTATACTGCCCATAAAACAATATCAATTGAAATAAGTCAACGTTTCTGCTTAGATAAATTTGAATAACTAGTGCGCTCAAGCAGCGATCCGTTGTCCGGTTATTGTTAAGTTCAAAGGAATGACGATCTAGATTCTTGTGTGATTTAACTTGGTTTCAAACAACGTCTGGAGAAAGCGCTCATTAGCCCGACCCGGCAGAACCCAGTCAGGAAGTTGATTTGCGATGTGGGGACACCGCTCCAAGAAGTTTTCTTCATGACTTGGATCAGCGTGCACACTGGCATTCTGAAAACATGTGTACATGGAAACAATTAAAGTCTATGGCACGTGGCCTATAGAAGCAAAGGGATTCATCAAAAAAGAGAGAAACGTTAATTTATCGTTTTGTAATCAATAATATCAGGTCTAAAATGTACAAAGAATTGTTTGTTAGCACGCGAAGATGTCATCATGACCTTTTGGCTGATACCTTCCACAGAAAATATAAATGGGTTATATAATGTGACGGAGTTTTTATAAGGTGCAATATATATTTGACATACAAACCCAAAATATCTATTTCACCCGAAACTGCGAAAATACCACGGAGGCTCTGTTAGTGGTCGTCAAAATCATGTAGATAATTTGTAATCAGGGCCATTAGTGGCATCACACTACTGCATAAAACATGAGTGCACTTTTCCAGGGATACCATAGCAAACTTCAAAAAAGTTACCAAAGTATCCAACATGGCATAACTCGCGCTAGTCTACGTCACTGGGTAACCCAAACTTTGCTGCATATTAAGTGGAGCGCCTTCATTAGACATTGGTAAATATTTATCACCTTTGTTGCATGAGGGTATCCAAATGCAACAAATTAATAAGCTAATTAGCTATTTGAAGATGATATGGGCGGACCTACCCTAACAAGCGGCAAGCCTGCAGCTCCCCCAGCACGATATCCTGTTCTGTACAAGAAACCGTCTAACACAGGGCACCTGTTGGTGCTCACCAGAGTGAACTCAGAGACGTCGTACAGCACGCGCACTTCCCATGTGGGGTTTACCAGGATAGAGAGTTCATTGTGGACGTTTTCAAGAGTCAATGCTTCTTTGTGACATACAGCGGGTCTCAAGATTACCACATTTACCATGGGTGCTATACCTCCGTACCAAACAGTGCCAACGTCCTGTCGTTGAAAAGGCTGTGACATATCCAAAGGTTCCAAAATGATCATAGATGCATCGTTGTGTTGTTTGCCGTATAAAGATTTAAAAGCGGGCCAGCTTGGGCTTATTTCAGCAAGAACAACAGGTTTATTAGACAATATCCCATCTAACATGCTTGATGAAGAGCTCTTCAGCAAGATTTCTTTACTTTCTCCCTTAGACATGCTAATGTATCTGTTCCCTAGACGGATGACTGTGCCATCATATACAGAGACGATTTTCAATAGGAAGTTGACGGTCTCGTTCACCTTAGGAAAAGGGAAGGGTAATGGTATATATCTGGTTCCTAACGCTGATATAGGAGGCAGCTGTTCAACGATCAGATCATGGCCGGAATCACCCCATGTTATGATAGCCTTAATATAGTCGCCCCCACAGAACACGGCAACAGGATTACTCGAAACTATTTCAGTACCAGAAAGGTCATTTTTCGAGAAACCTTTTACCGTTTCGAATGCGTTGAGTTTAATCAAAACTCCTTCTCTGTTCTTGTATACCAATCCGTTTAATTTAGCAACACCTCCGTTTTTGACGCGCAGATTAATTTTGACTGATGATTCGTCAGATGTTCCGACAATTTTAAACATACAATAGTGGTTTGGGCAGTATGTGATGACCAGATACCTTAAACCGAGGGAACTAACCGGTATGGCCAGAAAACCGCCAACGTTTTCAGACGCAGTAACGTATCCTTCCAAAATGATGTCATGCGAACTACGGATTCGAACACCATGTCTCCCCAGTGAATAATAAGTTGAAATAACTTTTTTAGAAATGGATAGGAATTTACCAGAATGTTTAGAAGTAAAGTTAATGTTTCTGAAATCCTTCAAAAGCGGCGCTGATACCTGCACAAGTAGATCAGCCTTTTCCTCAACTGATTGAAATATGATACCAGCAGATTCTACTCTCTTTGTCCTGCAAAAAGCAATGATGAAATCCTTGCCTTGTCTTATCAGGTAGCCTGTCAATAAAGAGAGATTACAGAGTAAATAATGGTCCTTAAGATCGGATATGGCATACATATTCGCAAGGACTAAGCTACTGCGCAAGGAAATAATGCCATTATTGGGCTTACACTGAGATCCATGTTTTCATATAATAGTTGGGGTCATCCAGTATGTTTGGTCACATAACGGAGGGTACAAAAATAAGAGCCATGCGTTATATAGCTCATCAGCCAGCTTGATTGAAATAGACCATGTTCCGAAGAAAAAAGATTTTTTAATTGACTCTAGCGGGATTCGAGCTTAATCTTTAAGGGGCTGTCCTCTCCACCACCGCTGAAGGCAGCGTCATCAATACAAATCACCTAAAACTCAGAGACCACTGAAATCGCTAGGTAGGAGACGTAGGATGCCTCAACCACTACCAGTATTCACGGAAATAGCACGGTGTCGGGCTTCAAGCTGCTTGATCTGCACATGCAGTTGTCATGTGTATAGAATTATTTCAGTGGTTAAATTGGTGGAAATAGAACTAGTCATTTTTGCAGATAAATGATTTCCAAATCTATAAAATTTTGATCCTTTTGGTACCAAACTCACTCTATAAGTCTTTTCCCACTCAACAGTCTGAATACTGATAATTATGCACATGTACAATATCGGCATACAGTTTACTGAGGGCCTGGCCCAGAGCACCTGCTCGCGTTAACGAGCTCACACATACAATGGCGAATATTGTTTACAGTTAGAGCCTCGAGCGGGCGATAATAAAGGCAGGCGAAAATAAAGGCAGGGGGTTATTATTTTCAGTTAAAGCCTCGAACTGGTTATTCAAGGATTTACGGTAATCATTAAAATGTCAATGGTTATGCATTGCAAACGGTTATATCTTACCCTCAGTGCATATCATCAAAGCGAAGAGAAATATTATCTTTGAGAGATGACAAACTGAAAAGAACTGAAAATAGACGTATATGCAATTAAAAATGCATATTAAAAGTAATGAAAAGCATAGCAGAGAACAATGAAATTTGTCGTTTAATATTTTCAAGTAAATTGAATGCAACAGTGAGTAAAGACATACGTTAAACTATCATATAATATGATTCTGTAAACTGTATGATGAGCATGACCCAGTTCACACATGATATAACGATTAACATTTCATGCAATTAATCTTTCGGGAGTTGATTCATATACCGTACGTATGTTAGGTTGAACATTACAGATAATTATAGAATATAGATATAGGAGTGATAAAATCAGTAAATGTAAAAAAACTTTTACTTCTTAATTATTGACTAATACACTGATCATTACAGAGGAATGTAGAATGCTGGTACATAATTTTGAACTTTCTGGGAATTATCGAGTACAACGTTGATCATTAAAAAGGTTTACAGAATACTAGTATTATGTCGAATATAACTTTAAGCATTACAGGGAGTTATTTAATACCACGTTGATCATTGAAGAGAAATTTAAAAAATGACGTCGAGCATTTAGGGATTTAAAGAAAATAAAAAGAGTATTTAGAGAACCATGGAAATCTTATAGAATTTAACGTTGATCATTTCGGATAATACAGGAATTTACTTTGAGCAATGTTGATAATTGACGTTGTGTAAAAAAAATAGTTAAATAAATATTTGATCTAAATGGACCGACAAATAACAACCCGAGTACTGCAGCATATTTTCAGTGTACCAATAACTTAATTCAAAATCACAACTTAAAGCAAATTGGCCATTTTATGTAAGAATCGAGGAGGAGCTTATAACAGCTTAAAGTCATAGTCTCATTTTTGTAAGGCAACTAAAATGAACTATTTTTTCTTCACGAACAAAATCTGATCACTTACACAAATATTTCCTGTCGCGTTTGCAAAGATTTTCATTTTTATGCCCGTTTTAAAAGTTTTGGATGAAACAGATTATTGGCGTATGCCGTTTCAAACCGATGAGGTACCGAATCAAGTGCAATCCCATCGCGAGTGCGAAACACCGGAAATCTAGTCATCGCAGCGCCGATACTTGTGACAAACTCATTCTTCATTGAGTTTACCACCTTTTTTTATTTCTGTATTTGAAAAAGCGTAAGCTATTAGCTATTTTCATTGGATATTCAGTTGGGAAATTTTATGTGTTCTTCGTCACAGCCTTTGCGAAATGACGTGGTAAGGAGTAACGCTCACCAAAGACATAATATTAGGGTAGGGTAGGGTTGTTTGAACTTCATTTTTGAGGTCTAAAATGCCTGCAGAATTCTGAAAATTGTTGCAAACGTCAGGGGAATTTTTCTGTGATGGTGAACTATTTGTCCGGCATGCATTACAATTTGCCTTGCAAAAATGAGACTAAGACTTTAAAATATGACAGTAATCACATTCCAATCTCACAGAAATCAGGAGAATGTAACACTCGTGCTTTGCTTCGTTTCAGATTTGATAAAAGTCATTCCAGGTTGCCGTGACTGTGACCTTTATGAATTGAAAATGTGCTTACTGGTTTCAAGGCTCGTCGCAGATTGACAAGCCTCGTCCAGATTGCGTGGAATGCAATGTAGTTAGATAAATATTTGATCTAAATGGACCGACAAATGGCAACCTCAGTACTGCAGCATAGTTTCAGTGTACCAATTACTTAATTAAAAAATCACAACTAAAAGCCAGTTGGCCATTTTATGTAAGAAACGGGTAGTAGAAGATGGCACTTGCTTGAACCTATATTTTCAGCTTAAACATGACAGTAATCACATTCCAATCTCACAGAAATCAGGGGAATGTAACACTCGGGCTTTGCTTCGTTTCAGATTTGATATAGGTCTTGCCAGGTTGTCCTGAATGGGACCTTTATGAAATGAAAATGTGCTGACTGTTTTCAAGCCTCGTCGCAGATTGACAAAAATGACGGATTACACAACTCCAATTGGGTATTGGACAGATCAGTTAAATTACAGGTCCAACTTAATTCGATTTGATTTACAACATTCAAGCCATAATATCAAGATAAATCGTAAATATATAGAACACAGAGATACGAGGGGAAGTCAATAAGTTCATAGTAGTTGATATTAAACAGAAGCCAATGGTTGTGATACTGATTTTATGTTTCAATGTTATCTGGACCTCGATGTACTTTGCCCATTTATCTTGGAAACTATTTATGCCCTTTCGGATGAAGTCTTCTGACTGGCCCCTCAGCCACGTCTCAGTATCCGCATTGATTCAATCAATATCGCCATCTTGTACCACGCAAGCGTAATTTCAAATTGCGAAACAGATAGAAGTCGCTTGGGGCCAGATTTGGAAAGATGAGGATGGTTAAGTTGTTCAAATCCACTTTGTTGAACTGCAGCCTGTGCTATACGACTCTTTTGCACTGGAGCATTGTCATGAAGAAGCATAACTCAAGTAGTCAACATGCCGCGCCTCCTCTTAAAATAAATGTAAAATTGATTCTTTTCGGAAAGAGCGTGTATTTCATTTTAAGCACAATCATTTGTTGGCAGAGACATATGCAATATACTGTATTAGAACCCAAAGTGTTTTACGCTGTTGTATGAGTTAAACGTCATTTTTTCTATCGCTTCCCATGTTCAATCATCAACAGGTTCAATCAACTTTGCCATTTTTCTCTGTATTTGAAAGGTTTTTGTTTTTTCTAGTTGTGAGTAAGTCATAAGTGTCTCTATAAGCCTTTTGTTCTTTGTTTTGTAACAGAAAGGGCAAAATTTAGAGCTGGATTTTGTTTTCAATATGAACATTTATAATTTTGCAGAAATATTTATTTGATTCATTTATTTTCTCAGACATCATATATAATTAGTTATGCATCCAAATAATGTTCTTATTTCTTTAACATCTCAAGATTCCCCACTACAATCAAACATATCGTTGATGTAAGTTATTTCATGAGTAGTATTTATAACACATTGGTTTTCCATCCATTTTATATTGTCATTTAACCATAAAAGTTGTGCTAGGAATTCTGTGGTTTGTTTCTTGTGTTTTTTCAGGTTTAAGTATGTGATGTTTCGCATGTGTGTATAAAGCTATCAGTCTCGTATTGCATATTTGTTTATGCCAATTTACTTATTTTTTAATCAAAATTGTTTTTTCTTTTTATCCATGTTATTTTTTGTGATTGAATAATACTTGTTATATCGCGGGCTCATATATTATGCCTCCGTGTTCGTAATCTTTAGTAATATTGTGTCGACTAACTTTGCCATATAGATTTAAAGGAAAACTGCTATATTTCTCTTATCATTTGTTCATCTGGGTTTTGTAAGGCTGCAAATTAGTTATTTATAGTCCAAAGTATAGTATTTCTATCTTAGGGAGTGACATTTCTTGCAAAAAACTTGTTCAAAGATATTTTTAGAGTCTTAATTTTATATTTATAGTTGCGTTCTACCATTTCTGCGAGATTGTGAGTAAATGCAACACATAAAAGGGTTAATGTATCATTCTTCCCATCCAGATTCCAATGTGTACAAAGTTTTCTATTTGAGTTATTTATTGAGCTTTTCCATAACACCTGCGTTTTGTTAACGTTAATATCTACGACCCTGAAAACGATGCATATTGACAAAGAGTTTCTAATGTCGTCTAATGTTTCTGCTCATTATTGCCAAAATTTCAGCACAAAATGAAATATATATGGGGAGATGGGATCACCTTGTCTACGTCCTCTTTAGATGTCAAAATAATTTTAGAGAAAACCATTTACTACAGCACAAGATTGAATATTGATATAGAAAGTCTTTATCCATTTCTTATTGGATGGCCCAAAGTTGAATGAAATTCCCGTCAACAGAATCAAATGCTTTTTCGAAATCAGTGAAGTCAATAATTGAGTGCAATTTATTTTATTTCATTTATAATAGAGGCCAGGACAGTTTTCCTTCTGTTTGCAAAAGCTGTTGATCCGATCTTATATGCTACATTTAGTAGGGAAATTGGTCTCTAATTTGGAGCAAGTATTTGATTTACCTTTTTGGGGATAACAAGTGATAACACCTTGCTTTTGGGTCAAGGATTCTTGCTTGGTGTCAAGATACAAGTGATGAATCTACGCTTCATCCCCTGGAACCAGACGGGCATGAAAGTTATCGGGATCAACAAGGGCTCACGACTGGATTCAACTCTCTGGTGTCGATCTTGTGCATTTAAGTTTCGTGACAGCCATCTTTCAGACACCTTGGACATGTGCAACTTGCTAATGAATTATGGTGCAAACACTTCCATGAGAAATGCCACACTCTGAAAATATCTCGTCCACCTTACTTTACGATCGGCCCTGGCAACCACATCATATGTGATGGCTTCAACATGCCTTACTGACCGTGGGTCTTGTATGTATGAAATTGTCAAGTTGATAAAATATATGCTTAGAAGGTAGCAATTCATCATTCAAGATAGTTCCTTTATGAGGCTAAATATCTATAAAAACGTCTACCATTTCTAATTGGTTTTATTATTGGACCTTAAATTGATACCTATATACGAGGCAATTTCTTTTATTAATAGGGTAAGGGTAATAGAAAGTTCAATTTGTAATATCTGTAATTGATATCTTTAACGTTATTAAGGAGATTTGATGTCTGTAATGGGGAATTTTTTAAGACGACTGTAAATTCTGAAGTATTCTAGAAATCAGCGATGGCCTTTTGAAGAATTGAAAATTGATACTTAAATTGGTAACGACGGTATCTGGAGTATTCAAAAATGAAACAATGACTTTTAAACATCATTATGAAAAGAGAAATGACATTAATATTCATGTCATTTACATATCTATATATGTCATTGCCGCTGAATAAACAGAGTCGGTCCCGGCTTTTTGTAAATAATATGTTACTTTGTAGTTCTATGGCTCACTGGTCTGTTGGTTTTCATGTAGCATTACGTGAAAAAGTATTTTTACTACCTTTGCGACATGATAAAGATAAAATAATCATTTAACAGAATGTCTTTGTCAAATTTTCAAATCTAAAGCAACCAAAATATTCCCTCAGTAACATACTTTAAAGAAACACTTGAATCACATATTTCCAACTTAATTTATGTCATTCTGAATGCAATTTGTTTAGTGCATCCATGATATGAAGGTTTCAAATCGCGATCTTGATCGAAAACAGGAACAAATAAGTCACCAGTAATTTTGGAGCATTGTAAAAGCGAGACAGTAGGGCCACTAGTACTTGTTTAAGTATTGTTTGGTTGGATACTTAACAAGTGTTCATGAAAATTGGAGATGCAGTTTTGGCTTCTGCAGATACTCGTTTTTTAAGGGTTTCATTTAAAACTTTATAATAATCTTATTACATTTCAATTCTATTATTTCTGTATTTGGGGCCTTAGACCCGGAGTACAAACATTCTACAATCAGTTTATACAATCGGATACTTTAGACACAAAACTATGTACAGTAACACTGGGTTGTCTCCCCTTACAATAAGTGCAGGAACACTCATTCACTCTAAAGAATTACATGCAAATTTCAAAGTTAACAATAAACCTCGCATTTCGTTTCAACGAAATATACCTGGTTCGAAACCCCTCTGTATGTGAAGTCATCATATTATTGATTCTGATTAGTCTATTCGAAAATTGTCCAATTTTGACTGATAATGTATACTCACTAGTGCCATTTTTACATGCACACTTTTACTCCTGTAAGTATATTTACTCCTAGGAGTAAATATACTTACTGGGAGTAAACATGTCATGTAAACGGTCCCTTTGCAATTTACTTACAGGAGTATATTTGCTCCTAGGAGTAAAATACTCCACCCAAAGAGGTAAAGCAAAAGTTTATTTACTTTTGCTCCTGCAAGTCACAGGCCCACGGATCATTAAAACAAATATATTAAAAAAAATTAAAATATTTTTTGAGAACACCCCCTGAATAAAATTGTTCCTCTGTTAATAGTATATGGAAAGGCCGGACACTCCATTCGCCCCCACCCGCTTTCTTGACCGAATGCTACAATAAATACACACGCAATCAAAATAAAATCTATGCAGACATGATGTTAAATGATTTGCCTTTCTACCCCAACTCACTTAAACATATATAAACACAGATCTCATTGGTTGCAAGAACGGAGAATTAGAGTTATCTGTTCCTTACTTTGCATCAAACCAATGAGATCTGTCGCTGCGGCCACACACCCCGTAAGGTCAAGGTGACGGGCGGCCATTTGTCCCATCAGCATTAAGTTGGGCGTGGAAATCGTCTTTCGGCCGTCCTCATTAAATAACCCCAAAGATATATTTGTTTAAGTTAGTTGGAGTAGAAAGGCAAATCATTTGACATCATGTCTGCATAGATTTTATTTTGATATATATATATTTTTTTTTTAATGATCCGAGGGCCTGTGCTGCAAGTAACCATGTCATGGAAACAGGTTTTGTGTTTACTCCTGTAAGCAAACTGAATGCAGCATCCCAAAACTAGACCTAATATTGTAAAAAAAACCAGACGGTCACAATCTGTATATGTCAATTTGAAGAGATTTTATGTGAAGACAATCTTTTTGCTGTGATAGAACAGTTATCCAAATGAGCCAAGAGGTTCTTAAGATAGAAGAGGAACTTTCTGCTCTTTCCAATCATCGCCCATTTTGAAATCAACTCAAGAGTTCAGATCATTTAGAAGATAAATAGTTGTGTATTTAAAATTCATTGCTATTCAACATATGCCTTTAAAACTCTACAGTAAGCTAAAATTTGCGGGTGTTGAATAACAATGAATCACAGAAATTTTAGAAACACAACTATTTGTCGATATGGTAGTATAGCATAAGAGCAAATTCTCTTTTTGCGTATCAACTTTTGAGTGGAAAGGACTGTGTGAATGTTTAATTTTTGTGAGGGGTATAGGAAGGTCATAATAAAAGGTAATTCACAACTTAATATACTTTACAATTTAACGTTAGTGTAATACCAATAAATTGCTTTCGTAATTGAATGTTACAATATTCACTATGTCATTTTTGAGCAAGATTAAGATTGCTACTCAACTATTTATAAATTTATTATAGTATATCAGAAAATTGGTGTTTTTGGTTAAAGATAACGTCACTAAAAAAATTCCACTAAAAAAATTTACCTTGACATTGTGTACGTCTAAACTACTTCTATAAATATATTGGTGGTAAATGGAAAATAAAAGAATTGAGACAACAGATTTTCATTTGAATGAAAAAAACATTGGATAAGCAGTTTACTCAGTGTGAGTTCTCACCAAAATGATGTCTTAACCGTAAGAAAACCATATATACTTAAGGGTCCTTAATTATCAATGGAACGTAAAGTAAATATACTTTTACTCCTAGGAGTAAATTTGCTCCTAGGAGTAAACATACTCCTGGGAGTAAAAAGTGCATGTAAAAAGGGCATTAGTTACGAAGGCGTATCACCGTAGAAAGCTACATCAAGTTGACTTGATGCGACCAGACAAAATTTTCAATTGTTCCGTTTTCTCCTAACAATCACCCGATACTCCGATTTGACATTTAAATTTGATATTCAGTGAAATTGATTAGTATACAAAGAATTATATAAAATTAAAAGAGGAAACGCTTATTAACTCATTTATATTTAAAATATATCAATTAAAGCACGCTACAGGGATTGTTCAGTCTACTTTCGCATTCCATTGTGACGTGTTGAGATCGCGTTACAAAAGTCACTTCATTGATTTCGGTTAGACCTTCTTCAACCAATAAATTGAGCCATAGTCGATTTATTGCAACGTCAATTCATTTTACCACAGAGGTAGCTTTTTGCAATCGACAATTAGAAAAAAGTCGGATCTCTTTATTCGCTTTTTCGAAACGGTCTTGATTTTCGATGTTCTCTTAGCTCTAAGGTTGTCGTAAGCTAACGTCAATCTATGGTACTTACGACAGTCTGAGTGCTAAGAGAGCTTCGAAAATCTAGACCTTGACTTGTAAACGCGAAGGTGATGTTGCGAGTAACACCAGCATGCAGGGCGAAGTCGCTGATTGGCTGATTCGAACCCTGTTAAGGATTGAGTAACGGTTCCCTGTAACGTGGTACAACACTTGAGATCTCATCTAAATGAGACTGCATGAACTACATAAGCGTCAACATTTCTTAAAATAAATCTACAAGGAAACAGTATTTAGTTACAGATTAACTTGTAAAAACTCTTCTGAACAGTTCCAGGTAACCTAATGGTGAGCTTTTTCTGCAGTCAAAATTTACAGTTTGGAGTGTTACGGATTCCCACAGTTTGTGAACGCCCTAATCAAAATCTAAAAACACGATTATCGAGCAATCGTAACAAGTAATGATACTATTATTGCATTATTAGGTTCTAGGTGTCTAAACTAGGTTACTCTGCCGCACATATCTCTTATTACTTTCTAAATGAGTGAAATATGAGGTGAAGTTAATAGAAGACATCATCATTGCGATACGGCCATCAAACCAACAAAAGCATAACCCTTCCTGATCATTAACTTGAAATTCACAGCTTGTAGAACACAGGTACCTTCCTGTGATCGTGCGGTTATCATGTTTCTCACGAAATAAGGGGTGAATCCGACCGAAATGTATGACCAATGGTTATGGGAAAGAAGCACCTCAATATTCTAGTGTTGCTAAATCCTCCTTGGACGATGACCCACGGTCAGGAAGACCTGTTGAAGCCAATACAGATGATATCGTATAAAGGCTTAAGGCCAAGGCTTAATCATTTCCGATCGTAGAATAAAGGTGTGGCATTTCTCACAGAATTGTTTGCACCAAGCATCATAAGCACTTGCTTATGTTCAAGGTGTTTGCAACTTTACAGCACCAGATCGACATTGAATCCAGTCGTGGGCTCTTGAACATCTACAGTACTGATCCCGATAAGTTTCATGCCCGTCTGGTCATAGGGGATGAAACGGGGATTCCAAGCAAAATTCCTTGTACCAAAGGAGGTTATAACTCAGCATTCTGCTAGATTTGGCGATGGTGATGAAATCAATGCAGCTACTGAGTCGTGGCTGAGGGCCTAGTCACAAGACTTTTACCTCAAGGGCATAGACAGTCTCAACGACAAATAGGCAGGTGCACAGACGTCCATCGATATCACGATAATTGGCTCCTTTTTTATATCAACTTCTATGAACCTATTGACCTCCCCTCGTAGGATTCAATTACGTGCGATATTTGTCACAGTCGACCATGCCGTCTCCATTGTGTTAGGACATAAATTTACTAATGCAAAACAGTTTGGCGTTAAGTTATTGTCTTACCTTCCTTTCAATATAATACTTTTCATTTGTAGGCAGTTGGATAAACGTTGCTCTGGTAGTTACCCTTAACCATAATCTGTCGTTTTTATTTTTATTTTTAGCGCAATAGTATTTACTTACCTTTGTTTCAAAACAACATGTATTTCACCCGTACTTAACTGTGCATATTGGTGTAGGTATTTTGTTCATAATTAACAGTTATACGTTGTACTCACCCACAGACACATGATATAACCTCCCGGGACTTTAATTTCTCTCCAACTGATAATTCCTCTAGTCTGAAGTATTTTAGTATATCCTTGATGAATATTTTAGTATGTCAAACGAGCAAGTGGTTAAGCTAGCATTTTAAAACTATCAAATGATGTACAAGAAATTCTTTTAATATCAATAAGTTATATAAACATGGATTTACCTAACTGATTTATTATTTGCATTTTACAACCACTTCGCAAAACATGATTACGGAGCTATTGATTTTAACGTGTTTTTGTTTTGAAAATAAAACACGTTGATCTTTCATGACCTTTAATGATAGACGAGTTACAGTAGCACACTTTCATGTCCTAAAAATATATCCTATCAGGCGATTCAGATTTCCCATGATCCTTTGCGCGCCTGCCATTGCCAAGGGCACACGCAAGGCATTTATGATTGTTTTCATGAAATCCATGAAATGACTTTTAAAAATAAAATTCAAGGTTTAACGGTCTTAAACTACACTCAAGCTACCACAAGCTATTTTAAAGGTACGCTACTAACATTATGAGAATTCTTGTCTTGTAAGGAAATGATGTCATGCAAAGTTCATTAATTTGAACTCGACCGCCTTTCACCCAGTGATTATTGATTATTCTTTGACGTTTTGATTCCTTTTACCATTGTTTATATATTTGCGCTGTGACCTACGACCTATAATATATCAAAAAATCGTCCACCAATAGAGGCGCTAGATATGCGAGTCGGAGATTGTACAGGCTTGTTAGGCTGGATTTACAGTACAGCCGTTTTTAATGCGTTGCGTCCAAGGTTGCATCGGAAAAAAGCAAACACTTATTATTACATTTAGACAATACACCAAGTACGAATTTTGCATGCGTTGCGGTGCGATGCGAAAAATACAGGAAGGCCTCCTATTTTTAACGCATGGCAAATGAAATCGCATGAGCAATTCCCCTGATGACGTCATTACAAAAAGGTATTTCCTAAGCACGGGTGAGGTTATTTCCTTAACTTTATATCAAACTACTCTATTCAAATTAAAATAAGGATATGTCATTGAGAGATAATGATTATAACGTGATTCTTCACTTGTATGTACGTAAAATATGTATAAAAACATAACAAACAGTGGAAAAATTCTATTCTCAGAAACACCATGCCATAGACGCTAGAAGTTAATGCCAAAAATATTATCTTCTAAGGTTCAAAACATCTTATCACTCAACACGATCATACTTAGTCGTAGAGGAAATAATCAGGTATCGAACAAAAAACGCCGAGGGCCATTTTTGTGTGAACACCTTTCAATCGTCATAGGTAGGGAAAAGGATTCACAAAGCTAAAGTGAGTGTGTTTAAAACTGCTGTTTTTGAGTCAGGAATATTGCACTTTGCTACACTTTTACAAATCATATAATTATGTTCACATGTTCCCCATTAGATATTCGTTAAGCAAAATGTAGCTTTCGGAGGGCAGTAAATCTTTTTTCTCAATCCGATTATCCTTAGTAATAAGTATAGGCGGCCATGTTAGTATGAACATCATATTTGTTTTTGTCGTCATACTCGTACTCGTACTCGTAATCAATATTCCTTCCCAAATACATGCGAAACCTGCGTTAGTTCAGCGCGGTGTTTAACTGCTTGTGTTTTAGAGAATCCTTACGAAAATGAATCGTCACCAAAAAGAATCTCGATTTATGAATAATTAAAAAAATTTTAGTCACATAAATATTTGACAAAAGCAGAATAAGGATCCTGCCACCGCTTTGCTCACAATCACATGGTGGTGTGGTTGATTGCGTGTGTTATGCCAGCCGGAGCTTACTTGCTCCTGGTAGGGGCACCCGATTAAGACAGGTAGACGGATGGAAGCCAGAATCGTTCAAAAACCTGTTCTCTATCTCTCACTATGACTTTCTTTCCGACTTTTCTCTCGTCCTTTCGAGTGAGTGAGTTATTGTTTAACACTTGGGCAATTTCAGACATTGCAAAGGCAAAAACATGATACAGCACGAAGGCTGTAAAAACATCAGCAAAATATCACAGATTGGCTAAAAGCTGATATACTATGTAGAAAATTTTACAACTTATCTAATAGATTGATTTCCTTTATAAAGAATAAAATACGGTGTTCACCGATTTGTTAAAAAGTTCTGAAATTGAAACATTTGTGTAAAATGTTTCACTTACTTGTGTAATATCCCAGCAGTCGCTTAAATGTGAGGGGACACTGACAGGGAATACACACAGGAGGGTCTTCCCCCTTTAAGAGTTATGAATGAGTGAGATGGCTGTGTCCATTTGGGACATCGTCGCAAAACACATGCTTCCTGACGGGTAAAAGAGAGAGATTTATAAATAAATGAGGTTGTATTGCGTTTATTGTTTATTAAGTTTATTGTGTTGTTGTTGGTCACATTGGGACCGCTAACGCTGTTTGATGTAAGATTTGATAGCAGGTTTTGAATCTGTAAATGGAACTTTAGTTTGAGAGACATGTTTGAGTTTGAGAGCTGACTTAGCTGCTGAATCAGCCACTTATACCCTCGTGGCTAGTAAGCCAACAAAAGACGATGTCGCATTCGAGAAATGTATTATGAACAGTTAAAATATCCCTAATAATTGGGTGATCACTTTAACAATTTTGATTGCTTGTAAGCAAGAGAGAGAGTCTGAAAATATTATGTAGTTGTTAGGAGATGATTTTTATATGCTGAATGGATGGCCTTTGCAGTGAAGATGCTGCTTCCATCATGTGGCCTTGAAGCATAAGTTGTTGAAGGTGTAACAGTTGCTGCTGCAGCAACTGTCATGCCATCCTTAGAACCATCAGTGTTTACTGGTTTGTAGTCAGAATAAAAATCTCTGAGTTCGTTGAAAGGCTCCTGGAATATTAACTGATTGGTGTCAGATTTTTTATGAGTGGTTAAGCTGATTGCAACACGGGGCTTGACCAACTGCCATGGCGGAGTGGTCAGTAAACCGTGTTCTGCAATAGTTGAGAGGTCGATATCCTACTCTTCAACATGTTGTTGAATAGAGATACCGAGAGGTGTAATTGCTTTTGGTTTTAAAGAATACAAATGCTGTTACTCAAGATTGAATACGCAGTTGTAAGCTGGATTAGAAGGATTGGATTTGAGCTTAGTTATATATTGAAGTGCTAACATGATGCACCGATCTGCAAGAGATGGCTCATCAGCTTCGATGTAAAAGCCTTTCAACAAAAAATGTAAAGGCTTTCAACGGGAGATGTTCTGAAGGCCCCAAGTCAAAGTCTGACACCCTGGTGGTGGATTGTATCTAACATTTGGATGTATGAGGGACGGGAAGATCCATAGATGATTGATCCATAGTCCAGTTTTGAAGGGTTCCTCATCTCCACCCCATTTAGCATTTGAGACGACCTTTAAAAGGTCTAATTATTTTAAAAATTTAGCTGTAAGTGCTTTTATATGTGGGATAAAAGAGAGTTTAGTGTCAAAAAGGTCGCCAAGAAATTTGGCCTCCAGAACGACCTTAATTGGAGTTTTATCTAGAAAATTTAAAGCCATATTCCAACGACCATCTACGAATTTTATTGAGACAAAGTTGTACGACCCTGCATGCCAAATTCATGTAAATCTTTTAGGATGCCATGCTTCCATGTTGTATCATATGCTTTTTCCAAATCGAAAAATATGAATACTGCATGTTGTTTGTTTATAAATGCATCCCGAATAAAAGTTTCTAGATGTACAAAATGATCAATGGTACTTCGTTGTTTTCGGACATTGAATGTCAGTGAGTATTTTGTTGGTTTCCAAGTACCAAACGAGACGATCGTTGATCATCCGTTCCATAGTTTTGCATAAGCAACTTGTTAAGGCTATGGGACGATAATTAGAAGAGTCTGTATGATCCTTTCCTGGTTTTGCAATAGACACAATAGTAGCATTATGCCAAGAAGATGGTTTTAGGGATAGTTTCATTTGCAATATTGATGAGACCTTTGGAAAAGGCCTCAACCAGTTCAGCTGAATTTATCATATATAAGATGTTTGTGGCAAAAGGCAACAGTCGACTTTAGTAAATTTCCAACGAGGGTTGTGACCCTCAGGGACGGCGAAGAGTGTTTTAAGACAATGGGGAAGTGATCACTTCAAAATGTATCCTCCAAGAAGGATGGATCAGTTACTGATAACTCTATTGCAGAGTATGAACCTGTGGCAGGGTGCAAATAGGTATTAGAACCATCATTGAATAGGCATAAATCATTTTGGACAAGAGAATTTTCAAGTCGTTTTCCTCTTGAATCAAAGGTGTTCCCACCCCAGAGGGGATTATGACCATTAAAGTCACCAAGAAATATGAAGGGCTTTGGAAGTTGACTAATTAGTTGGTCAAGATCTTTGATATTAAGATCTTGAGATGGTGAAATGTAGAAAGAACAGGGTTACAGTTTTGAATAATGATAAGCTGACAGCAACAGCTTGTAAGGGAGTTGTGAGTGAAATTTCTCTGTGAATAATATCATCACGCAGCAAAATAGATGCACCTCCTTTCGCCCTATCAGCGGGGGGAGGGATGGAATTGTAGATAACAAATGGTCTCATTGAGACTGTATCCGTGTCTTTAAGATGTGTTTCTTGAAGACAAATTGCTTGAGGATTGTATTTTCGTGCTTATAATTCATTATAATTGACTCTAAAACTTTGACAATTCCACTGAAGGATTGCCATTGTAAAAATAAGAGGGTAAAGTAGAAAAGGCCTCAAGGTGGTGCTTTAACTGGAGAAAGGCGACGATCCAAGGACCGTGGCCTATGGCCCTTCTTAGGCGTATTGGCTGATTGCCGCATGTCTGATGTGTCCATCAAGACATCAGATTCTAGGTCCAAACAATTGAATTTATTATTGACCTCGACCACATCCCGCTGGCCTTTTGAAATGCGATCTGATGTTTTCTGTTTTGTTTTTAAGCATCTTTTGACTATGAGGTTGGTTGTGATTTAGTTTTTAGTGATGTTAATTGACTGCCAGGATTTGTAACAGAAAGAAGAGGGAATGTCATTGTACCTATTGTTGAAAATGTTTAGCTGCGTAATGTGGTTTAAGTAGGCGGATGTGACACCCATTGTTTGTCTGTTTGAGTTGATACTGTCGTTTTTGAAACAGCTGCAGAGGAAACTATGGAAGAATATAGAGGCTTTTTGGGACCCTCAAGAACCAGACGTTTAGCTTCAGGGAAGGGAATGTTTTGAGTCTATTTGAGTTTGAGAATTTGAGACTCCTGCTGCTACTTTGGAGATTCCTTAGAGGAAGCCAAATGTTCTCCAGCACAGTTGGCACACTTGGGCGACTCCTTGCAGTCATCAGAGTGGTCGTCATCCTCGGGCTTGCTACACCGGGGACAGACACGCTCATCAGCCCTGCAGGAGTTGCTTCCATGGCCTAACTTCTGGCAACGGTAACATTGGAGTGGGTTTGGAATGTAGAGTTGGTTTTGAATTTGTAGTAGCCTGCGTTGACGATTTTAGGAGCCTGTGGCAAAGAAAAAGTTAGAAGATTGGTGTGAGTTTTAATGATTTCCCCATCCCCTCAGACTGCAAGCGATTAACAGCTGTCACTGCCTGGTCCTTGAGGTTGGCAAGGAGCTCATCTTCTGAGGAATCTTCAAGACAACGATCCCTATCCCTGATGATGGCTTTGCTGCTGTTGAGT
This sequence comes from Phorcus lineatus, assembly GCA_921293015.1. Lineage (NCBI taxonomy): Eukaryota > Metazoa > Mollusca > Gastropoda > Trochida > Trochidae > Phorcus > Phorcus lineatus. The sequence goes on along the minus strand of OV121087.1, from coordinate 445,222 downwards.
GTTGAGTAACTTAAACAGGAGTGTTAACTATTGTTTTAAGAGTTTGAAGAGTGATTGGCTGTTGTTTAGTTTTGCATTCAATAAGAAGGTACCCATTCCTTATCTTCTTTACATTCTGGACATCACCAGCAAGTCCTTGAATGGTCTTGGCGGTGGCAAATTGATTCAGTCGTAACGTTTCTCAATCAACTGATGATATGACCAAGAACCGTGGCCAGCTGTTTAATGATTGAGAATTTGATTTAACTTTTGATGTTGATGCTGTAACGTTTGATGTTGGAGTTGATGGAGCAACCTCCTAATCAGAGGAACTATCATCCGTTGATCTTCTTTTTTCCTTTTCGACCCATATTTAGGCAAAAAAGGGTTCATCACCCTGGGTCCCGACCCATCACGGAGCTCCAACAAGGGCGATGCTACATGCCAGCGAGACTCCAGCTAGCAGCACCGAGGATACCAGGATGATGTACTCCCAGTAGGAGTTGCCAGTTCTTACCAAGATTGACCTATTAGCCATCGCTATCTTGTAAGCAGAGTGAAAAATATCTGCAAGAGAGCAGACACAACAGAACAGGGAAAGAAGGTGAATGCAACGTGAAGGATAGGAAATAATTGAGAAGAAATGGAGAAATGAGGCATAGAAGAGGGATATAAACTATTTAGGCTAAGAGAAGATTATGTAGAAACAGAGGGATAGAGAAGAACTAAGCAACCAAGTGCTTGGCATGACCAGCCGATTGACCAAACCGGGCCAACTGGTCTACTGTCTAGATGAAATCGGGGCAGAAGTAGTATATTGGTCAGTGTAAGCTATTCAGCTACGCATGGACAGGTCGATGGGTAGAATCCAGACCAAATTTGAGTTCTTCTAAAACCTGCTCTCTATCTCTCGATATGCCCTCTTTCCGTCTTTTCCCTTATCCTGTCGATTTCTTTCTCCCTTATCTGTCCACTCTCTTTTGGATGCTTGTCATCGACGCGTTTAATAACTGAAATATTGTTCAAAACACGTTAAAGCTCAACTCACTCACTCACTCACTGGTTCTCCACTTGCCGCGTTCAGCTGTCTACAGCGCTCACGAGGGCCTCGAACCAGATTAGTTTTTGCTTTCTTCAGAATGTCCAATCTTTGTTAGAATTATCAAAACTTTTATTGGAGACATTTCACTACCACTGAGACGTGAAACATAGCGGATAAAACATCAACACCATTGTACATATTGCTCTCCAAATTAACCAATACTTGATTATTTTACTTCGTTAGAATCTATACTTCTGCCACTAAAACTTGAAGTATGTTTTAAAATTGGATATCTGCACCATTGAAAAAATGCTGTAATATGGCAATATGGGAAAAAACTTGAATATCTACACCCATGGATATATGTTATGATAAACCAATAAAAAATCCATACTAACTTACTAACGTAAAACAATACATCCTTTGGATCAATTTGGATTTATAAAACCTTCTGAAAAGAGATACGAGGGCATTGATGACCTTACCCTGCCCTATGCAAGTCTGTTTCTAAAGTCAAAGATTTCACAAAATAACGGAAGGTTATCCAATAAAAGTAAATGAAACGCAGTCGACAAAAGTTGAAACGTAAGGTAGTGCAATTTGCACAGGATATAGCAGTATCTATGGGAAATTACTGCCAATGATAAAAATAATCGGAAACTGAATGTATTACTATTTCAAAGTATAAGAAAAACGATTTTCTCAAATGATAAGTAAAGATGGCCTTTATGCCTGATCAGTTTAGTTTACACTTCACTAAACAATCCGGATTTTCACCGTGTCCAACACACACTCCAATTCGGAAACATCTTCCCCGAGACAAGTTGACCATATGTGACTCAAGCACAAGGTGCTCTTTGTAGATACACAGGCTGTTCCCACACAGGTGCGAGACGTCGAGGTTGCGAGGAGGGGGAACCAGGGAGGGACCGCATCGTTCCAAGGTGTATGCGAGACGATGTATCCGAATTGTACGCCAGTTTTGCCCAGGGAGCTTGACGTTCATGACGCCGTATTGAGTGTTACCATTTGTGATCGTGCACCCGGTCCAGAGTCTGCACTCGCTGACTTGAGAGCTGTTGTCCCTCAGTTTCTCAATGTATTTATTTTTTATAAAGTCCAATCTAATCATTGCTGGTTATTTAGGAAGAAAGCAAGGTGTCTCCCTGATTTTGTAGTATGATGATTATAATTATAAAAGTGTTGATGAATGCTGATGAAATGCAAGGTATCTCTTTCTATGGACGTCACGCTCAGCAAAATATAATGATAATTTTTACTACGATGTTTAGTGATGATGATTCTTAACTGCACAATATATGAGATGGAAGAATATGACCTTGAAATAAAATTAAATGGAGGTGTTTCCGAATGACTGGTAACAAAGAAATTCTGTGAACAACCTTTCTGAATAACAGTTGGCAGTAAAGTGTCTCGACTACAGGGGAAGAAATAAAAACATTTATTGAAAATCACGAACAACACGTGCATATCACGGAGAAGTCGTGAAATATACCTTGAAGCAAAAACGTACTTGTTAGTTTGAGGAGACGTGAAATGTTGTTTATTTGTCTGATTTATTTGTCTGACTTTTCTGTAATTCGCTCATTCATACAATTCGTTATTTCACAGACTTTAGGTGTGAACATAATAATTTTAAAATATCTTGAATTGTGAAAAACAATAAACGCAAACACAAACAACTGCTTTATCAATTGATCTATTTACAAAGGAAATAGATTCAACTTTAGTTATTTCTGTAATTCTAGTAATTTGAAAGGCTGTTAATCGAATTTTTCCCAATGAATATAATACAATACAGAAAATGGAGTGTTTAGAGGTGGATCGAACGCTATATCTATTCACACACAGTTGCTCATTCCGTATTATAGTTGAAAAAGAAATTGTTTTGAAATTAATGACTGTATTCTGCTCTTATCATTCCAACGCAACATGGAACTTTTATGACGCTTCTCTTTATATTGAAGACGTGTATTCAACAGGACCTCTATGGTTAAAATCCTAACACAGATTGTAAATCATGATTTGAACCGTCGCCATTTCCCATATATATGGTGACAAATTATGCAGCTTTAAATGCTTCGGTATTTTGATGTTGACTGATATTTTGGTTTCAGGTGATCATAATGGCAAACAGACAGAACTATCTTATAAAGTGAAATATTTCATCAGAGGCATTGGTAAAGACTCTGTTTAAAAAAAATCAAAATTCAATATAACGTAAAACATAAATCTATCTTAAAGTTTAATTCGGGGTTGAATGTTAGAAGAACGATTAATTTGAACGAACTGAATAAGTTAAATATCAATTCACTCATTACGCTTCTTATCTCCTCATAAAAACGTTATGCAGAGAAATGAATAACTGCTGACTTTAGACTGAATTTATATTGAAGAAGTTTATTATCAAGATTTTATTATTTTTACAAGTCAATTACAACGCAGTTATAATAACCATTACATTTACAAAGTTAAGTTACAGAGTTAGGTTGCACACACATTATGATTTTTAGAAATATTATGATTACTGTGCTCTACACCAAAAGCTAGTTTAAAGGAAGGACGGGGGATTGGCCCGGGAAGGGGTTTGGGGTTTGAGAAGTTCTCACAACGATCGGGATTATCATTGCCTTGGCAACGATAAAAAAATCTCCTTAGATTGCACTCGTTTGTTTGCAGATTTTGAGCGTTAACAGAGAACTTATCAATATTAGGAACATACACATGATATCTGTCTAGTGTTGTTGAAGTCTGTCTGCCACTGGAACGTGATTTAAACAACAACCGCCGTCTACCCACTATTTCGTCTGCAGTAGAGAACTGTTGTATCTGCAGCAACGCCTTCGTGGAAAGCTTCGCTGAATTTCAGCGCATTACCAACCACGGTTCGTTAATTCCAGCCGATGCTTGGAGGTTTTCACTCAAAAGCATGATCAAAATAGTATTGCAGACTTTCTCCCTGCAACGATACCAGAAGCCGTGGTATAAATGAGGTGAGGTGAGGTGAGTTGGTGTTAACCGCCGCTTTCAAGATTAATTCACTTATATCGCGGCTGCTAGTTTTATTTGAGGAAGAAAGCCCGGAACACCATTGTGGCTATGCATTGCGGTGAAACCTGCGAGCATCGGCTGGAACTAGCGAACCATGGGTGGTACTGCGCTGAAATTCAGCGTAGCATTACACCCAAATCTGACTGAGATTCGAACCACGGACCTCTTGATCCGAAGCCGAACGCGCTAACCACTGCACTATCCCGGTATAAATATAATACAATTTAAAGTTGTATTAAAGCTCGAATCACCCAACCTCACTTTTAAAAAAATTTAATAGTTTAGTTCACTTCAGTCTTATAATCAAACCGAACCTGATTTTTACAGAAAAAAATCTATTAATATAGACTTGGAGACCTGTATTTCCCTATTGCAAACACCTGGACGGTGCCAACACCTTGCCTGAAGTGTGACATAACTTATTTCACATATAAAACTGATGGTATCTAAACTCACTGATTAAACATTTGCATAATGTGAATGTGTCGATGAGCGTAAAACATCTGAAATAACAGTGAGGTTCTATGCATATCCTTTTTTTTTTTATTACACATGTAACTGTTTCATTCCTGCAACATTGAAGTGTGGAAAGAAAAACATGTTTAAAGAGCTTGTTTAAGTTCGATTGAGATAAAATCTATCTCAACTTCTACATTAACCGTCTATAAGTAAAGACCTGGAAATATCACTTCAATTCGATCACCTTGTCGTTGTCATTACGATGTTGGTTCGCGTGTGTCCAAAATATTTCAAAATATCCAATAACAATATATTCAAACAACGAATTTTAGAATTATTTAGTTGCTTGTCGAAAAATCCAGAGAAATATCCGTGGTTAGTTTGCTCAAAAATAAAATAACAAGAGAATTGAATTGTGCACATCTCATATAGAAGAGATGCTCGCAAAGGACTTAAACGTTTTCGCTTTTCGATCAGACATGAAAGTAAATCATTTTTGTAAATCGATTAATAATGCTATCTCGAATCTGTCTAAATTCTGGAAACAAATTCGCTAAAAAGCAAGGAAACCGTGTCCTAAAACCAATATTTTGATACGAAATATCAAAATCGAACCTGAGTCAAGCAGCAAACCGCGTTCTGTAACACTATAAGGACCAAAGTGTACAAAATTGAGTCTAGCAGAGGTAACTATACACATAGCTTTGAAACTTAGTACAGTTCGAGGTTTATGTTTATGCGTTATGCGTTCTGTGTTATGGACTTGTGGTGAGAGAAAACATATGTCAAAAGCCTGTTCGTAGTCCCTGACCGCCATTTTGCTAGACTAGAAGTGAGGTTTTGAGGTGATTTGTCGATCGTTTGGGGTGATATGTGTTCCGTTCCACACGCTCTTGTCACTGTTTCGCGCGTTTGGTTTTCACGCCGTTGTTTCCTGTTGGTAGGATATTCAGTTTTGCATGGTTTGAATTCCTATTTGGCTGATATGTGTTTTGTTTTAGTGCATTTGTGGTCTGTTGTGAAGATCTGTTTTCCGTTTCTAAAGAAGGCTAGCATTACCAATACTGACTCCGTAAAGTACAACGGCATCGTCAGAAATGAAGTATAGAGATAGAACTTATATTGGTTGTCAAAAAGCTAGACAAGCTGTGAGTTCATTCAAATCATTTGGCTTGAACAGTAAGGAACTACATTAACTTATATTAAAACATATGGAAGCGGATACCAGATTGGTGTGAAATTTTGCCTGAATTACACTTAAACATCCTAATTAATTCACCAATTCATATTTACTTAATCAGTATCATTTATTTATACTCAACGGTTTTTTGCACGTTTTATTCCAGGGATTCAACAAAAGATTTTCAATAGTTGTAATAAGCAATCTTGATCTCCGGCCAAATATTGGTTATACTTTTAAATCAAGACTATTATATCTTGGTCGGCTTTGTAATAATCTATGTCACTAATAAACAAAGTTTCTATTTCGTGCATTTATTTCATTCAACATTGAATCGTTAAATAAGACAGGAAGCATTTGTGATTACCTACTAATCCCAACAAGAAACTATGATTTACGTACGTTATGGGTACTTCCCACAAAAAAGCATGGCCCAACTTTGTTACTAAGGCTATCACATCCTCAAAGGCCTGAATTTGGCGAGATATGCTAAGTACACACTTTAATGTTAATTAAGATTAATATTTACCCCGGAAAATAGAACTGATATACAACTTTCAATATAGGTAAATTCACGAGGCAAAACGTCACGAGAATGTATAAACTGTAAACCTCACTGTGATCATTGATTAAACAAAGGAAACGGTATTTCAGTAATTTAGTTACTACTTTGTAAATCCGAGGAAACAAAGACCTTTCTTTCAATAATTCATTCATTTAACCCTTAATTCATAAGAATATAGTTTTGTTCCATTTTTATAGTTTCTTTTAGTAAAGAATTTCCAAATATTTCAGTTCATTTAAATCATTTGCATGTACTCAAACCTGCCTTCTATTTCTACATCAACCACCTGTTGGTGTATATCACTTGAATTTAAACACTTGAACGGTGTCAAATTCGTCTTGACTCGCGTGCGTCACAAAAAGTCGTCCTCTCGCACCCCAGTCTATACCATAAGGTTCACTGATGCCCGCTTGTGATGTCAGCAAGTTCCTCACAAACTCTCCCGTCTCCTTCAACACTGTTACCTTTTCTCCGTCATAATTCACCACGAGTATGTGTCCTGTAGCAGTGCTGGTGATGCCTCGAAGACCTATCAATGCTCTTTCTCCTGTAGGGGAGTAGTGGAACACCACCTCTCCCTGGGGAGTCACGCAAGCCACAGAATTGGTCCCACAATCAGATATCAGGATGTTCCCTTGTCTTGAAGTACAGAGGAAGTGTGGTTCCTGTATGATCTTCTCTCCATTGTGTATTGGACTGAAAGAGCGCATCACGTTCCCACACCTGTCTATAATATCTACACCGAGAGGAGAGAAAGAAGAAGCTGCCAGTGTTGTTGGTGTAAGGACAGTCAGACCCCAGTACTGCTTCTGTGTTGCTATGGTCGAGTCGAGGGTCAAGTCAGGGGATACTGAGACTATTGATATTTGTTTAGAGTCAAGAAGTGTGACAGCTATCTTGTCGTCATCAAGCTTGGAAATTCGCATTGGGTGACTTTTCATACTCAGTCGGCTGTTACGATGTAAACAGAAAGATTTGATGCATTTGTTACTGAAATCGGCGATAAGAAGTGTTTCTAATCCATTCACTTCAATGTTTAATATATCATAGAGATCTGGATTACATTCATCTTCTTTGGTTCTGCAGTCAACAGTGTGGCTGAGTACAGGTGTAGATACCATGTCCAGATCCACTTCATCAAGGACTTGGATCTTTCCCAGTGACATATAATTAAGTGCCTTGTCGAGCCTGTTCACATCCTGTGAGAACTCTATCCTAGTCCTCGTCCCTCTCTTCTTCACGTCTTCTACAGACTCTGCAGACTCAGATTCACTTGACTGGTACAGATCATACAAATCCATCTCGCCCTCAGAGTTCAGAGCCTGATCAATCAACTCGGACTGTTGTCTGTAGATGTCTCTAGCCATGTCTCCTGTCTTGATATCAGCTTTCAGTTGATTCACCTGTTTATCTGTGACTTCAGTCAGTTGGTCCAGAAGTTCCTTCTCCTTCTTCTTCACAGCATCAATAACTCTCTGTGCTGTAGATCGAATCTGAGACTTTACAGATGATTTTGTCTCATCAATTTCCTTGCACCTAGATTTGAGTGACTTCAGTTGTTCCTCCTCAACTCTGGCTTTGTTCATCAGTGTTTCCTTCCTCGCCTCCAAACACTTTCTCATTTCCGGCAGCATAGACTCCAGAGTCACGACCGACTCACACTTCCGGTGGTGGAGGATACAACAGGTCTGGCACAAGGTCTTCTTGCAGTCTCTGCAGAAGAATTTAACAAACTCTTCCTTGTGCTCAGGACATGTGACCTTTGACCTTGTCTTGACCTTGACCTCATCAGTCATCTGAGACACGTCATGATGTCGAGTTGAAGGACTCTGTCTGTGTGCCTTGTGACAATTAGAACAGAGGGAGGCATCACAGATTGGACACCAACTTACTGCTGGAGTTGTATCCCCTTCAGCATGGCACCAATTACAGTTGGTTGTGTCTGCGAAACAGATATTCACTGCATGTAACCCCTTTAAAAAGAGCAGTTTACAATGGTCTTGTAGAAATGAGTTATTGACAATCAATTTTAAGACTTTTGGACTGAAACGGATTTATCTATAATTGATCATTGTGCATTTACAACCTACCTTTAGTGCAAATAGTTTCGAGGAGACCCTTGAATAGGAGGGTTGGTTTCATCTGCCCCGCCCACTCCTCCACGGGTCTGGAGGGATCCGGTACTCTCGTCAGTCTCCGGCAGAACGGACATGAAATTGACTTAGACCTGATGGCATCATCTCTGGTTTTAGTGAATCTAAGAATACACTGACCACAGAAAGAGTGACCACAAGCCAGAGTGGACGGGTCAGTGAAGACCCCGTGACAGACAGTGCACGACAAGAAATGGCCAGTTAGTTTCTTGGCAGTCGCCATCTTGAATAAAAAAATTAAAAATTAAAATAATTAGCTTCATTTTAAGCAATCTCATTAAAATGAAATCTAATATTGCTGCACTACGTTACGCAGATTATAGATCTCACTATGCTCCTTTACTCAAGCCGTCATGTTAACCTTTGCCTCAATTAGACCTCTAAATCTCATTGGCTTGCCGCGGATACCTTCAAGCAATCACAATGAGCGTGACTTCATGGCCATCTATGAGACGGCGAGTCATGACTTATGTGGCAGTCTGAAATCTTATAAATTTTCGAATTAACAGAGAACAAGTTGAAATCGAAGTTATTTGCATAATGTCCTTTAATTGCATGATAACCCGGCAGAGTTACTTATAACATGTCAGTCTTTGACAAAACAAGGTTCAATCTCATAAGCCATAAGATGTAGGTCACATATGACTAATATATAATTATTAAGAAAAGTCTTATTGGTATTTGTACATGTTTTTGTTGCTTTCGTTTCTCAACAAGTTTATGGTTAATTTGTTTCACGAAAATTAAAAAATATTCAACGATTATTACAATCTAAATGACGAAACGTGTATTCAGCGTATTTGTTATAGAAATGGCATTTTGGATTTGTCCCGTCTACTATGCATTACGTTGATGTATGCAGAGTTTGCTTTGTGAAAGATAACAACAAACCGAGCTAGGGTAAATTGGAAGTACATAAAATACATTTAGTCGGATATTCAGGCAGTTCGACATAATGAGATTGCATTTTAAGCTTTTTGTTGGGTTTCAAAAATGCTTGAAGGTTCATATTATTAAATGTCAAATATAAGAATGAAAAGATAAATTATTCACTGGCACTCAGGCTGATAAAGCTTTCAATATGCTAACTTGATTAGGTTGAGTAGGTATAGTTCTGGACACTGACAAAACATATATTCTTTGCCCCTGAGGGTAAATAACGGGGTAAGGAAAGAAGGAAGGGACTCGCTGACATGTCAGCTCTGTCTTAACAACCTTCCCTGGCTTTTTTCTTCAAACAAAGACAGCTAGTTTCTTGGCAATCGCCATCTTGAAAAAAATGCAAAAAAAAATAATGAGCTTCACTTTAAACTTTTTATTCACATGAAATAAGTTTAAAGTTTTATATTTTGTATGTCAAATGAATGAACTGCGAAAACAGTAATGGGCACTGACATGTCAGCCCTGACACTTTTCCAACCTGCCAGGGCTTATTTCTCCAAACAAAAGCTCTGAATAAAAATGTAATTAAATGCAGGCACACTTGAATCGCTATATCAAGCTCTGACGTGATTTTTCCTTCATAAGAAGAAATAAATTGGATAACAGAGCGATGTAATCTATGTTCAATTTTAAACAAAATCCATAATTGAATATAAATCTAATTAAATGCAGGCATACTTGAATCGCTATATGAACGTGTCTTCATATACACTGTTGAGGGAAATAGTTGAAAGAAGTAAGGGCAAATCGGCGTTAGTTATTATTTCAGCACTCATGTTTGATAATAGCTGGCTGTTCAACATTATCATATATGCGTGTCACTGTGTTGTAATCAATGATTGTCTATTTTCATGTAAAGACTAGCTTTAAACTAATGACATATAAAACATGCATTTCTGCACTGCGATGATTGTTCAGTTACATGTAGTGATATTTATGGTTACATTATAGTGTATGACCGGTGTAAGGAAACGAAAGTGAAAGTAAGTTTTATCTTAAAACCTGATGTAACGAACAATTCAATGCCACGAATTTGAAAAGTTTTAAAATTCTATCTTCATTACTAAGATACAGTATCTGATATGAATCTGTTTCGTTGCTAGAACGACGTTTGTACTGATAAGTCTTAGCTTGCTGTCCTCAGTGTTTGTTGTACTCACGGTATGTTAGTAGGCGTGGTTATGAATATTCACCTTAACAGAAGGAGACAAAAGCAGGCATGTTAGGTAGATCAGGACAGTGGCTGCTTATGAGGGTTCAAAAACCTACAAATCATTGGTTCACGTGTAGTGAGACGCCGATGATAGCTGAGAGATTGCTAGCTGAGATTTATAGCGCGAACTATTCGCCAAGCTCACTTACCTATAGGCACAGTGGTACAAAACCACCACCAAAAGGAATGTTTTTGTCACTGACGGTACATCATGTGACTATTATACCGTATTGCCATTGGACAAAACTATGGGGACAGGCAGATTAGTTGTAATGTAATCCAATAGGTTATTAATAAACGTAATTGTTGATATGATTTTGAAATCTATTTTGAATAAATTGTAAAGGGGCAGCCCCAAGAAGACAGTACAGATAACCATGTTGCTAAGTAGCATAATGTACCAAATATCATTCGAAAACGAAATTCAGAAATTAAAAAAACAACCGATGTCGAAAGGAGTTGAATAAAGGTTTTGATTGACATTTTCATTAGTTTTTGCTTAACATTTACTGTATTCCCGGAGAGAGACACTTCCAAGTTGTGATTTATTTTCTTACGGCGTATGGAGAAATTGTTCCTGTATCATAGACCAAATTTATATGTCATTTGAGAGATACGCCGTGAGTTGTTGGAGTCTGATATGCAAACTGTTATCTAATAGAGAAGTACTGATATCTGATGAAAAAAGTTTATTCTAGGTCAATAGGTTCAGCATAGTGGCAAAATACAGGTTTAAACTTGCAATTTTGTTTGAAAACCGAGTGTACCGTTGCTCGCTTCTAAACATGTTAACATGATGTAAACGTTATTCCATTTTATTGAAAACTATGATTTTATGGTTTAAGTGTTTTTAAAAGATGAAAATGTGAAATATTTTTTTAAAATTCACCTTTAAAATAAATAAAAAATGTATCCCTTAAAGAAAATGGATACAATAAAAATCTGTAGTTATGTCATTTCGACAGTCTAGTTAAAACTAGTATAATAATAATGAGAAAACTTCTATTGTGCTTTTCACCATGCCACAAGGGCATGATCAAAGCGCCACAAACATCATTACCATGGTGTGAGGACAAACGTCAACCCTTTTTACATTCTCAACTGCTTAGGAATATAACACATAGTTACATAAAACGCTTTATAGTTATCTGTTACATTGCCATCATTTCCAAACCAGAACCTTATTGTACTGTCTTATGAATAGAGGAACATTGCGAATAAAGTCTCTTGCCGACGGGGACAACACAAATTTTACAACCGGTGTCTCAGTGGAGGGCAGGGAATCACCCTCCAAACTCTCAGTTTACACAGAAATGAATCGGGTAACCTACCCATGTGGCATGCCACGACTGATGTTGCTGAACTTCACTGATAGCGGTCACCTGAGAAAAGCACATGACCCCGTGCCACCTAGGGAAGTATACTGTCACATCAAAGTTGATTGGTCATTTCGTGTGAAGAACGACACTGAAACTTGAGTGATGAAAGTGGCTAGTTGAGTTATTTCAAGAAAGTAATAAACGAAGACAGCACTGAAACTGATAAGTAACGGAGCTATGGCTGAGGCTTTATTTGATATTTACATAAACCGCCTATTAGTATAGATTTGAAAACATAACTCTAATGTAAACACCTTGGACTAGAGTTTAAAAGCTCTCTTAGTGTTGAGATAGTCGCGGTAGACCAATGTTAACGTATGGTACTTACGTCTATCAGCGTCTATCTAAGAGAGCTTCGTAAATCTAGGGTCAGGACTGTGCCGAAACCTTGACTGAAATGTGACACAAAATAAATTCACATGAAAAACTAATGGTGTCGGACGTAGGTGTTTACACATTTGCATGATGTGAATGCGATGATAAGTGTGAAAAAATTCTAAAACAATACAGTGAGGTTCTATGTCATTCCTTTTTATGCATTAAGATGACACATGTAACTGCATGTTCCATTCCTGCAACAGTAAAATGTTTATCATCTAGGCAAAGAACGGCATGTTTAAGTAACAGTAAATCTAAAACACTAAAACAATTAGGAATCATTTAGTGGTTGCTGAATAATACAGAAAAAACCCTAGATTTAAGGCCTTAACAAGACAACACACATCGTCTATTGTCTAATGGGAGAGAGAGAGATTTTATTCAGCATTGGAGGCCGCGTGGATCAGAGTACAAATACAAAAATAATGTACAATTTATACTAATGTTAATGTACATGAACATGTTGGTGTGCGAGCTTAATTTCATACATACAAATTTCTTTTTAAGTATAAAGCAAAACCTTTAAGTACATTTTCATTTTTGCAAGACAAAAGTTCAACAAACTTTTGCTGCGTTGGAAACTGACAAAATCGATTTGGTATGAGTTTCGTTCTACTATCCCGAAAGAAAGGACAAACAAGAACAAAATGAAATTCATCTTCGACAGTTCTTAAGTTACAACGTTCAAATAATAATTCAGAATAAGAAGTGTATTTGGTCAAACGCATTTTCTGAATTTTCAAATTGTGTGACATGCATCGAAACTTCACAAGTACATTTTTCAAATCCTTATTAATGTCAAAACTTAGATACTTTTCTTGTCCAAATATCGTTTTAAAGGATGAATATGTTTTAAGAAATGTTGATGATTCTATTTGCCCATACCAAGATTGGATGTCTAAATCTATGCAAGTTTGTTTGAACAAATTCAGGAATTGAGATACATTTCCACATTCCTGAAACATCCAGGCATATGAATAACCAGTCTGAAATAGTAACAATCTAACATGCGAAGCCCAGTTTACACTGCCTGCTTCATCCTGTGCTTTAAGCATGTTATAACAGGCGTGGGGATTTCGTGACGAGTCCATATGAATCAACCTACACCAGTATCTTATACATCGACAAAAATAACGTATAGAGAGATGGTAGCGCCCCATTTCACCCAGAACCGCTTTTGATGAAGATCTTTTACTTATACCCAGGTAGGTTTTGAAGAAATTACTCTGGACTTTTCCCACACTTTCTCGAAACTTAAACCCCCATATTTCGCTACCATAACAAGCAATTGGAGAAATCTTTGTATAAAATATAGACAAAATAACATTCATTGAAAGATTTGGGTAACATTTCATCAACTGGTAAATAGGAAAACATGCTTTAGAGGCTTGGTTAGCAAGGGTTTCACAGGCTGTAGACCAACATAGTCGTGATGAAAATATAACTCCTAAATATTTGTAATAAGAAACTGTTTTCAGTTCAATGCCTTTATAGTACCACTTTTCTACCTTCTTGAGTTTTCCACCTTTACGAAAAACGATTATGTTTGATTTTTCCATATTTACAACCAATCCCCATTTATTGCAGAATTTTTCTAAAACGTTCAACTTCCTTTGTAAATCAGCAACGGAATCTGCAACTAATACTATATCATCTGCAAAGAGTAGCAGTTTTATGACTTCGGTTGCATCATTTACAAAAATGCCTCTAGAGTCGTCATTTTGTAAATCAACAGCCAACTGGTTGATGAAAAATATGAATAAAAGAGGACTTAACATACAACCTTGTCTAACTCCGCTTGATGTATTGAATATATCGGTGACACAGTTACCGATTTTAACACAAGCACAAACATTCTTGTACATACTTTCCAAAATATGATATAGTTTACCATGAATTCCATGTTGATAAAGCAGTTTACTTCTATCAACAGAATCAAATGCCTTGCGAAAATCAATAAATGCTGCATAAAAGCGATGCTTAGGTTTTCTTACATACTTTTGTACCAATGACTGCAGTACAAAATAAAGAAAGATTCTTTCCTAGAAAGCTGGTCTTGTTAAATTATTATGTTATTGAATAAGGGCTAAGTTAATCCTGAAAATTACAGAGGTATTTTAATTCACGTACCACAGACGTGTTATTCGAAATTATATCGACAACTATTCTAAGCAGCAGAATATCAAACTAAAAAGACTCAAGTCTGAGTGCTAAGCGGGAATAAGAAGAGGTCGTATTAATGCTTAGTATATTTTCACACTATATTTAGTGATAGAAACACATCATCTTATACAAAACATAAACATTAAAATTCGTACAATGTACAATACCCAAACAATATAACTTACAACGTACACTCAATACTCATCAATATTTGATATTACTGTAAATAGTGAATGCGAAACGAATGTTTCGTAACGATGTCCACACCAAGAGTTTTGTTTATATTGAATGCATATTTTTAATAATAACCGTTTGACTTTCAACTCAAAAACACGTTTTCTCATTGAATTATCCCTTCAATCACATAATTGAAACACAATTTTCATGTCACGGTGCTATGAAAATACTTAAATGAACCTTCTTTAACTACAAAACACTTATAAATAGGCCTTAAATAGACTTAGAAACTTCACTTCAATGTAAACACTTGGACGGTGTCAATATAATCATCCTCATGCAAGTGTGTGACGTAGATTCGTCCTCTCCCATCTCAGTCTATACACGAAGGTCCACTGATGCCCTCCTGTGATGTCAGCAAGTCTCTGACAAACTCTCCCGTCTCCTTCAGCACTATTACCTTTTCTCCATCATAATCCACAACGAGTATGTGTCCTGTAGCAGTGCTGGTGATGCCTCGAAGACCTATCAGTGCTCTCTCTCCTGTAGGGGAGTAGTTGAATACCATCTCTCCCTGGGGAGTCACGCACGCCACAGACTTGGTCCCAAGGTCAGATATCAGGATGTTCCCTTGTCTTGAAATACAGAGGAAGTTCGGATCCCGTATGATAGGCTCTCCATTGTGTATTGGACTGATAGAGCGCATCACGTTCCCACTCCTATCTAGGATATCTACACAGGGAGGAGAATCAGAACCTGCTGCAAGTGTTGTTGGTGTCAGGGCGGTCAGACCAATGTACTGCTTCTGTGTTGTTATGGTCGAGTCGAGGGTCAGGTCAGGGGACACTGACACTAATGCTATTTGTTTAGAGTCATCAAGGATGGCAGCTAACTTGTCGTCATCAAGCTTGGCAATCCGTGTTGGGCTACATATCATACTCAGTCGGCTGTAATGATGTTGATTGTTTCTTGAATAGAAAGACTTTATGCACGTGTTTTCGAAATCAGCGGCAATAAGTGTTTCTGATTCATTCACTTTCATACAAACTATATCATAGATATATGGATTATATTTATCCTCCTTAGTCCTGGAGTCAAGAGTGTGGCTGAGTACAGGTGTAAATACAATGTCAAGATCCACTTCATCAAGGACTTGGATCTCTCCAAGTGAAAGGTCGCTCAGTACTCTGTCCAGTCTGTCCACATCCTGGGAGAACTCAACCCTTGTTCTCAGTCCTCTCTTCTTCACATCTTCTACAGACTCTGCAGTCTCAGACTCACTGGACTGGTACAGGTCATACATGTCCATCTCACCCTCAGAGCTCAGAGCCTGATCAATCAACTCGGACTGTTGTCTGTAGATGTCTCTGGCCATGTCTCCTGTCTTGATATCAGCTTTCAGTTGATCCATCTGTTTCTCTGTGACTTCAGTCAATTTGTCCAGTAGTTCTTTCTCCTTCTTCTTCACAGCGTTCATAACTCTCTGTGCTGTAGAACGAATCTGAGACTGGACAGATGATTTTGTCTCATCAAGTTCCCTTCTTCTAGATTTGAGTGACTCCAGTAGTTCCTCCTCAACTCTGGCTTCGTTCATCAATGTTTCCTTCCTCGCCTTCAAGGAGCATCTCATATCCGGCAGCATGGACTCCAGAGTCACGACTGATTCACACATCCGGTGCCGGAGGATGCAACAGGTCTGGCACAAGGTCTTCTTGCAGTCTCTGCAGAAGAACTTAACAAACTCTTCCTTGTGCTCAGGGCATGTGACTTTTGTCCTCCTCTTGACCTTGATCTCATCAGTCATCTCAGACACGTCATGATGTCGACTTAAAGGACTCTGTCTGTGTGCCTTGTTACAACTTGAGCAGAGAGAGGCATCACAGATTGGACACCAACTTACTGCTGGAGTTGTCTCCCCTTCAGCATGACACCAATTACAGTTGGTTGTGTCTGCAAAATAAATATTTTCAGATATATCTAACACATTCACAAAAACATATTAGAATTACATAAACATATGAGTAACTGTTAATCATTAGATTTTCGGACTAAAGCCAATTTATCAATTCTTTGTCATAATATACCTTTCGTGCCAGGACCAATAGTGCCGAGAAGACCCTTGAGTAGAAGGTTTGGTCTCATCTGCCCCGCCCACTCCTCCACGGGTCTGGAGGGATCCGGTACTCTCGTCAGTCTCCGACAAAACGGACATGGAATCGACTTGGAACTGATTGCATCACCTCTGGTTTTGGTGAATCTAAGAATACACTGACCACAGAAGGAGTGACCACAAGCCAGAGTGGACGGGTCAGTGAAGACCTCGTGACAGACAGTGCACGTCAAGAAATGGTCAGTTAGTTTCTCGGCAGTCGCCATCTTGAAAAAATGAAATAAAAATAATTAGCTTCATTGTAACCTTTTTATTGAATATGGAATAGGCTCTAAGGTCATTATTTAGTTATGTCAAATAAAGATGAAATTAGAAATAAGTCACTGGCACTCAGGTTCATAAAGCTTTCTTGATTAGATTGAGGAAGTAACAATTAGGTATAGGGTTGGAAACTGACAAAACATTTATTCTTTGTCCCTGAGGGGAGGTAACGGGGGAAGGAAAGGAGGAACGGCCTCGCCGACATGTCAGTCCTGCCACTTATTTCTCCAAACAAAAGCTATGATGTGTTTTTTTCATTTACACGAAGAAATAAATTGAATAACAGAGGCATGTTATCTTCGACATTTTCCGGATAAAGACTACTTAATTGTGAAATTCGGGAGGATATCGTGAGGATATACTTATTCTTGCATCAGGTGGGATATCGATATAATCTATGTTTTAATCAAACAAAACAAATTAACTTAACAAAGAACCAATTGAATGTAGACATAAGATTTAGGGGGAAATCGATGTTAGTTATTCTTTTACCACTAACGTTTTATTATATGCTGGCTGTTCACATATTTAACATTTATGATATCATATACTTGCTACTGTGTGGTTAACATCATGGTATGCCTCGAGTTGTTACTAACAAAACGAAAGTGAAAGTAGAGTCGTTTTTATAACTGGCAAATAGTTCAGTGCCACGTAATTATTTAAAGGTCGTTTGATTAAAGTGACACAGAATATGTTTATAAAATTTTTATTTGGCTGAAATGAGAGCCAAAATACAATCTGTCTACAGTTTAATTCAAATATTTGCTTTTTATATTCTTCTCGTTTTCAATGATAATAGAACAGCCGCCATAGAGATGTTAATAAGTCAGAATATTTGCATCTAATTAACACGAATACTTAACACTATCGACAACTATTTTTCCTTTTTATCTGCTGTGAATAAGTTTCTAGAATTAGGTTTGAGTCATTGGTGCGCGCTATTGTTCGGTTTTCGATCATAAATTAGAACTTAAACGTGTTTATTGATGAACTGATCAGCAACAAAGTAATGATTGGGAGACAACAGCAAATTCTCGATAATAAAACACAACTTATATAGTTTAATAGTAATGTTATCCAGTAGTAAGTATTATGTAAACCTGATTGTTGGAGCGACTTTGGCTGTTTTATGTTTAGAGGCAGAAGTGAATATAGTATGTTTAAGAATAATGCACACAAAATCATTCGAAAACGAAACTAAAATTGTTAGAAACACTAATGTTGAAAGGAGTTGAATAAAAGTTTACTTGACATTTTCATCAATTTCACACAATTTCACAGTCGCCTTTCCGATTGATCTAATAGATAGATCTAATACCAGACTGTTACTCTGTTAGTGACAACACTTACTATATTCCCGGAGAGGGTTATCCGCGTTGTGGGTGTTTACCATATAATCGGTGTAAGGAGAGATTGTTCCCTGTATCAAACGCTCAATGTATAAGTCGTTGGAGTTGTCGGAAAGGTGTTATCAAATGGAGAAGAACTGATGAAAAGTTTTATTTAAAGATTCAGCTTGGGTTCAGCTTAATGGCAATATACCGGTTTAAAGTTGTATTTTCGTTGGAATACCGAGTGTAGGCCTACCGTTGCTGGCGCGCACCAATTACTCAAACATAATTTTGGAAACTTATATTTTTTATCCAAAGTAGACAGAAGTACGGATGGAAGTGAATAGTGTCTGATGCGTTTAATAAGTAGTATTCATGAAAATTGGAATTTGATCTCGGCCTTTTTACAATTTTAACAATGAAATTAAATTTTCATTGAAAACTATTTCTTGTCATAAATTAAGCTTCTTAGGATGAATATGTGAGACATTTTCAAATTATATCAGGATTTATGATACTTTGGCTTGTCTCAAAGCCATCTCTAAACCACCTGCAAATCATTATGAGAATTTGTGTTACCCTGTAAGAGGTAAGATTATCATCAAATTCGATAAAGATATTCGCCTTGGCAAATTTGCCATCTATACAATACATTTCAACTTTCGAAGGCATGTGTAGGTCGAATCAAATACGCAAAATGCCACCAATGTAGTCATTTTATCGAAAAGTAATAACTTTTTCTGAAACGTATCTTTAAATATAGTCGGTTTCGCTGTTGACAAAATAAAAGTATAAATTAAGTTATGATTTTCATCCAAAGGTAGACAGTGAACCACCACATTACTTAAACGATATTTTAAAACTCGCCATATTCAGATAGGACAAATTAAAGTTTAAATTGTTTCATAAATTGTATTAATATTAGAATTGTTCTATCATTCTGTGCATGACCTATTATTGCGCCAGCCCCAATGACTTGCAAGGCCTTGCTGCATTTCCCTAGCTTTTCTGTGCTCGTCGTCCAGGCTGTTGCGATGGATCCCGATAGTCCAATGAGAAATCATATGAGAATAGCAATTTTTCGCCGAATAGAGCGCTGCATGAGTTTTGATTGTTTGGCAGCAAGGTTTGAATTAGCCATTTGCAGACACAGGTTCAATTTATTCCATGCGAGAAAGATTTTGCTGTTCAACAAACGGGACGTCATGATTTCGGCTTCTATACATATCAACATGATTTAAACGTTATTCCTCTCTATTGAAAACTTTTTTT
The DNA here is from genome assembly GCA_921293015.1 of Phorcus lineatus. Lineage (NCBI taxonomy): Eukaryota > Metazoa > Mollusca > Gastropoda > Trochida > Trochidae > Phorcus > Phorcus lineatus. The sequence goes on along the minus strand of OV121087.1, from coordinate 425,483 downwards.
GCAAGATCAAAAAGTGACACATTTTATTTTTTTCACGTATAAAATCAAATGAAATGTTTCCTTTAAAGAAAATGGATACAATGTAAATCTTTCGCTAGGTCCTTTTGATAATCTAATTAAAAACAAATTTAATAATAATGAGGATACTTAAATTGCGCTGGTCTCAATACCACAAGAGTATACTCAAAGCGGCATACACATTATCATCCTGGTGTAAGGACACCCATCAACACTTGTTACATTCTCGACTGCTTAGAAGTAAGCAAAACAGCAGCTGGTCAAGCGCTTAGTATACTCAGCGATAAATCGGGTAATCCACCTATCTGGCGAGCCACGTCTGATGTTGCTGAATTTCACTGCCACGTGCAACCTCGGATCGTATATAAGTACTAGTTCATCTAATTTGATTGATCATTTCGTGTGATGAACGACACTAAAATATGAACAAATGTATGGTTGATGAATCAGTTGTGTTATTTTATGAAAGGATAACTATGCGGTCAGTTACCAAGCAAAGACAACACCGAAACTGATAGTAACGAAGCCATGGCTCAGGATTTATGGAAACTTATCCTATGCAGACAAAAGTACAGTTGGAGTGAAAAGTGTCTCATGCGTTATATAACTAGTAATTATGGAAATTAGACATTTGATTTCTACCTTCGGAATTACAAGGATTGTTGATCAGTCTTACCATGTATCTTTTGTTAATTTGTAGATACTCTATACATACATGTAGTTTATTTTTATAATGTTGTGAGATTGGTTAAAGGACAAGGACAACATGGCGGACTGTATAGCCTTATTAAAGCAACTGCACATCATTCTCAGAATTTGGTGTTACTGTGCAAGAGGAAGCAATGGTCAAATTTGACATATATATTCCCTATTGACCAATATGTCAGTACATTACATTTCAACCTTTTAAGGCAGGTGTTGGAGTCAAATACGCTAAACGTCACCAATGTAGTCATTTTAGACTAAATAAAAGTATAAAGTTTTGATTTTAGGACAGTGAACCACCACATTACCTAAGAGACTTTTTTAAACTTCAAATAATCAAATAGGACAGCTCATAGCGTTTCATCAGTTCCTTCTTCCTAATTATCGCCGAAGAGGGTGCCGCACTCAAAACACGAATTTTAAATTAGACAGAAACTGGTTCATTATAAGTCATGCGGGGGAAGATTGTTCATGCAATTGATACGTTATCATTTCGGCTTCTTACATATTTGCATCATGTAAACGTAATTCCATTTTATTGAAAACTACGATTTTATAGTTAAAGCGTTTTTACAAGATGAAATTGTAAAATATTTTTCCTTTTCTCACCTGTAAAATCCCAGTTTAGTGTTTCCTTTAAAAAAAATGGATACAATGTAAATCTCTAGATTTATCAATTTGACAATCTTGTTAATGATAATCATGAGGATACTTATATTCTGCTGGATTCCACACCACAAGGGCATGCTCAAAGTGTCACACACATTATTACCCTGGTGTAAGGACAAAAAACCTTTTTTACATTATCAACTTCTAAGGAATATGAAAAACAACAGCTGATCAAGCGCTTTATAGTTATTTGAAACATTGCCATCACTTCCAAACAGAGGTATTTATTAATGACAAACTTGGTAACATTGTAATGTCTAGCTTCGTGGGTAAGAGTGTACATTTCGAGGGCCATAAAGATGTTTTAATTAATTTGGGAGGGAGCAGCCTTGGGGTGATGGGGTCATGATGTCAGTTGCGGGTTGTGGATGATTATGAACAGTAATGTTTTATTATTTTTGTAATTTGACAATAAAATCTTTAATTTCGCTGATTTGACTGATTACCCGAATAAGGGCATAGAGACGGGTTGTGAGCGACTCATGTTTTATTTTGGTTGTATACTTATAAAGTGTGAAATAGATATGATTACGTTTAATCATAAATCAAAATCATACCTAAATTATATAAAGCTCTAAGATTGCATGACTGTCAATTCAGCTGCTGAAGTCCAATTGTTTGATCGTTAGGGTTTGGCTAGAGATATATGAAGTATACAGGTCCGAGATTCGGCATAGAGATGTATACAGTACAAGCCGGTTTCAAGCTGGCATATGATCAAAATAGATTTAAATTTAAAGCTGGATTAATTTTCGAACGTGATTGTGAGTTAACATTTTGACTCAGACTGTAACCATGCAACAATCTTATATTATTTGGAGAAGAATGTGTGGAGGATAATATCAAGATAATTGCCCGGGGTGGAGGAACATTATTAGGATAACTGCCCGAAGAAGCGTGAATCAGGTTTGAGGAAATAACCTAAAATAGTGTCCCCCAAACACAATAGATTGACGTCGCTGTATGTGTATAGGAACGAGTGGTTGATAAGACTATAATCTGAGCCTGAGCCTCGGCTAAGATTTTATTTCACAGAGTTCTCTAAACAATGACACCGGTGGTATGGCATACCTTCGAGGAGTCGATAAGACTAAACTGAAGTGGACTAGCTACTAAAGACTGAATACTGTCAATTGTTTTGTCATCTTGTTTGATAAAGCAAAAACTTGGTGTGATGATGATCTTGACTGTATTTAAAAGGCCAATACTATCGGGGTATACATGTATGTCATTAGTGCATCATTATAACACAACTCTATTGAAACATGCTTCTGAGGGTTTCAGTTTGATTGATTTAGATTTGATAACTAGATAAATGGAAAGCGCAGTGGTTAACGCTTTCGGCTTCGGATCAAGAAGTCTAGGTTTTGCCGCCAGAGCTTGGCAACTTTGTCTGAAACAGTTCTACATGCAATAAGGTCTTGGTGCAATGCTATCCTGATTTCAGCGCAGTGCCGCCGATGGTTCGCTAGTTACAGCCTATGCTCGCTGGTTTTCAGCGCGTTTATTTGAATCTTATATTCAAATCTTATTTTGATTTTTACATAAACCGTCTATTAGTATAGACCTTGGACTAGATTTTCTTAGCTCTCTCAGAGTTGAGATAGTCGTAGACCAATGTAAACGTATGGTACATACGTCTATCTAAGAGAGCTTCGAAAATCTAGGCTCGGGACTGTGCCGAAACCTTGACTGAAGTGTGACACAAAATAAATTTACATACAAAACTAATGGTGTCGGACGTCAGTGTTTACACATTTGCATGATGTGAATGTGTTGGTAAGTGTTAAAAAAATCTAAAATAATACAGTGAGGTTCTATGTGATTCATTTTTCTGCAATAAGATGACACATGTTGACCATCTAGGGAAAGAATGGCAATTTAAACAGGTTGTATAAGTTAAAGTGAGATAAAAAATCAATTTCAACTTCTCGTTCTACATCAATCATCTAACGATAAAAACCTGTATATATTACTTGGATTCGAACATATAGACGTTGTCAATACCATTTTGCATCGTGTGTGTCAAATACATCTTTCCTATCCATAAAAAAAGATAAACTAAAACCAAACAATAATTAGGATTTATTTAGTGCTTGTTGAAAAATCCAGAGAAGAAGCTGTGATTAGCTTGCTTGTACACCTTAACAAGACCATGGAGTTGATTGTACACGTCATACAGGAGATACCTAAATGTTACAGTTTGGACAATCACTCATGAAAAGGAAATCATTTTTGTAAATTGAAACAATATTTTTAAGTGACGGATCAAAATCAATACAGGTTTTTCTAAAGCTAATTTTTCAAATGATGCACAGTGATGTCCCCCTTCCAAACTTTAAATCCAACCTAATTATCTTAATGCCACTTTTGTGTAATACCCATGTAACGAGTCATAATTAAAACATCTTCTTCAAATTTTAGTCGGTTGTGATATCATCATTCAACTGTTCAACAAGTTCAATGGTTCATAAGGAAGAGTTTAATATATTTGCCAACTTCTTTATTGTAGGGACTGTCACATTTGATACTCACACAGTCATCAAATATCATAATTAGCATCTACAGCCCCCAATATGCACTAAGTTCAAATTGTTTCCACTGAAACCAAGTAAAATGAAAAATTAAGAATAACTCAAGTAGCAAAAGGAACCATCCAAGCACTAGAACTAACAACATACCAGGTTGAGTAAAATGATAATCATTAGAATTTTAGATACAGGTTGGAAAATAACCCTACAGCCATATGCACAATGTTCAAATTGTTTCCATGGAAACCAGAAAACAAAATCAGAATAACCAAAACAGCAAAAGCCACCACGCCACCACTTGACCTAACCACAAGTTTGCTGGGGACATAACAATGAAATCTGCAAATACAGTTAGTAAGAAAGATTCTTTTGTAGAAAGCTAGTCTTCTTCAATTACGATGTTACTGAATAAAAAGGGCTAAGGTAATCCTGAAACTTACAGAGGTATATTGATTTACGTATGATGTGTTATTCGAAATGATATCTATAGCTATTCTTAGCAGCAGAATATCAAACTGAAAATAAACTCAATTCTGAGTGCAAAGCTGGAATTAGAAGAGTGGGTATTAATGTTAAGTATATTTTCACACTATATCTAATGGTACAAAAATATCATCTTGTTCAAAACATTAACATTAAAATTCGTACAATGTACAGTACCCAAACATTATAACTCTTACGACATACACTCAATACTCATCAATATTTGATATAACTGTAAATAGTGAAAGCGAAAAGAAGGTCTCGGTTCGAAGTCCACACCAAGAGTTTCCTTTTATATGGCATGCATACGTCATTTCAATAATAACCGTTTGACTCAAAAGCACGATCTCTCATTGAATTATCCCTTCAATCACATACTTTAAACACAATTGTCGTATTACACTTACACAAACTATAGAAAACTGTGCTATGAAAATACTTAAGTTTACCTTCTTTAACTACATAAACCACTATTTATAGGTCCATAAACTTGGAAACTTCACTTTAATGAAAACACTTGGACGGTGTCAATACCCTCATTCCAGTGTGTGATGTAGAGTCGTCCTCTCGCATCCCAGTCTATACATAAAGGTCCACTGATCCCCTCCTGTGATGTCAGCAAGTCTCTGACAAACTCTCCCGTATCCTTCAACACAGTTAACTTGTCTCCACCAAAATCCACCACGAGTATGTGTCCTGTAGCAGTGCTAGTGATGCCTCGAGGACCTATCAGTGCTCTCTTTCCTGTCGGGGAGTAGTTGAATACAATCTCTCCCTGGGGAGTCACGCACGTCACAGACTTGGTCACAAGGTCAGATATCAGGATGTTCCCTTGTGTTGTAGTACAGAGGAAGTTTGGAGCTTGTATGATCTTCTCTTCATTGTGTATTGGACTGAAAGAGTGCATCACGTTCCCACTCAGATCTATGATATCTACACAGCGAGGAGAGACAGAACCTGCTGCCAGTGTTGTTGGTGTCAGGGCAGTCAGACCAGTGTACTCCTTCTGTGTTATTATGGAAGAGTCGAGGGTCAGGTCAGGGGACACTGACACTATCGCTATTTGTTTAGATTGATCAAGACTGACAGCTACCTTGTCGTCATCAAACTTGGCAATCCGTATTGGGCTACATTTCATACTCAGTCGGCTGTAATGATGTTGATTGTTTCTTGAATAGAAAGATTTAATGCAGTTGTTTCCATCATCAGCGACGATAAGTGTTTCTGATCCATTCACTTTCATTCCAACTATATCATAGAGTTCTGGATTACATTCATCCTCTTTTGTCTTGCAGTCCACAGTGTGATTGAGTACAGGTGTAGATACAGTGTCCAGATCCACTTCATCAAGGACTTGGATCTCTCCCAGTGAAAGGTCGCTCAGCACTCTGTCAAGTCTGTCCACATCATGTGAGAACTCTATCCTTGTTTTCATTCTTCTCTTCTTCACGTGTCCTTCAGATTCTGCAGCCTCAGACTTAGTTGATTGGTATATATCACACATGTCCATCTCACCCTCAGAGCTCAGAGCCTGATCAATCAACTCGTACTGTTGTCTGTAGATGTCTCTAGCCATATCTCCTGTCTTGATATCATCTTTAAGTTGATCCATCTGTTTCTCTGTGATTTCAGTCAGACTGTCCAGTAGTTCCTTCTCCTTCTTCTTCACAGCGTCAATAACTATCTGTACTGTTGAACGAATCTGAGACTGGACAGATGATTTTGTCTCATCAATTTCCCTGCTTCTTAATTTCAGAGACTCCAGTTGCCCCTCCTCAACTCTGGCTTTGTTCATCAGTGTTTCCTTCCTCGCCTTCAAAGACTTGCTCATTTCCGGCAACATGGACTCCAGGGTCACGACCGACTCACACTTCCGGTGGTGGAGGATGCAACAGGTCTGGCACAAGGTCATCTTGCAGTCTCTGCAGAAGAACTTAACAAACTCTTCCTTGTGCTCAAGGCATGTGACCTTTGTCCTCCTCCTGACCTTGACCTCATCATTTACATCAGCGACGTCATGATGTCGAGTTGAAGGACTCTGTCTGTGTGCCTTGTTACAACTCGAGCAGAGAGAGGCATCACAGATTGAACACCAACTTACTGCTGGAGTTGTCTCCCCTTCAGCATGACACCAATTACAGTTGGTTGTGTCTGCAAAATAATAATTTTTCAAATTTTGAAACAAATTCACAAAATCTTATAAAATTTCCTTAAAAATATGAGGGACTTTGAATTGTATAAGTATTGGACTGATGTCAATTTATTAATAAATAATCTATCAGCCTACCTTTAGTGCCAGGACCAATAGTGTCGAGGAGACCCTTAAGTAGGAGGGTTGGTCTCATCTGCCCCGCCCACTCTTCCATGGGTCTGGAGGGGTCCGGTACTCTCGTCAGCCTCCGGCAGAACGGACATGGAATCGACTTGGATCTGATGGCATCATCTCTGGTTTTGGTGAATCTAAGAATACACTGACCACAGAAGGAGTGACCACAAGCCAGAGTGGACGGGTCAGTGTAGACCTCGTGACAGACAGTGCACGTCAAAAAATGGTCAGTTAGTTTCTCGGCAGTCGCCATCTTGAAAAAATGAAATAAAAATAATTAGCTTCTTTGTAACCTTTTTATTGAATATAGAATAGGCTCTAAGGTCATTATTTTTTTATGTTAAATAAGAATGAAATGAGAAATAAGTCACTGGCACTCAGGCTCATAAAGCTTTCTTGATTAGATTGAGGAAGTAACAATTAGGTATAGGGCTGGAAACTGACAAAACATTTATTCTTTGTCCCTGAGGGGAGGTAACGGGGGAAGGAAAGGAGGAACGGCCTCGCCGACATGTCAGTCCTGCCACTGATTTCTCGAAACAAAACCTATGATGTGTTTTTTTTCATTTACACGAAGAAATAAATTGAATAACAGAGGCATGTTATCTTCGACATTTTCCGGATAAAGCCTACTTAATTGTGAAATTCGGGAGGATATCGTGAGGATATACTTATTCTTGCATCAGGTGGGATATCGATATAATCTATGTTTTAATCAAACAAAACAAATTAACTTAACAAAGAATCAATTGAATGTAGACATAAGATTTAGGGGGAAATCGATGTTAGTTATTCTTTTACCACTAACGTTTTATTAGATGCTGGCTGTTCACATATTTAACATTTATGATATCATATACTTGCTACTGTGTGGTTAACATCATGGTATGCCTCGAGTTGTTACTAACAAAACGAAAGTGAAAGTAGAGTCGTTTTTATAACTGGCAAAAAGTTCAGTGCCACGTAATTATTTAAAGGTCGTTTGATTAAAGTGACACAGAATATGTTTATAAAATTTTTATTTGGCTGAAATGAGAGCCAAAATACAATCTGTCCACAGTTTAATTCAAATATTTGCTTTTTATATTCTTCTCGTTTTCAATGATAATAGAACAGCCGCCATAAAATGTTAATAAGTCAGAATTTTTGCATCTAATTAACACGAATACTTAACACTATCGACAACTATTTTTCCTTTTTATCTGCTGTGAATAAGTTTCTAGAATTAGGTTTGAGTCATTGGTGCGCGCTATTGTTCGGTTTTCGATCATAAATTAGAACTTAAACGTGTTTATTGATGAACTGATCAGCAACAAAGTAATGATTGAGAGACAACAGCAAATTCTCGATAATAAAACACAACTTATATAGTTTAATAGTAATGTTATCCAGTAGTAAGTATTATGTAAACCTGATTGTTGGAGCGACTTTGGCTGTTTTATGTTTAGAGGCAGAAGTGAATATAGTATGTTTAAGAATAATGCACACAAAATCATTCGAAAACGAAACTAAAATTGTTAGAAACACTAATGTTGAAAGGAGTTGAATAAAAGTTTACTTGACATTTTCATCAATTTTACACAATTTCACAGTCGCCTTTCCGATTGATCTAATAGATAGATCTAATACCAGACTGTTACTCTGTTAGTGACAACACTTACTTACTCACATTCCCGGAGAGGGTTATCCGCGTTGTGGGTGTTTACCATATAATCGGTGTAAGGAGAGATTGTTCCCTGTATCAAACGCTCAATGTATAAGTCGTTGGAGTTGTCGGAAAGGTGTTATCAAATGGAGAAGAACTGATGAAAAGTTTTATTTAAAGATTCAGCTTGGGTTCAGCTTAATGGTAATATACCGGTTTAAAGTTGTATTTTCGTTGGAATACCGAGTGTAGGCCTACCGTTGCTGGCGCGCACCAATTACTCAAACATAATTTTGGAAACTTATATTTTTATCCAAAGTAGACAGAAGTACGGATGGAAGTGAATAGTGTCTGATGCGTTTAATAAGTAGTATTCATGAAAATTGGAATTTGATCTCGGCCTTTTTACAATTTTAACAATGAAATTAAATTTTCATTGAAAACTATTTCTTGTCATAAATTAAGCTTCTTAGGATGAATATGTGAGATATTTTCAAATCATATCAGGATTTATGATACTTTGGCTTGTCTCAAAGCCATCTTTAAACCACCTGCAAATCATTATGAGAATTTGTGTTACCCTGTAAGAGGTCACAATCATCAAATTCGATATAGATATTCGCCTTGGCAAATTTGCCATCCATACAATACATTTCAACTTTCGAAGGCATGTGTAGGTCGAATCAAATACGCAAAATGTCACCAATGTAGTCATTTTATCGAAAAGTAATAACTTTTTCTGAAAAGTATCTTTAAGTATAGTCGGTTTAGCTGTTGACAAAATAAAAGTATAAATTAAGTTATGATTTTCATCCAAAGGTAGACAGAGAACCACCACATTACTTAAACGATATTTTAAAACTCGCCATATTCAGATAGGACAAATTAAAGTTTAAATTGTTTCATAAATTGTATTAATATTAGAATTGTTCTATCATTCTATCGTATATAAGTACTAGTTCATCTAATTTGATTGATCATTTCGTGTGATGAACGACACTAAAACATGAACAAATGTATGGTTGATGAATCAGTTGTGTTATTTTATGAAAGGATAACTATGCGGTCAGTTACCAAGCAAAGACAGCGCTGAAACTGATAGTAACGAAGCCATGGCTAAGGATTTATCTCATGAACAGGGTTCTCTTAGCAACGACACCGGTGATATAAACGCCATACCTACATGTAGTCGGTACGGTAAGACTACATTTGAGTGGGCTTCAGACTGAACCCTGTGAATTGTTTTGCCTTGTTCTTTCATAAAGTAAAATCTAGCCATGGTTAAGGAACTCCATATGAAACCGTTTATCAATTTATTTTAATTTCTAATGAAACCGACAGAGATAGTTCCAGCTAAATAAAAAGAGTTATTTCAGGCTGGCCTCATAAACTCTAAAATATTTAGAGGCCAACCCGAACTCTAGAGCCAAGTGAGAATGGACAATTCGGCTTCAAACTCAGGGATTTTCATTTCTGTCCCAATGACTTTATGGAGCCTCAAATGACTCTAACTCACCTTCAGCAATTTTTCTTATGTCATCCTGGCTAGATTTGTAAACATCACCTCATCACTAAAAGATAGACGTTTGTGCACCTGTAACATGAAAGGTAAAGACAAAATCTTTTATCATGACTGAATCCACTGTATAATTTATATTGTGGTTGAAAACGCTCGTTTTCAAGAGAACTATTCCAAAAATCAAAGCAAACTTTTTTTTATGTATAACTTATTTTGAACCATATGGTGTTTTGAAGCTCGTCCCATTTAATTGACTCTATAGAGTGTTTTGACCCCAGAGTCAAATGAGCCTGGAGATCTGCCATGTGTATGTTATGTATATGTGTACGCGGGGAATACGATGAGGGGGCAGTGGATGGGTGTTAGTGGTGTGACGATTCATCGATATCCATCGATGCATCGATCTATGAGCTGCCGATACAGTGAATCGATAGAAATTTTACTTTTAAAATGTATCCCGATGCAATATTTTAAACAGTCCATTATACATCGATGTTTAAATTTTGACATCGACAAATCGCGATATTTCAATCAAATACTAATCAAGAAGGTTTAGTTTAGTTTAATAATTGATAGCATACTTATTTTCATCGAAAAATGTCTATAAGATACAGCGCTCGCATGATGTTAACATTCGCCAATCTGTGTTTCAACTTCGTTATCTCACTTCCGAAATTCCCAATGAATCCTTTCGGAACTTGCCCAGCAGGCATCTGACGTCATTTCGACGTCGAAATTTGGTTGGTTTCAGGTCAGGACGTCGATCAACCAATGTTCGACGTCGGAACAACGTTAGTCGGAACAACGTTAGTTTCCTGACGTTGAAATTTGGTTGTTTTTTTTGACGTTGTTTTAACGTCATCAGAACAACTTACAAGTGACAATTGATTACTTTTATAAAATTTCATTATCATATTAACATTACATAAGTTATGGATTGTATTAAAGAATGAAATAAAAAAAAATGCAAAAACGAAAATCTATCATTGACATTTGATATATTGGATTAAGATAGATAAAAGTTAATCTCTTTCAATTTCACAATAAATGGGGGTAACTATGTCCCTATTTTAATCAGAGTTAACAAGGTACTAGTATATGGTATTTTTCAACAGGTTTTATTTTTTCAGTTATTGTTCACAACTGACAACATACATTTTCGATTTGAATAAAGTTAGTAGTTCTTACAAAACGGTAATTGCGCATTTGTAACAAACATGTCTTTGGTTACACTTTTATTTAAATGGTTGCAGTGTTATATAAACATGAATGCCCACACGGCCAATTTAATATCCCATACATGGATAACCACACATGAGCAGCTACTCAATTGATGCATGAAGGTCTAAAAAAAGAGCTGAAGAAAAGTGCATAGCCTCACAGATGATGCATTGCATGAAATTTTATAACGTTATAAAGCTAACACAACGAGAATGAGCTACACGTCTTGACGTCGAAATGACGTCTTTTCAACGTCGATACAACGTTTTGGCGTCAACGTTGAACCAACGTCGAAGTAACGTCAGATTTCGACGTCGCCGCAAATTTCAAATCCAATCAAATTTCCACGTTAATTCAACGTTGCTACGCGACGTCGTTTCAACGTTGATAAAACGTCAGATTGCCTGCTTGGTGGCGACCTATTTACAAAAGAATTAGGCTACTGCTATCAAAAATATAAAGTAGAAAAGGTATTTAACTGTTTATGTGTAATTTTTAAAGATTAGAAACGTAAAATGCACTTAAATTATAAACCGAAAGTTGTACTTCTTGATTGCACCAGAAAAATGGCGGAGCAGGTGTAGGCTATCGTTTATCTAAGCACTGGTAGAAGAAGAATAACGGAAGAAGAATAACGTTTATACTTTATGGGTCATGACAGATTATTTTTTTAAGAAAAACACCCGCTTACAACGTCGGAGGGTCAGATGCCTCATGAAACTTATAATATTCTATTTTTTCATACTAACATTGAAATAAAGAGCGAAAAAAGTGTTTTTTTCCCCTCCCCCCCCCCCCCCCCCCCCCCCCGGTCCCCCCGCTTGCTACGGGCCTGGTGCGAGTGTGAATCGCCTGGGAAACTTTGTTCACTTACAAAAGATGTTGCGCATGAATAAATGAATTGTGTATAGTGCTAGAATGCTTGACATGCTCATTTTGGCCTAATACACAGACTATGAATCGTTAGAAATGACACCATTTGCATCGTGCCACATCGGCGCATTTCCTTCCATAATAGATTTAGAAATTAACTGAGGAAAAATTTCTGAAAACTATCACCATTCATATTTTCCCGCGCAATGAAAAATGTAACACGCCTATTCATTGGGTATCTCGTATGAAAGCAGCCAATGGCAGTAAAGCTCTCATCTGCTTGCAATGTTTTGAGATTGAGGACACATGGCTGATGAAAATGTGCGAAGGTCATCAGAGTTGTGAAATCTAAGATTTTCATCCAAAACTGGTATGATATCAATGAAATATGTACATGACTGTGAAATAAGGTGACCACCGGACTTTGATTATCTCTTCACTCACTCACTGCAAATCGGTAAGGACTTGCCGGTTGTGTTACACTGTATTGTCCGGTTTTCGATCACCAGATAACAACATAAATTTGTGAAAATAAAACTGAATTTCTTTGCAAAATTATGGAAATCCCTCATCTCAAGTTGACATACAAAGGACTCCATTACAAATGGAATTTGTACTGTTTTATTATTAATAATTCAATCTCTAAACTATATTGGAATTATAACGATCGAATGTAGCTCTCAGTCAGAATGTGCACAAAGCATTGCCATTTAGGTAGTGACCGATGTGACATTGTCATGTTAGCTATCACACTATGTTAATTTGTAACAATTCTTGTACGTTTTCGCAGTAGGATGTGATTTTCGAAAGCATGCATTCAAAATATTGCTAGCATCGACAACTAGCTTGCTTATATTGCCTTGATATCGACCTGATACAACCTGACCCTGAAAAAGTACAAGATTTTGTACTATTGCAGATAATGGGATCGCAATTAATTAATGTTACATATTTTATAAAAAATTTTAGAATTTAACAATTGAATCATGAAGGACATTTCAAGATCAACCGTAATGATATCATAATCTCTATTTACAGGTTATCTACAGAATGGTCAGTGGACGTGAGATCAAGCGCAGTCGTGGATATCGAGGAACAAACGCTTTCCGTGCAAGAAACTGGTTCATCTTTGTCTCAATGTCGATCAGCATCCTCACAGGAGTCGGAATGATGTAAGAATCAACGTCAGTGAGAAATGAGAAACATCAAAATCATTTATATTTGTCTTAGATCATGAGATTACAAGCGATGCATTCCCCTCACTGAAAACACAGATGGCAATGCTAGGACATCACAAAGTTAGCCCTGCTCAAGGAATCTTAATTATGGCAGTTTCATTTTAAAAACTTACATTATTATTACTGATAGCTACTGAAGAATGCTTTTGTATCATAAATAAAATCTCTTTATTTAAGATTTATTTACATTAGTTTATAGAAGTAACTCTAATTCACAATTATTTGTTATTAAACTAAAAATGTTTGGGTAAGTTAAAAGAAACAGAAATTATTTGACTTCTTGATGATATAGGACTTTTAATTTTTTCAACTGAAGTGTATAAGTGTCAATTATAGGAAAGCACTCTTATAAAGAAATTTTGTACATTTTTGTAGGTACATAGGCCGAGACAGAATGAACCAATTTGTTGAAAGATTTGAAGAGGAGAAACAGGCAGAAGAGGAACAGAGGAAACGTTTACGAGCTATATATGAACGCAAGGCTAACGCTAGGATGGAAGCAGAGAAATAATTCATTGTGCAGCCATTGAATTTGTTATGAAAGTGTAGGATTCTTTCTTAATAGGTCATTAATTATTTTGTTTCTGATAGTTGCTTGAACTGCCCTTAAAGTATATCGAACATGAATCATTTTGAAATTTTTTAATTCTGAGAAGGCAGAGTTATTCATTAAATCTAAAGCAAGGACTTCAAGAAGGAAGATAAGTAAAATTTGAAGGGACTTCCATTTTCATCAAGTTGATGGGAAAAGTTGTTGTTGATTCTCATGTGTGTGTGTCAAGTTGGCTTGTTGAGGAGCACCAAACTGACACCAAGGTGAGTGCAGCTCATTCGTCACTTCATCCATCTCCATCTCGGTATCTGTTGGCTCATTGCTTCTACAATTCCCTCATTGTCTTGTTAGCATTTGCCTCCTATTGCCTACTGACTGGTTACTCATGGCTGTTTAGAACTCCCAGTTGCTGTCAGTCCTCTCACTGCCGTCACAATCACTGTTGTCACAATCACTGCCGTCACAATCACTGCCGCCACAATCACTGCCGCCACAATCACTTCATCATCCCACTGGTAGCTCATAGCTAAATATTGTTGGGAGACGTTGCTCAACGATCCTTGCTATCAGGGCATTGTATGTTGCATGACATGAGTTAATTTCAAAATCTTTAGAGCATATGAAAAAAAAGGTGACAAGACAATTGGGATAGTAAGAGCATATTTAAGCCTTGATGGAGCATAAACTTATTGGTCTGGATATAAAAATCTAAACTAAGTAAGAGTCCATTAGATAATTCTTAAGGATCGTCTACACTTAACCATATTATTTTGAAAATGCATTAATATCTCAATCAGGAATTAAAGAAAACAAAGTTTTATAGACCTTGTTGTTACTTCTGTTTTGATTTAGCTTTGCCCTGAGTTTGCATTTCTTGTTATATCATAATAGTAGATAACAATCCATGTTTTGACTAAGGTGTAAAACATTAGGTCTCATTTACTTCGAGTTAGTTGCAATTTCTTTCCCTCTTTTATTCCTTAAACCCTTTTATCCTAATTTTTTAAGATGGAATGACACATTTTGTTTTAAGACCTAGCTTAAGTTTTCCTACTGCTCAAAAGAAAATTGAAAGTTGATGAAGATATTTTATATCGAATAGTTAACTTTTTAGAGACTGAATCAATGGAAAAGAAGAAGAAAGTTGCAAGTTTGGCGTCGGGCTCGGAACTGTCTGGAAATGAGAGTAGTAGCAAATCAGGTGGGAAGAAAGCGAAACTGTCCCTTCAGAGAAAGGAGAGTGGAAAGACAACACTAGTTGTACCAGCAGTCGACTTAAACGAGACAGAAGATTTCAAAGATTGTAGATTGTTTGCAAGGAAACCAGCTGTTAAAGGTGGCAAATCGAAGACTGAGGGTAAAGAAGTTTTAAAAAGAAAAGAAAGAAGCAAAAGAGAAAGGGAATGTGCTGGTTCAGAAACTGATCCGAAAGATGAAAATGAAGCTACTAAGAGTTTTAAAAGTAAAAAGGAGAGACAGGTTGAAGTGGTAGATGACCTTGCTCCAGTGACAAATAAAGATGATGTGGGAATTAAAACAATCAAGGGGGACAACTCTGATGAGGACTGCATGGATGGGAAGATATACGTGCGGCGGACCTACGGCAAAGGAGAGCCAAGGAGAACAGCTGACGATGAGAGTGAAAACGTCACGACAACCACTAACAAATTTATGTCTAGATCTTCAAAGTTTGAAAGAGAAACGAATACTGGAAACATTTCTGCAAAGAGGGAAACTAAAGGAAACTTACCAGAACAGTCCAAAATAGGGAAAAGTCTTTCTTCAAGGTTTGGCCGTGCTGAGAAGCAGAAACTTCAACATGGTGGCACGGCAACAGAGATCCATCAAGCTGGTCAGTCAACCTCACAGGACGTTGATGATTTCCATCCATCAACATCAGAGAAGGGGGAAGATTTAATGGAGCATCCCCCCAAGATCCGCAAATGTCCTACCTGTCAAATTCATTTTCCCAGAGAAATATTCGTGGAACACCTGAAGGACTGTCTCGAAAGCTTTGAGAAGAATGTAGAAGAGAAAAGGAAGAAAGGTAATTGTTTACATTATTGATGAATTTTTATATAAAGCCAACAAAACATCAAATTCTTATTTTCCTTGTGAATAACTATTTGTGTGTACTGAAAAGGTACAAAAATCCCAAGAATCATGACTGCTTTATTCATGATTTCTAAGCAATCCGTCAACTTTATTGTGTTTTATTCAAATTCAAATATCTTTCAGTGCAGAAGGAGTCAGTGCTGAGGGAAAAACAGCGAAAAAAACAACAGGAGGAATCTGCATTCGGCATCTCGCTGTCCGAGGACCACAATGAAGACTCAGACTATCTCTGTCAGATATGTCAGACAGACTTATCTCCCTTGGATGCCGTTGGTCGGGCGGAACATGTCAACAACTGTATAGATCAGGTTAGTCTTGTGACGAAAGTGTTTAAAGTTTTGTATCAAGGGCTGCATCAATCCTTAAGGTCAGATAGCCCTATAGCCTGGCCCGTTGTTTGTAAAGTTTTTACATTTTGACTTCACTGACTTCATTGACCTCATAATAAATTGGCATCACTGAATAGTGAACACTGTGAACAATGCTATGATATCACAATTCTCATTACGTCACAATGCAATGTGTTCTTGTGTCTGTATTTTGCTACTTGTTCTTGACAGGTGGAGTCCAAGAAGACTGGTCCAGTCCAGCCCCCGGTGAGGTCCGGGGTCCCTGACTGTCCAATGTGTGGGAAACCTCTCAAGACTGAGGCCGTAAGGGATGCTTGTTTGATAGTATCACATAGGAATATCTATGAATATCATGCATCAAAAGGCTGCCAAACATTAATTCAAGTTTTGCATTGTTTAGATTTATGATGGTAATATTCCACAGTATTGATTATCATGGTACATAATCTGACAATATGTGTATGGAATGGTTTGCCTACATTGTGATATTGTCTATATATTTATGTTGATTTACACTAAACATCGAGATGTTTTAAAATGTCTAAATATACATATTATATATATATGTCTTATAGATATTATGCATAAGAGGAATAGAATTATATTTGATAAATAAAATTTCACATTTAACATTATAGAACATAAATTATGTATAAACCCAAAACACTCTTGATGAACAGTGCACCAAAATGAAAGCTAAAAGCTGCAGTTTACCTAATGTCATTGTGAATTCTATCACGCCTGATTATCATTCCTTTATTGCCACTCATTACGCATACCGACAGTCATAAGGTCCTCTTGAAGAAGTGTGATCTCTGTTCATCACACCCATATGTATACATGTATACATGAATTCCACTCTCTGATACCCACAGAGTCGCAAGGTCCACCTAAAGAAGTGTGCAAGGACGCTGGGGGTGACGACAGATCAGATGATGACAGCCCTGAAGGCTCAGGAGAAGGAGGCACAGCTCGGGATAGTATCAGTTGTGCAGCGGTAAGATTAATGTTTTTAGACTTAATTTCATGAAGCCCCCATTATTCCAAGGGCATCCTTGACTCACATTGACGTACAATCACCTTAGTGAAAGGGAGGCATTGTGCTTTGGCTTTCATCGGTTGTCTGTTGTCCATAAATTTTTCTCATTCTCGACTGCTCCTCCAAACCTGCTGCACCTAGGGGATCAGAGTCGACTTTGTGCTGAATCAAACTATCCCACATCAGCTACGCATTAGGTTTAAATTAAAATTATACTCGCTATCAGTCCAGTATAACATGTCACTGAGTTTCAAACACACTAGGTTTATCTCCTAAATGATATCTCCCAATCATTGTTTTAAGTAGACGCCAAAGCTGTTTTGTGGATAAGCCAAAATTTTTCAATACAGTTAATTAGCGTTACCCCCTTAGCTCATGGCCATATTTTTCATGCAGGACTGCGCAAGCGAAGAAGGCTACCACCACGACTACAAGGAGAAAAAAACCAAAACTGTAAGTGTGGAGCAGTTCTGATGCCAGTGTTCACTGTAAGGGTGACTTGTGACCTTGATTGCAAGCTATTATCAAGAA
This sequence comes from Phorcus lineatus, assembly GCA_921293015.1. Taxonomy (NCBI): domain Eukaryota; kingdom Metazoa; phylum Mollusca; class Gastropoda; order Trochida; family Trochidae; genus Phorcus; species Phorcus lineatus. The sequence continues at coordinate 407,667 of OV121087.1, read as the reverse complement.
GTTATAGACTATTATGATCCTCTGTTGCAATAACAATTTTGGGTCACAACAAATAACAAGTCTGATGTCTTCTCTATGTTAATCATCTGTCAATTGCTGCCTGCTGTTAGCAAACTAAATTAGATTTAGAATGCATCTGTGTAGCAATGTCAGATCTCGTTTTTTTAATTTTTTATGCCACTTTTGTTTTTCAAAAGCATTTTTGAAAATCAGATTTGTTCTGAGTTGAACATGCTCAATAATGAATGTTTTAGTCAAAGTCAAATGCTAGAAATTAGAACTAGACAGGTAGTAGGGACACAAAGCATAGCGGTAGCATCTTGGGGGGAGGGGGAGAAATTAAAGTCGCATCCAAGCCTCTTCCCCTTGACAAATGAAAGATCTTGAGATATGGCAATTGTAGCCTGACTCAAATGGTTCCACTTTCAAAAGGGATTTGACCAAAAAAAGTACAAAATGTTTTACTATTCCATCCTTTACAGATCTTATAATGCCACTGGTCACATAAAATTTGTTCTTTTGTAGAATATCTGAATTACATGTGTCAAATGTTCATGTTGAGATTATGTATTTGACAGTCCGACTGATGAAGCCACCCAGCTGGCGATGGCGCTGTCCTCCTCCCTAGCAGATGAGCAACAAAAGAGAGAAAAGGCTCTGATTGGTCAACTTAACCTGCGTGGTATTGGGGACGTGGAAAAACTGTCTGCACTAGATGGGAAGAAAAGTCGCAAAAAGAAGGGGTGTGTGTCAAATTACAAATCTTCGCTTTTTTGAAAGGATGTGGGAATTCTATTGAATTAACCCTTCCGTTGCTGAATATTATTTTGACCAGTTTTGCCCCCGTGGCTGAATTTTCCAGCACTCGCCTCGCTACGGTAATAACGCAATTAGCCCCTGTGGCCGAATTTTCCAGCGCCGCCAGATGCGACCGTTTTTACAACATATGGCGTGTTTACATGGCGGAATACGGACGTTATCGTCGTTTTATACAAAGCTAGTCGGCGAATCCCGTGTTATAAATGGATGATACTTACTTGACACTTTGAATGAAATTTCTATCACCCCTGGAACGGTTTCTACAACCGAAGTAAACTTGTTTTCAATTCGGGCGCCATAACTCAATAAATTCCAAGAGCGCATGCGCGAAATCAAAACGAAACTAAAGATGAATTGTTCCTTTTCACATCGATATAAAAATTATTTTTATAATATGTCTGGAACGAATTTTACTAAATTTTAAAAATTGTCTTCATTTCAAACATTATAAAATCATTTAATCACTGAGTGCACACATGCAAATTATATACGGAATTGAAGCTAATTTCTTGCTCTATATTTCACGATAAATTTTATTACGATACGCCATCCTAAACGAAAGATATAAATAACGAAAGCAGGGTAGTGATAAATCCCGATAACGTTCTGACCCCCACAGTAATATTACTAAGCTAGTAGCCCCGGGCAAACGCACGCGCTCTTCGCGTGCAGGCGGGGTATCCCCGCTGAAAAATACACTCACACTTAACAGAAATTGTCTTTATTTCCAATTTTATAATTCAAGTTATTCGCTTTGTATACATGCAAATTATATATGGAATTGAAGGCAATTTATTCTTCTTTACGAAAAAATAAATCATAACAATCTTTTGCACTGTAATTAGAAGTTATTACCAACGTAATGTGGGTATAGCTAGTGAATAAAGTCTTTGATAATCGCCTTACCGCGACATTTGTCGCATAATTTCCACACGTTTTATTTTGATGCAAATATGGGCAAATTACACATGAAAATGAAGGTATTTATTTCCTCTTTACGTTGACATGAAAATGATAAATATGTACCGCTTGGTTTGGAATATATATAGTTTGCAAAGATTGTACCCTCAGGTATTTGAAAACAGATTTTGATAATTGCGACATCACTTACCGCTCCTTTATTGTTTCATTGTAATTTGCAAATTTTACATAGAATTGAAGACGATCCTTTTCTCTTTATTGTGATATAAAAATGTTGATAATGCGCTCTGCCGTTAAATGGATAGGAAGTGTAAAAAGCAGTTGAAAAAATCGCTTCTCGGTTAACAAGATATGAATAGAGAAATTGCCTGTTTGCGCAATGCTCGTCGGGTCTTTACTGATTTTCGTTTACATACAAATTTTATATGGAAATAAAGATCATCCTTTTCTCTATATTTTGATATATGAAATTTCAAAATGTCCCGAGAACTTTATGTGATATAAAGTGCGAGAAAATGGTAAAAATACAAAGAATAAAGAAAAGTCGCAATTTTGCGGCACTTGCTGTATCTTTATTTTATATACTGCATATAACTTTTTTACATCAAATCGAAGACAATTATTTCCTCTTTATCACGAGGTAATCAATTTCAAAATACGCCTAGCTGTTGAGAAGATATAAACGAAATAAAGGCACATGTCAAAATCGCCGTTCAGTTTACATGATTTGAATAGAGAAATTAGCTTTTTGTGCGGCGCTTGCTGTGTCTTTATTTATTTTTGCGCATGTACAAATTTTACATGGAATGAAAGACAATCTTTCTCTCTATCTTATAATATAAAAATTGTCAAAATAAGTTGACCACATCATGTGAAGATTGGTGTGACAAAATGGTGTAAAACTAAAAATATGTAAAAATCACCTTTTTTGCGGCACATGCTGTATCTTCATTTCAGGTGGCGTAGTTATGTATTTTATATTGAATTGAAGACAATTTTCTGCTCTTTCAAAAGATCCAACCGGTATTGTAATACGCCCAAGGGTTCAGAGCATAGGGCGTGCGATAGGAAGGCGTGCATAGGGTCAAAATGCACGCGTCTCAGTAAACGATAGCATGCGCGGGTCGGTAAGCTCGTGCGAGAGGGTAGAAAGTGCCCACAGGCTATTAGCACGTGCGGCGGGGAGTGGGGAAAAATTGAGTGATTTTAACGTTTATTTTCGGTACGATAAACATTATCAATACTCTCATAACTTTCGGAGCATGTTCGCGCATTATTTAGAACACCAACGAAACAAAACACGGTTGCTTAGCGACAGCCGGAACGAAAATACAAGCGTTGAACTGAGACTACTGCTAGGCAATAAATTTCCGGGCCCCGCTACCGAGACCCGCGGTCATAATTAGTTAGCGTGAGAAAAATAGAGTGTGCTACTCGCATCCCGCTAAGGGGACTTGCGGGCAAAGCTAATTTCATCCCGGAATATTCCGGGACCCGCATCTTAAGGGTTAATATACCCCCGCTTGCTATGATTGGACTTGGAGCAATTAACATTTCTGTTGCTCCAATGGGGACAGATTTTTTCAGACACTATTACACCTAGAGGAGTGAAATTTTGGTTATGGATACTCTTGATCGACTTCGAAAGCCATTTCTGAAATTTTATTTTTTAAAGAGATATGGCCCCTTGTTTCTGAAATTGGACTTGGAGCGATTAACAGATCTGATGCTTCAATGGGGACAAGTTTTTTCAGACAGTATCACACTAAGGTGAATGAAATTTTGGTTTTGGACACATCTGTTGATGCTCTTGATCAAGTTCGAAAGCCATTTCCGAAATATTGTTTTTGACAGACTTATGGCCCTTGATTGCGCAATTGGACTTGTAGCGATTAACAGATCGGTTGTTCCAATGGGGACACATTTACTCTTAATCTATTACAGTAACTTTTAGTAAATCAGGTTATCCAGAATAATATTAATTCAGACTAGAGGGAGAAGAAATCAGACGGGCTGCGGGGTATGTGAGCCATTCTCACTTTTTTCTTGTTACATGTGATTTCTGAAAGGACTGTTTTCTTTTCACCTTTGTCGTGCTCCTCAAAATTTTGACAAGGGAAATATGCCCTTAAAGAATAATTTACCTTGATTTCATTATCACAAAACTTACCCAGGATTTTGCAATAAGGGACAATCAATGATTACCAACGATATATCAACTGTGAAAAATTTAATACTAGACAGTTCTTATGGATAACAACTTCTTTATATGAAAAAGGTGTTACTGAATGCCTGACAGAAAGTACCACTTCATGCAAGTCACTAGTAACTCATGATAAGGTGCAATCTACACTCCTGAAAGAAATTTTAACTTTGACCAATCAGATTCAAGTATTCGATACACCTTTGATAGATGAGTCAATGAAATGACAGTATTTATGTTGCAGGGCTGCAGGTGCCCCTCCCCTATTGCTCCAGCTGACCAAGGAGGAATCTCATAGCAGAGTAGCCCAGAGGGTCACACAGTACATAGAGAGTCAGGTGGGTATAGTATAGGGGTTTAGCTGTATTTCAAGGGGAAATTTTTGTAAATTCAATAGAGGATAATTTGGCATTTCCTGTTGAATACCCTGTACACATTATTGAGTGAAGTAACCATGAATGTGAAAATATGATTTCTTCTTCATGAGGTGAGGTTTAATATTAGCCATGTCAAATGTTCTAAAAAGTAAAACTACAGCATTTTTTTTAATTGTTCCACAAAATCTAAAGGAAAACAAAATGGAATGATCCCTTCAAAGCAGAAAAAACACCACTTGAATAACAGTCACCTGACATCATCATCATCATCAAATCCATGAATACATCAACCTATGTGATAGTATTGTCAGCAGTGGTCTCTTATAAAAAAATATCACAGGGTCGTTAAGAGATAAGAGATATCGTTTGTGTGAGATCACCTTGCATTTTGATCATTACTTTCCAGACCCAAGATAATGAAATCACTTCGACTCCGCCATTGTCTCGAGAATCATGTCTCGATGGTATTCCCAGAACTAAGATTGTGGACTACACAGCTGTCAAGGAGAAGGTAAGTTCACGCTTTTAAAGAAGATCTGTGCTCATAATTATCAGTTTTACTGGACTTCTCTCCTGGTTATTCTCAGTGAATGATTGGATGATGTTACCCCTTTCACCCCTTCAGGTCTAAAATCAGGCTCGTAAATGCATTCTTAGAGATTAAAGGCTGTATATCAGCAGCTACCTTTCTTTGTTACAGTGCAAAGAGCAGCTGTGGGGGTTGACCTCCCTAGAAGACCACACCCAACCTCAGTCCGTCTACTACACATCAGCCCTCATGCCACCGGTCACCATGTCCAGAGTACCCCCCGGGAGCAAGCTACGCAGACTCTCCCAGATCCCCGGGAGGAGGAAATCTGAAGAGGAAAAGGGGGGTGCCGAGAACCAGGTCAGTACAAGCAGCTTCATGTTGTGCAAGAGTTGTCTATAAGAAAGGAAAACTCGTACAAAGAGTTGTCTATAAGAAAGGAAAACATGTACAAAGAGTTGTCTATAAGAAAGGCATATTTTATGTAGAAATTAACAGGGCTACAGATAACTTTTTAGGTGTGAGTGTACATACACCTTGAATATAAAGTGGAGCTGTACTGAAACTAGCGAAGCTGTACATAATTTTAGAAGTACATTTTACAAGGTATCAACAATCGATAATTTTTTGTCAAATGAACCTGAACATTAAATTATTATATTCATCAATCATGAATCAGAACATCCATGATAAATTTAGAAATATGATACGCATGGAAATGAATGTCCAAGAGTAAACAGACATGTATGTGCATACACGATACGCATGAAATTTATTTTAGGGCCGTATATAGTAATTTTATAGGCGTACATTACGCATGTACGACCCTTATCTGTAACCCTGATTAATTATTGTAAAATTGCTCAATGTTTAGAAATTATTGTTTGCTCCATTTCAAGTTAAAAATTTCCTTTGAAATGTCATTTAATTTGACAATGTGAAGAAAAAAATACTCTAAAAATAATAATTGGTTTAAAAAAGAAGGGGATATTTAAAAAATTCTCAAGTCATTCATGCTTGTAGATAGATTAATAATTTGCCATGTAAATTGACCATTTCCCAATACTGCCACTGACAGTGAATGACATATAGACATATAATGACACATAATGACATATAGACCTATATGAATACAGGTAACTGATCAGACAGAACAATTCCAAAATTTAGACCTTTATGACATAGGTATTTTGGTTTTGATGACTGATGTTGATGATGATGAAATAGATATGGATATCATTGATATTTGATTTAAAAATCTGATTTGATAGTTCTTTATATTTCATTTAATCATCTTTACCTCTAGCCTAACAGTGACATTGAAGATGATAATCCAGCCACGCCCATCATTGCCTCCACCCCTACCGCACTGGTCCTAGCAGAGCTAGCAGGGGAGGACGACGCCCACTCACAACAAGGTGACTCAACCTCCCAACAAAATTACATGCCCTCTGCCCTGAGGGCAGTGGAGGGCGACATCCTACCTCAAGCTACAACCAGTATTAGAGGTTTGAGCACCTGTGAAAAAGACTCTGACGATTGTGATGTTAAAGTAGGACAAGTTACAAGTTGCAATAGGGAAACAAATGCCAGTGATGTTGAAACTGATGTATTTGTTAAGAAGCAAGCTGACAGCAGGAGAGAGCTCAAGAGAAGTAACTGTGATAGGGAAGTTAGGACTAGAAGTGGAGGAGACCAACAACTAAGTCAAAGAGAAGTGACAAACTCTAGAAATCATGAAAGTGCTTTGTGTGATGATCCCAGTCGTGTTGGTATAGCAGCTGGTGTTGATGTTGAGGATGGTGATGATGTTTTGGAACAGGCAAGTGGATTCTGTGTGGAAGAAGTCTTTGAGGTGAAGGTAAGATTTTTTTGAAAATTAGAAAAAAATATGTTTGTTGGAAGGAATAAAGGCACAATGGTATTTCAGACTTTTTCCTGCATTGAAATCTTTTTGAAAATATTTTTTGAGTATACTACTTACAGTTTATTTTGTATATTATTCCATTGTACCTAGTATGGCTACATGTAATTGCATCAACTTAATGTTATAACATTTATGATTCAAAATTCCTAAAACTCACAAATATACATGTAATACCAAATTGCAGGATGATGATTCCTCAGGAAGATTAAAACTAATCCAGAATGACTACTTGAGTTTGGTTGATAACCCAAGCCATTCTGATGTTACCCTAGAGACCTGTGATAACTGTCTTATTCATGCACACCGGGTGATATTGATGCTGAGATGTCCGGCATTGCTGGAGGTATGAACCAAGGGCACCTGCTCATCTTTCAGTTTCAGTGTTGATACTAAATTTTTTGTATGCAAATGATATCTTGCATTTTTTTAAAAAACAGTCAAGCAGGTAATGCATTTTAGAAGTGTTTCTTAAATATAACTTATGAATAATTACAACCAAGAAGGTTAAGAATAATATGTCATGGATTCTCAAGCTTTTGCATATATAAATCATCCTATCAATATTCAATCCTCCAGTTGACAGAGACAGGAGTTATCTCCCTTCCAAGCAGTTCACGAGAGGCTGTGCTATCCCTGTTAAAGTTTGTGTATGCAGGAAAGGTTCAAGTTCAACACAGTAGTCTTTCAGATGTTCACGCTCTGGCTGCAAGGTGAGGGGGCTGATTCAATCGGTTTGAACAAGCCTATACTCCAATAGTAATTCTTTCCTTATGTTCTTTTTTAGTTAAAGTTTGTGCTTCACTTGAACATACTTCAAATGTTATCCAATTTATTTTGAGTCCTTGAAGGGCATCTAGAAAAGGTATACATAACAAAGGCAAGCTTTTCTGAATAACAGCTTTTTTATTGTGAAAGTCATGTTTCAAAGTGTATGCTTACTCCTTCAACAGTTTGGATGTGGTTAATAACAATATGGGATACATATATAACATAGTGAAGAAAACAACGAACTCCAACATATTGATGAATATAGTTTGAGAATCATGCACAAAAATAAAGTGTCCACAAAGCATATGCATTTCTTTTCCAAGTACCATATATCCCTAAAAAAAATAAGTGAAAAATTTAGCAAGAAAAGTCATGTGTCTTTTAGATTTTACCTTCTTTCACTATGTTTCCAAAATGCCAAATATCTACCTGATTTTTCAGATTTGGTGTGGAGGAGTTAGAACATCACTGTGAGTCTGCTCTTAAAGATGTCAAGACCGACACAGACCCGGATGTTGAGTCGGTAGAACGAGCAGAGAGGGAGAGAAGAGAGAGCATTGACGACATGTTCAAGGAACTGCTGAGTGATGACGACTTCAACATGGCGGCAGTTCCCCGGGAGGAAGAGGAGAAGGACTTGAAGAAGAACCAGAGTGACGACGATGAAGATGATTGGCGCGAGATATATTTGTCTCAACGACAGCAATTGCAGAGGAGGAACAGTTTAGAAGATGAACAGGGGACATCCTCAGAGAGAGATAAGACATCAGATCAGGACATGGAAGTAGAAGAAGGCTGTAGACCACTGCCAGAAGATGTCGACTCTGACATGTCAGAAGAATGTGATGTGAGAGAAGATGCGGTTGGCATGAATCATGGAAGATCAGGTGAACCTTCAGAATGTAGCGATGAAAGAGAAGAAGAAATTCACAGCAGAGCGACTTGTGGAACTAGAAGTACAAGATTTACAGGCAAAAGTCATAAGCAGACACGTAGGCCCTCAAAGAAGAATGCTGTTGAAGATACAACTAGAACTGTAGATGGAGCGAATAAACATGCCAAGGAGGATAGGCAGAAGGAAGTTATTCAGAGCAATTTGAAGGATGTTGAAGACGAAGAAGTGGACCTTCATGACAGGACGACAATATCTAGTACCAGAACAAGAGACCAAAGCCATAAACAAACTGAGCACACGGACAGACAGAAGGAAGTTGTGCCGAGGTATATGAAGGAGATGGAAGATGAAGAAGAAGAGGAAGAGGAGTTTGATGTGGGGAAGTTGACATGTGGAGAAGAAGAACTCTTCCCCTCGGAGGACGAGCTGATGTCCCAGAACCTTCACCTGGCTCTTGACAGCAGTGAGCAAGAGGAAGGAATGGAGGAAGAAAGTCAGAAATCTGATGATATTGCAGGATCTATGAATCTACAATCCAAAATGAAACCTGAATATAATGCAGAATCAGCATCTTTAGTAGATAATAGCAGAGGAAGTCGAAAGGGACAGTCCAAATATAAATCTGAATCTGGACGTGGTAAGGATGATTCCAGTTCTAAGAGTGAATTTATAAAAGAAAGGTCAGACTCTGTTCAGGAACATGAAAGTGATTCTGAAACAGGTTCCAAAAGGCAATCTGATGATTTTGTTATCATTAAAAGTGGGACGTCAACCTCAGATAGTTGTGCCAACGATGAACCTGAACCTGAGGGTAGTAAAGATCTTCTACCTTCATTTGAAGAGCCAAATGAAGGACATAAAAATCAAGACTCTTCGGAAATTTCAGATGTTGAGGTTATTGATAGTTCTCTCCAGAAAACATCTGAACCGACCAAACGCAAGAGGACACCATCCGGTTCAGATGTTTTGAATTCTCCAGTGTTCAGAAAATCATCAACAAGTTTTGAGACACCGAGGGAAAAGAGTTCAAGGAAAAGAGTTAGACTTGGGACACCGTCAACAGAACAGAATAGGTACAACACAGCTGATCCTAACAAGATGTCCACACCAGTAGAAAGATCGTCAACGACAACAAGTCGCTCTTCGGTTGTGGCTGAGGACTCCCTGTACATCACCCCAATACCTAAAGAACGTCAGCGGTCCACTTTCATGTTTGCAACACCAGACAGTCCCAATGAGAACCCGATGGCAACTGGTGCAGGTGACTTTGTGGCGATTCCTGTGGGCAGGATTGTCCTGACTGAGGAGGGACAGGAAGGAATCCTTCCTCTGCAGGAGCAGGAGATGGGTGGATCCATAAAATTTTCTTCTCTTCCTATGGACAAGGACAGAAAGAAAGCTGGAAGGAGGAGGGAGCCAGAGGAGGAATCTGAAAGGTTTACTAATAACCCAACAAGTTCTGACAGTGATGATAGGGATACAAGAAAGAGAAAGATGAAAACAAAGACATTAACTAATAGGAGAGTTGGAACAAGACAGAGACATTCTGAAACTGAGGATGGAAGTAAGAGGAATAGTGACAAAGAGTCTGTGTTGGTGACAGACAGACCAGGATCTGATGAGAGACTCTCTGATAAAGGTGATGGTTATGGAGATATAAGGAAGAAGTTGCTCGCTCAAGTCAGGGGTCAGATAGCAGTTTTACAGAGTGAAGAAGAGGCTTCAGACAGGGGAGAGTTGAGGAAGGGTAAACCTTTTGATGGGAGTGATGATGATGGTGATGTTAGTCCTGTTTTTCCGATGGCAGACATTTCATGCTTATCAGAGTCTATGTTGAGGCCAGGACTTCCACATTTGTCAGACTCATCGATGAAAGTTGGACTTGCAAGTATTGGTGATAGGGGACTCAAAGAGAATCCATCCAAAGACAGAGATACACTAAAACCATCGGGGTGTGCCACAGACTCTGATTCTGATGTGGAGATCACCAGTGACAACTTACAGCTGGTGGCCGAACTCTCCAACTCTATCTCACCCAAGTTTAAAAGCATCTCCTGTCTAAAGAAAATAAGCTCAGAGAGGTCATCCAGGAGACTGAGCTTGAACACCAGTCGCTCCTCCTCCCATTCAGCTGATGCTGATGTCCCTGCTGAGGGTGATGCTGATGTTGATGTCCCTGCTGATGCAGGTCCTCTGGTTGAAGAGGATTCCACAACTGCTCAAGGTAGGAACAATAAAATAATATTATCCTTGTCTCCCAAAATGTTTCCCAGTCTATAGTCATTTACTCTGATCAAGCCAACCTCCTCCTCAAAGCTTCTATTGCTTCAGTCTCACTTATTTACCCTAATTAATAATTTTTGCATAAGTATTAAGATCTTAAAGGCCGGAGTAAAAGTGAGCAAAATCCCCATGGGTTTCCTAAACGCAGCTGATTGGCTGCTCCCATGAGAACCAGATTTTATCTACTGTAGACTGGCAGGCTTGTAACGGCTAAACAGCCCATCTAGGGCTGTGGAAGGTCAAAGGTTAAGATTGGAATTTACTACCAGTGTTCACATGTGGTCTTATAGTAAAGTCTCTTCATCTAAGCTTGTTCAAAATATTGTGAGTTATGAGAATCATTTGTCTGCCAATGATATTTGGTTTATTCAAGAGTACTTATGAGACTTTAAAAAATGTGAATATGATAAATAATAATTAACTATATTGCTATTACTTGTAATTATCTAAGTACAAATTGATAATTATGTTCACAACATATTGTTCAATTAAATTCCCTAGTTGAGTATAAACTGGAATGGTACCTACTTCACATTGAAAAAGTCCCACTTGATGATACGAATGTCATTGTCTTTGATAACTCCATGTGTGTCCCATGTAAGGTTTGTTGGGTGGATTTGGTAGCCATGTTCGAACCATAGTTATCACACAGTCAGGCATAAGATCACGTCTATGTTTTGTACAACTTCAAACAAAATTGTGTCTGTGAGCATGCATTTCCAGTGCTTGTCTTTTTCTGTTTTGATAACGTGGGTCTCTCCACACCCCGCGATGTAATAACATAGTCCAAAATCTCTTATAATGGGCCTTCCTTAGTTCTGAATTCCTCTGATTTTCTGAATGGAGTATACCCTAAAAAGGAAGGGTTCATTGTGACATCAGGTACAATGATATTTTTAATGAAAACCTATCATTCCAATATCATATTTATTTCATTATGACACATTATGTAGGAAATGTAGGAGTTGTAAGGGGCATTATTTTATTTAGTTATGATAGTGGAGATAAAATGGAATATGACATATGAATCATTTCCTTGTTTCTATTCCCTAAGGGAAATGGTATGTTCCTCCTACGCCTGTCATGATAGTTTACAATCCCCACATATGTGCATAGGGGAGAGGAGAGAGAAGGGTAGGGGCCCCGGGGAGGGAGGGGGTAAGAAGACCTCGCTGGGCAGGATCAGAGAGTGTAATTCTATATCATGAATGAATCCCTCCTGTCCACTGGGAGAGGTCTTACAGGCATGTTGCTATGGAAACAGACCTCCCTCCGGTCACCTGACTGCTACAGTGGTAAATTCAAATTTTGAAAACAACTAGTAAAAAATATTTCATAGACATAGGACTTCTGGACTTTTTACATAATTCATCTTCTCAGTGTGTCTTCACCATCCTCTTCTGTATGCCATGGCTAAATATCATCACAAAGTGGTAAGTAGTTTTTAATATATTTTAAGAAATGTATGTGGATGTTGGTGCTGCATACTAAGAACTACCACTTGGACAAGCATATCTGACCACACCCACTTTGTGCTTAGAGATTTACCCCGGCCTTTAAGCGTACGGCTGCAAAACTTAAAAGGTGAATACTTGTTGTAGATGAGGGCACTAAACTCAAACCACAAATTTAGATAATGATAGGTTCACTCTTTGCCAGTCTGCAAACATCTTTTTATGTAAAGATTTTGGCCTTTACAAAGATCTCTTGTCCCATTTTATTCTAAAAATTCCAAATACTTTTCTATCAAATTTATGTTCCTATTAGATTTAGATATATTGTAACCATTTCTCTATCCTCCCAGAGAGTCCATTAGCTCCTGGTGATGTGTGGGAAGGCTTTGACGATATTGACGCAGGCTACATGTACGAGCCGTTCTGTGATGCTGATACGGAGGAATCTCCAAGGAAGAAGGAACCAGAGATTCCGGGGTCAGCACAGAAGAAGAAGTACACACACAGGAGGCGTATCTCACTGGATGACTCAGCTGCTAGAGCGGCTGTAGGTCATGTACCTACTCCACAGCGGGGGAGCCATGACGATCAACGGCCGACTAGTCTCGAGGTTAGTTGTGAACATTTCTTATTTTACCCACATTTCAACATTAGGTTTATTTAATTTTATGTTGCTTGGTGTAATTTCTAAAAACTTAATTTGGTCCACAACAAATCAGTTTATCAAAACATTCTGAAAGCTAGTAACAACTTATATCATTAGCTCTGTTCAATGTTACCACAATAATTTTATCAAATGTATAATGTTGAAACTGTATACAGAAGTATAAAAAGTTGATGTTGTAGAGTTCATTCAATATATTCATACATACATGAGCTGTTATTCATAATATATTGTAATAAAAAGATTTTTGCAATACTATTAAGCATGCACTTCTTACTACCAAACATTTATTCATACCCTAAGTTTTAGCATCTGCATGAATGCCTGAAGTGATAGAAAAGAGAAAGAATTTGCTGACACTCCTGTCACAGACATTATCTTATTTTCTATGACAGGAAGATGACAAGCTACCGTCCCCAGAGAAGGCAGACCAAGGGGAGGTAACTATTGAGTTTGAGGTGCCAGGCGGGGACAGCTATCTGTGGCATGAAGAAAACGATCTTGCAGAAGGGATCGTGGCTGGGGAACAGGAAGTGAAAGAAGGAGAAGAGGCGGAGGAACAGTCTACCGGGGTAAGTGTGGCTTTTATTACCATATGGTGAAACATAAGTGGTGTCATATTTATCAAGTGTACACAACAGTTTTTTGCAGCATGAGATTGCCTATTTTGGTATCTGAAATCTTAAGGCAAATGTTTATGACGTTTCTAAAGCATATGGTCATGAGAAAAACAGGCCGATTAGTCATTCAAAAGTCACCTAATGACTATCTTGGGTCATACAAAATTCACTCTTGCAAAAATAACGCTTTCAGTTTCTTGGGGAATAATCGCTTTATCTGTTTACAAACTACTTATGACTTATAAGGGGCAATCATAGCCTTGACATTGCACATTTCCCTCATTTTCATGATTTTGGTAATTGATAGAATGTATCGAGGGTCCATGTCATACTCGGATTATATGTTTTGTTTCCATTCTAAAAATACCAATATGTTGATGACCATTGAAATAAATTAGTTGAATTCTGATGGGCAAATTTGTTAAGAGTGACATGCTCAACTGTTGACCTTGACCTTAGCTGGAATAAAATTTTGCAGTTTAAAACATCAGTTTGGAGATTTCAGTGTAATTGTCCCCCGCCGCAACACGGAACGGGGGACTATGAATTCAGCGGCCTCTGTACGTACGTATGTCCGGATTCTTGTAAACGCAATAACTCATGAAGCTTAGCACCTCGAGTGTTCATATTTGGTGACAGATGTCAATGGAGGAAGACTCAGACGCCAGTCGACTTTGGTGACCTTGACATCATTTTCAAGGTCAACATGACAATACGTCCGTCCGGATTCTTGTTAACGCAATAACTCGTGAAGCTTAGCACCTAGAATGTTCATATTTGGTGACAGCTTTCAGTGGAGAAAGACTCAGACGCCAGTCGACTTTGGTGACCTTGATGTCATTATCAAGGTCACCACGACACTATGTCTGTCCGGATTCTTGTTAACGCGATAACTTGTGAACCTTAGCACCTAGAGTGTTCATATTTGGTGACAGCTTTTAATGGAGGAAGACTCAGAAGCCAGTCGACATTGGTGACCATGACATCATTTTCAAGGTCACCACCACACTTTGACCAATTTCTAATACATTGTTAACGTGCACCTAGAGTGTTCATATTTGTTGACAGCCTTCAATGGCGGAAGACCCAGACGCCAGTCCACTTTGATGACCTTGACCTCATTTTCAAGGTCACCACGACACTTTGACCACTGTGTAATACATTGTTAACGCGGTATCTCGTAAAGCTTAGGACCTAGAGTGTTCATATTTGGTGACAGCTTTCAATGGAGGAAGACTCAGACGCCAGTCGACACTGGTGACCCTGACCTCATTTTCAAGGTCACCATGACACTTTGACCACTGTGTAATACATTGTTAACGCGATATCTCGTAAAGCTTAGCACCTAGAGTTTTCATATTTGACGACAGCCTACAACAGCGGATGACTCAGGCACCAGTGGACTTTAAATGATACTGTCATCATTTTGTAATACATTGTTAACATGATATGTCGTAAAGCTTATAGCTTAGCACCTAGAGTGTTCATATTTGGTGACAGCCTTCAAGGGAGGAAGACTCAGACGCCAGTTGACATTGGTGACCCTGACCTCATTTTCAAGGTCACCATGACACTTTGACCACTATGTAATACATTTTTCATGCAATATCTTGTAAAACTTAGCACCTACAGTTATCATATTTGACGACAGCCTACAACAACCAATGACTCAGAGATATTGAAAATAAGGTCAAGGTCACCATGACACTTTGACAATTTGTAATATATTATAAACGCAATATCTAATGAAGCTTAGCACCTTGAGTCTTAATTTTTTTAATGATGCCAAATATCTCATAACAGCGGGGGACATTGCCATGTTAGTGGCAAACACTTGTTTAATTTGTATATTTTATTATGAGCCATTAAACAAAGTTTAATAAAAAAAAACGTGTGTCATAGAATATACAAAATCTGCAACTTTGTCCTGAAGTATGCCTAGACCCACATGCTACCATGTATGATCATGCATTTTCACCATAGTCTAAGAAGGGCATTTAGAAGTGACATATACAAGAATAGCAAGATTTTGTATATAAAGATCATCTTTGTTTTGCAAATCCCTATTGTATAAACTTATTCAGTCTCTCTGATAAGGTTTCCTCAGTTTTGTTAACATGTATGGTTTTTTTCGATGCTGTAAAGTTGATACATATTTTGTTATTCCGCACATCACACAGGATGAAAAAGTAAACATATACTCTGAAATGATGTGATTTATGAATAAAGAAGGTTTTGCCCATAAAATCTATCTTTTCTTCATATTCATGGAATGCATTTTATTTCTAGACAACCACCTTCAAGACCCCTGTGTCCCGGCAACCAGTAAAGAAGAGCAATAAGTGGGTTCCCCCTTCGCCCTTCACCCCGATGCCGAACTACGATTCCATGAACACACCACAGTTGAAGGTAACTAACTACAGATGCCAATTATCTCATTTTCTCTCATGGAAACAGCTAGATTGTGGAATCATTGTCAGTTGTCATTGTCAATTTCCTGGTAAGTGGTTTCTGTTGTAATTGTTTGCCATTTTGGTTTGGTGTCTGTTCGATTTTTTAGACGTAGGTTTTTATTCATTTTGATCTGTTACTGATTGACATTATCTAAATTTACGAAGACAGAAGACACTTTAAAGATAAATAATAAGTATATCAAGCAAGTGTCGCAGAATATGTTGACTATAAAAATGATACTTATTTGTAAGCTTATTGCAGTAAGATTTTTGTCACCTTGATCTGTTATACCCAGAGAGAAATTAACCAAATGATTTGGTTACAGAAAGCTGTAACGAAGTACGGAGTGCGTCCAGTGGGGAAGAAGAGGATGAAGATACTACTGAAGGACATCTACCAACAGACTCATCAGTGTCAGTACTAATGCCATCTCCCAGAGTCTCAATCTCTTCCCAGAGTCTCAATCTCTTCCCACAGTCTCAATATCTTCCCCCAGTCTCTATCTCTTACCACAGTCTCAATCTCTTCCCACAGTCTCCATCTCTTCCCACAGTCTCAATCTCTTCCCACAGTCTCAATATCTTCCCCCAGTCTCTATCTCTTACCACAGTCTCAATCTCTTCCCACAGTCTCCATCTCTTCCCACAGTCTCAATCTCTTCTCCCACAGTCTCAATCTCTTACCACAGTCTCCATATCTTCCCACAGTCTCAATATCTTCCCACAATCTCAATCTCTTACCACAGTCTCAATCTCTTCTCCCACAGTCTCAATCTCTTCCCACAATCTCAATCTCTTATCACAGTCTCAATGTCTTCCCACAGTCTTAATCAAAGGATAATTTAAACCATGCTGCTAACCAGTTAAAATTTGTGTTTGACAAGCACAATGGGACTATTCCTGCCATTCTTCAGGTTGTGTAGCGCCTCCTGTTAGATAATATTTCAGAATCTGTTATTGACTGACATATTTTTTTATTTTTCAGATGAAACTGACAGTGACTATGACCAAGACTCACCTATCAAACAAATTTCCGCTAACACCAAACCTGATCTTTCAAAACAGAAATCTTCTAAACCATCAGCAAAGTCTTCTGTAACAGCTACAAAGACATCATCAAAACCAGTAAGGAAAATAGAGCAACACTCAAAATCCTCAGTCCAAACCTCAAAATCCTCAGTGTCTTCTAGTCATGTGACCACAAGGATCCCATCCGCAGCTAGTTCTGACACATCAGCATCAGAAGACGGGAGTAGCAACAGAAGTGTTTCTTCTTCACAGGACTCTGGACGAAGGTAACTGGCATCGGCTAGAGTTTAAATAACTATTTACCATGTCATGGACCAACTTTCCAAAACAATGTAGCAAGTCATAGATTACCACCTCTGGGTAATCAAAGTCTTAAAAAGCAGAGAGGCCTTTATTTTGTTAAATCATTTGTAAAGGGACACTGCTTTTAAGTTTATTTTATATTGACACATGCCATGATACAATATGTTCTCAGCACTAAGCCTGTTTTTAATTATTTTCATTGAAAACTATTGTCATAAATTTGGCAAAAGGGATGACTATATTAGTGAATTAAGGTGATTTGCACTCAAATCACGATGTATGGTATTTTGACATGAATCAAAGCCAAGCAAACATATTCTATGTCACTTTGGGTTGTTAAGATACAAGACAATGCTGTATAAGTGAAATACTCTTGCGTTGAACCCCATATCACTTCACCTTCTCTGTGTTCCAGTGATGTTCCGGAGGAGAGCTTTCTACATGAGGAGGAGGAGGAGGAAAATCTGTCAGCATCACAGCAGGTCTGTAGCAAATGATTATTTTTCTTCCAAAATTTTGTTCCACAGAAGATATCGCCTGAATAAGATGAAGCGATATCTCTTAGGCCATGGTAAATTATATGACATCACAATTACATAATCCAATTATTACATCACAATACTATGACCTCATGAACATGATGACATCACAATGCCATGTCGTCATAAACATCTTTATGTCATATTGTTATATCATGACTGCACTTTTTGGCTGAGTTGTTTTTATGGATGGACATTTGTCGATGAAATGCAATGAAGAATCACTTTGGATCATATATAGAATCTCATCCTTGTGTCTTCTGATATCAACTGTAAAGAGACTTCTTGATGAAACTTTGAATATCCTTGGCATGTTTGTATTCTTATCAATCTTTGTTTATGTATTTGATTTCAGAACATATGTGGGTGAGATTCTCTATATATATACTGATGAAAAACAGGATTCATGAAAATTTGCATGAACAAGTTCTTATATTCAATCTCACTTTGTTGTTTATTGCCTCACAGAACACTCAATTTGGTACATTCAAAGATTGCAACAGACTTAAATAACCACAAAAAATAAATATGAAACCATACGTATGTGAAACTGAAAATTCTGGGGAAAAAACCTTTGATAACATAAAAATATTATACAATATAAACCAAAATTGTGCTTTTATCAATGTTGCAACAAACTGTTTCATCCCTGCTTGAAATCCTTGTCTGTACAATATTATCTATATATAATTATCAATACATCAAGTTCTGAAACCTTTAAATCTGAGCTGAATCCCAAAAAAGTATTACGCTGATTAATATGTAAATACAAAGAGTATAGAAATATTATCCCTTAGATTATTATTGAAATGAATGATACTTGATTGGCATTGATTTGCGATGTAATGACGTGAAATTGTCACTTGCAGTGTAATCAGGTTGATTTCAATGCTGTGATGCTGCAGTTTGTGAAGAAACGCCCAGATATCCACACACGCATGATGATGTACGAGGTGAGAAAACCTGGAATTATTTCAGTTTTTGTATCTTGACGATCTATAAATGTTGGAGGACATATAGAGATAAAATTCTGTTTAATCAATTAAGTAGCTATTGGGGATTGTCAAATTTCTTATATTCAATCTCACTTTGGTGTTTATTGCCTCACAGGGGGCGGGATAGCGCAGTGGTTAGCGCGATCGGCTTTAGATCAAGAGGTCCGGGGTTTGAATCCCCCCAGGGGCTCGGCAACTTTATCTGCAGTAGAGAACTGTTCTACACGCAGTAAGGTTTGGGTGCAATGCTACACTGAATTTCAGCGCAGTACCACCCATGGTTAGCTAGTTCCAGCCGATGCTCACAGGTTTCACCGCAATGCATTGCCACGATGGTGTTGCGGGCTTTCTCCCTGCCATAATACTAGCAGCCGCGATATAAGTGAAATAATCTTGAAAGCGGCGTTAAAATCCCATCTCACCTCATCTCATCTATTGCCTCACAGAACCCTCGGTTTAGTACATTCAAAGATTGCAACAATGTTAGGTAAAGAACCTCCAATACTTGATATTTTTTTTCTCTATGTTAATTTTTGTAGATATAACTTTTCACTTATAGACTAATGAGCTACATTTCCATGTCACTACACAATTGTGATGTCAATTTTTAATGTCTATTGAGCACTTAGTATACTTGATTGGATATGAGGAAAAATCTTAAAAAATAATTAGTTTTTTTGTTTCATATAAATATACATTATTCTCCTTGTGTATTTTTATTCTCATAAATGAGAGTTGATCAATATTCATTCGTTTTGTGTTATATTTTGCTAGACTCAAACCTTTTATTTCACAAAATAGAGATGAACTTACTGAGTACACCAGGATATTATTGGCAGGGTTTTGGTCAATGTTGAACTGGCCCATCTAACAAACTAACCAACACTTGGGTGATAGAAGGCAGCTTTCTTTAACACTTCTTGACTTCAATAACTCGTGTTTAAGCCGCTGGAACTGGACTGGCTGAAGAAGGAAGTGCAGGACTCTGGTATCAAGTGTTCCACCCAGAAACTCATGGACTTCCTTGA
This sequence comes from Phorcus lineatus, assembly GCA_921293015.1. Classification (NCBI taxonomy): domain Eukaryota; kingdom Metazoa; phylum Mollusca; class Gastropoda; order Trochida; family Trochidae; genus Phorcus; species Phorcus lineatus. The sequence goes on along the minus strand of OV121087.1, from coordinate 387,860 downwards.
TGAGAAGGTCTGTCTTCTACAATTCTAATCACCTTCAAATAGAAGTCATAATTTGCGTCGGTCACTATCAGCTAGTTTCAGTCATAATCCCTGTTATTTAAGTTTAAAATTACAGAGTGCAGCAATGTCAGCCAGTCATTGACCAAAGTTTGACTTATGACTTGCAGGGGCTCTCAAATAAATATTTGACTGCTTAACAAAACTTTGTTTCATTCACATGATGAATGCCTTTTTAATAAGGATGCAATTGCTTTCCTGTCAACCCGAATAATACAAAAGTTCCAATAGATTTATACTATGTCAATCAGAAGTACTGATTTCTTGGACATACATTTTTAAAGTAATACTTCATCTTTACCAACACCAACATTGTCAATTATTGCAAAACAATCTTAAAGTCATTCTCAATATTGAAAATTAATAAATTTCCTAAATTTGTTTTGATACAGAATGTTATATTTTTTAAAGATATTTTTAATTCTTTCAGTGTCTGACATTTACGATGAAGAATATGACTAAGAGGAATGCTAACAGAAGAAAGCCGAAGAAGAGGAGGAAGATTGATGTGCCTGTATAATCTCTGGCAGTGTTGAAGTGTCAACCGTTCATCTGCGGTTAAAAAATATTCTGGGATTTTAACTTAGTTGAAGGATTATTCCACTGTTTACAAGTTGTATTTCTATTCAAGGGAATTATTTAGAATTATATTAGTTAGACACTGATTTCTCTTCAAACATTCAATGATAAATTACCATTGATTTTTTTAACAAATATTCCTGGTTTTATAAATTATCAAATATAACCTTCTAAAAATCTTGAAGCTGTATATATCAAATATACATGTTAATGCATCCTGTACTGATCAAACAAAACCTGCAGTTCAGTATCTGTAGTTGTAAACCATTACATCTCTGGTTGGAGAATTGAATTCTTTGGTTAGTAATAGAGAGGTGGTTTGAAATGAGACAAAGACTGCATTAAATATTTGAAGCTGTTAAGCCGAATACAAAAATTATTCATATTGTACAAAACATGAACATGCACGTACATTTTGACGTGGGAGACAGGTTTCTTTTCAAGTAAATTTCTAAGTCTTCAGTTATGTTTACATTTGTGTAAGACAAGAGCTGAACTAAGGTTGCTGTCTTGGTATTTGGTGTAAGCTCTGTCCTATTTTCTTGATAAAATGGACATACAAGAACAAAAGGAACATTAAAATTAAACTCTTCTTCAATTGCTCCTTAATTACAAATAATACCAACAATATTATTGTTTTGAAATGAACTTCCTGTTGACGATAAGCCAGATCCCATGGCCATAAACATACTTGTGGATTACCAGTATATACAGGTAGATTTTCTCCAATTTGTAGTAGTTGAATAAAAGTTAAAACGTGTTTGATTTTGAGGAATATTAAGTTTTGAATCATAACCTAGCTGGTGTCTCTTACAAATATTATTTATAAGTTTGGATTGATACATAAGATGTAAATAATGATTATTATTTATTGGATTTTTTTGTTTATATATGGATTTTGGCGAATTTAGAATTTTAAAATGTGTTTGATTTAGAAATGAAAGTTTACAGTTTTCAGAATATGTTTGAGTTTGACATAGTTTTGAGAGTATCATGCTCAGACTTAAAATACCTTTTTGACACCATAAGTCTAATTTATTCTCTATGGCCCCATAAAAATGTTTTTAAATTTACTAAATAGTGCCCACTTTTCATTACTTATCAGTCATGATTTTCCTCGGTAGTTTCACTTAAAACATGATATGAATGTCAATCTTTCTTCCATCAAAGTCATCGAACTACATTAAAAATTTCACTCCAGAATTTTTGGCAAAGTATAGCGATAGGAAAATGTCTGGAAATTATTTGAATAGGCACATTACATGTAAAACATAAAGTAAAGTGAACAAGTTCGCTTAATTGCTTTTGACTGTTTTTGTGGAAATCGTTTTAACTAACACACTTGTTAGGGCTTTTTCAGAATGAATAAATTGATTAAAAATCAAGTTTTCTTTTGGCTAATCATTTATTTCTTATATTGTCTATTACTTCAAGTATGTATGATAAAAGGTAAAATATGTTAAATTTTACTTCATCATTTTTAACAAGTTTAAGCTATTAAGTGTTTTCTTCAAAACCTAATCGGATCGCCACATAACATTTTTAGATGTGTGTCATGAAGAATTGCAACCATGGCTTTCATGACCTATTGAAAGGACCAGATGTGTAGATATACCATGTATATATGAGAAACAGTTGTGGAGTGTTAGATGGAGTGCAAATAAATCTGGTATATTGATTCTGTTCCAATTGTTGTTATTTCTTGTGGAGTAATACCAAGATAGTTTTGTATAATATAATTCATTTAGGAAGCTTATGGTCCAAGACCCAAATGAACACATCATTTACTCAAGACCATATTGATGTCTATATAGGCAATATAATATATACAATATATATATATATATATATATATATATATATATAAAATAGTCAGTCTGTCCCTAATTACAAAGGATATTAGAACCAAATGAGCGGAAGTCAATAAATTCATAGATGTTGATATAAGACAGAAGCTAACAGTTGTAATACTGATTTCATTTTTCAATGTAATCTCCCTGCAACTCAATGCACTTTGCCAATATATGTTTGAGACTGTCATTGCCATTGTGGTAGAAGTCTGCTATCTGGCCCTTCAGCCACACCTCAGTAGCTGTCTTAAGTTCATCATCATCATCATCATCGCCAAATCTTGTACCGCACAAGTGTGAGTCACTTGGGGCCAGATCTGGAATGTATGGGGGATGGTTAAGTCGTTCAGCCACATTGTTGAAGTGCAGCCTTTGCAATATAACTCTTCTGCACTGGAGCATTGTCCTGAAGAAGCATAACTCCAGCAGTCAACATGCCAAGCCTCTTCTTCTCTCAAATGCTCCAACAAGTCAGCATTCCAGCAGTCACTGGATTCAACTGTCTATTGTCCATCTTTTGCATCTCAGATGACATGAGGGTACCTGTGTTCAACAGACTGCAAATATCAAGTAAATGATTCGGAACGGTTGTTTATGTCTGTTAACTGTCATCAGATTGCCTATAATGACATCAAGGGTGATGTCTTCAGTGAAGTATCAATACTCACTTATATGAACTTATTGACTCATATATATTAACTATTGCACGTATATATTCACTATTGCACGTATCCCGAATGATAATTCATTTCAACTCGCTTGTATATCTGTCAAATATTTTACAGTTTTTTCAGGTAACAGTATCTAGACATAGAATAAAATCATAAGGAGAGAAAAAAAGTTATTGCTCGAGACATTAGCTCACTATGTTTACCTAACTTTGAAGTATCATAATATGGAAGAAAACAATATACCCTTGTTGAAGGTTTGTCACGGCTTTCAAGAAATAGGCATCTTTGTTATGACCAATTTAAGAATCTGAGGATTATATGATATGTTCATGATATTTGTCTACATATTAGGATAATTCCACACAAGATTTATGGAACAAGTTAATTATACTAATGATTCTCTTTCCAAAACTTATAACTGAGAGGTTGCTGACTTCAGCCTGCTAACTACAGACTCCTAATCGGGATTCGATTTTATTGATTTTGTGACCCTGTGACCACAGAGACCACACACTAAGGTTTTCGTTTTTTTCCAAAAGAAAAGGCCTAGGAACCCATTCTTATGTTGAAATCCCTGAATTTCAGTCCCATGAAGCATAATGGTTTGGATTTGTGTATCAAACTAGTGAAATATGTATTTTCTGATATAAAATGCCAAAGATCTGGGAAACTCACTTAATGTTGATAAGGGCCTTTTTGGTGGTAGCTTTGTTGGCCAAGGTCCAAAGTTCAGCTTCAACCAATGGCTCGTTTGTTTACCCGACCCTCAAGAAGATAAATGGTGTGCAATTCATTGAAAATGCAATTTATTATATATGAAAGGCTTAAATGTGAATGATGATTTTTGGTCAGCGTTTAAAAATAATTTAGAAAAGGAATTTATGTACATCGCTGTACATCTTAAGTGTTGTTTGTCATAACAGCAGCGATTGATTGCTAAACTTACACGATTTTTTGTTTGTAACGCAACTCTAGTAGCTTGATTATGTCGACCACGTTTAACGCTCCTCGACTAAACTGGGCAACAACCCGCTGCTGCCAGCGCATTAGGCAGTCGCAGGGAATTGCTTTTTCTGACGTGAACGGTTTTTGTATCTACACAATTGACGGGAGAGTGAGGTTATGGCGTTCACGACGTGAATGTTTGCTGAACCCAGGGTGATACAGAGGGACCGCTGGGGAGAACCTTATGAATCCTTCATGTTTTGGGGTGCAATCACTTGGGGACGACATGTACCACATGTATCTTCAAAAACAAAGGTGAAGTTCGGGGGAGGGCGGTTGCTGCTTGTTGTGTGCAGCTGGATAACTCGAGAGCACACAAAGTAATCCTCCAGAACAACAACACCCAGAAAATTGATTCATTTATCAGCACAAAACCTGTTAAACTGATAACAATCTGTCTTGTATATTTTGTACATGAACATGGGGCCTTTACACTTAACAAACGTCTACAAATAAATAACTTTATGGAATGTGCTATATTAACAAAAAATCTAATCTTTCAATTGAAATATGATTGTCTTCTATGACAATAATATCAAGAAGTGAAAACCGAAATGTAATGTCATGTTTTTTGGCGATGAGAACGAAACGTGTGGTATGATGGTTTCCTTAAATATGTTTAAACATCTTCAAATTGAACTGATGAACCCAAAGTTAACATCTGTAAACACAAAATTTGTAAATTAAAGAATCATATGTAATATTCACTTTAAGGTACTAAAGTCCTGAACTGGTTGCCCGAAGCTTATCGTCAGAAATTCTGTTAGGCTCATTAAAGGGCCACAGAGTATGTTGTTGGAGTCAAATATGCCAAACTTCATAAATGGTGTTATTTTAATCGAGAGACAATGGTTGTGTCTGAAAATCAGTATCTTAGTGCTTATTAGTTCAGTACAGTGACAATAAAGAGGTTAAAGTCGTGATTTGTGATTAAAAAAAACATGACAATGTCGCGCGCCAATGACTCAAACGTAATTTTGAAAACTAATTTACAGCAGACACGAAGACAAATATTGATTAATAGTGTTTAGTAGGTCATTAAACTTATATTTGGTATTTGGCTCCCATTTAAGCCACTTCAAAAATCATAAAACATACTCTGTGTCACTTTGAAAGGACAATGAGACTTTCGTTAAGTATACAAGGGAGATTGAACCTTAGTTTGATGGGTTCAAAGTTTAAAAAATAGGACATATAGTGTTGAGCTACTAAATCCTCCAAATTCATTTTACAATCGACTTTCTTTTCTCGAAAAAAAAAGAATCACATTAATAAATGTCATATGTCAGAAGTTTACATATATTTCCTTTTTCATTTTATTATGTTAGGTAGTTAATTGTTAGAGAGAGGATTATAAACAAGGATTTAAAAAGCACTACAAGATCTACCTGGGTTTGCATCTCCCCGAAGGGTATCTCACAATAACTGTTCTCTTTTGCGTTGTGTCCCTTTCAAATTTGTACATTTTGTAAATCTTGTAAAGTTTTCTTGACAACGTTTCTTATACATTATCATAAATGATTTGTTGCAAACTATACAAATTGGGAGATCATATCATACCTGTATGTTAGCACAGATGTATATATGGCAATGACTAATTTATAAGAACACTGACAGCCAGTTGCACGGTAATTGATTTCGTTCTTATCAGCAGTGTCAAGATGTCAAGCTTCCGCGTATGTTATTGAGAGGGTATAATATGCCATTTTCCAACTATGAGATATATCCCCAGTTTGATAAACCTATGTATCCATTAATATCACCCTAGATTATAATTGTTTGTGCTTCGTTCATGTTTGCTCTAATTATGTTCAGATTTCCCATTTCGCACTTGTCACAAACTTTTGAATTGATAAATTAAAGTCATTATCTATATTGACATAATTAAATCTTTCAGATGGCGACTGCCAAGAAACTAACTGACCATTTCTTGACGTGCACTGTCTGTCACGAGGTCTACACTGACCCGTCCACTCTGGCTTGTAGTCACTCCTGTGGTCAGTGTATTCTCAGATTCATCAAAACAAGAGAAGATGCCATCAGGTCTAAGTCGATTCCATGTCCGTTCTGCCGGAACCTGACGAGAGTACCGGATCCCTCCAGACCCGTGGAGGAGTGGGCGGGGCAGATGAAACCCACCCTCCTACTCAAGGGTCTTCTTGATACTGTTGGTCCTTGTACCAAAGGTATGTTGTAAATGCACAATGGTCAATTATGAATAAATCCGTAAATTCAAAAGTATTCAAATTGATTGTCAATTACACATTTCTAAATGATCATTGAAAACTGTATTTATTTTATTTTGCAGACACAACCAACTGTAATTGGTGTCATGCTGAAGGGGAAACAACTCCAGCAGTAAGTTGGTGTTCAATCTGCGATGCCTCCCTCTGCTCGAGTTGTCACAAGGCACACAGACAGAGTCCGTCAACTCGACATCATGATGTGTCTGAGATGACTAATGAGGTCAAGGTCAAGAGGAGGAGAAAGGTCACCTGCCCTGAGCACAAGGAAGAGTTTGTTAAGTTCTCCTGCAGAGACTGCAAGAAGACCTTGTGCCAGACCTGTTGCATCCTCCACCACAGGAAGTGTGAGTCGGTCGTTACTCTGGAGTCCATGCTGCCGGAAATGAGAAGCTTCTTGAAGGCGAGGAAGGAAACATTGATGAACAAAGCGAGAGTTGAGGAGGAACTATTGGAGTCACTCAAATCTAGAAGCAGGGAGCTTGATGGGACCAAATCATCTGTCCAGTCGCAGATTCGTTCTACAGCACAGAGAGTTGTTGACAGGTGAAGGAACTACTGGAAAAACTGAATGAAGTCACAGATAAACAGATGGATCAACTAAAAGCTGATATCAAGACAGGAGATATGGCTAGAAACATCTACAGACAACAGTCCGAGTTGATTGATCAGGCTTTGAACTCTGAGGGCGAGATGGACATGTATGATTTGTACCAGTCAATAGAGTCTGAGTCTGCAGAGTCTGTAGGAGACGTGAAGAAGAGAGGAATGGGGACTAGGATAGAGTTCTCACAGGATGTGAACAGACTTGACAGAGTACTGAGCGAAATGTCACTTGGGAAGATCCACGAAGAGGTTACCCCGGATATTCTATATACACCAGTATTCAGCGATATTGTTGACTGCAAAACAAAAGAGGATGAAAAAAGACCGTCTTTGTTTGATATAGTTGAAACTGCAGCAAATGGTTCAGATGCATTCATTGTCACTGATTTCAGTAACAAATGCATCAAGTCTTTCTATTCAAGAAACAATCAACATCATTACAGCTGACTGAGTATGAAATATAGCCCAAGACGGATTGCCAAGCTTGATGACAAGTTAGCTGTCAGCCTTGATGACTCTAAACAAATAGCGTTAGTGTCAGTAACCCCTGACCTGACCCTCGACTCGACCATAAGAACACAGAAACATTACTGGGGTCTGGCTGCCCTGACATCAACTACATTGGCAGCAGGTTCTAATTCTCCTCCCTGTGTAGATATCATAGATATGAGTGGGAACGTGATGCGCTCTGTCAGTCCAATACACAATGAAGAAATGATCTTGAAGAACCAGTACTTCCTCTGTACCACAAGACAAGGGAACATCCTGATATCTGACCCAACAACAAGGTCTGTGGTGTGTGTGATTCCCCAGGGAGAGATGGTGTTCAACTACTCCCCTACAGGAGAGAGAGCTCTGGGAGCACCTGCAGGCATCACCAGCACTGCTACAGGACACATACTTGTGGCAGATCAAGTGGGACACAAAGTCATAGTGCTGAGGGAGAGTGGAGAGTTTGTGAGAGTCCTGCTGACATCACAGGCGGGGATCAATAGTCCCTATGGTATAGACTTGGATGAGACAAGACGGATCTTCGTCACACACTTCAGTCTATGTGGTGGCGATACAGTCCAGATGTTTGCAGCGAAGTGATGTTTCCAGGTCTATACTGATAAGTGGTTATATGTAGAGATAAATATGTTTAATATTGATTTGGGTATATAACTCAGTATAATTTTAGATTTTTTATTTAGGAAAGAAAGTATTTGAAGTGTAAAGATACTCCAGTTTTCACCAAATATTTCTTCGTACTCATATCGTGACTTCAATAAGTTTCAGGTAAACAACAGGATTGGTCACACGTGGTGGCACGTGGTCTTGAGCATAGATCAATTGACCGCTATCATTGAAGTTCAGCAACAGCGGGCGACCCAAGGTTAAAGGGTTATCCCCTGTCCCATATTGTGATATGAGTTAAGAGACTTGTGGTGTCTACTTGTGTAAGAAACTTAGTTCAATATGTGCCTCTGTTCACTCAGCTGGATATGGGTACCTGGTAAAGCAGTGTGTTGATAGTGACCTTCTAGTGACAAATATGTCAGCTTGGGTTAGACCAGGATAGTGATCTTCGTAGTAACTTTAGCATGGACTAGTGGATGGAAATGTGCGCCTTATAAATATCCATATTATTTATTACTTAAAAACTGAACACTATGTTCCCAATCCTGAAGTCAGTTTTCTTCCAATATCGAATCACTACCTTGAGTCATTTCATCTTGAAACAGACAAGCCGCCTCTTAAAAAAAGTCATCAAGTGCTGTAATCTTGTGTTGGTGGTGACCTTCTAGCAACAAATATGTCAGCTTGGGTTAGACCAGGATAGTAATCTTTGTAGTAACTTTAGCATGGACTAGTGGATGGAAATATGCGCCTTATAAATATCTATATTATTTATTAATTAAAATCTGAAAACTATGTTCTCAATCCTGAAGTCAGTCTTCTTCAAATATCGAATCACTACCTTTTGTCACCTCATCTTCCTCTTTAAAAAAGGTCAATTAAGTGCTGTAATCTTATAGAAATTGACACCTTTTGTCACATCCTGTCTCAGTTTAAGACGAATAGCCGACGCTCCAGGAGAGTGGGTTATCCTGAGACACAATGCTTTTTTCACTGTCTGGCCATCATTGTTAGTCCTCCCTGAGATCTCTTTGTCCCTACTTAAACTTAAAATTCTGTTGACCCATAGCTTGTTGAAGAGCTTGTTACACACAAGGGTACGGTCAGCTTAATCTAGGAGCGTGACAGTAGAGATCATCCTGCCTAAGAGCAGAGAGACCTGGAGAAGCCCAAACTTAGAAGTGCACAGACAAATTCATTGTACTGTAGGAAACACAGTCGATTTGCTGATGAGGTAGTGTAAAGAGTTTGCCCCAAATGCCAAACCAAAAAATTCACCTCTGATCTAAGAGCCGTGCACAGACTAATGTCCAGACTCCTCGGTAAAGAGTCATCTTCCCCCTTCCTCAGAATGAGGCTCCAGAGATACCCTCATAAAAGAAACCAAGATTTCTTTAACAAAACATTAATGGCATTAAAACGATTGGCATCAACCTTGATGTTGACAATTGAAAACTGTTAAGACTGATTCCGCTCGAGTAATTAATGAGTCAAATCCATTGTAATCAGCAGACAAGGCCTTTTTTTTACAGTGAGGTGGCAAACATGACAAAAAGACTGCCATGAATTCGCATGTGATGAGGTTCTCAAGTTGAGAAGAAAGTGTATGCCAACTATTTGTGCTCTTCATCAATGGAAACTTCCTTTCTAGATCCTGTAATGCGGAGTGTTCCCAAGTTTGTTCTGATTAAAGCCTTAATAGTACTTCCTGATTCACCGGGTAACTACAGACGTGTTTCCAACCTCTCATTCGTTCAACACTTGCTGAAAGGGCAGTATATTAAAGACTGAATCATCATCTGTCGCCATGACTACAGAGCCGAGACATGCCCAATCTTCCCGACTTCATCTCGGCACGTGATTCCACTGACCACGACCATTAATTAACATTAAGAGATAACATGTACACCTGGTAATTTGGTAATTATTGATTTTATAACTTCAAATGAAAGTTTCTTTGTGACTTTCTTTTACTTAAAGGGGGGGGGGGGGGGGGGGTCAATTAGTCACACACTTATTTGATTATGAAACAAGCTTAATCTAGAAATTTCTGTGATTTTCCTACCAACGGCTGGATGTTTCCGAAAGACAGAGGTACTTGGTCGCTGGAAACAGCAGTTAATTATCAAATGGTTGGCTGAGAAAACCTAGTCACATTCAGCTTCCTCAAAACATAAAGCTTGATTTCTAAAAAGCTCTTTTAGTGTTTGGATCATCTTCCCACGTATGGACTAAAGGCTATCCCCAAACTTTTCTGTGCTTGTCGCCCAGGCTGCTGCGACGGATCGCGATAGTCCAATGAGAAATCATATGAGAATAGAAACTTTTCGCCGAGGGTGCTGCACTCAAAACATGGTTAGGCAGCAAGGTTTAAGTTATGCAAGGGAAGATGTTCTAAGAAAATTTACACCCACTTTCTACATTTGACTTTGCGAAAATTCTGCTGCCCAATTGTTCTATATATTTTGGATCACCGAGGAATCATCCAGACTCAACTTATCAACTGTTGTTTCGACCAAGTATACTTAATATACGTAATAAATATTTCTAGCGACTCATTTGATATTGAATGACCTATTTGTATATTAGTTGATATCGTAACTTTAACCTCTTTGTTTATTATTTATTGAATTGATAATATTATATTCATTTGTGTTTGTCATATTTAACTATTTAACATTTTCCTATTCTTAAGTTCGGTCGTCAAGAAAAATTAACTAACTTACCTATTGGGTGCCTTAAATATACATTAGTGTGATTTTTAAACTGTTACCATGCCAACAGTTGACACATAAGACAACTCTTGTCAAAACTTCAAATGAAAATAGGACAAGCCTGTTTCCCCTCCATACCCTTACAACCTCCTTCATCAATATCTCCATTCAGACTGTAAGGGAAGTAAGTCTGCAGACTCAACATATTGTTTCAAAATGTATCATTATCAAACCGTGAGATGTAAGTTTTTTGAGGCTTGTTATTTTAGTCAAAATGTTATGGTACCTCAATAGTAATATACAAGACAAGCTTTAAACATTGTATAATTTGATATATGAAATGCAATGTGTATGCAGCAACCGTAATGAAATAAGAGAATAACTTTAGGGATGATTAAGTGGATGTATGGATAAATCAGTTTGAAGAATAATACCTATTTTCACGTACCAAGTTTAACAGCTGGGAGGATTGATGGCAATGTTCATTAAGTTCATTAACACCGTATGAGACCCAGATCAAACATTGTTGGTGTCTTCATCGGGATTTGAACCTGAGCCTTTATCATAAGAGGCCAGCATGCTAACCACTACACCACTGTGCTTCTCGCTTAACATAACGCCCTGGATGACCGAGGACTGGTCTTCTGTGGAAAAGGGGACTCGTTTGTCTAGACCCGATCAATCCTTTAGGGCCCCAATCAAGTCTTGGAAATCAATCTCGTGTATGTCATCTCGTGTATACGGAGAGTTCATACACGTGTTGTGTAGAGAATGCTATCTGAAATAATATGCTAAAGTCAAGTGTAAAGGTAGGAGAATCTGAGAACAGCGGAGTATGAATACTTTTGAAAACCAAGGGAGAATGCAGAGCTTTAGTTTAACCATGAACAGCTGAGACCAGAAGTACTATTTTAAGCTTCGCATTCAACAGTTATATCTCACACATTATTCAATCAAAGTATAGGCTATTTCATCTCATTTCAATATGCTCATACACAACGCAACTTCGAGGTTTATATAAAACATTTATACTGCAGTTTCCCATCAATATGCACACATGGAGACAACACAAAGATTCTATTTCTCTACAACCGCCTCTTCCTTCGTAACGACTGAGTATGAACGTCTTTAACACCATCAACAACATTGTCTCTAGCAACAACGTCAACATTGACGTCCACAGCGCCAGGGTTGTTCCCCCTGTAGTATATAGAGGGCGTTGTGTACTGGGTGGAGGTTTCTATTTCCGGGGGATTCTCCCTCGTTGCCATGGCGATGATTATGCCGAGGGGTATGAGCAGTCCGAGACCCCCCGCCAGCACGTGGATAATCTTCTTGTTGTTGACGGTGGGGAAGCCGTTCCGGAGGGGCCTGGGGTCCGTGAGAGGGGGGCGGAGAAGACGCAGGTTCGGGAGGGACCCGGGAGGGCGCCGCACCTGCTGAGACGTACACGTGAGAGTTGTTAAAAGAATACGGGAATATTTGTGTGAAAATAAACCTGTTTAAGAGATACTCCGCGACATTCATGACTGGTTGGCTCTGATGCGTGTCAAATAAACGATATCTTAAAATATTTCACATAGCTTATGATTAAACTTTTCATCCACTCTTCAATGTACATTTGTATAAACACATTCTCTGTACATATTCTATAAACTATTTTATTGCGCCATGAGCATGTATGATATGGAAATGGTGCTTATAAATACCTATTAATATTATTGATTATCAGCAATATTCAGTCCGTTTCGAACCAACTTGCGTCTTAAAATATTTTATTGTGTTTACTCTGAACCGTCTTTTCAGCACTGATAAGTTCTTATGTATCAATTACACCATTGATAAATTTGGCAAATGTTACCAAAACAACTCATTAAGAGTCTCATTTATGGCAAAGTGTTACGATGTGTAGGCCTACTGTCGAAATGTCGTTATTGTACACGGTTGATGTTTACTTTATAATACGGTCGTAGAGCAAAACTGGTTACATAAAGGCTAGAGAACAAATGTGCATTACTCGATATGACTATTCTTGACCTGTTTCTCAAGGGACAACAAGGTAAATGGTAATATTATCGCAATGAGAATTAAGGAAGTATCAAATGTTGAATATTCTCCTACATCGAAGTATTTATATGCGCAGAACTACTACCATATCTTGGTATCTATCAGGCTAAATGCCAATATACGGCACATGATATATACTATTAGGGAAATATCAATATTGCCTTGGAAAGACAGCTGATACCCTTGAGTCATGTCACTCACTTGCAGCAGGTTCTCTATAGCCTCGTTGTGACCTCGGGGTATCTGCAGTTCCGTCGTCCTCCAAGACGGCGGGTGTCGTCGTCCCCGACTCCGTCCCGAGTGGCTACGTTCGTTGTTCTGTTGACGTGTCAACGCCTGATAGGCCCGTCTTTCTGGTTGAGCAGTGATTGTGAGAGGCTGGTTGTCCTGGGTTTGACCTATCACCTCCGAATATGGTGGCGGCGGTGACCGACTGCGCAGCTCCACGCGTCGATATGGCGGAAGCGGAAGTGGAATCGTCGCTCTGACAGCTTCCGCGTAAGACGGCGGTTGGATGATATCATTCCTGATATCCGGATCGTCTTCCGATGATTCCATGTCAGCAATAGCTAAGTATCGGCTTCGGAGGACGACTCATGCTGAAGTACGACAAAATAACCTTTAAGAAACATGTTTATAAGGCTCAAAAGGGGCGTTGCCTTCAGGTCATTAGGCAATCCCCCATTCCCCTAATTCAGATAGATGGCTTGTTACGAGACGCAACCGTGATATAAAGTCTACATAGTTGTAAACTATAGAAAACAAGAACTTCATAAGTCAAGCGGCACAGCCACATGCTCTCGTTCCATTAAGCGATCCTCACCATTTCCCCGAAAGTTATTAACATGAGGCACTCCCGATTTGAACACCTTCTAAAACTGTTAAACTGTGAAAGGGTTCAAATCAAGAAGGCATCTCATTTGGATTAGGGGAACGGAGGCAGGGGGTTGCTTAATGACTCATGTTCAGAATCTGAAACACGCCTCTTACATGAATACTTGTTAAATGAGCTTAATTGTAGTCAGGTTGCGAATGGGACCCCTTGTTTACATTGTATTTACTGATCTGATAGAATATCAGAGTTCAAATCCTAAACCTTTTATTAAGTATTTTTTTTCGATGACGTAGCTTTTGATAGCGTATCACATGCCATAGAAGAGTTTTTTCCTTGGAATAGTTTTTTCGCAATAAATACTTATTCAAAAAATCTCGCAGATTCATTCAAAATTCCCAAGCACACGAGAAATTATTAATTCTCAATGGAAATCGAACAACAGCCTTAGGTTAGTGTAAAAGCCGAAATCAAAGGACCAATTATACGAATACTAGATGTAAGACTTTTAAACACTATATAATCAAATTTGATATTCTATCTTATTAAATAAATTTTCGAAATTAAGGTTGACTCATCAACGAGCGACTTATCATTGTCCGGTTTTCGATCGGAATCGCAACATTTTACCGTATTAATGTCAATCTTCTGATCGGATTTGCGTAAAAATACATTATAGTTACTTCAAATTTACTTCTCGATAGAATAACATCAATAATAAAGTTTTTCATATGTGACTCACAGGAACTCTCGGGATGTCTCTACATACTTAACATCAAACACTAAATATGATGTCATTCGCCTCACCCTGACATGTCATTATGTCATTCAAGTATCTGAAATTCTCTTAATATCTAGCCTCGAATGTCGGTAAACTCTTAACTAAAGGTGTACAGTATACAGTCATACATTTTCTTGTACCGTGGCTTCAAAACTCAAAACGATATTTTTTGTTAGCATGATGATATACGATTTATAAACATGAGTCGATACAAGTTATACATACTGAGGACAGCTCTACTTTGCCAATTATTCAATGTGTTTTTTCTATTCAATATCAAAATACGGGAGGACAATATATTATTTATCATATATATATATATATATATCATTATTCTTCAAAATGTCCGCGTCCCTCAGCATACCATACAATTGTGAGTCAACTAATGTCCGATGTCAAAGGATTTCAATTTCAACTAAATAACCTATTTAGGATTTCGATGTATTGGTCTTGCTTTGGCATTGTTTCAAATCATGACCAATTTCTCCTATGGAACAATTATTGTATACAGAAAAAGTAAAAAAATATAAATATTAAAGACTGCAATGGTGATGTTGATCAAGAACTTTACACTCTGCTACTTCATCGCAACACTGGTTTTTGATCGTGAAATGCACTGGCAACACCCCAACATAACTACTAACAATTTTGTATGAACTTTCATAAATGTTTAAAATTTGATTAAAAATGCGGATAATATCACGATATAGAGAAACAAGTGTTAGATATGTCAGGAAACTAAATGTGCCATGTCCAGAAAGGAATCTTCCTTGTCATGGTTTCTGTAATGACAATATCATTGTCAACATTACACGACCATCTTTCCTGGATTTAAACGTGAATAAAGCTGTTGATAATATCACGATATATTTGGGGGAAATATGAGATTTACAAGGGAACCATTTTTACGGCCAGATATCTAGAGGCGACAGACAAATCTTACCTAGAACAATGTGTCACAGTATACCAAAATGTAAGGACAACCAACGACCTTTCGATTGTCCCATGTACTATTCCGCTGTCCCATTGCTCTTCTATCGGTATGATGTTTTCTGTATACAGACAGGAAAGATACAAGCTTGCGTGAAAGACAGACAAACTCGCTCTCAAATACTGCTTGAATACAAATTTGTCTCGGATTTATAAAATTTGGCCCCACTTTCTATCCCGAGTTCCAACTGACTCAACGCTCATGACTAAAGCACTTGGTCACCCGGTGTTTACAGCATCGTATTACATCAGTGGCATGGTGACATGGGATACATTATTTATCACCCGACCAGGACAGCGGCTTTAAAACGTTTGTCTAGCCAAAAGATATGGTGATATTGCCCACATATTATGCATGTGGCGAGTAAATGAAGGAACGTCACACTCCGTTATATGTCGTCTCGACACTGCTGCTGGTAGCTATCGATTTAGCACCAAGTCGGCTACTCTGCGGTCAAACCGGAGTCAAACACTACTCCGTTCACTTGATTTGACATAGGCTAACATCTTTCGCAAACAAATTGTTATCATAGAGTTATTATTGTATACGTCGTCGGACCATTAAATGTAAGAATTATCAGCCCCTAATTCCAGAAGTGGACTTGACCGAATGTTGATGTTAATGGCGTCCCGCTTGCAATATCCTTAGCAATTATCATTGACCGACATTTTCTATTTACCGTAAAAATCGTCATTCTAACCTGGTTTTCGTTGCGTCAAATCAGATAGGACTACTTCGTCATCATCGTCACCGTCGTCGTTGACGTCGCTCAATCGTGTAGTCATCCATCCCGGTGTATCAGCTAGACAGGCGAGGAGGAGGAGAATGGATCGGTCTCGGAGAGGGGGAGGCTCAGTAATCGATAATCCCCGTCTTTCCTCCGCACTGACAGTCAGCGAGCGTTCTGGACAGATCGTCTGCTTCATCGATTAGCAGACGACACTCGTCACTTGTTACCAATGTCGCCCGCCTTTGCTAAATGTGTTTTATTCCCTTTAACTTGAACTACGAATGTTATTTTCCTGTTGCATAGGTTTACTTTCTACCCTTTGTTTTATGTTGGTTTGGTATTTGTGATCTCGCTTAGCTCAAAACGTAACCGGAAGTGAATCGAGTTTCCGAGGAGTATTTCCCTATTCCTTTTCGGGTACCCATACTCTTACTTTTGAATGACCAAATTTCTGACTTGCGTCCATGATAATGAATATTTTGACAAACTTTGACTGAAATGTGTAGAATTGCGCTTAAAATATGCATTTAACACATAGTATGTTTTATAATTAAGCTCCAATCGCCTCCCTAAATTTGCATCTCCATCTTTAAAATGTCAAAATTATTACATTTCCTTGTTTTCGATGTTTATGGGAAAACGACTTTAAGGATATTAAAAAGTTATCATAAATGCTGAAAAATGTCGAGAGCATTTCTATCATTCTCGAGAATTTTGCTTACCGTGATGCAAATGATCCGATAGTGGTCATTTGAAGTAACCAGTCGATGGTAAATCAGTAAAATATCACAAACACGTTTGAAAATAAATACAAAGTTTAATGTCATTAAAGCGCATTTTATTGATTATAACGTTAGTCAATTTTTTACATGTTTAAAGTGTAGGGCGGAAAATAAATGCATTTAACAATCTATTGCTTGTAAAATTTATTTACTCTGTTGGAATAGAACATTCTCTCCCCATAGAGGTAATTCCGTCACAAACTACTATATGAAACACTGTTCTGATACGAGCGTTTTCCGGGTTTTCAGAAGGTTCCTTAGCTGCAAAATCCTGCAATATGAACTACCTTGCAAATATTCAACCACAGTATCACCGCATGCTTAGAAAAACTATCTTAATCACCGAGACCTATGAAATAACGCAGTCAAAAAAGAAGGCGCCTTTGTTCTGTAAATAATTATTCAAAGGCAAAGTGTACGTTCGAATAAAGTTACGCTTTCCCCAAGCATGCGGAATTAGCTGAGGCTTCGCGGTTGATCATTTATGAAACAGAGTCGCTGTTGGCATAACTTTGATTGCATCAAATCAGGCTTATGCATTTCTAGACCGAGAAACGCGCGTATAAGAACAGAGTTCGTATAGGCATTTATGACAGAGCTACCTATGATGGGGAGAATGAGAATAGAATAAAACTCTTCAGTATCCACTATTGTGCTTATTGCAGCGATAATAAAAGTACAAGAGAATAAAAAGCATATACCTTGAAACAGAAGGATGCAATTATTGCAAGGCTCCTCGTGATATTATTTCCTAGGATTGACACAGAAAATGTAGCCACCTTGGACAACTATTATATAATTAAAGATTTATGAACTTTCATTAAAATTGCAACAAATTTATAAATCTTGAAACACCTTACATATCTTACATGATCTAGAGTGCATGTCGTCCCAATGATGCCAAGATGGCAAAAAATCATCGAACGACGCTAAGCGATGTCAAATGTACGATTTGGAAGAGCCCGATTCATATTACTCGATGGTGGCATTCATTTTGTCATTCAAATTCAGCAATCAAACGTAACATACGAATGTTAGTTATACTCTTCACAGCTGATTCTCTTAAAAGCAAATTGATCTTTGTCAACAAAACCAGACGTTGAATACAAATTAAGACCTAGCCAACCTTTCGCAAAGCCTTTCAAAACTTAAATCACTAAGGTATCCTTAGTGAGATGTTAAGGATCAGATTTAAGGTCAACCTTAGCGAAGGTTGCTTTGTGATAGGAGGCCCTGTCTTGTTCATCAAATATTTGACAGTGGCTGGTGGTAGTTGATCAGTCGAATTTCTGTTTTACCATCTGGAAATGTGCTTTGGCATGCTGACTTGAGAAACCTTGTAATCTATTTTCCTGTATTATGTTAAAGCATGTTACACACTGTGGCTATTGCTATATAACTCCAATGCACAAGCATGTTAGCCATTAGCAACATAACCATTTAATGAAACAGCGATTTCATCAAGGGTCTTTCGGAACTAATCAAATGTTATTTCATTTGTATCAATTAAATCACATTCTTGAGTATCTTAATTCCATCCACTAACATATCGAGAAATCACTCACCCAAGTTTTTGATTGTCATGCTAAGGATTGTCTAAATATATACTTTTTACGGGAAAGAAGGGTACGGAAAAGGTTATAAATACTATATATATCTACATCTACCTATTTTTATATGAATGTTACTCAACTCATACCTTCTCAAGTAATCGACGTTACAAATGTTAATTCGAAATGCGCAGATCTGATACCAAACATTTTGATCAAATAAAATTTTGTCTAACATCTCCGACTGACTTCTGTATTGTAAAAGTTATGTGCGTAATGCACAGGTGCTTGCACTCCAGTCTTCTCGAAAATACTGAATAGTCATTTTGAAAAAATCGTCGCCGATTGCACAACTAACTTCAACTGCAACCAATCCATATTCCATTTATGACAGGTTTAAGGAAATAAATGAGTTAAGTAACATGTAGGAAAGAATGCTTCATCCGTAACTTAGAGGATGTAGAGGCAAACTTATATGTTTATATTGAGTTAGATGTACGCATATTGCAAAACATGAGAGGATTACCCTTGATTCATTCAGAGTATCAAGATGCCAAATGATATCTTTTTATATCGAATTTGATATTGTCATAGTTTAAAACATAAGAGAATATACATCCACAATATCCAAACCCTGTTTCGATATGTAGGTCATTCAAGAAGTAGGATTAACATTTTCTGTCTATCCCATCCTTTTTCGATCTTGTAGGTCATTCAAGAAGTAGGATTAACATTTTCTGTCTATCCCATCCTTTTTCGATTTTGTAGGTCATACAAGAAGCAGGATTCAATGTTTCTGTCTATTGGCGTACGCTTCCATTTTCACATACGATGAATGGCCCATGTGGATTTCAAACAGCATCTCAAGGTTACTATATCACGATTAAATCGCAGATTCCTATCAAGGATCAGGCGTTGATTTCAATCTGCTGAAGTAGTCCCAGTCGCTGTCCTCACTAGCACTGGAATGTAAGGTGTTGGTGATGATCTGCTCCCGTTCAGGGTCCCGAGTGACAATGCCCACCACAATTGCCGCCGAGACCATGAGGATTGTGAGGACGCCGCCGATAATTAGCAGTTTGGTAAGTATGGGTGAGGGGCTATGACCAGAACGACATCGTCGTCGGTGTCCGCCTCCAGCATGCTGTAGAGAAATGAACATTATACTAGACAAAACAGGAAAGTTAGATTATAATTTGTCAAATGATTCATCATCAGTAAGAGCAATGAATAAATATATAATACATTAATTTCAAACTTTACACATTCCCAAATTGTCCAGTTTACATACAGGATTCAATTAAAACTTTCCGTTCTCATCGTCATTATTTAAAACTTAGACATCGGTACCGTTTAATTTTCTGATATATATTCTTCACTGGACATCTAGTGCTCCATTATCTAGTACTTTTTAGTATACTTTTGGCAGCGAGTGTCTAAGCAATCTTGTAAATAGTGAACAACATATAAAGGAGATGTTGTAAAAGTCACTTCTTGCGAAAATACGGAGTATGTTAGATAATTAGTAATTCAAGACAGGTCACAGATTCCTGGAAGAAATCCAAAGTACCACCCACCTGCGATATGAGAAGATCGTCTGGGTACCTCATATGCGAGTCCTCGCTGCAGTACACTACAGGCGAGAAGCCGCCGCCCTGTGTCATACTCGCCGTGTACCGGGCGGCGTCCTGGACTGCCGTCGACGGAGACCTACAGAGGAAGACGTCTGGCCGCTCCGGAAGAGGAGAAGGGGTGCGTATTGGAAGAGATGAGGGGGCCCGGATAGACGGCATGGGAGGAAGTTCCGGGGGAACTGGGGGGAATGCCAGTGACGTTGGCGATGATCCTGATGTCGATGGTATTCCTGGAGATGTCGGCGAAAGTCCCGGAGATGCTGGCGGGAGTCCAGGAGGTACTGGTGGAAGTCCCGATGACGGGGGCGGAAGTACCGGCGGTACTGGGGGTAATACTGATGGATGCATTGCGGGTCGGCTAGGCATTCGACCCTGGATTGACGAGGTCCTGGGTGGTGCAGGCATGCGTCTGAGGACGGGTGTCTGTGCCGGTGAGGCAGAAGTTTTTGATCGGACACCGGAACATTGAGCTGAAGCGTTCGGGGTGCGCCGATAAGCTGGCGCTTGGTTCCGGATGTGATCTGATAAGATGGGCAATTGTGAAGAAGGGGTGGGATTTTGAGAATTGGAAACACGCCGCGTCGGTGGGGTAGGGGTGAATCCGTACATGACTTCATCGTATGAGGGTGGAGGGTCATGCTGCAGAGAGAAATAGGGCGGAGCGGAGTTATCCATCATTCAGTCACGCCATCTTGAACTGATATACCGGCGGAGAGTCACGTCATCTGATGAACAGAGGATAGATATGTAGTTCAGTTTGGTGAATATTTCATTGGTATTTCTAAACTATTTTTTTACCTATAGGCAAAGGTTCAAACACAATGTAATACCATTGACCTTTGGTTCCTTCATTCTCGAACCTCTAAAATCTTCGTTTGCTTAAAATCCGGAAAAATCTAAGTTACAATCATTTTAAAAATCTTTTGTTTTTTTCCGATTTTAAAGGCTGTAACAAATCTGTAGAAGAAAAAAAAATTATTGAAGTAATTTTACAGCTTGTAAATAGACATAGGGTAAAAATACATCGAAAACATTTTTTATCAGCTACATTTGTATTTCTGCGTAATACACTTTTGTGTACCTTAATTTCCTTCTTTAGGAAAGCTAGTACTTCGGTCATAAACACTCCAACTTCACGAGCTTAATGAACAGAGGTACAGTCTTAACTGAATCATCTCTGTGACGTCACAATCCATATAATGGTTTCAATGTGTCATATTTGATAATGCCACGAACGCTTTGATAAACATGGGCGTCTTAGGTCCTATAGATCATAATTGCCGATCAAAGGCAGAAGATTTACCAATCAGAAACCTGAGTCTGCCGGACGTTTCAAGGTTTGTCTGTCTTGTCACACAAGGTTGCCTGTGACGTCATCGTCTGACAGAACCATGTAATACTCACTAGCAATGAAAATATAGAACATGGCCATGAGGTCATAAGATATTCATAATTCGGTACTAAATATCTGTTGTATGCAATGTTCTACATAAACGAAATCGCTTAAAGCAAATCGATGATCCCCTTTCTAAGTGAATAGTTAACCAATAAACTATCGACTAAAATAGCACCATTAGTCCCAGACGATGCAAAGCCAATAAGCGATAAAGCAGACGTTTCGACACCCCCTAATATGCCTGTGTTCATCTAAATTGCCTTAGAACCAACAATTTCATGACATATGGGCTATATTTATGACATATTTAAAAGTAGAAGCCGTATCGTCAACATCAAAATGGGAGCAACTGGACACACCAGTGCTGCCATCGAAGCCCAGACAGCTGATCGCTTGTGAAGCAATAGTTACACAACCGATTACCCCTCGCCTTGAATATCGACCCGTCCGAATCAACAAGCTCGGATAGGGGACCAGCTGATTACGTGCCTATAAGATGCAATCCACTCCCGCCTGAGCGTGATATGCACGTGCTGTGGGCGCTCTTACCTGATGCTTGGGGTTGATGTTTCCTCAAGAATGCACGTGAGGTCTTACTGAAGGAGTGCGGTGTTCCCAGCTGAGCCGAAGTCCGCCATATCGGGATGTATCCACGTGCAGATGGAGGGGTGAGGGGTCGGCTGACTAGTTCATAGACGTGCCAACCAAGGTGAAGAAACCAACCAAGTCTTACGTCATTTTCATTATTTGTTTGTCGAATGTTGGTTTAGAAAAAATCGTAATTTGTGTCCCTTCTATGAAGGTGACATCTTAGCATCTTGAAGGTTTGGATTATCGATTTTCAAAATTGAAATGTATGTTGGCTTAATTTAATATTACTCGTATGCAAATATTAACAATCTGGTTCCTAAACTTTAAATATTGGGATGTATTTGCCAGGCAAAGTTGCCATCTCTTGCCAACATGAATTATATCAAAAGTAACGTAGATCCTTTAAACGTCAAATTCGAAATCTTTGGATAGAATTAAGAGCCGGCAAAAAAGAAAAAGCAAGTATTTCTGAATAGCCGCTTCCTTAATGAGAACATAATCAACTAAGTATGTTTAGGGACGATCCACCTGATGAATGAGTTAGCAGATACCCCTAAACACCCTGAATGGTCACAATGAGAACTTGTTATCTAGAAAGTCTAGTTTCCTTGATATTGAAAGAAATGCAGACTCTCTGAAACATCGAAATTTCATTTATGTGAACTTAGGAATGATATTTCTTTGACGTTACTTAATATAACGTACATTCGAATGTGCGTTAATTTAAATATTACGTTCAGACAAACAAAGTTGTAAGTTATTCCCTGTCCGAGTTTAAGACGTTAGATGCTCGTTATAGTGTTTAACATACACGGTTAAATACATTCAATGTAAGAACACTTTGATTTTAAAACTGAAAAAGGTTATAAGCAGTGTTTCACTAGTAATTATACTTATTTGAAGAAATTTGTTGACATACTTCTGTCATTTATGCACTTAAGCAGATGGATAAACAGATGTACATACTTGTTAATATAAAAAATGTGAATAATGTTAAATGAGTTATCCATGGCAAGTTCCCAAACACAATGTCGAAAATAACAGAAATATAGCTGAAATCGAAAATCCCATTTCATTTTCCTTACGAAGGTGGTATCTAGCACAAGAGATATTATTATCAAATACATTTAATTAAATAAAGACGTAATTCCTAACATTTCCTTGATTTAAAAAAAAAAACATTTAAAGAGAACGTCCTCCGCGTAACGACATGGATTGTGCAAAGAGCGCAATACAGTTTGATAAGAAATCTTCCTAAGTAAAGGGTAACGCCGTGTTTATGTTTTCTTTGGGAAACAGTGTATAAACTGGGATGCAATGTGTCATTTTTACATATTTCCATGGGTACCCCCTCAGCCACTTTTTCGCTGAAGCGTCACACCAAAAGGTGGATGTCCCCATATCTTTGGTTCTAATTATCATAGAACCATAATCTTGGTATCTAAATGTATGTTTAGAAGGTCACTGAACCCATTGACAGACATTTCAGATAGCTACCACGAGTCATTTGTACGAAATTTTAGGTTTCCGTTACAAAAACTCATCATTCATGACTTCGATCGGTAACAATTCTATTTTCTCTTCTCTACAGTTAATGTATATCATTTTATTTTACATTATTTGCACTGAGAGTAGAATTATGAGTACTTGTAACCCTTTTGTGTACTTATGTGTACTTATAACACACAAATTAAGTGTCCAAAAGCACACCAAGGGACCTACTGCTAATCTACTATCATTGAAATACACCAACTCAGCCTTGGAAAAATTCTATTTTCTCTTCTCTACAGTTAATGTATATCATTTTATTTTACATTATTTGCACTGAGAATAGAAAGCAAAAGCCTCGTATCGCTAGCTATTTAACCAGCCAATGAGACGACTATCATCCAGCAAGAGCGGCACAACCCGGATGGAAAATTCAGTTTATTTCAAAAGAGTAGCTAACACATTTCAACGAGGGATTTGGCTCGGAAGAGATCAGGGTATATGGAAGGAGTTGGATCCGCGGATTCATTTACGCTGATGTTGCAGGATGGCTTAAGATTAGTTTTTGAAAGAGTTTTAACTCGTAAATTTCCGATCAAAAAAGCAAGACGTAAACTTTGTTCGGCTTCAGTTTGCTCTTGTTGCTGAAATGCGAATCAAACAACACTTCAATACCACAAGATAGGGATCACTTGGGAGCATTTGAATTGTTATTCTTACTTGTCAAACTTGATATTTATGTATAGATATTTGGATATATTAAAGTAGACATAAAACATATATATATATATATATATATATATATATATATATATATATATATATATATATAATCAAAATACCCTATCGAATAAAATATTAAAGAATAACAATAAACATTGCCTGCTAAATAGGAAACTTTGAATCATGAAACTACTGTCTTCGTTATAATGATAGCACTTTATTGTCCGTGATAAACTATGTATATTGGAAGTTTATTCACAGTGCAGCCACAATTAAAGCTTTCGTTTATACTGAGTGTCAACTGAGGAAGCAACAACGCACCTTTTAACGTCTTTTGGTATGAGTCGAACAACGATCTTTGGTGTTATAAGCGAACAGTACCAACTGTGCTACATTCATTTGCTTCAGAATACAAACGGGTATTTTAATATTGATTCAATATCGTAGTCCAATGGCACAACCACTTTAAGAATTCCACTCAAACAGTTTAGCCATTGCGATAGAATCCGCAACTTCCCTCGCACAAAGTTAGTTTCCATCAGTTGATAATTGAAGCCTTGGTGTAAAAAAATCGTGGTTTTAATGCCGCAACCTATTCGGTGGTAGGTGGTACCTCAAGGTGGTTTCTAATTGGACGTTTACGTTCAGTAAACTAAAGATCTGAAACAGTTGACGAAATGCAGCACGGTCTAAACGTGCCAGTGGTTTAGTGCGGTTGTGCCTTTCAGAGTTTTTAACACAGGTTATGTGGAAAACTTTGCTCAAACAAGCTTGTCATTCTTAAGTACAGCTTCCGCTTAACCCGACCAAAAGACAGATGATCCTTGTGACGCCACGTTGAAATCTCGTCTCGTCACGTTGTCGTCATAGAGATGACATTTCCCGCGGGTATATCTCAGGAACATGCATCCGGTACATGATCTTTGACAGCTTGCTACGCATTGAACCAATGAGATCGCCCTTGTTTCCTCCCGTGGTGCAACAGCGCTGGTCACGTGACGTTTATAAAGGGTCATGTGATTCACTGTTAAGTGTTCTGAAGTGGAATCGAAAAAAATTATATTTATAGACCACAGGCACAAAATGCTTAAAGCTAATGGTATATTCATTGATAACGTAAATATTTAACTGAACTGCCAGTGGCCACCTTGACGAGATTTAAAAATATGATGTTATTCGATATTGAAAGCGCTCAGGAGTCATCCCATTAACAGATTGAATTTTGTCAACCAAAACTGCCATAATTTGCCATGATAATAACTTTTGTGAGAGAGAAGTGTTGGAGAAGCGTTTTTCTCATTAGCAGCTACCTAATGCGTTTCAGTTGATATATTCATTTATCAAAATGTATCTTTATTACCCACATAGTCAAACTGAGAAATACATCAAAAGTAGCCGATAGATAAGTCTCTTTAATTGTCGCTTGTGCATAACTCTGAAATAGTGAATGTTGAAAAGGCTGAACGTAGAATATTTGCGGCTTTAGAATATACCTTTATCTCTTCTTATCTAGGAACAAAGTATGAAACATTCATGGCGAAACCGCATTAGTGGTGGTTGGCCCTTTTGCAAGGGAAATAACTCGTGCGGTTCATCTAGAAGCTAACCAATTTGGTTTCGAATCCCTGCTGTAAAGTCCGATATCTATGATTCTAATTTGCCGACCTTTTCATAAAATATTACTAAGGAATTCCTTTTTGGTGTAAATAATTTTCATGATTATTTCCCATCAAGATAAGATTATCTCAAATGTGGTCCCCCTTCTTTCGCTCCTTATAGAGGCCGTAACGAGGGGGACCACATTTCTTACGAGACAGTTTTTGAAGCTTAATAACTTTAAACGTATTATGTAATGCCCCCACATTGTATTTGAGGATCAAGTACGACATTATTTAAATAAATAAGTACACTATGCGAACTATTCTACGAAGTAATGTTGATCCAAGTTATTTTTGGCCGACTGAGAGAAGGACGATCGTGTACACAGCCATAGCAACGAGCAGGGCTTTCTCATTGGTCAAAAGAAGGTCAGGTCAGGGATCATGGATCATCCGTGTACGTTCATTGGTTGATGCATTTGATACAAGGTCAGGACAAAGTTGCGATGGAGCGTGGTTTCCATCTACGATTGAGACTAGACAAAAGTTCGCCCACATTTCAAATATGAAACAAAAACCATCAGAATCTGTTTCTACCAGTGTAATAAAAGAAAATGCAGTTCAGGACTTTTTAAAGTGTTGATGGAAACATCTCAATAAAATCCAAAACCATGCTAGATCTATCATGTTTTCTTAAAATTCAATTGATTTAATTGTTTTGTTCCCCTCAATATGAAAATAATTTTTTTTATATCTTAACATGTTAGAATCCACATTTTCTGTATCAAAATCATGATTTTATAGTTTTTAAAAATGTGGGCCCCCTAATTTTGTGGCATGTAGGTGACTGATAAAAGAGGGCCCACATTTAAGATATTAAACAAAACGCACTAGATCTATATAAGAAAATGCAGTGAAGGATTTTTTAATTGTTGATGGAAATATCTCAATAAAATCAAGCAGGTAAGATTTCATCGAACTAATCATTCAATATAAGTTCTCAAATACCTTTCTTGTTTTCTTAAATTCAATTAATTTAACAGTTTTGTTCCCCTCAAAATCAAAAATAAAAATTTAAAATTCTCAACATTTTAGAATTCATATTTTCTCTATTTGCATCATGATTTGATGCTTTTTTAAAATGTGGTCCCCCTATTTTTTTTCTTTATAGTAGAATGACAAGAGGGACCACATTTCAAATATTACACACAAACATCAAGATTACAGTGTTCCCCATTATATAAGAAAATGCAGTTAAGGATTTTTTAATTGTTGATGGAAATATCTCAATAAAATCAAGCAGGTAAGATTTCATCGAACTAATCATTTAATATAAGTTCTCAAATACCTTTCTTGTTTTCTTAAATTCAATTAATTTAACAGTTTTGTTCCCCTCAAAATCAAAAATAAAAATTTAAAATTCTCAACATTTTAGAATTCATATTTTCTCTATTTGCATCATGATTTGATGCTTTTTTAAAATGTGGTCCCCCTATTTTTTTTCTTTATAGTAGAATGACAAGAGGGACCACATTTCAAATATTACACACAAACATCAAGATTACAGTGTTCCCCATTATATAAGAAAATGCAGTTAAGGATTTTTTAATTGTTGATGGAAATATCTCAATAAAATCAAGCAGGTAAGATTTCATCGAACTAATCATTTAATATAAGTTCTCAAATACCTTTCTTGTTTTCTTAAATTCAATTAATTTAACAGTTTTGTTCCCCTCAAAATCAAAAATAAAAATTTAAAATTCTCAACATTTTAGAATTCATATTTTCTCTATTTACATCATGATTTGATTCTTTTTTTAAATGTGGTCCCCCTATTTTTTTTCTTTATAGTAGAGTGACAAGAGGGACCACATTTGAAATATTACACAAAAACATCAAGATTAAAATCTGTTAATATCAGTACATGATTTCATGGGTTTTTAAAATGTGGGCCCTCTTAGTTTGTCGCTTATAGGAGATTGACAACAGAGGGCCCACATTTGAAATATTACACTAAAACATAGATATTAGAATCTAATTCATACAAGCCTAGTCCAAACGATGCAGATCTTCCTTCTTAAATGTTGATGGGAAAATATTTATAACGACAGGAAGAAAATGTTTAAATTAATTTAAAAAAATAAAACTTAAGGGCACCTGTTCATTAGTATTTCTCTTATACTAGTGTTGACCACGTTTTAACTTCCAGTTTAATATTAAAATTACATTTGTTTGATTTCTTGAAATGAGGCCCCCGGGGCTTGTCATCATTATAGTACAATGATATGCATATGAAGTCAGTGGGTCCACGTACACTACAGTCTTTTAATATGAAGCCGATATTCTTTGACAAACTAACAATTATCGGAACGTGTCATGTATTTGATCTGTGATCGTCGGATGGCCCTTGATTAAACACGAACTAACAGTTGGAAGCCCGCCATGTTTATTATGGCATCTTGCTACACCACATGATATGATGACGTCACGCATGCTACGTCACTATTATGGGGAAACAGTACAAATGACTATTTATAGAACTATGTTTACATAGAGGATATCACACTCCTCCCCCCTAAACTTTTAGTTCAAAGTTAGTATCAGTTGTTGAAATTAAAACTATGTTGAATTTACTTGGCATTGCAAAGGCTTCATTATTCCATGCAACAAGTAATACTGATGAAGGTAACTTTAGAGTCCATTACTCAATACAACTATTAATACTGATGAAGGTAACTGTAACTTTAGAGTCCATCAACTTGAAAATAAGAACCTTGCAATGCACTCCTACTGCACTGTGGATTAACTCAAACTTTAAAGTCTTTCAAATATTTAACTGCAATAATAACTTCACTTTGCCATTTTGGCGTAACACATTTACAGTCACAATATTTTCACAATCGCTTCACAGGTCCAGTCTCTGGATTGGTTTTCTGGTTCTCTCTGGATAGCGTCTCTGTGTTTCAGGCTGAGTTGTCTCCCTTGATACACTGGACCGTGCTGAAGTAACAGCTCGTTTCAGCGACTGCGTAGTTTCCTCCCCTCTGGTCGGCAGCATCTCCATCCGTCGAGGCAGCAGCAGCATCTCTTCCCCTCTCGGCACTGACGGCTTGTCAT
The DNA here is from genome assembly GCA_921293015.1 of Phorcus lineatus. Taxonomy (NCBI): domain Eukaryota; kingdom Metazoa; phylum Mollusca; class Gastropoda; order Trochida; family Trochidae; genus Phorcus; species Phorcus lineatus. Next base: position 358,736 of record OV121087.1, on the reverse strand, counting down.
AGCCTCTGATTGGCAGCGTTGTCTGTGTAGGTGGGCAGCTTCCATTTATCTCTGTCAGCTTCGGGATCTGCTCATCTGTCTCCGTTATATCCTCTGCATGACCTAGAGAATGTACCATCTGATTGACATGAGTGTACCTTGTACGGGCGCCGATCTGAACCAAATAGCGTTGAGGACCCATTCTGCGGATTACTCGCCCAGGTATCCAACGTTCAGTCATTCCATCTCTGTAATTTCGGACCCGGCAAGGTTGATTTATCCGGAATTCTCTCAGGGTATTCTGGCAATCATGGAAGTCTTTCTGTTTCTGTTGAGCTTCTTCAACCTTCTTGTTCAGATCAGGTTTAAGCAGGGATAGTCTCGTGCGTACTTGTCGTCCCAGGAATAATTCTGCTGGAGTTCGTCCTGTCGAAGAATGTGGCGTTGACCTGTAAGTCAATAGGAAGTTTGACAAGTGTTTCTTCACTGATGTGCTGTCGCCGCATAACTTCTGAGACATGAAGTGTTTCTTTAATGCCGCTTTGATTATTTGAACTGATCGTTCAGCTGCTCCGTTTGATGCTGGATGATATGGTGGTGTGAGTGAATGCTTCACTCCATTCTGTGCTAAGAATACTCCAAACACTTCAGCTGTGAACTGTGGTCCATTGTCCGATACTAATTCTTCTGGTAAGCCGTAGCTTGAAAATATTGTTCTCAGTGTCTCAACAGTCTTTTCAGCTGTTGTTGACTTCATTTCCTTTACTTCTATCCATTTTGATCTACTGTCAATCAGTACAAAGTAGTTTTGTCCTTTGTATTCTGCAAAATCCACATGTATTCTCTCCCAAACTCTCTGTGGATAACTCCATGGTTGCAATGGAGCAACAGGTGGATCCCTCTGTGTAGTTTCACATACTGTGCAACTCTTCACGGTCATTTCAATATCTTTATCCATTCCAGGATACCATACATAGCTTCTAGCTCTGGCTTTCATTTTAACCATTCCTGGATGATCAGCATGTAACTCTTGGAGTACATTGTCCTGTAACAGTGGAGGTATTACCACTCTCATCCCCCAAAGTATGCAATCTTGATCAACGGAGAGTTCATGTCTTCTCTGGAAATACGGTTTCAGACCTTCATCTGTAACAAAGTTTGGCCAACCTCGTAGTGCATGATCCAAAACTCTGGATAGGACTGGATCCTTTCTTGTTGCCTTGGCAACTTCACTGGCTGTAACCGGTAGATTATCAACATTTGTGAAATAGTTTACCTGTCCCTCAATTGTTTCTGGGTCATCTTTTCCTGGCAGCCTTGAGAGTCCATCGGCGTTACCATGGTCTTCTGAGCGTCTGTAACGGATTTCATAGGTATGAGCCATCAGGATTAACGCCCAACGTTGTAACCTGGCTGCCGCTAGAGTTGGAACTCCTGTCTTTGGACCTAGAATCGTTGTCAGTGGCTTGTGGTCTGTTATCAGTGTGAATTTCCGTCCATAGATGTACTTGTGAAACTTCTTGATTCCATATACGATAGCCAAAGCTTCCTTTTCAAGCTGCGCATAATTCCTTTCACTAGGAGACAATGTTCTTGAGGCATAGGCTATCGGTCTCTCTGATCCATCATTCATCTGATGAGATAGGACACATCCCACTCCGTATGCAGATGCATCGCATGCTAGAATCAGGGGTTTGTTCATGTCATAGTGAACTAACAAACTCTCACTAGACAACAATGTCTTGCACTTTTGGAAAACAGCCTCTTGTTCTGTCGTCCAATACCATGTTGTGTCTGCTTTCAGCAGATGATACAGTGGTGCCAACAGGGTAGACATATTCCCTAGGAACCGACTGTAGTAGTTGAGCATTCCTAAGAAAGCTCTTAACTCTGTGACATTCTTTGGACTAGGTGCCCCTGTGATAGCTTGTATCTTCTCTTTCATTGGGTGTAGGCCATTACCATCTATGTGGTGTCCTAGATAGTCGACACTGCGAACCTTGAACTTGCACTTGTCTAAGTTTACCTTGATTCCATAAGTGTCTAAACGCTTGAGTACCTGATGAAGGATGATATCCTGTTGTTCTTCTGTCACTGTACCGATGAGTATGTCGTCGAGTAGACATTCCACCTGAGGAATTCCTTGGAGAACTTGATCCATGACCGACTGAAAAATCGATGGTGCTGTTGAAATTCCGAAACAAAGTCGCTGAAATTCATACAGTCCTTTGTGCGTGTTGATTACCAGCAGAGGCTTTGATCTATCAGTCAGTTCAAGTTGGAGGTATGCACTTGACAAATCCAATTTTGAGAACAATGTTGCTCCTCCCATCTTTGCAAATAGATCTTCTGCTGTAGGCAACGGGTATATATTTTCTTCAAGGACAGGATTAACAGTTACCTTGAAATCTCCACAAAGCCGTACACGCTTGTTGGCTTTTGGCACAACAACAATTGGTGTTGCCCAATCCGACTTTTCTGTTTTCTTTATTATCCCTTCCTTCTCCAAACGATCTAGTTCTGTTTCTACAGCTTCCCTCAATGCATAAGGTACTGGACGTGACTTGCAGAATTTTGGGTTGACATTGGGTTGCACCTTGACATCAGCTTTAAAAGTCTTTATGACTCCTTTTCCTCCAAACACTGATGGATATAGCTCCTTCAAATCATCACTTAGTGATTTCTCAGTTATAGCACATAGTTTACCCCAGTTTAACTGTACTTGAGAAATCCAATTTCTCCCAAATAATGGAACTCTTCTTCCTTCTGCCACCACAAGAGGTAGACTGTACTCTCTATCCTCTAACTTGACATTGACAATAACTTCACCCAACAAAGGAATGATATTGTCAGAATAATCCAACAAGGAAACTTTAGTCGGTTTTAATTTCAAAGTGGGCAAATGTTTCCTGAACATTTTCTCTCCTATCACCGAATGACTGGCAGCTGTATCCAAGAAGAATTGAAAACTCTTCCCTTCTATCTGTAATGGTATCTTATACCCCTCTTCTTTACCACCATGTGTCGAGTAGATCGCATACAATCTGTCCTCTTCGTCATTTCCAAATTCCTCTTCAAATTCCTCATCTACAAGATTGGCTCTTCCTCTATTATTATTATTATTTTTAAACTTTTTTCTGTAACCCTGTTTCTTGTTCTGATGACTCTGTCCATCTCTACAAGCCCGGACAATGTGGCCAAGCTTTCCACATCTGTGGCACGTTTTGTTTCGAAAGTAACAATCATCTGGGTGGTGATTAGTTTTAGTACATCTGAAACATGCTTTATATGTTTTAGGTCTATCTTGTTTTTTTACTTGATTTACCTTTCCAGAATGATCACTTGAATCTGTTCTGAATGCTACAACATCCTTTTCTGCCACTTCCATTGCGATTGCTATTTCACATGCCTTTTCAAATGTAAGATTTTTTTCTGATAACAACTTCCTCTGTAAGGCCACCCATCTCACTCCACCCACAAAGCTGTCTCGTAAACGGTCCTGTAATGTGTTGCCGAATTCACAGTATTTACTGAGGCGTTTCAGTTCAATAATGTAATCAAGCACAGATTCTCCAGAATTTTGTTTACGGTCTGTAAACATTTGCCGTTCCCAAATTACGTTTCTCACAGGTTTGTAATATTTCGAAAGTTCTCCTGTCAAAACTTCGTATGACAAATCACTAATGTCATCAGGTCCGAACAACGAAATTAATAGTTCGAAAACAACTGGTCCTACAGTAGCGAGGAATATCGTAGCTCTATCTTCTTTCTTAACTTTGTTTGCCTTCATCCAAATTTCTAACCTCTTTTGATAACTTGACCAATCCTCTTTCCCTAGCGAGTATTCGCTTATCGTTCCGATCATGGGCGCAGCCATGTTTGTTGGGTCACGTGACTTTCAACTTCCGATTTCCAAGGGTCAAAGTTCACTTTATAACGGTAATTTATTTGCACTTCATCACAAACAAATTCCAGCTTTGAATGTTCGTAAAAAGTTCACTTTCACTTTACTTTCACTTCCAATAAGATATTTTGTCTTATTTCCAAAAACGTATCACACGGCATCTATCATATATATAGACGCAAAAGCCCACTTGTGACTGATGTGACCGTTATGTCCGTTATCACAGTTTATAATACAAAATCTTTAGTCCAAAACATTCTCACGCTTTGTGATCCCATCCTCGTTGCCATTATTGTCATGTATTTGATCTGTGATCGTCGGATGGCCCTTGATTAAACACGAACTAACATTTGGAAGCCCGCCATGTTTATTACGGCATCTTGCTACACCACATGATATGATGACGTCACGCATGCTACGTCACTATTATGGGGAAACAGTACAAATGACTATTTATAGAACTATGTTTACATAGAGGATATCACAGAACGTACCTGTTTATTTATTAATTTTCAAAAAAAAAAATGCGTCAAAGCTTTGAGACAACATACCTCCCGACCACGCGAGCGCGAATACGTAAACAAACCGATAGCTCTGCATACTGGATTCGACTTTGGAGTTACTTCCCTTGAAAAACGGCAAACCACCACTAATGCGGTTTCGCCACATTCATTGTCAAGACTTCCCCCTTTATTACACACGTTATCAATAATAGATTCAAGTCAATATTGTATGCAAGTGTTCAATCATTTTCCTGATTTCGTGTGCTTCAACTTTAAGAAATAGACATTTGAAAATATGAATGGTTTTACAGTAAAACATATATAACCCCCCCCCCCCCCCCCCTTTCAAAAATTCTGGACCCGCCACTGGTTATAACGTATGAATATTTCTGTTTTGGTTTTCGGTCTATCAAAGTAAAAGCATATCTAACTCAATGTTGCATTAATGGCTTCCTGTCTTTTAAAATCAGTTTTGTAGAGTAATGAATGTGCATATATGCCAAATAACATCTATTGTATTTTATTCAGCCTTTCAAGACTACTTCAGATCCGAAATTAAGATGGTTGCAAATCAGAATGCTTCACAGAACCCTGCCTGTAAATACCCACTTGATTAAAATGAATATTGTTGAAAATAATCTCTGTACTTTCTGTGGAGCAACACCTGAATCTATAGTTCATCTCTTCTGGAATATTGTAGAGCAACTTATACTTTTTGGCAAGATTTCTCAAAATGGCTGAAATTGAACTATTTTCACACAGGTATCATAAATCTACAAACTGATTTGATTATTTTTGGGTGTTCGCCCACTTTTAATACAGATGATGCCTTTGATCTCATTTTACTTTTAGCCAAATACGATATTTACAAATGTAAGTTGACGAAGATAAAACCAAAATTATCACATTTCAAGAAATAAATAAAGTATTATTACACTATAGAAAAAATCGGATATTGGATTTGTCTAAGTTTGATGAATTTGTTTGGAAAATGGGCAATGTATTGAAAACTTGTTATGGAGTAGAGAGTGAATGAGTTTTTTATTCTAAATTTTGTTGTTGTTCTTGCTTCCTTTTGTCTACTTCCTTGAAAACACATGTTATCATAAGTAACAGTCTATATGCATTAAATGATGTATCAAGATGTGAAATATCAGGATTTAAAAAAAAAACCCAACAACTTTTATTGTAGATCAATTGAGTGCGGAACAGAAATAATAATTAGAAATAAGCATTATCTGTGTATTAATTATATTTACGAAATATTGGTGTGCACTAGTGCCTTTAAGAAGCAGCTGACGTGGTCGAGTTATTTCCCCAATAACTGGCACAACGGTTTCACTTATATGATCAATTTGAGCTTTTTTGGTCTGTATCGATATTAAAGATTCATCACTATTGTTTTGATATTAGTCTATATCTGATATTTGTTAACCGCTGATGTAATAAACTCACCTATGTCTTGTTACAGGTTCTCAAATAACCCCATTGTATTATATCAAACACTCATTCCATTTGAAAAAGTACTCACACATTGAAATATATTAACTAGAATCCAGGAATATTATCAAAAGGATTTATATCTGAGGTCCAACCTCTCCACTCAACTGGCCATTCAGGCTCAAGTGGGCACAAACTTCACAGAGCCAGCTCAATCCCTCACACTTAACCTCATTTCCATACTTATACCCTGATTGGTATGATATAAACCATATTGCTCAAGGAGAGTTTGCAAGGATCATAAACTCTGATTGGGAAGAAATTCTTCAGATTTGAGAGATGGATTTTACAAATTTATACTCTGTGAACAGTGATATTTTTATCTGCAATAACAGATGAATTCTTCTTTTGGATTAATCAAAGTTGCAAAAGACATATCAAAATGAATTCATATAACTACTAACATAAAAATTAATCCTATCAAAAACAATTTCACACAACAACATTATTCTGACATAAAATGATAGTATAATAGATTTTATTCAGATTGACATATCAAATGAATTTGATAAAAAAAATATCAGATCGACATGATAATTACAGATAACTGCACATAAATAAAAGACAAATTAAGGATTAACACAATGATATTCCAAAAATAAACCTTAGACTTTCTACCTGGTACTTGTTCAAACTGCTGCGTCTGTACATTATCTTTACTTATACATTATCTACGTTCTTAATACTGTGTACGCCTCATTATCAGATTTAAAATGAGTTATTTCAACATTGAAAGCCTGGGAATTATGAATAATAGCAATATCTTTTCCTTTAGAAATGAAGAGATAAAAGTATACCATGTTATAATTTCAGGCATGATTAGTTTATATTGATAGCATTCATTCTACTTTATTTTATACATTTTTAAATCTAAAGAAATTACATGTTGTTCCCCAAATCTATGGTTTTAACCCTAAAACAGATCTGGTAAAAAAGCATTGATGACAAATAATGTTAAATGAACTATGTAAGAAAATGTTAGTGATACATATTGCGACAAAGTCCTAAATTTCATATCATATTGCAATTCTAATGTTTGTCTTTGTAAATTTAGATCCAGCAATTAAGGTGAGGATTTAGTACAGGTAACCTCCAAAGGTGATCCAGAAATGTCATTTATAGAACCTGTATGATTTATAGCTGTGTCAACAAGCGTTATGTTCAATATCTAGTTTTATGATTCAATAAAGAACTTAGTTTATTACACGGGCAAAGAAGCTCTGTTATCAGCTGATATGAAAGTAATACTAGTATGTCAATATGGATATCACTTATCAAATAGGTTACTATGGAATATAACATTTATATAACAGACCAAAAAGAACCGTATTTGCGGTTTCAAGAATATAAAGACGATAAAAATTAATCAAAACATAAACATGTATTTACTGTTCTGTTTACTGGGGTAAACTCACCAAAGTTTAAGGAAATATTTTGAAATCATATTTGTTCATCATGAGTATGCTCTGCTGCGCAATAACCTCATCGAATGATGACGAGCCTTTCGGAAAATATGAGACTGAGAGGCAGAGGAGACTGGATCATTTCAGCTTTCGTACAAAGTTATCAGTTTGGCCCGAAAAAACAAAATCTTGAAATATATGTATAAAACTAAGCATTCTGGATCTCCGAGATGAATTTGATCATTTACGAGCCACAATAGAATATGTTATGATCAACACATGACTCCCTACACTTTTTAAAATCACTTTCTATTCAAAAACTCAAAACTTATCAGAAATAGTTTCTAAATTATTAATCAGGACAAACCTTGATGTAACCGTCCATCATCATCCAACATCTGATCGAAATCAGACACATACGTACAAAATTCACCACAATATTTTTATTCTTAATAGTAACACACCTTTATGTAATTGTGTATCCTAATACAAAATTTGATCAAAATCAAACGATTCGTTTTAAATTATCATCTGGACGGGATATGTTAAAGTTTACTAATAGATTCACAAATGTCCCCCCACTATCTCTAAAATTATATATAGATATGTTTATATTGATAATCAGGAAACATTATCACATATTTTTGTATTTTCCCGACAAATTTTTAGTATAAGTTACAGATTGATGAGCCGGTTGCGGGGATGAAAACATAAAATTTATGCATATATAAATCAATGAAATGCAGTTATGCCAAAAAAAGATGAATTATGCGTACAGATAGTATTTTCTTTACCTTGTACCTAATTAAGAGCTACTTGATGATTGATTTTCTTGATAACCAACGAAAGGTCATTTTTATATATTAGTCAATTTCCCGATATTCAATAACAGTATATGATATAACTGATCCACTACACATAAAAGAGTCTTTGAAGGCAGAGTTATACATCCTAAAACGTCGTTTACTACACTCACCATATGTCATGCAAAGCGTGGCCCTCCGCTTTGTACAGGATGCTGTTTCTATCGTGCCCTCGTCGTTTAGCACTGCGCAGGTCTCAGCGCTGTGTTTAAGAAGGGTTATTCCAGCGAGGGAAAATACTTCACCACTTTCCCACCTCATGACGTCATTTGCCTTGTTCTTCAAGCCGAGCCATGCTTCCTTTGCCTGGACACCTCTGAAGTTTATTAAATTTAGATAATGATAAAAATAGCATTGGAATCACATTATTTGCTTTCGCACATGAAATTATATAAACTGACACATAACAATGCCGATGTTTCCCTGTTTAAAATTAGCTTTATTTATCATAGTGCTTGATTCCTCGTTTCTGATTGTTTTCTCCTTTATTCAAATTCAGTTATACGTATGTGTAAAGATATATAACACATTTGTCATATTATTGCTGATGTTCCTTTCGGTGACGATTTTATGTTTTAATGTGAGTGTTCCAATGACAATAATTTTATGGCAAAACTTACTGTCGAAACTACGCTATCGGGCTAAAAACCCATCATGTTACAAAATACATGTGACTTGAAACAAAGAGTGAAACAGAGTGACAGCATATCTTCAAAGGCAACTATACTACATTTTAAATCTGACAATATCTATTCACGTTTCTGCAAGACACGTTTGTATTATGGCGTCCAACAGAAATAATTCTTCGAAAGATAATTGTCCAAGCAGTTTATATATTTACAAAAGTAAGTGTCTACATTTTAAATTTTTTTAACTTTAATACCAACAATCCTTCCCCAAAACCCTTTTTGAAAAAACGTTTTCTTATGTAACTGAACAGATATGAAAATATAATCATCGTACTCTTATGAAATTCTGAATATTTGATATGACATGTGCCTATCACAGACATTCGAAGTAGCTTTTCTCTGGCAGCTTTATTTTAGATATAATTCCGTTGAAAAACGGGGACGCTTCTGTTTCTCGTCAGTGTAAAATTATATCATAAAAAATACCTTTTCATGACCCTCAATGCTTCATCTTTCTTCCAGTCTGTGTTGATAACAGCTATATTTCCCCCTTGTTCCACGCATAACGCCTGTCCTTCAGCACGTGTCACTTGATTAATGTCCAGCCATATCTTGAACTGACCACAGCCTTGTCCACCAATAGGATTCATCATACGTTAAATAGCTCTTACAAAGAAGGAATCATTTCGTTTATAACCTTTGTTTAATCCCAATTCTAAGGAAATTTTCTGATCAGATGACGAGAGACACAACTATCGTTTTTGAAAATACATTCAACACAATTGTCAGTATGCACCGATGTAAGCAATGACATACCAAGAATGTCGGTTCTTCATACAAATGATGGTAGGTATAAACCCCCACTTATACCTACTAATGATTCATCGTTTTTAAATCGAACTTACAGTTTTTCAAAACTCATATTTTCAAAACCAATCCTTAATCATTTACAGAAAAATCACTTTTATAAAACTAGCAGCCATATCGATAAATACACAAAAAGGGAAACTTACCATAAGTGAAACATACTTCTTTAAGAAAAAGAAACGTGATCAACAGCGACGGAACCTTCATGGTTAAACCCGTGACTTAAACTCTCTATCTAGATGTTACTCAAACTGTTTCAAAGAACCACTCAGAACTCGACTGTGTAGCCAACCGGAGAGACTCGCTTCTGGTCCTATTTTCTGTGATGTTTGATTGGTCAGTAACACGCCTTTATTACAGAACTGAGCAGAGTTCATAAAACATTTACAGCACAGAGAGAAATTCATTTCTGGTTGATTTGTTTGTTACTGATGTTCAATTGACTAATGGCGGTTCCACAATTTGTTATTGATATACTAATTAGTAAACCCACGATGATATGAAATATTCCTTATTTACTGGTGAAAGCATGGGTTTTTATCTTACATTTTATTTATCTATTTCCCGCAATACTAAAATAAAATCTGCATTTTCATGGCGTCTGCTCTTCTGTTCAAGAAATAAAAAAATTCAATAAAAACGCCCTGTGAACACCGAAATACATCTTTTTATTAAAATAAACATCTTTCAACGCGTTTCAGCTTCGTTCTCGACTACACTATTACGCTTTCAATAGAATGCTTTCCTTGTGTGTTTTCCTATGCATTCTTACGACGTTGCTGTCGCATAGTGTGCGATTCCACGTCGTCCATCCAGTCCCCCCTACGTTCTAAGTACTCCCTACTACGTTTACAAACCGCTTATAAATATATACCCCAATGCGCAGGCACAGTGATTTCTGACAGAGTCTACGTTTGTTTTGAACATGTTCAAAACAAACGCCTAGTGTGACATGGTTATAAGAGATGCTACTGATTCAAAAGGAACCGTCAAGAAGGAAATCAGAATTTATTCATCTGAAATACAGAAATCAATATGATTAGACTTGATATCCAGAAGAAGTACGTCAGGTCACTAACTTTTCAAGTAAAGGACTACGCTGATGCACGGTCACAAGTCAGCAAATGCCGGTATGTTCTGCTTATAATGCTTAAACAAATTATTGTTACGGTTGACTAGTTCAGTGTAAAATTGGAATGACCCTGACAAGATACCAACACGTTTTAGTTGGCGTTTAGTTATTATATACATCTTAGCCAGTGCAAATTAATGCGAAGAGTGTTCATTTCAAACATTAGATACCCCATAATAATGTTACTGTAATATAAATGAATTCATGGATGAGCCTGCAGTTAGCACGACTGACCAGCGACGGAGTGATGATGGCGTCATCAAGAGTCTCTACAGGACACTGAGAACTGGGAGATAACTGCAGCGATGCAACAGATATTAATAGAAAACACAGCGAAATAATGCATGATCAAATTTATCGACAATATCAATAGTTCTCTTAAAGCCTGAAAACCTAAAAAAACGACTGCTGCAATGCTTACACAATATTTGTAAGAAATCGATGGAATTACAGGTGTGTTCCTACTTAAACAATCAATAATTTTGTTCGCAAACGGCCCTTTCAGAAGATTTTTAAAACCACTAACTGACTTTGGCTGTCTAAAGTTTTATTTTATTACAATGTCAATCATCAAGAATAATGAGTATCAGATTGCAGCAATGAAGAGCTAAAGTGAGTAAATAGAGGAAACCATCGTATGGCTATAAAATAGCCAAGTTAAGTGCGAAAGTCCATGGTTTAGTCCCTTAAGATATTGATATGTGAACTGGTATACTAATATTTATCTGCATTCTTTCTTAGAACAGGTACGTCGGTAAACCTGTTTCTTCCTGGTTCCTCGCTAATCCGATTGGCTGATATTCAAATAGGCACGACCCCTATCGTTCAAGTGTTTGTCATAGATATACATGTTTTAGAGGCCCTGCCATGGAAATTTTCAAATATATGGTCAATAGAGCGGCATAAAGCTGAAAACAGGAATTTAACACTCTGTTAACCATACGGATTATACATATCTCTTGCATTTAAAAGGCATACTGGCGTGTTAGCGTTTGCTTTGATAGTCCAAGAGTTTGTATTGATATATCTCTTTAAATAGATCATAACATAACATGTGAATGATATCTACAATTTTTTTCTTGTGTTTAAATATTTATGGACCGAAAAGGATGAAAATATATGGAGTGTAGTGAACGTAAAGAAAACCATAGTTATAAACTCACTGGACTTTATTAATACGTTCAAAATGAACACTCAAACACAAACTGTTACTGTTGGAGCCAACGGTAAGTACTGTTCACATAACTTATTATTAAATTTAATCATTGGATTTATTTATTCTGTAAGGTTACTTACTTATAATAGAAAATTTATAAACGCTTCCATCGTCGCTGATTTCGTACTGATGAGGTATCATAGAGATATAGTTTCCAAGATGGACAAAGAAAGGTTACAGTTAATTAAAAAAAACAGTGTATGTTGGTGATGTGATTTTTACTAATAGTACAGATCAGGATCATCTTAAAATGATTTTAATAAACTTGGTTAGTTTTTTAAAGTCCTTAGTATGTTTAGTGGACATAAGTTTTTGGCTAGGTAAAATAATAATGGTTAATAAGTTGTTCCCGCTGTTGGTGGAGAGCCTCGCACTTTAGTAGAAAGTGAAACTCGTCACCAACTGCGGGCGAGTTACAAAGATTGCACGACCGCTCTGTTCTAGGTATTACTTGCCATCGGCCTGTTTCAATTGGCAGGTTGTGATTATTAGTTCTGAACTTCAAAAGTGGCATATATATAGATTTATAAAGGTAAAGGTATTTCTTAAATACAGGCTCTTCCTTAAATAATTTGTAGTACATTCCTTTTGGGCTTGCGGTTACCTCTGATCTCCATGTTTGGTTGAATTGATCTTTTAAAGAGCCACTCCGCGATTTTCATAACATATTATTTACTTTTGATACGAACCTAAATGTCATATGTGGTGATATAAAATCAAAACATCTAAACTTTTCATGTCCAAAAGACATATATATGACAAATACTGGTTTTCCATGAAAATCTAAAAACAGCCTTATAAATGCACAGAGGTGTAGATATCACGTCCAATATACATGGATACTAGTTATAAAACCTAACAAACACTATCAACTCCTAACTGCCCTCCTAGCTGTTTTAGATAAGCCTCCAAAATTACGTTTGACTATTTGACGCGCGCCACTGTTCGGTTTTCGATCATAATTGCGACGTTCTACCTTAATATTGTCACCGTAAAAAAAACCCAGTAAGCTTTAAAATGTGTCTTTTTGGTAACAGTCGATACTTCGCGATCAAATGACACCATTGATTAAGTTTGGCATATATGACTCCAACAACTCACGGAGTGGCTCTTTAAGGTTGTACTTATCATTGAAACAAGCCATGTTGTCGTGCAAAAACGAAAGAAAGGCCACAATTATCTAGGAGAGATTTTATGGAGAATAGCCATGGGTTAGACTTGAAAGGTTCTGTTGGATTCATAAAGGAATACATAACCTGAGATAGCTTGCGATTAGAAGAACAAGAAGCTAGTCTGTGCCAAAAAGATACCATTCTTTTGTAGATTGTTATCTACAATGGCAACCTTCCGAATTCCCCATACAGCATAAATGAAGATGTAGAAACTCTTAAACTGGCTGCAAACTTAAGAAATTTCAAGTGGACTTTTTCGACTATATGCAGCTTTTCATGGCCCCACACCTCACAACCGTATATCATGATAGGAACAATCAAATGCAGATAAAAGACCATCTGAAGGAATATTCATATTTCGTGCTAGCTTCAGTAATGCGAACATAGCTTTAGTTGCACTTTCCGATAACTTTTTTATGGCTTTTACTAGACGTCTGTTTCTATGAAATATAATACCCAGGTATGTGTAATCATCAATATATTTTGTTCTTTTTTGGAGGACCACTTCCAAATATTAAATTTTTGGTTTTCGAAATGTTAATATTAAGTTTCCATTTCTTGCAATATTCGTAAATAGTGTTTAAAGATGACTGTAAATCAATGGGATTATCATTTACTAGGACTGTGTCATCGGCATAAAGGAGCGATATAAATTTACTTTTAAAAAAGATATTTTCACTTGTGATTGACTTAATACTCTTCATTACAACAATTTTACATACTATTGTCGTAACCGCTCATATCATCAATAAATCGAAACATAAGTAGTGACAGTTTTGAATTTGCTTAGCAACAATTGCTTCGGCGTCTGTAATGTGATTTTCGCGGGATGACAAGCAAAACTCCAACAATTTTTTACAACCCTCGTTAATTCATACCTTGCTGCTTTTCGTCACATTTTAAGCTCTCGGTAATTACCAAAGTGGATTGCACTCAAACCTAGAATTTGATAACATAACGTATCCATTCAAAAACCCTACGTTACAGTGTTCCTGTAAACTCTCCTGTAGAGTCTCGGCTCAAGGCGGCAAAGCTTCAATTCGCAAATGAGTTATTAACATATATATTAAGAAATATTTAAAGTTGACCTCTATCTGTTTTAACATGCTTTGTCGACAGTTGCTGAGCAAACAGCAGTCTGTCACCCGCCGTCCAATCGAGTACACCCTATCGAGCCACGGGCACCTGCTGAAAAACGGTGTCGGTGTTGTTGTCGAGATGGGTGGCGAGATCGATGTCGGGATCGTTGTCGGGATGGATGTCCCTTCTCGACTGATTTTAATGGAGACACAAACAGTTGTGAGTAAATTGATCATGCTGAGATTATTGTTTTGATCAATGATTAATATTTTGATAAGAAAGATATTTTATCAATCGACAAGGTAAACACAAAATGAAGACACTCAGTTTCCGACAACTTAGAACAACATAATGTACGGTTCATAGAGCAGCTATATGAAAACAATTAAGTTGCTTCTAGCTTCTGATACTGAAAGCTTGTGGAAGACCCGATGGTTGTCTTGCTGAAGTCGGGTATTAAAGATCGACTGAAATGACCCATGGCAACTTTCGTGATTCATAAAATACGTATTCTAATTTGCCAGTAACTTGAGTTTAAATTTTCGAAATCGGCCTATAAACAACTTTAATACGGCTTTTTCCAATCACCAGCTAATTAGCACCAGTGAAAAGAACTGAACAGGCCCGTGGTCACTGAGGCGTGTCAAGCCGCGTGTCCTGCCGCGTGACGTGCTAGTTGGCAGAAGTATAACCTCCTTAATGAAAAAACAACAGGAAATCTCACATTCTAAACAACTGTTTAAACATATCTAAAGTCATCCAAGCAACTCAAACCTCCGATGAATTGATGTTAAATATATCTTTAATTATTTGTATTGTTCCAAGCGAAAGACAGTGTTTTATTATGATGCTATGCGCACTATCCCATAGCATGTGTACATGAATTACGACGTCTGCCAAATGTTGTCACAACAATCAGACTGATTCAAATAGTCTTATTTTTTATGACACACAGGTGGCCGTTATATAATCCTATCGCATTCAATTTCAGTTCTTGATTTAATTGTATCTAATTATACCTTTTGAATTTTAACGCCTTGGATCCACCAAGCGGAATATATGTCCTGTCATAATGGCGTAATCTTGGCATTCGACTACTACTTAGTTTATTGTCACGGCGTCCAGTCATTTTGAACCAATGAACTTGTAGAATATATATTCAACCAATAAATTAAGAGAAGGAGATTTAGCTCATGTACTTCTAAGGACGATGACACACATTTTAACAAGTACATCGTGAATAACGGGTACCAACATTCTTTAGGATTACATAGGATATTTCTAACGCTTGCGCCAGGTATGTTTTCATGTCATTGATTGTTAAATTGGAAGACAGAGATACTGCGACACGGTGTGAGATGTTATACTAGCTAACAATATAATATACGTTAGTTAAATACAAACGAATCATCCACTAAGTACTAAGTTGAAGTGAAACAAAATGATTTTTTCTACAGTAAACATTGACCAGGTGTTTACATTCTCTCCCGTTTATTACAAAAACCTTCATTTTTTTCGAGACAATTTAGAACTTCATATCGATAATAAATGTTGTAACACTACGTGATATCCCATAGTAATGGATCTCTCACCGACCAAGTTCTTAACCTTTTTTATATAAACTCACCCACGAAAACCGCGTCCAAGGATTGTCACAGTCCAATCAAAATGGATTTGACGACTAAGAGGTAAAGTTGATATCATGAAGCAGTTACATATCGTATTTTGGAATTCTTTCGGTCATGCTATTGCCTCTATTTTCCTGTTGAATTATCTTAAAAATACAGAGAAAATCAAAGGGCTGGACTTTCAGCTGACAACTAGCACGTCACACACTGGGCGTGGCTTCGAGTCATGCTTCGGTGATTTTGTCCAAGCGTTCGCCAGGCTCATTAGGCGGTTAGCCAAAACAGGGGTGTAAAAGGTCTCCTAGTAGTCGAATTAAAGCGTATATTTTCTCATTTTTTGGCTCTATTGATTCTTACAAGTGAAGCGACTACAGATAATAATTTGTAATAATCACAATTATGCGTTACGTCTCCTCTTTAACATGCGGCTGTTGTGTAAATATACTCCTGAAGGGATCGAAAGCGTATCTCGCCATCGGGACAAGGTTGATATTAATCATATATTAATACTATTATATATAAACGCAAATAATCAAAGGATTATGTCACCAGACCTTTTTCGAATCTTAGTTTTGAAATTTTTATTTCAGGCAAAGTGGCAACGTTTATTTTCTGCCTGATCCTTATCATGGGTTATTTCGCAATGATGGTGACAGGTAAGGTTCATTTTGATAATTTGCAAAATATTACTTGATAATTGTTTAATAATTAATATTACATAATTAGTTGTAAGTTGGAAATGTTTAAATCAGCCTGCAGTTGTCATATCGAAATCGAAAAAATAAGCGTTGTTAATCTTCAAAGGTGGTTTTAGAAAGACAAAATAACAGCAACTTATTTATGATCTACAGTATGCACGGATTGATCTCACCGTTGCTACGGGCTTCCATATGAATGGAAACAAGACAACAGTTAAGATACTTAAGCTATAGGTCAATAGAAGATTTAAGGTTTTTTTGGATGTGGGTTTGAATGTTAACTCGCCAGTTTCAAGTTTCAAAAACACAAGTAAATTCTACTTAGGTAATTAACAAGAAACAGTGTATGACATCATGTGGTACGCAACATCCCTCAGAAGTCACACATTCCTTACCATTTTCTTCTTGTGCGGTATTTTTTTTTAAAAAGGCTAATAATAATATGTCCATTAATATAGCGCTAAACTGCACTATGGCGTGCTCATAGCGCAAACAAGTAATGGATCATTATTACCCTGGTCTAACCCAAGCTGCCGCTTTAAGATCACCTCCAACACAACTTACACCATGCAGGTAATTAGTACTGCTGGGTGAACAGGTGTACATTTTGAATTAAGGGAGACACCACAAGTTTCTCAGCTCGTGTCTCAGTGTGGGGCAGGGAATAATCCTTGAACTTTCAGTTAATACAGCGACGATCGACTAACCCACCCATCCGGCGAACCACGCCTGATGTTGCTGAACTTAACTGATAGCGGTCAACTGAGCTACGCACAGGTCCACGTGCCACCACTAATAATTGTTTTTCGTTCGATTTCAGAACATCAAAGTCGAGTCATTGAACATTTTATTTCCTCATTAATGAATTCGGAAATTTGTTATTGAGCATTGGGATCTATTAAATTAAAACGTGTCAACAAGACCATTTTGAATGTTTTAACCAATTATAAACTGATGTAAAATTCGTTAGAGATGTATTATCTTTAATTTCAGGTGCAGCACTCTTCAGCAGGTGCACGGGCAATGTGATCGAGACCTACATGGTCCTTGAGGGCATTGCATGCATGCTGCTCGTTCTAATGTTTACGTGCTGGCTGTGCAACAGGTGTATAAGCGTGGAGCTGATAGTTGCGCTCTGTGTGGCGTGCCTAACGATCATCGTCCTCGGCTCTGTGCTTGGTGGGTTGACTATGTATGATTTTTTAAAGATTTATTTTCTATATCGCACGAAAATATAACAAACAGTCGTGAAAGCGCCACTAGAATTTAAACTAAGGTTTAACAAATACAGGTAACTCACATGTATTCCTGATTATAGCGATGAATAAATTGGTGTCCAGTGGTAATAAGGGTGTGTCGACTTGACAAAATTGACAACAATAAGTGGATTGCTTTACATTCTACTGACTCTGTAGACTAAAGTCCAAAAAGTGTGTTTTTCAGCAATTATGCAATGAAAACAAAACTGTTACCCTAGCTGTTATCTCGGTCGATAAAACAGATTAGACTGTCTTAAAGGATAGCATTGCGGCCGTAAGAATAGTGTCAGCCAGTGTTAAGTCAAGAGCGAATGTACGACTTTGTGATACGTATCTACTATTTGCAGGTGCGATTCTTCTATGGTCGATACCCTGCGACCCTCTGCCGAAATACGCTGCCATTGGTTTCTCCAGTCCCATCTGGCTGGTGTTGCTTGGAGTCTGTCTGTACTGGCTTTACACCAACTACATCTTGATCGACTTCGGAGGGGAGACCCATTGTTTTGTTGACCCTCGTGGCCAGTGTTGTCCATGCTGTGATTGCACTGCTGGTGCTGAGAGGCTCATCAACTGTCTTGACGTATGAGTCAATTAAAACAACTTTGTTCTTTAAAAAATACTTAATGGACCCTAATATATCAAGGCTATATCCAATTCATTCTCTCCCGACAAAGTACCTCCGTCCTATACAGCCTCTGTCATAATACGAACGTTTCTCGGGCACGAAATGTAGAAACCTGTTTGGATGCAAATCAAAGTCAGTTGTACACTCAGCGACAAAAGTTGTTATTCAAATGCTTAATTTATTTCTGTAAGCATTCGAAAAGCTTACCCTTATTCGAATTTGCACTTTGCACTTTGTATCTTCTTTACATGACACATACGCCTCATTTAGCGACTGCATCATTGCATAGGCCTGTTTGACAACAAATATGTTATTCATGCATTCGTTGTTTCCATTGGCTGAAATATTGCTTGGTAGGTTATGTAGCAATATTGTGCCGCTGGGGGAAACTGCCTTAAGAGCTCTTATAGCATGGGTATATACGAATTAATGAGGGGGCTACCTCTGTGAGGAGACAAATTTCCTAAATTGGGCCTATGAATGCTGAAAAGTCGAAATTCAGCGTCCCATATAAATGAATACTAGTTAAATGACCTACTAAGCAGTACCAATCTATATTTCTCGTTGGGTCTTCTTCATATAGGCTTCCAGTCAGCTTAAGTCATCATTGTCTGTCATTGCCTAAATCATGATTTTTTTTCCTGTTTATTGATTCAGTGCCAACTGATAAGTATTGAGATGTTAGCTTTCAGAAACAACCACTACTTGTCGATGAAATAAGATCTTATATGAAGATTGCCATATTTGACTCCAGCAACACTCTGGGTCACTTAAAGCAGAACTATGTCAAGGCTTAAGAGCCAATATAGCCAAAATTTTACCCAAAACTTTATATTGATATTATTAGACTCTGTGTGTTCATGAACATTTGCGTTTAATGCTGCCAGTAAATAACTATGGGAACAAAAATAAAGAACAATAAAAGAACCATGCATTACAGGTAAATGGAAATGTTCGGCGTTTCATATATTTTCATGTAGAGCTATATCTTAAAGGGATATTTTAGGGCACTTCTTTCTTCCTTCTTGGTTCTCTAACCTGTCATACATATGGTACACTTGGGAGAGAGAATCTGTTTAAGCAACAACCCTACAACAAACACGAGCGGTTCAACTTCCTGAGACCATAGATATGGATAAAACACATTTGAATTTGAAAATAATCTGCCAAAGTTGTTGTCACTTTTATTTACTCGATTCAAAACCATTTCACGGAGCCGCATCACCCACCTAATTGTCATCAAAACAATCACAACAGCTCGTGAAAATCGCACTTGGTCGCATTCCCGTATTTGCACGTGCGGAATGACTTCTGATACGCGCATGTCATGTTTCTGTCAATCGAGAAAGATTAAAGGTTCAGACATACATATTTTATCAAAGACCAAGTGAATGCTGCTTCAAGCAACTTTCAAATGCATAATCATATTGGAGCTGAACTATAACTTCAATAAAAAATAAAGTGGTTAGATGTCGGAGTTCCCTAGAACTACGTTTGTCTGTTTCATAAATAATGAAAATGAAATTAGTTTTCGATTTGCATTAATGATTTCAGTTTTAAAGGGTAATATCCCTGTGATTAAGTGATACAAAATACTGCAATTGGAAATTTACTTTCATTGGATAACTAAATATAGCGTTTACTTCAAAAGCGAAGTGGTTAGCGCGTTCGGCTTCGGATTAAGAGCTGAAGAGGGCCGTTGTTCGAATCCTCCCAAGAGCTCGGCAATTTTGTCTGCAGTAGAGAACTGTTCTACACACAGTTATTTTTGTGCAATGCTACACTGAATTTTAGTGCATTAACACTTATGGTTTGCCAGTTCCAGCCGATGCTCGCAGGTTTCACCGCAATGCTGAACCACAACGATGTTGCGGGCTTTCTTCCTACAATGTTGAAATAATGTTGAAAGCGGGGTTAAACCTCAAATCACCCCACTTGACATAAACTCATTACTAACTTCTTTGATTGATATTTGTGAAGTTGAAAGTAAAAAAGCAACACAGTTTTTATGGATGACAACTTCATTATTGTAAGAGGACAACGTTTCGACACAGATTTCTTTACCGTTATCAAGCATAGATGGAAGACAGCATGAGAAATATATACAGAATAATATGATTAACAATGACAACAATGCTTAGTTGAGAAAAGGTATGCAAAGAGATTACTTATTAAAGGTATAGCGAATACGACAAGGGAATTTCAAAAGGAAGAGATAAGCATAATTCCAGGTTGTAACCAGGACAGCAGATTGTGTTCCTATGACAACTTATACACAGAAGATAAATCAATTTTTATGATGAAGGCTTGATCTTTGGGCCCTTATTGAGGGTCACAAGGTCTCTAAATCTCCAAATTAGAATCCCACCAGTTAAAGATTCTTTACACAAGATATCAGCTTTCAAGGCCTGCTTCTGGAAAAGAAGATGAAAATAGCTTTTAATCGCGTTGTCCCTGTGGCCCAGATTTCTTGCGTCAGTTGTTCTGGAGAAGAAGAGAAGATAGTGAAAGAGACGGACGAACAGATGGACAGACGACATGCCATGGCATTCCAAAAAACTGTCTCGTTTGATGTATGACATAGTGCGAACTGTCCATAATGTCCATTCCAACAGGCTCCATGAAGAGGTGTCAAGTCAGCATCATCTGTTTTGTTGGTATCAGCACCCTTATCTAGAAGTGTTGTCACAACATCAACATTTCCATTCAAACATGCTCTATGAAGAGTTGTTTGTCCAGTACAATCTGTTTTGTTAATATCAGCACCATTATCTAGAAGTGTTGTCACTATATCAGTATGTCCATTCCAACATGCTCTATGAGGAGCAGTGAAGTCAGAAACAGGTGTTTTGTTGAGATCAGCACCTTTATCTAGAAATAATGTCACATCATCATATCCAATGCAACATGCAATGTGAAGAGGTAGTTCATATGGACCCTCTGTTTTGTTGATATCAGCACCCTTATCTAGAAGTTCGGAAATAACATCTACATTTCCTTTCAAGCATGCTAGAAGTAGAGGTGTCCAACCATGGCCGTCTTTTTTTTGACATTCGCACCCTTATCTAGAAGTAATTTTACAATATCGACATGTCCAAAGAAACATGCTCCATGAAGAGATGTCCACGGAGCACCATATCTAAATTCTCATCTAACAGAGCCTTTACCACATTTGTGTGACCTGCTGCAAAAGCTATGCTAAGGAAGGTGGGGGGGGGGGGGGGGGGGGGGGGGGGGGGGTATTGACATTAGCACCTTTTTCAAGCAATATCTTCACGACAGAACCATCTCCATCTACCCCATGTCTACAAATATTCAGAAGAGGCGTACTTTCCCTAATGTCCATTGAGTTGACATTAACATTCTTTGTCAAACAAATTCTTATCATTTCTTGGGAACATTGTTTAGTGCAAACCAACAGCAGTGTTTGGTTATCACTATCAGTGACCTCGAAGTTAATGTCCTCTGTTTCTCTGTTTCTGAAAGAGATATTGCAAAGCAAAGACAGAAGAATGTTCACAGACACCAAACAGTGCTTCACTCTGCTCCTCCTCTGTCAATACTACAAACTGATGGATGTATCTTAATAATTGGTCAGATCCGCTCTTTGTCATCAGGAATATACAATGTAATGTACATGGGCCAATGGCCTTTCTATTGAATTAACATAATTGTAATTTACTAAACTATTATCAACAAATTATCTCCATGTTTCCCGATGTAACGCGCACATCTCTCGACAATGCATTTCCTACCATACTAAAAGATCACTTCTCAAGACTTATTCTGTTTCATTAAACAACTAATCCAAAGCAAATGTAAACATAATCTTCATATCTCCTACACCCCACCTCACTCATCTCCAAACACAATATTCTCTGCTTCACTATTGGAATAAAGGCTAAATGTGAACAACGTTGGTTTCCACATGTTGCCCAAAAAAATCACTACAATGGGTCAAACATGGGTCATGGTTAACAAAAACTGAGATTCGTCAGGAGCGAGACTCCGTTTCATAATGTCACCGCTGTTGAGATATCATTACCCACGGATCGACGGATGGGTGGGCTGACGCCAGACGCCCTGCCATCGGACGTTTCCACTGAAAAATCTATGACAAATTTAGCGGACAGACTAAACCTTAAGCAGCTGTAATGGTCTGTTAATTTTAAGAAACATAAAGCTCGCCAATTCATGTGTTCTGGATCGAGGTTTTCATTAGAAGTAATGGAATAAATTAAGGCATATATCAAAATGCAACATTAGATTACTGTTTGAAAGAACTCTTCTACTATCAATTTTTTCGTTGTTAGTGTGATGAATTCCCAAGCTTTGTCACTTGCATGCTTTAAGTGGTTTCCCATGCCTAGAAATTCTTCTAAGCTTTAAAGATCGGGTGAAATGCCCTATGGTCGATTTCGGAATTCGTTAAAAGGGATTACAATTTGACGTGGACTCAACTTTAAATTTCTGAAATCGGCCGCTAAACAACATAATTATGGCTTTGTAATTTAATTGCCTAATTACGACCGGCGAGCAGAACCTGAAAGGCCCTGTGGTCACTGAAGCGTGAATCTTTCGTGACGTGCTAGTTGGCATATCATCATTCGCTCGTTATGTAAAACAACACTAGCCGATAGTAAATCTCACAGTTTAACTGTCGGTTTTACCTACTAAACGTTATCCAAACAACTCAAACCTTAAAGGAATCTATTGTTTAATTCATTGTCTGGAAATTTCTATTTTTGCAAGCGCAAGACCCTGATTGAATACGATGCTGTGTGCACTTTCCTACGGAATGTTTTTCAAAGTCACGACCCTGCGCCATGTTGTCATAGTTATAAGATTGCGCTAACGCGTGAGATCCCGGAAGTATTTCTTACACGAACTATGCTCACTTATTGGACATTATATTGAGGGATGCACCGGCATCCTTATTCCCATAAAAATATAACCTTTATTAAGTATTAACGCATAATGTCCACCAGCTATTTAGAAAGCGAGATATCATTATCTATGGAATGTGTCTCATCATGTTCAGAAACGCTAATTTCAATTGACGGGGACGATACTTTTCCTTACTTATATGAGCCAAATGACAGTTGGAGTGGCACAGAAACAGGAGAGACGACAAGCAATCAAAACCGAGACAGATTGAACAACATCGACTGGTTTTAATTTATTTTGGCATTTTCAATTTAATTTTTATGCTATTACAACAAAACTCAGAATTTACTATTAATGCTAAATTGCATTGGACTGATTATTTTAAAAAACAATTCTCCATTATATTTATATATTTTTTCAGTCAACAGAAATAATAAAAATAAAATTGAATGTATTATTGACCATGGATTATTTGAATATGATATCCATATTTTTATGTATTTTGGCGTTCACACAATTTTCTAAATGTAATGTTGGCATGTAGTGTATGGTGAGTGAGACGTTATTGTTGATATCGTCGTAAGAATAGCTAAGTGGAAGTCAAATCCTATCACATTTGTAGGTCATACATCATAAATGTACATCCAAAGATAATTTCCTGGGTCCCGTTGCACAAAACTCTAAGGTAGCCTTAAGTCACTAAGGTTAACCTTGAATTTAAGTTGTTCATCAATTACGACGTCTGCCAAATGTTTTCACAACAATCAAATTGGTTTAACTAGTTTGTTTGTTTTTTATGACACACAGGTGGCCGTTATGTAATCCTATCGCATTCAATTTCAATTCTTGATTTAATGGTCTCTAATTATACCTTTTGAATTTTAACGCCTTGGACCCGCCAAGCGGAATATATGTCCTGTCATAGTGGCGTAACTCTTGGCATTCGACTGGTACTTAGTTTATTGTCGGGCGTCCAGTCATTTTGAACCAATGAACTTGTAGAATATATATTCAACCAATAAATTAAGAGAAGGAGATTTGGCTCATGCACCTCTAAGGACGATGACACACATTTAAAAAAGTACATTGTGAATAACGGGACCCAACATTCTTTAGGATTACATAGGATGTTTCTAACGCTTGCGTCAGGTATGTTTTCATGTCATTTAATGTTAAATTCAAAGACAGAGATATTGCAACACGGTGTGAGATGTTATACTAGATAAGAATATGATATGTGTTACTTAAATACAAACGAATATTCCAATAAGTACTAAGTTGTCATGAAAGTGAAGTGAAACAAAATTATTTGTTCTATAGTCATTAAAAAAGTTTCCACATTGTCTCCCGTTTATTACAAAAACCTTCATTTTTCGAGACAATTTATAACTTCATATCGATAAATACATGTTGTAACACTACGTGATATCCCATTGTAATTGGATCTCTCACCGACCAAGTTCTTTATCTTTTTGATATAAACCCACCCAAGAAAACCGCGTCCAAGGATTGTCACAGTCTAATTAAGATGGATTTGACGACTGAGAGGGAAAGTTGATATCATGAAGCCGTTATATATCGTATTTTGGAATTCTTTCGGTCATGCTATTGCCTCTATTTTGCTGTTGAATTAGCTTAAAAATACAGAGAAAATCAAAGGGCTGGGCTTTCAGCTGCCCACTAGCACGTCACACACTGGGCGTGGCTTCGAGTCATGCTTCGGTGATTTTGTGTAAGCGTTCGCCAGTCTCATTAGGCGGCTATCCAAAACAGGGGTATAAAAGGTCTCCTAGTAGTCGAATTAAAGCGTATATTTTCAATTTTTTTGGCTCTATTGATTGATATAGGTGAAGCGAATACAGATACTAATTTGTAATAATCAAATTCATGCGTTACTTCTCCTCTTTAAGACAGTTTAATTACCACAAAAAGACTTTGCTTTCCGGGATATATAATGAAGAGTGGCCACATAAATTATTTAAATACTCCCATTATGACAAAAAGAATTTGAATGATTGAAAGCGTTGGAAAAAGTTTTGATTGTAAATTCAAAATAAATCAAAGTTATCTTTGAGATTTCATATGCGACTACTTATTCATGTCCAAAAAAATATTTGTTTTGAAAACTTAAACCTGTCACTGAGATATCACACCAACTGAAGTTATTTTACAGCCACTTCGCTTGGGTTTGGAAAAGGGACCCAACTCTTGGAGTCCTAATGAAACGAAGGCGCCTTTTCATTTCTTGACGGTTATTCAGGAACAATGAATGGGAAATTACGAATGTTGATTTTTTTTAAGAGATAAACGTGCAATTGTACATTTTGCGTATTCAGGCCATTTTCGGGATATTTTCTTTTAACAATGTAACATTGTTCTGAATATGAGCTCACACTATCCGCTATATACACATTTTTTAACTTTTCTGAAAGGAAAATTAGAGCTTTTCTTTGCATATATATAACAATAAGATGCTGAAATCATAGGTTCTATTTAAATGAATACTAGTTATACAAACACAGGAAATCGATATTTATTATTTTGATAGTATAAAAAGTATAGATAATACTATCCCAACAAACATGGATAGTGTAAGGGATGCTGAGTGTATATTTTTATCTATACTTTATATACATTGATATTAATTACTTTTAGTATCGTATGTAAATGATCTATATCAAACTTATGTCAGCTTTAGATAAATTTCCAAAATTATGTTCGATTCATTGTTGTGCGCTAGTTAAAGTGAACTGTCCAGCTTTGACCAGACTAATTATTGACCCGTTATAACTCGCAGTGTATCTTTAAAGAGGGAGTAGGAATTGGAAAATGGTCACAGAAGTTAAGAGGTTAAACTTCTACGTCCAATTTTATTTCATACTGGTTACGACATATATATACTTAACACTATCAAGCCATATTTGTCTGTCTTTTTTCTTAAATCACATTTGTCATTGGGACAAGCCACTGTAAGTTTTATTTATCACCAATCACGTCTCTAGCTAAGCAATGTGCAAGCTTCGAGGGTGCTTTCAGACCCCTGTGGAGAGGAAATCCCCGATAGAATATGTTCTTATCTCGTTAGTCAATATTTAAAAACCTTTATTCCTCAGAACATGTTCGCTCAGAATGTATACTGATAATTTAACCATTAAACTTAATTTTCCAATAATTAAACAATTATAACAATTAAAAACATATATTTCTATGCCCCTTACAAGAATTCCTCACGCATGTCTCGCTCAGAGACATACCTGTTATCGCAGTTATAGTCAATTGACACATTTTCAAAGGTTTTATCACTTTGCTCAATCCCTCCCTACAAAATAAAATAACAGTAAAATTTTAATCACAACAAAAAGACATACTCCAATCATCATTATGCAACAAGTTCAAAATATCATAAAAAAACAAAAGCAGTTTATTTTCTTATAAAAAGTTTTAATCATGGTAAAAAATAATTGTATGGATTAAAATCATCATGCAATCATTGGTAAATATAAAAGATATTTCAACACCGTATGTACATTTTTACACCTATGATTGATTAGATAAGCAAACATAACATCTAGTGTATGACGTCATTTTTTATAATTCCAACTGGATGATAGCTCATGCACTCGTACATACTAAGAAATAAATTATTGCACATATCTAAGAAAAATGAATGGACATCATTGTCTCCATTGAATAAATATTGATGAACTAACCTCACTTCTAAGCAACCAGCCGCTAAGCAGTTCTATATTTTGTTCAGCGAGAGATTAACTATATGGTATACAACATAAACACTTTTCCAACAATAGGACCCCTTTGTGAGAAAATAGAAATATTATATGTTTTTTCTTTCATTTTAATAAATAATATAAAGCATAATTTTTAAAATCCAAAGGTATTTGCAATTGTACTAACACCTGCTTTGGAATGTTAAATATTTTCAACAAATCAAGTTTTGTGACTAGGTGTGTAAATTGAACATATTCCAACTAAAATAACAAGATTTCTGCAAATCAATATGTTAATGAAAACTGAAAAACTTTAAAAGTGAAATTAACTTTAAGGTCCAAAACAATCTGACCAAACAAAATACTCAACTTATAATACAAACTAAAAGAATAACAATGAAAAATTTACAAGCTATCTGTTTCATCAGTCTACATCTCTTGATTGAATAAGTTAAGTAAAATAAATTAACAATATGAAAACTAATTCTACATTATTCACAGGACACATACAAGCCATTTGATAGAGTGAGTGAGTGGGGGCTTTCAAGATTATTTCACTTATATCGCGGCTGCTAGTATTATTGCAGGGAGAAAGCCTGTAACACCATTGTGGCTATGCATTGCAGTGAAACCTGCAAGCATCTGCTGGAACTAGTGAACCATGGGTGGTACTACACTGAAACTCAGTGTAGCATTGCACCCAAACCTGACTGAGTGTAGAACAGTTCTCTACTGTAGACAAATTTGCCGAGCCCCTGGCGGAATTCGAACCACAGACCTCTTGATCCAAAGCCGAACGCCCATTTGATAGAAAGTTGGCCTTAAACTGGTAACTATTAGCCTGACATAATATTGCAAGTCAATCTAGTAGATCCATAGGTAGCTACCTTGCACAAGAGCCAGTTTGACTGAACAGTTTTGGTATGGTGGTATATCTTATCACAGATAGTATGATGTAACAATGGGTAAATGAATGAACAATACGATGAAATTTCAATGAATGAGATTCAATATCAGTCTTCAATGATGAACCATTCACACTTCATAAATCAATAGTTTCCAACTTGAAGAAACCCTTCATACTACAATTTACCCTGAAAGAAATCAAAGGACACTTTCTTGGAAAATTCTAAATTTCATTTCAAACATAAATGGTGCACTGACATGACTAACAAAGTTCCTAACATTCTTTACAATACATAACCATAATTACAAATATTACTTTAATTGCAAAACTTAGGTATAAACTCAATGAATTCTTGCTGTTCAGAATTTCAGGGTTTGTTAAAAGAGCATCAGACTTAATTATGAAACTTTTGATACGAGTCGATTTCCAACACTGGTGAATAAATAAATCATTGTTGTTTCCCTGCATTCATACACAGAGCACAGCAATGGAGTTTACAGCTCACTAACTTCCTCAACTTGATTTTCTGTAAGGGAAAAAACAATTCAGTGAAAGTTTGGATCAAATTGAATTGCTGGATTTACACTTCAGTGTAACAACAATACATCGATTAATCTCCGCTAAAGCTTGATCAACATGTTTGGATATTAGTAATATACATAATAAATGACAGATTAAGAGATATTTAGACAAATGTATTTCTGTTACTTAAAAGTGTTTACAAATAGCTTTAGCTAATAATGTTCAAGTAAGTCCTTATTACTCCTGCAGAGTATACATAATTGAACATTTCATTACAGTTCTTCAATAATCTTCGTTAGCAGAATAATCATTTTCACAGAAAGCAAATACCTTGATTAATAAGAAGTAACTTCAGAGATGGCTGGCAGTTCACTCTCCCCTTCTGAGCTGGGTCGAGACCTTATCTTGAAGGGGAAGTTGATGGAAGACCTACGATATGTTTGTCCTTGGTTCCTGTCTTCTTGGTTTTGACAAAGCAGATCCTTGCATTCAAACAGCTCAGAATCATGAATCTGAAAAAAAGCCAATCAATCATTGAGACCATTATACATGGCATCAACCTAATTTAAAACAACTAATAAATATTTACTTAAATCTACTCATTTTCTAATGGTTTCAAAGTTTGCAATAATTCATGGTATTTATGAAGTCCTAGATAAACCTATGAACTGGAAAATGAGAGATTTTTAGAAATAATTTTACAATCTAAAATGACTGTTTACAGAAAACAGGCAATCTTACTTTGTTACTGTTAGGAAGATGGTCTTTACTCCCTGAAAGACTGACAGCTTTCATATGCATCAGGGGTGAGAAACTAGCTTGATATCCTATAGCTAATACTATCAGAAATAAACTAGTCTGAATGGCAAGGATTTTTTTTTTCCTGTTCTAGTGCTATCACAATTCATTTTCATTTTTATAAGATTCATTTCTAATCCCTGGATGATTTTTTATCATTTGATTAAGTGATGGATTATATACTTTTGTTAATAACAAAACCTAATGCAAAAAATCCTTCTTTTTCAACTTTGTATTCACTTAAACTCTTATTAAATTGAGTCATTTAACATTCTTAGTTGTGTTGTCTTAAAGGAGGTGAGGTGAGGTGAGCTGGTGTTTAACGCCACTTTCAAGATTATTTCACTTATATCGCGCCTGCTAGTATTATTGCAGGGAGAAAGCCCGCAACACCATGTTGCAAAACTGGGAGCATCGGCTGGAACAAGTGAACCATGGGTGGTATTGCGCTGAAACTCAGTGTAGCATTGCACCCAAACCTGACGGCGTGTAGAACAGTTCTCTACTGCAAAGTTGCCGAGCCCCTGGCGGGATTCAAACCACGGACCTCTTGATCCGAAGTCAAACGCGCTAACTTCTGCCCCGTCTTAAAGGACACAGTTCTTTAACTTGTTTTTTAAGTAAATGAGTGACTTTGAGATACAAACCATGTCTTTGTAATAACATAATTGCAATTAAATGGATTTGAATTTGAACATGTCAAATCGAAAATCGAGTTGTTGTATCAAGTGTCGATGCTCAGAGAATTGAACTGAATTGATGCAGCCCTACTGTGTTCATACCGAGTACTCACATCACAAACTGTCTGTATTTGTATTAATACTGATCTGGTCGCGCCATCAATCCCTTGACTTTCAAAGATGTGGTTCAAGACGCTGAAGGCAAGTGTGGAAGGCTGGAAACAAGAAATTAAATAGTAAATATTTGAAGTATTTATATCAAATGTTGATCTCTACAGTGTTGTTCCTATTCAATTGAGAGGGTCTTGTCGTCCTTTCCTGAGCAAATGGGATCATTTTCAATTGTAAAAGTATTCTTCTTCTCAAGACTTTAATGGACACAAAACAAAAAGGATTGTCAACACTGTCTTTATATTATATCCAGAAAGGCATAATGGCATGAATGAATGAAGGAATAAAAAAAGCCATAGCTCACATGTGATTAAAAGTCACTAGTGAATAAACAATTTTGCAAGGGAATTTTGATATAAAACAAGATATTTACAAGTTAATACTGTTAAGGAAAAAACAACACGGATAAAAATATTGTTTGGGTAAGGAAAATTAAATTTTCATTTTTACAGAATATTCATGTCAAAAACTCAAGGCAAAATTCAACTTAAAGCCTTGAGAGTAATGAGAAAATCAACATGATCGAAAGAAATAAAGATATAAGCTGAAATCTGTGTTATGACTCAAGGCCAGATGTGCTTTCCCAAACCTAATCATCGAGAGAATGGCAATGAACTTGGCCGTAATGTCATGTTGATTATTTTTCAGTACTAAATGATAACCTAATTATTATTTTAAAAATTGCAGTGTTGTTCCTGGGTCATCAAATAATAAGAGGTTCATGTTGTGCAATTCTCAACAGGACCCTTCTCAATGCTAAAGCAAAAGGTATCATGCTCCTCCAATTTTAAAGGGACACCAAGCCAAGAATCCCTCTACGATCAACACTGAAATTGTACAGAATTATTTTCTGTTTCGAAATTTACCTCTTGACTGATATCCAATATATACTCATCAAAATAATAAGGTTAAAATAATTAGATTTTCAATGACTGATTTCATCTCACAACAGTATCAATGGAAAAACATTTTATGATTATTTATAATTTCAACTTTTACATATATCCATAACTAGTTTTGTTCAGAATAATGAACATAGATTCACTTTAATGATTAACTACAGACATATGTGAAGTGTATCGAATCATTACTGCATG
This sequence comes from Phorcus lineatus, assembly GCA_921293015.1. Lineage (NCBI taxonomy): Eukaryota > Metazoa > Mollusca > Gastropoda > Trochida > Trochidae > Phorcus > Phorcus lineatus. The sequence continues at coordinate 327,491 of OV121087.1, read as the reverse complement.
GAAAGGGGAGGTAACTCATCATGGCTATCTACTTAATATATATGACATACCCTGAATAATATGCTGTCATCATGTTTTGTTAAACTCTCTGCAAGATTGATCTGACTTTCCAAACACACAAAGGATTCCTGGTTTTCTTGAGCAAGCAACCTTTCAAAAAGGCGCAGAAAAGTGAGGTAGTTGATTTGGGGAATATTCCAGTTCAGTTTCTTTAAAATAACAGTTTCCATTCTACAGAGATCAGAGGGTGTCCATTTGTTTCCATGGAGATAAGCGAGTTCACTTGCTGTAGGAATTTCCTGTGGATAAAAGATTTTAAAGTTTTAACATTTTTTCATCCCAATACCTTGAATTAATGAATTCCATATGGAAGTCCATAGCCGTCACTTATTCTTCTTGTAGCAGGTTCTCCTGTTAGCCCCATGCTGTCAACCAATTATTCCTCTTTCCACCTGGCTCTCATGCATTATGATTGATCATAATAGAGACCGACATGCTGCAGTTCTATATTTGAGTCTAATTCATAACCATTTCCTTACAAATAATTATTAGTTTCCTTTACATTTGCTCTAGTATATCAAATCTTAGCAAGATATTGATAACAATAGTCTGAACACATTATATTGATCTAGGTAATCTGAGCATAGAAATTTAGAAAAACAAGTGAAATCCTTTTGCTAAAACCTGTGTGCAAATTAGAGTTTTTCTCTACTCCTTGAATGAATATCATGCTTAAAAGAAAATACCGAATTCAACAAGCCTGGTCAGTAAGAGTAAATATATAAGTTTAAAATCATTTACCTCCTCTTCTAAGTACACCTTCGAAGAGATGAAATAACAAGCTGCAGCAACACATGACAGGTATTTCTCCTGGATCTGAAAATATCCAAAAACTAATATCTCAAATTTTCTTAAAACTTAAATTGTAATTTAATGAAAGTAAAATAATCCAGTTTATAAAATAATGGAGGGGAGGAAGATATTACCAATAATATACATAACAGATTTTCCCTTGTTTTCAAATTTATTTTCTTATTTTCCCTTAATGCAATGGCTCTATCAAAAAAAAATTACCTTCACAAGGGCCATAAACTTGTCCAAAATGCTGACAGATGTTGCAAACACATCATTTGTTCCATTGAAAAAAAGATGGAGACATCGAAGAACAGTGACAGCTCTTATTCTTAGATGAAGACTACTCGGGCTTGATGATGACCTCTGTGAAAATAAGTTCATTTAATATTACATGATTGGAAAATAACTACAATCTATATAATGTGTATATGTGACTGGGCAATACTTATGGGTTTTTTTCAAAATATTTATTAGTTCAAATAATTTTCATGTAATTGAAAGCTCAAATGGAGTGTATATTAAGAGTTTCATATCTAATAGACATCTTTTATGCCAGTAGTCACTTATCAATAGCTACATCACAACTGCATCAGGGTTTCAAACTTTTCGCTTGTCCAGTATGTTAGGTTATGAGATGGTAAAGAAGTTACTGAGCTAGTAACATGTCATGACTGATAAGAACTCAAAGACAATTATGGCCTAAGCATTTATTCTGGTAGCTGATGTGGACAGGTGTCTGTATATCCATTATCCACTTCTACAAACACAATCCGTCAACTTTGTGACGTCAGATGTATGCTTTATGAATATTATACATGATCTAATAATTTGCCTATATTCTGTCAAAGCTACTTCACATTGTGACTGAAGCACAGCACTATGAAACTTGCTTCATTTGAACTTACCATGGCTGGATATGACTCTGAGAGACTTTTGACAGTTTCTTCCAATTTCTTGAAAATAGAGTTCTGCAAGTACAATATCAAAATATTTGAAAACTAAACATAAAAGGCTGTTTATGATTTAAATCATTTTCATATGCCCTTGTGTTACCTGTTTCTGTGGCATTAAGAAATACACATCTGTGAACTTATGCGCTAATATATTTAATAAGATCATGATCATTTCAAAGTCATAGATCACATATTTTATGTTTAACAATGTTCAATGAACACCTGTTTTCTTCCATTGTTGCATTTGGTTTACCTTCTCAAAAAGTTACCCATTTTTACTAAATTTTGTGGTGTCACCTCGTTTCATGGTATTTGTGATTTTTCTGTTTTCTTAAATAGGCCTACTGCAGTAGGCCTATCATGAAAAAGGTGACAAATGAAAACAGGTAACTCGAGGGTAATTTTTTTGGATACACTCTTGATTGCTTGTTTTTCTATTGTCTTTCATTCAGTGCCATTTAATTGCATCTTAAATTCAATCCAAAGTTTATGAACATCATTACATGGTAAATGCATTGTAAAAATATTCTATAAATAAGCAACGATGAGTTACTTAACAACTTGATCAAAGTGAAAAAAAACATTCTTGTTGTTTTCTATGCAAATATAGACATAATTATCAACTATCATAAATAAAATGTTTAAAAAACCCATCAAGCTCTTCTCAAAGTCTGATGTAAATTGTCATTTCAACGAGTAACATAGATGACCTCAGTTTAAATGTTATTGTTTACCTCCTGATAACAACAAAGATTATAAAAGTTCATTCGAAAGAGTTGAGTGCCAAAACAAATGTCAAACTGAACCATCTTTACAATGAACATGATGATCATAACAAGCACTTCCAAACTCAAGTTAAAATACTTGCACTTACCTTTGTGCACAGCGCTTTTGATTTGAAGTTTCTTGGGTCTAATGGGTCAAACAAAGGGAGGTTTCGGATGTCGTCTGCAGTTTTAGCAGCAGACGTTCCTGTGACCGCTTTCAAGATGATTTCTCTCTGCACAACCATGATTCAGTGTTGCTTTCTACTTCAAAGTGTAGGAGAGACCGAAATTTCGTAGTCTTATCATCCAAGAAGGAAAGCTGTCAAAGTTTCTTCAGTTATCTTTACACCTGTCTACGCCTCCATACTTCTGCTCAGCTGAGTTTGACAGAACTAGAATGTTTCGAATCTTGGCGGCCGTCCAGAAAGTCAGTTACGGCTGTAACGTCTCGTTTCATTGGCTCCTAAAAATACAATGCACAATGTTCATTTTGACTATTCGAGAGTCCGAGTAAGCTGATTGGTTAATCAGCTGGCCGACCTAAGACCTTCAATTTGATTGGATGACCCATTTATTTGCATGAAGCCAAAACAACACCCTATCAACAACAATTACTTAATAAACCAACGTTATATGCTTAAAACAACAGAGTTAATTAATGTTTGATACTTACATAAGCGTGGTTGAACTGAGGACAAACGATTTTATGCTTTGCGCTTAAAGTCGCTTCTTGCTGTCTCGGACGGGCACCTGCCTCTAGTTTGACAGCTCGGTTCTCGAGATACAACTGAAGCTATGACATCAGTCATAAATATTAATACGCGGTTAAATAAAGTCCGCATTTATTAGTTACAAAGATAAGCGCATACTCTCTGCCTGTAGATAAGGCATCGAGAGAAATTACAAAATCAACCTTGGTTTGTGCGAATCAGGAAATATTTAACGGTTTGGCTCGAAAATGCATGTCGTCCAGCGCACTTATTTCTTCGACGGTATGCGAAAAGTCAACTCAGATCTAAAAATAGTCACATCCCCGAACACTCTGGAAACGGAGTATCTTTTTCTTCTAATTTTGTTTCGTTAAACCAGCATCATGGAGGTACAGGGACAATAGATGTAAGAAAACCAACGTTTATGGACCAGGGAGTGTCCTTTTCTCCAAAACTGTCCCCAGGTCTTCGTCGGGTATGTCTATTTTACTTATTTTCGCTTTCTCCTCTCGTTTGACAGTTCAGCGTTTCGTGACCTAGATTCGGTTTGCTGACTTGGATACCGAGAATGCCACACACTTCATTAATAGTAATTAAACGACTTCATTAATTAACCTTTATGACAGTCCAGATACCATATTAATCGATTACAGGGTAATTGATCATATTTGACTGACAGCATTTTATTTTATCTTGTCGTAAAAATCGAGAGATTTTCTAGCAGAATAATGGCGACGGATTTTCCCCAAGGTCAAAAAAATACTCATTTATAGTTTATTCCACTATTACCACCATCAGTTTACTTTTATGAATTGTAATACTGTAGTTTAGATAAGACGTAAAATGCAGGAGCATTCAAGGATCTGATGAAACTTAGTCCTTAAAATACACATCAATCAGCTGATGTCACTTCCTGAGTATAAATTTCCAATCAAGAAATAGTTGATACAGCCCAGACAAGTCATGATTACACTAATCGAAAGTAGGACTTAATGCTTTAAGTAATGTATCTAATGTACAAACTCTATTAGGTAATATGGTGATAAGTTCTTATGATTTCATCTTTTGACATTTATTGATTGTGTATTGATTTCAATTACCTTATTACTGACAATTATAGGTGTGGGTTTTTTTAATTGTTGTCAAAATAAGAGTTTATAGATATCATAGCTGTTTGTGTCTTGTTATCTGCAATTTCCTATGTGCAAAAATTTGATGTATGTTTATCATTGTATGATATATAGATTTTGTAATATCTTCTTTGATGTTTGAACCAGTTTTTAAGGAGTGTCATAAGGGACAAATGATAATGTGAATTTCAAAGGTAATATTTCCTGTTATGTTTTGCTATCACCAGTGTTATATTTAGACGTGTTGTAATAACTGAATACCCAAAGACACCCTGGGTTGTATCAAAGACCGGGTTTGTATTTGGAGAAATTGGTATCTGAATGAAATTTTTAATCAATTGAATATCAAGCAATGTGTTACTTCATTGTTGTTCTTTTCATGTAGTCAAATATTTGCTGTTAAGACATATGTCATCATGACCTACATCTGTATGAAACCTTTGTTATTTAGTGAATTTTAAGCTTTTAAAGAGCCACTCCGTGAGTTGTTGGAGTCATATATGCCAAACTTAATAAATGGTGTCGTTTCATCGCAAAGTATCAACTGTTACCCAAAATACACATTTTAAAGCTTGTTGGGTTTTTTACAGTAACAATATGAAGGTAGAACGTCGCAATTATGATCAAAAACCGGACAGTGGATTGCGTCAAATAGTCAAACGTCATTTTGGAGACTTATCTAAAAAAAGCCAGGAGGGCAGTTAGGAGTTCATAGTGTTTGTTAGGTTATATAACTAGTGTCCATGTATATTGGACGTGTAATTACACCTCTGTGCATTTATAAGGCTGTTTTTAGATTTTCATGGAAAATCAGTATTTGTCATGTATATCTTTTGGAGACAAAAAGTTAAGATGTTTTGATTTTATGTCACCACATATGACATTTAGGTTTGTATCAACGGTAAATAATATGTTATGAAAATCACGGAGTGGCTCTTTAAGGAATCATTCTGTTACTTCACAAAGAGCATTGCTATAACTGAAAGAGAAGCAATGACAGTATCACTTTGTTTTTCAAAGACAGTGAATGCTATGAATAAGGAAATAAACCTAGCAAGTTTAAATTAAGACACATATTAAATACTGGATTGATAGCAATTGATCTTTGGCATGAGGGTTATTAACTTCCGGCAATTGTATATAGTTTTGATCATTTTTCTTGCAGGTATCTTGGTGTGTGGGCATTGTGAGGGGGGAAGATGTTACTTCACAGTGGTTTGGATGCTAGACACCTGGCCCAGATGCTGGGGGAGGCTCTTGATAGGGAGCAGCAGCAGTGGAAACCAGTTCTATATAAGGGAGCTGCAGAGGTGAGGATAATGCCTTTATCACGCCATTAACTGTGACATAACATTCATATCGTCACCCTGCTTTCTTGCGTTATCATTGTTGTAGTGTATGATCTAGCTGCAGAGAAAAGATGATATTACACAAATGCTTTTATAACAGTAATATCTCCATCCGGGTGGTATCATGTTGAGTCTTTGCTCAAAATATTAGAAATTTGTTTAGCAAAGATAATTGTTTGTGAAAGAATGACAAGTCTAAGGGGGTGATATTAGGCTTTATAGCGTCAGCGATTTTATTATGCCCCCCATCTGTGTTTAATGAAACCATATTGCATCATTAACTTGTCCTAAAAAGGGTCAGATGTGGGGATAATGATTTAAATATACTCCTGTTGATGCAGATATAAATAAAATTTCTTGATTGCTGATGCAATCTATATTCATCATTCTGATCTTCAGAATAAACAGTTAACAATTTTCTCATACTCCGTCTACAAGTTAACGTCTTCATTATTTCTGCTTATAAAAGACTATCAAGTGTATGGCTAGTTTAACAGTGTGAACAAAAGGTCACCCAGCGGTTTGTCTGTGTAAAAAGGTCAAATGTTATCTGAGTGGCAGCAAATTAACATCCATTGGTTTAGGATTATCTGAAAAAAAAAAATTTTTCAAGGATATTTGTAAATTTTGTTATAAGAAATACATTTAGTCATTGACACTGTTGATGATAAAAAGTATTTTGTAAACTCTCTTTTTAGTGTCTATTTGTTAAATTGTTCTGTATATTATTTAAAATCTGTTAAAATAATATAATAAAATAATCATTAATTCTTACTGATAGTTGGTATCAAATTGACTATTCAAGTGTTATTGGAACAAATTAACCCGATACATAATACAGCCTTTTTGTCTGAAGTAAACTATGGAAAGTTGGAAACCATTCATGAAATCAGTCATTGATGGCAGCTGATGTTTTTCTTTGTCCTAGTTGTGGCTTTTCATTCACGACTCACGCAAGCTATGGATTCAGTGCGGGGTCACAGTCAGGTCATGTCGCCTAGGCAAGCAGCTGCTCAGAGAGACTATTACTATTAAAAATTTTTAGTCCATAGGATGTCAACATAATTAATTAACTGTCTGATTAGTTCCATTAATATGTAAATAATGAAGTATGTCAGTCGAATTTTAAAGGAATGCACAAAGCCATATGGTTAGGCTGATTTGTATTGAAATCTAAGAAAAACAACCATATGATTTAGTTATATTTCCGGGTGTTTTAAAATCAGTAATATTTGGAACAGACCATCCTATTTGTGTTCATGACATATCTCAAAAGTGTGTGTTTAAAGAGTGAATTTGAAAAAATGCCTTAGTGATCCAAACATTTGGAGTGTTCATATTTATAATGATTTCCCATATGTATGAATGATTGGCAGTGTGCGCATGCAAAAGAAGAAAGCCAAAAATTTATAAATAAATTAATTTGAAATATAACTGGAAAATTTAAAAACAAAAATTAACCAATTAAGAGCCTGTCAACTTCTTTTCATAAACTTAAATTTCAGTTATTAGAGGAAAATAGAAAAAATATTGCTCTAAATACTGTTAGCATTTATCAAGCATTGTTTGACAAAGTAAAAAGTATTTATAAACCTAGTAAAAATATATATATTGCAAGAGTCCCTTTCATGGTAACACCACTCCCAAAGCTTAAACATTAAGGGGCCCTTTCCAAATTTCTGAGTATTTGATGCAGGAATTGGGTGTAAATTAATCAGTGCAACATGATTAAGTTACACCAAAAAATGACAGTTGGTTTTTTAATCAGGTAGCAAAATATCCAATCTCAAAGCTTTAAAGGAGCAGTAGCCTAAACCTCAATCTCAAAGCCTATAAGATGAACCCCATGTTACATTGTCAGGTTAACCCTTGACTTTCTAAACTTGTTGTATTGATATTTCATAACACATGTGCAATTTCTTGTAAACCCTTTATATTGACACTCATTTGATTGATAACAAAATATGTGTAATTGATTTTATCAAACAATTATTCCAGGAAGTGACTGGTTGCCAGCGAGATGAAGTGGTCTCGTGGGTCGGTTTCCTCAACAGCAAGATGCATTTCATGCCGGAAACATTCAACCTTTCCGTCTCCCTTATAGACAGGTTTCTCTCCCTTGTCAAGGTGAGCAGGTCATGTAGTTTGGGTTTCAGTTGTGATAAAATTAGTGGTCATCGGTATACTAATCAGAGATATACTAATCAGTCAGATCCAATTTTATGAAAAGTTTCTGAATTAATATGTTAAAGAAGACAATGCTCTTGTTTCGGTGCCAGACTTCTAGTAAGCAGCTAGAAGTCAGAGACAGCTGGGCTCACGACATGCCCCTTTGTCCGGGTATAAACTTTAGTCTTCAACATCAACAATATTAAGGTCGAAAAGCCACAGAGCCCATATCTCCATTTTTTAATATAGCTCATGAACTGTCACACTATTTTGTGACTTTAATTTATTTTTGAATACTCTGATCATTTGTCCAGATTATCTCATCATTGTCAAGAGTAATTACTTGTTGAATGGGTTCTATAAAATTCTACTCTAGCTAAGGTAATCATTGTTTGACTGCTAAAGCATGTGTGAAATTATCCACAATTCTTGAAGTTAAGTATGACATGCAACCATTGTTCTCATTTGGCAGGTTCGCCCCAAGTATCTGCGCTGTGTTGGCATCAGCTGTTTTTATATAGCTGCCAAAACACTTGAAGAAGATGAGGTAAGCTTTTACTCTTACACATTTTCTTTTTGGTCATAAAACTTTTCTTTTCAAGTAACTAGCGATGAGGGATTTCATTTACCAAGGCAAAATCTTTCATCACTCTTATACAAATTCTGCCCTTTTCTGTTTGACTCGGATAACATTTGATAACTCAAGTTCACCGGAGTGTGAAATTAGATTATTTGAAAAACAAAGCATGATTTATATCTTAAAGTCTTTGTTTTGAAACGGTCCAAGTCCTAAAGAATAGCATCTTCACAACGTCAAGGCCGAAACGTTGTCTCATAACTTTCTATCATTATGAAGTGGGGGAGTGTCAAAGAGTAGAAGTATAGCCCTGGTTATACATATCCACCCGTTGAGTAGCTTTTAGAATAGTTGCTAGACTAATGAGCGAAATAACTTTGATTCTAAGTGAAAGGTCATTTAGTTGAATTTGAGGTTTAGCTTTTACATTCACCAATACCTGAATTCAAATAGCTAGTAATTTGATATGGCTATTATAGACACCTTAGTTTACCTGCATTTGAGTTTTAGCTGTTAATAGTCTCAAATACCCAAATTTAAATGGTTAGTAATTTGATATGAGTAATATAGACACCTTTAGGCTGTTACAGAAATTTTAATCGTTTTCTTCAGATGATCTTTCTTTTGAAACATTTTAAGTCCTAAAGAATAGCTGACTTAACTTTCTCTCAGTGCGAAAGTACAAAGAGTAGATGTATAGTATGCATAAACTATGTTGAGTAGCTTTCAGAAAAGTTGCTAGACTAATGAGCGAAAATAACTTTGATATGGGTAATATTGATACCTTGAGGCTGTTATTGAAATTTTAACCATTTCGTTATTTCTACAGATGATCCCCAGCACCCCGGATCTTGTGAGGCAGAGCGAGAGTGGCCTGTCAGTGTGCGAGGTTCTACGCATGGAAGCAATAATCCTCAACAAGCTTTGCTGGAACCCCAAACACGTCACAGCCATCAACTTTCTTCACATTGTAAGTTCATTCCACTTGCATAGGAACATGGTTGTTAGCATTCCATCATCTGAGTAATGCAAATATTGCTCGATTCTTAATAATTCATTGGCTGGTTATTCATTTGCAATACCAGGAAAATCGAGTGAGGGCAATCAAGTTTCAAAAACTATTGAGATATAACTTTCAATATATATGAATATTAAGATAATGCTAATTCTTGTTCACACAGATCCACTCGGTGCTGTTGCGTCATCACCCCCACTTGCTCGACAGCCTGATCCAGATGACCCCTTCGAGTCACATGACCATCTTGACCCGCAAGCTGTTTGCGTGTCTTGGCTGCCACCATCTTCTCGCATACCGGCCAGTGAGCCTCGTCCTCTCGCTCATCAGCCTCGAGCTGGAGCAGATGACCACATCCTGGTTCCCAATCATGGTTGTGCTGCAGAAGATGGCTAGGGTATGATAATTTGTTAATGAAATTTAAGATTTTGTAAATAAACTTTCAATAGTTCTTTTTTAAGATTTTAATTACAGAAGGTTGGAGATTTGTGATAATATTTTCAAATAAAATTGTCTATTAGTAAAAGTAAATTTAAGTTGGCTGGGGTAGGGACATTTGAGATTATATTTTTATTTGATATTTCAACTGATGTTTTTCAATTTGAGCCCAAACAAAACTATGTTCTGTAAATGATTTTTGATTCCTTTAATTTGCACTCATCATCAGGCATTAAAGAAACTTATTTCTTGACGAGTAGATTAACCCCCCATGTGGTTTTTTTTCAGACATGACACTTTATATTAGAGGAAATATGGTATAACCTGTGGAGAAAACGTTTTTGGAAACGTGGTGAATTATAACAAATTATAACATTGTTTTGAAAACTGAAATGATGTTAACCAAGTAAGAGATATAGTGTCATGTTAAAAGGAACATAGTTATTAAGAAAACAAAATGTGTAACTTTGTGGAAACTAATTGTTGTAAGGTGATGTTATGATGGAACAATGTTATAAGATAAGCACATTAGCAATGCTCTTTACAAACACTGAATTTATCTTGCAGGTTGAAAGTGATGACTTGATTCATTGCCGCGAGGTCGTAGCCAGATTTCTGGAGCACCGGCGACAGCGAATCTCGTACTACAAGTTCAAGCCGGCGCCAATCAAGAACCGCTCCAAGAAGCGGAAAGTGGAGACGCCAGAGCAAGAAGACTTCTATGACGGCTTCAAGCGACTCTACTGTGAGGAGATAGCGTCATCGTCTCCCCTGGATGTGGCGCGAATGAGGGGCTCATGTGGATCAGAGCTACACCAAGATATTGACGGAGACCTGCTCATCCATGTGCAAACTATCTGTGCAAACTAACTCAGCTTTAGATCCTTGCTTACTTGTGCTAAATTCCAAAATTAGTGAAATTGCTGTTTGTTGTAGGAAATGCTTTCTATAAGTTCAGAAAAATTCTTGTCATGAGAAAATACTCTTTTTGTGATTCTGAGCAGTTTGCACACTTAGTTATGAAGATGTTTCTGTGTTGTCATGGTAACAGAGTAATCCGTTTATATTTTCAAAGGACAACGGTTGATGATTTGTCTTAACTGCATGGTGGGTTAGTATTTATTTTTACACTTTTTTATAAGAAGAGTTTTGAAAGTATTATTTTAGTCGTTTCACATATGAGATAAGTGATCCTGTATGGTTTAAATCTTTTATTTCGAGTTTTAGAAGAAAGGTTGATTGTGTTTTATGACCAGCGCTAACTCACCATGCAGCTTGCAGTTGTACCCTAGTACCTGGATATCATATTATCGTGTATTCAAAAAGCGGCTGAGTTTCATGCCAATTAACTTTTCCGAACAGGATGTTTTTGTTGGCATTGTAAGCCAAAGAAAAATATTGAAAAAATAAAACAAAAATAATTAAACCCAAAAAAATAACAAGAAAATGATTGTGAAACAAACAAAAAGCTTCAAATCTGTGGTATCATGTTATTGTATCTGTACTGTTGTCTTCAATCGTATTATTGAACTGGCTGAGGGTACCCATTAGAGTTGAGGAAGTGACTTGGAAGCTAATTGTATCCGAAAGGCAGCAGGCTTTGGAAAGAGGCGACACCATTATTATTTTTAAGGTGTATGGACGGATTCCTTGGACCAGTCAAAGTATTCATTTATGTATAGGCTGTACATAAATGCTTGTTGGCGACAGAATTGCTTGATCTGTATATTGGTATGATGTGATGTTGTACATAGACTTGATGCCAAAGCTCCTCGAATCAATATCAGTGTAAGCAAGTATATGCGAGTAATTATATTCACTTTGTTTGCGTAAGAATGTATGATCATCATGATCTAATCTAAGACTATAATTGAAAAGTTTCTGTTTGTATATGTATATATAAATATATAGATATATATACATATATATATCAATTTGTATGTATCTGTTGAATGAAGTCATATTAAAATATGTGAATGTGAAGGAAAGGAACCTTAAACCATTCATGCATCTAGCAAATCCACGATACAGTAATTCCAAATATCAAGCATTTCTGTCGCCATGGTTATCATTAGTGATATATATTCTGTCAGCTGTAAGTAAGCCATTTTGATACTTGTGGGAAGTTACGACTGAGCCCGAATTTAACAAAATGTAAAAGGTAGCATCATTGTATATTATCATGAACGCATAACCTACAGGGGTCAACTTTAGCCATGCTCAATGTCAAGGCTTACAAGAAATCAAGTTTTATTTTATCAAAGTCATTTTCAAGGGAATATTCCTCTCACTGAAATACTGTGGTTTGTGATTCGATATGATTAATTATAGGTTACTGAAAAATAAAGGATTTATGTTTTTGCTGTCACCCACTTTCACTCCTTTGAAGGAAAAATCAGTTTTCAACCTTGTACCCTTGATTCTGAGCATGGCTTGTACACTTTTTACACAAACTCATTTCCACTTTTACATTTTACTTTCATCATACATGCACATTGTAAATTTCATTCTCTTACTTCACCATTTGTAAAAAGATCACTAGTGATTTTTTTAACTTTCATATTTATCATTGAATCCCACCTCAAACCATCTGTAACCTAAAGGCTAAGCATGCTTATGTAAATAAGAGCCCCATTCATAAAACCCTGTGTGATATAAGGTCTTGTGCCTATGTGATACAGAATTGTACTCACCAAGGCCTGTGTTGACTGCATGGCTAATAGGGTGATCATTCCAAAAGCAAAAGGGCATTTACGGTGGGGTATTTCAGATGACCAAATACAGTTGATCCCTGTATGGTTTTAGGGCCTGATTTCATGAAGCAGACAAATATGACAGTTCTATCTATGAATTATGTTTTGTCATAAGAGACAACCAGGAAGGAGCTATGCTTAATTTCTTAGTAACTGAAACAATTTTTGGAAATAGTGGTTTACCACCTGCAAGTGAACTAGTCCTGAATAAAATAGCTTTGTGAAACCAGGCCCTGGTTTGAATCAAGTGGATACTTGAGGAACATAAAGATCAAATAAGACGTAATTTCCATGGTGCTTGTCAAAAACAGTGAAACCTGCTTGCAAAGCTATGTGTGAGAAAAAAAGGCTTTCAGCATGCTGTAGTTCATGTATTGTCAATTCTGTTCTTTATTATCTTTGTTTGTGAACTGATATTTTAGTGTCTCTTAGATTTATTGTTCTTATATTCTCTTACAAAGTGCCAGCTTTCGACAGGATTGTTGAAAACTGTCTTTTAATTCTTCTTTCTTTTTCTCTTTTAAAATATTTAATATATTACAATGTAAAAAAAATTGTTTTTGAGTTTCAGATTATTATTGTTGATTTTTTTTTTACTCATGTGATGTTAGGGCAACATTATTTTTGTCATTGTTAGTTCTTATTTTAATTTTTGGACACATTGTTTATTTCTTGCATGAGGAAAATATGCAAGATTTGTGATTTTATTTTACCATTCCTAGATGTAGCGACTTGTTTGTTATGCTATCTGCTTGAAATAATCTGCAGGTTTCACTGTGTCTGAACTTTCTGCGGAAGAGCAGGGGAAGGATCTGGTGCCTCACTCACAAGTTTGTGAAAATAATCATTGTTTTTTAAACATACATCTAATTGTAACAATGGTACTGCACTTGTTCGGATTATACTGTAGGACATTAGTGTTTGAAAGTGTCTACACATTTATCAAATTGAAAGATACTTTAAATGGTTGGCAGCTGGCTTGTGATGGTTGTGTTGTCAATTTTGATTCAGATTGTCAAAGTGCTTTTGTGACAACATTTCACTTGATCAATGGAATTGAAATTTTTATTACAAAATAATAATATTGATCGGTAGTGAATGCTTAGGAAGTAATTCAAGATCTGACTGTGGATCTGTGAACTGGAGAACCTGATGCATGTGAAGGTCAATTCCAGTTGAAATGTGTCATCGACTGATCTCTCAGTGTCATCAAGCATTGTTTTGCCAGTCTTGTCGGTCAGTTTGAGTGTCATCATAGAAAGTGGAAATAACAGTGTGTAAGTGAGCAGAGTTTGTGAGATGGAAGTTTGTTTACTTCAAAACAGTGAAAGACTTCGATATTATCATCTTGTGACAGTGAAGTCAAGAGTGTACTTCTTGAGTGCTTGTACGATCAGCTGTTGAAAGAGAAAATTTCATCACAAAATCTGTAAGTGAGGCATCAGCATCCTTGTAAAATAACCAGAACTGTGAGCTAGAAAGACTGAAACGCAACATCCTTCAGAAAGACTTTTACGAAATCAATACAGTGGACATAAGTCTTGTAGAAAAAGACTGCCATTGTAATGAAAGGACTGATTAAAGGCTGATCGCATGTGAGAGGCTTTTTTGCAGCTTCTTGTTTGGCCGGATAAGATGTAGGTATGTTTGTATCTAGGGCGGGCACCAGTATCAGATTGGTTGGAGATGAGCGTGAGCTGTTTGACTGCGCCGGAAGTACCTCCCCAGGTCGGGACGGGAACGAGGCTGAATGTTGTATTGCTGCTGCGGTCGAGACATGGACAATGTCGCCTTGTCTTGACGCAAATCGTGAGAGATTAAATGACTGAAAAAGCATTTTCTTTGTCTTTGTTATTGGTGTTTTGCTTTGCATCGGTAGGTGTCCGTATTTGGAGCAATGACTCGAGTGTTTTGAGTAAAAAGTTGTGAATTAAAGCATTGCTACCCTGTATACACATCCCTGCATATCACTTGCAAACGATAAATTTATGTGACAATTCAACAGTCCACTTTCATCGGAATTAACTATTGAGTTTCAAAATATAAATCTTAACCAACACATATATCAAAACTTTGATTTTCTTACTGTTAAGAGGGTTTTTTGTCTTTAAGAGATGGTTTTATCGCTTTCAATGAAGCAATTACCTGAAATGTTTTGTTGAAATAAACAATAAGAAAGTCACTTATGTAAGTAACCCAAATGGAGCATAGTTTTCTTCATTTTGACAGAGCTTGATTTATTAAACTCGAGGAAATGTTGCACGTGGTATTCGTGCTATCCCAAGAAAAGTGGTCCGTGCGTGGCATCTGGCTGAAATGGACGTCTTCTTGTGTATTGGGAAATGGTTTATATGAATTGTCTAACTTTTTTTTCCAAATATGTATGAACTAAACGAAATTACTGTTTTCTCTTCTCTTCTCTTCAATTCCATTAATTTTTAAATCGCTACATAAAAATAATTATTTTCTCTTTGTTCATTGATTTGAATTTTAAAACGTTTTGTAAGGATGAACACAATTTCTGGATGACTTATTCGTGTTGCCTTCGATTTTTTACTTATTTATTAACTAACTCGAACATGTGTCACTCCCTAAAAGAAACATTTGAATTGTTTACGTTTTGATTTCCCTGTCGCAATTACCACTGATTAATGGAATCGTCTCAACGGCGTGTTATGAGGCAGTTGAGCAATGGATTAATAGGGAAGTGCGGAAAGACGCGTTTCCTTTTCACGATAACTCCTCGTTAGTTTCGTGCGTATATGTCGGGAGATGTACGTGATGTATCTACTGTATCTCACTGGTCAGTTACGTGATGTGTAGTAATCGGCGATATATCCTATATGTATCTTAACAGATAGCAAATGGATGTGTTATTGTAACATGTCTAAGGCTTATCGGAAACGATTAAAAATAATTACGTCATTGCGAATGACTCGCACATAATGCTCAGTTTTCGTCGTCAGATATTTATCAGTATGTTATATTACTTTGAGTTCAAAATAGAATGCGTTAGATATTTATCAGTATGTTACAGTTATATTGTATTTTTAAAATATAATGTGTCACCACAAAAGAAGAAAATCTTGTTAATCACCATTATGCAATTCGTTCATTGACACCTGTCGTTATACATTTTGCACAATACCATTCGATCTTATTACGTTTAAAGCTCTCTTTGTAACCGCAGAAGTTTTCAACAACTTAATGCACAAGTTTCTCAAAAGCGTAAAGACATCCTTAGGAGACCTTCCTTACAACACCTAATACTATGCAATATTTTTGACAATAAGCAATGCCTTTACAGGTTTGGGGCGGGATAGCGCAGTGGTTAGCGCGTTCGGCTTCGGATCAGGAGGTCCGTGGTTCGAATCCCGCCAGGGGCTCGGCAACTTTGTCTGCAGTAGAGAACTGTTCTACACGCAGTCAGGTTTGGGTGCAATGCTACACTGAAATTCTGCGTAGTAACACCCATGGTTCGCTAGTTCCAGCCGATGCTCGCAGGTTTCACCGCAATGCATAGCCACTATAGTGTTGCGGGCTTTCTCCCTGCAATAATACTAGCAGCCGCGATATAAGTGAAATAATCTTGAAAGCGGCGTTAAACCCTAACTCACCTCACCTCACCTTTACAGGTTTATAGAAGCAACAAATAGTAGATTTTTAACAGCCTCAAATTGAACTTGACAGACCTGAACACAAGGGTTTATTGTACTGGTTTATGTATCCTCGCCGAAAGGACTCTAGTTTAGTAGGTATGCGTTGGCATGCAAAAGCTCTACCTGAATAGTGCTACATTCCTGAAAGGTATGACAACACTGCTTATGGTGATGTTATGTTTATACAACGTTATGACATTGTATAAGGTTACATACGTAACACCCAGGCGTCAGGAGGTTCCTCTAGGTATAGATATGTTACATAATATGATACGTGTCACAGATCCAATGCAAACATGAAGTAATACTAACATGGACATATCATTTCAAACAAAAATATTTTTTAAATAGCGTTTCTGTAACATGGCACGTAATGGGAAGCTTAAACTGAGATCGGGTCGTAGGTAAAGTTGCCTGAAGTCTCGGTTTGTAGGTAAAGTTGCCCTACGTCATAGTTCATAAGTAAAATTGCCACACGTCTTGGTTTGTAGGTACAGTTGCCATATGCTTGGTTTGTAGGTAACGTTGCTACGCGTCTTGCTTTGTAGGTAAAGTCAAGTCTTTTATTCGTAGGTAAAGTTGCCACGCGTCTTTGTTTGTAGTTAAATTTGCCACGCGTCTTGGTTTGTAGGTAAAGTTGCCATATGCTTGGTTTGTAGGTAAAGTTGCCACGCGTCTTTGGTTGTAGGTAAATTTGCCAGGCGTCTTGGTTTGTAGGTAAAGTTGCCGTATGCTTGGTTTGTATAGGTACAGTTGCCACGCGTCTTTGTTTGTAGGTAAAGTTGTCATATGCTTGGTTTGTAGGTACATTTGCCACGCGTCTTGGTTTGTAGGTAAAGTTGCCACACGTCTCGGTTTGTAGGTAAAGTTGCCACCCGTCTTGGTTTGTAGGTAAAGTTGCCACACGTCTCGGTTTGTAGGTAAATTTACCACGCATCTAGGTTTGTAGGTAAAGTTGCCACACGTCTCAGTTTGTAGGTAAAGTTGCCACGCGTCTTGTTTTGTAGGTAAAGTTACCACGCGTCTTGGTTTGTAGGTAAAGTTGCCACATGCTTGGTTTGTAGGTAAAGTTGCCATATGCTTGGGTTATAGGTAACGTTGCCACACGTCTTGTTTTGTAGGTAAACTTGTTACGTCTTGGTTTGTAGGTAAAGTTGCCATATGCTTGGTTTCTCAGAATGCTTAAATTACAGGGAAAATTAATCTTTTCCCAATGATGATGTAATGAAGTCATTAAAGTTCACGAATACAAGTTGTGAGATATCCTGTTGATATAAAATATATGGATATGGACTGTTTTGATATTTATTAAAATTTCCTCTTGTGATGATACTCGTAATTTAATCTAATCGACACCTCAGAATATGCGAACAGTTAGAAATAATCATCTTGTCGGAAGACGTTTTCCTCATGTCAAAAAAAGCCTGGCATAAAAAATGAGCTATTACGCGTGCGATCGATTCATCGAATTGTCATATTGATTTAAACGTAACCTTGCTTTTCTATATATTTATAAATCATGATTCTCGTAGATTTTTACTTAAAAAGGTGAAACAATTCTTATTATAAAGGAACTGTGTATTGACCATGACCAAGAGCGACTACAAAGGTACAAATACCCTGACGGCTACTCCATAATTTGTTTCAAAAAGTTTCAAATGCATCATATGTGAATGCCTTCAATAAAATAGAACATGCGTGACCAAGGAATAAATAAGATTAAACATATTTTGCATGAGCAACATATAGATATGATTTGAGATATCTTGCGTGACAAAGGAAAAGATATTATTTGTCATAGCTCGCGTGACAAAGAAATGGTTCGGCACTTCCTTAACCCGTAACCCGTTTATTAGGCTTCTATAATTGCACAACACAATCTTAATCGCAACAGCAATAATAAACTGGACTCTATCAAGAACAAAGCCGCCGATCAATGATGGGCGTGTTTGACGAACAGTAAGTTTTCACCGAGTGCCAGGTACTTAGTCGCACAAGCCACTGCACCGGTAGGCCTCGAACCGTTTTGCGATTGTCGGCATTCATAATTAGTAGCAATATAAGTACTTGTTTGGATCAAGCACTTCGAAATTCTCCACCTTGGTATGATAAACGGACTGGTGTTTGTAGTCATGTTCATAACAGCGTATCTTCCTCAATAATTCCTATAGAATAAATTTAGAGGATAATCTTCAGACTGTAAACTAGTATGAAGAATTGCCGTTGTAATGTCGAGTATTTTCGATTGTGTTGCAGCTGTGTATATATATTACCCATAATTTCATAACTTTGTGTACATTTGCATGATTGTTATTGCAGCGTTATGAAATAAGCGTTTTACTTTTTTGTTAATTGCCTTCGTTTTCTTTTTCAAATGATTAAAAGACACTTTTTTTGCCTCGATGATTTGGTTGCATGCACTTCAACAACTTTCACACACAGATGAGTTAAATTGTATAGTGGTCGCGAGACCACAACTACCGTTACGATCTTAACGCGACTTTCTGAGGAATTAGCAATAATCAATAAGTGTAATCAACATAGTCAGTTATTACACATTGAAGAAAGTGTTCCAGCGCGAATACTACCCTGATTTCTGCGCATTTTCTGCAACAAATCTGAACTCATGAGGGTATCCTAGTTATATTAAGAGCTCATCTTCCAAATACAAAAATGGGATGGAACCAACAGTCAGTCTTATAGATCAGGGCCTAGATTTTCGAGGCGCTCTTAGTGCTAAGATAGTCGTAAGCCAATGCTTATGTATGTTACTTACGACTATCTTAGCACTAAGAGAGCTTCGAAAATCTGGGCCCAGCATCTCGATCCGCAAAAGAGTGGAGTGGTTTTTGCAGCAACAGTTAATTTTTGCTTAATGGGGTTAAACCAAATACTGACTTTCTTTCGTGTCTTCAGTAATCAGTCGTAATTAGAAAATCGCTGTCAACTTTACTA
The DNA here is from genome assembly GCA_921293015.1 of Phorcus lineatus. Classification (NCBI taxonomy): domain Eukaryota; kingdom Metazoa; phylum Mollusca; class Gastropoda; order Trochida; family Trochidae; genus Phorcus; species Phorcus lineatus. The sequence continues at coordinate 308,161 of OV121087.1, read as the reverse complement.
AACAATCTTGACTATGGATTTTGGCACTTTCACGAGGGTTATGTCTGTTCCTAATATAATAAATTGGTTATTTGAAACAAACACTTTGATATTAACAATTATTTAAAGAAATTAGTTTTATCATATACTTTGATTGCAAAGGAGGCTTGGTGAGAGCTATGTTTAGCGTTTCTGTTTTAAATAGATATGTTGCAAATTCAATCTTTCAGTGTTGGTTGTAAACAGTTGGTTCAAACTTTTGAATCGCAAACCCCGTTGACAACCAACACGAAAAGAATAGAATAGCAAAAGAATATATGTTATACACTGACAAACAATTACAGTGTATTAGCGACATGGATGTATTGGCACATCGCTTATAATAGCTCATGTGTAAGCGGTTAAATCCGATACTCCACCAAGACATCAGTCTAGTGACGTATGGTTAATGGATGGGGCGTGTCCATCGTCTTCAACTATTTCTAAGACGTTGTTTCTTATTTCTGCACGCCTAAAAGAATTTTTTTAATGACATTGAGGTTTACATTCAATGCCAGAAGATAATTATTAAGTTGTTTGAAACGCAATTGTTCGCGTTTCTCTCTCTCTCTCTCTCTCTCTCTCTCTCTCTCTCTCTCTCTCTCTCTCTCTCTCTCTCTCTCTCTCTCTCTCTCTCTCTCTCTCTCTCTCTCTCTCTCTCTCTCTCTCTCTCTCTCTCTCTCTCTCTCTCTCTCTCTCTCTCTCTCCCTCTCTCTCTCTCTCCCTCTCTCTTCATTGCTATAAACACCAATCCTCTTTCTGTAAAATATCCCATTTGTATATATTGTCAATAGCACACCTATTCAGAAGCAAAATCCACGCTCACACTTTTCAAGTTGAATGGGTTTTTTTTTATTTCATGATAACTTTTCATGACACTAATGTCTTTGCTAAACATCTAGCCCGGATTTATAATTATGTAAAATCAAAGTTATTGATAAAATTTCTCGAACCCCAATGCATTAAAAACTGAATTTCAATTATTTCAACGCATCAAGCAAGTCACGAATATTTCCACTAACTTTTGAACGACAATCAGAATTTTTCAATCTTAGAAACTCGTCGAGTTTATACATATTGAATTTCCTAAAACTCCAATTCATAAAAAGAAATTGTATTATGGAAATAAGAAATCAACGTCATTTAGACGTAAGTCCACCATCGATTGACAAACACAGATTGGGAGTCTCCACTTGAACAACAGCAAGCTTACCTCATGTTGGATATCATGACGCAGCGTGGATCGATCAGCATTCATGCATGAAGCGATATTCGCCCATTGTAATCGTGCTCGCAGTTAATGCCTGAAATGGCTTGAGAGTAACAAAGAAATACAGTAATTCCCCCTATACGTGCAAGGGTTTGTTATCCCTGCAAATCTTGCTAATGATTTTAGGCCAATGAATCAACCATTCATTGGTATGTCTTGCGAATTTAATCAATTCTATGTATTATTTTAGATAAAGCAATGGTACTTTAAACTAGGCGTGTTGAATGTCATTGAGGATTAAACGGTTTTTCATATCAATATTTAAAAGTCAATTATGGAGTAGGATTTTTCTCTAGCTTTCACATCAAAGTAGCAATAGACTTGCTTAGTGAGAGATTTACACTGTATAAAACCTCCTTTATGTGTGGTGTCCGGAATAATTTTATAACAGTGGTTAAAACACGACATTCTCTTGTGACATTCGAATATTCTGTTTTATTGTTATCTGCATGTTAAATGCAGGGCAGTTTCTTTTCTCTTGTTATTTATATTCACTCTTTCGCAAACTGGGTTTTGATGATAGGGATATGAACATTTATCTGCTAAACATGCATAATATCCTTCAGTCGTCGATTGGAAAATTAGCTTTGTTTGACCTTCACAGACATATCACGCAATAACCTGTAAGACTCAGTACAGTTCATGAGTGTTTTATAAAATCAAGGTTACTACACCCAAAGTTGATAATTCAAAGATATTAGTGGGAATACCTTCTCTAAGATTTTTTTGTTTTAATGAGAATGTAATAGGTTTTTTTTATAAATGGTCATAATAATGGTGTTTACACAACAAAAACTGTCATTTTATAAAACTTATATCTTCAACTCGGCGAAATGTCATTAGCCCTACCATTAAACACAACAATTTTTACCGACATTTGTTGGATGTGCTCCTATATCAACACGCTATGTGTCATCAAAGCATTTTGTTTATATATTTTTAAAATCAACATTGTAGGCGAGCTAGCCTTTATCCTGGACATGTGGAACTCTGATCTTATCTGTAAGATATATCTGACGAAATCAGCTGGCGTTCTAGTTACATTACTTACTAGTATACTTTCCCCTGTATGTGGGACTCCAGTTGGAATGTGCGTGGGTGCCACAGACCATCTGGCCTTCAAATCTTTGTTTATGTACTTACATGTATAAACTTATAGCAAAATGATTCTTTCTAGAGAGTTGCTATCAAAGTAATTATTTCAGTTGATAATAAGGAGCTGATTACAGATAAGCATACATACACGATATCATAACACCATACTGTACGCACATGAAAGGAATAGGTGTGGTCGTTGGGTCGATACCATGATTCAAGTGTACATTTGTACGGCAATAACATAGACAATAATATATATAATTTATCGAATTGACGGCATGTGGACATTTCTAGCAGGAATTTCATATTTCTTTTCATCTGTTTGATGTTACTAAATTTATATCGACATCCACTACCTAATTAAGATAAGAATTAACGATAAGTTTACAATCTGTACCATATATATGGCCAGTGCTAGAAATACGAAAATTGTTGTTGAAGGTGAATCTGAACTAGAATTACAGATATGTATTCCGTCACATTTAAAAAGCTAATCGTCAATTATACTTTGATCTAGAGATGATAACTTCCAAGTACAACTTACAATGTAAGTAATCCTGTAAACATCGTCATCAGATAGTAAACCAATCCATTGTCAATGATAATTTCCTCCAGAACTGTTATATTCTGTCTTTAACTGATATCATTATAATTCTGTAATCATAATGGCAATCTATAAACTTTATAATCTGAAGACTTTACATAGAAGAACATTTTGGAATTTACAGCCCTGACTTCTGAGATATATAAGGTAGCATTTCCTTCAAGTATTATTTATCCTTCGAAATTATTCTTCATCGATGTTCAATAAAGGATAAGCATACTTGAAACTTCTATCGGAGCTAAAGCAATTACTTCCGCTATCACATAGTCATCGTTTTGCGACGTCATGACAAATGTGTACATAATCGCAATTCAATTTTACCGATATTAATATCGCTTGTATGTATCGCTAGATACCATACTAAAGTTATCTATTTTGGAAAATAGTTTGAAGTAACAAATGCTAAATGTACTCACAAAGCATCAAGATATGTTAACTTCACAATACAGTCTTATTTCAGGTGTCCTTAAAAGTCGGGGTGTAAATTGTGTAAACGAAATGCAATGGGAAATTCATGTATGTTATGAGTGCATGATTAAAGCACGAACCTGTTAAAACGTGTTGGGTTGATTAAGATTTTATAACCAGATAAATGAGAGCGCACACTCGGAAAAATAAAACAAGAAAGAGTAGTGAAACTGTTCATCGGCGCCACGAGTGTTAAAAGCTGCAGCATTTAATGTGTAGATGTTTTTAAATGTGTAGATGTTCTAACCATTCACACAAAGTTAAACTTAAACTATTTTCACAGCGCCTTTTTAGGTCATTTTTAGCTCCCCCCCCCCCCCCCCCCCCCTCCCCCCAAATGGCGGACCCGATGACGACAGGTCAGGCTCTTTAACCAGTTAACCTATATGATTTGTACATTTAGGACCTCTATTGCCATCAACGATGATGTAAAACAAGGAAAAACAATATCCATTGTGTCATCTCGTATAAAGAATGACGTATCAAGTATCATATCTGAATGCATTATACGATGCGATACACGAATAACTACATTGATAGATATATAATTTTTTTAACCTGTTTATATAACCAGTTACATTGATTAATTTTACAAACCTACGTCAAAAGACATTTACAATATCGACGTCATGGAATATACAAATAACCTCATGCTTTATGGAGATTGCTTGCTGGACCTTAATCTAAGGTCAAATGTAGTTTTATTTATCAAACTGCACCCTCTATAAAATTGTAATACATGGCTTAATCAATTGAGTATAACTGCCTTTCACGAGATGTTTATGTCTCCACAATTCAATTGTGCCAATTTGTATTATAAAATGATATATATGTGGACATGTTTTGTTTAATTAAAAATCCAATATACCAATTCACTTATGGTCATATTATCACCACGAGGTGTATGAATATAAATGTATGTTAATGGATGAAAAATAACAACAGATGAAAACCGAAAATATACGCCATCTGTTCAGTCTAGTTAATGATTTGCACCATCCCATATGTCTACCACTTGTTATGAGAAGAGCACACCCTGTGTTTCAACGTTACAGGCTATTCCATATGTGTATCAATTTCTTCTTGTAGACCATCATTATATTTCTCCGACCATTTAAAGCAATTCGATTACATTGACAGGGTTATAATTACTTATTAATAATCATGATATTCCGATAATGATATAAGATATAACTTTATATAACTTTAAATTTACTCATACATTTCTTTCCTCGAAAATACTCTTAATGAGACAGGCATATGATTATTTTTATGATCCTTAATATAGCAAAATTATATGTTTAAAGTGCGTTTGAAATCTTCAAGCTTTGATATTTGAGTTTACATTTTCCTTGATGGGGGTTGCTCCCCAACAATTTTACCTGACCTGAACGATCGCAATAAAGAAATAACGCTATAAGTGAAACCGAGAGACAGGCTGTCTGTAGTCATTTGTGATTGACGTACGCGTGTATATAAATAGATACATACAAGCTGCTGATTGTGCGGTTTGGCAGTGCGATATATCTTTATCTACGGTAGGCTGACGGGCATATCTCTGTCGGCATCCTTGCGTGGTTATAAAAATAACCCTGTCGAATAAATGATTATTCAGCAATTTGATATGATAAAGTGCATATCAATCCGGTGAATGGCACGCTATTGTGAAATTGAGTTTCTATGTGCCAGTCGTCCAGTGAAACGTAGAGGTTTATACCTGGCTCTTAAATGTATGAAATACGTAAATCATTCTCTGGATTGCTTTTCTTTTGAAAAAAAAACACACTCTGGTTTGATAACTCGGTCATTTGTTCAACATGTATTTATAGTTCATTTGAAAATAGTTTCACTTTATAGATTACTATCTATCCTTCACAATAAATTTAGATATACAATTGAGTTCGGTGAGTTTTATTCTAAAAAAAATTTATCATATCATATTTCAAAGCATTTAACATGCTAAAACGAATTTAAAAACGAAAATAGTTATACATTTACACATACCGGTTTTTTCGTTTCATAAAATCAACGGGGTTAGGATATATATGACAGCAATGTTTGATTATGTGGTCACTTGCCGAAAACGTTTGCATCTCACAAAAATGAAGACATATAAAATGTAAAATAAATAATAAAAGAAGATTATATTTTTCCCCATTAGTGCGGAATGTGTGTCTGTGGTAATTGATTCCAAATCATGAGAAAAAGTTTTTACACCGTGTTATGTGTTGTATATCTAATTCCTACTTTGGAAAGGCATGGAGATATGTTTTATCCCTGTAGTGCAAGGTGCGTGTTACTTGTGTCTCCAACTTGGGAAATACGTGTAAATTCAATTAATATATGGAGATGTGTTTTACCCCTGTAGTGCGAGGTGTGAGATGTTTATTTTGCCGTATGACGTCTACATTAGAAGTAAATTCATGCTAAATTTGGAGATATGTTTTCTCCCTGTAGTGCAAGGTGCGTGTATTGTTTGTGATGTCACGTTCTCCGTCGCCAAGACATCATTCCTTCGTCTTGTTCACACACGTTTGTAAACAGTCAGTGGCTCTTGACCTTTCAGGACTCTTAGATTCAACATGCTCAAGCATTTTGATCCATTTCATTCTTTATAATGTGCTCAATGTTTAATACATTCACGAAATTCTCTGAATACACATATAAATCTATTTGCCATATCGACCAGGATGCGCAGATATCGGCATATTGGCTAACGGAACATTTCGTCGAATTTTTATTTAGTTGTAATGCATTAATTAAAGCATTCCATTTCAGTTCTTAGTTCAACTTTTAAACAGACAACAACAAAGTAAAAACACTAGGTGTAGCAATGGATACCGAATGGACTCACTTAGACATGAATTCCTTCGGTGTTTCGCGCATGCTTTTAAACGCTTTTAGTGACTTTACCAAACAAGACACAGCTTTCAACACAATACATGTTCGGAGAATTCTTAAATTCCTTTTGAATCTCCCTCGAAGCTTTGTTTTTATCCTTTCTATTCTCTACACTCACGTTAGGAGTTACACTACAATCTCGAAATACGTCGAAAAATAGTCATTGTACCCGTTTGTGTTTTTATGAATAATTCCTTGATGTCAAAGATAAAACTTTTATTTAAAATTCTCGATTATGATCATCTCCTACTACATGTACATGATAATCAAATGTTGTGAAGCGCTAGTATCAAATTAAAAAATGAAAAAAATATCAAGCAGGGAGATATGCGAGTCTTTTGAAAATGTCCTAACATTACTTCATTCGTTACCGTACCAATTATCCGTAATTAAACAAACGTCTTTTATAATTCTCATTCACAACTCACAGTTGTATTACCTTCATATTAAACATGGTACTTTGTATTTCATCCATTTATATACGCCTGTTTATCCCTAAGGTCACTGCCCCCTGACCTATCACACAGATACCTCCAATTTACAAATACGGATCCCGTCTTCAACTGTGACTACCGCGGTGACCTTCGAATGATATGCTATCTGACATGTGTTTATAACGTGAGATGTTCATTGATATCTCATAGTGATTTCAATATTAAATTTGACCAACAATTCAATGTCTGTACACTGTAGGCCATGGGGTAAATAAACCCGGGTATACCACATGTTAAACTTTGAACAGAACCCAGGCCTCGAAAATAACCCGGGGGGTTATTCAACATAATAATGATAATGATTGGAATATCTATGGAACCATGTGCGGTAAGTAACTCAACCTATGGAAAAATAATAACTTCAGCCATGACTTGTAACCAGAAGCTAGACCGAACCATGCAAATATTATCTATCACATTTAAACGATACATTTTATGTATAGGCTACTTATGATATAATTCATTCAATAAAAGTCAAACAAAAAGAAAAATTATCATACAGGACACTTAAAAGATTTTAGAAAATTCACCAGAACTATACTTATCTATAACATTTAAACGATTCAGTATATATATAAACACGCCCGATCTCCTACTCCAGCTTTTTCAACAAATAATGCGTTAGCAATATACTTCACAGATATAAAACACCAGGCAACATCTGGTCGGGCCTGATGGAGAACTTAATGGTTGACAGCTTGTCCGGCAGGTTCATTAAAACATATATTTAGGCTAAACATTGGAAATAACATTTCATTTTCTTAGATAGGTGGAATTGTATGACATGAATATAGATCCAACAGAGGATGAGAAACACACACAATTTCTCAAGCCTACTACTATGTTGTGTGGCAGGTAAATTTTGAGTTAGTTTCCAATTTATATCTTTATTATTATAAACAACCAAATTGGTATATACAAATTGTTAATTTACTCTCAGGAATTAATTATATAATATCTGTTTCATACATATAGTTGCATATTAGGATCGATAAAATATGAGAAACGATTCATATAGTTTAAGGAGTTAGTTGTTGAAATGATGTCAGATTGTCCAAAAATTGGATTAGATCATTCAGTGATTGATAGGAGTATGTGCATTCATGTATCAGCTGAAGGTTGACGGGTCACGTTAGGGTCACAAACAGCTGTTTAATAAACTGCAACATGAGTTTCAGAATTATTTTTCAATTATGATTTACAACTTTATTTATTGTTCATACAGGGGCGTGCGTTTCTGATTCATTTCATATCATGAATTGAATAACATAATGCATATCTATTGAGAAATTAATTAAATGATATACAAAATAAGTTCATAATTAAGTTAAATTGCATTTTCTAATCAACAGCTAGTATTGTGGCTTTTATTTTATGAATTAAGGAATTGCATTCTATTTCATATCTACGCTATACATTAATTAAAGTTAAATTCTTTAAAGAGCACTATCCTATAACAGGTAAAACACTAGCATACACTTTGCGCAGTTGATATTCTACTCCTTAATGTAGAAAGATCTTTGATACGATACCAATGTTAATGGAATCGAATTAGAAAGAAAATGTTATGACAGCAATGCAGATACCTGCTAGGCTGCTACACATATGACTGAAAAACACTCATGATAGATTTTACTGAGATTGTGGTGTTGCACAATTTGATTACATTCTTCAATAACGGTTAATGTTCGCCCCAAATATTCAATATAAATACATCAGTGGTATCATTATATGAACTTTGAAATATCTAATCATTGAAAATCGGTGTGGTTCTGAACTTTTTGGTTGAGTATATGCCTTTGAGGATTTTATGGTTTTTTTCACTGAACTGATTCAAAGAAACTGCTGACTTATCTCCATTTGTTAAGGCTACTTCAGGGGCGATTCATGCCAATTAACAAGGAAAACATCAAGTTCAATGAGAAATCAATTGAAAAGAAACAAAAAATGTCGTTGTTAAAGTATTAAAACTTTTAACTTTATGTTTGCTTCATGACCAATAATTTGATAATTGTAATACAATTTTCAAAGAAATTAGTTAAAAAAGCATAAACGTGATATTTATCCATCTAATGATATGCATCGCTGATCTCATACTGTTCGGTAGATGAATATAAACGTGTCCTTTACAGCATTGTTCTAGCAGAATTTTGTTATGTGAAAAATAGGGATCTCAAAAGAAAGACAAAAAGGTTACGAACTGAAAAACAACTGTTTACAATCATATAAATGCATGAGCTCTAAAACGAACTTTCGAAGCGAAAACATTTACCGAACTCGAGTTACTAATGAGGTGTTCACACTTAAGTGTCAGCACGAAGTTTCGCTTTTTATTTGTCACCTTTTTCTAAGACTACGGATTACCGGGTTCAAACTTCATGCGGGTTGAGCTATTATATGCTTAACTCTCTTAACAATGAAAGTTGCACAGACTTTTATTAAATGGGGTTATTTTGAACAAGTATATAATTTTTTTTTTAATTGGTAGAGTGCTTGTAAGCTTTCTGCTTTAAGAGTTGTATTGCATTGCCCCGCACACTTCGCCTTCCGCATTTTTATTCGATGTAGTGTTTTGCATCATTGACATTAAACACAATAACTATCACATTCGAATAAACATGATACAACAAAAACTGGCCAGTTGTATGTTATATACATTATCGCTGAACTACGTCCATTTTCATACTCATAGTACATGGACTAATGGTTATATCAACCTTGAAGCACCTTGCATCAGCTGACGTGTGCTGTATATAGGACGTTATTGCTGATGGATGCTTCTGGAACCTCAGCTTGCTGCCAGATGGTGTAACAGGTGCCCGTCACGTGACCTGGTCTTATATTATGCATATGGTACACATGTAGACATATCAAATTGGGATTACTTTATTGTGTCACAGAAGATATCATTCAATGTCATAATCGTCCATTTGATACATGATTAGTTATCAACGGCGAAAATGACAGGTTTACTTCCCTGTCGAGAGTGAAGGTTATTAATCTATCATCGATTGTAATCTAATATACAGATGATATTATTCACCACTGTATACAGTTTAACGTGAATTTACGCTGTACAACTTGAAATGTGGGAACACGAATTTTAAACGTCTACGTACCTGTTTTGGTAAGGAAATATAAATAGTAACACAGATGGGTATAAAAAAAATATGTATATGGTGCATGGACGAGATAGCACACATCTTATTCTCTGTAATTTACCACGTATATTACAAATACCTCAATATTTATAAAAGTCATCTAAATGTGAAAAAACGATAATATGATGATTAATTATCCTTGAATAAAAGTATATGTACAACTACGTCATCTACATTCAAAACATAAATCAAATGTAAAATTTAGAGTTCCAGTGTATAGCTATTATCTATGTGCAACTGATGTTTCGTATTATCTGATTTCATCGATATCTTAATTTGTTTAATGTTGTTTATTTACAAATTCGACAATGACGTCTCCTGCTTGACCTATGTTTTTTATACTGCATGCCTAGTTCTTTGGCCTCAGCCACTCAACTTCATACCGAATACGTGATCAGCTACACAGTGTCACGTGACCTAGACACTCACTCACAGTGGTGATGGTGACCTTGTCGAAGCTACATGGGGTCGTGAAATGTAGACTGACTTGCAGTCTCTGGAACAGAATTTACCCTTAAAAAATACAGCACTTATATAAATTGATTGAGTCTATTAAAAGACTTATGAGAGCTCAAATTATGAAAGGGTGACATCTCAGAGGATCATTTTTGTCAAATTTAGTTTTCATTTTAGTGTCGGGGGGATTTAAAAAATTACCATTTACATATGATATATGTGGAGTAGTCTCCGGGAAAATAGAATTATACTTAACTCGAAACTGAGAAAGTCTTTGTTGATAGGCACCAAGCGGGATTTACGTGACATATTACAGTACAGTTAGCTCGGTTAAAGTTGGGAGTGCTGCAGTTCTTTTTAAGACCAAGCTAGAAACTTTGGTATCGTCATTGATTCAACCACTTCGTAAAAGGTTTATTGCGTTGCAACTGTCAAATAGTTTGTTATCTTATCATTCTAGACTTGATTGCATTAAAGGTTTGGAATCAGTAAATGTGCACATTTCAGAAAGTCAAGAACAACAGTAAGAATATATTGTTTCACAATTCCCAAACATTGTCACAAGACACCTGCATAAACAAGTTGCACTAGTCTCCGATTGAGGCAACAAGCAATTAAGTTTAAAGAACCCTAGCTGTATGACATACACATGTCAAAATAACACAGCACCATCACGTACGAGGCGCCATGTTCTGTACAAGCACACGCAATTACCTGTAAAAATCATCCTGCTTTGTACATCACTGATTTCTCATCCTTTATCTCTGGTGTAATTGCATTTGCTTTCCTTGTTAATTTGTTTTCTCTGTTGATTGATAACATGTACTTATATGCTCACAGCTTACCACCTTGTTACCATTGCTTGAGAACGACATAAGAATATGTGTCGCAACGTCGCACACAATGAATAAAGAAGTTGTTATCCATATATTTCTTGTCATTATCGTCATTCCAACTTCTAAAATGCCTCTGAAAGAAGAAACTAAAAGGAATTGCGATATAATGTTCAACAGAGCAATAAAAAAAACTTGTTACTCATCCGATACTTTTCTTATCTAACACCATTTATATTTCAAAAATGGTGATGGACTAAAACACAGTCCTAACTTATCATGAGTTTTAGTAAATAAGGTTTTACGTAACGAGTGCGATGTACTGTATATTTACAAACTGATCAGCTCTTCTTAGTACATGACGGACACCGAAACATAATGTAAATAATTTGACATTGAGACAAGTTCAGATCCAAAGATCACTTTACAAAAACCAAGAGAGAAATAACAATATCAGAGATAAGTACAATACATTACATTGTAAGGTGAAATTTCAGTTCATGAAAAATGCTGAAATTGTCAAAATAATTTTAAAAATATTTTGCCTCTCGGGGATATACCATATTCAAAACATACATATACATAGAGAACAAAGTTAAGCACCCCCCTATTTTCAAAATTGCAAAATGCATCTGTGGAGAAAAACACGACAATATGACTAATTGGATCCCCTTGAAATAGAAACTAAAGTTTTTCGTGACTTTGTATCTTTAAAATCATCATACATGATGACATTTTGAGAACTTAACATAAAAAAACGTAATGGTACTGATTTTTCACCCAAAATAACTATCGTCCGTTTGTCAAAAGTATGCGATGGATTCTGATGTTAGTTGTCATGAACAACAATTGTGTTATAGGGTACAAATTTACACTTTAAAAAAACATGTATCCTTCACAATAAGGACATAATTGGGTTTTGAAATTTGATAAGAATTTTCGATAATTTTTAGAAAATGACCATAACCAGACGATTTTGGAATAAAGGTGGTCTTCTTTCACTTTGACTCAGTAACCCTATACTTCTTTTTGCTTTATAGTCGTTGTTACGGTTAAAACTGCCCCATTTAGTCCCTTTTTATGAATGGGTCATTTTCCAAAAAATGAGATTTTGGAGGTCCATACTGCTGTAACTAGTGACTTTTGCTTAAGAGATCCATAATAAAGTTTGATCAGTGGAATAGGAATAATGGAATAATACACATTAAAATAAAACATATTGACTTTCTGAACATATTCACCTTTTGATCTCAAAATTACCAATTTGTATAACTGCAATTATTCAAAATATCCGATTACTTTTACTGCAATGTGGTCCTCTTTATTCTCAGACAAAACTTACTGGTGAAAAACTTGGGAGTGCTTAACTTTTTTCCTTATGTATATTTTTCTTTGTTTCATCAACATTTGTATTGGCATCTAAATTCTGATGCTCCTTTTTCACAATATAAAGACAAATACGAACCCATACATATTAACAACTTGGTGAAGAAGGACGATCATGTATGACTAAACATGATGTTTTGACTTTGAGGCAATGTCGCCTGGGGCTAAAAGTGAAGGTTAAAATAGACACCTGTACAGGTAGTTCATGGACAGCGTGAACTCGGAGGATTATAAAAACAATATTTGGACTAGTTTCATTTAATCTTTAACTAAATTTGATGATATCACAATCGAATCGCATCTCTGTTATTAATTAAGACATTGGGCTTCTGCAAATGTTAAGATAAAAAAACGTAATGGTACTGATTTTTCACCCAAAAGGTTTTACTTTTTATCAGTATGCCACAATATTATATATGTTTTTTTCACTTCATATATATGATAATTTATACGCGTGTTGTGAAATATGAAAAAGTAAACATTTTGGCATATCGAGATTTTTTATTTTAGTGTTTTTGGTTGGTACTTGGACGAGACTGGCGTAAGTTGATTTTGAATTTTTTATATCGATTATTTCATTGATTTGAATTTTTGAAAATCTGTCTTTATGAAATTAATTGTTAATGAGGATTCTCATAGAAATTAGATCATAGATTCAAACATAAAGGTACTTTCAGGATATGATGACGTGAAAGGGCTAAAAAAATTTACCAATTGCAAAACAGCCCTCCTCAATCAATCAATAAATCAAACAATAGAGTTCTAAACGAATATAAATAAATGGTCGCTTCAGCAACGCGAATCAACTTCTCTAGTGAATTATTAAAATGTGTTCACACTAAAATGGCGGCCTGCATTTTGCGTTAGAAACGTGACACATTCCCTACAATTTCGGATAGTTGGGACGTGCAATTCGATATTCTACATTCTTGAGTGAAGACATATTGCCATGACTTTTATCGTTAATTGCAAATATAAAAAATGAAGCATGCCAAAAACGTGGTAAATCCCCTGTAAGGTTAAAATGTTAGTGTACAGAGAATGGTCATTTAGAAGATGTTACACATAAAAATAGCAATAACAACGAACTTTACATACTACAGTACTACTAGTATATATGCTTACTCCTTCATCAATCTCACCTGGTGGAGGAGTATACATATATACGACATATAGTTATTTTCTTAATTAAGAATTTAGTTTAAAGAAAATAGTGCTCCTTCAATTACTCAGGGGGGCCTGGTGCTGTTCTCGTATAGTCTACGGGCAAGACAAACCCGCATATCGGTCAGGACTACTTTTCACGTGGAAGTAGGTCAAAAAACAACCCGTGTCAGTGCATAAAAATATCACTACGTGATGTCATTTTACGTATGAGGTGTAAGAAAGTTAGAAGATTAAATATGAATAACATATACATTAATATTTGTAAATGTTTAAAGGGACGTTTCCAGGGCCAGTCGTTATCTGCTTTACATGAACGTTTGATAACTAGATGAAGCATGATAAGCTTGCACTAGGTTCAAGATTTTGGTCATTTGATTAACTATTACAACAATCACTTGTTTGTCTTAAATATCCAGATAAGTTGCACATTCGCTTGACAATTGTTTATCAACTGAAAAGTGTAGCAGAGATCCTAGATAAACAAGAGATAACAAACAGAGTTTATATATTACTTCATGATGAGGAAGTTTGGTCATGGGATATAACTGGGTTAGCTTTGACATTCAAAAACATAAACTTTAATAATCTTAACGACCATGACATTGTCTGGTGTCACGTGCGGTTGGCAAGTTATGTGTTTTGGATGAACTGTGTATTGTTCTAAATGTCAACAGTCGACCACGTAACTGACCTACTTTCGTTGTGCAATTTAAGTCCATATATACTAAACATAAAACATTCTCATTATGTTTTTAAAAGAACGTTTAATGTTTAGTATATTTCTAAATGTTGAAAATATAGAGTATTGTTCTAAACAGACGTTGACCTATTTACCAAAGTGGTTTTTGGTTAAATACAATAATTGTCAACCATTCTAAATGTATTCGATCAGGGGCGGATCCAGGATTTTTGAAAAGGGGGGGGGGGGGGTCGGATTGGGTTCGGGAAATGTCAACGGGGGGTGGGGGGGTGTAGGGGGGGGGGGTCTAGGGGTTAGTGTTACGTTATGTATGATTTACTATGTTTGGGGTTCAGAATTTGACAAAAAGGGGAAATTTGGAAACCCCCCCCCCCTTTAGTTCCGCCACTGTTGATCCTCTCTCATGTTTACTAACATCTAAAGGGGAAGTGACATGTTTTAGGTATGTAAAGGGTTCTCACGAAAAAAACAGTAAATGTGACCAATTGCAACGCAAACGCCTTTAATGAAAAGAAGATGTTCTTGAACAAACGGAAGAGGTCCGGTTAAGTTTTGCGAATATGCCTTAAATAATTAAAAGGTGTTCACACTCAATTGGCTACCAGTAGTTTTTGCTTGATACTTTCTTCTCCGACTATGGATAATCGGGTTGAATATTCAGGGGCCATACCCTCAGAAGAAAATTCATTGAGGAATATGTAAAGATTTGGGAATATGAATTAAAAAACAACGTGCGTCTGATCCTTTAAAGCTTTCATTTTGATATAAAGCCTATCTAAATAGGACTCCGATAGTTTAAATCATTTCGAGGCAGTGTTTGGTTGTCTATTCAACATTCCATTCAGTTGTAAATAGAGGTAGCACATATTCAGAAGGCTTCCAAAAAGTTTCAGTGTCGCTTTCCACCGAATATCTACGATCGTTTGTTTACGACATAATGTACCTCATAGTAACTTAGTCGCTATGGTTCGTCAGAGAATCTAGGTAAACAAATCAAAAAGTTCATAACAAACAGCTCAGCATACCTATACATGCAGTATAAATACCGTGTGGGTGTTAAATGTATTATAACACCTGGCCCAAAATATGAGCCTTTATACCACTTCTCTGTTGACGATACTTGTATAGTGTTGACATTCATTGTGATCGTCACCCCGTATATTGTTGCGTAAATATTTCAAGTAAATAGAGGGTAAACAAAACGAATGTGAGTATATACGCCTATCAAAAGAGGTAAACATGATGAGTAAACAAATTCGTTTCTTTGGTGCATTTAAGAATAGCATTCCTTTCTACAAGTTAACAGCTTAGCTGCATAAGGGCGTATGATACAGAAAATAAAGAGTTTAGCAATGATAATATAGTGAATAACATTTGTGATAGAGATTTTTTTTTTCATGCATTCAATTCAAAATCGACGTTCCTGAGTGATACGTAAAGACGACACATGTTCTATAAATGAATTTGAATTGATTTATATAAAAAAAAAATTAAAAATAGTTATCTATCTGAGGTATTGAGCTAGTTTTATAAGCGCTTTGACTTATGAATCCAATAAAAATGGAGGACCCTTCCGAGGTGAAAGAAATGAGAAGAATTAGATTGGATTTTAACACTATGGATTTAATTCTATGCCACACAAGATCCAAAAAAATAATTGCTTGAAATGTTTAAAATCGTTACACTTTTTTGCACTCTCTGAATGGTTACATCAAAGACCGATTGTGATTAAAGATATTGTACCAATCGAGCTATCACATCACCTGGTACAAGCAGACTGATATTTTATGAGTAACAGGCCTCCAGACAAAATACAAAGATACAGATCCTTTTTTATACAGGAAACATTTTAAATGTTCCTCATGTGGAGTAGCTTACTGTTTTGCAACAGATTAAATGGTTTTAATTTTCTTTATCCTCGAAACCATGGTTACGAAAAAAGCTCTCTAATATTCCGGGTGGATGTACAGGCCAATGACGTCATAGTGTCCCATAACTCCTGGCCTGTCCTCTTATTTCTAGGATTGTTTACATATCTTGTCAAACTAGGTTTCGGGTGACACGATAAAACCGCAAAGAGATATTTAGGTGAAGTGGTTGTTGATATGGGGAACCTGCGATTACCTGCACAATAGGCTGTGGCTTAAGCGTACTCCTGCGATTACTCGGCCATATACAGGCCCAGAGCCCCCGGAATTTTAACCCTGCTCCAGTTTGTGGCTAGCTAGCCCATTTAATGTTGTGGTGACGTATTGCGTGGTGACCTAGACCCTGAAGCAATTTATGTTACACATATTCATCGACTATTTTTTCTGGACCGTGGAGTTAATACATGTGTTATCAGCAATTTATGTTACACATATTCATCGACTATTTCTTCTGGACCGTGGAGTTAATACATGTGTTATCATTTGATTGATTGATTGATAACTTTAAAAAAGTTAACCCTGTCTTGAAATTAATCTTATGTGAATGATTTTCTTACCAACAGGTCCCAATTTGTGTGTTTAATTATAGAGTTAAAAAGAAATTGTCGACCTTCATCTGTTGCTATAAATTTTGGCGCTTCACAAGGATCACACTATCGGACCCATTGAAACAAACCGTCGTTTTCAACTTCTTGAAATTGGTCTCTTGAAGATTTATCTTAGTTCTACATTTAAATTGTTATCTGTGACACTTGAAAGAAAAATCTCTCCATTGAAACTTACAGTAAAAGGAATGTTGCAAACAAACAAATTTGCCCTTCCAGTAGTGGATTAACATGATGCATATGTCTGATAATGGTGCCAAGTGATTTTAGATTCATTTCCATTGGAAACACTTTTTAGCCTCATCATGTAGTAGTCCACAGGCCACTAGGAACCCTTAAAAGTATACCATGACAAATTTGGAATGCATTTATTCATCTTCGAAACATATAACTGATACACGATTAAACAACTCTACGTATTACTAGTAAAACCTCAATTGATATGTAGCTGATGTTCTATAGTCCACCGGCCACTAGGGGTTCCCATGCACCCCCCTTCCCCCATGGCAGAAGAAACTAACTTTTTTGAAGCCTTTAAATGTCTATTATGTAAATTTGAGTGGTAACATTATATAAACTGGGATGCAATGTGTCATTTTTACATATTTCCATGGGTACCCCCCTCAGCCACTTATTCTCTGAAGCGTCACACCAAAAGGTGGATGTCCCCATATCTTTGGTTCTAATTATCATAGAACCATAATCTTGGTATCTAAATGTATTTTTAGAAGGTCACTGAATCCATTGACAGACATTTCAGATAGCTATCATGAGTCATTGGTACGAAATTTTAGGTTTCCGTTACACAATCTCATCATTCATGACTTCGATCGGTAACAATTCTATTTTCTCTTCTCTACAGTTAATGTATATCATTTTATTTTGCATTATTTGCACTGAGAATAGAATTATGAGTACTTGTAACCCTTTTGTGTACTTATGTGTACTTATAACACACAAATTAAGTGTCCAAAAGCAAACCAAGGGACCTACCGTTAATCTACTATCATTGAAATACACCAACTCAGCCTTGGAAAAAAACTATTTTCTCTTCTCTACAGTTAATGTATATCATTTTATTTTGCATTATTTGCACTGTCCATGTTACATTGTTTGACTCATCTTCACAGCGATAGTCAATAAGTTGCAGACAGCAAACTTTATCAACATTTTTTATGTCAGGTCCACCATAGACAACAAAAATGAAATCCTTATAGGGCTTTTATAAGTGATATGTACATGTACATGAGGAAGACAAAATTTTCTGCTTAACAACTTTATTTTAAATTCACGTTCCTGAGTACATGATTACTCCATCAGGTTGGTTGTAGGATATATGAACTTTGGTACATATAACCATAACAAGTAAACATTAGACAATAGTGAGGAAACCTAATTATCGAGATTAATCATATGAGAATGTAATACAATATGGATTTCCAGTAAATGCGCATATGAAGGCACCTAGCTCAACCAAACAAATCTGATGGCACAACTTTATAGCCACTTGATCTGACAACTTCCATCCATCTACTTGCCACGCATCCTTCTACATGCACATTCCACTCGGAGTGTTCTTATGACATTGCATCCCAGTTTATACACTGTTACCACTCAAATTTGCATAATAGACACATTAACTTTGATTGCAATTCAAAAAATGTCATTTATGCAATAATGTGCCCTAAGTGTAAAAAATCCTATATTGGTAAAACTAAATGCCTAAGGGTAACCTTACACAGACAACACAATAACGATAGCAGATACCGCTGTTTATTTGTAAATAAACATCTTTCTACTTGTGCAAATGGTGATTTCAAAATATTTCCTTTCTATAAATTATTTCATAAATCTAACATGGGCAGTGTCTCAAATGCACTTTTACGACTTGAAGAGTACTTCATTGACACCTATAGATCCTCACTAAATAAACAATGAGATGATTACCCTTAAATCACTGACATATATCTCTAACTACAATTGAGCTATTCAAAAACAAAAGGGATTATGTCACATTAACATATTGCTCAAGGGGTAAACTCATAAGAGAGTGATTGTGTCAATCAGAAGACCAACAAGGAAGAACCATGATGTCACCTGATTATCATAATTTACAATATATCCTTGTACATTGTACGTATATTTTGTTATAAAAACGCTTGTAATGCGATGTTAACGATCATATCGTTTCATCCCTGATGAGTCAATACTATTGACGAAATACTAGTATCGGATTAAAATGATTCTTCAAACGACTATGTGAAGTATGTTATATTTAATATATATATATATATATGTATTGAAATACTTATTTTTCTTTAAAATTAACCTTTAATCAACAATGAGTAAGTTACGACGGCCGAAATCAACTTTAGAAAATGTATGGTCAGCTCTGCACGAAATGGTAAAATATGGACAGTTGAAAAAGGCTGAACTTGTACTGTGTGCATCTTTTGAATTCAACTAAACTCTAATCTAAGAATAAAGAATGAAATATTGTTTATTAAAGCAATCATGTAACCTAAATACAGTATAAGCAACGTCATTGGGTATAGATAGCGATTGACGTTTTCACTCTTCTGGATGTTAGCAAAATTTTAATATTTCCGATGTCGTAGTTCACGCTGATTTGATGCAACGTTAAATACTTCCGGTCTTTATAACCTGAATACGTAATGTTTGTTGAATGATGTGGATTACCTAAGTGCGATTTGTTTGTAATATCGAAAGATATGCATTATCTATGCATTCGTTGTATATAGAAAATATTGGTGTGCACTTTCAAATATTGCACTAGTTTAAGATTCCATCAAAATACCTAGGTCTTACCCACATCAGGTTCATATATATGGAGTATTGTTGACCGTGTTCTGAGGTTGGAAAAGCTCGCATATATTCTGAGAGATAAGCCTTGAACTAACTCAGGGTATATTAAGTTCCATTCAAAACTTAAAACAATGAAATTCGTAAATAGATTTAAGGAGCATGGTTGACATGTTTATCACATTTTGTGATGCTAACAAGTACAGTTTGGAAGATGAGCTCAGGAAAACACGATTTCTTCAGTCAGTATTATCAAAGAATCATAGTACAGTAATAGTAACAGTAATAATAATAATACAGTAGTAACAGTTGAACTATTAGTGTAAGAATTTGAACATACAAAAATAAATGTTCTTCAAACAGTCAGTGGCACAAGAAAGAAATTCAAAATCTAAAGGTTTCTGATGTTACGGGTACATAACCTAAATGCACTAAATGTACAATTAAAAATCATACAAATTACAAACGTCAGGTTTTATAACATTTAAATAATTAGTTTCTGAGCTATGAGAGGAACAAAATACATGAAGTATAGAAGTTGGGGTATCAGTATAACAAATCTTAAATATTCATTCATTTGGATATATTTTTTAAATGGCTACATTACGAAAAATGCACAAATAAAGTAATTTTTAGTGTTTTTAAATTAAAGTAAATTTGTATCACTTAGATAGCTATATAATCATTCAAATGTAAACAATTAGACAGGATGTGTTAACTATCTATTGGCAAAAATGTTGAATGCATATATAGCAAAAGGATCAAAAGCCTTTCATATATATTAACTACCTGAATTTAGTTTCAGTCCAGCAAATCTGCTTTTCTACCTTTAGTTTTTTTTAAAAAGAAAAGACGAATTTGAACAAATTTGTTCAAAACATTAACATGTCAGAGACAAATACTGTTCTAAATAAAGCCAAACGCGCCCTTACATACCATTGGGTCACACCCGGTTATATTATCGACGTTCAAACACCTTTGCGATCGGTGGTAAACAGATCAGCTGATGAACTTTGACCCTTTAATCACGTGTGACGCTAGTGTTGTCACCAAATATAGATCTGATCAGCCGTGGATCTATTTCCGTATCGGGCCTTTCCTGTCTTAGTAATGCGGTACAGTTATTGCATTGTAATGGACTTCATGTACATGTAGGTGTGACGATCACTCAGATAGCTTTAAAAAGTTACAACAATACACTAGACAAGAATTAGTCATTCTGCATATCTGATCAAGCAATACAATAAGTATCCGTCTACATGCAAAAGGAAATGAAATAAGATTTAGGGCTCGGTAATTTCTGTATTGAGTTTTTAGTTGTAGTTTTATAATAAGCGAGAAACTTGAAGGGAAGTAAGGATATAAAAGCCACAATTAACTTAAGTCACTAAATAGATCTCATGATCATGAAAGTTCATAGAGGTTCAAATTTCTTACCAAAGTAACTCTTAGTGGTCAAATCGAAGTAAATATAAATTTTGATCCTGAAGCATTATATAAAATATAAATGTAATAAATGTCTACAAAATCGACAACTTTATTTGTTTAACTGCACAATGGAGTATGGCGTTAAAATCAGTTCAAAACTTCCAACACAAAGCTTACTATGTTAACGACTGATAAGTGCACATTAATTCCAGCGTATAAGCTTTAACTCGAGCTACAGACGCAAGAATACATATTTTTATTTTTTAAATCTTTTTTATACATTTTCAAATTGAAATATAATATAGATATTATTTCATTACTCCCTACACGAAGCTCACCATGTTTACGATTTAGTACTTTTAGGAATCCCAATAAAAAAGCAATTTATGACTTTAATGCACCATAATTCCAACTTACACGCTTCAACCCAAGTTTATGACGCAAGAATACATATTCTCGACTCGTAAGTCCAGTACAACGCCTGTTTACAACCTTTTTATTGTTCAAATAACCTTAGCTTGGTTGCCCAACTTTGTGAGGACGTTATGTGGCTGGTATATAAAGCCAGATAGTAATTGTTTTGCATCAGATGCTGCTGAACACATTAATGCATCTATACATAATTTAAACAGCGTTCTTTCATTCACAGATATTTGAAATGCAATAATTGAGCAATTATGCATTTGCTTTGATTATAGATTTTAATTAAGTCACCTAAAACCGATCATGTTACTTTCTGGGGGTTCGCATGTTGAGTCGCCTGCTTGAAGTTATATATGTAAAATTTTGCCAGCATTATAACATTAGAGAAGACAAATTTTAACGTAGTTATTTAGATAAAATGTAATATGAATAAGATTAACTAACACAACGTGTAATTGTTTAATCTATTATACATTGCCCTTCTCGGTTGAGTAATCTGTGACAACAGTTTTGACGTATTTTACTGAAAAATTGCATCATGCGATCAGTATTGAAATCACTTATGCTTATGATTTGTTTAAGCTGAAATTCCAAATTCGACGTAACAATAATCTACATTCAACTCAATCATCTCTACTTGGTTTAACGCCACGGTGACGCCAAATGAGGAATTGTGCATGTGCATGTAGTAAATTGTGACTTCCACAATTGTCGTCGATAAATGTGGGTGGTGGGTTGGAAGGCCTCATCGACTGAACAGTATTCTCTCTATTCAAATATTGATATTCAAATGTTGCCTATAAGTATACTTGCATAAACGAAATTTAGTGTAATTTTGATATTTCTATGTTATAGAAAATAATTCTCAACTGATGAAACAAGAAGGAAATAAACATCCTTCTAGAAATTACTAATTGACTGTCTGCTGTAAGCTGGTGAAATATGACCAAACATGGACAGAAGAGTGTCTGTTGTGTGACAATGCAATTACGTCACACACGTCATTCGAAGGGTCAACCGAAAAGGTCAGATTGTTAAAGTCCCGGTTACAAACTGGGTGAGGCTATATTTGATGTGACGTTGTCAGGAAAGGTGCGAGTTTGATGTGTGGGAGATAAAAATACTTCCTAAGGAAAACATGAACGAACTCATTGGTTTGTTTTATTTATAGACATGAATTTAACTGTTAAGGTATTTGAATAATTTCACGGGTGGTTCTGCTTTTTCGGATTCCTTGATATAGAAAAGTCAAGAATAATATTATAGTTTTATTTTTATCAAAACTACAGAAATCCCGAAAAACTAAAAATGATTTTGAAAAATGACGTTCATTTATTATGTAAAAAAATAATAACTTAACTTAAACTAACAGAGTGACATTTATACAAATAAAATTATTTAGGACATGACTATTTACATGTGTAAACATCTTTACCTAAACTTCCACACTCTTGCAAAGTTTTAACTCGATTGAACTAGTTTTATGATAAACGTAGTTCTCATATCACAGCCTGCATCAGCCCGCGAGCTTTATGTTTTAAGGTTTCTTCCAAAGCAACCATCCCCTTGTACTTTCTACGGACAACTGACCTCAATTCACTGGGTTTTTTTTCACAAAGATGAGAAAAATGTTACTTTTCCTGACTTAGAAATCAATTTCTTATTAAAAAAATGTATTGTTTTGTTCAAACTCATATATCGGTGTTATCTCAATGATGTTGATTATCACTTTATAAGAAAATTGTAGATTAAGCTTTGCCATTTATCTACTTTATCATTATTCAATGGTCAGTTAGATCAGTTGTAATGGTGTAATAATTCACTGCAGTAAATATGTGACCAATTGTTTTTACTTCTAGATATGATTTCTAAACTGCAATAGGTAATAATGATTATAAATATTTTTTTCAGCTGATTCGAATAATACTAAATCGAAATTTGAATACTTGCAAAGATTTTTGTGTACCCGGCCCAAGCTAAACTTCAAAATAACAGATAAACCAGATAAGCAATCCAATGACGGTGGAAGGGAGACAACTCTTGGTGTAACATAAGAAAATTGTAGATTAAGCTTTGCCATTTATCTACTTTGTATTATTGAAAGGTTAGAAATATTTTCAATAAAAACTCAAACTAAAAAATGCAATGAAAATTAGTTGTGGCAGGCGTCTTTATCTTTTTGACAAAATTTCTATTTGAATTTGAATGATATAAATTGTTGTTTTCTAACATTACATACCCATAAACTGTATTTGGTTAGATCTAATTGATGATTAAAATGACTGATCAAAGTTAAGATGTCACTGAGAACTGACATGGGCATACCTGCCTATAAGTAATGTACTCAATTGAATACACTTTATTTTTCCAAATTGCATAAAGGAAAATAAATAAAAACAGGGAAAACATAAATAAACCCTACATAAATCTTTATGCTTGATTTAAAATAGAAGAAGAACATGGATACATTAAACGACATTATGACATTAAATTGTAAATTATTACAATAGGGCAACCCTCAAGTAGTTAGCATTTTAGCAAATCAAAGCTGTAGAATCA
The DNA here is from genome assembly GCA_921293015.1 of Phorcus lineatus. NCBI lineage: Eukaryota > Metazoa > Mollusca > Gastropoda > Trochida > Trochidae > Phorcus > Phorcus lineatus. The sequence goes on along the minus strand of OV121087.1, from coordinate 283,839 downwards.
AGAAATGTCCTTATTTTGCGGGTTTTTCTCGCTAAGCACATGTTTTCTAAAAGTTTAGTTTGTTTTCTCGAGGAAAGACGATAAAGAAATACAAAATACATGTACACGCAGTCTTAACAGCCTACTCACACGATTGGCGTATTGTCATTTATAACCTAAGTCGTCTGAAAAAGACGCTGTCTACGGGTTAAGCGTTACAATAATTCAAGACATTAATAGTTTGATATATGAACTTGCTTATTCACGTACAAAGAACAAAGAGTTTTGCAACTCATAAAAGAAACAAAATGTTATCAAACTGATACAACTTCAAGTGATTTTTTATTTTAACAAATTTGTTTTTGTTTGATATGTAGAAAAAGTCAAAGCAATTCATTTCCTCAAATAATTTCAAAATACCAATCTGACAATTCCATTTTCATGTTGCACCCATAGGTATAAAAAACAAGGTGTATTTCAATCAATGGAAGATAAATAAGACTGAAATATACTTACACCATTTCTTTAGGAGCAAACTTTTTTTCCTTGTTTGAATCATTTTAAGTTGATGTTTTACTAAAAACCTCCCTTTATAAGCTTATTTCAAAAGACATTTTGGAATGTATTCAAGCGAGATAAGAGAACGAAATTTGCCATTTTTTCTGTATATCGTGACGCCATTTATCAAAGATGCATAGATGCATTTAAGTCCAGGTGGGTGCATAAATCACCTCCACATGTATAAATTAAAGCTGTTATAATTAATATATGATCATAATAGCTTCAAAACACCATAGCTGCGCGACCTCGATTGAGTACATCCTACGATCAAAACCCTAGCTACGCCCCTGACTGACTCTTCATTAAGAGTTTAATACAATATTTTCATTTTTAAAAAAACCATATTTACTTCAAATATGTCACTGAGTTACAAGATTCAAGCATAACCTCGCTCATTTTGTAGAAAAATAGGCCCCCACAATAGCACTTTTTAAGATATGAGCCAAATTATTCCTGAAGCTTTATTTTCAAATCTTGGAAAGTTTTAATGGGTTTTTTTTTAAAGGTAACCCCTTTACATATAGTTCAGATAATGTAAACTTATGTTATGTGCGATGACTGCCCACCCGAGGGAATCCAATGATCAGTGGAATTAGCCACTTAAAGAGCCACTCAGTGATTTTCATAACATAGTATTTACCTTTGATATGAACCTAAATGTCATATGTGGTGATATAAAATCAAAACATCTGAACTTTTCATGTCCAAAAGACATATATATGACAAATACTAGTTTTCCATGAAAATCTAAAAACAGCCTTATAAATGCACACAGGTGTAGATATCACGTCCAATATACATGGATACTAGTTATATAATCTAATAAACGCTATCAACTCCTAACTGCCCTCCTGGCTTGAGTTTCGGGGCTACAGTGGAATATACATTCACTAAAATATTGGTATTTGATCTGGATTTAAGGTATGTAAGACCTAGTCCTGCTTCATGACTGTGTATATAAAGGAGCCTTAAATACAGTCTAGGTCCACATTCAGCAAGTCTAGATTGACTGAATACACCCAAAGAAAAAAATATTATGGATGAAGTAAAAGTAAATTATTAAAAGTTTTCATAGACTAAATTTTAGTCAATGTGAGATCCGAAAGCCCTTTTAATCAATAAATATAGATTTATAATATTTAAAAATTAGTGGCGAACATGAATATCTATGGAAATTACGCCAAGAGACGCGTGAAGGGTCTGCATGTTGTTATTATTGTAAGCGACCTTCACAGTCGCATTACAGCAGACCTGTCGAAAGGTTTTGTCGGGTGTCTCAATGTAACAACTGGAGCGTCCATGCTATTCATTTGGTAACCAATCTGAAGAGAACAATAGAGTTGAATGGTAAGTTTTTATATTGAATTTCAACGACTTCAAGATTCCTTGTGGATTTTCGAACTTTCTGTTAATGTGAATTTTTATCGGTATTACAAGTGTCCTTTGAATTGCCAGAAGATAAGCAAGACACTGTGCATGTGTAAATCTATAATTTGTTGGCAATAGATAATACACAACATCTGATACCTCATTTTAAAAACTGTTTCTCTTTATGTTAAAGGATACCGGTTACATATAGATTATAGAATGTATCAATTTCCTAATATATTTCAGATGGGTTCGATTCGCTCCCGTCTTCATTACCGTATGGCTTTCAATTTGCACGTGCGCTACGTGCACCAGTTTTCACCTTTATTTATCATGGAATATTAACTGTCACCTTGGCTAGTGTCCAGAAGTCAATGGAAACAAACATCTATCAAAAAAAGATAGAAGGACCGGCATAGGTTCGTTTTTCTAACTTAGGCCTATTGAGTAATCTTTATCATCTCGAAACTAGTTGAACAATTTTCATTTAGAATATTACGTTTTGAGTGCAAAACTCAGCCCAAAATAAGGCAATATGGTTTTACAGTAAATCATTTTTCACTGTACTGAACTCCATGCACAGATGTTTTTCACAATGTTGTTTATATTAGGTATTATATATTAGGCCCCCATAGATGGACACTTTGGACCCCGCGGGGCCGCTAGTCATTGTAATGGCAGTTGCATGATAAAAGGGACGTTTATTGAAAAGGTAAAAATCTTATATGAAAAACATTAAACTTTAACTTTTCTACACCAATCAGTAGTCAGGACAATATTGGTTAAAAGTTACACTTCGATTCTATGTATGAAACTTCCATTCAAGGAGCGATTCGATAATGTAACATTAAACTTAAAGTTCTATTCAGCAGAAATGCGTGGACATATGAACATTTTCGCCCGAAGGTTTTTATTTTGTGTAATGTAGTGTCGCATATTTCTGCAGGTTATAAAACTTTAAAGGCTGAGGACATATTATTTCAGGGCTTCCCTGGAACGCGACGCTTGCTGCTGGCCGCTTGCAACATGCCAAAGTGACAAAGTTCACTTCCGGGTTTCAGGGAAAGCCAAAAGCAACATCAAGCTTATTAAAAACATTCGTCTCGTCCTTCACCTAATGTTCACACTTTAGATGAGGTCACGTTTAGCAGAACTGTTTGCGATTGATGCAAAATAGATAATCCACAGAGAAAATGGGCAAGGAGAGAGCCCCAAGATTTTTATTTGCATGTGTTGTCTGCCCGCAGAAGTTTATCGTATTGAAAAACCTCCGGTTGCATATCCATAGAAAGCATGCTGACGAAGGAATTATGCCGTGTTCGGTATGTGACAAGATTTTATATTCAAAAGAAGACCTCGACAAACATGAGAGCACACACTTTGGGAGTAAACCTTTCCTCTGTGAGTTTTGTGACAGAAGATTTGCGAAGATAAACGAAGTGAGAGGGCATGTGGAATCAAGGCATTCTAACAAACCCAGACCAAAGTGCGAGCTTTGTGGGAAGACATTCCAAGATGTGAAGATATTAAAGAAACATATGGGAACACATACAGAAGAAAAAACTTTTAAGTGCACATATTGTCCCAATGCATATAAATTCAAATATTATCTTGCTGTTCATATGAGGAAGCACACGGGAGAGAAACTCCTCAATTGTAGGTTTTGTTCAGAGACGTTTGTTTGGAAACAAAATCTTCTACGTCATGAACGAAGAGTTCACACGGGAGAAAAACCGGCCGTTTGTAAAATTTGCAAAAAAGGATTCCTTGACGAATCTTCCCTCTATAAACATATACGAACACATGATAAACCCCAAGAAAATGAAAATGAATGTGAGAAATGTGGTGAAAAATTTCATCGGTTAAAGTCTTACCAGAAGCATGTGCAGAAGTTCCATACCCCAAAAATGTATGCCTGTCGCCGGTGTAAGCAAATGTTTTCGTGGACGAAAGAAAATCGCAGTGAGATTCGTCCATATATATGTGAAAAGTGTTTTGAACCACCAAATACTCCTTCTGATAAACCAGGGCCAAACTGTTCATACATGGTCGTTGTTGACTCAACCAAAAAGCAGCAAGATCAACTCTCTGTTCGTGTTGTTCCGTACCAAGAAATAAGTGTGGTTATTATATACTCTTGCAAGGTGTGTGCAGTGAAAGTCATTGACACTCAAGCAAATATGGATTGCGATGGTGTGCTGTCAAGGTGCAGAAAGTGTGCTGACGATCTTGTTCTTAATAATTCCAATATCAGAACCGGGCGCTTCACCTTTCCTTTGAAATGTCACATGTGTAACAGAAAATCAAAAGCGGGTCTATTTGTAGTGGATAAATCAAAATTTGACGATTTTTGTTGCTCCTCGTGTGAAAAACAGATGGTTGAGTGTGTGTGTTGTGAGAAAACCTTTCATCCGCTCCTCAGAAAAGGAAAACCATTTTGTGATGGCTGTGAAAATGAACATATTTTATGTACTGTGTGTGAGAATATGATCCAAATCTCTTGTCTCAAATCTCATCTTGATCTGCATTTCGGACTCTTTAACTGTTTTCCACTTAAAGACTCTTTGTTACTACAAACACTCTTACAAGCTCATAAAGCTAATTCAGTTTCTTAACTTTGAATTTATATGGGGAAATAACTCATTCTTTTATGGTCAGTTTGTTTTATATTCAATATGTACAATTTCAGGAACATATTGACCTTCATTTCTGGTGCAAAAGACAGGTTAATTTTGTTGAGGGCTTGCAAAAAATAAATCTTACCCGTCTGATGGTCGGGTTCATATTATCATTAAATCAAATCTATGTCAAAATGAATTTCTGCATTGCCATTTGAATAAATATTTGGACGCAAAAAACATTAAAGTGGTTATCAGTCGCTATTCGAGTCGAGTCTGAGTTTGTGTCGATTGCATTCTTAAGAGATGTATGTCTATTGATAAAGAATATTTAATCAGCCAATTGTAGCAAAGCTTGCAACTGGCTATGGCTGTATAATATGACAGCGCTCATATGCTGAAAAAAAAATAGGACTGGCAACTTTAATGGAGGGCTGGTTAGTTTTTAAAGTTATCAGCCCTGGTGTCTGATAGACTTTTCTGGTAAGTTTCCTATGCTGCTACAAGTCCCTTTTTTGTCTTCCCTAGAAGTAAATACCCCCAGAAGGCAGAAATAATGTGTTAAAAACTCCTTGGCTAATAGGAGTTACATTTATAGATCCTGTGGTCTGTGAAAGGGGTCAGTGTCATACCGTAAGAAACCTTTTTAGCTCATCAGGTCTGAAAGACCAGATGGGCTTATGGCATGGCATGGCGTCCGGCGTCCGTCAGTAAACTTTTCACTTTTTCGACTTCTTCTCCAGAACCAATGACTCTAGAGAGCTGAAATTTTATGTGCATACTCCTTGGCAAATGGGGATTCTAAATTGTAGATTTCGTGACCCCAGGACCCCAAATGGGGTCACAGGGGTCAAAACCTAAGAAACCTAATTTCATCTTTTTCCCTAGTTCCAAAGGTTTAGAGAGCTGAAAAATTGTGTGAAGACTCCTTGGACACTGGGGATTCTAAATTGTAGGTTTGGTGATCACTTGACCCCAAATGGGGTCACAGGGGTCAAAACCTGAAAAACCTGTTTTCATCTTCTTCTCCAGTTCCAAAAGGTCTAGAGAGCTGAAAAGGTGTGTGTAGACTCCGTGGCCAACAGGGATTCTAAATTGTAGGTTTGGTGACCCCATGACCCCAAATGGGGTCACAGGGGTCAAAACCTAAAAAACCTAATTTCATCTTTTTCCTTAGTTCCAAAAGGTCTAGAGAGCTGAAAAGGTGTGTGAAGATTCCTTGGACACTGGTGATTCTAAATTGTAGGTTTGGTGACCACTTGACCCCCAAATGGGGTCACAGGGGTCAAAACCTAAAAATCCTACTTTCATCTTCTTTTCCAGTTCCAAAAGGTCTTGATAGCTTAATAGTTGTGTGTAGACTCCTTGGACAATAGGGATTCTGAGTTGTAGGTTTGGTGACCACTTGACCCCAAATGGGGTCACAGGGGTCAAAACCTTAAAATCCTACTTTCATCTTCTTCTCCAGTTCCAAAAGGTCTTGATAGCTTAATAGTTGTGTGTAGACTCCTTGGACAATGGGGATTCTGAATTGTAGGTTTGCTGACCCCTTGACCCCAAATGGGCAATCGGCCTTTTTTATTTGATTGTGAATAACTTTTAAGAAATACATTGTTGTTTTCTATTTCATCTTTTTCCCTAGTTCCAAAAGAAAGACCAGATGGGCTTATGGCATGGCATGGCGTCCGGCGTCCGTCAGTAAACTTTTCACTTTTTCGACTTCTTCTCCAGAACCAATGACTCTAGAGAGCTGAAATTTTATGTGCATACTCCTTGGCAAATGGGGATTCTAAATTGTAGATTTCGTGACCCCAGGACCCCAAATGGGGTCACAGGGGTCAAAACCTAAGAAACCTAATTTCATCTTTTTCCCTAGTTCCAAAGGTTTAGAGAGCTGAAAAATTGTGTGAAGACTCCTTGGACACTGGGGATTCTAAATTGTAGGTTTGGTGATCACTTGACCCCAAATGGGGTCACAGGGGTCAAAACCTGAAAAACCTGTTTTCATCTTCTTCTCCAGTTCCAAAAGGTCTAGAGAGCTGAAAAGGTGTGTGTAGACTCCGTGGCCAACAGGGATTCTAAATTGTAGGTTTGGTGACCCCATGACCCCAAATGGGGTCACAGGGGTCAAAACCTAAAAAACCTAATTTCATCTTTTTCCCTAGTTCCAAAAGGTCGAGAGAGCTAAAAAGGTGTGTGTAGACTCCGTGGCCAACGGGGATTCTAAATTGTAGGTTTGGTGACCCCATGACCCCAAATGGGGTCACAGGGGTCAAAACCTAAAAAACCTAATTTCATCTTTTTCCTTAGTTCCAAAAGGTCTAGAGAGCTGAAAAGGTGTGTGAAGATTCCTTGGACACTGGTGATTCTAAATTGTAGGTTTGGTGACCACTTGACCCCCAAATGGGGTCACAGGGGTCAAAACCTAAAAATCCTACTTTCATCTTCTTTTCCAGTTCCAAAAGGTCTTGATAGCTTAATAGTTGTGTGTAGACTCCTTGGACAATAGGGATTCTGAGTTGTAGGTTTGGTGACCACTTGACCCCAAATGGGGTCACAGGGGTCAAAACCTTAAAATCCTACTTTCATCTTCTTCTCCAGTTCCAAAAGGTCTTGATAGCTTAATAGTTGTGTGTAGACTCCTTGGACAATGGGGATTCTGAATTGTAGGTTTGCTGACCCCTTGACCCCAAATGGGCAATCGGCCTTTTTTATTTGATTGTGAATAACTTTTAAGAAATACATTGTTGTTTTCTATTTCATCTTTTTCCCTAGTTCCAAAAGGTCTTAGAGAGCGGAAAAATTGTGTGAAGACTCCTTGGACATTGGGGATTCTAAATTGTAGGTTTGGTGACCACTTGACCCCAAATGGGGTCACAGGGGTCAAAACCTTAAAATCCTACTTTCATCTTCTTCTCCAGTTCCAAAAGGTCTAGAGGTCTACTTTCATCTTTTTTTTGTTAGCCCTTCAAACACTGTCTAAAGTCTTTTCACCCCGCACAATAATAGACCATCCCTCAAGCTTGGTGTGAGTGAGTTTGGGTTTAATGTGTCGTGTCGTGTCGGCAATCTTTCAGCTATTTCACTAGGTCGACCAAGACTTTGATTGACGTTTCAGTTGCCTGACTCAAGTAAACACGTTTGTCACTTGATTTGATTTACTTGTATCTGAATTTTCTTATCCAAGAGAGCATAATTTGAAAAAAAATATTATAGTTTTGCTGTAATTGAATTATTAATGAACAAAACCTGCTATGTGCCCTTTAGTCCGTAATTTATGTGGCTATTTACTTTTGTTTATTTTTTCCCTCGGGGTTATTAGATATAAATGCATTTATGGTTAGACAAAATTGGCCCAACACAAGGAAGGACTAAATAATTTTACAGCCCGTCCTCAACCAAAGTTACCCGTCTCAGAAGTTGGGACAGGCTATCTTTCCTACACTGCCCATGACCCCATGGTCTAAACCCAAACACCTATTTCTATCAAAAGTCTGATGAGCTACAGAGCCCATGGCTCTATTTTTTAGTCTTCTTTTCAAGAAACAAAAGCCTAGAAAGCTGAAACGTGGAATAAAAGCTCCTTGTACAATTTAATCCATATAAAGGAAATATTCAAATATCAAGCGAAAACCACGGGTGGCCATTATTATGAGAACACCTTTTAATGAATTGTGGTAGAGATTTTGATATGCAACTCTTAATCGATCATGCTTTGTTTGATTTAAAATGGTTTCCATGGAATAAAATAATCAGCTTGGAATTTGAAACATTTAATTTTGTTATTGTGATAGGAACTTTAAACTCTTAACTATCTATTCTTTAAAAAACCATGCTACTACCTCTTTTAGAGGTTTAGTGTCTTAAACTGGGACTACGTCATGCAAACAGATTTTGAACTATTTTCTCTTTTCAGATCGACTGCAAGGTTAAAATGTTATTGAGAAAAGGACAGTCTGATAAAAATTGCCATGTTCTGAGCAAGAAATTTGAATTTGAATTAACTACTCTATGGAGAGCGGTAGGATAAATTTTGGAATTTTGGCCTGAGGAGCTACAGTGCAATTGTCTCTGTATAGTTTTAATGCCCTGTATTTACAATTCATTAAAGAGCATTTAAAGAACCCAGGAGTGTATTTTAATCTTATTTTTTGGGGGGTATTTTTTATTTGTTCATTCCTATCATGGAAAAGGATGAAATATGTTCACTCTTTGTAAGGTGGATGTTTTGGAAAAGCATCCAATTTTTTTAATTGTACCTCATTTGATAAGTGATGACTCATTTCAAAAACTTGGTGTTGAGAGGTTTGACAAAACAATTTGGGTAACATTCTTTTTAATTCATCTCTTTTAGTATTTTGTGGCTGATGTTTGATGTTTGTGCATGTCTGCAAAGTTTTAATATGTATATGTACAGCGAGTACTGTGGGAATTTGGTCCACCATTCTGGTTTTAAGCATGGGACGGGGCTGCCTTTTTGTACTATGAATTCGGAGTATTTTATGTGCACATTGGTTATAAAATATTACTGTACACCAAATTTGTATAAATTGTACACTTGTTCTAAAAAAGAGTCTTCTAAATTTCCTCTCATCAGACCGTAAAGCATTCAAAAATGGTAAATTTATTCATACTGATGTGGTTGAGGATTTAAACGAGCCCAACTCTGGAGCACAATTCATAAGCGAAATATAAAAGTAAAATGTGTCTTGTAAGATTAGGTCCTGTTCAACAGCATGTAATGTGAAACAACCGTATTTCCTCGAAAACAACCCCAAGGTTTTACTTAATGCTATTTTATTGAGGACCCCAAATATGTTTAATTTAAAGTTAAATATGTGTTGTACTCTGGTTGTATTTACCTTATCACCCAATGACCCTAGGGTTGTATCCAAGGCATGTGTTTTATTCGACCCTGGTCGTATTTGAAGAAATATGGCACATTTAGATTCAGACTCCATTCAGTGCTGTAGAATTCATGGTTAGAAGATCCAGTATTTGCTCCCAGGTGACACTGTATTTCATAGTACTCAATGGCACTCTCCCTCCTGTAGATTTGGTGTAGATGAGTTTCTCTTTTTACTTGAAGGGGACAGGATAGCTCAGTGGTTAGCTCGTTCGGCTTTGGATCAACAGGTCCGTGGTTCTAATCCTGCAAGGGGCTTGGCAACTTTGTCTGTAATTCATTTTATGGTAACCTTGAAAGGTAAATCTGTGTGTTAACTTCAAGTCTCCTTGACACACATCATTAGAGAAGGTATTTTTGAAAAAAATATTATATAGTTTATTTGAGCTACGCTATATCGCTGATATGTCGAACTGTAGGTGAGGGGAAGTTGATATTGAATGTAGCTAAAGGAATATGTGCTATGAACAATGAAAACTTCAATTTATCTGTAGAGAGTCTCTTTAGAATACTTTTCAAAGACAACCTTGCACAATCTGTGTATATTAAGTATGTGAAAAAGAGAATAAACTTTGTATTATGCAAATGCAAAATGATGACCAACTCTGTTCTTTTGCTGTAAAGTGTCAATGTCAAGTATAACTTATCACGTATACTCTCTCATTTTAGTACCGAGAGATTTTATTCGCTTTGACACTTATGAGTTATCTCCCTTCCACCTTAAGTCAAAGTAACGTTTAAAGATTTTGGTTCACCGATACATACTGTGCCAGGTGCAATACCTGATGGTCTATCTATGGAAAAGTTTGAATATTCTTTATTTCTATTCAATGGTCTGACTTTAATTACAACATGGTAGAAACATAATAGTAAATGCACAAACGATAACATTTGTTTCAGTCATGTTTTAAGGCGGAAGTGATAAATAAAACAAGCCACAATTAAAATAATAAATTCCTGTTTAGCAGATATGAGTACTTTTGACAGTTTTGGGAAGTCATAATATTTAAAATTTTCTGACCGAAGTTTTCATTGGTTTCGTGAACAAGGTCACAACTTTACACAGTCCGTCAGACATTGGGATAAGATGGTCGCCTGCTTCAATAACTAGTTTACGTGCTCTGCGGAAGTGTACAAGTGCAATTCTTATTCGCAAGGATCATATAAGGTTGATGATCTTTAGAAAATAACGTCTCATGTTTTACCCAACAAATTAGGCCCTTCTCAAACAGTTGAGCTCGCCTCAAAATATTGCCATAGCGGCGCTAATCTATAACTCACTCACACACAGACAGTTGAGCATAGGGAAATCAAATTTTCGGATTACCCTCTTAGTAAAATTGAGACTAAAATATTAAAATTCGGTCGAAACCCGGCCCCTTATCTTGAGGTTAGCCTGCTTGTGTTAATGTGTATTGTTGGTAGCATAAAACACGCTCGCTGTCACTTCTCATAATGGTCGCGGCCAAGTTGGCATAAGTGTTATTGTATATATTGAGGTTGTGTTATTAAATATTGTTGGTATCATTTTATTAATCCAGTTATGTAACATCTCCACTATTTAATATTACAAGTCATCTCGTGATCCTCAGGGTTGTGCTAACCAACACCTCGCACGTGATGGCGTCTATTGACCTATAACACATTACAGAGCCGTGACGTTGCTAAGTCATTCGACAAAATATACCCAATCACGTGTCACCGATTCAATAAACCATATATATAATGTTATGGTTTTTACACCACGTAACGGGTCCAATCGTAATCAAATCGTTCATGTAATCAGGTAAGATAAGTGTTTTAAATCTCTAATTCTGTTATCTTATTCTTGTAATGAAATAGATAACATAACATTGTACTTGAATGTTTTCTTTCCTTCTTTTGGGTTAACATGTTAGACTTACAACCATTTAAAATATATACCACTGAATGTTACGACACATTAGTAATTAAGTTTAATGAAGGCATACATGGGATGGTACGAACTAAATAACTGTATATATATCCGCACATGTTACCACAGTCAAGGGTCTCTTGCCGTGTGTGCATATATTCAATTGCTTTTGGTCTTAATCGGTGTCCGATTAAAAAAAGACCCATTCAAATTGGGGTTCGGAAAGCAAGATTTCTTTGATAATAACCCCTTCATTGTGATAATCACATTTCGCTTGGGATTTTCATAATAAATCAGTTACATATGTCATTTTACAAATATCCTTCAAAGACTTGAAGTGGAGTTAACCTTTTAAAAGCAAACTAAATGTTTCGCTGCAAAGATTCATTTGCATCATTTCGAGAAAATTATGATATTATTGACAGATTAGTCCTGATAATAAATGACCTTATTGTCTAAAACTTGCAAAACTCATTATGACTACAAGCGTATTCCTTTATTATATGATCTTAATAACTTTAAGCACTAATCAGATATCTGTTTGGATTATCGTTAGTTTTAAATGCTATGTAATCTTATCATTTATTGAAAAACTTTTTTCTGTTTGATAGTGGAGGCAATAAATTCAATTTTCTCTCGCTATGTGCAACATCTGTTATGAGCCATATCAACTGGATGAGGGTACAAGAGCTATATTTACTTCCTAGTCAATGAATAACTGGATCGTCGATCAATGACACGACCCACTCTACGTGGACTACTTATGACTAGTAAGGATTTGCTACAGTTACGTACTTGTTTCGTTCAATATTTGTAATTCGTTTCAATCACATCTAGATTTAACTGTGTTGTCATACTTATTTGTTGATTTTCGCTTACAAGCTAATCCACATTTAAATGTAATGTCGAAAAGAACTGATGACCAAGCACCTGTTATTTTGTGAAATATAATATATATAATCAAGTTTATGTTACTCGTTATTTAGTTGTTATTCACTAACAAACACATCCATATTGAATTGTATTGTCGAAAACAGCAGTCTCGAAATAAAAATCGATGACCAAGCACCTAAAACTATTTTAAAAAGTATTTATTTTTATGTTGCTTATCTTTGCGTTACGTATAATTGAGTATACATTACTTATGATTTTGATTTTATTGATAGGCGTTTGATCGTCCACTACAGGGATCTTCTAGACTGTTGTTTTCGGCAAAAGATTTCAATGAGTACACAACCATATTTCAATAGATTTCAAAACTTGTGGTCTGTGAATCTATCAAAATTTATCGGTTTAACCCCTCTTTGAATCATGAACAAGGCTATTAGCTACACCAGCTTATTACTATGTAATTAATACCAATGAGCAGTAACTCACTCAGTCCATCAGGCTTCCCCTGATGCATTTGGTACTGTAAAAACACCAATAACCATTTACCCAACCTTATTACCAGCGTTCACTTTATTGCCTCTCTGTACTTCAACCTACTCATTTGTACGAACCTATTCGCATTTATGTATAACTCCCTCTGAAAACCATGTCCAATATCGCCTGATAACGGTGTTAGTACTAAACGGAAAAGTCGCAATCCTCTAATAAGGAAGTTGTAAGTCCATATAACTTGTTCTCTGTTAACCATATGATCAATCCACAGTTGATAATTTTCCGCTCATTATGCAAAATAGTTTCAGGATTCTGCATGATTTATAGCTTTTTTCGCATAACAGAGCAACAACAGCTCTGACTCACCAAAGCGTCCCACATCTGTCATTTCTTTTACTAGGAACGCATGTAATTTAACGTTAGATATGTTAAGATGCTTTATGATAACGAGTCAGACTATAGGACAGAAACAATACGAGATTCGAAGGGCAAATCTTGTCTGTGCAATAATGCATTGCTGTATGATCTTACAAAAAATAAATGTTATTAACTTTTTTTACTTAGCATCAAAAATATGAAGAACATCCCTCGATATTGTTTTCACATTTAAGATAAAATCGGACTGTGCCTTTAAGCAAGTGATTTCACGCACGCTTGGATTTTCTGTATTTAGGAACAAAACCACTATACACCAGGAAATAGCAACTATTTCTCCTGCATTTGTGATCGAGAATATTTTCTGCATGAGTCAGTTCTTTTCCACAAGGCATAAAACTTCCCGATGCTATAGGTAGGCTCTTTGACTTGCGGTGCCCCAATATTAAACATTTAGCTACTTCAACTGAGGTTGATCCAATGATTTTACGACCTTGGACATGTGATATTCACAGAGGCGAAGCCGAGGTGAATATCACATGTCCAAGGTCGATAAATCATTGGATCAACCGAATCTGAAGTCTATGATTGTTTTATTATATGAAATAGGTCCTAAATTACCATTCTTCTGCTATTTCTGGTAGACCGGGATTATCGAAATCTATTTTTATGCACCGGAGGTGTTTGGATTGTTATATCAACCTCTCGCGATCCACACAGGTTGACATCGCTTGACGTCATTGCTGCCATGTGACCAAGTAAGCCAATCAGAAAGACGGAAATAATCCATTCATGTCATAACACCTGATATCACCTGATTGTCAAGTCGCGACGTGTCTCCTAAACGATCTCACCTGCATCATCTTTATAATTAACCAAGGTCTTGCTATGACGTGTGGGAAAAACCTCGGTTCCGACAAGTAATCGCACCTGATGTGAGGACTAACGTTAACCTAAATAACTACTCATGCATTCAACACTCTTAATTTAGAAAGTTCGTGTTCACCATGGTTTAATTCTCCACACCTTAAGCTTATGTCCCTGGGCACTGGAATAACCTTGGCTATGAGGTCTTGTAACAGACGAACATATACGCTGCTGACGTTTTCTACTTTCATAAAAAGATATGCATCGCGTGATTAAATTCTGAACTCCCGTAATCTTATAACAAATATACTTACAGGCGAATGCGTCGTATATGACTCATGGGTTAACTCGCTTTGATAAGTCGTCTGGTGTACTTCACATTTCCCTTTATAACCAAGCCCTGGACTCATCTTAAAGGTAAACAATTCCTTTTCTGAATCGATTTTAATTCTATTTATTTTAAAAAATCATTTTACTCCTTTTGAGGTAAACAATATAATTTTCTATGCCCAATTTTATTTAAATTTTATTTCACACATTTGAATTAAAAATAAAGGTTATATTTTTTATATATACATAGAGAACAAAGTTAAGCACCCCCCTATTTTCAAAACTGCAAAATGCATCTATGGAGAAAAATACGACAATATGACTAAATGGACCCCCTTGACATAGAAACTAAAGTTTTCGTGACTTAGTATCATTAAAATCATCATACATGATGACATTTTGAGAACTTAAGATCAAAAACGTAATGGTACTGATTTTTCACCCAAAATAACTATCGTCCGTTTGTCAAAAGTATGCGATGGATTCTGATGTTAGTTGTCATGAACAACAATTGTGTTAACAGGTAAAATTTTACACTTTAAAAAATCATGTATCCTTCACGATAAGGACATATTTGGGTTTTGAAATTTAATAAGAATTTTCCATAATAACCAGAAAATGGCCATAACTAGACGATTTGGGAATAAAGGTGGTCTTCTTTAACTTTGATTCAGTAACCCTATACTTCTTTTTGCTTTACAGTCGTTGTTAGGGTTGAAACTGCCCCATTTAGTCCCTTTTTATGAATGGGTCATTTCCAAAAAAATGAGATTTTGGAGGTCCTTACTGCTGTAACTAGTGACTTTTGCTTAAGAGATCCATAATAAAGTTTGATCAGTGGAATAGGAATAATGGAATAATACACATTAAAACAAAAAATATTGACTTTCTGAACATATTCACCTTTTGATCTCAAAATTACCAATTTGTATAACTGCAATTATTCCAAATATCCGAAATGATATCTTAATGAAATTACATTCTTAAATTGCAAAATTATGATTCTATCATATCATACACTTACTTTTACTGCAATGTGGTCCTCTTTATTCTCAGACAAAACTTACTGGTGAAAAACTTGGGGGTGCTTAACTTTGTTCCTTATGTATAAATGAAAATATCATTTTATCACAGAAGTCAGTTGAGTTGTCCCTTCATTATCATACGAATGATTTCAACCGCAGCACAATCGATTAAGTATAAGAGACTTTCCAGGGGTCAGTCTATTGTCTTATTTAAAAAAAGTATTTTTTTTGTCCATTCAAACCGCGTTACAACCCCGAATGGACGTGCTTTTCTTGATGTTTCAATAAGAGCCAAGTGTAGGCACGGTTGTAGCGTGGATGTTAAGCTGGTATTTATGACGGAGCTTGTCACCTTTCAAATGTACTTTAGCAAATTTTGTAATGATGTATAATCATAATAAATGATGACATCTAAAATTCTTTTTCAAGTATCAATTGTGTTATGAATTTTCAAATTTCAGCAAACTGAAGCAATGATGAATTAAAATGAATTCAGATGGGTTTATTAGACGTTCTTTCCGGAAGAGCAAGAAAAAGAGGAAAGATGGCGGCGAGGGGGTGCCCAACAAAATAACGAGTTCTACCAACTTCGCACTAGCACTCAGCGAGACAGAGCGCGTGGCGGCAGATAACAGACGACTTAAACGAGAACTTGAATTTGAGCGTTCTAGAAATAATTACAATGGCAACGATTTCCAGTTTCCGCCAAAAGGAGGCTGTGTATCCATCGCAACGCAGACGGAAGTTAAAAGTGGAGAGTTTAATAACCTCTTGCGCAAAAATCAGATTCTTGAAGGAGAGGCTGAGGTTATGAAAAACAGGATACGTGATCTGGAACACCAGCTCGGGAAATGTCAGAATGGCCGAAGTTTCGACGACGAGAGACATATTTTCGAAAAAATCAAAGAAGAACTGAAGAGGCAAAACGAAAGTCTTCAGAAGGAGATCAAAAACCTTCAGGCGCAATTTCTCTCGATAGTGACGTCGTCCTTGAGAAAGGTTGATGCGACACGGAGCAATGACGGTATGGCCGAACGTAACGACAATTGTGCGGGCAGTGGCGAGGGTTACAGAGCGGAAGATAGAAGTAGAGAGGAGCTGAGGGAACTGAAAGATCTGATTGTGAAGTGTAACGAAGACTGGAGCAATAGACTGGAACACATGGAGAACACACTGGCCCAGGAAATGAGGTCTCGATACGCCGACACTGGGAAGGTATTAACTTTATCTCATTTAAAACAGCAGGGAACCTATCGAACTCTTCGCTCAGTTTCCGACATGTGTAATGATCCATTATGGGTCTGTCGGGTGGCCATGTCTTTGACTCTACTGAATAATATTCTTATTTCGCTATTGATCTTTTTAATTTTCGAGTAAAACCTTTCCGTTTTGCATTTTCGCATTCCGCAATGGCGCGCGTTTCAATTCGTATTCCAACTTTTTGTATCGTTTCCCAGTTTTAACGGTTACGACACATGTCAGCCTTCGGTAGGCAGCCCGACCTGCTGACCAGAGGACCTGGAAAACCCTTTTGCCTTATGGCCCTACCCTGACAGGAAACTGAATAATAAAGTATATTCAAGGTTGTACCAAACGATCTCTTCTTCAGAGGCTTATTACCGTCAAGTTCCAATAGAGGCCCGCCATGATATCAAAACGTGCCGATAGCTTTCTTACCTTGTCGTTGATTGGCTGGAATGCAAAGATCACATGACGCGTCTCCAATGGAACGACGTCACATGACGTCACAATCGTCAAGCATGACGTCACAATGTTAGCGGCGCAGCGACAATGGCTGAATGGCTGAAAACGGCGATTTTCATGATTTTTCTTTGCTATAATTCAGCGAGTAATAAATAAAATACTAAACTCAGTCCCGTATAATTACATTTTTATGAAACTCGTGAATGGTATCGGTATCTAACTCGCTTTCGCTCGTTAAATACCAAACCAAACACTCGTTTCATAAATATGTTATTAAACGGGACGTCGTTTAGTATTCTCTATATAACATTTCCCAAGTCCCAAACTGATGGAAATACCAATCGGTGTGGAGGTCGAGTAACGCTAAGAATCGTTTCCTGTGTTGTCCCAAAATGACTGCGCTTCTATACCGTAAGGTACCGCCGACTAATATAGATTTATTAAGTGATTGTAAGTAATGCATTTATTGTGTGATTGATATAGTGATTGCATAATATGAATGTATCAAGTGGTTGCAAATTGGTCCAGGACATAGCTCAGTAGACTGCTACCAGTGAAGTTCGCCAGCCATGCCGTGATGAGTGACACGCTTCAAGGATGGACAACCAAGAATTAAAGGCAATGATTTCATGCCCCGAACTGACACATCATTTTTTGATAGAAACCCTACAATTACTTCCATTGCAGTCTGATATCCCTACTATTCCGGACAAACCAGAGGTTCTGAAAATGCCGCGCAACATCCGAGAATTTGGCTGGAAGCTACAATCATATATGGGTATATTAATGGTCTTATAATGATGTATTTATACATGGTTGCAGTTTACAACCATACATGGTAACAGTTTACAATTAAACACGGTACAATTTAAAGTTAATACTTGAATTTGTTCAAAGATGTATAACAATTAAACACTGGTTACATAAGTTCAACAGAAATTTTCTCATTTTCAGTTACAACAGACAAGGTTCGACACTTATTTCGAGCATTGAATATGAATAGCCCGGATGTTGAAGTGTTAACCTCAAAACCAGGTGTTTCCCCTCGCGACCAGTTTTGGTCACTGTTGTGTTTCTGGTTCAAGGAAAATCGTCGCCTAGCAACCATCGAGGTTTTGCAGGAAGCTTGCCTTGACGTGGACATCGGCATACTAAAACGTATGTAAAAATAAAATTTCAAATTGTCCAGTGGTCAACAAAGAAATATGCGATTAAGAAGATGCAATCCAATGAATAAGAATATTGGCGAAATATTTTCAGTTTATGCTGTTAAGTGTGACTTTGCAAATACATACCATAAAATTGATTCAGAATTCCTGCCGCTCTTTCAGAATGCTTTTGCTATCTCAACTCTTTAGACGTACATGTATTTTTAAGTAAAGGAAATCTGCTGTATGATGACGTTTAACCCCATCATTTTCAGGTGGCTGTGTGCCCAAAGAGCACCGCTTGCTTCTAGAGAAACTCTACTCCTACATAGAAGAACATCTACTCCCGGCCGTCACCTTGCCCTACCTGAGGGACAACGGTCTCCTTGACAGCAGTGACGTGTTCCATGTGACGTCACAGTGCACGAGACCCGAGCGATGTGCGAGTCTGTTGAATCTCCTTCCTCTGTTTGGCGAGCACGCCCTCGAGTCTTTCTGTGAAGCGCTTATCAAGTCCGACCAATCTCATATCGAGCAAACCATCCGGGGTGTGTAGCTTTAAATTGAAAGCGTTCGATTGAATTTTATAATCTACGTAACTATAAATGTGTGAGAAACTGTTCAGTTTATTCATGATTATTTGAAATAGAATAAAGTGATCATTGCAGTTAAACCAATTTAGCCAGCAATTCCACTATTATTTTTTCAGAACACCAGAGTCAGAATGAAGAACCGGTGGTCAAGGAAACAACGGAACCCCCTGCGGTCAGGAAGTCGGGGCATAGAGTTAACACAGTTACTGGCAGGACTACCCAGGATGACCCAGATATCAATGGAGGACAACTCGACATTCTTAAGCTTCTTGCTTCCATTTTGACGACCTCAAACCACGTGGAGGCCATGATGATGGACATGTCAGGGGGAAGTAACTCCTCCTCTTTAGCTAGATCCGACAGGGGGCGGTACGACTGTGTTTCCTGGAATAGATCTGATGGACGGTGTTCCATAGACTCAGGAAGCAATACCTCCACGTTAGCAAGATCTGACCTTTACAGCAATGGTACTTTACCTAGGTCTGGCAGAACTCATGCCCATACTGGAAACAATGCTTCCTCCTTAGCTAGATCTGATAGAATTTTTAAAAGCAATGCGTCAACTTTAGAACGTTTAAATGACTCGCGTTCAGGGGTCTTCAACAAGTAATGCTCCGTTCCCTGTGAGATCTGACACGAGCAAAGTCTCGACCGATTTTCCCCGATACGTTCTCACAGAGCAGAGCAGGTACGAGGACGGTAGAACCAATCGTTCTCATAGTGGAGGTGCAGAGGGTGAAATGGACACTACTGTGTAGGAAGCGTAGGAGAAGCTAATTGTATTAGTTTCATAAAGATCCGCAACTAAGGTTTCTGGGTTTTTTTGCAATTGTGTGACTGTTGAAAGATATGCTTACTATGAAGAAGATAAGTCTTCACGATGTGGAACTTTGTTTGAAATAATTCAATACGAATAATTGCCATATAATTCATCAACATTACAATCTATCGAAGTGCAAACATGTCAAGCAACGTCTCGTTCATTATGCAAGAGAATGAGACGACTATGTGGGTAAGAAATGTATATTGCGGGGTGCGGACTGTAGTATATCAGCTAACTCTTTAACTGACAGTAGGACCCTCTTATTTGTTATGAAAATGCCTAATTAGCGTATGTACATGTTAAAAACAAGGTATATATTAACTGCATTGTTTTTCATAAAGTTGGAAGATAGATGAACGGGTGCTTAATTGTTTTTTCTCATTTAAGCAATGTATGCATTTGAATTGAGTCAAAAGTTATTATCTCATCATCGAAATATTGTGTATTTCACATTCTCCGGTTTCAATCGAAATATATTATATTGGATTTAAAAGATTGTTGCTGTTCTCTTATACCCTGGACAAAGATCTGCGGGTTTTTTAAAAGTTTTTTTAAATTTTAGCTTGACAGGATCATCATTTTCTTTGAAAACCGTTTAGTTGTAGTTTGCAATCAGTGCAGATGTGTTTAGCCTGTTGAGTTCGATTTCAAATCAATGGTGAAATAAAAGGACGATTCTGTCTTATCATTTTGATGTTCCTTACATTTTGTAGTTTTAGTAAACCACCGACTTTCTTTAATATTTCATGAACATGCAGTAGTCATCATGAAGTCTTGAGTACGCTTCAATGCGTTGAATACGTTTGCATTCATAGGTCAACCATTTATATTGATTGCCATTGATGGGTACCACCATTTCCTAATTTTCTTAGATTAATAGCATTATTTTCAATAACCACTCTTTCGCAGTTGAAAGTATTGCAAATGAATTAATCTCATTCACGCTTTTACAGAGTTATAACCCGAAAATGCATTATTTACAGTAACTAGTTTATTTTTGAGCGCGAAACAACAAAGTCATAGTTGTGAGTTTATATTTTGTTTTGTATCAAATACACGTACATATGATGTAGACATTATGTTATATATTTTCATGAAAGAGAATATCTTTTAGGTTTAACAGAAAGTTATATGTATATAGTTACCTCATTATGTACAATCTGTTGTATTCAAAAGTTAAAAACCTTGTTAAATATTTAAAGACATTTTTGTCAATTGTTTGTCATTTATTTCTGTGCGCTTTTTACAGAGCATTTTTTCTCAAAAGTTTCCTTTTTTCAGCATTTCAAAACTTTTTAGCACTTGAGGCTTTGTTAGATTACTGAAGAAAATACTTTTGACTTGTATCGTAGTTGTGAAACCATGGGAGGTTTTTAGCTGCTTAAAGTTTGCTATGTTGCCCAAAAGTGTTCCATAACTCCATGTTGAAAAACCTTTTATTTTTTCATTAAAATTTGGCGGCTATTGAAAATGTTTGTTTTGAATTGTAGCTCGCGATTTCAAAACTTCTTTGTCTTGATAAGAAACGATATCATGTCAAAACATCTCTCTTACTACGGCTACACTTTATGTTAAAAGGTGGGGTGGGGGGTGATGGGATAGCGCAGTGGTTAACGCGTTCGGCTTCGGAACAAGAGACCCGTCATTCTAATACCGCCAAGGGCTCGGCAACTTTGTCTGCAGTTGAGAAAGAACTTTTCCACACGCGGTCAGGTTTGGGTGCAATGCTACACTGAATTTCAGTGCAGTACAACCCATGGTTCGCTAATTCCAGCCGATGCTCGCAGGTTTCACCGCAATGCACAGCCACAATGGTGTTGCGGGCTTTCTCCTTGCATTAACACTAGCAGCCGCGATATAAGTGAAATACTCTTAATTGAAAGCGGCGTAACATCCCATTTCATGAGAAGGTGATGTCTGAAATTGAGTGAGACATTATCTTTTCAATCAGTGGGGTGTCATTACGATACACACCATGCACACGGCCTCGGGAGGACCAACGACCAAACTTTGAATTCAAGGTAACATTTAAGCTTCTTCAGAATGGGAACATGAGTGTGAACTTTGTCAAGGAGAAAATTCAAGAGCATATATGCAATTCATTATTATCGATCGTTCAACATAGCACTCAATCGTGAAAAAAACACTGAGTTTTATACCCACATCACACCGACCCTTTCTTGCAAAGATGTAAAGAAAAGGATATAAATACATGCATTTTGGCTCACTCCTCATTTTGAATAGGTATCTATAACTATTAAGATCATTCTCTTCAAGCTGCGAGTATGTTGAATGTTGGCTTCCTGCATACTTTTCTTTAAGCAGGACAGGGTACACTATGGTTTACAAGAGAGCAAAACAAGAACGAGAATCTGATGGAAAAGGAATTGGCTTAAGCTTGAGAGACTAATAACTGCGGGTAATTACCATCAGAAGCTTCGCCTTGACAATCATAATTCCTTCTTTAACTTCTTGTGAATCACTCCACCAATGTTTGAATAACTTCTTGCACGCCACATTCCATTCATAAGAAAAGAAGCCACAACTTATCGAAATACTATAGCACCAGGGTGGAAGCTTGCCATTATTCTCCGTCATTTTGTATCAGCTGATTCTTATGGCACATTGCTATATTGAGTCCGAAGTCGCCAGAAACAAAATCTGCCTGTTGGTACTTACGTGTTGTCGAAAATGCATTTGGCATTATGGACAAGAGAGATGAAGGATCCTTTTGTCAACAATGAAACAATTGCCAGAAACCGTGAAAAACATTGTCATATTATAGTGTGTACCGTCACAACTTATTTGTCTCGTAAATCCAGCCATTCAGAACAATGGATGGTGAACTGTCGTCAGATGGCCCAGTAATGACATCAACAAATGATGTCTTCCGCGGTTTTTCAATAATAACTTCTATAAACTTATTGATTACCTCTCGTACATACCTAAATTAGTATTATGTGACTGTTAATTATATTTTCTAACGCTTTCATGGTCAGCACCCGTTATTGAATATCACTCTAATGGGAATTCCAATGTGATTTTTCGCCTATGGGCAACCCCATGGTAGAGGGTATCTGTATCTCGTAAGGGTTAGGAGTACAATATTGTAATATTCACAAAAGGCTTTGCTAACCTACATGACTATACTGTGATGACTTTGTAAACGTCTAAAGTTTATTTTTCAACCATTCTTACTTTCAAGATGAAGACCTGTTTAGTTTTAAAAAAGTTCGGAAGAAGCCGGACTGGAGTCTGCCAAAACGTCATCAAGGAGATCAAAACCCTTTACGCTTTTCCAACCATCCCTGACACTGGACAAGGCACAGTAGGCACTGTAGATTTAGTAATCTTTCCTGTCTGTTCGGAGGAGAAAAGCAACCGCCATAAGTAATGGTTATACCCCGAGGATCCTGAGTGTAATCGTTGAAATAGTTATTACACCCAGGGATCCGAGGGGTATAACTTACTTAAACCATAACCCAAAAACATAATTGAGACTTTTTAATCAATTGTTACTTTATTTCTGCATTTTGTGACGCACTTTTTTAAAGGCGATTTGTACAAGGTCGCCAAAACAAGTACTTGCTCACGTACTTCCCGTGCTTTTTAAGGGGCGTGCTGCACGTGCAGCTCGGGTCTTGTTTTGATAATTATGTATGTTCCCGTTGTCCTTCGCTTTTTCTGTAAGCCCTAATAGGGTATACGTATTTCACATTCGCGGCGTGGCGAAAAGGATAGCTAACTGTATCATTTCATTGTCAGACGCCACCGGGAGTGGAGCCACATTTTCGAAATGTCTTTTTATAATTTTTTAGTCGACGATGAACTCATTCCGTGTTCTCAGGTACCAGCTGATACACAAAGTAGAAAATACGGAGAATTCAGCGATATTTCTTCGGAAGAGGAAGGACACATTATAGCATCTTGTGACACTGTTGAGCGACGGTATCGCCAGGTGGACGGCAAAGCAGGTAATTGTTGTTCATATATTAAATTTAAGTGGTTATGTTCCGTTCTCTCCTCTCGCTATAAAATTCAACAATCACGTCACAGCACTTCCATGAAGCTATAATAGTTACTTTCTAAATGTTAAACTTTCAATTTTTTAAAATTTTTGTATTGATATCCATATATATATACTACATGGAGTGACATAATATACAATTCTAAAGCTGCAAACGTTTGGGCAAAATTGTCTGCTTGCGTAAAGTTTTCGAACACTAGTTATCTCCCCCAACCCCGGAGTAGAATGCAGGGAGTCATTGTCTCAGTCTGTCCGTCCGTTTCAGGAGTAAAAAACCGTTCGGCCATATTTACTTACTATGTTGACTAATCATCACACGCAGTTGTGCCTTTGGTGTTTTTCAACTTCCTGGAATTTTTCAGTTTTGCAGATGGGTCCCGCTAACAGAAACCCTATGAACATATAGGATAGAGGGGGTCTCTTTTAGCAGGTTCGGGATACCCCCGAATTGGGACATTATGTCTATGTGATAATCACCGAAAACGGGGTGTAAAATGGACCCCGTTTCACTACAAAAACATCGTTTTTCACGCTTGCGCTCTTCTGTAAAACTGGCGAAAGTTGACTCATGGACATTTTAATGCACGTGTTTACCCTTCGTCACTTACTATGTATTAGAAGTCTGGAATTCGCCGCTTTTTCTCCGCATCGTCGAAAACAAAAATCGCCAAACTCGCTATTTTGCAAGTATTCTTTACTTCATGGCGTTAATAATCAACAAGCCGACATACAATTCACCCAGTGTGTGCAGCAACCATCCCTCTCGCCATGTTCATCGGAAGTAATCCCGATAGCGCCCTCCAACTTCCAGGAAGGGAGGTAATGTCATGGGACCCGTCTAAATCTATGGAATCTACGACAGCTCAAATCTCCACATAGACCCTTCTGTAACAACATCTATTGTAATACGAGCGTTTCTCGGCTTCGAGCAGCTTCCCTTTACAGTAAAATACTGCAACATGAACTACTCAGCAATATCTTAAACAATGAAAACACTGCATGCATAGATAACCTGTTGTGTTTCACCTAAGGAGGTATATGCAATGATCCCATTGCTTAAACAGGAGACTTGGTTATGTAAATATATATTCAAATGAAAGGGGCATATTGCACTTATCACCCGATTAGGCACTCGACAGGACACAATCTCTGAAGAAGTGTAATACTCCCTGTCGGATTGTTACGGGGGTAATACACTGTGCTAGTGATGTGCAATCTTGAAGAAAAGCAGTTTCCCCTCCAATAAACACTGAGACTCATATACCCTGAGGGTCTCAGACTATCTCTCGAATAGCCCCACAACCTCCTCTACCCACTGTTTCCCGGTCTCTGGGCTACTTTTATAAACAATAAACAACGAGATGTCATTACATACAGGGTCTCCATGTCATGTGATGTACATTTCAACAGCAAAAAGTGTCTAAAACCTAGATATCTTAGTTTCCGTGCACTTAGATTAACGTTCCCATTACATCCGAGACTCCAATATCCACTGGATACCAAATACCTCCCAAATAGCAGCTACGCTTCCATAAGAGTCTGTTCCTCTATTTTCTGGGTCTCTTGGTAGCCTCTCCAATGACACTAGAGTCTACAATACCCAAAGTCAAATTGCCTAAAATGTGTAACAGGAACAGGCACCTGAGCGGTCAAGCCAAGACGACCATGCAAACGACTCCCGGTTTCAACAAGGTGATGCTAAAGTTCTATTCCTATAACAAATTATGCACAATTCAGTTAATGAAAATATTCCATATGAACAGTACTACCATGATGAACTTAGGTTAAATATTCCTTGATTAATTTTATCATAATCGCATTTTACAACTTCATAGGATAAAAGAGGGAGAAATATTAAAATCCACGGGATAAAAGCCCTATGGGATATAGCCCATGTGACAAAATTATGGGTGGATTTAAAAGAGAAGCCAATGGTTGTGAAATTGATTTTATTTTTCAATATGATTTCTCTAGATCTGTATGCCCCTTTTTCCCATTTGTCTTGAGACTGTCTTTACCCTTGTGGTAGAAGTCTTCGAACTGGATCCCTCAGCCACGCCTCAGTAGCTGCCTTGAGTTTATAATCATCGGCGAATCTTGTGCCAAGTTTGTTCCTTCCTTATTGAAAAATGTACCTCACTCTGTGTCAGTAACCATCTCGAGTAATTTCATAACCTTATTGCTTTATAACTCTATTTTCAGGGGATGTTTGTTTAATACAGTTACAATTTGAGCTGATCATGAGAATTGAAACACTCTATGCAATCAAACAAGTACTGAATGGTCTAAAGGAATACTGCTCCGATCACTACAAAGCTTTGCAATCCATCGGTGAGGGTAATCCTAACAGTGAAGTTGTATAAGACAAAATATGTTTTTTTTTATATAATCTATTCTATCACTAGTTAATCTCTCTCTCTCTCTCTCTCTCTCTCTCCATAACACACATTCTTTATGCTTGAAGTTGGAGTGTGAAATAACTGATTCCTTAGAAAAATTACTCCAAACACTAAAATAAATATGGAAATGTTTTCGCGAAAAGCCGCCTCGAACCCGTAACCTTATCCTGCTGTTCTCTAAACCCAACGGTTCTATGGCTTGATGGCTTGGATGAAAGACATCGGCGTGGAATCTCTTCTTAAACCTATTACTTACATCTTGAAGCGATATTTTAATTACGCCGCTTTTGATTTTTTAAGAATGCTAGGCAAGCTGTCTATAAAAATGAATAGCTGTGATATGTTTGATACCCCCTTGGCCTGTCCCTCAGGCAGCAGGCTTTCTTTCAGTGGAAAGCCCACGTAATTGGTCCTTCTTTTTTACTTATTAAGGACTGTTTTAAGGAGTATTGAGGAAAATATGTTTTAAAATGGCATATGTGTTCATTGTTTAGGTTGCAATATCAACCCCAAGGTTTTAATACGTTAGATACATGAATACTAGTGTCACTTGATATCCTACAGTTGTAGAGCAGATAGCGAATCTTTATTTCCCAAAAATTTGTCTTCAATCTTCTAATCCATCAGCTTTTATTTCATACAGATTTGAAGCTGACTGCCGGTTTAATATCTCATGTGGTCAGCCTCACGTCAGAAATTTTAAATCTACTAAAGAAACACCCCTGGATGTTATCAGTAAGTTTTCATTACAATATATCCTGGTCCTATTCATAGAAAAGTCTAAAACATTACCTTTTGAGCTTTGGAATGAAAAAAATAAAAAATAAAACCTCAAAATTCAAAGGTGCAATTTATAAGAACTAGATACATAATTCGTTTGTTCACTGATTTATAAATGGTATTGATACCAATCAAACCGGAACGTTGTAACCGTTTATAAGCCATTTTACGATGCCAGTGCTGGGATATTATATTTTTATTAAATGATTTAACCAATTTCAAGGGATCACTTTCTCATTATACTGTCCCTAATAGCCAGAAACCGTTGACCATCACCGATACGTACACTTTCCTCTGAACTATTCATCTAGAATAAAATCAGTTGAATAAGTATGGAATGCAGTCACTAGGCAGGCTAACAATGAGAAGTATGTTTTGTTATGGGGTTTTTTAACAATTCGGCATAACACTAGGTTTATCTACGAATTGAACAAAAGTTTTTATGAAAATCAAAGGACACTGAAGTTATGAGTATGTATTATGATTTTATTACTCTCTCGAAGAAGAGAAGATATCGCCGTTTAATAAATCTACAATGTTATTACACATTGTAGCACAACATCGTGTGCTGATTTAACAACTACTAGAATTATTAAATAAAACAAATTGAATATAGTAATAGCGAGCACGTAACCCTTGAACACTGTATAGTATATTCTCTACCGATACTTGCATTGCAGTCTGATAGCTTCCCTACCTCTGACGAAGAGGTAGATCTGGAGATCCAAGATTTTGGATTGAAACTACAATCATATATGGGTACAGTTAACAATTGTTTATATTGATTTATCATCCATGCATATCGTCGAGTTTCTATAATTTTGCACTAGCACTCTGGTAAACTGACTTGGATATGATAGACTTTATACGACCCAAACAAGAGTGGAATATGAGCCTTCTAGGAACAATTATCATGATAACGAATATATGCATGAGGCGAAGACTTCAAGCTGTCATTGAAGTACGTACTGACTTCTTTTACTGTTTTTGTACCTCAAGTCCCCGAATGTTCCTTTAAACCAATCCCAGTTATAGTTTTGTGATCAAAGTTTGTTTTATAAACATCCTTTAATTGTTTTTTTGCACCAATTTGAACCCCATAACTTAGAGCAAAATTTGGATAGATCATGGGGTCAGAGAGTGCCCATTTACAGTCTAATTCATAGTCAATAGAATGATGATGATGATGATGGATATTTCTTGTGTGCCAGTGTCCACCCACTAGTGCATGCTCAATGCTTTTCAATCTCTCCATCATTAAATTTCATGTGATTATACTGTTATCTTCCACAATCACCGAAACTATCATACTCTATTAAAAAATAAAATATCACAGCCAGACAGTAAACGAAACTCGTCTTTTTCTCACTTTAAGATTTCATATCGGTAGTTCGACACCACTCAGAGATACATCCATAACTGCAAATGATTCCTCTTATTTTGCAAAAACATGGATTCACAATAAATCTTCTAGCGAAATTCACAAGTAAGGTTATGTTGACAACTGAAGTAAAAAATAACTTAACGAGCCGCTAATCAAATGCATTCTTTTGTTCTTTGGGTATTGATATTCAACAAGATCACACTGATGTGACTGTATACCTTACTGAGCAGAACGAGTCGCGTTTCGGTGCTTTTCGCCGTTCTGATTTCGTGCTTCTGTAATTACTGCATGTTTTTACTGTTTTAATAAAATACTTATCGCCTTGACCTTCACCACATCCTTTTGAGATATATATTGGGAAATAAGATATTTCATCTAAATATATATTTGAATGTGATTATGTATATGTGTTCTTTAAGCTGCTGGTACAAGGAAAAAAAGGTCAGTCAACGGTCAATGGTCTGCAGCAGGCTTGCCTTAAAGTGGGCATCAACATACGTAAAAGTACGTAAAATTACAAATTTAACATTTCGAAAGAAACTTGCAATTGATTGAATGCAACTGAGTCAACTATAGTTTTGGTAAATGGATTTAATTACTAGGTGTGATTTGTCTCGAAACTTGTTTTTAGTTTTTCATTCCTGCTTACTGGGAAACGTAACCGCTTTTCAAATACATTACACAAAATGGATGTAGTGTTGCTACATCAATGAAAGTTCTCTTCCTATTGCCATAGGATAATAAACGGTTATTCAGGAATTCAAATCAATGTTCAAAATTTACCACGTCATTTCCAGATGGATGTATTCCCCAAGAGCACCTCTTTGTCATCGAGAAACTCTACTCATATATCGTAGGACATCTACTTCCGGCCGTCATCCTGCCTATCCTGATGGCTTATGGTCACCTAGGCGACAGTGACTTCATCAATGTGATGTCACAGCCCGAGGGGCAAGAGCGATGCGCGAGCCTGTTGAATCACCTTCCACTTTTCGGGAGAAAAGCCCTCCCGATCTTCTGTGCAGCACTTATCGAGTCTGGTCAACCTCACATCGCGCAAACCATCCGGGGTTTGTAGCTTTAGATACGATTTGTTTAACTGGAAAATCATTTTAAAGAGCTTACTCGCTTTAATGTTGATGTCTTACCAAATGGATATAGATTGGTATTTAAGTTTGCGATCAAACACACTAACTGTTGTATTCAAATGAACTTAGCCTACGATTCGACCATTGTTGCAGAGCACCTATTAAAGGCAGAAACCTTGGTCGAGGATACATCGTGATCCCCTAGGACAAGAAGTTGGTTCAGAGGGATAAAACGTGTACAGACAGGACTGTCTGTCGATCTTTCTTTCACCCGGTTGATATTTGAGTACATCGAGATTACATCAGCAACGCAAACACAACATGAAGCTACTGGTACACTCGGCCGGGTGCGCTCAGCTTAGAGTGTACGGAAACATGTCATAGATCAACCAACCAGCGAAAGGCAAAACTTCTCTGGGTTCCGGAATGAAGAGCGTGCTAGTTTTATCTTATCAAACCCTGTGATTTTTCCATTAGCTGACAAAACCTGCGCTTCAATTTCAAAACGACGAAAGTGGTTTTTATCGCTACTTATGGTTTGAGTTTATGTATTTATGCAAAGCTTGCATTTTGTGTTAGCCCTTTTATATATCTACTGTGCTTTCATTCTCATGAACCTTGACAATCATTTTATAATTTTTCTATTCACATACATGTTTAAATCTTGTAATTTATTGGATCTTATATTCATCCTTCGAACAAAGTCCCTCATAACACATAGAGAGTTGCAATTTTTTTAAACACATGTATATGTATTTTATCTTAATGAAATGAGGTGAGACTAAAATAAACTTGAAGTAAGAGTGATCCTAACTCTGTACATGATATGAATTTTGTTTATGTTTGATGTTAAAGTTTACATAATTTTTATTTTATCAGCATTTATGTTTCTTCAGTATTTTAGACTTTGTCTCATATTGAGAGATCAAGCTTTAAAATATACCTTGGAATAACCAAACGTTTTTGTTTGGTCAACTTAATTTTCAAGGAAGTCTTACCAAATTGTGTTCAAAATAAATTACCAGGATGTGTCTTAATGTCTTTATATGTGTATAAAGAAATATTTTTGAACACATTTTTTAATTTTTTTAAATTAAATTTTAGTGTACGTTTGCAAAATCCATATTGTTGAAGAGTAAAGGCAATTTTTATGGATAAACAACTTCTCTATTCTGTGGACTCAGTTTGTTAATGGTTGCAATTGCCACGTCTCCATGTAGACGGCGTATGACCTCTTTGACCTCTAGAAGTTGATGATATGAAGAGTAAAGGCAATTTTTATGGATAAACAACTTTGAAAGAAGTTGTTTATTCAAAAAAATTGCCTTTACTCTAAAGAAGTTGTTTATCCATTAAAATTGCCTTTACTCTTCATATCATCAACTTCTCGAAGCCTATCAAGGAGATCATGTTTGTTGGTAGGAAACGACACAAAGAAAAGACATCGCTTGGAACCAAAATCACATTGCATCAACGTCTTTTGCAGAAAGGATTTTTTTGATATGAAATAGATATTATATTTCCTGTTCGGTTGGTGAGCTCAGTCAGAGAACAAAGTAAGTACTTGAAACGAATAAGCGTAAGGACCTATTTGGTATAAGGGCCTACATGATTTACGTGAAGTACCGTATTTCCTATCACCGGGCCTCAAGTAGAAATCGTCCCAAATTTCACAAAGACTCCTTTGTGCTAATGTTACCCATGGTCATAACATTGAGTTACGGTCACCTTAGACTAATGAGGCTCTGTGTATGTTTGCGTGAATAACAGTCGTGGGGATAAAGGTAGCTAAAGCTAAATAAGGGCTCGGTCTCTAAATAGGGTTTATGATAGAGACAACATAAATGTCATATTAGATGACAAAAACGGGAAGTACGTCTACATCATAAAACAAGTTGAAAGAAACATTTATATGATATTGTGATTTAAATGATATTGTGGTATGTCTATTATTTTAACTCTTTAAGTAGTATAAAACAATCAACAGCTACAGGTAAGAAGATCTTAAGCGATATCTCCTAAAGGATATCGTTTATGCAGAAGATTTTGAACAATGCTGTCATCGTGAAATCCAATACATCAAAAATGTAATAACAGAAGTTTATTTGTAAAAAAAGAGCCATTATGGGCAGTTTAAAACAGGCACACAGGCATAAATAATTAGTGAAATACAATATATGTATACAAATGTATAATACCCTTCATGGAAAAGAGTAAACGATTACCGAAAGCAAACATCACAAATAGGCTAGAATATTGGCATACAGCAAATCGTTAAGATCTAGTCTGCGTTGATTTATAGCTAACAATAATTCAGTTGATTTAAAGGCGGGACTCCTAGCCGATAAGACTTCTAGTACGAACGTTCCTCTTTATATTTAGGACATGACAAAAATGTATTCACAACATCAAGTAATGACACACTGCTATGTATATCTTATGATAACGTCAACATGTTACCGAGGCTTACCAAGTTTATATTCATTTATCAACGACTGTTGATATATTTGATAAAAGAAGAACCGCAGGTCAGATTCTATATATGACCATATTTAGAAATGTCAACGAACCTTGACAAGCTACTGTTTGGTATATCATATCAATGACCCAGGTGTTC
This sequence comes from Phorcus lineatus, assembly GCA_921293015.1. NCBI lineage: Eukaryota > Metazoa > Mollusca > Gastropoda > Trochida > Trochidae > Phorcus > Phorcus lineatus. The sequence goes on along the minus strand of OV121087.1, from coordinate 251,970 downwards.
ATGAACCTAAATATAGCCCCACATCATAGTTATATGTTTGTCCAGTAAACGAAGCAAAGTGTGTGCAGAGCCAGTGATGGTTTTGTCTTCATGTGGAAATGTATTTCACCAATGGTATAAATTTCAAGTGCGAATGTATTTTTTCTATGAAAAAATTTTCTATTGTTTGTGAAGTACATCCATTGCGTGGAAACTGAGGAGAAAAAAACTGTCCTTAAACATATAACTTGATTTTACAACCACATGTTAATCTTCTCGGATATCATTTACTGTATAATTAAGACATATATTTCAATACGTGTTTGTTAAAGACAGACAGAAATTTTATTCAGTAAAAGGCCACTGGCACATAATAGTCTAAATATTGGTAAATATTGCATGAGCGTTATGGAAAATCACTAGAAGTTCTTATTTTCCTAACGTGACATAAAAATAGACATAAATTGTTAATCACATCTTTATCTGCTGATGACATAAGATTAACAAAAGTGTATTGTGAAATTGGATGTTAAAGATATTTATCAAGAAATATTTTCCTTATATTCGAATAAGCTTTACAGTAGAGTATCACATGTATTTAATCTTCAATTGAATTAAGATTAGATTGTTAACTGGCTTATAAATGGGTTTAGTGCAAATTAAACAGTTAAAAATGCCGGAACTTGTCGACGGATCTACTGGTTCTTGCAGGTTAACGATATCTAAGTTGTATCAAAACACACCAAGACAGAAACTTTGGGAAACAATTTATTACGTTACGGATTATATTATGGACACATATGTGAAAGTGACTTTCTTTTTATCAAATTTGTCATAAAAGTCATGACACTGTAGTAGTGTTGAGAGTGGTTGCATCAAGAAAGGACCACAAAGCCACTGGGGTGTGAGGTGATCATGTTTTTTTTATTACAAGAGTATGCAATAAAGAAAGCCTAAAAATATTAAAATAACAACATTAGTTTACATTCAATAAAAGATATACATAACATTGCGCAAATATGAATACATCCAATTGCACTTAGCCTGAATATGCAAGATGAATACACCAATACTAAATGATAATTAAAGAATCTTAAGCTTTATATATGTCGTAATACATAGATATGCATATACGTGGATGATGACTCGCGTTGCCAATAGATTACAATGACAATCATAACATATAGTTATGACATACACACTTGGGACATAAAGTGATAACTGATACATGATAACTACACATGTGTTATCAGCATTACTCGACACGATAATAATAATAGCGTTACACATGTGATGATTGTTGAATTAGATATGAATATATACATTTAAACAAACATGGCAATAATTAGGACCACAACGCACCAGGTTTGTATGACCTGAACTGTTGCATACCAAACAATTTGGTCCATCGCTAATGTCTACGTCATCTGCAGGATAAATAATGACGTATGCAGATTATACTATTTACAACAAAGGGTTAAAAGAATAAATACGGTAAAAGCTACATACAACCATATCTTAACCAATCACACTTACCAACATACATTCACATATGCATTCACTTATGGTAATGATATTTATGGAAATCTAAACTAATTACTTAACGTGAACTTAAAAGATTTAGATAAACTACGGTAACACTATGATTTCGAATATGGTGATAAAGTACTTTAATGATCTCACTGGTACTGTGAGATAAAAATTAATATTACACTTGTACAACTCTCTGTACTGAGAGGTAAATATTTATGTTACACTTGTACAGCTCACTGCACTGTGAACTTCAAGCAGAAGTGTAAGCAACATTATAATCTACCCTAATGTAATTAATGATATATACAATACATTTATGGAAATAAATGTATATCTCGCACAACTCACTATACTGGGAGTTATAGACTAAAACCATATAACTATCATAACTCACTATACTGTGAGTTATCACTATTTATAATATTTACACATGATAGATAATAAATGATGGAACTAACCATTTCTAAACTACAGCTGATATCACGACCAACTGAGAAATGCATATAAATACCACACCAAATATATACAAGACTACAGATTACTTACCTTAGCTATATGAATTATAAACACAATCCAGATCTCCTTGATCTCGAACCTATGAATTCCTCAAAAAGAGACACAAATCACAAAGTCCAACAACGTGACCAACTCAGCATATGATACTGACCAAGAGATTGAATATAACCTAACCTTTAAAACTAATGCTATTCTTGGGTCAACCTAGAACAATAGTACTTACATTGATTTAAGCATGGGACTCGCTCGGGGAGAGATTGCAGTGGGAAAAAGCATGCAGTGCAAATTATGATTGCTGGCTTAAGATAAGTTTGGTAATTAAAGAGCTATGGTAATGATATAAAAAGTTGAATATAAAATAATGATTTAAATGGTTTAGATATAGTTTATTTAATGAAAATGTATTACTCATGAAAATACGACAAACCAATATATTCAGTAGATATGTTTATGCACAAAATTATATACAACTCGAAATATTAACTCTGCCACAACTGCTAGTATCAGTACACGTCGAATATTTAGGGGGAGACGTTAAACAGATTGATCTAATATCAGCACTGGTGAGAGAATATTCTCCGGGAAAAACGGACGGCAAACAACTTTAACAGATAAAAGGCTGTTTATCTCTCCTGAGGCTTCGTCATCGGTCATCGCAACATGCCATATGACCCTACTGGTTATTTCTACATATTATGATTAGCAAAGACAGTCATGTCCAAAATTAGGTACTGAATTTGTATTAAAACTGTAACAAGGCCGGTATCGTTACATAAAGTGTGTCATGATTTTCATTTTATTAATTTAGCTATTTCGGGTAAAGAGAAGACTGTGACAAATTTAAATCATAAAAAACACTTTTTAATACTTTTTCATCAAATGACTTTTCTGCGTTTCGTTGCAAATTGTAATGATTTTTTACGAAGCTACATGTATAACAAATTTTGTCAACTTATAAACTTTTAAAAATCATCGTCCGATTTTGATCAAATTTGGAAATTAGATTTCAATGTTAACTATTGTCTAAAGAAACGCCACTTATTTTCCATATGGTCAAATACAACTTTCCATCAATGGATGGATCGGTTTTGAATATATTTGATAAACATTTGTTTTGTAAAGAAGTGTTCTAAATTTCAGTCTTCAGAAAAACATACTCGTGATTATCTGTCAGCTGATAAAGGGATGAACTGCATGCCCCTGTGCCTTAATTAGGAAATGAAGCGACTACAGGGTGGCAACCATACGATTTGAGAATCCATTGGGATTTTTCGATTTCAATTCGTTAACAAAGCCTTTCTCTTCAATCAGAAAATTTATTTTAATTTCCAAGTATAACTAAATGCTTTTTCCAACACCAAAATATCAGAATTTTGTAAATGCCAATATCCAAACAAAGTCTTTGAAACATTATCTTACATAATTATCAGACATCTTGCCAAGTAAATATTTGGCGTGCTTATTATCCGACTTGGTGTATATAAAAAAATACGACAGACCTCTCCTCTGCAAAGAAATGGTTAATTTGCTTAGACGGATCTAGGTATCCATTTCCGAGAAGGGGAGAGATAAAAAAAGGCTGACTCTGTCATGACTTAGGTATCAAATTTTATGTGCCAGAGTTATTGCAGAGAGAGCCTCGTTGTCTTGTCCTTAAAAGGTTCGTCGTAGGCTCAAACACTTTTGGTATGTTGTCTGCACCGGTTGCTTCAGTAATAAATTTGCATAGATAGGACGTATCATTCACGATATATAGTACTGCAGAAGAGAAGGTACAGGCAGTCATCATATCCATATTTATATCCACTCAACTTATGCTAACACGAGAGACTTCCTTCGCATCATCCCATGATTCCGAGTAAACGTTGGAGTATCGAGATATTTTTTGACAGCTAGCGTATTGCCTGAACCAGTTTTTCTCATACGCTAAGGGGACACTCTCATTTCCCTGCGAATCAGTTGGTCAAATCAACTGTTGTGTGTAAGCAGCAGGGAATGAGCAAACGGAAAGAAGTGTGAAAACACATGTCAGTGGTTGAACGCTGTGATGTATTTCAGCTCAAGTTAAACATCATCCACTTGGTTTTGGAACGCGATAATGCGGTCGATTAGCAAACTATGGAAACGCGACCGTGCCAATGATGAGTCGTCACCTACGTCCTTATGCCGGAGCGCCAGCAATACCTCGCTCAAGTCGTTTAAAGGGAGCATTGACTTAAACGATTCGTCGCAAGTCCAGCAGGTAGAATTTTTCAAAATGAAAATAGATGGATTGGAAAAACTGGTCAAGATCAGAGAGAAGCAGTGTCATGAAAAGGATGTCAAGATAAAGGAACAAGAGATGAAACTTCAAAAGGAGGAAAAGGAGAATATGGAACTTGAAATTCAGATGGAAGAGATGACAAACCGATGTGATAATCTTAACAATCAGTTGAGAGTAAAAACTGAAGAGAATGTACATTTAAGTCTGGAACTTCAATCTATGAAGGTATGTAAATCAAGTATTAAAGTTAACAAAGATGATTAATCACAACTTAAATTCCTACGTGAAAGATAAATTGTTGTTCGTGTCCACCCAAGCTATCTTAGCGCTAAGTTCCTGTGGAACGATTTGTAGCCATCATCGTTTGCAACTTCGTACATGGCAACTTTGTAACCAGAAATGTGATAGGCTGTGTTCAAAATCTTTTGTCTTATAGTTAGTCCCTGTATGATTTAAAACCACCTTCAGTGGAAGTTTTACACTTGTCAAGTTACCTTGGAATAAGAGTACAATGAAACGGCAAATGAATTCGTATCATGACACCTGATCTCACTTTTCGTGACGGCCTGAGGATACACGACAGGGGTCGTTTCCCATGACCTTACATTCGTAGCAATTAGGGACAAGGCTAGGAGCGATTCGATATGAAATTGGGAAAGTTGTTGGTTAAAAATATGGATGGTGAAAGGAAGCAGATAGGACACAAGACATGTTTCCCTGTCCAGTACTACTGTGATCGTAACGCAGCGATATGTAATAGATATACGATATTATATAGTGCATACGAAATATCAGCGAACTATCATCTCACGAGGGGGCGGTGATAGCAAGGTGATATTTCGTATCCACATACTTGTGTCAATCATGTATCTGTTTTATCCAATGGGTAACTTTTTGCTCATTAAAGCAACCTTAAACCTGACATCATTTCTCTGCGTGAAATCTAATCGACTTTTAGATCAGTCAGAAGAAATTGCCCACAGACAAATGACCCAGACCTCTTTCATGGCGCTTAATTTGAACTTACGAAGAATTGTGTTGGTCAGGAAAACCTGATGACTTTGAAGCAGGCTTTCGTTTTCCCTTACACAGACAGCCATGTATCTTAGTTTTACCTTATTAATATATAAATGACCTGTGTATTATTAGTTTTTTTTAATAATAGAGAAAGTCGTTTTTATAACCAATGTCAATGTTTACATAAAGCGAAACGTGTTTGCAGTTTTCATTTCATTAATTGTCGATTTACCATTGCAAAAACATAACAGGGAAATAGGCCGCCATTGTAGTAACAAAGGTTGCGTAAAGTGTCGTGCATCATCGTATATACCGAATGTACATGTTAAGCATGAGGCAATATCCTTTTATCATGATTTTGTTGTGTTTCCACTGTTGACCAATCAAAATACTCCTACAGGACCTGCAGCGGAAGAGTGGCGAGATTGAGATGATGGTCAAGTTTCTCGCACACAACCAAGGATACTGCTCTGATGGAGTCCCCGAACCTATAAGGGACATATCAGCCAGAATGGGGAAACTGATAGGTATGTCCCTATTACTTAACCGACAAATTTCGAAAGACAAATCGTTTGTATTATCTATCCTTTGATTATTGAAATCCTAACCTTCCGACATATTATCATGCAGGAGAGCAAGTTAAGGTTTATGGGAGACTAAATGATACCCAGGCTTAATTTTGATTTCAACAATTATAATTTTTTGGTCATTGTGAGTTTTTTCACAGAATGCCAGTCAAGTAGTTGTCCTTTATCTCCCCTCTATCCAGTCTAGTCTAGTATAATTCGCATTATGTCCTCCTCCTCTATGTATGGGATATGTTAAGGGAGCTTTCATTTTTATATCAACTTATGTCCCAAGTGAAATAAGTTTGCTTCGGCCCGATTTTTGGTGAGGGGTATACCAAACTAGTTTTACATAAACTTGATATGAAAGGGGAATGAGTTTTGTATTCTATTTATTATCTTGTGATTCCTTTGATGTATTTTCCTTTTCAATATTTGTTAATAGTGCCTATAAACAAAAGTAACAGCGGATGAATATTTAACCACGTCACGGCCTCGGGGGTTAATTTTTATAACGAAGTAAAATGTCATATCAAGTTCAAAATTTCAAACGTTAATTCATTAGGCGCGGTATCATACAAGAGAGTTACACCAGTCACGATAAAGGAAACGTACTAAAAAAAAGAGCAGTAAGTGTAATGGCGGTCTCGATTGAAAGAAGTAAACAAAGACCTTAAAAGTAAACTTTAGATGAACGTCTCTGCTTTGCACTTTAATTTTGTTATTTTGTCTAGAGTAGTTGATTGCCCTAATAATAATAATGATAATAATGATAATAATAGACTTATACAGCGCCTGGTTTCCAGGCTAGGCCTGCTCAACGGCGCTCAGAGGGGAAAATTAAGAGTCACTTAGTTAAAAAGGAAAGGGATTTTTAAAGTATTCACGATGGCTGGTAAAGGTTAAGAAGATCTTTCAAATCAAATGCCCTCCGAATTGCAATCAATGTAATCAAGCGACTGCCTTTAAGATGTCATTTTGCAGCTTTCATAACCTTATTTATTATTGTGTGCTTTTATTTCTCTTGAGCCTTGCACCAGTGCAGATATCAGTTAAAGTTTCCTCTATGCTGTATTGTGTTTTATCATTCGATAACATAAATGATTCATATAACTATCTGAAAGTTTTACCAAATAAAACGGTATGGGGAATGTTTTAACGGAAACACGTTAGCGTAAATAAAGAAGGACAGGCGATGTCAAAGTTCATCGTTAGCCAAAAAATCCCTTGAAACTGTTAAAACGAGTCAAAACTGTACAAATTGTTAACTACATGTATGTTTCATTTTTTTATCTCTCTTTTGATCTCAATGCATGTAGGCTTAATATGATCATTTTATATGTTCAGGTGAAGATTGGTTTCTACTGGGGATAGAGCTGGGCATCAGCAATGATACTCTCCATAAAATCAAGGACCTACACGCGAGTCCACAGATGAAGTTTGAAAGGCTTGTCGTTGAGTGGACGAGAGAAAAAGACGACTGGGACGCTCCCTGTTTGCTGAAAGCTTTGGAGGTCATCAAAAAGGACCCTCTAAACGGTAACTATATTCTTTATGTATATAATTATTAAAGTATATGAAGTAGGACAAAATCTGTACAAACAGCCGTTATATGGCTTTATTTCAATATGTGTTATGTTTACATGCGACAATGAATGTCACCAATTTGCCCTTGTGATTGTTTATAGCTTAATATCAAATTAAATGAGAAATATGTTTCCACCAACGACTAAATTCAAAAATGGTATAATATCACTTATTTTGCATCAGATCAACCCCTGAGCGATCGTGAAATGGATATTTTGAAAGAAAACCGGTTGTTCCTCATTGAAAATTTGACCCCGGCATGCGTAACATCAATCTGCGACCACATGTTTAGCCGTAGGGTAATCTCCATGGAAACAAAATCGACCATCTGAGGAACCACATATAAGCTGGAAAACAACCAAACTTTTATGTTGTCTGGAGCAATGTCCAGAGGGAACCCTGGGTGTTTTCCTAGAAGTCCTCAAAGAATGTGGGAATACTTTCATCGCTGACAAATTGATGGGTAAGTCTATTTTTTCCAGGTTATTAAGTCCTCTCATTTATACTTTATTCAATTCAATACTTAAAGGCCACAAGCCTATTGTACTAGGGGGCGGGATAGCGCAGTGGTTAGCGCGTTCGGCTTCGGATCAAGAGGTCCGTGGTTCGAATCCCGCCAGGGGCTCGGCAAAGTTGTCTGCAGTAGAGAACTGTTCTACACGCAGTCAGGTTTGGGTGCAATGCTACACTGAATTTCAGCGCAGTACCACCCATGGTTCCCTATCTCCAGCCGATGCTCGCAGGTTTCACCGCAATGCATAGTCACATTGGTGTTGCGGGCTCTTTCCCTGCAATAATACTAGTTATCAACCGCGATATAAGTGAAATAATCTTGAAAGCGGCGTTAAACACCAACTCACCTCACCTATTGTACTATTGGCCTGTGGCCTTTAAGTATTGAATTGAATAAAGTATAAATGAACTTTCAAGTGTTCTCATACAAACTTTTATAGTTAAACTTGGTAGCAAAATGTCTTCCTTACACGAAAGGTAACTTTAATTTTATTCAGATTTCACATTATTTCATTGAATGTAGGAAAAGAGCCTGTGAGAAATGGGAATTTCAGGAGTTCATACATGATCTAGACTTTTAAGCGGTTATGTTCCGGGCTAGTATTTAGTTCAAGTCATATACAAGATGAGTCCTTCCTCTACAATATGACATATAAGAAACACTAACCAATTGGGATCGAACGCAAATAAGCAAAACACATGTATTTTGATATTTTCACAGGTACCTTTTATCCTAATCAATATCTTTCCTCAGGTGTACCGACTCAAATTTATGGGGAAGGTATGACGAATGCAGTTCACGCACCTGTTCAAGAAACGGGTGATACGTCCTTCCAAGATCAGAATCAAGTCCATAGCACCAATGCCGGAAACACAGAAGGTAAAAGTATATACTCTACATGTATTTCGTTGATATGTTTAAAGCGTGTTCATGCATGGAGTTTGGACAATCTGATCGAAAATCGATCGAGTTTCAAATATTGACTCTTACGAATTTCGAACTCTATCTGTCTAGTCTATCCTCTCCACAACGATCTGAAGGCAGCCACACTGCTCGCACGTGCTGACACCAGTTTAGCGCAGACAAAACCTAATCATTAGCGCACCAATCACATCATCGCGTTTAAAATAAGGATAGCGGCGATCAAGGTTAACGAATGGTAAATGGGAGTTACTTGCCCCTAACTACTGATACCGAATGCTTTTGCCGCACACATTGTGATTGGTTAGCTGAGTGTACGTAAGAACGTGCGCTAGAGTAGGCTGCGGTCAGACCCATAATGGAGGTGATAGGCTAGAAAGATAGAGTTCGAATCTCGTTAGAGTCCACATTTTGAAACTTTTGTTCCTCGGAACACGGTCGATTTTAATCAGACTGGGAGTTTGGACTGGAGAGAGGGACTTCAATATGTTCATCTTTCAGCAGCCACGTCGTTTAGGATGCCCGGGTGCGACGTATCTTAAACTGAAGTCTGAAACGGTCTCGATTCCCCTCCCCTTCAATCTCTTGTTTTGACTCTAAACAGATTTCACGAAAGCAACTATCGACAACAGCAAAATGGGCATATCTCGTGCCAGTTTCCATCATGGTATGGATGCAGTGTCGTCTTCCGAGATTAGTTGCAAACTTCATAAAGTCTATTAAAGATTTTAAAGATAACCACGTAGGCTATGGAACGGGCTCACATAAGTTATGAAAATGCTTCAATGCTTATAATCGCGTTTTCAACAGGTGTTCTTTAAGAAAAAGGTAGTCAAATAAACTTTTTGAGGAGGTAACGTTACGTGAAGCGAATCTTTTAAAAGTGAAATTGTTATATCTGTAAAAAAAACTAAATTAACGGGAATTCTGTAAAAAGGAAATTTTTTTGTTAAAACGAACTACATTGGTATGTGAAATGTATAAATAATGAATCAATCTACCTTTTATTTCTCACAGATGTTGACAAGACTGCGAACCAGACAGCTCATTGCGAGCAGAAAACCACAAATTGTCAAGGAGTTGAACCGGAGACATGTGTAGAAGAAATTCCATTTCCAAGTGAAGTCGACTTGTTCCAAACCGGATTAGGTGAGAAAGAAGCACAACACTCGTCGACGCTAACAGAGGGACGGGTTAAAAACGAAAATCCTGCCGAGGGTCAAGATCCAGAGAAACAATGGGATGGAGCAGGGGACCTTTGTCCGTTGGCTGAATGGTGGACCAACTTAAAAGAGAGGGTTCAAACCTGTAGCCACCCTTTGACACCCTCAGATTCACTTGAGTGCAAAGTCTTCATGAAGCTGTTTTTCTGGTTTGTGAATATCTTGCAGCTTTATATTTCACAAAAATCCGAAACTGTTCTTCATCAGTCACCTCAAGATTGTTCCAAGCCTTCACCTTTCAAAATTCAATCTGAACTGAACGACCCAATGAGCATGCATTCCATGACAAGACAAAGGAGCAAACCAAATCAAGAGGTAACAGGCACCATGCAGATGTATACAGCCAACGGCGTTTTCAAGAAAGGAGATGCTGAGGTTAAGGATGGAAGTATTTGTTCACTAGAACATGTTGAAAGCGGTTTTCAAGTCTTTGTCTCTGATGGACCTATTTGGACACCACAGTTGGAACTCGAGTCTATCGTAGAACTATTACTTGCTCACGTCGGTGCGGTTACAATGCCATTGTCACCTGAACACGAAATCGAGGATAAGTGTAGGGTGATATTCAATATCCTCGTCAATTACGTGACCCGCGTGTCTGATAACGAGGATATTCCTGAGGACAAATCTAGCCAATTGAAAGAACACCTTCTTCTCTGCAAGGATCTTCTTAAAAGTCTTGAACACAATCAAGAAGATGCGCTTAATCGAGTTTACTAGACATTCAGAAAACCAGTTGGGAAACTATTCCATACCTGATCTAGCATAGCACCCGATTCCCAAAACTCGTACAAGTCTCAATCACCTGATTATTCAAAGTTATTCTTTTTTATCTTGTCTGTGTCAAAGCCTGGTCGTACTGATCCTGAACTTGGTGATACATTAGGAAATTTCTCGAAGATCACTAATTATCGTCAATAAGTAGTGGCGCCTCGTAGCAAGGCTTTGACTTGTCAGTGATTATATTATGCCTTGCCGAGAGAAGTTGACAAGTATTAAACAGTTCTATTCATACTGAGTGATAAGTTTGTGAAATATTCCACCGGGGAGATATATTAATGAGATTTCGAAACGACAATAACCTATTTATATGCCTCATTTACAACGTACTGAAATTCAACTGAATCAAAACATAGTCATATTTCAGAAATTCTGTTATGTTATATGTTATGCTATATTTCCAGTTACATTCTAAAAACTTTATTCAAGGCCGTTTTCAGTTATTTGAATTAGAGGTAAAGGATACTTGTAATTAAATCTACCAGCGTATGTCTACGTTGAAGGAGGATTAACTGATAACAAGTACTAGATAAAACCAATGTTGAATTGTATATTGACATCGTTCATAGTGTTGGACAGGATTTTACTAAAGGTAACAGTTGTCAATGACAGGTAGTGTTTGATTGTAATCTCATCATATGAAATGTTACTCGAGTCACACGTGAGAAATGACGGAATAAGATTTAAGCGATAACACATATCAGAAAACGAGAGAAAACATCAATTGGAAAATTCAGTGCCTATATTTCATTTTATAAATTGCGTGACGTTTTATTTAACAATATAGTTTAAATCGATTTTGATATAACCAGGAGATAAGAAACAACACACTAAATGACAAATGCTTCAATGGCAATTGTCTAACTGACAGACAAACAATCAGGGGGCACACTAGAAGTCATGCAGCATGGCTGGACAGACGGACGGATGTTTTACCCGGATGTATAAATAGCCTTCTCCTCACTCGCGACTCAAACCTTTCAGCGATTCTGAACGATCTACTTGCTGATTTTGCTTCATCCATCTTGATTGTGAGTTTTTGTTTTTACGTTTAATGTCGTAACATGTGATGAGTTACGAGGCATAACCATTTATTTGACCCATGTGATATTGAAATACATTTTTACTAAACGAATTCAATTCTGAACAATGATTTTAGATTGACGATCACGGATTAACCATTTTCGTAAGAGGCTTCATTCAGCTTACTGACTTCTATTCACCTCTTAAATGAGTGTAAGAATACATTTAGACCTTTGAACATTGAATGCCATTAATAAGATTGTACAGCAATAAAAAAATTCTAACATTGAGACACAGTTACAATCTCATTATTATAGAATTTTATTACATTTACTCACGAAAAGATTATGGAGTTAAGAGAACATCCCTATCAGAGAAAATGATAGCCATTTACCCGATAACGATTATACTGCATTTGCTGTTGTTTAAAGGATTTCAACGACCATAATGTTTTTTAGAAAAACTTAGGTAAAACTTCACGTGCATTTGTGCAAAAACCCATTTTGATCAGAACGCGAGTGCTATTGATTACTAGAGCTATAAAAGACTTGGTGAAAGAGAAATAAAATGCTTTTGTATTTAGAACACTTTAATAACCAAAAAGTATAAGTCTACGGGCGGTCAAATCGTGTCATTTTTACACCAAAATTGTTATTCAAAGTCAAAATGTAGGTTTTTGATTCACGGTGTATGAGCTGTTAACTGAAAACGAGTTTAGGATATTCTTTATGTAAAATAATCTTTCCTAAAAAACATTAATTTTGACGGTTTGGCAGCAGGTTTAGTTAGCCACAAATGAACACTTGTGAAAGTTAATGCAATGCGAGGGGAAAAGCATGCTGTATTACCAGAGACAGGTTGTAAATGTCCTGTTTTAAACTTTTCGTGTAAGTGTTTTCTCAATTCGTATCTAGTTGTATATTTGAGGATACATATATACGAATAGGTAGTCATCATCTAAATAACACAATTGCCACCTTTCAAAATTATCATTTTACATACAGGAATGTTGTCTTACAAGATTCGTAATCAATAAAGATGTGGGTACACAAGTAACAAAATCAGATACGTTTTCTACAACATTTGAAGACATTAAATGCTTGGATGTGATTAGATTCGGGACTCACGATTTACCATCTTTTTGCGCAATTCTTTAAAGCTCGATAATATTCTATGTATATAAACTAATATCAAAGTACACGTATATAAAAAAAGTCTATAACATGTCGTTCTAATTTCAGGACGATGAATCGGGCACCTGTTCTCGCAGTCCTCCTGGAATTCTTCATGCTCAGCGTCGTCGTATCCGGTACGTTCTTTACTTCGTTCGTAATTGATAATGAAACCTAGGAAGGGATTACTTGAATAGCGTGTTTTATGACTGTTCCTTTCCTTCTCAAGAAACAAAGAGTGATTTGCTTTTACAAATGTTTATCCAGGATTAATGAAAAATTCGCTTTAGTCTCTCTCTCATCAGATGGGTTGGTGGCTCTAGTTAGATCGCCTAGTTGTCGCCTTAAGTTTAGTTTAACGTTCGAATTCATAAGTGGATATTCATTTCTAGATTCTGAAAATATGTTTTCTTTGTCGTCAGATACGTTGATTTTTTAAGGGTTTGGAATTGTTAATAGGAATTTAAACCTAGATTGTATGTCAATAAATACGTTAACGTTGGACAAGGGTTCTCAATTAGATATGGAATAGATAAGAAGTCATTGAAACTTTATCAACAGAAAGGTAGATTTATATTCGAGTAAACGAGATTGGAAAGATTGGAAAGAAAGTTTTGAAGCTTGCATATATTTTGATAAAGACGTTTATTTGGATTTTATATTTCGTAATTGATAAGAAGGCATTAAAGCTTGTCTCTATGTCGACAAAGATCAACTTTATCTATGTATACAGAATTTATAAGAAACCTTCATTCTCTTTCGACATAGATGTCTGGTCTTTCGGATTGGAGTTACTTCTTCAATATTGTCTTTAGTTAAAGTCATTGTCTCATTTTTGCAAGGCAAATTGTAATGATTGCCGGACAAATAGTTCACCACTCACAAAAATCTTTCCCCTGACGTTTGCAACAATTTTCAGAACTCTGCAGGCATTCTAGCCCTCAATAATGAAGTTCAAACTACCCTACCCTACCCGAATATTATGTTTTTTCCGAGCGTTAGTCCTTACCACGTCATTTCGCTAAGGCCGTGACAAAGAACACATCAAATTTCCCAGCTGAATATCCAATGAAAATAGCTAATAGCTTACGCTTTTTCAAATACAGATATAACAAAAAGGTGGTAAACTCAGTGAAGAATGCGTCTGTCATAAGTATCGGCGCTGCGATGAATGGATTTCCGGTGTTTCGCACTCACGATGGGATTGCACTTGATTCGGTACCTCATCGGTCTGAAACGGCATACGCCAATAAGCTGCTTCATCCAAAACTGTATAACGGGCATAAAAATGAAAATCTATGCAAATGCGACAGGAAACATTAGTGTTAGTGATCAGATTTTGTTCGTGAAGAATAATTAGTTCAGTTTAGTATCCTTACAAAAATGAGACTATGACTTTAAGCATAGTTTGTAATTACAAATGGCTCATTTCAGCTATAACGGTACCTGACAGAGTACCTCCACCTGCCTTTGATAAACCAGGATCTGGAGTGCGCACGCAACCGGACCTGACGTCGGTTTTCTTACCAGTCTCCATTGGAAATCCCAAGCAAACATAGTAGGTGGAGCTTGGTTAACGGAGGAGCTTTAAGCATCACAATTCAAAATTGTGTCCAAGTATATTTCTCAACATGTACAGTAACTGGCAATATTAAGGTTATCGTCATTGAAATTCACATCGGTTTATGTTGAGAGAAAATATTTTCTATACAAACGGCTGCAAATCATCTCTTCTGCGTTTTATGAACAGACATTCATCTCCCAGTTTAGTTATCTAAATAATGACATTTAACGCAATCCATTTTTATTGGCCATTATGTTATTAGTTTAGTAGGAGCGAAGTGGGAAATTGGCTAATATCTGACTTGATATCTTTCCCTTGACTTATACAATCTTCTTCTCATCAAGTGAGATTGAAAGTATGTATACTCACGTCCAAAAAGTTGTTGTTTTACTTAATGAGATTAGATGAAGTTTTACGAGAACCATGTTGTCATAAAATGGTTTACCTGTATTTGAAGCAATCGAGGTGGTTTATAAGCACCAAATGACGTCAAAGCCTTGTTTCGTGATGTCAAAGGATTTTTAATGACGTCAACGCAATTTTTCAAGACGTTGGAGCATCGCTTTTTACACGTTCTGATGTTGGTTTAACTGTTGGCGATAAAGCTTCTTTTATATTAAAGATCCATTTTCATCTTTGCATTATTTTCTAAGTAATTTTAACGTATTCATTGCAAAATTAGAAAACGTTTAATTCAAACAAAACAATTATTACAATTAAACGAAAGGGCATTCCCGAATCGACTTGTTACTATAAATAGAAGGAGCGTATTATTTGCAAGATCGCGCAAAGGATTGTGGAAATGGAAACCACACGTTGATGAGATAGTGTTCATGATTGTTAAAGTTCATGTTATTTAGAGTTTATGATCGAAGTTTAAGTTCCTGGCAGAGTTAATCTCATTGGGCTTCATTAGGACCTTGGTGTCTGTCTTACAGGAGACGGACGAGATTCACCACTGGGCGAATGTAAGAAGTGCACCTGCCATCCTTCCAGATGCGTACTGAGGCCTTTCTCACAAGGCCATCTTCACTGGGGTAAACCGATACAACTACACCTATCGGCCACTCATTCCGGGAACATGTATTGTCCTTAACAAGGACAACTTCACCCACTTTGATGCTGGTAGTCGGAACTTCCCACTTGGTTCTTGACTTCAAGGTGTGGAGATATTGCACCCTCCACTTATGCCAAAACTGCTCTGCGAGGTGTTGGACCTGTCTCCACTGGGCCTTGCACAATGGTCCCACATCTGATGAGTATTCCTCAAAGTCGAAACTTGGGGCATGTTTTGTCTTGTGCGTTAAGATCATTGCTGGCGAGAGTATTGAAGGATCTTCAGGGTCTGTGGATATGGAAGTCAGCGGACGTGCATTGATGATGGCGGTCACTTCAGACATCAGAGTTAAGAGCACCTCATGTGTGAGACGACCGGTCTTTAGCAACATGGCATCCAGTATCCTGCGAGCTGTCCCAATCATACGCTCCCAGGCGCCCCCCATGTGTGAGGAGTGAGGCGTGTTGAGCACCCATGTTATGGCATTGTCAGTGAGAAAGTTGTGGATCTGGTCGTCTTCTGCTTTGATCGGGGTGATGTTGAGAGAGTCCATAGCGCCAATGAAGTTTGTTCCCCGGTCGGAACGAAACTGTTTGACCTCACCTCTGATGGCAATGAAGCGTCGGAGGCAGTTAATGAATGAGGAGCTGGACATCTCTTCGATGAGTTCGATGTGGACAGTCACAGCTACAGCTTCCATCCGAAACCTGAGGAGTACACCTAATAGACTGTTGGTTAGATCAGGGCCAGTCATGAGGACACTTTTCAAGGAGACTCCCTTGAAAGTTGCGGAAGAGTAAAAAACGCCACGGATTTGACCTGGCTTCTTGTCATTGTAAACGCCGAAGAGTGGCAAGTACCAGCACTCCTTGCCCTTGTCAACTGGTGGAGCTACTTCAGCGTGTCCCCTTTCGATGATCTTAGACATGAAAGCAACCATGTGATCCCTCTTTGCGTTATCTTTCATTAGACCTGAGTGTAATAGGTTGGCTCTTTGTACTGCTTGTGGTCTGTTGAATGGAAGAGGGGGTCGGTTGGTACGAAAGGGAAGTGGAGCAGTCCAATAGCCGTCGTCAGACCTGACAAACTGGGAATTCATGAGTTTGATAAAGTCTTTGTCTTCGACAGACATGGCAACGTTTTCATCCTCACTTGTCCTCTGGAATAAGGCATCGGTATCGATGGGTTTGGAGCGATGGCTGACATGGAAGTTGTTGGGGCATGGTTCCATAATTGTTGGGCGACCGTCACCAAGCACCTGTACCTTGTTCACTGTAACAGTATCTGGACGGTGTACCTTTCCGAGACAGACTTCACCTATTATTGCCCAGCCTAACCTGAGCTTCTGAGCAAATGGGGCTTCTTGTGGGCCTGTACGCTGATCCAGCACATGGTGAGCGCTGAGTAGGTCGCGTCCTATGAGCAGTAGAATATCAGCATTTTGGTCTATAGGTGTGATGTAGTCTGCAATTTCTCTTAAGTGAGGGTGGTGTCTTGCAGCTTCTGGAGTAGGGATCTCGTTTCGCATGTTCGGGATCATGTTGCATTCTATGAGAGGAGGGAGGTTAAGTCTGGCAGACTCATCCAAGGCCTGAATGACATAACCTGCCACTTGTCTTCCAGACATGGTTACACAACCATTACATGATGAGAGGGAATACTCCATGGGATCACCATCTTCGTTAAACTTGTCGAAAAAGTCACTACGAGCAAGCGATCTGTTGCTCTGGTCATCCAGAACAGCATAAGTGAGGATAGAGTGTTTGGGGTGGTTCTCACGAAACACTCTTACGAGAAGAGTTTTTGCACAGGATTTGCCGCTGACACTGCCTTCACATACCTGGGTACAAGTTGTTGTAGCAGTAGACCTCACTGTAGAGGAGCTCTCCCCTCCGTGCTTCTTAGGGGAAGGGGTAGACTTGTCCGGCTTAGAATCTCCATCTGAACTGGCCTGCATGGCTGTAGAGTGGGTCTCACTCCCACAGAAGTAACATGAGAATTTCACCTTGCACTCCTTGGAAGAATGTTTGTCTGTCATGCAACATTTGGTGCAGATCTTGTACTTGAGTAAAAAGTCTCTTCGTTCACGGAGCGGTAGACGACGGAAGCCTCTGCAGTAGTTAAAGGTATGACCCTCGGCTGTATTGTGGAACGGACAGTATCTAGGTGCTTGAGTGTTTGTGGAATCGTTGTTGACTTCTGTCTTCATTGATGAAAATCTCAAGTTGCTTGACCGATAACCATCAGATGCTTTCATTCGCATGGTTTGAGTTGTGGGCTGTTGATCATACATGAAGCTTGGATCGTTCCTGATTCTTGCCTGTCTGTTTAGGAAATCCGTGAAGACAGAAAAAGGTGGGTAAGGGACACAGTACCTATCTTTGTATGACGCTGCCTCGTTAGTCCACTTTTCCTGAAGAGAATGAGGAAGTTTGTTGATGATGGGTGTAACTCCTGCCGATGAGTCGTAGTAGGCTAGGAGGGTAGAGTACCTTGTGTTGTCCTTTAACGACTCCATCTCTGCAGCAAGGTCAGCCAGCTCATAGAGCATGTTCGGATCCCGATTGCTGATTTTCGGAAGGCTACAGAGTTTGTTTTTCAGGGAAGATTCAATTAGTTCTTGACATGCATACCTCTCTTCCAGTCGTTGCCAGATTTTCTGTAGAGCATGATATGAGTCATGAGAATGTGATGCATAGATATTCGTAGCTTGAATGCTTGATTTCGGTCCAAGCCATTTCAGTAGAAGATCTATTTCCTCTCTTGGGGCTGCATTAAGGTCACGCATGATGTCAACAAAACTACTCTTCCACACAGAGAAATGTTCAGGTTTATCACTGAATTTGTGAAGTCGTGATATGTGCAAATCCCGTTTTACAAGAAAGTTGGATAATTCTGTACAGATGTTTGTCTGTGTGTTGGTGGATGGCACAAAGGGTGGAGCTGAAGCATTTAATGGCTCGGTTTCTTGATTACCTGTTTTAATAGGTACAGTAGTGTGCTCTGTATTGGGTGGTCTCTCATACGTCTGTTTTTCATTGGTGTTGGTCACTTGGTTTCTACAAGGTGTACTTGTGATGTGATCTGTACAGGTGACCTCTTCAATGACGATGAGCTCTGCCTCTGCTTCGTCGAGTTCTCGTTGTGACGTAAGTAACTTGATTGAGCTCTCTATATCTGCGCGTTTCTTCAATAGCTCAGCCTCTTTCTCCGCAAACTTTAGTCTAACCCTAGCTGCCTCTGCCTTTGCTCGTTGCCTTATCAAAAGAGAACTTGAAGTTGTACATGCAGTGTTTCGATCAACTGAAACAGCGTCCCAATTGCCGGGATCTGAGGGAACAGACCGCCGTCTGTCGTTAATTTCCTTGAGAACAACTTGAACTTTGTTTAGCATAGAATCTGCTCTGTTATTGCATGAAACTTCCAATTTAATACTTTCCTCGGTTCCCACGCGTTGTAGGTAGGTGACAAACTCTGAGCAAACTTCCTTGAATAAATTATAATGTCTTTCAATATCTCTACGAAAATCCTGGAGGTGTTCAGCATTATCTCCTTGAGGAATAGAGTCAACTAGTACACTGTCAAGTAAGGCGGCTTGCCTGTTAAATTTGTAGAGATAATCCCTAACTTTATCTTCATAAAGTTCATAACCTTTGTCCGTTAACTTCTTTGTACGAGAAGACATTGTAGGTAGATTCACAGTTCATAAAATTTCACAGATTGGCAATAATTGTCATTGTTATGTTTGAAAAACTCACGTTGTATTTCGCCAACACAGACGATAGGATGCAGGTTTTTTACTATGCTGACACAATAAAAACGATGTTTGTCCACTTCAAACGTTTTTACTTCCCAGCTTTCATTTCCATGCAGTATTATAGAAACGGTAAAAAACCTTTGCAACCATTAGTTTGCGCCGGTGAGAGAATGTGGAGCCGAGTAGTAATGGCTGACAGAAAACGTGTTTTTGAGCGGAAACGGAACGCTGAACATAGAAGGGAGATAACTCTTAGAATGAGGTTAAAGCGGAAGGGATTGAGAAATGCAATAAATTGAAAGAAACGGACGTAAAAGGTGAAAGGAAGGCCCGTAGGAGGCATTACACATGATATCATTCAAGGAAAACGTATGTCTAAGCCAGGATTCAGTGTGCAATGCTTTGAGCAGCGTAGGCTTTGTTTTGATAAAAGTTCACTCTCAATTTTATCGTTATAACGAATGTTTCTTCATTGTTCTAGCACGGTCACGCCATTGATTTTGCTGAATGAGATTCCATTTTTCACCCGCTTTGACACAGACGCGAACAAGGTCCTTGATGAAACTGAGATGTCAGTCATATTTTCAGATCTTGACAAAAACGGTAACTGATTTCACAGAAATTTATAACCAGCTTCAAATCATGATTTTATTAATAAAAAAGAGTAACGCTTCCTGCTTTATCCTCTACGTCTAACCGTTACATCTTTACTTTTTTCATCTGGGAAAAAAGATATGTCGGTATATAAGTAAGATAAAGCATGTATCATAATAAGCCTAAGCTGACTATCATTTGCTGCTGCCAGGTAACACTTTCTTGAGACCTGGTTATATTTTGATAGGAAAATACCCTTTTCTTTGTTTGTCGGTTCTGAGGCAGTTAAAGCCGACTCTTAAGACAAGTGTCGCTGCTTTCAGATGACAACTCTTTGGATAACGCAGAACTGTCGAAATTGAACATGCAGGTTCTCTTCTGTGCTGGCAACTCGGATGGGGACGCGGTTCTCTCAGAACAGGAATTAGATGACCTTCTCCAATCGATGGACCTGAACGGTGATTGATCTCTTGGTTAAATGTTATTAATGAAATATGACTAATTGGCACGTTTATCTAAATGGAGATGTTTGATACTCACCTGTAGGTAAGTGGTTTGTTTATTAGCTATGAAAAGCTGAATCATAGATAAGAGTGATCAACGGAAAAGAAATAACATCTTTTGCAGGCCATAGACGTGAAGTGAGATCGGTTTATAAGTAAGATAAAGCATGGCATGCTTTCGCCTCAATGTTCAGTTTGGGCATATCCTTTAAGGGTAAAACATTAGTCAACATGAACTGTCTCCAGGGAGATGTACGAAAATCTTCGTGCAGTCACGAAAATTAGTTTAAGAATTAGTTAAAACATGACTCATCAAGATTGATTACAGAACTTACTACGGGAATTTCCGGCATTGAACATAAACGATGAATGAATATGATTTCAAGCTTTATCATTTTGTGACTCTTGTATTTTACTCCTTCACTCTTTTACTTACTCTAACAGGAAATAAATGAAGCTTATAACAGTTTACAATTATTTTCCACCAGTATTTTATCTTATTTGAATACCTAATATATTTCCAAAATCATAATATCCATTCTGTGTGTTTGGTTTGGGTTTTTTTATCAAAAATTTATTCATAACCTCTTATAGAGAAGGTATCATTTACATGTTAACTAAAGGAAGGCCTCCTCTACAGTTTTTTTTATTATGGTTCCTTGTCTGTTTGCAGGGAATGATTCGCTGTACGTCGGGGAGCTATATGCGTATCTTAAGTATAACCAGTGTCTGTGAGACAAGCCAATCAGCGACCTCCTTGTATCTCGATATCACAACATCCTTTAACACAAGCCAATTAACGTACTCCTTGTCAAATTTGAAGTAACACAGCATCTTTGAGGCTTATTCGACCTTTTTCTGCTTGGACATCCATCTTTTCCAAACTCTTTTAACCAATAAATATTTCTCAGCAGTAAATCATTATTGTTTGTTATTGTTGTTATTGTAATATTAACGGTGGATTTATTTCCTTCTATGTAATTCACACTAGCGGGTTGGCGTTGATCTAAATACAAGTACACGTGCAGTGCGGGTTGCATGTTTCGCACGTGCATACCGCCATCAGCTGCCGTGAAACGCATGCCTGGACACTTAAGGACATGTAGTGTTTGTGACAGCATTTGGTTATTCATACCCTTTGAATTGGCATTACCAGTATACATTTCCATAATGAAACTTTTGCAGCAATACAGCCGTGACCTATGATGGCCGAAAAGGGACATCGCTCTTTCGCCCTCTGAAAACAATACGAGACACAATGATGTTGCAGTAAGACAAAGTGAAACGTATATCTCTTTAACGTTCGGCTAAATGGCTTTATCGATCAGTCATATCGCTTTAACGTTCGGCTAAATCGCTTTATCGTTCGGCAATATCGCCTTTTATTTCAAATTAGGTTAATCAAAAGCGGTGATATATTTTGAATATGTGCACATTTGCCTTTTTCCTCGCGAGTTACTGTATTTCGTTGTCTCTGACGTCATGAAACCATTATAAGAGACGTCACTGTAGCCGGCCATCGCAAGGGCGATCTCAATATTTCCATCTGATTCAGACGGAAAAGATTCGGTAATAAAGAAATTATTACACTCGGAAGCGTGTCATAAAACTTTTACGAAAATCGTGCAAATTTTAGTACAACCTTCGTTCTTGCTCGGAAAATACAGAAATTCACACTCCTTTTTTTAAAGTCATATGACACACTCCCTCGGGTAATAATTTCGACTTCCTTCATTAATATCGCTATGTGGAATTAATATCAAAGGGCGAAAAGCAAAGACCCTCACTGATAAATTACTCAATTCCAAATGGACATGTCTGGAGTAAAATATATCAAACTTCATAAATGATGGTATTTCATGTAAAAGTAGTAGTTATTTAGGAAAATCGGAAGTCTAATGCTTATCAATTCAGTAAAGTGACAATAAACGTGTTAGTTTCGTGATTTGGGATCGAAAACAGGAAAGTGTCGTGCGCCAATGATTCAAACGTAATTAGAGCAGGCAAAAAGACAAGCAAACGTCGATAGAGTCAAATTAGTCATTTAACTAATAAACATTTATCTGACACAGAATTGCAATTGTCAATGACAAAAAAAAATTTTAATTAATTTTGGCATTTTAGAGATATACATGCAAGTTTAGGGAAGCGATAGTAACTTACTCAGGTCAAAAGGTATTTTGGCTCTTACTAAAGAACATCATGAAACATACAGTGTCACTTAGATTAGAAACGGGTGCGGGTGGAAGAGGTATATACATTATAAATCTTAGTAATACCTTATAGGCTCAATGAAGTCTGGAATTTAAACCCCTTAAGCTACGAAGAGTACTATCGTATAATGTTCTTGGTGAATTTTATCAGGGGTTACCAGGACATATTTCTTGAGTGTTTTCTCCGACGTATATATAAAAAAGAGGAACTCTTTAGAATTCACATAGCATAGTTATTAATTATCCAATAGAATAGTTTCCCGTATGACCAGTCACATTATATATGTATAATATAATGCATAATATAATGCAGAAGCCCAACAATGATGTTAAACTGAAGGCACAGTCGCAACAAAGTTGCATTCAAACGTTTAGCCACAATATTGTTGCATCACACCTGATAGCCACGATTTTGTTTTAATCGCATGAAGAAAACGGTTTGGTTTATAACATACCTTGTTACTTGTTACAATGAAATATACGCTATACGCAACGCACCTGTGATGGTCTCGTGGGTAAAAGCGCAAGTCAAACCTAGTTTTAATTTTAAACTATAAATGGTTTACTACTTGTTTTTCAAATGTACACGCTCGGAATTGTGTATATGCTTATAGCAAAAATAATATACATTATATACATGTAATGCTATATATATATATATATATATAGAAAATGTAAGAAGTATCAATCGTGGAGAAGCATATATGAAAGTATATATATATGTATTTGAAAAAGAGTTCACAAGTATACAGTTTTATATATTCAAAGACAAAAAATGACACACGGCCAACATTGCCCCAAAATGTTTCATTGATATCTTCAGGGAATCTATATATATATACCGCATTTAAGTTTCTTTGATATTGCACATGTAAGGTAATATCTTCCCATTGAAAATACTCTGTCATTGATGTTGTTGACGTGAAACGTGCAAGCTTTGGTGACATTGTATGGACTCGTTGTGAGTGAACAATAGATTCAGCCAAAACGACATTATCCCGACACTGCTTCTAATATAGGGACTTCTACATTGTTCATTCTCATTCTTCTATTGAGACACGGGTTTTGTATTGCACTGACAATCTATAGAATAGAAAGGTTTACATTCTTAGAACAATAAACGAAGGTGTATTCGATAAGTTGAAATGGCATCTGACGGTTATGCTTATCCGAGTGAAATCGATGTTAGGGAGAACATTTTAGGATGTCCACACTGACTGTTTGAAATGTTGATTATCATTGATTTTGATTATTTTATATTTTGATTATTTGCACCTGTTGGTATCGTCATTCTGTTGTAAGAGGACAAATCTGCCACTATTCAGCAGTGGGTTTTTTTTAGAATACCAATAATGGGATTTTAAATAGGTGGAACTCAACTCCTTCTTAAAAAAATTCACTCGTTAATGGATAGGAATGTAATGTGAATATTTTGAACAATTATATTCATCAAACACTTTTGTATAAATATTCAAAATAAATACGGTATATCTATGAATTTGAACGATAATTTGACCTTTAACAGGATGAATCCCATTCCCCCTTTGAGTATTCCCGGATCCGCCACTGCTTGAACGGTATTCGCAACTTAAATTTCATGCTATTACGAAGAAAGAAGTTTCACTTTAGATAAGCAAATGATAAAAAGACAGAACAAAGTTTGAGTGAATAGCAAAGGCAAAACAAGAACAGCGTGTCACGCATCAAAATCAGTTCTTGTTACTTTTTCAAATAGTTTGATATTGACTTTATGGTGATAAAATCCAACGGTCAAACAAAGTTAGCTAGTGCAGTAAATAGAAAAACACTAGCATGTCTCATGGGTACGGTCCTTTCTCTGATAGACAACACTCAATACATCATTTCTAAATACATATCACATCGTTGAGACGTACTTCTTTGTGGCGACGTTTAACGTAGCACATAATTGAAATGAAGAGAGCTAATAGACAGAAAGGAAATGGTATCAGCTAAGCTAAACGAATAGCAGTAATTTTAAAATGAATGAAGGGATGTTGGTAAGCTATCTGAATAATTTTCCCTGACTCGATTTTTTCAAAGGTGTTTTAACTAAAATGGGAGCACTAACATTTTTCTTTACATATGGATACGTGTTTAGAAGACTTTTGAGATGTTTTACCCTCAGAAGAAAATATATTTGCATCATTCATAATTTCATAAACGGGGCATTTTGAAACAAATGTAACACCAAAATAACGTGCTGCAATGCATGCGGGGCTTTTTTATTTATTCCCGCAATTTAAGCTGACAGGATGGGGAAGATATGCCATACTCTAAAGCTCTTGTATTCGATTTTCTTAGAACCTCTTCTATCTCCAATCGGTCCGCCATTTTTCCCCCGGATAATGGCATCGAAATGTGTTTCGTTTTTTTTATCATTTTACAACATTATAAAAACTTAAACTAAACCGTTTGTGTTGATAGACTATCCTCAGGTTTACAAACGATTAAAGGAAAAGACTAATTGAAATACATAGAAAGGTTTTTCACTCTGGTATGGCTTCACGTACAATGTACCATTGTTGTGGGATTTTTTTACCGAATGTGCACTGATATTCATCAAGTTATCACGTCCAAATCAACCAATATGTTACCCACAAATGTGTTGTGTTCTAATCATGTACTAATTATAATTATCATAAATTAATGTCCACTGATTTTCGTTTCCGCAAAAAATGCCCCAATGGGACTGTCCTTTTGACAAGTCATGAGAATTCAAAGATTCAATTCAGGGCAAGCCAAAAAACCCTGTAACTGAAGTTTAAACGAATATTGACATTACAAGGACAAAGTACCTTCTGATAATAACTATGCTGATCCGCAAATTAGGATGAAATTCCTTTTCCAGACAAATACATTGTGACGTAGATTTCAGTCCAATGAACAGGAGTATAAGACGATATGCTTTTAAACCTACTCAAGTTGTACATTACAACAATAAAGAAGGCTATGGGAAAAAATCATAAAAATATAATATGCACTTGGTTTGAAATGTTAAACATAAGTATAATAGAAGATATTGATGTTACTCAGCGTTCTTCAAATATACTTATTTGAGAAGCATTTTGTGTTTTAAGATTGTAAAGACAAGCCCATAAGACAGTAAACGGTAGACGAACCGCCGTTACTTTACTCTCAGATTTTAAGTAATGAATAAAGAGATCAAACTATTAAAAAACTGAATAGAGACTACGTGATTACTTAATGGGATAGGATATTGACAGTTACACTACTGATAGCACCGAACGAGTTTGAACGAGACGATCTTGATTGCCTTTGACCTTGGTTATTCATTTTCAAA
Source organism: Phorcus lineatus (assembly GCA_921293015.1). NCBI lineage: Eukaryota > Metazoa > Mollusca > Gastropoda > Trochida > Trochidae > Phorcus > Phorcus lineatus. The sequence continues at coordinate 225,866 of OV121087.1, read as the reverse complement.
TCAGTTCATTCTAAAATGTTTGATAATGGCTATAGTTTACAATATAGATCGATGTTCCGTGTTGATGGCAGATTCTACATATTGTCAGACCCTGGTGGTCGAGTCGGTAAGCTGTTTGTTATATCAGTGCGCCGCTGCTTGACTCTTACAGTGTTTCAAAGAAACAAGTGTTCGTTCTAATTCAAACTGTGATCCGAAATTTGATTATTTCATCTACACACATAGTAAATGGCTATGGTTTTGTGATATTGTCAAATCTGGCGTTATTTAAAATGTGTGACGCTAATTATTATGAGTAATCTTAATGCAAACACGGTATCCATTTGTGTCACAACGCTTTCGTTTAACATACATTTTCTTCAAATACCTTTGTGTGAATATGTGTTTTGTTATTTCGTTTATTTTGTGATTGGTTTAAGACAAAAACACCAAGACAAAGGTCTGGTTAATGCTACACAGACATTGTAAGTTAGAGCGCCAATGACGTAATGAACTCTGATAATCATGTTCATAATCACCGTCTGCAAAACTGAAACATCGATTGACGAGGGGACGAGACTTCAGGTCCCGTTTGTAAAGAAGTACCATTAATCTGTCAAATTTTGGGTAACAAATTTTGCAATAGGACAAACAGTTTTAACCAAACTTGATGTCAGATGTAACACCCATATCATACCTGTGTTTCATCTTTCACTGATGGGGAAGCACTTGTCATCCCGATATGTTTTCATTGAAACAATGGTATAAATTACTTCAACAACGACGGACTGATTCACCTTGCACTATCGTCTCACTGGTATTAAGAAATAAGTCTAATGGCTGATTTAGCCATGTGATTTTACCGTATCCCCTTGCAAATTTTACGATGTCACTGGATCACAATATAGAATCTGATGTTCCATTTTTTCCTGAATAAATATTAAGATTCATCACCCGTGAATTTTGGCGAACTCCCTCTTCCATATGCGAGCGTTATCGCTGGCCAATCGGGTAGTTATTGATGTTATGTTACTGTAAATATTGCACACTTCTCCGTCTAGGGAAAAGAATACACAGTTCCCAACTTTTAAACAGTCTTTTGCGCATGCTCCCATGCTAGTTTCCGATTTTGACATTGTTGGCTCTGCGTTCAACGTCTGACTGTTGCGCCATGTTGAAAATGTTGCATCTTTGATTTCAGGCGAGACCACGTCTGAAAAGTGAAGGGATATACTAACGTTAATATTGTGATTTTTACGATAATGCCCTGTGAATTAATTGCGTAGTGTCATATACTGTTATAACAACTGTTATTACATGAATACACTACTATTGATTTTAACTAATTCCATGTTAACATAGTTGTCAATCTGGGATTATTTTTAAAAATAACATTTAAGCATGCTTGATTCTTTTTAAAATTGGTATTGAATAACTATAATACAACTTTTGGTGGCTTTCAGATGAGTTCAAATCGAGGAAATATCTACGCTCCCCTCACTACTGACAAGACCCACATTAATCGCGCTCATGGCAATTTAGGTTGGTTTGCATTATTTTGGAGTTTACCTTCCTGCTGATAAGGACCGCACAGAACTGGGTATCTGTACGCGCAGGCACGCGTATGCCAGAGCAAAAGGGACCGCTTGACAATCGCGCAATGCGATGTTGCTAGAAAGTCTGGCTCGGCTGCCGTGTACACGTTCCAAGCGGTGATCCCAACCTCGCTGCCGTCGGGCCACATGAACGTCGATCCGTTGTAGTGAAGGCCCAGCCATGCCACTTTAGCTCTTGGGTAAAAATAAAATATTAGTAAACCAGAATAATTTATTAATTACTGACTTCACGGTACTGTTTAAAGAAATAACCAACTTTCTCACAGAATGAAGACCTTTAAAACAAGAGCATATCAAGTTTGCATGGCTTACATTCACGAGCAATCTGTTATCCACAAAAGGTCATAAATCAGTGAAAAGCATGTTTTTTTGGAAACAGCTTTTGAACTCGATCAAGAATATCTTCCGGACTAACCATATCTGAAATTTCATTTCCCTACTTAAAACAGTCGGTGATAAACAAGACCTATTAGAGAATGAGATCTGTCATTTGAGCGAAGTTCAAAAAAAGATTCAAGGACAAAAACGCTGTGAAAAATTAAATTTCGGAAACTGATTTCCAACTTGATCATAAACATTATCAGCTAACAGCACTCTCACTGATATCATTCACCTAAATGTAATAATTCCTGAGGAAACGTTTCCCTAAATTGGAGCACACCAAGAAAACACCCGTCATTGCCACCATGTAAAATTAAAAATGGAGCCATGGGCTCTGTAGCTCATCAGACTTTTGATAGAAATAGGTGTTGTGGTTTAGACCATGGGGTCATGGGCAGTGTAGGAAAGATAGCCTGTCCCAACGTCCGAGTTATTCACAATCAAATAAAAAAGGCCCATTTGGGGTCAAGGGGTCACCGAACCTACAATTCAGAATCCCCATTGTCCAAGGAGTCTACACACAACTATTAAGCTATCAAGACCTTTTGGAACTGGAGAAGAAGATGAAAGTAGGATTTTCAGGTTTTGACCCCTGTGACCCCATTGGGGGTCAAGTGGTCACCAAACCTACAATTTAGAATCCCCAGTGTCCAAGGAGTCTTCACACAATTTTTCAGCTCTCTAGACCTTTTGGAACTAGGGAAAAAGATGAAATTAGGTTTTTTAGGTTTTGACCCCTGTGACCCCATTTGGCGTCATGGGGTCACCAAACCTACAATTTAGAATCCCCGTTGGCCAAGGAGTCTACACACACCTTTTCAGCTCTCTAGACCTTTTGCAACTAGGGAAAAAGATGAAATTAGGTTTTTTAGGTTTTGACCCCTGTGACCCCATTTGGGGTCATGGGGTCACCAAACCTACAATTTAGAATCCCCGTTGGCCAAGGAGTCTACACACACCTTTTCAGCTCTCTAGACCTTTTGCAACTAGGGAAAAAGATTAAATTAGGTTTTTTAGGTTTTCACCCCTGTGACCCCATTTGGGGTCATGAGGTCACCAAACCTACAATTTAGAATCCCCGTTGGCCAAGGAGTCTACACACACCTTTTCAGCTCTCTAGACCTTTTGGAACTGGAGAAGAAGATGAAAATAGGTTTTTCAGGTTTTGACCCTTGTGACCCCATTTGGGGTCATGGGGTCACGAAATCTACAATTTAGAATCCCCATTTGCCAAGGAGTATGCACATAAAATTTCAGCTCTCTAGAGTCATTGGTTCTGGAGAAGAAGTCGAAAAAGTGAAAAGTTTACGGATGGACGGACGGACGGATGGATGGACGGATGGACGGACGCCGGACGCCTTGCCATGCCATAAGCCCATTGGGTCTTTCAGACCTGATGAGCTAAAAATTTAAATGCCAGAACTCTGTAATAATTTCGGATTCGGCCTTCGAGCTCAACGAATACCGACAAAGTGTCATTCATTTTAATGTACGATTTTATCGGAAAATCTGTTCCAATGAGCTTACAGCATTTGGTCAAAACAGTGACTCTTCCACCGAAACGAAAAGTTTTGGTTGAAATACACAGAAGAAATTACCGGACGGATTAAAAAAATCAAGGTCAGCAAGCTCAAATTGTTTATCCCAACAATGTAGTCTATCACGAAATTCGAAAAAATAATTTCTGTAAAACGAAAACAGCCATGGATCATGCTTTATCAGGATTATAAACCGGCCAAACCTACACTCAAGCGTCCATTATCATTTTTAACATTTTGCCTAGGGAGAGGAGGTAACATGTTTGATAGAAATTTTATGTGTTTTAATGAAAGTTCTCAAACCTCAAGGACTCATTAAATCCATTTGGAAATATGCAGACAAGCTATGGTTGTTTTTGAAAGGAGGCAAAGATGTACAACGAGTATGCCTGTGAAAATTAAAACTTCAAAATTGTAAGGATGTATTTCCAGAAACACCAACCCCGATATGTTCTGATACATGGCATGAAGATCCTCAAGCTCCTGGTCAGACGACACCTTGGCAAGGTCAAGGCCGAACTTCTGACAGAGTTGTCTCCCTTCATCATAGTTTCCAGTTATGTCGATGTACAGATAAGACGTTGCTGAAACTTAGGTAAGAAGAGATTTGAGCCTAATTCTGTTGGGAAATTGAATGTATTGGTGATAACTGTGGAGTATGTCATTGAGGTCGAAAACATATACAATTAGAGTAAAGGCAGAAGTGTAAACAAAACTTACGCTACGATACGAACAGGTGACCCAGTCATTCAATGGTAGTCTACATCATGGTGTGTGTCAATAAATCCAATACGGCCAATTTTAGAAATATGTTTAAACTGACACAAAGCGTGTTAGAAATAACTTTGTGTTTTTAGTAAAATTAGATATTCAAATTCTGCTTTTCCCCGCTTATCTTAAGTAGCACTTTCAGACACTATTTCAATATTTATTTAATTAATTCATGTGAGAAATGATACTTGACCACTTATTGGCTAATCAAACCATGCATTAGCGATAATCATTCAATTCGCGGGAAATGATATGGAAATTCTGTTAGTTTTATTTCATCATTTAAAAATTTACCTTGGCAATGGATAGATACGAAGATCACGATGACAATCCAACTTGCACAGCCTCCATCTTCTCCCATCTTCACTCGACGAGTTTGCCTCTTCGACTGTCCTGTTAGGACTATTTTTAGCTATTCCTAGTGCTCCTCGTCTGTTCTGTGAGGAATATTTCGGAATGTCTTAGTGTTTCTTGGCTGTTCTGTGAGGAATATTCCTGGTATTTTAGTTAGTAACGTCTCTCAAACTCAAAAGGGTTTCTTGCTACAAAAATCCTGTAGTTAAAGCGCTCCGGAATGGTTAGGCTTTCAATTAGAAAATGTTAAAACGGACTTGTCAAGTCTTCAGACACGACCTATATCTCAAAGGTTCTCAAAGCACCAATAACTGATTTAATAAACGATCCAATAACCAGATACTGCTAAAATATCGGATGTTTGTAAAAGCTCTCCTAACGGGCACCTGTTCAATATTGAGACTGACCGTCTTAATCAATCATGCAACAATGGCAGAGCGTGCTCGAACTCATGTTACTGAAGGCTGGTAATCAAGACTTCTACACAAAGAAATGATCGTTTTTGGTAATACCTCTGAATTCGAAATCTATTGAAATTATATTAAATTGCCATATGTTGCGAATCAGTTCTTCACGATTTTTTTTATCAATCTTCTTAAACCTTACCTATGTATACATTAGTGATGCACATATTGAAATTAAGGGTTTTTACATCCTTGACTTAAAGTATATGAACCAAACTTTTTAGAACGCCCACAGTTATTAGTAGATAGTTAATCTATATATGTTTTTGTTAAATGTTATACTTGAAGGTCACAGGTTAAGGTCAAGGTCACTTACAACCATATTGTCACCCATGACAGTATTTTATCACAATTTTCTAATTTCAACAATGCCCAACTCAATAAAAGTTAAAAATGTGTTGAGTTTTTGCATTCTTAAAGAAGGTGAATGTTTGATGGTCAAAGTCAGATTCTCTGTTACCTATTTTGGGTTGTGGTGATGAATATACAGAGTTTAAACAATAAATTAGTACAAAAGAATTTTCTGTTAATTAATAAATGCATAATTCGTTTGAAATGCATTGAAAGGTAAAGAGAATATATGGCGGGGTTGTTGTACTCTCAGGGCTTGTTGTTGATATTGATAAAGCTCATCCGCGAACATTACTCGTATTTAGGACTTTATGATACAGACGGTGTTATAAAGAAACAAATTGAAGAAATTGTAAGATTTTCGGACAATGTTTCGAATTGGATTTTCTGAAAGATTGTATGATGAATAGCTCATCACATGAAACTATTGGTATATGAAAATACTAAATGACGTCTTATCTAATGAAAATTTATTAAACGAATGATTCATTGTTATTTAACGAGCGAAAGCGAATTAATTACAGTTACAATTCACGGGTCCAAGCGCGTTAACATGAACACTGTTATTGTATATCCACCACGTTTCGGTAATCATTCGGCTGTCAGGATCAATGATAAAATCATAAAGTTCTAGAGCGTTATTTGTACAGGTTTCTCTTGTTCCGTACAGATGTTGTATTGCTAATACATGTACAAAGCATCAGATTTTGCAAAGTGAGAGAGGAATCATCAACTTTTGTCCTCTGATGTTTTAAAATGTCTGCTGCTCTACAACCTTGTCTACACTTAATTCTCTCGATAAAGTTTCCACTATCAGGAAGTTTAAAAGTGTGATTGTCTGTCGTGCCTGTAGACATTAGGAAACTATTAGGTCCACATTGTTCTCTCATATAGGTCTGGGATTCTGTCTGTATGGGCTTTTGTTTGAATCGATAATCTCTTGTTCTGCTTTAACTGTCGAGGTGCAATAACATTAAACCCTTGGCTGTTCTTTTTGGAGCGAGAAAGCTCCATATGGGTGGTTGAAGTATGGCAGTTGGATTCGAGATTGACCTGGCTGGTCCAAACAAGCACATTGAGGACTTTAATGAAGGGTTGACGCGGGGAATCGAATCATCGGATTTTCAGATAGCAAAGTCGTGATGTAGATGGTTCTTTGTGGCCATTACTTTGATGATTAACCAAACAGGCTGATTCTTTTATCTCGTTACTCAGAACTCGCTTTGCGACAAGAGAATTCCATTTTAAATGAGAAAATCTCGAGGCTTCATCGGCATGTGTTTAAAGTTGTCAACGTATATAACATTTTTGGAAAAACCTTTTTAAGTCACATATTGTTTTATTATATGAAACATGCTTTTAAATATGTCAATGTCAAATCAAAGCTACAGCTACAGAAATCAAACTAATGTATTTTGATATGTGCTGTGTTTCTTTCACCAAACTTCATAATTTATCACTGAAGATAAATTGTTAAGTTATAAAAACAAGAAACGGTAGTTAACAAAAGTTGTGTGTGTGTGTGTCATGTTACGTTTAATTTAGAAATAGTAAAATATATAAATGAAAAACCAGCAAAATATGATAAATAACTGAATGTAGGTATAAAAATTGAATTAATGATAAGCAAAGAGTTAAATGTTACAACATATACTAATACAAATAGATAATACAAAATGAAATAGGTCACAAAACATAAATAAGCTTAAAACATTCACCAGAATCCTTTGTCAGCACAGTAGTTTATAAGATGCACCTGGCTTGTAAATAGGTACTCAAAAAGGTAGAGAATAATAACGCAGTAGAATGATCTCAAAGAAAGCTGAATGTATGTTTAGTTTACCCCAGCCAGCCCTTTTATAGACCATTACGTAGCAGTAACATCTAACATCTGGAAGCTTCCACAAGTAGACTATGCTGAATCAGGGAAATTCGTAAAACTCACAGAAATCTATAGAATTAGCTTGCTTACATAATCTAAAGATACATATGTGCAACAATGTTATACCATGTTTAACTTGATAACAAGGATAAAAACATTTCTGGGACTATTTCAATGATTCCTAACAGAACATCGTGATTAGAGAAGTTTGGCTTAACCCTTTAACAATGGCAGCTTTTATAACGTTATTAACAGTTCATAGCTCGAAGACGTATTGGTAGTAGCTGTGGCCGTCTCTGGCGTCTCTAATATAACTGCCACGCATCGCTTTCTCGTGGACCCCTGAACGTTTGTGTATACAGCATAAAGTAGGCGTCAATGTTGCAGTACAAGCTGACGTTGAAGTTCTTGCAACTCTCTATGATAGATTTCCCTGTTGCTGAAGACGTCGCCCAAGATAATCCAAATTGTGTTCAATGAGAATTAGATCGGTTCCTTGAAAGACCAAAACGGGACTTGACTTTAGGCATTATGGAAATAATCAGTGCTGTTTGTGGTCATGTGATTTATCTTCCTATATTGGACAACAGGCTTAAAAATATTTCTCTGTGACTAATATAAGCTGCAGTTATTTTTCCGACAACAAGGAGAGTTCGTCAACCATCAACACAAAGCGAAACCTAGGACGCTCCAACCCCGAAACGTTCAATTTACCAAAGGTATATTTTAGCCCTGCAAGTGAGTAAATCATCAGGCTTAGTGTGGAACGAGATTTATCGTAAAGACAACTGGATTTTATTGTCTTTGATTTAACGACATAAGTCTGTTCCGGCGATGGAGAGTCTTTCAGGCTTGTCGGTAATGGGACCGTCGTCGTCAAATAGCACGCAAGCGTGTTTTGATAGTATGGCACCCCTATTAGTATTGGTGTAGTTTTTTTAGTAAAGCACCCATGTTCTTGTAACTAAAAATACACTTTATACATAATTGATTAAAAATATATCTAGTTAATCTAGCATGTAAGATTTTTTTTAAATTGTTGAATACACCAATATCACATTTTTCAATTGAAAACTCGATGTTTGTTAATTACCATGGAGCTTTAGGATGATATCACTCAGGTAAAATAAATATCTATCGGATAACCTTAACCACAACTTCTGCTAACACCATAACTCTAGTTAAGAGTGAAATCAATCTTCCCCAGATATGTCGTACATTCATCAAGAAAACATAAATAAAACGACGACACATGAGAAGGATACTAAATGGTTTTGCATAATCTAACAAAATGTTATAAACATGTGATATCTAGTATATCAAGCTTCTACTTGAGAAAAATAAGTTATATTTGCCAGGGTCACTATATATTGTCTACCTACAAATATGAAATGACATATGATTTGTATTGTTAGAAAAGCTAACCTGCTCGCCTACGCCAATGACTTAGGTTGAACCTATCTTTCTTACTTCGCTACCTTTCTAGATTTCGCTATTGACCGTCGTGTCGTGTCGTGTCGTTTGACCTTTACATTCCCACCAATTAGGTATAAGGCTTGGAACTCATCGGCACGATTTGATATTTCAGCGCATTTCTGATTATTTGAAGTTATAGCGGTTTGAAATGTCACAAACAAGGTCGATTGACATGTCTTAATATTGAGCTGACGTCAGAACAAAGGCGCAGCGAGATACAAGTGACAGGCCCCATCTGATCTCGGTGGAATTAACTAACGCTACGTTTTCATATAAAAACAAAAAATCATTCCTCACATCAAATCAGGTCTGAACCGGAAGTCAAATCTACTTCCGGTGCCGTGAGTGCCATCCATCTGGCCCACCGAGTAATTGCTCGTCGTAGTAAATAGTGTCATCTGTCACTTCATCCGGGTAGACTCGTTTCAGGACTTCTAAAATATTTGTCTCGATGTCTTGGGCGTCATACCTTGGAGTGTATCCGTCCCGAGTTGATCTGACAAGAGTTACCAACTTTGGTGGTTGGGAACCGCGGAGGAAGTCCTCTAGAGCCCGTGTCGTCTGTTCAAGTTCCCCAGGAGCGAGTGTGTGAGTCGTGACCCATGTGGAGTTGGGTCCATTGTAGCCCGCACAGAGCACCATACCTCCTGTCATGTGGAAGTGTGTTCCTCTTGGCGATTCCCGCATACACACTCCGACATATATTAGTTTATGTAACTGTTTGTCAGTACGGAGGGTCAGTGCGTCCACAAGCTTCCCTAACATGAACAAAGTCGATTCTCTTTGAAGACACATCACGTGATGAAATTCGTCCAGCAGATGGAGAGAATCTTTAACAACCTCAGTACCCATTTCCGATAGAGACGAGCACATCTGCTCAGATCGAACTTCACAGTTTGCACGAATGTTGAGTATTGTTGTTATAAGTTTACTGAAAAACATGTCTGCAGTTATTTCGTCATTAGCATTATCCACACAGAGTATCTTACCAATGTAGTAGGAAATAAGAGAGATTTCTTCGGAATTGAGGCCCGAGTTGTACAGATCAACAGAAGCAGATTCGCAAGCATAAAAATCCTCGTCAATGTCCAGTATGACGCTCTCTGAAGGCGTCACAAGCTGACCCTTTTTCGCAAGCTCAATGGCTCTCTGTGTACTCACGAACTCTATAGTCACGTGAATATTTCTGTCCAAGCACAAAGATTTATCAATTGAGCTATAGCCTCCATCCTCTATCCAAAAACATTCGTCCCTCAGGAAGAAATGCTGCGATTCTGCGCATGCGCATCGTTCTAGGACATATTCCTCTTCCTCTATTCCTCCGTTTCGGTACATTACCCCAGCGCTCACCTCGATAGTCAAGTGTGGCATATTCATCGTGTAATCGTCGTCCCATCCCACGTCAAAGTAAGGCCATACCCATATGTAGCGGTTGATGAATCCAGTCGCAGCTGCAGCCTGTATGTCATAAAGAAACAGCATGATATGATATGATAGTTACTAAATGGGTGAGTAATGCGATTTAATGGATTGAAAACAATTTCAGTCTTTTATCACGTGAATATTGTTTTGTAATATATACCTCGAAAAAGGTATTGCAACACCTGCATTTCAAATTACTCTCGTGATAAAAACATAGGAACATTTCCAAAGCACAAACATATTTTGTTCAAATTTATCCATGTTTATAGATATGTAAACCGAAAAACTCTTCGTTTATTTCCCCGTTTGTCATTTGAGAAACAGTTATCGAAGTATTCCTTAAAATAGCAAAACTTCAAAGGAAAACGTTGCTTTGTAACACGAATAAGTGATTGATAAAGATGCAATTAAACATTTAATGTCTAAGATCGATGACTGAAGACGCGAAAACAAGAAACAGTATTTGGTGGAACCCTAAATAATTGAGCAAAACGTCCCCTCGTTTACTGAACAATGCGATGAGCTTAGATTATCTAGATTACGAGCGTAGTGTCATTATAAGTTTATATATTTAGCGGAGGGGCCGAGCAATTGTGAATTCTAACATATGTACTAACTTGGCCACGACTATTCATAAATAAAAACTTCCCCTCTGCGGTTCCGTACTATCGTACTTGTATGAACTGGTCATTTTGCTCCATCATGAGGCGAATCTCCCTCTTGTTTTTCGGCAACCGGAAGAGAGGTATGTTAAACCAGGTTGTTGAGGTCGCCGCATCAGAATGTCCGTCTATATGGAGCTGCAAAGAAAAGAGGCTAAATTTATGAAGGAAGATCAACTTGGGGAGCTGCACTCAATGAATTTTTCCCGCTCACATGTAGCAGTTTTCCTAATCTACCTAGTAGTTGCAATTGATATATTTATCTGGTTATCATAATCAAGTTTTGAAAAACAGCTTAAGAGAGAAATTATAATCTTTTAAGGGATGATCATAAAGTATTTTGATTCAGAAGCAAAGAGCAAACTTGTTTAAAAAATTGGTATTTACCAGCGTGTTTCCTTTTTCAGGAAGCACTCCCGCTTCAGCTGCAGAAAACCAGTAAAGTAAGACTGAAAAAGAATATTCTGTTAATTTTGTCAAAATTTAACGTCTGACGAAATGCAGAGCTTGTGTGACATATATGCATATAATCATATTCTCATAAATACGTTGGTTATTCTGTTGAATAAATTCTTTATCTGTTTTCTGCTTTACAGACGTTTCCAAGTTTCCAAAATGACGATTGAGTTATTGACGCACAATTTCGATTCAAATTATACCATTGTTATTATTATAACATCAACTCAGGGATTATCTTTTATGACGTAGAAATTGATTAAGGATATCGCGGAGTTATGCCTCACTGGTGGAAGCTATAAACGCTTTACTTGCTTTACATTTATGCTGGAAAAGAAATTCATTAATATTTTTAGGTTAGCGATGATATTGCTAATGATTATTTCACATTAATTTGACTGTTACTATTTAGGATCCGGACTGACAAATGTAATCATTGGTTGTAGCTTCTACATGTGAATACCTTTATATTCTTCCTGTATGAGAAGTACCATGGAATTATCCAAAAATAACCACACTCTGTAATTTTACCACCAGCCCCACCTATGCCAGAGGTCCCATTTGTAGCGACCTGTCAGTGAACTATCTAATAACAATAGTTTGTAATATGATGCATTGGTAATTGAAGGTTTCAATAAAAAAAATTGCACTCCTATTTTGGGATCAATTTATCTGCTGGCACTTTTTGTCTTTTGGTGACTTATTTCAAGAAATAATACAATTTAAAACTCAATGGTATTTCATAACTACAAAAAGACCACACTACATGTGTATCTCTAGAAATCCAAGCTGATATAAGGAGTAAGCACATGTATATATTGTATAGTTATCTCTGATACATAAGATACAATGAATTAAAGAATTTCTAATGTGTAAATTTGTGTCCCTTTTGAACTATAAGGGCCCTTTTGAGCCTTTGAAATATAAATGGCTCCTATGCAGTTTACAAGTGATAAATATAATCTCTTAACTTAAATAGTGACCAGCCGAAACAACTACATCCTGAAGGTTTGTTCACCTTGCCGTGCAGCTGAGTGCAGATATCATGTCATTAATGGAAGTCAATTAGATTTTATAATTTACACATACAAATGATAAGATTTTGTTCAAGCAATGTTTGGAGTTGTCATGAGGTGGCCAGTTTTTAGCGTATTTTGTGTAACTTTGGCAAGAGTTTTTCGAAAAGAAGAAGTCAAAAGCCCTACCTCCTTTCTAACACCATGTCTAATTAAGTGAGAGCAATATCGTCATTACGTTAAGTGAGTAGGCCTGAATCAGAAAAATGACGTTGGTTTGACGCTGTCGATTACTTATTGAAGGTCGTAGAGGTCCCCGTTCTTTACATGACATACTTATCCAACCACATCGCCCTCTACCCCTCTTTTAAAAGAAGAGGACCCCGTTCTTACCTAAGACACTGAATTTACCCCTACTATGAAAAGTACATTACCCAGTTCTTTACCTTAAAAACTGTCCTACCACCCGCTATAAAAACAACATAACCCAGATCTTTACCTTCATGATGTTCTTCAATAACATTTACAAAGCCAGATGAAGCCAATTGGACCGATTCCTTCCCACCGTCCACACTCTCCCACCCCCTGGGTTGCGGGTCGAGCAGTCCCCGAGTTTCTGGGTAGCTCGTCGCCGACTCTGAATAGACTGTGATCTGGTCAGGACGAGTGAGGCGCTGTAGTACCAGTAGACATACTGCGAGGACCACGGCTGTTACTATGAGAAGTTGACAGGGAGATCTTCTGGCTCGTCGACTTATTAAGTTGAAATTTGAACGAGCTCTGTCCATTTCTGGAAAGTGGGGAGTAGCAAACGAAAATTGTAATGTTTGAATGTTTTTTTACTGTGAGATTTCTGTTAAATTTGTGAATGGTTGCATTTTCAGTGAAATCATGAATTGTCAATAACATAAAGTTTGTTAGACCCTAAAATTAAATTTAACAAAAAGCCGTAGCAAGTAAGAATTTAAGACTGAATAATCTAAAGGGTTCCTTGTATTTTTTATCCGTAATAATTTCAAAATCTATATTCAATTCTAAATAAAATATAAGATTCAATTTAGTAGAAACTTAATTCTGTATACCTTTGATAAACTTTGAATCAACACCTGATATCACATGGTTTTTATAGACATTTTAGGATAAATACATTCTCTGATAAGCAGTTTTACAAAGCTTTTTTCAGTCAAATTAATATTTATCATGCTTTTCCTGTACATGAAGAGCTCGTGCGCATGTACTCATTGCTGAAAATAATGCTTCGAGGGTAGTATTGGGCAGGTTTGTTATACAAGAAACTGGTTCGTGTAGCAAAATGTGGTTTTTCCTTGCGATTGACTGTAAGACGTGTCAATGATTGTCATAGCGCCATAAGAAGATTGCTTTAAATATTTTAAGAGGCGAGTGACTGATCACCATATGCGCCGACCTCGAAACCCTTGACTGGCCAATCTTAACCCTGTTGAGCACGTCTGGGATGATATATGTCGGCGTAATTTCCAAAGCTATACGCCCATCACCAACATACGGAAACGTGGACAGGACGTTGCTATTGTATTCGGCTTAAATCATCATTTGAATTTTGAGGAGTGACCTGCATAGAGATAAGTTGTTGATTTCTTCATAGTCGCTGACAAAGGTGTCATGTTTGAAGTGAAAACGTGATGCGCAAGTTTAGTGTTAACACATTGTCATTATTTAAGTCGAGACAATTATTTTCGTATCAAAACCAAACTTGGTACTTTGAACTAAGAATTTTAACTCTTCTGATTGGTGAAAATATGATCTTACAGTTTGTAATGTTTGCTTTCCTTTTCAATACTTCTTTACAATCACTACTTCTCAATCGTCGTTTACATTGAATTCAAACTAAATCCAACTAAATTGGCACCATTGCTGACGCATGTTACGATTTGCTCAGTTGGTGAGTGTCCAATCTCATAAAACCAGCTCAACCCTAAAAGCGTAGGATCCACGCTACGTTTATGATCTGGGTACTGCTAGAGTGGGGTTATGTAAAGTGCCCTTTCGCATCAGCTAATCAGCGATGAGGTAAGGAACCCGTCAGCATGAGTTATATTGAAGCGGGCTTGTGGATGCTAAAAACAATGAAAGGTGAAAGCCACAGACAGGGTCACTTGACAAAACCTCTTGAATGATTTTCAGATTTTAGGATTTTTTGCGGTGCCACATTACATTACATTTTAAGACGCTTTGTAATGAAAATTGAAAAATCACTCATCCTTGATATTTCAAGTGCTAAATGTGTTTTTCTTTTGATGAATTTTAAGGATCCAAAAACGTCAACGTCTTCAATCAGGTGGCTTGACCGTTTTTGTCTTTCACAAACCCTTTCACTGATTTGAACATTTTTTTCCTACGTGACTTGTCAATTATCATTTGTAAAAGTTTCGACCGATTTTCATGAGTTGTTGGAGCCATATATGCCAAACTTTAAGGACATCCCGAATTACATGATGTTTGTAGTAAGGTACACAGCTGTAACAATCCGATATTATATTGAAAGAACCGTTTTCACATTTGTTTCGTGTACAGCACATGGAGTAAGTAGTCGATTCAAGATTGTGTTATCCACATATACAGTGGAGGTCGATTCACAGATTGTGAAGACCTTTCAACTTGGACTCATGTTTAACAATATAGTGGTCGATTCCTATATAGGAACAGCAATTTATCTCGTTTTGACATTGTAGTAATGAACGTACGCGTTAATTCCTAGTTTGAATGTATTGCTATTCGTATTTAGTTCAGCTATTTAGTAATCGGAAAACTTGTGTCTGTCTAATTTTATACGAAAGCTTTCGATGTATTCTTATGTGATACAACTGTCCCTTTATTTAAAAACTCTTTTATCACCCTAAATATCCTTAGTTCGCGTGATTTCCCCTTCCTCTTAGAATAATTCGACTCAAGAATGACGTAGCTATCATTCTTTATTTCACAATTAATAATGTATTGTAATGAAGTGAATCAATCGTGCCACGACGATAGGCAATCTTGATTGCAAATTATTATTTTAAAAAAACTTTGTTTGAAATATTAATGTTACTTTTCGACATTTTATGTAAACTATAACAGTTTAGACTAAAGCTTTTTTTATTGCAAATTATCTTGATTGAGGTTATTTCTCTACGTAACAAGAAAAATTATGACCTAATTCTAATGGGGATGTTCCCAACAGCTAGAGTTTCCTACATTAACTCTACGCATACTTGAGCTTTCATGTCCTTAAATATATTGTCGTATTTATAGCAAAGGAAGACAGGATTTTATGGATAACAACTCCTTATTTTGATAATCCCGACGGTTCGGATAATATTCTACTCCCATCGTCGCTTACATGTTTCTCTTTACATAATACATTTCATTTTAGATAAAAGTCAAGTAAGATAATAAAGTGCATTACTTATATAAATCCCTATAGAAATCATCAGAAGCAATTCAAACATACTAAATAATATAATTACGCCAGTAGTGGTTGTGACCACAAACCTATTATCAGAGTTGAAAGAGGTGTCAACTATTACTTAAACTGTTATATCTAAAATACCTTTATAAGCAGTACTTACTTTACTGTCTGAAGCAATGAAGGGCAATTCATAAGTCTCTACTGTAGCTTGGTGAGTGAGTGAAATGATCGTATTGCTTATATCAAGACCCAAACTGCCGCTAGGTTTTTATACACTTCTTTACAAATTCAGCGGTAACACATGTTCATACTTTCTTTAGTAAATACAATGTGTTGTTGTGGAAAACATTCGCTTCCCACTGAAATATTTGTTCCTGACTTTTAATTAACTTTAAGAAATACTGAATTGATCAAGCACAGCTGAACCAGACCAAGTAATCCCGAGGATATAAGCAGGGTATTGATTAATAATTGCATTCAACGTGCTTTGAAAATTGGAAATGAATGGAAAGTTCATCAAAGTAAGTATAGGATGTCATACAACTATTCAACAGAGCCAAACTGTGAGAAAATAGTTCCCTTTAATCACTGTTAGTTTGTTATCAAATCTATGATCTAATTGCAGTCGTAGCTATACACTGTATATCTGACTCTAAAGACATTTTGACAGGATCAACCGACTTCTTTTTCAATGTACTTATCATTGTCATATAGTTCAAATTAAGACATTCCTTTTTGTCAAATTAATTTTAAAAACTATCAATGTCTTATACATTATCTAAAAAAAGTTTTTTATGATAAACAGAACTATATATGATGACTGGTTCCATTTTGGTCTTAAGAAGGCATGTTTGTAATTCTTATATATCTGAAACAATATCTAAAACCAACAATCTTATAACGTACAAAAACATTGTGCGAGGACAAAATTCACAGGAACGAAAATCTAAATTACTTATAAACTGTCAGGCAAAAGAAAGGTTTCACCTAAGTTGATTTAATCATATATATAAATTTCGATTACAAATATTTTAAGTTTTAGACGTCGTACGCTAAAATCGAACAGTGCAGGCCTTTAGTTATCAATCGAAGAATACGTATGCATGTGTTTGCAATTTTTTTTGGAAATTGAAATTTTGAATTTAATTTTTTTGGAAAAGTATTTTTAATAACCTACAATTCTTAATCGATATATAAGATATGTTATACGTAAAAATCAACAAACATACCTTGTTTTTCACACATTAACGCCCTTTTAAACATGGTAGGGGTCATATTGGTGTAAATTTCATTTTTCACCCCTGTCTACTTTAGTATTACACAAAGATATTTTCACATTAACCAAACAACGATTAGTTCATATAAATTATTGTAGACATGATTAATGTTGATAATTCAATTATAAAATGCGTTATATACATTTCAAATCGTTGTAAAGTCGAAACCAACTGATGTGAAACCTTTCTTTTGCCTGTTAGTTTAGATTTAATAACCTTCTTATAAAAACAGGATAATATCCTGTCATTGCAAAGACATTTGCTAAGGAATCTCAATTAGAAAAACTTTGCCTCAGATATTGCATAAATCATTCCAAAATATCATTTTGCTCATTACATTAATATAAATGGACTTTTGGAAATAATTTTCAAAAGTAACAAAAAAGTACCAACAAATGAACACAAGGTCTTCTAAGCACACTGAACAAGAACAAAATTGGGGTGTTTGGGGATTATTCAAGGTCTTTCAAACCTCACAATTTGTATTTTGTCATAAATCTTGCATCAACCACAAAGATTAATCAGAGAGACATAACTACGGGATTTAATCTGAATATCGAATGGAAAGAAAAATGTTTTATTCGCGTTCCACATGCTTTACATAAAATCTAGCCACATAAAAGAAACCTTGTAAAACATAGCGTCACGCCATATGGCTTACGAGACACGAATACACAAAAAACCTAACAAATTTATATCAGACATCAAACATCAAATTTAAAATCAACTTTTAGGTACTTTTGTATGGTAACGTTATCAACAATTACAGTCCAACCATCGGAGGGAGTTAGAACAAGGTATGGAGAATTCAAATCTATTTATTTGTTATCAAAATAAAAGTCTGATGATTGCCGTTCGAAACATTTTAGAATAGGACGATTCCGTAAATCAAGGGGAATTTGAGTAGGTTTGGTATCCAGCCTATTTTACTTATTTAAGGGTCCTGCCAAGTTGTGCCAGAATGATTCGTGGAGTTTTAGAAATAATTTTCAGCCAATGGTTTTCACTTCAACACAAACACGCTAATCATACAAAAAAATATAATCTATATCATCAAATGTTTGACATTATCATTGGCCAGTGCTCATTTGAAGTACATTTACTGATTATCTCCCTTGCCATGCTTGGAACACATTTTTAAAGCGATAGGCAAACGATATTTATCATCCACAAGAAATGTGTGTTCATCAATAAAGCTCCAGTAAAATCTATTATCACTGCATCGTGCAAGAACTAATGTGTCAACGGGATAATTATCGAACTCCGTTTAGCGTCAATGGGACAATGAAGACTGTTTTCCTGAGTGGTATATCTATCAAATGAGACTTTCGTGGCAGGAGCTTAACTCCATCATAGTTTTAATGCATATACTAACACGACACTGGCGAAAGGACATATTTCTGCAACGTTGTAACACTGTTAATTTGGGAAAATACTATCTGCTTGTACTGAGTCCTTTGTGACATTTACTTTTTTAATAAATGTTGTGCGTTTGTTTTAAATCAACTTTTAGCATATACACCTGATAGAATGTCTTGCAACACCTGCTTTTCTTGATTTTCCCTGCGTTTTTCAATACATGTGAACAAATGAGTTTCCCATTTATATTCAAAGCTAAGCTAAACGGAATCGAGCCAATGACCTCACAGACAGCCTTTTTCAGTTAAAGCGGGGACGTATTGCAGCAACCGTCAGTGCTCATTGGGATTTCTTTCTTGTTTTTTGTTTCTTCAGTCATCAATCTTAGTCGTTATTTGCTTTTTTCTACCTTAACTAAGTGCTCATTGCTGTTACACCAAAACCTTTTTGACTATGAAATTAGGCTTTGATTACTGCTTTTCAAATGATATAATTGACAATTGATGAGAAGTTTGTAGATTTTTTTTACCTTACGACATGGTCGTAAACAAAGACTTTTATATCAATGATTACCCTATATAGTGGTTATGAATTGTTTATCACCAGAGTCATTTGTAATGAAAGTTTTGCGAAATTTTTCCATTTTTATGTTTATGAGTTTCAATATTGTCGATTTTATACATATATTCACATAATTATAATGGTATTGATGCTGGTAATGATGATGATGATGATGATGAAGATGTTATTGAGATGATGATGGTGATGATTATTGAGATGATGATGGTGATGATGTTATTGAGATGATGATGATTATGGAAATAATGGTGGTGATGATGATGACTATAGAGATGATGATGATGATGATGTTTATGGAAATAATGGTGATGATGATGACTATAGAGATGATGATGATGATGATGTTTATGGAAATAATGGTGATGATGATGACTATAGAGATGATGATGATGATGATGTTTATGGAGACAATGGTGGTGTGATGATGATGATGATGATGGTTAAGGAAATAATGGTGATGATGAGGATTATGGAGGTGATGATGATTATGTGATGAAGAAAAAAAAGTTGATGATGTTGATGATGACGACGACGTCCATGTTCATGATCATTTATCTTCAGTGGTATTTATCTTAAGTTGTCCTTTCAGCGGTTGGATTGTTGTTTCTCCTGCTTTTTGTTTTGCCAAAGACGACGGTGAATTGATTATGGATATGGGTAGACTGACCTAAACGATTTTTGGTTTTATTTCCTTCTGTGATTCCATCAACTAACAGATCAGCAATTGATTTCCGAAACCCTGGACATCAATAGCCGCTGAGTAAATATTCATTTCTGTGTGCGTGCTTTATCAATTAAATCAGCCCTGATAAACGGACAAAGGTTCATTCATTTTTGCGATTTGTTTGATGAATAAATAGTATGACTCGATGTAATACGTTTCTTAAGGTTTCTTTATAGTATAGTACAAATTAATCGAATGGTCAGCTCGAGTCTGTTCGTAAATCAAGCATGCATGACGTCATCCTATTGTACCCTCGCGCGGTTATTGTTTTAGTAAATGAGAATTACTGAGTGTCTCTACAAAGCAAAGAAAGAAGAAAACAATAAAGAAAGCCAATTGTTAAATTACGTTCGATTCTAGGGAGAACTTTATCATTTTCTATTACAAAGGATGAGTTCTTTTTTATTTCTAAAATATTACAACTCGTAAACGGTCATTAAATATTTCTTTTAAAATATTTTTTATCGTAGTTTGTGTAATTGTTTTAGTATTGAAAACATCGTTCTGTAGGCAAAGAAAGGGAATTGATTAAAGTAATATGATAAAGCAAAAGGACTTCTTCTTACACCAACCAGCACGGTTGGAAATATGAAATGACGCTAGCCTTTATATAATGGATTTTCAAATATGGATTATCATATCAAACAAGTATTACATATTGATCACAGATATTGTATTAAATATGTCAATCATGACTGTGTGGTTTCGGTTTTAACTTAACACAGAAGATAAATATTAGACTATGCTGTTTAATTTCTACCAGGCAAACACCGAGGACGTTGTTTTCAATGCGGCTTTAACGGGTATCATTTGGCATATTTTCACTTAAGTTTGGGACCATAAATATATATGGAAAAACAATATTTTAATCATTCGTGATTGTTCGCCATAAATAGATATATATGCGTACTTATAAACCTCGAAACCTCGTGTGTATATTACATATAAATAGATATATATGCGTACTTATAAACCTCGAAACCTCGTGTGTATATTACATATGCTATTCGATGTAAGTTAAGATTTAAACGGGGAGTCCTTTGTTGACTGTTCAAATTTTGCATTTTTTACATGAAGCAGATTGCTGTGGTATTGGATGATGCAGCTTTGTTAAATGAAATATTTCAATGAGATGTTTGTCATGAATATTGAGTCATGTACAATTGTTTTGATTAATTAGTGTTTAAATGTTCTTTGGTACAAGTTAGGACTGGAATGGGAAGTCCGAGGTTGACCGCTCGAATTGTGTCCCTTTCAAAAACCTTCGTAACAGTCAGCTTGATTTTGAATATGTATCAAGTAATGATATTATCTTTTGATAATCATGTTTCATCTACCTATGTAAGTGACAGAAAATGGCATGGAATCTTACCATACCATTTATGAGTGCTGCATTGATACAGCATGTCAATCGCTGAGGCTGATTCCGTCATAAATGCTTTCAGGTAAAGTTTTACTTTAAGTTTTACAAGAGAAATATCTATATGAAAAGTAAATTACTTTGATAAAATGTCAAAATTCATCACAAGGTAAAGTGAATATACTACCAAAAATATCTATTTTTACAATATTTTTGTTATTTTGAAAAAAAGATCATTCATCAAATAATTTAATTATATAAATGATACATTTAAAGGAATGGCTAAGAACTTCTAATTTTCATGAAAAGTGACTAAAAAGAATCTTTGATCAATATCTTTCCTCTGATGAAACTCTGATTTTTATTTCAAAAGATTACTTTGATAAATTTTGACTTGATTTCTTATTTCAAAGGATTACTTTGCTAAATTTTGACTTGATTTACATTGATTAAAAATGACTTTGATTTTTTTTAAAATAAGTGTCTCAAATCACATTTATTTAAAAATAAAATGATACAATGAAAATTATGAAATCGAAAATATATTTCTAAAAATTTTCTGGGTTTAAAATGTTATGATTGCGATGATGAAAGAAATCATCAAAGCAATATTCTGATTAAGAAATGGACTTTGACAGCATAAAAGTATCATACAGAAATAAACAGATAATACGTATAAACAGTATCTTAAGTGTAAAAAGTTTGTTTTTTTAAAACTCATGTGTTCGATACCATTTGTTTGTTCAGCGTCATTAGTATATTTGTTCTATAATTTTCTTTAAAAATGTCAACAAATATAAAAACGAAGATGCATTAAGTCAATTTGATATCATTCAATGCCTTTTTTTTCCAAATATATCATAATAATCCTGTTTCTTTAGCGGTTCTGTATGATCGCTTCGAGCAAGCTCTGGCATTGTTGCTTGATGGATTAAGACGGTCTGTCTCAATATTGAACAGGTGCCCGTCGTGTATGGTTGCTTTACCAACATCCGACATAGCAACTGGGTTTGGCACGTTTATTTCAGCACTTTTTAGTGTTTTAACGACTTTCTAGTGTTGAAGAGTGTTTACGTTGTAACATTTCCACCTCATCTTGTGTTTTAACAACATACGAATCTTTTGAGGTATTGAACGATTTGAACGTTTCTTTATTCGGTGTTTGAAGAGTGTGTTTTCCACATTGCTTGTTAATACTCTGTGCAATCCATTTCCGAGTGCCCGAGTTATAGTTTCCTATCAGATAAACACCCACTGGATTTAGCAAGACAGAAACACTAGGACTACCCGCAATAGTCCTCGGTGAACAGTCGTTCGACCAAACTAAGAACAAAGTGAAGATGGAAGTACTTGGACCCGTATCATTGATATGGATCGTCTTTGCGTTGTTATCTGTTCTTCAACAAGGTAAACTTTTAAGATATTGTGTTCTTTATATCTCTTCTTGAACAATTCAAACTTTTAACATGTTTCTGTGCCTCGTATTTCTTCTTCAAGAAGGTAATTTTTCAACTTATTTGTGTTCTCCGACGAGGTAAACTTTTAACATCTACATATATATGTATGTATGTTTTATTTCGTAAAGGGGCCACAGGCCCATGATACAGATATTGTACAGAAGCTTCTTGCATTACAGAGAGCTATAAAATGAACATATATACATGAATAATGTCACGGTGTAACGAAATCTAAACTTAGACAACACCCGTTTATCCGGTAGAACGATAAAACAATAAAATAATCAAGCCCCCAAACAAATTTAAAATAGCAATGAGTGAATAAAGTGGTACGTGAACTGGCTCCCCGTAGACAACTCAACAACTAATTAGAGGAGTCAACTACCCATGAATAACAATAGACGAGCCTTGATTAGGCAATCATTGTAGCATCGCTAATTGACATTGAAACCACAGGACAAGCTAATGTCCGTCTTAATGAGATAGCATCAATCAGACAAATCAACACTGGCGAGAATATACAGGGAGCTTAACGGGATACGGAGGGACTAAATAGGGATGAATAAACAACAAGCACACAGTACTTAAGTTGATCCCTAATCACTACTTGAGTGAGTAGATAAATAAGAGCACTAGTTAGGTTTAGTAGGACTTGTAAAGATAATGGGAGGGAAGGTCTTTAAAGGAAGTGATAACATACACCACAAAGGTACAGAGAAATAAGGGAATATTAACCTCACCAATCCAACTTCCAACGCCAAAGGGTCCTCTCCATACGTTACCGCTCCCAGCCAAGACCAGATAGTAACTGACCGCTGTTAAGAGGTCCAGCGGTATTTAAGGAGAAGGTGCGGACCACAGAGAAACCATCCTACATTTGTTATAAGCTTATAAGCTAAGCGAAACTTAGGGGCGGGTTCTCGATTTGCCGGACAGCCGACTTCTCCATTCAAAGTTACCGATGCGCGATAATCCATGAACAATAGGGGATTAACGTATAGTCTGTTTCGGATACATGTAACTAAAAGTCACTTTATTTTCATTTGAAATGAAACTTTTACTTTTGACATTTTATCAACTTTATTTCAACATATAAATGGATAAAATATACATTTAAAAACTTTATTTCAACATACATTTGGTATACATAAATAATCATGGCATGAAATGGGTCAAATATTGTAGACATTTTATAAATTTTATTTCATCACACGTTTGGTATAAAATATCAAACATAATATACACATCACATTCCACCATTCATTTTAATCCAGCACAGGGACACCAACCAGATCAGCGACCAGTAGGCACCACCAAGGAGACGTCCCTTCAGCAAAGCCAGACGATCATCCAGTGCCCGATATAATTTTTTTCTGTCGCTGTCGTGGCAACTTCGGCATTTCCTTTGCACGGGCTCGGTACAGACTCGAATGTGCGCCGTACAAAGTCGGCACTGCAGGCACAACTTCGGGAACATCTGCGCGGAGTTCTGAAATTAAAAAAAATATATGATTAAAATTAAGAAACATAGAATTGTATCACGTGAAATGTTGGATATCTCGCATTAAATATTTTCTTGGAAGAGTGTGGAAATTTTCATAAATGCTTAAAAGCTTTTGACTTCGCTTAGACAACATCCAGGTAATATCTGAAGTGTTACTTACTGTGAAGTTCCTCATCGTAAATGTCTTGAACTGGCCTTGAGTCGTTCCGTACTTTGGTCTTCACAACAGCAAGGAAAGTGTCAATCTGAAGTTGGACTTCATCCTGATGATGGTTGTGAATGTTCCTGCAACTACTGAGAACATCATCGACAGTATTAGCCGTAGCAGGGCAGCCAGTCTTACAACATTTCCAATGAACGCGATTTCGTTTGGTGCTCTTGACCCGAAACTTGTGACCGAGATAAACCAGATGTCTACCTCCTCTTGAATTTGGAATGAACTGAATGTTAACCTGTGCGTTTGCCATTTTGCAATGATGGAACCAAATGTCTCGGGTCTATATATATGGGCAGTGAAAATCATAATAATTTGAATTATTGTTCACTCAATCTAACTTATAATCGTGAACAATTCACTCACTGTCAAGTAATCAAAATCTGGATTAGTCAGCGTTTGATTATTTGAAGTCGAGTTCACTCATATAACCATCACCAACATGTAATCAGTGAATGCAAGTTCAGTCTGTGAAATGCCTACGCTTATTACTGACAACTACTCACTGGAATAGACTATAGCCGGCAAGGCTTCCGTTAATCCGTTATCATAACATCAGCTGTCCGGCAAGGTGAGATATGTTGAATAGCCTTAGCATCACAAATATTGGGGGTTACAGTACAGTACAGTGGCTTATTGTAGAGGGCACAAACTATAGATATAAATTTATACAACATGAGCATTGACATGGAAATGCTACATGTAAAAAGGCTGGTAAATGGAGTATGAAAATGACATTTGAACACATAAAAATAGCAACAGTCGGCGAATAAAGACATGAATGATGAAAATTGATACATGATTTGAAAGTTCGTTATGTACTTTCAATATACACAATAATTGGTGACATTTGATAAAAAAAAATACATTAGATGAGAGGCGGGCAAAAGGTGCGTCCTATATGAACACTAAGCTTCAGAATAAGATTCAGTTTCTTCAACTTCACCTCTATAAACAATCATTTCCTTGTCTGCACAAATTCGATAAAATACGAAGAGATGGTTGGTCGGATATATAAAACGATTTTTTTAATTTGATAGAAATTAAGATGCGTCTGTGTTCAATCCTCGATCACCTAGGGCTCTATGTTCCGATAGTTTCACAATCACCCTTTGAAATCTTCATCATGATAACTTGTACTCAGATTACCTGCCCTTGAGTCATATTATGCATAGGCGTAGGATTAGGGGGGGCCCGGGGGGGCCGTGCCCCTCCATCTTAAAAAGTGGGGGGGGCACGGCCCCCCTACTTTTGACACGATTTTATCGAGAAAAAATATCTTCAAAACCCATGTTCAGGGGTAACCAAGCAGATGACAGTGGCATGCCATTTCAAAGGTAAGCATAATAATGACAGAAAATGAAAGTGAATTATAAAATTAAGCAAAGGCTTTGTGTATGAACTAGTATGTCTATTTATCATCCAAATAGAGAAACCCATTGCAGGTTAATTAGGCAACAATTACTTTCATGTGCATGTTCAAACCGAAAGTAGGAATTGGGTCATTCTAAATTTGGAACTTTAGAGCTGTACGAAATTATTTTAAGTTACTATTATTCTGTTGATGCTTTCCATGGTTCCCTATAACGGATACATAACTAACATTATCAATCGAATTATTATTTATTCAGTATATCTGCGCCTGTGATACTTTAGAATCACTATCTGGAGCTATTTAAGTGTGCAACTGGTAATTTGAACCTAGTGTGCATATCGGGGCGAGAAATAAGGCGTTCTAAAACTTGAAACACTACGACCATTAAATGCTAATTCTTATTAAAATATGTTTGGCATTATAAGTCTATTTTTGGTATTTAACAAAGACATTCAAAGCGTTTTGGAGCTTTTGATCTTTAACTTGTTTTTTTAAAAATGAATTGTCCATTGCTAAATATAAATAAACGGGTAATGTCTTTTTCAGTTCCCGAAAGTGACATTTCAAAATGGTGGACCTACAGAGAATAAAAGCTTATAACAACCTCCAAGAGAAACTCATTAAACAACCGCTAACCTCGACTTTGTCACTTTTCAATTTTCGTTCAAAGATTTTTCAACAAAATAAGAACTGGGCTTGATATTTTTAGATTTGTCCAATTAACAACTTTAATTAGCCTTTCTTGTAGACAGCGAATTTATCGGCTGTGAAAAACCCACCTGAGCTAGGGGCCATAAACTTCATGCAGCTGTGACGTAATAAACAGACTGTACAGAGTGGTGCATCATTATTTCAACTGAAATACCGCCTTAAATAATTGTTTAATTACCATTGATGTGGATATCTTTCTTACACCAAACGCTTAATAGTATTACATCGTCAAATGATTTATCTAACTGAGTGAAAAACATTCTCATAAAATCGTTAATTATTGTTTTTTTCATGTGATATTGTTACGATAGATGTATAGATCACGAGGCAATGATTTTGTTTATGACGTCACTAAAAGGGCATGTGACCAGTCATGCATTCACTGGTTTGTGGCCAGATAGATCTAACCGGCCCATCAAAAGTGGCATTCAAAAACGGCTTTCATTACCAAACTGAACATATTTGAGTAGCGACCTTTGACGCGCTATACAATATTGTAATCAGACATTCATGTGTTTCCAAAGAAAATAGAGAAATATGTTTGTGGTTATGTAAACTTTAAAGCATGTTAGCTGGGATGCACTGATCACTGATTCTTTGGGACCTTTGATTAAAGTCGAACACTGATATGCAGTGAGGAATGGATTTTGCTGGATTTTAGAATGTCATTAACGGAATTTCTAGCTCTGAGAGAAACATTTAAAAAGATTTAAGTGTTCATTGTAAATGTTGTATCTTAGAATAGATGACAATATGTGTTTCATTGACAACTA
Source organism: Phorcus lineatus (assembly GCA_921293015.1). Taxonomy (NCBI): domain Eukaryota; kingdom Metazoa; phylum Mollusca; class Gastropoda; order Trochida; family Trochidae; genus Phorcus; species Phorcus lineatus. The sequence continues at coordinate 198,738 of OV121087.1, read as the reverse complement.
AGCATCATTCCGTTCCATTCTTTGTTCTATGATGGCACATGTTATCTTGCATTTATTGGCACTATTTTAGAGTAAAACATGAGAAATATTATTCTTAAGATGGATGCACTTTGTGATGTAGCTGCAACCTAATGTTACGTAAAGAAAGCTTTTTAAAAGGCCATTGTCTGATATGTTACGAGATACAACGTGATGAATGTTTATATGTTATGTATGATTACTTGAAGCTAAGTGCTGTAAGACCGTTTACTGAATAAAAACTATAGTTCAACAATTAAAGCTTTAAAACAAAAGCTTCAAAATGCGTTATTTCTATGACTCACACACGGACAGAATGAATGAATTATCCGCGCGCACCCTCCCCCATATAAAAAAAACCCCACTCAGTAAATTTTTAAGCCCCTTTCTGCCCCCCTCACCCCCACTCACAAAAAAAAGTTTTTGGGCCCCCCCACCCTTAAAATCGTTCCTACGCCAATGTTATGAAACAATAAAAGTTTGACCATAGATGTGGAAATATGTGTTCCGTAAAGCAGAGGTAAAAACAGTCCTTTTCAGCGAATGCTCAGAAATCGGAATTTTAGATTTCATAGGAGACCTTCCCTCCCGATTAGCTGTTTATACGAAAGTGTGAGCTAAGATCTGGTATGCCAAGCTAGTTTTAAAAGCGCAAGATTAAAGCGTGTTGCAGTTTCATTCACCGAGGATACAAGAAGCGAGACCACCCATTTCATTGTTATTTTTCGATCTTTATGGATGTAATGCTTCATTAATCTGACCCGGCAGCTAGTCAATGGTTTTTACGTTATACAAAGTGCAAATTTGCATTGAAAGTGAATAGACCGGATAAAGAGGACAGGTTCAGTCCCACTAGTTAAATCATTCACTGGGTTGCTTTGATTTAGACATTTTCCATCTTTAAAACATTTCCCTTACTAAATATCTTATTTAAAAATTCTTAATTTTTGATAGCTAAACACACTCAGCATATTTTCATTTCAGCTTTAGCTGCGTCTTATCTTTACATCAACAAAAATGGTACCTTCATTGAAGGGAGACAACTCTGTCAGAAGTTCGGCCTTGACCTTGCCAAGGTGTCGTCTGACCAGGAGCTGGAAGATCTCCATGCCATGTATCAGAACATATCGGGGTCGGTGTTTCTGAAAATACACCCTTACATTTTCAATTTTCTTACTTGACAACTGGTTAGTGAGTGCGTTAAGATGATGGGCTCTTTAGAATAACGGTCAGATAAAGAAGGGCTTATTGCCTTTATGTGGAAGGGGGATAAAACCCCTTTTATTACTCTTCGTTGTTATTTTACATGTCTTTTAGATCTTTAATAATCAACATCTTATTAATGTTGGCACATCGATTTACGATAACATCAGCCCGACAGGCTGCGACCGATATAAATGTTTTAACTGGAGGTTTGATAACGGATTATGTCTGCCCGTGATGCACAGAATATCGATATTTTGTATGGCTGAGTAATCTCATTAAAATCGGGTGGAAGTTATCACTTGTACTTCTGTGCGTCTCTGGTCTGGGTAAACTAATGACCATAACCAGAGTATTTCCAATTTAGAGACAGTCTTTTTCATTTGCATTCATTCCACATAGGGGTCGCTCAAATCATATCCACCTATGCTAACCTCCTGTTAAAATTCGAGAACTTTCTGGACTAGAAATTGAGACTTCTGATAGTTGCAATGCACCGTTGTGCAATAAGCAACGCCGTTTCAAAAGAAATCATTCGTAAAGCCTCGTTAGGTTCCGTATGCTCCGGGTTAAACTAGAATTCATAGTACTGTTAACTGTGCACAGTGGTCTATTCACAGAACACTGTTTCACTATATGGCGACTGAATCACGAAAGGGTACAGTAAGAAAGTTTTCCATTCTAGAATTGTTTCTCAAATTCGGAACATGGTTTCTGGCCGCTAGGGGAATCTGCCAGAACCTCAGAAACATATCGATATAAAAGACAGAGCTAGGTAAGCGCAGGAAGATAAAACTTGAGCAACCTCTGTCGGGAGCAAATGCTCCATTAGAGGAATAAGTAAAAAGATTATTTCGTGACGTTAGTCATTTTCAAGGTCAGGGTACCTTCTCAAGAGCTTCAACTGCTCTTTCAGTGAATTTTTGTCATTATTTCCCATCTTGATATTTACCACAGGGCAACCGTGGCGTGGCTGGGTATACAGTACGAGGAGCCAGTGTTCCTGTGGCCCGACGGAAGCGAGGTTCAGGTCACCGCATGGAACGTGTACACAGACGATGAACCGGACGGTCTTACAAATAGCCGATGCGCGGTTGTCAAGTGGTCCATCATGCTCTGGCACACGCGCCGATGCACGTCCGAATACCCGGCCTTGTGCGGCCCTTATCAGCAGGAAGGTAAGGAAAGTTTTCTTAACCAATACAATACGTTCATACAGACAGAAAAAGGGATGGGGGAGAGGGGTTGCGGTGGTGCGCACCTCTCTCAAAATAGTTCAAATTTAGTAAATTTTGAGAGTCGTAATTTTTATTCATGGTTAAAATAAACAAGAAAACTGTAACGAATTGAACTTAAAGTCAGTTATTTAACTAATTTTCCTGTGGCTATTCCAATACTTGCACCTTTGACACCCAAAGACCACATTCCTCCCAAACAAAACTCATTTATCAATGACCGTTTGAGTTTCGCCTCAATGCATTTAATGGAAACACATATACATGAATGAAATTATTAAAAGAATAAAATGGTGATCCACCCTGCAACGGGTTATGAGAGACTATTATAAGAGATATTTTTATCATGAAAATACTCTTTAATTGGGTAAGATGTAAACTCTGACAGACTTCAAAACAAGGAATTATTCATTGTTGATCGAGGTTATTCTATCTTGGGCCTGCCCTATATTTTTTAACGACATTGATTAAGCATGCTATTTTTTTAAAATGGATCTATTGATTGTAACTAGGTTATGAGTCTTGATGCGTTATTTCTTAAACTTGAAAACTCAATACGGGAATCAATTAATACGTGATAGATAATTATAGATAAATTAGACATCTTTTCACCAATCAGCATTTAGGCATGATCATTATAATTTTCCTGTAGTTTTTAGGATTTTTACTCAGTGCAAGATTTCATTTCAAACTTAGATAAGGAAGGTCAGATAGGGTCTTAGATACCTATACATGACATTTTATGTAGTCATATGAGCGTGGTTTAATCACGATTTAAACATTCACGTTTACTTTTCAGACGTCCCCTCTCCTGAAATTCAAGATTCAACATTTTCTATATGGCAGAATGGACAGGTTTTGGACGCTGAACCGACGGTGACTAAACCGGAAACGAGCATTGGGGCATGTGCAAAGGACTGTTTGAAAATTGGAAACTGTTTTTTCTTCTCCCTTGACGGTGAAGTGTGCAATATCTACAGTAATGTTACTACCATAACTACCAGCGAGACAAGTGATAACTCAAGGATATGGAAGAGGGATTTTGCATCATAATGCACCAATGAACAAACAAATGTCTATTGTAATGCAATATTTCCATTATTTTTTCATTTAGTTCGCAATATTGTAAAAAAAAACGTTTCGTGCTTCCTAGTTTCAATATTTATTTCACCAAACAGTACAATACCCATATTTGTACGACTTGTCTCACCACGTCACCTGGAGTTCCACCCGACGTAACCCATAGTAACAATTGCGACAGCCTGTAATATTGACGCTTGGTTGTAAGGGACAGCTGGAAGTATGCCTGTACAGTTCAGATATTGGTCGGTCTTGTTTCAACTCTTATGTCATCTTCAAATTAAGGTTTAGCATGTTGCCAGACTATACCTAATACCCGTAAATTCTAGTCCACGACGGTAATAATTTAAAAAGCAACGTCCCAAACACCGTTTGGACATCGCTCAAACATATTACATTTTTTCCCTACCCTTAACTCCTCTTGTAGGACATTCTGCGCTCTTGGCCACCTTCAAAGCTTCAAGATTTTGCCTTGCCAAGACGAGACAATGCCGTAAACAATTGGTAGTTCGGTTTCATACTCCCACTTGGGTTAGAATGACAATAGAAACGATCTTTTGCCTACACCATAAAGGCTTATGATTCGTGTACCTCTTAGTGGTGTGAAAATCAGCGCATTGGTTGTATATTCTATCCATACATATACTTTATTTTACAAGGTTTTAAAAAAAATTTGTTTAATTTACGGTCCCTTCTTACATGTCATTTTCCCTTATAAACAACAAGGCGGACCGTAGTCGATTGGCCAACCTCTTTAAAGTTGTCGCACGTGAGAAACAGGTCCTGCACGAGCATTTGTAATTGGGTTTAAGTAGGTGTCGCTGAACTTATCGTTCTGAGCTAATAAAATTGGCAGTTGTCGTTATAGATATTGGGGTTATTGTATTGTTACTGTCTAGATTTTCAAGTCGGCAACTGATCTGTATCGCTTATAAATTGTGTTAAAAGTCATACATGTTTATTGTTACTACTCTATATTAATATCTGAGGAAAACACATGCAAACGTTTTCAGTGGATAAGTCAAGTATTATTATCGAATTGTTCATACAGTTGAAATAGTGGGGTTTTTTAACACATGATAGGCTTCTAAGTATTCTTCCAAGTAATGAAATAGTTCGAGGTTTAGCACTTAAGCTTTATAGAGTTATCTCCCTTATCTAAGGAATTCTATTGGACTGTCTATGTGCAATTCGCTTTCCCTGAGCTTATTATTTAACGTCGGTTGAAATTACCTCAAACTATACACAAAAGTATGAATTACGGCACCAACATAACGTTTCCGGAGCTCATTTGTTCGATAATAGTCTATACTCGAATCTTTATGATTTGACAAGTGCTTGTATTTTACCCATGTCTTCATTTACAAAACGTCTGCTTCCGAGAAAGGAAATAATGTTTTACAGGCCTGCAATCTTTTTCATCAGAATCGGCGTTGAATATGTAATTTTTTTAATAAGAAATAAAATTTATGGAATTTAAAGAGTTGTAACAATAATGAAGATGTATGGTCATGTTCGTTACTGATGTTCAGATGTACATTCAGTTATAAAGGATTATCTCCCTTAACCACTGTTGTAAATGATAAATGACAATAAATTCAGAACTGTATGAGATGTGCGTCCTTCTGCTTGATCAATAGAGTATTGCGCAGTGACGACACCACTACAACATGATGGTTTCACATTTTTCTACGGTATCGGGTTTAACGAAATTCATAATTCATATTAAAGTTTTACGAAAACAGTTCTAAAAAAATATTTTTTCATAGATTCATATTCTGTAATATTATTGTATGTGATCAAATGTTTTCATTAACTTACCATAAAAATCAGTTTAAAAAGAAATTAACATTTCTCTTAAATTTCATAGTTTGATTTTATAAGAAATAGATTTTAAAATGCGATTGTTAAACGTCTCATAAACGAAGAAATCTCTTTTCAATAAAGAAGTTGTAAATTCATAAATTTCAGCACAGTTAAAGTATAATATCTCTTTAATACATTTTGTGAGAAATACATCGTTTTGAAGGTGATATTCAATACTGTCCAAGCCCGTTTGCTTAAGCATGGTTGACGCTGCCTGTAGAACTAGTTAACGCAGGCTGCAATGATAAACCTGTATGGGACCTTGGGACGTGTGATATTACAGTTTGTTTTTCCCAAGGTGATTTTGTAAGAATTCTGTCATTTCAAAATATTGTTAAGCTGCTTTGTTTACGCTTTCAACATTTAAATGAGATTTTCTAACAGAATCTAGATAGTTGTAGTTTTCAAACTTCCAAGTTTGAATATCTTGTTCATTGTTTCCATCAGGCGTTTTTATTGAGACATCAATGAAATGTCCTCGTCATTTAACAAAGAAGATCGAGCGAAAGCAAGTAGTATATACAAATGTCACTTCAAATATACAAATATCACAATTGATTTTGATTAATAAGTGTTGTAAATGTCGTAAGGTACAGGCTAGGACTGATAAGGGAAGTCCTAGCTTGACTGCTCGAATTGTGTCGCTTTCAAAAACCTACTTAACAATCAAATGATATGCTTTCAGTTAAAGTTTACTTTAAGTTTGACAGAAAACTTATTTTATAAAAAGAAAATTACTTTGATAGAATGTCAACTTTCATAAAGATTCAAACTTTGATGGAAATGATTTTGATGAAATAAAGGTAATATAGCAAGAATATCTACTTGAACAGGATTTTTGTTATTTCAGAGAAAGATTCTTTATAAAATGATATAATGACAAAAACGAATTTTAATGATGAAGGAATGACTATGAACTTTGATGAAAAATATCAAATGAGTTACTTTGATAAATATCTTTCCTCTGATGAAATTCTTACTTGTATTTTAAAAGATTTCTTTGATAAAGTTTAATTTGATTGACTTTGATTAAAAATTATTTGTAACTTTGAAAAAAAACCCGATCTTATTTAAAGGAATTATTTTGATTGTCTAAAATCACCTTGTTTTAAAATAAAATGAATCACTGAACAATGCGATGGAAAATTTATTTCTAATTTTTAGCTCATCAGGTCTGAAAGACCCGATGGGCTTATGGCATGGCAAGGCGTCCGGCGTCCGTCCATCCGTCCGTCCGTCCGTCCATCCGTAAACTTTTCACTTTTTCGACTTCTTCTCCAGAACCAATGACTCTAGAGAGCTGAAATTTTATGTGCATACTCCTTGGCAAATGGGGATTCTAAATTGTAGATTTCGTGACCCCATGACCCCAAATGGGGTCACAAGGGTCAAAACCTTAAAAATCTATTTTATTCTTCTTCTCCAGTTCCAAAAGGTCCAGAGAGCTGAAAAGTTGTGTGTAGACTTCTTGGGCAATGGAGATTCTAAATTGTAGATTTTGTGACCCCTTGACCCCAAATGAGGTCACAGGGGTCAAAACATGAAAAACCTATTTTCATCTTCTTCTCCAGTTCCAAAAGGTCCAGAGAGCTGAATAGTTGTGTGTAGACTCCTTGGGCACTGGAGATTCTAAATTGTAGGTTTGGTGACCCCATGACCCCAAATGGGGTCACAGGGGTCAAACCTGAAAAACCTATTTTCATCTTCTTTTCCAGTTCCAAAAGGTCTAGAGAGCTGAAAAGGTGTGTGTAGACTCCTTGGCCAACGGGGATTCTAAATTGTAGGTCTGGTGACCCCATGACCCCAAATGGGGTCACAGGGGTCAAAACCTATAAAACCTAATTTCATCTTTTTCCCTAGTTCCAAAAGGTCTAGAGGGCTGAAAACTTGTGTGAAGACTCCTTGGACACTGGGGAATCTAAATTGTATGTTTGGTGACCACTTGACCCCAAATGGGGTCACAGGGTCAAAATCTTAAAATCCCATTTCATCTTCTTCTCCAGTTCCAAAAGGTCTTGATAGCTTAATAGTTGTGTGTAGACTCCTTGGACAATGGGGATTCTGAATTGTAGGTTTGGTGACCCCATGACCCCAAATGGGGTCACAGGGGTCAAAACCTATAAAACCTAATTTCATCTTTTTCCCTATTTCCAAAAGGTCTAGAGAGCTGAAAACTTGTGTGAAGACTCCTTGGACACTGGAGATTCTAAATTGTAGGTTTGGTGACCACTTGACCCCAAATGGGGTCACAGGGGTCAAAACCTGAAAATCCTACTTTCATCTTCTTCTCCAGTTCCAAAAGGTCTTGATAGCTTAATAGTTGTGTGTAGACTCCTTGGACACTGGGGATTCTAAATTGTAGGTTCGGTGACCCCTTGACCCCAAATGGGCAATGGGCCTTTTTTATTTGATTGTGAATAACTCAGACGTTGGGACAGGCTATCTTTCCTACACTGCCCATGACCCCATGGTCTAAACCCAAACACCTATTTCTATCAAAAGTCTGATGAGCTACAGAGCCCATGGCTCTATTTTTTTTATATTAATCTGGGTTTAAAAAGTAATGCTTTCGGAGGTAAAAAATCTTCAAAAAATACCCTGAAAACGAAATGGACTTTGAATGCATAAAGGTATCAAAACATACAGAACTATATATAATAAGTAAAAACAGTATTTTCAGTGTAAAGAGATTTTTTTAAAAACTATGTTAAAATATATGTCGTACATAGTATGTTTATTTCAAATACTAGTTGAGATCGTCCCATATAGTTGGTAAAATTTTATCGTAAGAGTGATTCCAAAGACGAATTCTTATGTCTTTGTATGAACTGCATGTTGTAGGAAAATGTAGCTCGTCTTCAATGGTTCTAGTAGTAAAGAACTTACATACACAATTTTCAAGGGGAATTTCGATCTCTAAGGCAATCGCGTCCGGCACAGTGTGTGTTTGGATGAGTGTGTTTGTAAAAGGTAGGGAGAATTAATTTCCATATAAACCAAAACCAGCCCATAACCGCATCATCTTACCATATCAAGGCCAAATTAGTATAACATCACAAGACTGGTCGGTAAAACTTTTAGTATAGATTTATCCATTTAGCAATGCACTCTGACAAAACTTTAAAACTATTTTTATACAAATTACGTTTCCTCGATAATAATTATAATTGTCTCGTGTGTTCGATACCATTTGTTTGTTCAGCGTCATTAGTACATTTGTTCGCGAATTTTCTTCAAAAATGTCAACAAATACAAAAACGAAGATGCATTAAGTCAATTCAATATCATTCAATGCATCTTTTTTGTCCAATATATCAAAATATGCCTGTTTCTTTAGCGGTTCGCTTCGAGCACTCTTTGCCATTGTTGCTTGATGGATTAAGACGGTCTGTCTCAATATTGAACAGATATCCGTTGTGTATGATTGCTTTTACCAACATCCGACATAGCAACTGGGTTTAGCAAGTTTTTTTCAGCATTTTTATTTAGTATTTTAACGACTTTTTAGTGTTGAACAGTGTTTACGTTGTAACATTTCCAACTCACATTTAGTTTTTAAGAACAACTGAAACTTTTGAGGTATCGAACGATTTGATCGTTTCTTTATCCGGTGTTTGAAGAGTTTGTTCTTCCACAATGCTTGTTCGATACTCTGCGCAATCAATTTCCGAGTGTCCAAATCAGCAAAATACCCACTGGATTTAGCAAGACAGTAGCACTAGGACTACCAGCAATATTCCTTGGTGAACTGTCGTGTTACCAAGCTTTGTACAAAGTGAAGATGGAAGTACTTGGACCCGGAGCATTGAGATGGATCGTCTTTGTGTTCTTCGTAACTGTTCTTCAACAAGGTAAATCTGTATGGGTTCTTCGTATCTATTCTACAAAAAGGTAAACTTTTAACATGTTTTTCTCCTATGTATGGGTTCTTCGACTTTGAACACACACAAACACCAATATATATATATATATATATTTATCTAATCCGATACTAGTATTTCGTCAAGAGTATTGACTCATCAGTGATGAAACGATATGATCGTTATCATATATATATGAAAAGTTGAGTTGGTTCAAACGCAAGGTCACATATAGAATAGGTTCAATGTTGGACCCAGCCAACCTGGACAACAGCCGCCAACAAGTGCTGAGGTAATGCAAGAATTACAAGCTATCAAATTACAATTGTCCTCAATCCAACAGTTCCTCGGGATACCAGAAAACGCAAATACGGAGGAGGGACTAGAGGACAGATTATTTGGATACATCCAAAACACCTATGGACATATCTTCAAAGACAGAGAAGAAAAAGAAGTTATCCAGGCGGTTTCCCAAAAGAAGCAGTCAATGATCAAGTTATGAAAGAGACAGCTAAACAGCCGCAAGCAAGCTTACAATGGAGCTATTCGGACGAAAGGAACGGCAGACATTTTTCAGGCATATTTGGGGATTAAAATGATTCTGCAAACGACTATGTTATGTATGTATGTTACTTTTAATCTATATGTGACCTTGCGTTTGAACACAAAACGTCAGAGTAAGATTTAGTTTCTTCCAATATAATCTCTGTAACCAATTCGTTTCCTTCAGAATTGTCTTCACAAATAAGATAAAATATGAAGAGATAGCAAGTCGGATGTGTAAAACGATTTTTGATTTGATAAAAATTATGATGAAATTAGTATACGTCTGTGTTCCATCTCTGGTTTCGATAATCTTGACAAACACCCCTGGGACACTTCATCAGGATAATTTGTACTTAGATTACCCGCCCTTGAGTGAAACATAAACCAAATGAAAGACTTTGACACGAGATATGGATAGCATATGTTTTTGGTATAGATGAGATCATAAACAGTCCTTTTTCAGCTTATGTTCAGAAATTTGAAATTTCAATTTCAAAAGAGACCTCCCCTAATGCTTATAATGAAATTGTGAGCTGAGACCTGGTATCAAAAGCTAATGACCTGAACGCAAGACTGAAGCGTGTTTCAACAGTTTTTTTAAGAGGCACGTAGGTCCAATCGATGTGGGTGTTTCATTAGCTTTAGGTGACAGGGAGGATGTTTCATGATATTTCATGTGGCTTTAGTAAGAACCAATGTACATTATGACCTGAGTCAACTTAAAATCGCCACCCTAAACTTGCTTCTTTATCTCTAAAATGCCTAACTTATGATATTTTCTTGTTATTTATGATAATCACAAAACGACTATAAATGTTAAAAAGTAAAAATAATTCTGTGTCCAATTAACATGTATATTAATTAAATGATCAACTTAAATTAACAGTATCATACTATGTTTGTCTTTGTTTTTGCTGTAAGCAAGTTTCGAAAATTACATTTGAGTTATGTGCTCGCGCCACTATCCGGCTTTCGATCACAAATCACGATTTTCACCCGTTTATTGTCACTATACTGAACTTATCAGCATTAGTTTTTCGAGTTTCTGAAATATCCACTACTTCTCGATAAAATAACACCATTTATGAAATTAAACATTTTTGACTCCAACAACATACTCTGTGCCCCTTTAAACAATTCAAGGGCGTTACAGTTTTTCCTGATACATCTCTGCAGGGTTGAATGCAAAGAGTTTTCAATCTAAAATTTATATGTATGTAAAGCTTCATTACTCTGATCCAGCAGATGGGTTTTACATTATACAAAGTCGAAATTTACATAGAAAGTGAATAGACCAGATGAAGAGGATAGGTTCTGCCCCACACGTTCAAATAATGCACTGGGTTGCTTTCATTATGGCATTTTCCATCCATGCAAAATCCTTGTTTATTATACTATTAAAAAATCTTAGTTTTTGGTTCCAAACCACAATTCCGCATATTTTCATTTCAGCTTCAGCTGCGTCTTATCTTTACATCAACGAAAATGGAACCTTCATTGAAGGGAGACAACTCTGTCAGAGGTTCGGCCTTGACCTTGCCAAAGTGTCGTCTGACCAGGAGCTTGAGGATCTCCATGCCATGTATCAGAACATATCGGGGTCGGTGTTTCTGAAAATACACCCTTACTTATTGAATTTTAAGTTTCAAGTTTAGACTTTAACTTGTTTGTATATTTATTTGCAACATCACCTCCTATTTTTTCCCTTGGATTATGTATTACTGAGTAACTGAGTGATGTTAAATCTTATCAACTTCATGCCCACAAATATTCCCCTCAGACTAGCGTTTTCCAACATAATTTGAAATTCCGAAATCAATATTGTTAATAAGAAAGGGCTTAATACACATCCTTGTCGTACACCACTGAGACATTGAAAGTAGTCGGATATAGAGTTGGTACCTGTTCTCACAGCTGACTGGATTTTGGAATACATATTCTTTTACGCATTAAGTATTCTATCATGTACATCATTTCTAATCAACGTGTACCAAAGTATCTGTCTATTAACTGGATTAAAGGCCTTTCTAAAGACCACAAATATGCATTGAAAGCTACCTCCTCGCTTTGAGAGATATTTCTGTAGTAGACTTTGAAGTGTGAAGATATTGTATAACCGAAAGGTGTTATGTAGTGAGATTGAAGATAAGTTTGAATATGGGTTTTTAGAAAATATTCAGTATGTTTAAAATAAGGTAATAATAGAGAGATGATATTTGAAGGTAGCAAATGTGTAGACAAAGAATTAATAGAGCAGGTGATGAAGCTTTAGGACAATGCGTACCATAGGGTTATCAATTAGGAGAAACACGAATAAGAAATGAGTTTTTGTAAAGGGCTGTGACAAATGGTAAGGATAGTCAATTGAATTAATGGACACACCTAAAACGTCAGATACTACTAGGTAAGAAGAATTGATGAGGGGTGAAAAGCATTATCGTGACGTTATGAATAACTGAGCATGTGCTTAAATGTATTTATCAATTAGAGAAAGTAGTTAGTGACGTCTCAGAGGTCAAATTACAAACTTAACGAATTCAGAGGTCAGAGAACAATTCTAGTTAACGCCTGTCATAGAATTCTTACTAGGACTAGAATAGGACTCACAAGTACGCTCAGTGGTCTTTTCACGGAGCTCAGTTGGCGACTGAATAAAAATATCAGAATTTTTTTTATTCTAGATTTGTTTGTTAGATTGGGAAGATGTTTTCGCCAGGGGAATCTAGAAGAACCTCAGAAAGACCTCGAATTGAACAGAGTCGAGGTTAGCAAAGAAGGATTAAACCGGAGCTGGTCTATTGGGAGTGAATGTTCAATTTGAGGAAGAAGTAAAATGGAGATTATTTAGTGACCCAAGTCATTTTCAAGGTCAGGGTTCTACTCAAGAGCTTCAGTTGCTTAATTTCATTGAATTTTTTTTATTATTTTCAAACTTGATTATTACCACAGGGCAACCGTGGCGTGGCTGGGTATACAGTACAACGGCGAGGTGTTCCTGTGGACCGACGGAAGCGAGGTTCAGGTCACCGCCTGGAACGTGTACACAAGTGAACCAGACAATCTGGAAAAAAGCCAATGCGTGGTTGTCAATTGGGTCGTTATGCTCTGGCACACGCGCCGATGCACGTCCGAATACCCGGCCATGTGCGGCCCATATCAGTGGGAAGGTAAGAGAAATTCCTTAACCAATACAATACTTTCATACACAGGGACGGACGGACAGAGAGAGGGAGACGGAGAGGGGTAGCGGTGTTGCACATCTCACCCAAAATAGTTCAAATTTAGTAAATGTTGAGAGTCGTTATTTTCATTTATGGTAAAAATAAACAAGAAAACTAATTTTCCTGTAGCCATTCCAATGCTTGCACCTTTGACACCCAAAGACCACATTCCTCCTAAACAAAATTCCTGTATCAGCCCCTGTTTAGTTTTGCCTCAATGCATTTAATAGAAACATATATATATATATGAACATGAACCACCCTGTAACGGGTTATAAGAGACTATGCCCTATTTTGCTTCAAATGAAAACGTTGCAATTAAATACTCAGTAAGATGTAAATACTGATTGACTTCAAAACTTTGAAATATTCATCCTTGGTCTGCCATATCTATTTGAACGACATTGATTAAGCATGCTATTTTTGTTATAGATAGAGGAATTGATTGTAACCAAGGTATGAATCTTGATGCGTAATTTCTCAAACTTGAAAATTCAATACGCTGAAATGCGGGAAAATTTATATGTGATAAATAATTTGGAGATCAATTATAGTCATTTATTCACACTCAGCATTTAGGCATGATCAAATGTTAACTTTCTGTATTTTTTAGGAATTTGACTCAGTGTAAGATTTTATTTCAAAGTAATAAGAAGAAGGTCATAGAAGGGTCTTACATACACATGAACATACAAATACGTGTTTATTTTATGTAGTCACATACACATGAAGGGTCTTACATACACATGAACATACAAATACGTTACATGCATGACCGTGGTTAAATCGCGATTTGAATATAAACATTCATGTTAACTTTTCAGACGTCCTCTCTCCTGAAATTCAAGATTCAACATTTTCTATATGGCGGAATGGACAGGTTTTGGACGACGAGCCGACGGTGACTAAACCGGAAACGAGCATTGGGGCATGCGCAAAGGACTGTTTGAAAATTGGGAACTGTTTTTTCTTCTCCCTTGACGGTGAAGTGTGCAATATCTACAGTAACATTACCACCATAACTACCAGCAAGACGAGTGATAACTCAAGGATATGGAAGAGGGATTAGGCGTTATAATGCAACAATGAACGAGCACATGTCTAATGTCTCAATGCAAATATAACCATTAATGTTTCATTTAGTTCGCAATATTCTTAAAAGCACATCGTGCTTCCTAGTTTCATACTTTATTTCACCAAAGAGTACAATATCCACTTCTTTACGAATTCTCTCTCCACGTCACGAGGAATGCCACCCGACGTGACCCATAATACCAATTGCGACATCCTTTAATATTGACGCTTGATTGTAACGGACAGTTGGTGGTATGCCTGTACTGTTAATATACCGTTCGGTCTTCTTTCAACTATTATGTCATCTTCAAATTAAGGTTAGCATGTTGTCAGAATATATCTAATATCCGGACATTCTAGTCCACGAAAAGAGAACAAGTACAGGATTGCGACGTTTGGGTGTAGATAATAACACCGTTATCAGGCAAGTGACCTACAGGTATCTACACCGAAACGTCGCAATCCTGCAATGAAGATATTGTAAATCCATAGAACTTGTTCTCTATTCATTTCACCAACGACGGAAATAATTGAAAAAGCAACGTCCATAAACATATTCCCTCGCACATTAAAAAGATTTCCTATTCTTTAACTACTCTTGTAGGACATTATGCGCTCTTGGCCACCTTTAAAGCTTCAAGATTGGCATCGCCAGGACGAGAAAATGCCGTAAACGATTGACAGCTAGGTTTCCCACTTGGGTTCGAATGACAATAGAAACGATCTTTTGCCTATACCATAAAGGTTTATGTTTCGTGCACCCCTTAGTGGTGTGAAATTCAGCGCATTACAGTTAGCAAATTATTATTACAGAGATGCAAGAATTCGATCCAGTGTCGATAACGATGTCTACTTGACAAATTTGGCAAAAGGGAAGTCGTACATTTAATTGCCTATATATTAGTCTACAGGGAATACTATCGCGATAGGTGACATATCAGTCTGTTATACGAAAGGAAACTTTGAACCCTCAGGAACAGTATTCAGTCAATAATGAGTTAATGATCCATGAGCTTTGATGACTTGAATGACCTCTACATGTCACGTATCAGTCTCAAAATAGCATGTGAGGAATCTGCTGTCACTACTGGTGCTGTGCTGCATCCATCCCCTCCCAGTATGAACAGGATGGTCGTATACGTCCGAATGTGACTCATATATGTTCTATTGGGTTCAGACTGGGATTTAGGCGCCCCATGGTTGCGCGATTATAGCTTCTCGCCTTACCATTCTCGTGTAGGTTGTTTGAAAGTGCGACAGGGAGAAGTATTTCATCCCGTTATTTCTCGGCCTTAAAGTGTACACGGAACAGTCACAAGGCCCAGTTCACAATCGTTAGAGACACCCTCCCATATAATCAAAGAGCCACTTTCTCCCCGATTAATTGATTTGACATACCTAGTGGAGAAAAGAAGTTAGGGAATCGCTAGACATGAATTCCTTCCTCAACTTTATGGAGTATCATCCAGCGTCATGATGCTAAGAGGAAACACGTCATTTAAGTGTCGTGTTAAATTCCCATACAAATGACTAAAAAGTTACTCTCGGGCGTCATGATAGGACACGGTCTTTAACGGCATTGGTATGGACATGTTTGACATCGGAGTATTTTTTGTGTTGAAACGAAATTCAATTAGACGTTTTCGTTTATCCAGGTTTGTTATTAGTATATCATTATAACGTAACCCATTGGAAATATTTTACTAGATAAATCAGAGCGCACACTCAGGAAATGAAACAAGAATGAGAAGTGAAACCACTCATCTGCTCTGCGAGCGTAAAAAGTCTTGCTACGACATTTCAAGGCATTGTTGATAAGTTTTATGATGAATCATTTAAAAATGTGTGTCTATCCATTAATATATTAAAATTCTTTGATGTTGTGAAATTGGTAAAAGTACAGCGCCATTTTAATGTCATTTTCCCTAAAAACAACATGGCGGACCGTAGCCGACAGGCTAGCCTCTCTTCAATTTTATGCACAAGACGAGCAGGACTTGCATGATCATTTCTAAACGGCGCTGAACTTATTGGTCTGAGTTTATAACATTGCAAGGCAGTTGTCGTGATTGATATGAGGGTTATTATAAGTTATAACATTCCGTCGAGGGTGACATAGGGATATATTATTCCCGCGAAAGGTTTTATGCAACGAGCGGAACGCGAGTTGCATAAAACCTTTCAAGGGAATAATATATCCCTATGTTACCCGGGACGGAATGTTATGACGAATTTATCATACCGAATGTCTTAATGTATTATTCAAAACTTGCTCTCTATTAGTAAAAAGACAAACAGAAATGAACAACACCTATGACCTGATCACGTGACTTTGATTGATTGACGTGGAAGCACGCTTTACTCATGTAGCGGGGTATAAGGGATTTATCATCCCTCGGCGGCGGTGAATATGGATATTTGTTTAGGGTCACGTGGACCAATCAGAGATCGGCATTCTTACATGAGGTATGATAATGTATTGTTACTGTCTAGATTCACAACTGTAACGCTTATAATGGTGTTATAAGTCATGTACCTGTTTTTTTACCCTACTCTTTCTATATTGATTTCGGATCGAAACACGTGTAAACGTTGTCAGTTGAGAAGTCACGTTATTGTTCTTTAAACAGATGAAATAGTGTTTTTCAAAAAACATCATATGCTTTTAAGTTTCACTGAAACACTTCGAGGTGCAGCACTTAAGCATTGAAGAGTTGTCTCCCTTCTCTTAAGGATTGCAATTCGCTTTCCAAGAACTTATCATTGAATGTCAGTTGAAATTGTTTTATGCACCCCTCTCAAGTAACTGTACCAAAAAGTATTTATTACCGCTCCAACATATTGTTTCCGGAGCTTATTTTTTCGAATAAAAAGTTCTGTCTATACTCGAAACATTGTTGATTTGACAAGTGCTTGTAATTTTTCATGTCGTAATTTTACAAAAAGTCTGAACTTTAAAATATAAAAAGTAAAAGCTAATTAAGTAAAAGTGTGAGGTAAGAAATAACGTTTTACAGGCCTGTCATTAATTTCTCAATAATATCGGCGTTGATTATATAATGTGCTGAATAATAAATAATTTTTTTATGGAATTCAACGAATTGTAACGCTGATGGACTGTCCTTGCCGAACATTATGTATGTTAAAGAAGTATTGTCATGTTCGTTATTGATGTCCAAATGTATTTTCAGTTGTAAATGATTATGTTAAGTTTCCATTCTTGTAAATAATAAATGAAAATTAATTCAGAAATGTATGCGATTGCGTCCTTCTGTTTCATCAACGTAGCATTGCGCAGTGACGACACCTCTATAACATGCTGTTTTCATTTTTAAAAGGTCTCGGGTTTAACGAAATTCATGATTCATATTAAAGTTTTACGAGAACATTTCTAAAAATGATTTTTATAAACATCATAGTCTGTAATATCCTTTTTGTAAATGACCACATTTACGTTAACTAACCATAATTTTCAATCTAAAAAGAAATAAAACTTTATCTTAAATTTCAACATTTAAATTATAAGAAATATATTTTATAATGCGGTTTGCTCAGAGTCCTATAAACATAGGAATCTTTCTTTTTTTCCATAAATTTCCTATTTCTTCATCATACAAACTTCTAAAATTCTACTCAATAAATCCTTTAAACGGTTTATAGACGTTTATATAGCTGTCAACTCTATGTTCAAATATGAGAAGTCAATAAGTTCATTTGTATCCTCTTCTATGAACTTATTGACCTCACAGAGTGTACTCAGAACCTTACCCTTACTTCTACTAAATGTACAAGTTATTAATGTCTGAAGTAATCTCTTGGCCCCCATTTTAAGATATTATCAAAAAACTTTTTATTTGCAAAGGTTCTCCTTTATGCTAAATACTCCCAACAAAAACTTGTATTGCGAAACGTGAAGATAAACAATATCCGGTGTGTCTTTAATTATTTGCATTATCTTCTTATAAAATCAAATGGATTGTATTGTTCTTTGAGTACCAATAAAGAAAACCTCAATCAAATATTTCAACATGATTAGATAAAAGTAAGTTACAACTGAGGCTAGATATTTTCATTTTTTTTACAACGAGCGTCCATATATTTGTGTCAGAAGACCAAAGGGGGAGAGTCTACTTTCCATCCAAAATATTTTTTCATTACGCGTCCATGAAAAACGTACTTCGCGGGAAATTCCAGACTACCTTAAGACACCCTAAAGCATGTTTAAGACGTCATAGCATCGTATTTATCAATAAAAGGGTTGGTATTTCAAACTTTAAATCTTTTTTTAAGTATCTTGGATAAAAATACCCAAACGGCTATTTATTTATCTCCTATGGTTGATTTTCAAAGGAAAAATGTATCAACATTGAGTGGTGCTTAGTATAGTAGGACAAAATGGTTTAATATTCTGGGATTAGATTTCGTACATCGGTTGTTGTCGTTACACCCTTTTACTTTTTCATCTAGATTGCATATTTTGCTCACCATTCTTACCTGCCGCCCATGTTTGATGACCAAAATAACAATGAGGTTTGCATCAATATTGACAGTTGTGTTATGCTTTACATATCAACTAAAAACATAGCGAACATACATATTTTGGGTCTTTGAAACTTCCAGCAATACTTTCGAGAAACGCTGTATCTTAACATTTGTAAATTTGTTGAACGCCTGTGCGGGAATTGAGAGTTTGTATCGATGAAAAACACTACATGAATGAAATGTTACAAACAGACACATTTATTCAACAAAACGATGAACATGCGATGAAGACAAACTTTTGACATGCTAGAGTCACAGAGTCAGAGCTAATAGCACAGAGCACGCAATTAATTTTGATGTACATCGGTCAGATGAATGGTATTTCTTTAAGAATTATACAATAATTTATTCTATCTGAAAAGTTGATATATGAGAATGAACACCTCAACGGTGAGATGAGTGCTCTTTCTCTCAACATTTACAATTATTGTATTTTTGAAAGTTTAATGGTTCATATCGAAGAAGATAACGTCACCTTGACAGGATCGGCCATTTTCAAAATGGCGGCCCGTGAAGATGTCACGTCGGCACTTTAGTGTCCATCTAGATATTCTACATCCTATTTGTAGTTACAATCAGCCATTGCTTAAAAACAGTTCTATTCGTTACCGTGCAGAAGTTACCGACGAGGGATGGTCAGGACTGATGCCACAATGACGTTGCTAATGAGATGAGAACTGTTTATAGAGCGCTGGGATTATCAGCTTTGAAAGCTTTATCGGGCAACTCATAGGGATTCTCCAGCTTCTCGGTGACGCAGTCGGCGATCTTGATCTTGTGTCTTGGGTCGTTCGTCTTGGGCTTGGGTCCCATTTCGTTCAGGTCTTCCAAGATGTCGATCCCTTCGAGCACCTTGCCGAATGCCACGTGGTGGTTGTCAAGGTAACGGGCTCTGCCGAAGAGGATGAAGAACTGGGAGCCGTTGGTGTCCTTGCCGTAGTTGGCCATGGAGACAATTCCCTTGGAAGCGTGGCTCACCTTGAAGCTCTCGTCGATGAACTTGCCGCCGAAGATGCTTTCAGACCCGGTGCCGTCAAATGCGGTGACATCCCCGCATTGAACCAGCATGTCCTTGACGATCCTGTGGCAGTTGGTGTTTTTGTAGTGCAGTTTCTTGGCGGCTCCCTTGAAGCCTTTGCAGATACTTTTGAAGTTGAGGACGGTCATCGGTGTGATGTCTCCGAAGAGCCCGATCTTCACGTCGCCTACCAGCGTGTCCCCCTCATCGTTATAGTCCTTAACTTCAACGGTGAGGGTGGCAACGTCGGTGACCTTGTACTCGACGTCTTCAGGTTGTTTCTTCTTTTTAGCTGCGCTCAGAGCGATCAGAGCAGCCAACACAACAAGCACAAACTTCATCTTGAGAGGACTTGGAGTACTCCTTTCAGTGGGCAAGGCAGAAATGAGATACTGACACCCTGGCTAGTGCTACCTTATAAAGCGGAGGCATGCCACGAGGCGACAATGCTGGTTGAAAGAGGGTGATAAAACCAGAATTAGCCATACGGAGAGCAGACATCTGTCGCAAACGGGTCGAAGACGTTATAGGTGCAACATCGTGGCTGCGTTCACAATCGCAAACAACGTCAATACGCCACGATGCGGGACAATGGACGATGGTTGAAGTTAATACTCATCGCCACGTCTTGAGTACGTGGATGTTTGTCCAGCGTGGAGGCTTCCATGCACATGGGTACACGTGCTCATCGTATACCTGTCACCCTTGGCTCATACAAATAGTTCAGGTTATTTATTGTCTTTACCCGTCATTCACAGTCATTTTGATATATATACATAGCACTCAATAAATGAAAATCAAAATATTCGGAGTTTTCATTATCATCAATGCAATAATAGGTCCTGATTTATAATTTCAAAATTTACATATATCCTTGGCTACATTCCTCAATATATAGTTATGTTTAGTTACAGACTGTAAAATTTGAAATTATTACATTATGCTCTATATCATATTGTACACTTGTCCCACTGCGGTATTTGAATGATTATTTTATATGAAGAAGGCAACAGCACTCTTTTGTGAGAATAGGCGTAGAAAATTTAAAATTTTAAACATGAAGGGTGGTTATTGTCTGTTTTGGTAGAAAATGACATCTTATAAGCCTGTAAAACCAATTTTAATTCCCCTTGTCCCTTGTTAATACATTTCCGTGTATTTGAAAAGAGCAAAATTTAGTAATTTTAAAGACTTTGAAAGACCTCATCTTGTTCAACTTTGAATAAGAATGGTAAGAACGATGTCCCCGGTGAAATCCAAGCGGCCATGCAAGATACACGGATTTAAATGTTTACCATCTAATGTCATGAAAAAACCTTGTCAACGTGTTTTAATCGTGAAATTATATCCGGAAGTAATGCGAAAATTGAATTTATCATTTATCAAAACAATTGCAAAACAATTGCGCGCTGAAGCTTATGTAACATCACCTCAATCAATGTTATGGAAAGTGTAAATAACATGTATTGTGATGTAGTACTGTAAATTTCTTCTAGAATCTAAAACTCTAAGAGTGATATGTTTTTGCTGTATGAATTACGATTAGTTTGCATTAACAAGAAACGTGAATTGATACATCTTTTAATAGCATTTTCCACAAATAGTTTATTGTTTCAGAAAACATGGGCTGATTTTAAACGATTCTTGTTTTCTTGGTGATATAAAATGTCAAACAAAACATTTGTCCATTGCGAAGATCTGGCAAAATTAATATCATGGAATTTTATAAATCCAAATATTTTCTAGTGTCTAATTTTTCTACTTTTTGGCATGTGCTATATTTGAAAAGAGGCATTCATTGCCAAGGAGGTTGTGACACGTATGAAATCAATCATCGACTTTTGTCGGCTGGCGTCTGCCATCGTGGCTTTGCAAATACAAATTAGTCATGCATACAGCTCAAGGGTTATGAAATACTGCAAATAGATTTGAAAAACTTTATAGTGTATTACATCGATAAACAATGTGAGTGAAAAGACGACTTGCATAAGTATTTTTGGAGTAAACACAGTCTTCTTGGAAGTGTAAGAGAGCATTTTCATAATTTTTCATGTGGCTTATATGAGATTCAAAATACCTTATGTCCTGAGTTAAGTTCACATCGCCTCTCTAAACTTGCATATTTATCTCTAAAATGCCAAAACTATGCTATTTTCATTTTTTGATGATAATCAGAAAAAATCCATATCAATGTTACAAAATCATAATTCTGCGTCCTTTGTATATATGCATTAGTCAAATGACCTACTAGACACTTCCAACCAATTTTTTTCTTTTGGTCTGTTTTTAATTAGTTTCCAAAATTACGTTTGAGAAATTGGTGCATGCCACTGTCCGGTTTTCGATCACTAAAAGCTGCTTATTGTCGTTATACTGAACTGATAAGCATTATGATGTCGATTTTCTCAATACTACAAATACTACTTCAGGATCATACGACATAAATCATAACGTTTGATATATTTGACTCCAACAACATACTCTGTTTAAAGATATCAATTGTCTATTAGATAAATCACAATCGTAGAGTATGTAGTTATAATCCTCTTCTCGATAGCCTTGTACCAAACGATATAGCAACGTTCATATGATATGGTGTTCTTTCATAGAATAGCTGCTCGAATCATTTATTTTTTCAACATAGAATGGGAAAAATACCTTGATGAGTCTCGTTGGTGAATGATGAACGCGGTACTAAATAAGTAGAACTGTAATACAATAAATTGTATTATTTCTAAACCAACTGATTATTTACAAGGATAGTGAAAATTTTGCGTATTCAAGATTTTCGTTGTTTCATTTTGTTTGTTATACAGAGTTAATTGATGCGCACAGAAATAAAATTCGATTTTCTTAATCTGATGAAAATACACTTAAGATCATAATTAACTCTATATTTTCTCATGTTTATTTCAAAAAGTATTTTTAATGCAAATCTTTGACTTATTTACAGCTGCAGATAAGTAAGGTTACCTTTCAAAAGGTGGTTCATTTAATGAGAAATCTTCTGACGTAGACCAATACGGCTTTCCATAATGATAAACCCATTAACTCACATAATTAGTTTCACAATTCACAGCGATTTGATTTGAGCAATTGGTTCATCTTATAGGGTTTTAAACGTTCTTGCCAAGTTAAGCCTGTCTACATGATCCACTGCCCGAACTCGAATGAATAGAAATTGCTCACACTGAAACATTTTTTTGGGACATGTCGCGTTGTTGGGGCTAGCGTAAGATGATTCTTACAGAAGGTAGATTATTAAATGACTTAATGAGGGAGTCAGTTTTCTTTCCAAGGATTGATAGGTCTTAACCTTATCAATATGTATGATAGGCATGCCAATCTTGGTGTTTGATAGAACTTTGACCTCTTACAGTATTTCAAGCTTCTAATGAGGCTCTGGGAAGCAGGGGTATATACACAGGGACATGTATCCCTTAGAAATATCTTTAGAAAGACATATAGGCGCAAAGACCCAATCCTGCTTTTATACAGCAGTATGGTAGGGTCTATTGGCGTATGTATCCTTCTGTTTCTAAGCGATAAATGTCCCTGTGCGAATATGAGTGAGCTCAATTCACTAATACTCTTGTTTTTCAAATCTAGAATGCGTCGATCAGCTCCTTTAAATTCATACTATTTCTTGGTTTCCCATAATTCTACTTGATAACAAGTGAAAATATATATTTCGTTTCCTGAGTTTTATGTACAATGTCTAAAAAGTCTCAAAATTATCTTGGAGTTTGACCTGAAATGCTTGTAACTTAACCAATCTAGTTCTTTAGATTGCCTCAACGACTTACAGGTTTTTTAAAGTTTCACCTAATCCTGTTGAATATTCATTGCAGGTTTAGAGGTTTACTCAGCGTCTGAAAATGCTAGTCTCAAATATATGGGTATTAATTCGAATGCTTGAAACAAAGCTGGCAACGGGAGGTAACTCGGACTACCCTGGTATGTTATCTTGATCGGGTGCAGCGTTAAGCCTGTCACGTGGCCAACCAGGCTCAAAAGTTGTTTGTTACGCAGGTCGTTAGTTGGGTTCAACACTTGAACTAGCCCTGTTTCATGACTGTGTATATAAAGGAGCCTTTTATACAGTCTAGGTCCACATTCAGCAAGTCTAGATTGACTGAATACAAATTAGGAGCCCAAAGAAAAAAATATTATGGATGAAGGAACAGTAAATTATTACAATTTTTAATAGACAAAATTTTAGTCTACACTTGAACGTGCTTTACCTACAGCCTATTTATACTGAGACACAGAAGCATATATAATTCAATATTGAAACTGTTATTATCAGCTAACATTTAATAGCTTATTATTATTATTTATAGGTAGTGGTTGATGCAGCAGCAGTAGTAATAGTAATAGTGGGTCTAGTCGCTGTAGTAGTAGTAGTAGTAGTAGTAGTAGTTAGCAACAGCAGTAGTAGTAGTAGTAGTAGAAGTAGTTGTAGTAGTAGTAGTAGTTAGCAACAGCAGTAGTAGTAGTAGTTAGCAACAGCAGCAGCAGCAGCAGTAGTAGTAGTAGTAGTAGTAATAGTAGTTAGCAACAGCAGTAGTAGTAGTAGTTAGCAACAGCAGTAGTAGTAGTAGTTAGCAACAGCAGTAGTAGTAAGAGTAATAGTGGGTCTAGTCGCTGTAGTAGTAGTAATAGTAGTAGTTAGCAACAGCAGTAGTAGTAGTAGTTAGCAACAGCAGTAGTAGTAGTAGTTAGCAACAGCAGTAGTAGTAGTTCATAAGAAGGTGTTTACCAATACTTGAAACGAAGAACAATTAACGATGATTAAAATTTCATGTACGAATTCTCGCAACTTAAAACATAGTATGCAATATTGGATCCGGGGGGAAGGAGTGTGTTGTATGGGGTGTGGGGGTTTTTGGCCATTAGTTTACTAACTGCCTGTGAAAAGATTTGGTCTAAAGGGTGAACTTCGCCTTACCCCTGAAACTACCTGGATGCGCCATATTAGTATGAATAAGCCAGTGATTAACAACTCGACAGAAAGATTTCCTTTGAAATGGCTTTTTCTCAAATTTTACAGGAATAACGACAGAATGTGTCTCACAAAAGCATCGATTGGCCGACGGTCATTTTTGACACGTGCATTAGTGAAGGAAACGAGAAATACATTTCACTAGTAAACCTTCACAATAAAGGCATGCAACCCGTACCGGTGCAACAGTTGTTGACAGTAACACGTGTTTCGCAGAATCAGCTAGACTTTCTCGAAATCTGTTCAAGCGTATTCGTATAAAATAAATTAAATGAAATAATGAAAATGATATGATTTTGTTCTTTATTAACAAAGTGAAGGCAGTATTAAAGATAACATTTGCTCTGCCGGAATGGAAAGACGACCCTATATCAACGAGTTTTTTGCACGCTGATTATTCATGAAACAATGAAATGAGTGAAAGCCACAGAAATTGCCTGGGGAATAAAACAGAGAAGTGATTCTCAAATATCAGGGTTTTTTAAGTTTGTAATTTTTGGTAATAATTGTATTCCAATGCATGGAAATAAAACTGAGAAGTTGTTTCTGAATTGAAGAGATCTCAGATTTTTTTATTTCTATGGCATTTTATTATTTCAAAGACTGGAACGTCAGCAAAGCCCTATTTCTCCGATACATTATAATGAAATATTTCTCTATTCTTTTAAATAATGCGCCGCTTTTCTCAGACGTTTTTAGGCTAGCAATCTTTTTTATTCAGAAACCCATACTGCTTATAGTTTGTCACACGGACACTATTTGGAATAAAAGTCATTCAAATATCTCATGTTATGGCAAGTCTAGAAACCCAAATATAAGAGAAGAGATCACATGGGCTCCCAATGTTTATAATTTGGATTGAATTGTTTTTCCTTTCAACGACTATTTGTTTATATAAAGACTGTTATGAATAAAAAACGAAGCTTCTAGACTTGATAAAAGTTCATTCGTAATTCACAGGCGCGGTGCAGGACAACCAAATATCTCTCAAGCGTTTGAATTCAGTACAGGTAAACGTGTCATTCTTATTACATCTAGTTTCCCTGAAATCGTTTTATCGAATCGTTCAGTCACACGTTTTATCGAATACAAATGTAAAAAATTATATCTTGTGAAATTATGTACTTGTATGTTCTTATTCTAAAATATATTAAACTGCAATTTATATGAAAATCCTCAGACTTTTTTAATCAAATTGTATTTGAACTGTAAAATTTACAAAAACAAAAACCCGGAGATGGTTTTATAGGATCAGTAGCACGTTTTTTTAATGAAATACAATTCTTCAGATTTTCTCCAATAGACAGTAGTTTATGTCAAAAGTAATATCTTTAGAGGGTCGTCAGTACATGTAAATGTAGAACAAATGCTATCTAGCAAAACCCTTTGTGGCCATTTTTTTGTGAACCCCTTTTAACAATTCGAGGTTGGTTAATTGATTCGCAAAGCTTAACCGTTCATTTTTCACTGCCTCTTTTGATTAAAAACATTGTCCTCATTTCGAGACGTATATTTTGTTTTCTTATGTCACTTTATTTAACTAAATCACGTGCCTCTGCCCCATTACAAATCCACGGCAGTAACAGAATCCAGGAGCAAACGATATGAACTTATATGTGACAAAAAATATCTCATTTTGGTAGGATACCTATATAGACATGCGGAAATGGTGTACTTGAGGTGAATGTGAAACTTAAGATAAAAGTTCAAACTTATATATGATGGGTCTAGTTGAATAAGGGTACAGTTTCATATCACCATTATATGTTCAACGATATTTTCATAAATCAAGTCTGAAAATAATATTTAAAAAATAATATGTATATCAATTTTTGAAATTATATGTGCATAAACGTTAATGTAAACTATATGTGAAAATCCTTAGCTGGTTTTGGGAACAAATCGTTTGTGTACACGATATTCGTTTATTTCTATTTTCACTAATGGGTATATCTCTGGTGTCTTTACTTTCGTAGATGATTTCTTTGATATCGTAGGTGATTTACGTAGTTGAATTGAAGATTTATAAGCATCAGCAGGTGCGCGTCCTCCCCAATACAAAGCAACACAACTCCGATCGACAACATCATTTGACTGATAATACGTGATTTCAGGGTACCATTCATATGTAGCTTAGACCAAATAATAGGGCTTTTCTGTACACTTGATAGGTAAAACATATCTCGTATCGGACTGAGGGACCTTGCTTCGTAATGGTATATTTGATATTGTTCATCAAGAGTGAAAGATCATTTGGATATCCTTCTTAATAGTTGAATATATTATATACTATTTATGTAAACTCTTTAACGAATTTCTTTTTAGATGCTTCTTTAATAAACACTTCATTTGGAGCGAGGGGGTAAATGAAAATAAATAATTAAAACCTAAGACAGGGTCAAAATTTCTATCAAAAAGGAAAGAATGGACATTAATGCTGCATGTTTGTTAACGTTTAAAGAGAACACGAAAAAGCATTTTACATGACATAGACATTTTGTAAATGCAAATCACTCGTTACAAATGTAAAAAAAACAATAAACAAGAAATAAATTTCAAAAAAGTTCGTACATGATGAATCATTGAATAACCACAGGGACGTGTATCTTCGAAAATTATGATGATAATAATAATATATAATGAAATTTAAAAAATGGTATCTCTTCTTTATAGTATTTATAAAGATGAGATATCTTTTTTTTAATTATATAATAATGTTCTCATTTTCGGCGATAAAAGGCCCTGTGTGAATAACCCTATTTAAATAAACTTAATTCCAGGTTCCTGAGTCCCGATTAGCAAATTAACAGTTAACCATTGTGTTGCTCTCTTAACCCCGGCCGTGCTGACATAAGAGTCAACTGCCAAAACAGAGGCGATAACAGGTCCTGATATGTGCTCAGGTAGCTAGTGTCTCGAGCTGAACGGGCACCTGTTATGAACACAGCGGATCTACCAACAACACCAAACTTCGTGCATATGGACCAAGTGTGCTCTTGGACTTGTCTGTGACGTAAGGTCAATACCCAGACACTCTACTGATCATTTCAATATGTAAAGGTTGATCTTTTCTGCCATTAGTGAATTGTGTTGAGTTTCCCTTTGAACTCGCCGACAGGATGTGCTTTCCGATCGATCCGGTCACTTCGGGTACAGATCGATCGACATAGGTGATCGGTTTCGATCCTACCTGTAATTTTTTATGTGGTACAGTTTGCTTCAGTGTGGGATATGTTCTCGGATAGATCGCTGTGTTCATAGGGGTACCTGCTGAAGTTTCGTATTTGCGGTTTATCTGTTTCCATAGTAACGAAAATGCCGGTGGGGGTGTGTGTTCCGACCGAGGGGGTGGATGTGCTTGAGAAAGGACTGAAAGCTCTTCGTCGTTCCAGGGTGAGTCATTCATTCCTTGATACTTTTATCATACTTTTATTTAAAACATTTAATCTAATCATTTTGTGATCTTTTAAATTAATTATCAAAACATAAGCCTCAGCTTAATTGCTTGTTTGATATCTGTATACAATTGATAATAATTATATTGTACTAATTCGTTCAATACCTTTTCTTTTCATCTAATTCATTAATTTGTTCATTCATTCATTCATTCATTCATTCATTTATTCAAATGCATAATGTCATAACAAAAACGTGATTGGAATTGATGTTCAGTTATTCTAATTAGAAAGTATACTTCATTGCTCCGTCATTTATTATTCATTTATCACTCATCAATATTAATTGATTCTGATTATTTTGACAATCATAAAATTATTATTTTGTTTCAATTCATAAAAAAAACTTCAAGGAAATGACTGAAATGTATTTTGATAACAAGATGACCATGTCATGCATGTCAAGATATATAAAAAAAAATTGAATGGTTAAATAATCTATTTTATAGATATATGATTTAATCCGGGATATTCTTGTATTATGGGCCCAGTTCAAGAAGTTACCTTTAGTACATATCAATACCTTTAGAAACCCGAGTGCACAACTTTCACTGCCATGTTGATCCACTTAAAGGGACTCTTTATGTCCCCTATACAAAGCGGTATCACCTAGCTATATTCACCAGCTGAGTGTTATTGAGCATTAACAAATAGGGTTGGCTCTGAAGCTTCTTGAGTGATCTTTTTATATTACATATTGTTGTTGGTTGTTAGCGCGTCATGTCGATATTGAGAAATATGAAAGCGATATCAACCTGTCACCTAGAATACCTATGGTGTCATGTAACTGCGAATGCATTGCAGTTATTGGATTGGGTCAGATAGTCATATTTTGTGAGGCTTTTAAAGTAACGTATCAAGAAGAAATGGTAGCATAGATATAGGCAAATACATTTTTTGTAAGGCTGTTGATTATAAATTGTTGGCTAAAATATGTAATAGTATCATTTAAAATTTAAAACATCTAGAAACAACAGAAAACTAGATAGAGATGAAAAAAGTTGTTTTTTTAATATTTGAGGAAGAGGTTATAAAACTGAATTTTTCTCTATTAAACACCTCAAAAGAGTTTGAACAGATCTCATTTCCATCGATTTAGATTTTGCTTTTTTGTACAGCTTTAAAGCGTTAGATGACATCAGGGACTGTATCGAACAGTACATGTAATTTCAGGAAGGTCCTCTCATATTATTTCCATAATGAAAACCCTGCCCTCAGCCGAATATAGGTTTAAGAATGATGTTTTCTTTGCCTTTTTTTCTGTTATTTTAGGTAGCTACAGTGATTTTAAAAAGTTATGAACTTATCGTCTACATTTTTGTTGAGACACCAAAAACTGTAAATGACATGTTTATTGATTTTAGATAAAGTTTTTAATGTCTAAGATATAAGTGTCGTCTCTGCTTTGATGGTGATTAAATCATGCATTGATTTCACTCCAAGATCTTTTGTTACCAGCTGATAAGTGTTCATTGGGCTCTGATCTTGCTGGCGTTGACTTCAGCTATTAGGTTGAAATTCAATTTAATAAACTGTAAATGCACAAATGGTGTATTTGATTTGATCCTCCAAT
Organism: Phorcus lineatus; assembly: GCA_921293015.1. Classification (NCBI taxonomy): domain Eukaryota; kingdom Metazoa; phylum Mollusca; class Gastropoda; order Trochida; family Trochidae; genus Phorcus; species Phorcus lineatus. Next base: position 169,042 of record OV121087.1, on the reverse strand, counting down.
GAAGATAGGCATTATACATTTTTTCAAGTTTAAAACCCTTTATGTATAGTTGTGATTTTCTCATTATAATATCATTATCTTATTTAATCAATTAAATTAAATTAATCAAGTGCACAAATTCAATATGATAAAGGGGGAAAGCATGTGTTGAAAAGTGGTTGAATATAAAAAATATATGATTTGAAGTATTTTTGATGATTAGATTTCGAAACACTAATCATTTTTTCTCGCATAGAGTAAATTTTCTTACCTGAAACCTTATATTACTAAAAGTATACTTGAAATTGTTGTATTTCAAATTCAAAACTTTGGGGCAAGGCATTGTTAAAACAAAAAAATTAATCAAAATTGTAAAATAAAATTAAATTAACTACTATTACAAAGTGTCTCCCGATATAAAAGTAATCAAATTAATAAGAAGTAAAAATGTTCAAAGTTTGCTGAGAATGCTGTTTTATGTTTGTTTGTATATATGATAACAGAAGACCTGAGGGTTGGATTCTATTTACCATGCAAGGCAAAATTCTTCATTGTATCAAGAGACAACTTAACGATGTCCCGTTTAATGACATCTTTATGAATGGTTCTCCATTTAATGAGCAAAAGCGAGTTAGATACCGATACCGTTCACAAGTTTCCTCAATATGTAATTAAATGGGATTGCAAAATTGCAAAAATGGGATTGTTGAAGGAGATGTTGAGAATACCAAAAATAGAGGGTGCGAGGAATTGACTAAAATTTGGCGACTCATAACATCTGTCGAAGTTTCAATAGAAATCCCAATGATCATAGATGCAGTATTAAAAAACAAAATTCTAATTACAAACTGTTAAACAAACAGCATAGTTATGACAATGTAATCACTGTCAATATTCCTTAGGAGATATCTTTTGACATCACACAAGTTATATCTCCCATTGAAGACAGTTTTGGATAATAAACTAAAAAACTGATCTCATTCTTTTCCCCTTAATGAAGAATGTTTTTGAAATAATTGATTATTTGACATTGGAGAGAACCTGCTTCTTGTAACATATTTTACTTTGCGATTTAATAATTGTTCCAGTTGTTGAGAAACGTGTCTTTATTGCTGTGAACTAGCATACCTGAGCTACAACAAAGAACCTGGAGTTTGTAGTGCCGTACTCAATAGAAAGGGAACCCGACCCTCTGTAGGTCTCGCGTTACAGTGCTGTAAATAAGCAGTTGATACAAGGGCGCCTTACTTTGAGGGTTTATATCAATTTGAGCTGTAAATATTTCTGGTTATACTTAAAAAATCATGTATGAATTCACAATGTTGAAATCCTTTTCTTATTTTGAAATATACCATCTCCTTTTATCTGAATCCCTTGTGCCATGCAATAAGAGTTAAACAACTTACAAAAGAGGTGTTACGGTTCATAACTAATAATAGAGGTGTTACGGTTCATAACTTACAATAGAGGCGTTAAAGTTCTTATCTACATTTGTTTGCCCCACAGATTTTGCTCACAATGTTTACTAAGATGTATTTCAGATTTATGTTTTATCTCGGTTATTTTAGTCTTTTATTTATCAGTGAGGTGATTTAGGTTTTAAAGCTGCTCATGAGTGCTAGTATTACTGTAGGGAGAAAGCCTGCAACACCATTGTGGTTATGCATTGTGGCTATGCATTGCGGTGAAACCTGCAAGCATTGGCTTGAACTAGCGAACAATGGGTGGTATTGAGCTGAAATTCAGTATAGCATTGCACCCAAACCTTACTGTGTGTAGAACAGTTCTTTACTGCAGACAAAGTTGCCGAGCCCCTGCCGGGTTTCAAATTTTATCTTTCATCACAGTCATAAGACTTAATTGCATGTAGTAACTTAATTTTCATTTACTCCTATATGTGTACTGTAAGTCTCTAGATATAATCTGACTACCTAATGTTCTGTAATTGAGCAATGACACATTTTAGGAGTTTTAGATCTAGTCAGAGATATATAGCAAGTACATATTTTGCCTTGGTCCTTGAGCTGTCTTATTTTTGCATGTTGGTTTTCACGAAGTTGTGCTGTACATACCTTTTAAGTTCAGCATGAATTTGCACCGTTTAAAACTGGATTGGTGATCCTTTTCAGTAGTGAGTGTAGGGGCTTACTCCCTGCTCATAGTAACCTGAATTCGGACACTTGCCTGGAATTGTTCCTCTGTCCACTGTAAAGTTCCAACAGAGTGGAATACTGCTTGAACTTTTGGGTGTCTGATTGTTGTATGATCCCTGGGGGCACACAAGGTAAAACAGCTTGCCAGTTTCTGGTTATTTCAGAATGGTAGGAGCAGTGGATGAGGTTCAATTAAAAATTTATGACACATGTAGATATGAAACATGAGAAATTCCTGGTGGAATATGAGTTTTATAATTAACAAAACTTATAATTAACTCCTACTTTTGATGAACTTTAAGTTCACATGATTACAGGTCCTCTCTTGTTTCAAAGGATGACATTTCACAAGTTAAAAACATCTTTTTCCCTTTTTTTATAACTAACTTATTCATGATAACATCTTATCGTCCGCAGTTAATATAGATTTTAAAAATTGAGCATGCGCCTTAGCACCCGGCAGCTACGGTGCAGCAACAGTTAAGTAGCTGTTCTGTCCTTCCTGAGTGCCAAGCAACTTAGCAACAACGTCCATCATTGAACATCTTTTGGTGTGTCACAACATGGGAATTGAACTCTGGTCTGCTAAGCAGTCACTCTACCAACTGAGCTGCATCCCTGGATAGAATTTGGTGTTTGAAAGTTTATGGCTTGCACCTCCCGTTTTTCAGATGATGACAGTTAATGAGTTCAAGGATATGTTTGGGGCCATTGACCGACATTACCGAGATCTCAAGTTTGCCCATCTTACCGGCAAGAGTAAAGATTTACTGTAAGTATATACATTGATTTCTGTTTTCTAGAAAACGTAATTTGAGGAAAAAATATAATTATATTTGCACTAGCAGTAGAAATAAAACTAATGTATGTTGACCATTGTTTGTCATTAAATCTAAATAATCCATTAAAATGTATGACAATTCCCTCTTAAAAATAGGACCTTTTTCTTTTATTGCAATATAAACAGGCCTAATTTCTCATTCAAGTGGAGGGATTTTGAGTGATACACAGAAAATCATTGACTTTCATTGGCCCTTGTTGATTTCAAAGGTGATCGAAAGAACTGCCTTAGCCCCTCAATCAACCAATGAAGAAGGTTTGTTTTGCATTGGCGGATCAAGTATTTACACAAGGGGGGGGGAACTATTGAAAAGGGGGGTTTACCAAAATTTTCCATGGGTTGGACGACCCTGAAACCATCCACCCTTCTGGATCCACCACTATTTGGTGCTGTGAATATATTGATATACATCCACTGATTTTTGTTGCATCAGGGACCAGGCTGAAAGGGACACCAAGTTCTACAACATTCTGGTCAACATGCTGTGTGAAGTCAAAGAGTAAGTCAAAGTAAATCTTTCAAATTTACTCACATACATGCGGAATGTTGTCATGTTAGTTAGGAGACTATTTGTAGGTCCTCTGTGTCAGCTTTCCTGAATCGGAGATATGTTTTTGTTTGCATGAAAAAATATGGCAAAAGTTTTTCACTCCTGACATGGTTTTGACAATTTTTTGGGAACATCCTGCTTTCTGCATTAAACATAAAAACAACAAAAACGGGACATTTTTTTTATCCTTCTTCTCACCGGCAGAATGAAGAGCAGGAGACAACAGGAGAGCCTGAGGAACTTCTTGTATGCTTTGATAATCTTTTTCAAAATTTGTATATATTATTGATATATATTCATGTGACCGGCAACGTGAAGAGCGGGAAACAACACGAGTGAAATTGAGTGCTAATCTGTATTTACAAACGCCAAAAGGTCTTTACAAATGCAAGTAATGCAGAACATTATAATTCAATATGTTCATTATAATTCAATGTTCTGCATCACTTGCATTTGTAAAGACCTTTTGGCGTTTGTAAATACAGATTAGCACCTAATTTTCTGCACTCGTTGCGTTTGTTGTATTTATAATGAACTGTTGTTTATATATATACGTATATTGTATAATCACCATGAAATGTATCATATTTGTATTTTGGAGCGGTATTTACATAAGCCTATGGCTTGTTTACCAATCCAATGCTTTTTTAAAAATAAATATGTTTAAAGCAAACACCACGAGAGTCTGAGAAACTTCTTGTATACCATACAACCTTATCAAAATTTGTAAAAAACATTATTTTATTCATGTCACCGGCAGGGTGAAGAGCGGGAAACAACACGAGAGTCTGAGGAAGGTCTACACCTGGTACCTCGCCAACAAACATGTGCTTTACACTGGACCGGTATGCTTGAGATTTATAAGTTTTGCTTCATTTTGTTAACAAAAATACTTTTGATGGAGTCGATTGTACTGTAATTGATGCTTTTTTAAAATATTTATTTTTACATTTATTAATGATTAGATATAATGTATTATCTTCAGAAGGTCAAAACATCTAATTAGTTGTCCTGAATATTAGTAGTAACAAAATCATGTATCAAGTTAAAAACACGTGCAGCCATTTTTGTGTGAACACCTTTTAATTCTTAAGGTTTGAAATGGATTTGCATAACTGTACGATCATGATGCATTCTATTTATACTATTTCATGCTATGTTAACAATGCTACTGCCCTTTTAAGTGTTCCCATTCTGTAAGTAGTATTTGCTTCCCAAAAACAGTTTTTAAAATCTTTTTAGGTCATCTCAAATTGTTTATATCCTGCTAAAAGTGGCTTGATTCTTTTGTAACTGGTGAATTAAGACAATATTTTTTTTTTTCCAGCACTTCGGGAAGTCTCATCGACGACAGGAAGCACAGGAAGTGTTAAGGAAAGCTCTGACACCCCGGGACCCGCCCCCCAGTCGGGAGAAGGCAAGAAGCGCTGGGTCGTCACAGAAACAGTCCTCTCTCACGTCTAATGGGCATAAATCAGCTGATAACAAGGTGATTAATTTTTTTTAAATACAGATTTTTATTAAAAGATTGGTAAATTTTTCTCACAGAATCTTTTACAAAGACTTTTACAAGTTGAGAACTAAAATTCTACCAGGAATCCCTAAAATCTTTAAGATAGAACCTACATGCAACCTAAGTTAGTGACCAAATTTTTTTAAAGTAAAAATAAATTTGATCCTTTGATTCAATTCTGAGGATGTTGTGCCTCACCTTTAATCTAAGGAAACTTTTTCTTTACACTTAACCTAAGTTGGTTTTTGTCAGTCTTGCCTTGGGCAGGAAAAGGTCTCTCAAACTCTGCAATTAAATTTTTCTTGGCTTCGGTTATATATATTATTTTAGTCTCTGTAGAATAGTTTTACCATTGCATGGGGAATATAGAGACTGTCTATCAGGGCCTAGTTTTTCGAAGCTCTCATAGCGTTATTAAGTCATAAGCCAGTGTTAGTGTATGTGTTAAAAACTGTCTCAGTGCTAAGAGAGCTTAAAAAATCTAGGCCCAGGAGATAATGAATAGTGTGTGTTCACTATGAAGAAACCCTGCTTTTCTTACTCTGTCATGTTTAATGTCATGAACATGGCTCAATGTCATGAACTTAGCTTGATGTAATGTGCTAAGCTTAATGTCATGAACTTAGCTTTATGTCATATATTTAGTTTCCCATAGTCTATAAGCCATGTATAGCATGTTCACCATGGTCCACTGTGTTGACTGGTTTTAAATCCTTCACATTGTCTTGTACTTTTCATGTAGTGTCAATTTCATATTTCCTTTATGCCAAAATTGTTAGTATATACAAAAACTGTGTAATATATATGTGGTTTATTATTTACAAGGAATTTGATCCAGTCTGCCTAGTTTGCACTCTTTTATGACAATCACTGTAATAATCTCTGATTTTGTGTGATAGTATTGTGTTCTATCGAAAATACTTCAAATGGCTGACTCAGCTGAAATGCAATTTTACGCTCAGTGCATGTGTGTAACTGAAGTAGCTTTGTAGCATTGAATTGGTTTAGTGAAATATATATATATAGTGGAATTAGGTGCACAAAGATTCCAATTTGCTGTCTCGAGTTGCTGACAATTGCATAAAACTGGTCACAGGTTACTAAACATTGTGTGAATTCACGGTCTAGCGCCCACTCTGTAAAATACAGATATGCCAATTACAAAGCTAGGAATATGTCAGGACAAGTTGATTTTTAATGTTGATGAATTTTCTTCCCCGGGGGGATCTGGGTAGGGGTTCAGAGGGTTCATCTTTCCTCTCCCCCTCCTTTAATAATTGACCAAAAGTTCAAGGGTCTTTTTGAAAGGGGAACACAAAGTTTGATTTTATATCAATTTCTTTCAATATAAAATTAATATAAGTTATGTATTCATTACACTTTCAAGTAAACAAAATTGTCTTTTGGAATTTGCATCTCCCTTTTATAAGTATGTTCATCATGTCCTGTTGTTAATTGTTTTGTCTATATATTTATCAATGTAGTCGCCTCATTATTACACGAACATGTCAGTAAGGGTGCACTTCGAGGTTGTATTTAAAAAAACATACTCCAACTGCTTGTCAAAGAAATGACTACAGAATTTATGTTTTCTTGGAGCTTGTGTTACATGATATCTCAGAATAAAGTTTATTTTGTTTTGGAGACAGAGAAGCTGGCTACACAACTCAATTTCAAAGCAGAATATAAACCACTAATTTCTGTTTTACAAGAACTCTGGTGAATTGCATCAGAAGTTTCTTGACTTCAGTGACATTTATTTGAACAGATTGGCAAGGATTATATTTTTTGCTGAGTTATAAAACAATAACAATGATGTTTTAATTTATTATCTGAAGCATCTTCAAATCTCAACAAACTCAAACCCTTCAATCTGCCCCTGCCACCCTTGAATTGATTCAGTCCTTTAATTCTTAACATCATTCTGTATCTCAACAGCATCCACTCTTACAGTCCATCGTGCTGTGAAATGTGGCCCTAAGGTGACAGGAGATGATATCACATTACTACTCTCAGAAGAAAATGCCAATGTCTTAGCTTTGTGTGCACTTCTGAAAACTATTATTCCCTAGCATCAATCTGGATATCTCCATAGCTTCAGGTTACAGGGGATGATACGACTTTTAACCACTCTCTGAAGATAAAGTTATAAAAAGGAAGATATGACATTAAACCACTCTCAGAAGAGAACTTAATTAGTCTTATTTTAGTCTGCACCTCTGAGAACTGTTATTCCTTAGGATCAATCTGGATATCTCCATAGGCTCCACCGCCAAAGTTCATTCTTGCGACAATTGATATTAATTAGAAATATATTAGAGATCAGAAGATATGACAGGTAACCATGCACTCTCCGAAGAGAATACTTATTTCTTTATTTGTATTTAGGAACACTGTGCTCTTGAGCATGAATCTTGATATTTCAATAGAGTCCATCGAAGAGGTCTACCCCTGCCGCAGCTGACGGCGACTTCTCCGACTCTGAAGTTGACATACAGGTGGCGCTAAATGATGAAGATGGGCTTGACGAAAGCATTATTCGGGAACTACAGTCTGGCTACGACACCCTTGGGAACGTGACCTACCGGTGTGAGACGCCTCGTGTTAGGATAACTCCACTCAAAGAACAGGTTGGACTATTTTCTTTGTTTTTGTAAACACATTACAGACCAATAAGATCTTCTATGACAGAAAAAGGAAAAGCCATCAGTGTTTGAAAGTTGAAACACCTCTGAAACATTGTAAAAGCGGCGTTAAACAATAACTCATTCACTCAGTCAAAAGTTGAAATTTGTTCAGGTTTTCAATATTCAAATGATTTTGAAATATATTCAATTCTTTTGAAGGAATATTAGTGATTATGTTATTAATTTTTTTTGTAAAGAGTAGATCATAGAATTTGATTTAAGATTTTGATAGGAAAAAATCAGAAAAATATTTAAGAGTTTATATTTGTCCATAGAAATAAGAAGTATTTGTAAATAAGTGATTACAGGAGTCGATTAACATCATCAGTTTTTTTGCTAATTGTGTAGCTCAAGAGTTTGTCATCGTCTTATGAATTAATTGTTGACATCAAAATTAATTTTAAAAAAGGTTACAAATCCATGTATGATTTCATGCCTCATCTCCTACAGTGTACAAATACCCCTCACTCCCATTCGCCCCACGGACTGCCTCGGCGGATGGTGCACTCCGTCGCCAGCATGGTCAACCCCCACGCAAGCCACACCCTCACACTCACTCCACAAGAGCAACAGGGTGGGTGGTTTGCATTCACTGTGTTAAACCTAGCATATTTTGAGGTGCTTTCAAAGTTCTTAAAAGTTTCAATTTTTGTGGATATGCAAATTCTTTATTCTTTTACAGCAACGTTTCAACATAGACTCTAATGTCATTGTCCAGCAAGTGTTTTGTTTTAGGTTTTCCACTGTTTTAAATTATGAAAGTATGTAGGGTTGAAAGGATTATGAATGGGAAATTTGTCATCTTTCCTAGCCATAATTGAGACCACATTGGATTTACATATATGTTGAATGGTTGAGGTGTTTGTCTTCAACCTCAAGGATAGAAGAAAATGCCTAATCTGATGAGTTACAGAGAAGACAGCTCTATTTGGTTCTCTCAGTTACTTTATTTCATAAAAGACACCAAGAATACTTTAACCGACCTCTCCACCATCCCAGGTCACCTTGCCAACCGACCGACGACGGCGCCGGTCATGAGAGAAGACATTCTGCAGAGCTGGAGAAACTTCAACATGGATGTCGCGTACGGTCAGAACGTCATCAGTGAGTCAAGATTTGTAATTATGTATTGTAATTATATATGGTGTCACTCCGGTCTTATATATGTTGGAGGCATGATGTAAGTAGAATAATTGCTGTATCTTGGTTCATTGATAGTAAAAATGTTCTTTTCCTTTAAAGTTATGCCTTAGGGGAATTGATTATTATAGTTCAACCTGTTATGTGTGTGTAATGCGTGTTAATAGGCTGAGCACTTCATATCAACAAACACTAGAGATACTAGAACACTAGAGAATTCCTTTACTACACTCGGTACATTGTATATGAAGAATACCTGGATAGTTGAAACTCAGAGATGCGCTCATAAAATGTTGTAAAAATGTACACAAAACACAACACGCATCAACAGAACAAGACACCTATCATTTTTGTTGAAAAATTTTACCCTAAATGACCAACTTTCACGACCTTGTTTTCTTTCACGGGCTGGCTGGCACTATATGTTTTTAAAAAACTCAAACTTATGTGAAGACAGTCGAGCTAAAGATTTAGTCTGTGAGATGAGCCTACTTTTGCCCTGTTGCCTACAAATCGTATAAAATAATTAGTTCACAACAAAGACATTGTAATGTATTATGAGTCACAAGAAAGGAATTGACTTCAAATGGTTAGGATTTTTATATATGTATTTTGCTATATGTGCATATAAACAGGCTTGCAAATGTATGTATTGAATTTTGAAATGTTTATAAGGCTGGGGTTTCCTTAACACTTCTCAAATAAAGACATGGCACTCTCAGTTTATTAATGACGATAGAATGAATACAAACACAAAGCATTTACACTTCCGGTACTATTATCTTCATGACTCATCTTGGAAAGATAAAAAAGAAAAGATAATGTGTCTTGTGTGATTAAACAACATGTCTCTGAAAATTGTTATTGAGTGGTAAGGCATTCCAAGGGGATTGTGTTCCTTGTTCCTCTGAATATGCCAGCAGGATAAATACAGCTAAAGTTGTCTCCCTTCTGTTGATGGCTCGACTTAAAGGAAAGCACTTACAAAGCTTACATTATCTTTCAATTCTATGGTCACCAAGTAAATTAAACAAAACAAAACAAATTTGAAAAAAATTGTAATAAATTATTGATACAATGTTAATTCAAAGAATTAATAAGTTCAGTAATCAAATCCAGTTATTTTCAAAAAATAGGAAAGCGCTATGCAATGCTTAAAGTTCACGTCTTTCAAATCAATATTGTCACTAAAGAAACAAAACCAACAAAAGAAACCATTAGAAATTTACAGAAAAGATTGGAAATTAATTAACTATAAGATGATAAGTCAAAGAAGTTATAATTACTTGCAGGCAAATTGAATTTTGTTGGTCGGAGTGGTACGATGTGTGATGTACGTTACACGGCTCATGAACACGGAGAGATGCCCGAACTGAACACACGACACTTCTTGCAGGGGATCCCAGTCAAACCTCCTCCAGGTCAGTGAAGTATTCAAATCTGAATGGTTGGGTGGCATTAAGTAGTTGCAGAACACAAGAATGACAAAATTTATTAAAGAAATGGTATATGGTATTAGGTTTTATAGACTTCTTAATTATAAGATATGTGTTGTCCAACTGAATTCCTTTTCAGCAAAGAATTAACTTTGTAACCATTTATTATTGAACGTGATTGTTGGCGTGATTTTAAAGACAAAGTTCTTCCCCTTCTAAGCCTTCTACCCCCCAACCCTTTGAAAATAGTAAAGAGAATAGAGCCTCAAAATTAGTAAAAAGAATAGAGAACATGTATATAATAATTATGGTGGTTATATCATGGGCAAGATATTACCCAAATTACATTAAAATTATATTTATAGAAATTAGAAAAATGTATGATTAATTTACAGAAATATCCAAATTACATTAACGATACAAATATACAATTTATCATTATTCATAAGATACATAGTCACAATCTTTTACAAGTAGACCATATTTCTCATAATCACATTTTCACCTAAGGATACAAAATGTCAGAGTAAAATCTTCATTCTAAATGTAGACAACTAGTCTATCTAAGACAATAGTCTTTAATTAATAATCCTTATACAAGCGTTGACACTGACAGTGATTTTAGTAGATAAAGCCTTAGGCTAATTTAGCTAATCCACTTAAGAACTTAATTGACCTCATCTAATTAATCTTCAAGCTTTCCAGACATGTCAATTTATAAGTCTAATCAAAACAATAACTGGCTAATATATTAGTGACACTGTTAACGAGATTAAAAATCTAACCAATGAGAGATCACCTTCATTTACCTTTATAAACCCAGATAGAAATTAAATCTTCAGTTAGAGTTTGGATATCATCTAGACACTTCTCAAAACTCCAGGGGCTGAGTGTATATATATAGATTGTCATGCCCCTGGAGGGATCATCCAGCTGTTATCTCTATATTGTTATCATTCTGTTGTTATAATTCTACCTGTGAATAAATTTGTACATAATTATTCCACGGACTTTGGATTTCTTCTGCCTAGAGTTAATTCCCCATTTAAAACTAGACAGCAAGACCGTCATCCCGGAATATCCAAAGTTGGGGCAGATGAGGAATACCTACAACCCTGCTTCAGCTTTGTGATAACTTGGTGAGAATCTTCAAAAGATCCTAAATCCTGATGCCTGGAATTTTTATGGACATAGCAACAGAGGACTAGTCTGATGATATGAAAGTATCTCGGATTATATAACAGCTACAACATCCACTGACCCAAAGGAGACACTCAAGGACCAGGCCAACTCATTTAAAACTGCCAAGACAAAAAGTGTAAGTACATTTTTCTTTTTTTGAATTTGTCTCTTTTTTTGGTTTAGTAACTAGACTTACTTTAAAGTTTCATAAACATGGGTTCTGGCATGGATGGCAACTTTGAGGGAGAAATTCCGATTATTTCTCTTGTCACTCCTCTTGCCAAGTCAGTCATTAAGGCTGACTTTGGAGATTGTTCTGCCGCCTGTCTTTTGGACAGTGGTGCGAGCATCAATTGTATTTCTTCCAACTTCCTTGAATTAGCATTTCCAAATGTTAAAGTGGGAAAATCCTGTTTTCCACATATTAGAGGGGTTGGGGGTTCCATACACGAAGTTATGGGTTCAGTTGTCTTGGACTTCTCAATTGAAGGCCAGGAGTTTTCTGATAGGTTTCATGTTCTCCCTACATTGCCAAAAGCGGTAATTTTGGGTTTACAATTCCTGGAAGGAAATGATGTTGTGCTAGATTTCAGCTGTAATTCTTTGATTATTGACAACAATTCTTCCGACAGACGTTATGTTAGATTTATGACCACTACAGTGTCAGGATTAGCCAAAACAATTGATGAAATTTACATTCCTTCTCAGAGTGAGATACACTTTAAAGTTAGATTAGAAGACGTTACTGACGGTGCGACAATTCTCATAGAGCCAATCTCTTCACTAGCAGCAAATTTTGAGTTAGCAGGTGGCAATACCATATGTAAATCAAACAGAGGGATAGGTACATTTCGTCTACTGAATCCATCTCAAGAGGAAATAGTACTAGACAAAGATTCCGTTGTAGGCAGCTTTAGCTATATTGACGTTGATCATATTTTTGACATTGACTGTGAGCAAGTGAACACAATGCAAACAGACACAGACGGTCAGAAGCAGGACAATGACTATATCAAAGTTGCTAAAGACCTTGGATTCGACCTAGCTAATGCCCAGCTTACTAACGAGCAAAGACATAGACTGTTAGCTTTCTTAGGTAAAAATAGGGATATCTTTTCGACAAGTTTGACAGACTTAGGGAAGACAGACATGCATTATCATGAGATCGACACTGGCAATTCTCAACCCATAAGATGCAAGCCTTATCGCCAGTCACCTCATCTACAGAAGATCACTGAAGAACTTGTCGACGACTTTCTGAAGCATGACCTCATCGAAGAATCAAATTCCATGTATGCCGCCCCCATTGTTTTAGTTAAGAAGCGGGATGGTTCCTACAGATTTGTCTGTGACTATAGAAAATTAAACACTGTTATTTTACCTATGTCATGGCCTCTACCTGTGTTTGATGATGTTGTTGACCAGATAGCTAGCAAGAATGCTCAAATTTTTTCAACCTTAGATTTAGCGAATGGCTTCTTCCAGGTCCCACTCCACGAGAATTCCAAACACAAGACGGCATTTGTGACACACAAAGGACTATATCAATTCAAACGCTTGCCCCAAGGCTTAACCAATTCACCACTTTGTTTTCAGATGCTCATGTCAAAAGTACTTAGAAAATTGCTTTTCAAAATTGCCCTTATCTATATAGATGACTTAATCATCTACAGCCAGACATTTGAAGACCATTTGACCCATTTGGAACAAGTGTTTTACTACCTCAGGCAGGCCAAATTGACATTGAAACCGTCCAAATGTAATTTTGCAACAGACAAAGTGTCCTTCCTCGGTCATGTTTTATCTTGTGGAGGTGTCCAAGTGGACGACAAGAAGATTGAAGCCATCAGATCATTTCCAGTTCCTAAGTCCCAGAAGCAAGTCAGATCATTCTTGGGACTTACTAACTTCTACAGAAAATATGTTAAAGGTTATGCCCAAATTGCTTTGCCCTTAAATGCTCTTTTAAAGAAACATTTAGAAACTGTTTCAGACAAGAAGCCAAAGTTCCAGTGGTCACTTGAGTGTGACAAAGCATTCAATGCACTCAAAGAAGCTATGTGTACCACACCAGTTTTAGCTTATCCAAATTTTGATAAGGAATTCATTCTCTCAACGGATGCCAGTAGTATGAGCATAGGTTTTGTTTTGAGTCAGAAAGACCAGGACAATATGGAACATCCTGTTGCCTACGGCGGCAGAGCTCTACATGGCAGTGAGAAGAATTGGAGCATCACAGAAAAAGAAGGCTTAGCACTTTTGGAAGCCATTAGATCTTTTAGGCCATATTTGGCAAACTCAAAATTCATAGTTTATACCGACCATATTGCCCTCAAATGGTTGAAATCAATTAAGGATGCTACAGGTAGATTAGGACGTTGGTCACTAGAGTTATCAACGTACAACTTTGACATCATTCACCGAAGTGGTAAATCAAATGGCAATGCTGATGCTCTTTCAAGAAGAGAGTATGAAGAGAACATCAACTGCAACAGTCAGACTGATGAAGACACAGAAAGGACAATTTTTACGTCCACAACGCCGTCATTTCGCTCAAATGAAACCATCAATCCGTCGCGACCGTCCGTACATTTTTCTCCACATGTTTCCATCAATGCATTTACCACCGAACAAAATGCATCGGCTTTTTCGGTTACTTTTGAATACAAAGAAGATTATCGTTCCATTCCAGAACAAGTTGTCGCTTCAATATACTCAGTAAATGCTGAAATTCCAAAGGATGAAATCCTGGAAGTAACCATCCAATCTCATCCAAATTTACATCACTTACAAAGAGTATGTCCAGATTTTATTCAGGTTTTTGACTACAAACAAGACAACCTCCTTCCAGACGATGAGAAGGAACGTCACAAAGTCCTAGTGGAAGCCGATAGATTTGAAATTGACAACGGCATTCTCTATCGGTTTGTTCCACAAAGACAAAAAGGACAGACCGACAAATTCATAAAACAGCTTGCAGTACCAAAAACACTCAGGAATCAAGTGCTGCAATGCTACCACGACAATCAACTAGGCGGCTGTCACAATGGAAAGGAAAGGATGCATAACACTATTAGACCAAAATACTACTGGCCAGGAATGTACCAGGAAATATCAAAGTATGTTCAATCATGTGAAGTTTGTCAGCAAACCAAGAGGCACTACCATGGAAAGAAAGCGCCACTATGTCCAATGCCTGTTGAAGAAATCTTCACAAGGTGGCACATTGACATTCTTGGTCCATTACCAACAACGCCAGACAAGTACAAGCATATACTGGTCATCACAGATGCAGCATCAAGATGGTGTGAAGCCTTCCCTATTCGTACACAAGAAGCCAAAGAAGTTGCAGATGTCATGGTACGAGAAATTTTTTGCAGATACGGGGCACCAAGGACATTAATTTCGGATCGAGGACAGAACTTCATGTCAAAATTAATAAAAGCAATCTGTGAACTATTTGATGTCAAAATGACCCATACCAGTCCATATCACCCTCAAACAAACAGCTGTGTTGAACGAATGAATTCCTACATCAATCAGTCTCTGCGAGCTTACTGCAACAAGACACAAAATGATTGGGACCGTCTTCTGCCCGGCATTATGATGGCTTACAGGATGGCTCCAAACTCTTCAACACAGAAGTCACCATTTATTTCTCTTTTTGGCCGTGAAATGAGGGCACCTCAAGATGTCACCCTCATTCCAAAAGAAAACTTGGGCACGAATGACAGAAGCTATCTGTCAAACTTACTGGAAGAACTAGAAATTACAAGACAAGTAGCAGCTGACAACAACACCAGAGCCAAAGAAGTTTACTCAGAGCAGTACAACAGAAAAGCCAAGGAACCAGAATTCGTCCCAGGACAAAGAGTCTGGCTTTACTGTCAAAAAGTAGAGAAAGGACTGTCAAGTAAACTTACAAAAAAATGGTATGGAAGCTACTACATTGTCAATTTAGGCCCAAATTACACCTACAAGTTAAGACGAAGTTCTGATGACAAGATCCACAGACCACTCGTCCATGCCAATCGCCTCAAACCATATTTTGACCCAGCTGATCGTCCACAAAATCCACCAGAACCATTGCTGAACAACAATAATGACATGGATCCGGATGTCATAGATGACAACGGTTTGACAACTGACAACACTTTAACAACTAAAAATCAAAGACACGAAGAAGTCCAAAATGATAATCAAAAAGCAAATGAACAGAGACAAGATCAACCAAAAACAAAATCTAATCAGCAGAAGAAGAGAAAGAACAATGGAGCTCAAGGAACTAAATTAAGGAAAGACGCTCAACAAAAATCAAATGATTCAAGTTCAAGTCAAACCATGGACAAGAAAAACAAGAACGACAAGTCTAATAACAAAAACAATAAAACTAAACCAAAGACGAAAAATCAGGAAAAACCAGAAAAGGCCATACAAGATGTTCATGATGAAGCAAGTGAAACTCAAAAGACTCAACAAATATTAATAGATGAAATCGACTCAATTCTTTCATCAAAAAGAGCAAACAAGAAAATATATTATCGTATTAAATGGAAAGATGTTGAAAGAGGAAATACCTGGGAATACGGCAGCAGTATCCCAGAAGCACTGAAAAGAGACTTCCATTCCAAGCACAACATGGCAGGACGGCGTAGGAAACGACCTCTCAAGAGACACAAATTCTTTGAAAAGAAGTCAACAGAACCAGAAAAGGATGTCAATGTCGTGAATGGAGACACACAAATCAAGTGTGAGCAGCCTGAGACACCATGCATCGTTCAAACAGTGCCACCAAGGCCAATCTTTCCAAAACATTTGCGATTGGTGGAAATGGATGTAAAAGAAGTAGTCGGCATTGAACTTGTCAATGGAGACTGCTATGTGACAGTTACATTTAATAACACCCAATTTCCAAACGATGAACACGTCCTGTACCTTGAGAGTGTCCATCCACGCCTTGTTCAGCAATATCTAAACATATGCTGGGAAGAGCTCTATGCAATGCGCAAAGATACCCAACAACTATATCAACACAGCCTACCAATATTTGCATCAAGACTCAGTGACTATGATGCAATTGAATATCGTGAAATTCGTACTGGTAAGACAAGACCCTATCAATACACTTTCATTCTTCATGTTGATGTGGAACAAGTAAATATTTTCTTACAGAAAATACAGGTTCTCCTTACCAAAAGGTATGAACTGCTTGCACTTTCACAATAAATCAATTCATTTGCCAGTTGTGTTGATTTATTTTTTATATGTATTTTACCATTTGTGAACACAAACTTCAGTTTGATCACCTGCTAGATTTATGTTACACAAAGATCTTGAGGATTGGACTGATCACCCAATACCAAGATGGTAAAACTAACCCATGAATGAATGTAAGAATGAATGAAAGATGCACTCTAACAATGCACACTAACATTAACATTCTTAACAATCCAATTGAGTTAGAAATCATATTTCTTTTAGTTTATTCTTTTTTCTTATTTTTATCTTATCTACAAATGCAAACGATTTGTATTCGCATAATGTGTGTCTACATTTCCATCAAGCATTTCTTCACATACATCATTACGAATACGTTAGTTATGTATAACACATAATGTGTGGAAGTACATTTCAACTATTCAAGATTGCACTATTCAACATGTATTACCATATTTATGTCATGTATCCCACAGTACATTTTAGCTATACAATAGCACAAAATATATCAGCACCATTGCTATCCAAGATAGCTCATGTAATATACACCTATTTGTTCATGTACTAGATTATCAATTATTTCTTTTTTTCAGCATTATGAATAAGTTAGTTATGTATGACGCATAATGTGCGGATGTGCATTTCAGCTTTACCATATTTTCATACCCATATATTATTATTTTTACAACATTATGAATAAGTTAGTTATGTATGACGCATAATGTGCGGATGTGCATTTCAGCTTTACCATATTAACATATCTACGTTTTATTATTCTTACAACATTATGAATAAGTTAGTTATGTATGACGCATAATGTGCGGATGTGCATTTCAGCTTAACCATATTTTTATACCCATATGTTATTATTTCTACAACATTATGAATAAGTTAGTTATGTATGACGCATAATGTGCGGATGTGCATTTCAGCTATTCAATATTACCGTATCAAAGTTTATTATGAATTTACCCAATATTTGTCATGTACTTCACGATATATGAGCACATCTAGCTATTCAATAGCACCAATATGAATCAGCACGGTTGCTATCCAAGATGGCACATGTAGTATACACTATACATCATTATTTAAGTATGTACCTTGATATGCACTTATTACTCCATGAACTATTTCTTCACATACAATGTGAAAACAATTTTCAGATACTCAACAGCACCTATATTATCTATACTATCAAAGATAGTGATGTATTATACACGTATATGTCTATACAACAAAAATGTATAATTAGATATGCATTTATAATGTCATATAAACCAAAATTGGTTGTTTTCAGCATTATTATTAGCACTTACACTATCCAAGATAGTACATGTTTATACACATGCAAGTATATCACTACAACCCTTACCACCTTAGATGTTTTCAATTAATCAGAATATTTTTCAGCCTATAAATATCAATTTACCTTTGCACTATGTATATACGGTAAACATGATATCACTATATATCAATTTAATAACAGCATTTTCCCCCCAGATTATATCAAACAGATATACTCATGTGACCTCTTCACTACAAAATTTATTTTATTGTAGCTTAAAAGGGATATGCCTTTTACCAAAAACTTTTTAAATTGAACCATTACTGCCCAGAATTTCTCTTTCTGATTTCATATCTTCCTGCCTGAATCAACCTATGCTGTGACCTGTTTCTTGAGAGAACAGAACATCAAGATGTATACAGATCAAATCAGAAGGCCAAGCCCATCCAGTAGGGAAATCTACATCTGATGTTCTTCATCAAGGAAACAACAGTGAAGATTCAGTGCACCCAGGATGAAAAATCAACTTAAAGAAAGAAACTGCCATAGAAATTCATCATCAGTGTAATCAAATCATCAATTTGGACATTCATCATCATCAAAAACATCACGATTGACTATCATTTATATTTACAAATTTATGTCATGTGAATCTCAACTTATTTTTTCATTGTACCTGTAATTGATATCACCAATATCTTCAATGCTTTCATGTACAATATAATTAGACCATCTTATCCAAAATGTATCCCACAAACTGATATTTTAACCTTATAAAAGTTTGGAGACCAAACTTCACAAGCGAGGGGAAGATATCATGGGCAAGATATTACCCAAATTACATTAAAATTATATTTATAGAAATTAGAAAAATGTATGATTAATTTACAGAAATATCCAAATTACATTAACGATACAAATATACAATTTATCATTATTCATAAGATACATAGTCACAATCTTTTACAAGTAGACCATATTTCTCATAATCACATTTTCACCTAAGGATACAAAATGTCAGAGTAAAATCTTCATTCTAAATGTAGACAACTAGTCTATCTAAGACAATAGTCTTTAATTAATAATCCTTATACAAGCGTTGACACTGACAGTGATTTTAGTAGATAAAGCCTTAGGCTAATTTAGCTAATCCACTTAAGAACTTAATTGACCTCATCTAATTAATCTTCAAGCTTTCCAGACATGTCAATTTATAAGTCTAATCAAAACAATAACTGGCTAATATATTAGTGACACTGTTAACGAGATTAAAAATCTAACCAATGAGAGATCACCTTCATTTACCTTTATAAACCCAGATAGAAATTAAATCTTCAGTTAGAGTTTGGATATCATCTAGACACTTCTCAAAACTCCAGGGGCTGAGTGTATATATATAGATTGTCATGCCCCTGGAGGGATCATCCAGCTGTTATCTCTATATTGTTATCATTCTGTTGTTATAATTCTACCTGTGAATAAATTTGTACATAATTATTCCACGGACTTTGGATTTCTTCTGCCTAGAGTTAATTCCCCATTTAAAACTAGACAGCAAGACCGTCATCCCGGAATATCCAAAGTTGGGGCAGATGAGGAATACCTACAACCCTGCTTCAGCTTTGTGATAGTTACCTTGGAGAAACGTCCCTACCCTAAACCTTTTGGACTTTAAACCATTTTGAAAATGCATGGTTCTGCAACTGTTCATCATATACATTTTCAGCCCCGACACAAAACAACCTGTTGAATCAAACTCTAGAAGAGTTCTACGCAGCCACTGATGCCTACTACCCTTCAAGCCTTCCGAAACAGAGGTCAGCCTCGGCCAGGCATAAGTCAAGGTCGTCCCCGTTACAGCGGAAGCCTTCAGCAACAGCACCGCTCGGCAGAGATCTGGTGCAACCTGACAGGTATGGGTTAATTCATTCTTGTACACAGGAAGGGTTTGATTACAGAAGCGAGTGTGTCATACAGTTTTGATGAATGGATGAAGTATATATGAATCTTCACAAACAAACTTTGCAGAAATTCTGTAATTTTTACAGAAATTCTGTAATGTTTGATACATATCTGAGTGTGTACATTCTGGTACACAAGAGTTTATTAAAGAAGTGAGTGTGTCATACAGTTTATATGAAAATATTAAGCATTTTTGATTCTCTGTAACTTTGCAGAAGTTTTGTTAAAGCCATATATCACATTTCTTAGTGTGTTCATCTTAGTACACATGAGTTTATTAAAGGAGTGAGTGTGTCATAAAGTTTATATAAAAAGATTAAGTGTTTTTGATAGTCCCATACATATCTTCAATATTGCATTCACATATATATATAACACTTATGATATATACATAGCGCACTTATTTACCTCAGTATATCAAAATGTTCAAAATGGAATATCTTCAATATTGCCTTCAAATATCACACCTTAAGGCATTTATTTGTTATTTTGCACAGACCAGATTCTGTGACTGCAGTGGACACCAATGTGAGACTGGACACAGTTGTGGACTTGATTGACACAGTCACTGACAACATGACTGTGCACAGGGAAGTGGTGAGTAATTAAAAAAATTAAGCTTATTATATTCTACACTTAGCTGAAACTACCTTTCAAAATTCAATCAAAATTAAAATATATTTGACATTGACAATTAAGTATCAAAGAAAAATTTTTTCAGCAACATGTAACACTTTGTTTTACGGATTTACATTTGAAACTCCCTTATAATTAACATCAGTTATTAGGTGCAATAACTGTTACCGTCTTTGGGTGTCTTTCATGTAAGGTGTTTCTTTATCTCACATCAAAATATCTTTGATTTTGTAAGTATCTGATGCTTAAGAGCATATTATGTAAAATCTTGAATGAAACTTTTTATAAATTGATATTTGATATTAGAAGACAAATGAAAATAAAAATCTTTATTTTTAGATGATTGTTGTTGAAATGCTAGAATATATCAACAAACATAAATTGAGTTATTAGCCACTAGAGTTTGTTAAGAATAAAATGATCATATGTTTATCTGTCTCGTGAAGCAGAAAGGTTGTAAGTGATAACTCATGGTGCAGCCACTCATGTGAATATAAGTTTTCTACCTTACTCGATGAGATAAACATGGTATTTGTCAAGAAAAGATGAATATTCTTTAATAATTTGACTGGAAGGTTGCTCCCCGCCCAAGTCCTGGATTCCGCCAGCCGTCCGCGACTGGTATCCCATCTACCCCTGTTGTGTCACGACCCACGACCTCTCGATCTGGCAGATCGATGTCCCGACGTCAAAGTCCCACCGCCAGGACCAACACTCCTGCGTGAGTACTGGACTTTGTTTATCTTTTGCGCTTCTGATAATTGATATGGCAAAAGATTTGTTGACATGGTACATGATTTTATCGATATGGTTCAAGTATTATATATAGATATGGTACAAGTATTATTGATATGGTACTAGTATTATGTATAGATATGGTTCAAGTATTATATATAGATATGGTACAAGTATTATATATAGATATGGTACAAGTATTATATATAGATATGGTACAAGTATTATTGATATGGTACTAGTATTATTGATATGGTACAAGTATTATTGATATGGTGCTAGTATTATTGATATGGTACAAGTATTATTGATATGGTACAAGTATTATTGATATGGTACAAGTATTATTGATATTGTACTAGTGTTATAGACATGGTACTAGTATTATTGATATGGTACAAGTATTATTGATATGGTACTAGTATTATTTATATGGTATGAGTATTATTGATTTGAGTCAACATTTGATGATATGGTTCAAAATATTTATTTAATTATTATTTATTCTAGATCATCCCCCTCCCGATCTCAGCTGGTGAATTCTCCAACCGATGACATCCTTATGGATGACCCAGAGGTTGCCGAGAGGTCAAGGTCAGCTCTTCCTCCAAGGTCGGCTTCGGCAATTGACTGGCGTGGAAAGATCACACCAAATTCTAACAGATATAAGTGAGTAACTGTTGATATATTTCAAGGAGTTCAAAAGAGGGGTTGTGAATAAATTTCTTGCAAACACCTGAAATTAATCAAAGAAAATTTTAAACCCAAGTGTTAAACCAATTCAATTGAATGATCTTGTAGCTCCAATTCAATAATTGATTTGGAACAATTCACTCAAATATAACATGTTGTATCATAATATGTATATGTTTGTTTATTCAAATATAACATGTTATATTTTGTTTTCATCAAGCACTTAGAACCCTATCTTTGTCACATGAAATTGTAAAGAAATATCTATATATCATGAAGTTAAATTCAGAGAAGAGAGAGATATCAAACCAAGCATTTAAATCAATCAAGTTATTTCAAATCATTAACCAATTAAGCCACTAAAGTCCCAAACCATGCAGGTGGGGTAAGACGAAGTTCGGAGGTCACACGTACATCAAGAACCTCAACAGGCCGAAGTCCATGAGGTCGGCCGGCTCAACCTCCGCCGGGAGTAGACCCAAAACTGCACCGGTCTCAGCTCGGAAGAAGTGGAACACAAAGAAGGTAGGAAATTGTTTCTTATCAGATTTTGTGTAGAGAGAAGTAGACATTAATGGAGTAGTGTAGGCTAGCATGAAGGTTTGAAATTGTTTTAATTGTATTTTCTCTTTACAAAACATAGATTTTGTGAATAAAATTAGGTAGTGAATTGAAAATTCTTAACCAGAGCCGCTGCTAATATCATCATAGCGCTATTGTTTTTGACGTCATGGATCATTGTTTCGTTACGCCACTCAAAAACTCAACTTTATTGTGCGCTAGGAAACAATGCTAGTCAATAAGTAGTTGATAGCTTGTACAGAAGGTCAACACTGTTATCTGTGATGTATTAGTTTAGTTCAGACAAGCATCTTTGTCATTTTTTGCTCCTTAACTATTGCAGTTAAAGCATGATGGTTGAAGCTACTATATTTCTTCTCTAGCATGTTAATTTGAAATTGCTTTAGTCCTGTTTTCTCCTTCTAAAAAAATAATTTTAGTGAATGAAATTCAGCAGTGATTTGAAAATCCTTGACCAGAGCCATATGTAGCTGATGTCATGGACCAACGTTTTGTGACATTACTGAAAAACTTTGTTTAAGTGTGAAGGAGCCTTTTTTTTTCTCGGAAAGAAATGCTAGAACAACTTTTTATTAGCTTGTACAGAAGGTCAAAGCTTTCATGTGTTTATGTATAGCTCTGACAAGCATAAACTTTGGTAAGAAGACATGGAATACTGACATTGTTTGTTCTTTTTCCTTTTGTTTAAAAATAAAATTAACCTGAGCAGCAGAGCAACACCAATGTACAAACCTATCTCATAAATAAAATTTGTTGTTGTTTTAGGATTCAAATATTCTTCTACAACTAATATTGTTCTTATCTTCCTGACAGCAGAGTGACACAAACGCACGTATAGCCCAGGCGGCGAGTCACACGACCGTGGAGGTGGACCAGCAGGATGTGGATTCGCTCATGGTCGTACAACACCTCCTCGGCACCAGCGACTCTCGGTCAGTACTTATCAAACATACTATATTTCCTCCATTACAACCCCAGGGTTCCATTTCACGAGCATACACCTCTCAACCTGACTTAAAACAAACATTGTTTCTCATTTTGTTTGGAATAACATGAAACATTAAGTGTTTATATGTGGTTTGTTTTAGTATTTTATTTGGTTGTGCGAATGAAAATCATGACATAATAATAGTCGTTCATCTCACATGAATACAATGACCAAGTTAACTTGCCACTTGCCTTCACAAAGGTATTTTCCAAACGTACCATAACAATTCTACAATTTGACTTTGAAAAAGAATAACCAACTCAAAGCTCGGACTTTCAGTTTATCGCTAAAGCTTCGAATTTTATCACAATAATTCTCTCAGCACAGATGAACTGTAATCCCTCGCATCTTATTGATTATTCTTATATTCTCTCCTGGTTGGTCAATATCTCCTACTTACCAATGAAACGAGATTAATGGATGGCGCTCAAACCCTGCAACCTCCTCTTTACTTTACTCCACTTCAGTGAGACATTGCTATCACATAGAGATATCAGAAATAATTGATATATTTCTATATAAGGGACTAATTTATTCTCTATTCTACTTGTAGGAGAGATTCCTTTGGATCCTTGTTTGGATATGATGATGTAAGTATTTTTCAGTTTGATCCAGTCATTCAAAATTACTATCTGATTGTCAAAACATGACACCTATATATATATATATATCATATTCGACATGCAGTGATTTTGGAATGTTATCATTAGCAATACTCAAATGTCATGAGACTCTCTTGATGTTATACTATTATATATATTTCTCTATTTCACTTATATTTATTTATTTTATTGATGAAGTTGAATAGTTATGTGATCTCATAGACGATGTGATTATGACATCAAGCAATGCTTAGGTTATATAGTCATGTCACATTATTCCTGAGATTCTTGGATTTACAAAAGTAAATTAACTTATAACTGTTATTATCATCAATTTCCAATAACAAACCTATGAATTAATTAAAAAATAAAACAATGTCACAGCTTGAATAGTTGAATAAAAAATTCATACTTTTTACTTGTTCCTCTCTAGGAGTTCTTCAAGAACATCAGGAACTGCTCCCCGGGTTCGATGGCCAGCAACGCCCAGGCTCTCGAGTATCTTAGTTTTGTCACCTCCTCAAAGGGCCTTGGTGGTCGGCGCAGTGGTGAGTTTGGAGATTTTAGATGTTTTTCCACATATTTTGATGGACACAGGATGCTAAATGATGTTTAAAGAATTAATTAATGAAATTTAGAGTGACGTCAGTGGTAATTTCAGAGAATCATGGCAGTGAATTGATCCCTTCGCCGCCATTGGACCAATGCTTAGTATATTTAGGCCCCCTTTTAAAGAAGAAGTTAATGCTACTTCATTCTAGGAAAACTGACCACATAAGCTTTCTTGTCAAAAGAAAAGGTGAAAAATGGGAGGTTACTAGAAATTTCTGTGCAGCATGGCAGTGAATCCCTTTATAAAGATGTTAGTGAGGATAATGAGTCTCTGGGTTAAAGATAAAAAGTTAAGGTTAACCTTAGCAAAGATACTCTCGCTTGGCTTAACTGTAAATAATGAGAGTTACATCTAACTTTAGTTACGATAATTTTGTGAAGGAGGGGCTGGCTAGAAAGAGATTGGGGTCATGAATAAGCCACCCACCTGTGACAAGGTAATATTCCTTGGTCAAATCTTAGGGTAATAGCCTCAAACCCTTTCAGCTGATTTAAATACAAAAGTGCTAATCTTTGTGCATTCAAGAACAAAACCAGGAATTATTTGAAAGCTTTTGGTAAGGATTATCTCTTTCTTTGATTAATGATAATGAGTTGGAGTGGATGTTTACCTTAGTAATTGAGTTAATGAGGCACTGATCAAAGAGACAATGGGGTTGTCAACAAGCCCCACATGTGACCAGGTAAAGTTCCTG
Source organism: Phorcus lineatus (assembly GCA_921293015.1). Taxonomy (NCBI): domain Eukaryota; kingdom Metazoa; phylum Mollusca; class Gastropoda; order Trochida; family Trochidae; genus Phorcus; species Phorcus lineatus. The sequence goes on along the minus strand of OV121087.1, from coordinate 143,551 downwards.
AGGTCAATTCTGAGGGTCACACTCCCCACTGATGTAAATGCACAGTACACAGATCTCTGATCTCTGTGCACTCATGGCAAGAACCAGCCATCGTGTGGTAGCCAGGACACCAGAAACTGACCACAGATGGCAGTTGCTAGCTGTGAAGTTATTTATTAAGATATGACCACTGTAGATATTTCTCAAAGTCCATCCAGCTGTGCGATGGTAGAGACGGTCAACGGAACCTCTTTTCTAGCTTATAAAGAGTAAACAAGTCTAAATGAAAAAATTAAAGTTAAGTGAAGATCGTAACCAGAGATGACATTTTTGTTATATGCTTGAATAAAATATGTTCTATGCTGATGAAAATTCAAAATAGATTGTACACAATTATTTGTGCATTCGTGAAAATAACCGAGCCATTGAATGTATATAAACTCGATGATACTGGGGGGAAGAGGTTATATAGCTACAGTTCTGCAGCTAGTGCAGCTAGTAGGTGACCAGATGTTGCCATTGTTGACATGTTCGAATGAAATACCACCATTCTTTTTCAAAGCTCTGAACAAACACACTTTCTTTACTAAATCCCTTGCAAAGTACACGACATACAAAGTACACTCTTTACAAAACATTAAGTGGAGATTGTAACCACAGGTGGCAGATATCACAAATTATCATTCATCAAAGCAATTTATACTGCATTATAACGTAAGTGTAAGACTGCTGCATGTGTGATGTCACAATGGCAACATAATGGCAGCACAATGACAGTCAAGTTGGAGAAATTTTAGTTTCAGCTTAATCGCAGCAGTAACGCTTCCTTTATATGGATGATCAATAAACAGGGCCTAGATTTTAAAAGCTCTCTCAGTGCTAAGATAGGATGGTATTTAAGACTATCTCAGTGCTAAGATAGGATGGTATTTAAGACTATCTCAGTGCTAAGATAGTATGGTATTTAAGACTATCTCAGCCCTAAGATAGTATGGTATTTAAGACTATCTCAGCCCTAAGATAGTACGGTATTTAAGACTATCTTAGTGCTAAGATAGTATGGTATTTAAGACAATCTCAGCCCTAAGATAGTATGGTATTTAAGACTATCTCAGCCCTAAGATAGTATGGTATTTAAGACTATCTCAGCCCTAAGAGAGCTTCAAAAATCTCAGCACAGCACACCAAACCATTAAATGGGTTGTCAAGGGCCCTAGCCACTGATGGATATGACTGAGCTGGTCTTTCGTTAAAATAGTTTATTCTGCAAATATATGAATAACATCAAGTAAAGATGTGACGTGGCCAACTCACTGTAAAATTTTAAAATATTTTCAAAAACATAGATATAGACATTCACCACTCATTAGTTTTGCAGGCAAATATTTAACATTTGTTCTATTGAGATCAAGAAAATTAATCCCAACATTCCACAGTAACCTATTTGATAAGTGATATCCATATTGACATATTACTTTCATATCAGCTGATAACGGAGGTTCTTTGTCTGTGTAATAAACTAAGTTCTTTATTGAATCATAAAACTAGATATTGAACATAACGCTTGTTGACACAGCTATAAATCATACAGGTTCTTTACATGACTTTTCTGGACCAGCTTTGGAGTTTACCTGTACTAAATCCTCACCTTAATTGCGAGAGCTACATTTGCAGAAAAAAAAACAAGTATTGCAATATGATACGAAATTTGGGACTTTGTTGCAATATTTATCATTAACATTTTCTTAAATAGTTAATTTAGAATTATTTGTCATCAATGCTTGAAATAAAATAGAATGAATGTTATCAATGTAAAAAAAATGATTCCTGAAATTATAACATGGTATACTTTTATCTCTTCATTTCTAAATGAAAAAGATATTGCTATTATTCATAATTACCAGGCTTTTAACTCTTAAGTTGCTGAATATTATTTTGACCAGTTTTGCCCCCGTGGCTGAATTTTCCAGCACTCGCCTCGCTACCGTTATAGCGCAATTAGCCCCTGTGGCCGAATTTTCCAGCGCCGCCAGATGCGACCGTTTTAACAACATATGGCGTGTTTACATGGCGAAATACGGACATTATCGTCGTTTTATAAAAAGCTAGTCGGCGAATCCCGTGTTACAAATGGATGATACTTACTTGACACTTTGAATGAAATTTCTATCACCCCTGGAACGGTTTCTACAACTGAAGTAAACTTGTTTTCAATTCGGGCGCCGTAACTCAATAAATTCCAAGAGCGCATGCGCGAAATCAAAACGAAACTAAAGATGAATAGTTCCTCTTCACATCGATATAAAAATTATTTTTATAATATGTTTAGAACGAATTTTACAAAATTTTAAAAATTGTCTTCATTTCAAACATTATAAAATCATTTAATCACTGAGTGCACACATGCAAATTATATACGGAATTGAAGCTAATTTCTTGCTCTATATTTCACGATAAATTTTATTACGATACGCCATCCTAAACGAAAGATATAAATTACGAAAACAGGGTAGTGATAAATCCCGATAACGCTCTGACCCCCACAGTAATATTACTAAGCTAATAGCCCCGAGGAAACGCACGCGCTCAGCGCGTGCAGGCGGGGTATCCCCGTTGAAACATACACTCACACACAATATAAATTGTCTTTATTTCCAACTTTATAAATCATGTTATTCGCTTTGTATACATGCAAATTATATATGGAATTGAAGGCAATTTATTCTTCTTTACGAAGAAATAAATCATAACAATCTTTTGCACTGTAATTAGAAGTTATTACCAACGAAACGTGGGTATAGCTAGTAATAAATTCTTTGATAATCGCCTTACCGCAACATATGTCGCATCGTTTCCACACGTTTTATTTTGATGCAAATATGGGCAAAGTACACATGAAAATGAAGGCATTTCTTTCTGCTTTACGATGATATGAACATAATAAATATGTACCACTTTGTTTGGAATATATAAAGTTTGCAAAGATGGTACCCTCGGGTATTTTAGAACAGATTTTGATAATTGCGACATCACTAACCGCTCCTTTATTGTCTAATTGTAATTTGCAAATTTTATATAGAATTGAAGACGATCCTTTCCTCTTTATTGTGATATAAAAATGTCGATAATGCGCTCTGCCGTTAAATGGATAGGAAGTGTAAAAAGCAGTTGAAAATAAATCGCTTCTCGGTAAACAAAATATAAATAGAGAAATTGCCTGTTTGTGCGATGCGCGCCGGGTCCTTTCTGATTTTCTTGTACATACCAATTTTACATGGCAATAAAGATTATCCTTTTCTCTATATTTTGATATATGAAATTGCAAAATTTACCGAGAAGTTTATGTGATATAAAGTGCGAGAAAATGGTAAAAACGTAAAGAATATACAAAAGTCACAATTTTGCGGAACTTGCTGTATCTTTATTCTATATGGTGTATATAATTTTTTTATATCAAATCGAAGACAATTATTCCTTCTTTATCACGATGTAATCAATTTCAAAATACGCCTAGCTGTTGAGAAGATATGAGCGAAAGAAAGGCACATGTCAAAATCGCCGTTCAGTTTACATGATTTGAATCGAGAAATTAGCTTTTTGTGCGGCGCTTGCTGTGTCTTTATTTATTATCGCGCATGTACACATTTTACATGGAAAGAAAGACAATCTTTCTCTCTGTCTTTTGATATAAAAATTGTCAAAATACGTTGAGCACATCATGTAAAAATTGGTGTGACAAAATGGTGTAAAACTAAAAATATGTAAAAATCACCTTTTTTGCGGCACATGCTGTATCTTCAATTCAGGTAGCGTAGTTACGTATTTTATATTGAATTGAAGACAATTTTCTGCTCTTTCAAATGATCCAACCGGTATTGAAATCCGCCCAAGGGTTCAGAGCATAGGGCGTGCGATATAAGGTTGTACGTTTGGTGTGAGTGCAGGCTTGTAAGCAAACGATAGCACGCGCGGGGCGGTAAGCTCGTGCGAGAGGGTAGAAAGTGCCCACAGGCTATTAGCACGTGCGGCGGGGAGTGGGGGAAAATTAAGTGATTTTAAAGCTTATTTTCGGTACGATAAACGTTATCAATCGTTGCATAATTTTCGGAACATCTACGCGCATTATTTAGAACACCAACGAAACAAAATTCGGTAGCTTAGCGACACACGGACGGAAAGTACTAGCGTTGAACTGACACTACTGCCGTGCAACAATTGCCCGTCCTTCGCTACTGTGAACCTCGGCGTTAATGAGCTAGCGTGAGAAAAATAGAGTTTGGATGTCGCATCTCGCCCAGAGGACATGCGGTCAAAGCAAATTTCAACCCGGACAGGCCCGGGACCCGCATCTTAAGGGTTAATATTGAAATAACTCATTTTAAATCTGATAATGAGGAGTATTAGGAATGTAGATAAAGTATAAGTAAAGATAATGTACAGACACACGTCTTTTATTTATGTGCAGTTATCTGTAATTATAATGTCAATCTGATATTTTTTTTATTAGATTCAATTGATATGACAATCTGAATTAAATCTATTATGCTATCATTTTATGTCAGACATATGTGGTTATGTGAAATATTTTTTGATAGGATTATTTTTTAATGTTAGTAGATATATGAATTCATTTTGATATGTCTTTTGCAACTATAAAAAGAAGAATTCATCTGTTATTGCAGATAAAAATATCACTGTTTACAGAGTATAAATTTGTAAAATCCATCTCTACAATCTTAAGAATTTTTTTGATGTTCATATAAGATCCTTTCGCACCCTCCTTGAGCAATACGCTTTTTATCATACCAATCAGGGTATAAGTATAGAAATGAGGTTAAGTGTGAGGGATTGAGCTGGTTCTGTGGAGTTTGTGCCCACTTGAGCCTGAATGGCCAGTTGAGTGGAGAGGTTGGACCTCGGATATAAATCTTTTTGATAATCTTCCTGGATTCTAGTTAATATATTTCAATGTGTGAGTGCTTTTTTCAAATGGAATGAGTGTTTGATATACTGCAATGGAGTTATTTGAGAACCTGTAACAAAACATAGGTGAGTTTAATACATCAGCGGTTAACAAATATCATACATGCATTGTGTGTTGAAATATTTATGAATCGTTACTACAAATCTTTGATTCTTCCTATTTGCTTTTTACTTATTTTCTAACGCCATTTTGAATTCTTTCCATTTATGTTTCATTTAAGGGAAACAATATTTTAATTACATTTGCTGTGAACTTATTTGGGCTTTAATTCCCAATTTTTTATGATCATATTTTATTATTTAAGATTATTTCAAAACATGTTTGTTTTAAAGGATTGTTTGATCTGGGCTATCAATTTCTCTCCTATCTTGATATAATATTGATTTTATATTTTATTGAATGATGGTTATTCGGTAATTGGTTCACTCACTTGCCCATTAAATAACCTGTTATGACACAATAACACAGTGAATGCTCTTGAACAATGAACAATTATACTATGATCACAGTGTAATCAAATGATTATTTTAACAAGATGCATACACAATTATTGATTCTCTTTTGAAAATTATATGTATTAGAGGCAAAAACTTTGTTAAAAGGTGTTCCTTTCCTTAACACTGAATTGATAAGTTCTAAAAAAAAATTCTTAAATGAATAAAAACTTGTTAACACTGGGAAAAATCGACGATTAATATGGACTAAACATATTTTGTACAGGTTTATTCTCTGACAAGGCTTTGTTGTGGGATTGAGTCTTATTAATTGATAACTCTTATTCTCCTAGTTCAAATAACTAATAAGGTTATAAGTACATTTATTCTGGTTTGAATCTTATTGAATTGTTTATGGAAATACATTTTTAAGCATGCCATTTACTGTTTGCTCTTTCAGTTATTCTGCTAAAAAAATCTTTATATTAGTATATGTATTTTATTTCTATCAAAATATTCTTGTTTCTTAAGCACACATGGCGACCAACAAGATATTACCCAATGATTACACAGACTTGTACCATTTGTATCTAATCTGAGAGTACAATGACTGATACTATTAAAGTGATCCAGAGGCTAGGAATGGTGGATAAGTAGTGGATTTGTTTTGAGAGTATTTGACTGCACTTATGACATAGTTTTACGTGCAGATATATCAGTAACAGACCTGCACTTGGTTACTGTATGTGATATGAGGACAATATCCCTACCCTAGTTGAGTGATATGGGGTTGATCTGTATAACATTGTTGCTATAATCCATTGAATATCGTGTGACTCCTATTTTTGATGGTCAGATATAGACTAAAATAAACCTATCAGGTATACATACATATGTTCAACTTTGAGACACATGAAGAGAGACCTGTGTGTACAGCCTACTGTTTTTCCTGTTGGATTTTAGTCAAGATATTGTTCTTAATTAGCTTTAGTTCCACTCATAATCTTTTATTATATTTAAGAAGAATATGTTTTCTTCATTCCCCATACGTGAATGACAGCATGCATAGTGTTCTTTTTAATCATTTTTCTTATCATTGCAATCTGTATATCACATTTGAAAGTTACTGTTTTAGATATCTAGAAATTGTGCATTATCTTATTCCAGAAGATTTTTCTTTACAATCTATAAAATAATGAAATGATGAGCTACAGAGCCAATTGCTCTGTTTTCTATTTTATGTTAATAGTTGTTGTGAAAAAAAAGCTCATTCCTGTAGAATTATGACATGACTAGACCACTTTAACTTGTAGTCCAATTATGTGGGGATTATCAGCGTGTATTGTGCTGTGTTCTGGGATCAATACGGCATGGATTAGCAGAACAAGAAAGGTTACTGTATCGCATCTGTGTCCATTCAACCGTACAATTTGTTCGTCTTGTGAACTTCAGGTTGGTTACAGTAAAGATTGAATATTTTCTTATATGAATATGACTAGTATGCATGTATTGATGGTTTTAGTTTAAATATCTTCTTTGGATTAGAAAAATTCGAATCATTATTTGAACATCTACTGTGAATAAGTCTTCAACCCTCTTTGAGAAAAATTTATTTGATTTTTTTATAGAACTAACTGTTTTTGGGGAAGGAGAGATTGGTGTGAAATTAAACAGACAGTTAGGGTTGGGCTATTGTTGTGAGTTAGGGTGGTTAGGGGATAATCATTGGAAGGAAGGAGATTCTTTCAGTCTGATTAAAATCGACCGTGTTCCGAGGAATAAAACTTTCAAAATATTGACTCTATCGAGATTCGAACTCTTTCTGTCTAGGCTATCCTCTCCACTAGGTCTGACCGCACCCTACTGTAGCGCACGTTCTTGCGTAAACTAAGCTAACCAATCACAATTCCTGCGGCAAAAGCATTCGGTATCAGTAGCTAGGGGCAAGTAACTCCCATTTACCAATTGTTAACCTTGATCGCAGCTATCTTTATTTTAAACGCCATGATGTGATTGGTTCGCTATTGACTAGGTTTTGTCTGCGCTAAACTGGTGTCGGCACGTGCGAGCAGTGAGGCTGCCATCAGACCTAGTGGAGAGGATAGCCTAGACATATAGAGTTCGAATCTCGAAAGACTCAATATTTTGAAACTTTTATTCCTCGGAACACGGTCGATTTTAATCAGACTGGAGATTCTTTCAATCCAAAAGGAAATGCTTGGTTGCAAAGGCCTTGGATATTCATTCTTGTTTAAAAGTTGTTATTATGAAGCATCTGGTTCCAACCACATGTACAGGGATTTTCATAATCTACAAGAATTATAATAAAGGATTCACTTATATTAATGTCTCAGGGCAATAGTTTATTTGGTCAAGGGGACTGATATCATGAACAATCCTATGATGTTGCATTTTATGTTTGGAAGGAAGCTTCTGTGGATGACAGTTGATTGTGGTGTATTAATTTTCCTCAATTCCAGAAGAAATACTATGTATAACATTGTTCTATTTGCTATGACAGGTTCAAGACTGGTTGGTGTGGAATAAAGTGTGTTTAATTGATGATAGTCAGGATGATAGTAATAATAGTCAATTTATATAGAGCTACAAATCTATTATTGCCCTAAAGCAATAGTTCATTAAGGTATGTTAAGGTACCCATTTGTACAGCTCGTAGAATGAATGCAACTTTGTAAAAGTGTCTGGCTGAGGGACACAATATAAGGCCCAGGTCACAATTATTTTTTGGTGCCTCCAACAGTTTGCAAACCCAAGTTTACAATAACTGTGTAACATATTGTATAAATCCTGATGGGCTACAGAGCAAAAGCTCTATTTTTCTTAGATTGGTATGAAATAACATACAAACTATATGTACAAGGATTATTAGTCAGGATTATTTGTGAAAGGTTTTCAAGTTTTTGCTCACTGATAATTCATTCACAATCTCAATCTACAGAAAGGGGATAAGGAATTGTATTGGGATTTGCAGATTATGGATTAGCAGCTCTGAGATTTAGATAAACTGAACCATTTTTTTGGAAAGAGCTGATCCTGTGTGATTGTCTATAATCTGAGAAAGATTTGACCATTGGGAAGTGAAAAAGATTTTTCAACAGCAGTGGATTTGTTGATCCAAAATTTAAACTGACATGTCGTCTATGTGATTATGAACATTCAGCTGTTGAAGTTTGAAAGATTTGTTTAGGAGGTGCTGAGGGAACAATCGGTTGAGAATAATAAGATAGTTGAACTGGAAGTAATAGTCTCTAGGCCAGACCCTGAAATAAGGTAGAAGCCTAAGCAAGTCTATATAAAGACTTTGAAGCTCGATTTCAAAGTGAAGAAATTTCAGTCTCCTTTTCATTTAGTTAATAGTTTTTAAATTTTTCGATCAACTGATGCATTTTTCATTTCAGAGTCTATGGAAGTAACTTTGGGATTTAATTCCTTCTTATTCAGTTTGAGAAGAATTTGTAAAGTGAGTTTGTCAAAGTGTTTGCCGAGGTGTGACATTTTTCAGTATAAATGAGAGTTCATCTTGAGGTTTCTCTCCCAGGGTAATATATATATATGAGTCAACCATAACAGCTTAACAGTGTTCTCTAACGATCTGAATATATTGAAAATGATTTGATAGTTTTTTTCTGGGTTAATCCGTTTCACAACATACTTTCCAGACTTCTTTTAGAAGAGTGAAGTGTTATGTGAATATGTCAAAGATACTTTAAAGGTCTTCGATTTTAGGTGGAAGTGATTTATTTTCATGTGACAATTTGTGATTGAAAACCTACTAATTGAATGTTCTTTTCGAAGAGCAATGTATTGATAGACTTAGTCAAAGAGTTCTTTAAAGAGAAATTTTAACTGGAAGCGTTGCCTTATATTACACTCGTATATAGATCTTAGAAATTAACATATGAACAATATTAATTTCTAGATAGAAAAAAAGTGAAAAGATGACTGGAATTTCATTGCTTTCAGCTCTCTTGTCTTCTTCATAGACTTGCTCAGGCTTCAATCTTATTAGGGCCTTGCTGACATACCACTGGAACTGATTTTCAAGCAATTTGTTATTATGCTGCAACCGATTGAATGCTGGATTATTGATCTGATTACTTCCGCTCTATTGATGCCCGGATTAAAGGTATGGTGTGTTGAGTAATCATTGGAGATTTGTTACAGTTTGGACCGCTGTGGTCTCTCTGTCATTGATTTCTTACACACTCCTGTTGGAGACTTAATGACTGGGATATTCTGCTGTGGACATTTGTGTTTAAATGGATTTGATATGAAACAGGTAGGTGAATATATCAAATCAAAATCTGCTGTTTAATGTTTTTATCTCACCTTTTTGGAATACCGAGGGATAAAGTCGTTGCCCTGTCCGTCTGTACGTCTGTAATCATTACGTTTTCCTGATTACCTTACTACTGGAATGGTGCCTTGGATAATTTCGGAAGTCTGAAAATTATTTTCAGTTTCCATGGAAAGTGTTGAATTAGGACTCTATAGCTTCCCTTCCGGAACAGAACTCTGAAACTGTTCATCAGATCTTTCTGACATTTTGCATGAGTATTACCCTCCTACAGGGATAGTGACTGTTTATTTTGCCAGAATTATCTGTTGAATTAAGGAATCTCTCACCAAAGTGATGGTTTGGTTTCCGGAACAGAAATCCAAAACCACTTATGAAATCTATCTGAAACTTTGCATGTATGACACCTACCTACAGATTTGTTTCCGTTTCTATGGTAACAAATTTAAGTACAAATTGGACTACCTACATGGATAGCTTCATTCATGGAGCAGAACTCAAAAACTGCTCATCATATTTTTCTGAATCTCTACTCATTGGTTTTATTAGAATTTTTTATTTAATATTACAAAGAAATATGTAACAAATTATTGGGACGGGTTGGATGTGTCATCTTCTGATGATTCTTGTTTTGATAAAACTTTATACACACCCCTGTTGGAGAGTTGATTGCTTCAGTATCCTGCTTTGAACATTTGTGTTTGTAGGTTTTTCTATGCTGGACATGTATGATAGGTACATAGGTGCATTATAATTAATGAAAGCAAGATTTGTGGATGAAACTTAATTATAAAAAGGTGGGTGTAAAAAATAGTTTGTTATTTCTTTCTATCAAATTAAAGATAAACATTTACTTTTGCATATGATATATATATGGATAGAGGTTGAAAGAGGGGAATACATGATAATATATAAGGTAGCAATGAAATAACAAAAATATCTGTTAAATGAATTGGGTTTGCTAAACAATATAATGTTCCATCAACGGGTAGAAGTTACAAATACCATTTCATATTGACTTTGTTTGTATATGACCATTAATATTTTGTTTGCGTCTCGGCCATTTGTTTAACAAAAAGAGAAAGTTTCATAATTTTCTTTATTTTCATCAAAACCATTATGATGAACGTTTAGTATGTTTTATTTTCAGTAACATTTCACAATAAAGATAAATTCTTACATCTATAGATATTAAACTGTATCTTAAAACCTTAAGTGTAAAATTATGGTTTGAAAATAGGGGTATAATCCTATTTTGAGGACTGGTGTGAATAATAACGGGTCACAATACCCTTCAACCCACAAGTCATACATATTGATGGCCTGTTGTTAGTTTTCCAGGCAATAACAACATATGGTACACAAGGTTGTAACATTGTGTTACTTTGTAGCAATGTTCACTGACATGTGTCAAAGGCTTTGTCAGGGGTGTACTGTGTGATATGAAAGTTATATCCCATATTTGACTAGGCTTGACATGCAACACTTGTCTGGGAGTTATAAATGATAAATCACTGTAGTCATATTCTCTGTATTAACATGATTCACTGCTTAAAGTGCTCCCCAAATGTTTGCCCTGGGCAAATGGTTCCAGCCATATTTCTTATCAGGTCGCCTGCTAATGGCTGGGCTAATGTACTTTCGTGAAACTATATCTATTAGTGACAGTTCGGCTTGCTTGCGTCTTCAAAGGAACAATATTTTACAGGGTTGGAAGATTATGAAAGTTATCATCTCTGATCAAGAATTGCAGGTCTATGTTTAGTGACAAAGGAGTTACAAAGATTTCTCACCCAGTGGTGAAATGTTCTGTTGGATTGTTGTGTGGGAATTAAGTTATTCTTACGGATCACAAATGAATTTCACATCGTGAAGAGGATTTACCTTTTTTCAAAAAATTGTGAAGGGTTCATCTTCACGTTGTGAATTTGTTATACCTTCCTCTTGAGGAATGTGAAACTACTTTCGTCTGTCAATCGGATTAACATTTTATAAGTGAGTTCATTTATTCAAGGTCAATACAAGCCTGTGTCTACTCCATAACCTTTATGCATATATTGAGCATTTAATGCCTTTTAAACATTTAGTTCACTTTATTCAATAAGTTATGAATCCTTAATGGTCAGAATTTTTGTCAAGAGTATCTCGGACTGTATGTTAGCCTGATAACTTATTATTTCAATAAAAGTTCCTCAGGACTTAGGTATTTAAGTGACAAGTACATTTAGAGATGATATTGATATGATAAAACTATGTGGAAGATAAGATAATCCTCCACTATCATAATATACACATCTTCTTTTATAAAGAATATTATACCATTTCCTAGCAACTTTGTCATTGATTTTTTCCTTTCTCCTAAAACAATTTTTTAAAATAGATTTTTAAAAAAAATGTGTTACAATCAATACATTATTGTTTTATTCATGTGACAGTTTTGTTTAACTTTTTAGCCAGCAACACCCCTTATCAATTTAGTAAAATTCACACAAAATGATAAATTTTATTTCAACATTAGACCATATAATAATATATAAGATAATTACTTAAGATGTATGAGGTAGCTTTCTCAATTGATTGTAATTCAACTTTTGACAAATATGGCCACTAAATCACTGTAATAGAACAAGGCAGTTCTCAATGGTTCATTCGATATGTGTTTAAAGAATGTGAACTAAAAGCTTTGACAACACCAGTACCAATTTGGTATCTTTGACCATGAATCACAGATATCAAGAGAAATGTGGTAATATTTTTACCCATATTTTTAAAGCTCTCTAAGTACTAAGATAGCCCAAAGCGAATGTCATTATTAGTATGATACTTACAACTATCTTATCTAACTAAATAAAAAATGTACTGAAATTCAAGGATTTATCCAACTCTATTTATTATGTTTTTAAAAGTTTCTATTTATGAGATTTATGTGCCATAGATAGATAATATTAATCAAATAGGTTTAACAGTTTAATTACTTGAAAAGTAAATTTACACATTTCCAATTTTGTACAAAATTCAATTATCAACAAAAGTAATCAAGATGATAAATACAAATGTCAGGTTTTTTTATGTTTATGGAGAAAAGTTGAAAAATAATGATAAAAATAGATTTCAGTTATTGAAAAATCAATGATGACAAATCTATTTTGTTATAGGTTTCAATTATCATAATTTTACTAAAATATTATGTTGTTTGTATATGAAAATAGATATCTAAACGGTTTCAAAATAAAAAAAATATTTAAATATATTTAATTATTGAAAAACATATATAATCTTACATAAACTTAGCAATAAACTTTATGTAAACATTGGACATTATCATAAAGACTCAATATTCTATATTTTCCGTTTAGACTGGGAATGGTTATTTAGATTATCTTTACAGAGGTGAGATAATTCAAGGGTATTTCACTTTCACAAATTCTTTTTAAAACAGTCCAAGTAACTGAATCCATGATTCAGTTTGAAACAAAAACAGAGAAGTGATGTTTAAGTAGTGGGCCTCATTAAAACCATGTAACACAACTGCTACAGGCTGTGGTCATTATCTAATCATTTGGGCTCAACATCTTTCAATAAATTGAATTCATTTTTTTTAGGCTTACTACTCACTATCAATCACCCCTCATCAATTTTAAACCATGTTTCCAAACTTATCAGTACTTGAAATCAATAATGTTGAAATAAACAATATAAGCCCAGAGTGACACTCTTTCAATATTGACTTGAAGGTATTGAAAATCATAATGATTTTTACAGGTAAGAACTCCAAGATGTCAATTTGAATGTACTATTATTTTCATAGTACTAAGGTTAAGCTACATTTTCCTGTTAATTAATTTTTCTCTGAACTTGCAATTTGTCAATATTGATTAGATAAAAGTAAATTAGATTAACCCTTACGTTGCTGAATATTATTTTGACCAGTTTTGCCCCCGTGGCTGAATTTTCCAGCACTCGCCTCGCTACGGTAATAACGCAATTAGCCCCTGTGGCTGAATTATTTCGCACCGCGAGTCGCGGCTGTTTTTTCGATAAATGGTGTATTCACATGGCGGATTACGGATGAAACTGACCGTTCGATACAAAAGTAGCCCGCCAATCCCGTACACAAATGAACGATCTTTATCCGACACTTTGAATGAAATTTTTATCTTACCTAGAACGGTTTCTACAACTGAAGTAAACTTGTTTTCAATTCGGGCGCCATAACTCAATAAATTCCAAGAGCGCATGCGCGAAATCAAAACGAAACTAAGGATGAATTGTTCCCCTTCACATCGATATAAAAATTATTTTTATAATATGTCTGGAACGAATTTTACAAAATTTTAAAAATTGTCTTCATTTCAAACATTATAAAATCATTTAATCACTGAGTGCACACATGCAAATTATATACGGAATTGAAGCTAATTTTTTGCTCTATATTTCACGATAAATTTTATTACGATACGCCATCCTAAACGAAAGATATAAATTACGAAAACAGGGTAGTGATAAATCCCGATAACGCTCTGACCCCCACAGTAATATTACTAAGCTAATAGCCCCGGGCAAACGCACGCGCTCAGCGCGTGCAGGCGGGGTATCCCCGTTGAAAAATACACTCACACACAATATAAATTGTCTTTATTTCCAACTTTATAAATCATGTTATTCGCTTTGTATACATGCAAATTATATGTGGAATTGAAGGCAATTTATTCTTCTTTACGAAGAAATAAATCATAACAATCTTTTGCACTGTAATTAGAAGTTATTACCAACGAAACGTGGGTATAGCTAGTAATAAATTCTTTGATAATCGCCTTACCGCAACATATGTCGCATCGTTTCCACACGTTTTATTTTGATGCAAATATGGGCAAATTACACATGAAAATGAAGGTATTTCTTTCTGCTTTACGATGATATGAAAATAATAAATATGTACCACTTGGTTTGGAATATATAAAGTTTGCAAAGATGGTACCCTCGGGTATTTTAGAACAGATTTTGATAATTGCGACATCACTAACCGCTCCTTTATTGTCTAATTGTAATTTGCAAATTTTATATAGAATTGAAGACGATCCTTTCCTCTTTATTGTGATATAAAAATGTCGATAATGCGCTCTGCCGTTAAATGGATAGGAAGTGTAAAAAGCAGTTGAAAATAAATCGCTTCTCGGTAAACAAAATATGAATAGAGAAATTGCCTGTTTGTGCGATGCGCGCCGGGTCCTTTCTGATTTTCTTGTACATACCAATTTTACATGGCAATAAAGATTATCCTTTTCTCTATATTTTGATATATGAAATTGCAAAATTTACCGAGAAGTTTATGTGATATAAAGTGCGAGAAAATGGTAAAAACGTAAAGAATAAACAAAAGTCACAATTTTGCGGAACTTGCTGTATCTTTATTCTATATGGTGTATATAATTTTTTTATATCAAATCGAAGACAATTATTCCTTCTTTATCACGATGTAATCAATTTCAAAATACGCCTAGCTGTTGAGAAGATATGAGCGAAAGAAAGGCACATGTCAAAATCGCCGTTCAGTTCACATGATTTGAATCGAGAAATTAGCTTTTTGTGCGGCGCTTGCTGTGTCTTTATTTATTATCGCGCATGTACACATTTTACATGGAAAGAAAGACAATCTTTCTCTCTGTCTTTCGATATAAAAATTGTCAAAATACGTTGAGCACATCATGTAAAAATTGGTGTGACAAAATGGTGTAAAACTAAAAATATGTAAAAATCACCTTTTTTGCGGCACATGCTGTATCTTCAATTCAGGTAGCGTAGTTACGTATTTTATATTGAATTGAAGACAATTTTCTGCTCTTTCAAATGATCCAACCGGTATTGAAATCCGCCCAAGGGTTCAGAGCATAGGGCGTGCGATATAAGGTTGTACGTTTGGTGTGAGTGCAGGCTTGTAAGCAAACGATAGCACGCGCGGGGCGGTAAGCTCGTGCGAGAGGGTAGAAAGTGCCCACAGGCTATTAGCACGTGCGGCGGGGAGTGGGGGAAAATTGAGTGATTTTAAAGCTTATTTTCGGTACGATAAACGTTATCAATCGTTGCATAATTTTCGGAACATGTACGCGCATTATTTAGAACACCAACGAAACAAAATTCGGTAGCTTAGCGACACACGGACGGAAAGTACTAGCGTTGAACTGACACTACTGCCGTGCAACAATTGCCCGTCCTTCGCTACTGTGAACCTCGGCGTTAATGAGCTAGCGTGAGAAAAATAGAGTTTGGATGTCGCATCTCGCCCAGAGGACATGCGGTCAAAGCAAATTTCAACCCGGACAGGCCCGGGACCCGCATCTTAAGGGTTAAGCTTTTATCATAGCCTGTTGTGCGTTATCTGATCACTACATATGATGCTTAAGACTTTTCCAAAATCTACTACATCCACATAACTGGAGAAATGTTGTTAAGGAGCACACTGCAAAATATGTTGAGAAAGAAAAAATGACGGAGTCATCAATCGTGGATCGTTTCAGGTTAAAAGTTTTCATTACAAATAATGAGTAAGATGCATTTGGTTAGATATTGATATTTGATCAAGTTTTAGGTATGTGAGACCCAAACTTTTGTTTTTTGTTAAATTATTGATTTATAGGTGGCGAACAGATTCTATATTTGCACCACCGCAATCATTGGTCTTAGTAGACCTTCCTGTTACAAAAACATAAAGGCATGTTCCCTGTTACAGCCCCAGGTGAACATGGACAAAGGGACAGCAGCTTGAACAATGTTCAGTAAGTAGACACTCCTCCTTTTCTTAGTTTTTCTGAGGTTGTTAGCCCTGATGGTAAAGATTTTTGGCATGTGTTTTCGAATTGTTTTGCCTTGTGTCTCTGTTTTCTTGTTAGTTTGTTTCTTTGTCTATTTAAACGTTCGATTATTCAGTTATCCTGCAATGGTATGAGTGTCAATTGTTAGAATTAATTATTGACCTTGTGACCATAGTTAAAAGACCATGAGGTCATATTCAATGACCTTTTGACCTTGACCTTGATTTTGAATCCATTTTTGAAGACTTTCATATTTGTCAAATGATGAAATTCCATTCTTATCAGTGCTTTGCACATCTTGTCTTTCATTTAGCTTTTCCTTTTCAATAGTGGTAGAACTTATGTATTTAGATAAAGAATATTCAGATGAGTAAATGTTATCCAGCCCTGATGGGATCCTCCTGAGTGACCCCTTGTACCTCCCTGACCACTTCCCCGCCCGCACCAACGTCAGCGTCTCTTCCGGGGCCGACATTGACCAAGCTGACCTTGACACAGAGCTAGACGACCTATGTGAGGAGGTAAACCAAACAGAGGAGACAACCCAGCAGGAGAAGACAACTCTGCAAGGGAACACAGCAGAGGGAGATTGGGTAGATTGATTTTGGTTCTTTCACTATGTTTCTTCAATTCTAATTGAGTTCTTAGTGTGAATGCACACAAAAATATCACATTATTCTTAAAGCCTGTCTGACTGACATTTAAAAGGTGAATACACAGGCTTTAGAGTTCCAATCATACAACAAGCTTGCCTTGAGGAAATGTTATTGTTAGTTTGAAACTTTGAATGACATAATTATAAATATCCGCCCCTGCATTCTTATACCGATCTAATTATGCTACTCAGTCAGTTTGATTCATGTGAAATGCTGTGATAATTTCACCAGAGTTCATGTACCATATGATTGTGTGACGGATGAGTCAACCGATACTGATTTACAGACCAACGACGTTCTGACTGCTGTCTCTGCCAGCAACTTTGTAGAAGAACCTCACATCCCGACCGCAGAACCTGAGGAGGAACCCGACCTTCCAGAGGAATCCCAAGCTGATTTTACACAGGGAGACCACGATCTCGATCAGGGCATCAAAGAGGATAATCAGGATCTAAAGAAGGATCACAGTGATCTGGTGAACCAGGGGGATCTTCCTGCATACCAAGATCCTTCTGAGGAGAGTCTTCAGAAAGAGTTAGGACAAGAAGGAGAGGAGTCAGAACTAGCAGCAAGAAAGGAACTAAGACGAGGAAGAGCAGACACAGGAGACGAAGATACAGAGTCGCGAGCAGAGGATCTGAGATCATCTCCTGACGGAGGGGAGAAGAATGTTGCAGACAAGGAAGTGCAGGTCGCGGTGACCTCTGTGCCCGCTGCTGGACAGGGACCCCTTCCACCTCAACAGAGACAGGTGCCCCTACAGGTATGGGATATATTGTCAACATATACTCAGTAGGTAATATTCAGCAGGTCCCCTAAATAAACTTGTATCAGAAATGCATTTATAAATACTTAGCAGGTGCCCTTTGCAGTTAATGTGTTTTTATCTTATACTCACTAGGGAATCTAGGCCCTTCAAGTTGATGATATACTTCTACATTATGCGAGCTTATTTTTTCGGTAATCTGATTGGTGGAGAGATGGTCACATGTCGGTAGACCGAAGACCATATTGACTTCACTCTGGGTCCGACCAAAAGTGATATTGAGTTGAGTTACTAGATGCTGTATCATGATGTAATGCTTTTGTTATCATGACATCAATGACCTGTCATCGTAAGCAATCAAGCTCAATTTCAGTACATGGCCGTAGTTTTTTGTTCTCCTTTTGTTTTGTAACCGAGGTATAATAACAATTTTGGATTGGTGAATTCGGTCAATACCTGTTTTTATAGACCCAAGGAAAACAGGTATTGACCGAATTCACTCGTCCATAATTGTATAATATACATGTACTTTGAATAGAATATTGTACCATATCAAATACTGTAAAATCATAATATTTCGCGGGGGTTTTATTTTCGCGCTTTTCGCGCAAAGTCATAATGCGCGAATAATAAAACATCGCGAAATATTATGGTCATGAACGTGAAGAAAACCAATAACAGACAAATAATTTGGTTGACACATTTTATTACTCACAGGATTGTTTGGTGTGTTCATTAGGCCTAATGACGAGTCACTAATTAGAGCTCTCACAAGCGTGTACGCCGATATGCACGTTGTTTATTGTGCAAACACAATCATCACAATAATCCGGCCTGGCGGAATCCACTCTTGATCGCCAATATGCGTGTCCTATTGTTTTGATTGCAGTACGCTTCAGCTTCGATTCGGAGCGTATTGCGGTACAGGACCCTCGGTTTAAATATATTTTCGGTTCGGTATGCTATTTCTTTGAACGAGATCTCGAGGATTCACATCATTCAAACACTATTGTTGGGAGTTAAAGATCAAACTAATTCGTTCCGAATGTTTACTTCCGGGAAAGCTTGGCGACAGGTATCGTTACCACTTCAAAACTTGAAGACGTTTAATGACAATAAATAAAAATTTTATCGTTGACTTTTGAATAAATATTATTGTTTTCATTGTAAATTACTACTAGTTTCTTTTCTGCACGGTGCATGTAGTTTTTCTCACTAAATTTTTTATATTGCTTAGTCGATATGCGCGAAAATTAAACCCCGCGAATCAGTCATTTTTTATGTTTGCGCGAAAATAACACCCCTCGAAAATAAATGATTTTACAGTATGTTTTTTTGTTGATACCTTGAAGCAAATGCCCTTTTAAATGGTGATTTGTACAGTTTCCCTTCATGTCATCAATACAACTATGAAACCAAGAATTATATTGTGAGTGATTTTTCTCAATGTGTCCCATGATTGAGAAGAGACAATAATTATGCATAAGCCATTCTCATATTTTGTCTTTCCACAGACACTGAGCAAGTCGCACACATGGAGTTATATCCCAGGTCTTGAGGAAGAGGAGAAAGAGAACCAATCAGATGTCGGTAACCATGAGAACGTAGGTGACCTCCGTCTGAAAACTGCTTCCACCCGGTATCGTGTCACATCTGAGCATTTTACAGGTGCTTCTTTCAGTCAGGTAGAGCAGGATACAGGCCTCGATATGAGTACAAGAGTTGAAAGGTCGGCCGGCAGAATGCCCACTCAGACAATCTCAGGACATCCAATCCGCACATCCAGACGAGCCAATGAGGTGTTCAGCAGGCCTCCACCAATGAGAACACCTCCTTCTATCCCAACACAATACAACCCATATGGAGGTCGATCCCCGCGAGGGTCGCAGGTCTTCAACAAGGAACTGGAAACACATGCTCGTAAGGCACGGAGTCCAAGACACTACATGGAGAGGGGTGAGTTCACACTTTGTGTATTATGAATTGTTTCTTCCAGACTGCAAGATATAAATTCAACTTTCCTTGTTAGGCATAACTCACATTTGAAATACATCAAGGCTTCAAGTACAGTGATTAAGACTGCCAATGATTTTAAAGATAATTGACACACTGTTTCTTTCTTCATCATATTTTAAGCTGGAGCTTAACATAACTCATATTTTAGTATTGCAAGTATTAAGCATATCTGTGGTGATTGGCTTGTTAATTTTTTTCATTCTTCCTATTTTTTCCAGACTGCATTTGATATTTTATTCACCATTTTTATCTTACTTTCAACTGAAGCAAACACTTTCCAATGACAAACTTCTGGTCTATAACTTTAAGCATAACCCTATTCTTTGACTTTGGTTTCTAATATATGGTTGAATGGAGCTTGTCTGCTCTTTGTCATCTACAAATGATTACGTTTATAGCAAAAACCTCGAAAGTTTTACTTGTCACAAATCCTGGACATCTACCGGTAAGCATCGGAAGATGATCTGAATAACATGTGCAAATTTGATTCACTTCATTTCTTATGACTAAATAATAATAATAAAAAATGTAGTTCAAATTTGAAAAAGTAGTATTCTAGAAGTCAGGTTAAAAACATAACAAGCAAGCACCTGTTGGAAGACCAGTTATCAAACAAGCACCTGCTGTATTTCTCTAACCTCCTGATTCTCTACTCCTCTTCTCAGACTCACAATCTCATCGGCCTAAATCAAAAAAGGGGGTCAAAGGTATGTCTATCAGCTGATTTTTCTTGCCTATACTCCTATTCTTGCCTTTCACCCTTTAACCATATCTGTGAGACGATTGATAAAATGTCTTGAACTTTAAAAAGAATAAACTCAAAAACTAAAAAAAAAAACCACCTCAATTTAATTTAATATGTTATAATCATATAATATTTATTTTATGTAAACTATTTCTCATTACAATGTTGAAAATTTAGTTTGTCAGATAAACTGTTTGAGTGTGTAAATCTGTATTCGATAAATGAAATTATATCATTCAAGATGAAAATGAAATTGGAAATGTTAGATAGTCTTGGATTTTTGCTTAATTGAGAAATGGATATAATCCCAAAAACACAATATACATGTAATGTTTTAAACTTGATAATCGTTTGAATCTTGTGAAAACCATTTGATATTTCAAAATTAAAAATTCAGATGGTCTTGAACTGCCTGAGTGCAGAAAATCTGTATTAGATAGATGATATAATATAATTAAAGATAAAAATGAATAAATGTTAAGAAATATTTCCACATCTAGATAATGAAGGAAGGCTGAGAAAGATGTGAATATTTTTCAGTGCGGGACCTGAGACAGACCGCGCCCCCAAGGTCGGCTCCACCGGTGCTCACAAAAACTGCTGATTCGGAGCTTCTCAACACGCTGCATGTCTGTCGGCTTCCCACCCGGGAGAAAACTGTCATTATCACAACAGATCCAGAATTTGGTAACTACTGTCACGTTTGATCTCTCTTATAAAAAAAGTGACAAAAAAATCTATAATAGCAACTTTAAATGCTGTTCATGTCGGCTTCCTTCTCAGATATATTATTATGTAGGTGATCTCTTCATAATTAATAGTTTTCAATGTATATATGATTATTATATTTCCACACATGACCAGTTGAATTTACATATGTATGTTTTATGGGCGCCAGGCCTTACAATCTCAATTTCTATGTCTTCATTATCCAATCCGTTAACGTGTCTTGAAACACAGAGTATTTCAAATTTACATAGTATTTAGGTTAGAAAAAGCAAAGCAAGCTAACTTCTTCGACTTTTGATCTTTCATCCTAATGCTTTATTCAATATAAAGATCTTTGATAAAAAGATAATTATAGAGGATTCATAAAATAAGAAATAGGTACATAAGAAACTTGTTTGTTCAGAGGGTCAATGTCAATGAATTCTATCTGTCTTCACGATCCAAACACTACATAATATATCAAGTATCTTTACAAAACCAAGCAAATTCGTTTGCCTTTTGATTTTTTTTAAATTTTGAAAATTAAAGATCTTTGAATATCTGTTTAAGAATAATCAATAGGTACATAAGAAGCTTATCTGTTCAGAGGGACCCCCGTCCATCCTGAAGGGTGCAGACAGCATGGACGGCTTGAGCAGGGAGGTATCAGACTACGACAAACAGGTCAAGTTTGGGTCAGCCAATGAGATCCCTGAGTCTGAGGTTGACGCCCAATCAGAGCCTCGTATGAGGACAGCATCGCGGACTGACTCGGGTCTCAGTTCAAAGCAAGGGTCGGTTCCTTCTACACCTCAAACGAAGCAATCATTGGCAAGGGTTGGCCGACCAATCGCTCACTACCAGAGTGTGACTGACCCGGTGAGCAACTACTGTTAAGCGTTTTAATTGCTGTGAAAAGCAATTACTAGATAAAACTAACTCGATAAAAGCATTGCATTTTTTAAGATGATACTGTTCATACCCTCCTGGTTGATCAGAGAGCAAAAGGTAATCATTTAGACTTTAACGTAAGTGACATTGATATTTGTCGCGTATTGGGTTCCACCTCATACAGCATAAAAAGTACTGGTAGGAGTTTTGCAGAAGCAGTTAGCAAATCTCAAATTCTCAAAAATTCATTTTCAACTGGCTTTCTGCTCTCTATTGCAACCTCTGGACTCCAATTTAAAATGTTGTGTTTGTTAATGGCCATTTAACAAAGGATTACACTTCATTACTTGATAATCTAGGAAGAGCTGTCCCGAGCAGTCCAGCTCCAAAAAGAGGCTGCGGCTGCTGTAGACATCCAGCGCATATTCCGAGGGTATGTGGCGCGGGGGGCCTACAAGCGACTGCTCAGTGAAGAAAGACATCGGATGGAGGATGAACAGCGGGCCAAACTCAACAGTCGCAGGTGAGGGCTGGACCTATTTGAATTTTTATTCAATGAGATTTCTTTGTCTAATCTTATTCCTTTAGATCAACTGACCCATGTATATGACATTAACAGCATCAAAAACAAACTTGAGCCTATCCAACCTTGTTTAGATAAATACTAACAAAAATCAAACATCAATAGATATCCTGTTTTCTCTGTATAAAAGCTAGGAGGTAAGGAATTACGTAAGAATTAAAATCCTGGGAATTTGATTAAGGAAACTTCAGAAGCAGACAAATGTGTATGAGTTTCCAATGGCAGAATTTCTCTCAAGTTATTCAATTTCTGTGATATATTCTAATTTTAAGAACACATTATTCTTTACATGCTAACCTTTTCTGTATGACAGTAGAGCTTTAGGCACCGACAGTGCTCTAACTACCCAACATGAACATGAATAACACAACAAGGTCATAATACATAATATATTCTACAACTAACAATTCTTTTATTACCCAGAATGCACAGGGAGCATGTTGAGCGAACGCAGGCGATCTACAAGCGCGGACCGAAGGAGGAGAACATCGCCTGGCAGCGAGACTACCGGAGCATCAAGGACCAGCGGGAGAAGGAGCGGCAGGAGAAGATGGACAGCATTGCCAGGGAGTGAGTATCTAATATGTCGGATAAGCAGAGAGTGAGCAGTGCTTAGCGCTTATGTGATAAAAGATAGAATAGCCAGAGAGTTAGCTAGTCCTGCTTCATGACTGTGTATATAAAGGAGCCATTTATACGGTCTAGGTCCACATTCAGCAAGTCTAGATTGACTGAATACACAATTTGGGGGGTTGTACAAACTGTTGCCTTCAAATTAGACAAACTAGGGTCATATGACCATCAGGATTACTTTATCAGTGTATCATTGCGCAATTATAAGTTTTAGGGGTAAAAACCATTGGCCAAAGCTAATTACACTTGAAAAATGTAGACAAACCCTCTCAAACATGGAACATTTAAAAAGTGAACTGAGTTAATGATATCAGAAGTACTGAAAGTCAGTGATGCTCTCAGTAAGGAAGGATACAGAAACATGACACTTATAAGCACCCCCTGCTGGTTCAGCTGGCCATGGGTTCCAATGTTGACAGATTTACTGATAGTGGAGATATCAACTATTTACTGGTAAATAAAAGAGACAGAAACATGTGTCCATTTATCCAATTAAGATTGTCCTGATAAAAGGCCCATGAAGTTGTTTAGTCTATGAAATTAGGAACCCAAAGAAAAAATATTATTGAAGAAACAGTAAATTATTATAGTGCTTATATGACATAGGATAAAAAAGAAGAAGAAATCAGCATATACTATGTTAGATAATTATGTGATACTAGATACCTTGCTTGCGATTCATCATAATATTCTATTTGATAAGCAGTGCTAAGTGCTTATGTGATACTGGATAGAATAACTAGAAATAGCATTTGCTATGTTAGATAAGAACTCGATACAGGATAGAATAGAGAGCCAGTATAATGATAGATAGATAAAGCGGAAAGTAAGCAATGTTTAGTGATTATATGATACAGGATAATATAGCAAATAAGGAACACAATTTTATTGCTTGTGCAATACAGGAATTGATACAGCAAAGGCCAGAGAGGAACCAGTATTTAGTGCTTAATGGTACTTGATAATAACGAGAGAAAGCTGAGCTAATGGAAATCTGTTTGATTTGTAATGATGACAATATATGACGTACGGTATATTCTAGCGCCTTGAGTTAGCATTTGTTGCAGGGAAGTAAGCATAGTTACAAGTATCCACTCTTGTTATCATTATTCTATATCAGCTGAATTTAGCAATGCTTATTAGATATAAAGCAAGGATAGTATAGAATAACAGAAAGCATACAAGCATCTAAGCAATTTAAGAGAAAATTTTATGCTGCCTTTTTTTATGCTTTTGCTGCTTGACTATAGCGCTTTGCTTTGTGTTTCAGGAATGCTGTGAACCATCATGTATCCAACTCTAAAATATCTGTCATAGGACCACATGTGGAGATCTACCAGTAAGTCACATGACTGTCACATGACCTGTTCATGTCATATGACAGGTCTGCTCATCAGGACTTGTATTTTTTGGTTCATTGCTGCCTGCTTTGTCAACTGTTTAATTCTTACTAGTAACTATTCTTACTCAACCGCTAACTATTTTGTTGGATCCTTAATCAGGTTGAGCTACAGGTTGCACACATCAATCTTATGACTGAGGTTAACCTTAGTGCTTTCTCATCAACATTGCATTTAGGCTAGTTAGTGAGCTACGGTCACCTTTGTGCTCTGTGCTACAGGACCCAGGATGTAGAATCACTCAGTGATTGTTACATTGTGTCAATGATGAAGTGATTGTATTTTTTTGTGTTACATTGAGAAATTTTGTTACACTTATTTACATTAGTTGACAATCTTATTCAAAAATCATTCCTTGATAAAAATTCATACTTATCCTTGTATTCAATAATGAATTCAATAAATATGTATATTGAAAACAGTGGAATATCAGATTTTATTGAATTAAGTTTTTTTGTAAACAAAATTTACACTAAAAAGTGCTTTGACTTCAATCCAAGAAAGACAATCAGATAATGCTTTTGCTTTCAGAGTATACCACCCGAAGAAAACTGGTCCGTCCCAACGAGAATTCAACCGGTGCGCGCTCAAGATACAGAAACACATTCGGGGCTGGCTTGTCAGGAGGAGACTAGACAAACTGAAACGCAAGGTGAATGTTTTCACTGTGTAACAAAATTGATTTTGAATTCACCTTTTGTGAGATTTTAACCCGGACCCTCCAGATGAGAGTAAGACACTCTACCAATCCAGCAAAAAAGATATCCCTCTGGGTGAAGCCAGAAGGAATACTTTTATTTCACCCTGCCACGAATGAATAGTAGATTGCATGTTCTGATTTTTATCACGAAAGGATGCAGTACTGGTACACTGGAGGCTAAACAGTATTCAAATGTCTTTTGATTAATGTCACTTCCGCCCTCATAATTTAAAAAAATATTAAAACATTATTATAAAATATATTTTATTTAAAGAGCTCTTTTACCCATAAATCATTAAAAATTAGTACTATTGGAAAAAATTATAGTCCACGCATTATGAAAACCTATCTGTTGGCATTGTTATGTGAAGGGAGGTAACTCATGATATCAAAGAGTCAAGAAGAGATGTCGGTTAAGGAGCATAATGGAAGATTGAACATGATATATATGTGTCCACCTCTTCAGGCTGCGTGGTCCGGGAACAGTTTTGAGAAGATGGTGAAGGAGTACAAGCAGATGCTGGCGCGGGTTCAGAGACAGCACGGGAGGGACCGTCCCAAAACCCCTTTCACCTTCCGCGAGATGAACGAGTATATGGACCTCAGGAGACGTATGTTTACTTGGTTATTTATTTTTTGTGATGTACTAGACTTGACTGGGAGTTGATGTGTTTATTCACATCAGTTGACACATGTGCAAACACCATAGAGCGTTCAAATGGTTTCCATCTTAGGGGGCATTTATTTAGCCATCATGGTTTCATTGTTTTTCAATACAGTACTGTGACAATTTCTAGTAAAATGACCTAGGGAGAAATATGTTTTTTGTTTTTAACTTTATTATGATTGAGTTTGTTAGCTATGATAAAACTACATATTCCAGCTCAATAGATAAATAAATAAATAAATAAATAAATATGCCTGTAGTAATGTAGGTAATAAATACGCTACAAACACAGTTTTCAAGAATATAGAAATGACCTCCACCCCACAAATTCCGTCCATGGAAACTCTTTTGAGGGTAAACACTACTTAGAACTTTGTTTTGGTCCAGAACTAAAGAAACACAAGGCCTAGATCATTGAAACTTGGTATATGGAAAAATCTTCATGTTAACTGGTGCCTTTGGATTTTTTTTCTTCCTAAATTTATTTTTGCCTGTTTCCATGGAAATGCAACTTAGAATTTTGTTTTTGCTCCAGGACTCATAAGAAACAAAATGGTCTGGTTCATTGAAACTTTGTATGTGGATCATCATGGGGACTGTTGCCTTTTGGTGCCAATGATCTGCTTAGCAAAGTTTTCAACTGAAGCTATGAGTTATTGAGGGTTTATGAATACTGATTCTTTATAATTGCTCAATAGAAATATCACACTTTTGCAACTTGGCTGGGGATATTGCCGACTCTGGCTGCATGTTGATATTTGTAATGCTCTTACAATAAGTTGGAAATGACTGGTCCCTTGAACTGCAGTGCATGTTCCAATGTCACCTTGCTAGTATATGCGCTGATGATGTGATTAATGTTCCCTACTCCTATGAAGTGTCCATTGAAGATTATGAATTTTTCTTGATATTATCCTTCTCAAACAATTGAATGAAAGATACTGACCTTCAGCATTTTTTTTCCAAATCCCAGGTTATGAGAGTGTGTTTGAGAAGAAAGCCTTCGGAGGGGAGCTAGAAATGGAGGAGTTGGACCAGTTCTTCAAGGAGTGTGACCTGTATCCATCCCAGGCTGAACTGGATGAGGCCATTGATGTTACATTTAGAGGTTGGTGATGATAGTCAATGTATATCAGTATAGAAATATGTAAATAGGGGTGTTGTTTTTGTGAAGGCTAGGTCTTTTTGTATAACCTGTATAATCACTCATGAGCTGAGCTTGAAGAAGCACCTGTTGGCCACCTCCTTATAACAGTTACCTGTGCTATGTTGCCACCTCCATATCACAGCTCCCTGCTGGATGTGGCCAACTCCATATAACAGCTCCCTGCGCTATGTGGCCAACTCCATATTACAGCTCCCTGCTCTACCCACTCCCTTCTCTATGTGGCCAACTCCATATAACAGTTCCCTGCTCTATGTGGCCACCTCCATATTACAGCTCCCTGCTCTATGCGACATCACAGCATTGTATCAACCTCACGTTTGTGACATTATAGGATTGTCAGCTGAGTTCTGAGTGATGTCAATGCCTTGTGATGTCATCAACTGATGATGTTCTCATAATATAATGATTTGATTTCATACAATCTAAATATTGCTTGTAGCTAGCAATCCCTTGATCTAACACAAGCAATATCTACTGTGAAAGCCAGTTTTGGATTAATAATCTTTTTATTTTTGTATAAGGGAATATGGAATGTGGCCTGAAGTAGGCCGTCACTATTTTTCTTTAATTGATAGATAGGAAATGGTGTGGCCTGAAGAAGTTTATTATGTTTATCATTTGAAAAATTAAGAATTTAAGTGTTGTGATGGAAGAAGAAAATATTGAGTAATGTGGCTTTTCATAGGGGCTTGATGAGAGATTTTAGTCTTTGATTTCTTACCATCCAAAGTCTCATGATTTACTGAGCTACAAGGTCTACTTTTATTTTTGATTGTTTGATTGACAGGTCGAGGGTTGAAGGGGCGTGGCCTGAAGAAGCGTGAGGTTCTGGACATTGTGTTCTACGTGTACGTCCCGTCAGGGGCCGGACTAGAGAACACACGCATGTCCACCTGGATGAGTCCAATCATCGATGGGGTGGAGGCACGAAGACTCATAGGTTAGGACATTTAAGTTTGGATGGTGTTATGAGCAACATGGACTTGAGTTGTAACTCACAATTTGAATACTGGGATGAGATGATTTGTCACTGACTTTTATCAATTACTTTTGTGCCAAGTATAAGCATTACCAGAATGGTCATTCATAGTCAATTTTTTATCATGAACACTCATACCAACTTAGAGAAAATAACCGGAGAAAATAGTCCATAGTAAATTTTTCACCATGGACACTCTTACCAGCTTGTAGAAATAACTTTTAGAAAATAACCAGTTTATATAACAATATAATTTTCTCTTTTAAGTGCAAATAATTTTCATAGATAGTAAATTAAATCGTTCACATTCTTGCCATTTTCCAGGAAGCGAGGTAGTAGAGCCCGCGCCGCTGGAGGTGTGTGCGAAGTTGGTGATCGCGTCGAAGCGGGAGAGGAGGGAGAAGGAGAACCAGCGTTTGCGGGAACTGCAGGGGGAGACGGGGGAGGACAGTGGGGAGGAGGACGAGGCCGAACATCGGCGGAAACAGCGGGCCAAGTTGAAGAATGTCACTATCAACAAGAAGTAGTCATGGTGTAAATGAATAATGTTGATCACATACTACAATCAGTGACAGTGGGAAAGACGGGCTCATATCCAGATGTAGATAACGATATCTTCTATGTGAAGAAATATTGTCTTAAAAGCTGTCAACATCAAACGGTTGAGAACTTCAAATGCTCATGAACTTTTATCATTGTGTCCTCAAATCAAGATTTATCCACTTTGTGACAAAGTCTATGAAGACAGTTTATAGAGAGGACTATCAACATCAGTTAGTGGTTGAATTTCAACATATGAAGGAACAGTTATGTTGAAGTATTAGTGGAAACAGTAAACCGGCAACATCAGGAAGGAACGGTTATATAAAGGAAGTATTGATATGAACAGTAATTATAGTAATATGTCCATTTTTAGAGTGCACTTGCCTATCAATTTAATGGTTGATCAAGGTGCTGTAGGAATATTATTACCCAGGTTTAACCCAAGCTGACATATTTGTCACAATAAGGTCACTACCAACAAACCCCTTTACCAGGTACCCGATCTAGAAGGGTCAGTATTGTGAAGTAAAAGTAAATAATATTAGTAATATGTCCATTCATAGAGTGCATATACCCATCCACTCAATGATTACCCAAGATGCTATAGGAATATCATTACCGAGGTTCAACCCAAGCTGACATATTTGTCACAAAAAAGGTCACTACTAGCAAACCCCTTCACCAGGTACCCAGTCTAGAAGTGACAGTTTTGTCAAGTATGATGCCCTGTAGCCTTTTATACATGCTCTAGTAATGTAATTTAGTTTTGTAAAGACAGAGGTGAAAAGTGATACCATGATTGGTTGTGGTTTTCTGATCTGTCATCAAGATGAAGATATTAGCATTTTTCCATAGACAGAGGGATTAATTCAAATCTTCGTAAAGTTTTCTTGACCTGTCTTACTTGTCACTTAAAACAGCATTATCAAGAAACAAATATGATTTCAGTATGATATCTGGTAGATGAACAATGGTTTTATATATGTGGAGGGGGGTGAACCCTCAGCAACACATGAAGTTAGACGCCCGAGGAACTGGGGAGCAGAATTTGTAGTTACATGTTCCGGGAGTTAGACATGCTTTATTTATGTATATTACTTATTTCTGACAATAGAAGCATTACATTTACATCTTTGTATGTGGTATTGTTCACACACAATTATCGCAGTTTTTCCACTCTTTACTATACAATGGCATTTCCTCTACAAAATGATTATTGCATTTTTTCATAACTCAATCTATTACGAATATTTATTAAAAATTACAGTATTTTTGTATATTTTACAAAAGTCCATCAAAATCTTTGTGAATATTTTGATAATGATTTTAGCTGTATCCTGAACTTATAAAAGAAATTTGCTTCTTGTATATCCAGAATGTTCCAATCCCAAAAAGTTAAGACTACTTATTCTTTGTTAAGAAAGTTATATACCGGTAATAGAACCTGTTGGTAATTGTTATTTATTGTAATAGTTATTTGTTTTCTGTGTATTGTGTGCTGTATTGTGACTCAACGTCCTCTTTGTTTGTTTATCAGAAGAGTTAGTGTCTACAAGTCAGTATTACTATCTAGATGATCTCAGCATTTGTTGATTTGCATTTTGTGTTAAATCTGATCTTTAAATATGGAAAAAGAATATCTCTTTTTTTTCAAAATATTTTATGTATTAGGATATCTTTGTCCATATGTCTGTCCATCCAGTTGTTTTTAACCATTTACTTCAAGTTTATCTTGATTGTACATTCCTTGATAGTTTTGTTGATTAAGGTATACTTAACTTGTAACTTGTAATAAGTAATTTTTGGAATTCCATGTCATCCAGTTGGATTGTTTATCTATTACTTGTTAAATTATCTTTGTATTTTGTTTAATATTAAAGGATAATGATCTCTCTGATGAAAAGAATGATTGAACTTCATTTGTTACATATTGATCACGTATCGCCTTATCTTTTGGCATTGGCAGCTCAACCAATGACATTTGCCAATGCTGTCTTCCATACATGTTATTATGGTAAAGTCCATGTGATAAATGAAATATCTTTACAATTGTGATAATGTTGTGATAAGTTTTATATAAAGATTCTGTGATATTTTCATTTTAGATTAAGGGCTTTATTCGTTGTATTTAAATGTATAATGACAATAAAACTAGTATCGCCTGAAATAAACTCTTTCGAACCTTAGTTGAGATTTTTTTATCTGCTGTTTTCTTAAGTCAATCTTTTCATGCATCATGTTTTTTTCTTGACATCCAACCAAGGCCTTGATTCCACACATAGCCTGGAATGGGATTGATTGATTGATTTCTCCACATGAAGTCAAACTGTTTGAGTTTCTGTAGCGCACCCGAAGAAGTAGTGTACAGGAACAGCAAAATTTTCTGAAGAACAACTTCTTTATGTGTAGAATATTGTCCGAAAAATCTCCATTAATTTGGCACAAGGGACTTGTCCAAGGCTGTTAGGCCATGGATGAGCCCGCGTGCCAAACTAATGGAGACTTATGAGGACCATATTTAACTTAAAACTAAGTCACTTAATCGTAACTATTGGAGGTCGCTACCAACTGTCATATTTATGTTAACAAAGTGTTAAAAAAATTCAAATTCATTCAAAAACGTTCTTATTTAGCTTTCAAGTAAAACTTAATGCGTATATTTCACCTTGTATATGTATTTACCACAAAACATTGACAACCCATAAATAAACTATTTGAGGTTGGACATTAGTTGAATACTATTGGAGGGTATCTTCACTTTATCATGCCTAGTGGAGACAATGCAGGGGCAAGATGGAACTAATGTTTAAACAACTTAGTTTTATTGTGTAATCAAAACGTTTCAGAGTATGTGCCTACTCCTTCATCAGGTGATCAGTTTGGTTAATTCAGTCAGATTGGTGAATTTTATCAGATTTGTAATACATCTGTAAGAGTACATGCAATCTGAGTACACATAACCTTGTAAACGCATTGAGATTTGTTGATACAAAGGGGAAATGATTGAATAATAAGTAAGCTATCTCTACACCAGGTGACATGCGGCCATTGATGTACCATCAGTTTTGTTAGTAAAGTTGTGTGTTAACGAACAAATGCACAAACTTGCTTGACAACGACATTAGAATCTATGTCGAAAAGTCGCTTCCACAGAATAAAGAATTTGCTTATCCATAAGAATTGTCCTTATTGTTCATCTCATCAACTTCTACAATGCCTATCAAAGAAGTCAAAGAAGTTGTGTATAGTCATGTCGTCTTGGTTCTCTTAGCAGGTAGTTTACCGAACAACAGCGTGAACATGAAGGTTAATCTGTTAAACAGAAACTGAAATGCTAATCTCACAGCTCTACAATCTCAATTATATTGCCTTTATTTACTAAGTATTGTTTGTGCATGAGTACATTAGGGTCCAGTCGCACAAGACACCAAGGTGACCAGAAATCAATACGACAGCCTTAGTGCATTGTTAACCTAGTGTTAAGTTGCTTTGTGAAACAACCCCCAGATTTGTTGTTACAATAGAATGGGTAAAAGGGACCTTGATCAACAGAACTTGTTAACCCCCCATCTCAAAACTGTAGTACGATCACACTGAGATGCAGAGAAGAAATTCATAAACTTCATTTAAAAAATCATTTAAAAAATTGTATCTTCAATTTTATATTGAATTCCTCAAGGTTTGACCTCCCTCCTCAATTCAACATGATTAGACAATTTAATTTCTTTTTTTAAACTTGTGCTTTTATACTCACAGAATCGTTTTACAAAACATTAAAATATCGTTCCCAAACTGCTCAAGCATAGCCCAATGTCTGCAACTTCCTAACATCTTTACTTGCCCCCTTCTTTTATTCCCTCACTGCCCTGGATGAACTGATCTCCCTAATTACTCATCTTCAATTTAATCATCTACTCCACAACTTCTCCGTATGCCTCCTACTTATCATTGTACTCTCCAATTTTTGCGCCTTCTGCCTTATGTCTGTATCTACTCCGTTATTTCTCCATTTTGCTCTAAATTTCCACATCTCCTCCCTAAACTATCCATCTGTCCCCTTTATTTCTCCATTTTCTCCCTAATTTCTCCACATGTGCTTTAATTTCTCAATCTTACACTTATTTCTCATTCTACTGCCTAATTTCTCCATTTGCACTTAATTTCCCCCATCTTCACCCCAATTTCACCACCTGCACCCTTCTTTCTCAATCTTTTCCAAGATTTCTCCACTGCTCCCTTATTTCACAATCTACTCCCTATTTTCTCTATTAACCCCTTAATTTTCTCATTTGACCCCTTATTTCTCAATTTAATCTGTAAATTTTGCATCTACTCCTCAATTTCTTCGTCAGCATCCTAATATTTCCATTTGCTGCCTAATCTCTCAATCTCCATATTTTCTCAATCTATCTCTAATTTTTCCATCTGCCAACTAGTTTTTTGCATCTACTCCTAATTTCTGCATCTGCCACCTGATTTTCCAATCCATCTAAAATGTCTCCATCTGCTCCCTAATTTGTACATCTACTCCCTTATTTCTCTATCTATCCCCAAATTTTGCAACTTAAATTCTCCATCTACCACCTAATTTCTCCATCTGCCTACCAATTTCCCCATCTGCCTACCAATTCTCCATCTGCCTACCAATTTCTCCATCTGCCTACCAATTTCTCCATCTACCACCTAGTTTCTCCATCTGCCTACCAATTTCTCCATCTGCCTACCAATTTCCCCATCTACCACCTAATTTCTCCATCCACCTCCTATTGTTTACATCTGCCACCAAATTTCTCCATCTGCCCGCTAATATCTCACCTGCCATCCAATTTGTCCATCTGTCACTCAATTTCTCCATTCGCCTCCTAATTTCTCATCTACAACCCAATTTCTCCAACTGCCACCAATTTTCACCATATCCAACCCAATTTCTCCAACTGCCATCAAAGTTCTCTATCTCCGACCCAATTTATCCATCTGTCACCTAATTTCTCCATCTGCCACCTATTGTTTCATCTTCTCCCAAAATGTCACCACTGCTCCCTATTTTCTCTATCAACCCCTTAATTTTCTCATGTGACCCCTTATTTCTCAATTTAATCTGTAAATTTTGCGTCTACTCCTCAATTTCTTCGTCAGCCTCCTAATATTTCCATCTGCTGCCTAATCTCTCAATCTACTCCATATTTTCTCGATCTATCCCTAATTTTTCCATCTGCCAACTAGTTTTTTGCATTTACTCCGTGATTTCGGCATCTGCCACCTGATTTTCCAATCCATCTCAAATTTCTCCACCTGTTCCCTAATTTCTAAATCTACTCCCTTATTTCTCTTTCTATCCCCAAATTTTTGCAACTTAATTTCTCAATCTACCACCTAATTTTTCCATCTGCCACCCAATTTCCCCATCTGCCTACCAATTTCTCCATCTACCACCTAATTTTTCCATCTGCTGACCAATTTCTCCATCTGCAACCTAATCTCTCCATCTGCCACCTAATCTCTCCATCTGCCACCTAATCTCTCCATCTGCCACCCAATTTCTTCATTCACCTCCTATTGTTTACCTCTACCACCTAATCTCTCCATCTGCCACCCAGTTTCCTCATCTACCACCATATTTCTCATTCCTATTGTTTTCATCTGCCACTCAATTTCTTCATCCGCCTCCTCATTTCTCATCTCCAAGCCAATTTCTCAGTGTGCCCCCTAATTTCTCATCTCCAAGCCAATTTCTTTATCTGCCTCCTAATTTCTCATCTACAACCCAATTTCTCCATTACCCACCCAATTTCTCCAATTGCCACCCAATTTCTCCAACTGCCACCAATTTTCACCATATCCCACCCAATTTCTCCATCTACCACCTATTTTCTCCATCTCCGACCCAATTTCTCCACCTGTCACCTAATTTCTCCATCTGCTATCTATTGTTTCATCTTCTCCCAAAATGTCTCCACTGTTCCCTATTTTCTCTATCAGCCCCTTAATTTTCTCAGGATGCAAAAATGAGTGGGCAGATGGAGAAATTAGGGGGTAGATTAACTTATTAAGAAGTAGATATTAAACATTGGGAAGTAGATTGAGAAAGTAGGAGGCAAACGGAGAAATTCTAGAGTAGACGGATAAACTGAGGGAGGTGTAGATGAAGATCTAATGGGGCAGGAAATTAGGTGGCAGATGATAAATTAGGGAGAAAATTTAGAAAATATGGAGCAGACGGAGAAATAAGGGGGAGGGTGGTGAAATTAGGTAGTAAATGCAATTTCTCATTCCTATTGTTTTCATCTGCAACTAAATTTATCCATCTGCCCGCTAATATGTCACCTGCCTTCCAATTTTTCCATCTGGCACTCAATTTCTCCAACTACCTCCTCATTTCTCATCTCCAGGCAAATTTCACAGTGTGCCTCTTATTTCTCATCTCAAACCCAATTTTCCCATCTGCCTCCTTATTTCTCATCTCCCAAGCAATGTCTCAGTGTGCCTCCTCATTTCTCATCTTCAACCCAATTTCTCAGTGTGCCTCTTAATTTCTCATTTCCAAACCAATTTCGTAATCTGCCTCCTAATATCTCATCTGCAATCAAATTTCTCCGTATCCCACCCAATTTCTCCAACTGCCACCAAACTTCTCCATCTCCGACCTAATTTATCCTTTCCGAAACTTTGATTTTTCCATCTGCCACTTAATTCACATCTATTTCTGCATCTAGTCCTGAATCTCTCCACCTTCCCAAAAAGTTTTCGTCTGCCCACTATTTTTTTGCATCTGCTCCCTAATTTCTGTTTCTGTCCCCTAATTTCCTAATCTACTCGCTTGTTCCTTCATCTGCTCACTTATTTCTAAATCACGTTCCTAATTTCTCTATCTACTCTAAAATGTCTACTCCAGCTCCCAAATTTCTCAATCGTCTCCCTAACCTCTCTATCTACCCCCTTATTTTTGCATTTGCCCCTCAATCTCCCCGTCTGCAACCTAGTTTTGCCATCTGCCCATGATTTCTCCACCTGCCCCTTTATTTCCCGGTCTAATCCTTGATTTGATTTCTCATCAGCAACCTAATTTCTCTGTCCTTCCCCCAGTTTCTCATCTGTCCCCTAATTTCTCCATCTACTTCTTAATTTCTCCATCTGCTCCCTAATTTCTGCTTCTGCCCCTTATTTCTAAATCTACTCCATGATTTCTCAATCTGCTTCCTAATTTCTAGATCCTCTCCCAAATTTTCTCACTTGCTCCCTTATTATTTAATCTATTCCTTAATCTTTTCACATTTCACTTTATTTCAGCATCTACTCCCTAATTTCTGCATCCAAGCCCTAATTTCTCCACCTGCCTCCTTTTTCTCCATGTATTCCCAACTAACTGAAATTGACCCCCGAACTTTTCTACTCCATAATTTCTGCATCCTGACGCTAAGTTTTTTGTATCTTCTGTCTTAATTCTCTATCTGGCACTTAAATTCTGCTTCTACTTCCTAATTTCTGCATCTACTCCCTAATTTCTCCACCTTCCCCAAAAATTTCAGTCAGCCCCCATTTCTCAATCCTCTCGCTAATTTCTCCATCTTCTCCCTATTTTTTTCGCCATCTGCCCTCTATTCTCTCAAGCTGCCTCTTTATTCCACCAGCTACCCCTAATTTCTCCATCTGCTCCCCGGATTAAGCGGTTGCCTCTAAATTCTCCACCTTCCCTCCTTAATATTTCAATCTACTCACTATTTTCTCCATCTTCCCCCTAAAATCTCTATCTACCCAATTACCTACCCATCTATTTCCTAATTACTTCCTATTTTTTGCACCTTTTGCCTCATTCTGCCCTATAGTGTATCCATCTGCTCCCTATTTTCTCCATCTGCCCCTAAATTCTCAAACTGATATGCCTGTTCTTTATTCATTCTGTATGCCGGAAAGCTTCGGGGGTAATGGGCCTGAAGAAAGTTATGAGCAGCTGTGTTGAACGTGTAAACTATGGAGTAAAATATGTTGTGGTCGACCAATTGAAAGATACGAAGCTGGAGTTAACAGATCACAATCCTGTGTGGTAGTTGATGTTTGGTTCGAATTTTTTGGAATATTGAGTCCAACTTGGACATACAATTTTTTCTCTCGATTTGAGTCGAAAGAAAGTCCTGCATTCGCTTCTAGGGAAAACTTGGTATACATATTATATCCGCTGTAAGACGCTAAACTTGGCATATGGTTTCAGAATCAAAACAGAAATAATTCTGGTTAAAAGTAGGAACTTTTCTGAATCAACCGATTGTTTTTATATAGTTTTGATCAAATATTCCGTTTGGACTTAATTTGATAAGTTATCTTTAGTGTTGATATGATCTGTCAGAATTTTTTCATAACTTTCATAACTAGATAAGGCCTAAGCATACCCAGGGATTTAGAAATAATTTTTACAATCCAATTCTATCTAGTTAAATTCTTATCTATGGAAAATCAGGGTAAACGAAACTAGAGAATTATCAGACGTTTACTCTAAATTATCGGTGATGTTACCGAACCTGCTTTGTCATTTATCTTATTACGAAGTAAAATGAATGCGTCACAAATACGCCCACATACATATCCGTTACTGTCCGTTATCGTGAACAAACTACAAATGCATAAAAAAAGATTTTACGAACAGACATTTTATGGTCGCTTGCAAGTATCAATAATGTTTATTCAACATTGTTATATTTAGGACCCGTTGTTGAAGGGTGTTGACATTTTAGATATTTTTACCCATTAATGAAACATGATCAAGGGAGAAAACACGAGGTTGAAATTGGTAGATGTTTCGAAAAGGTGGGAATGAAACTAAACCCTGCAAGTTAAAACATATTTCTAAAGCAATTTGTTTTTAATGCTAAACGTTGCCCAACTGCAAAGCGCACATAATTTTATTATTATTCAAGAAGAACGTCGACTTAAACTCATCAATTAATTCTTCTTGAACAGCAGCCCTCCTTGGTAGATTGAGTGAGTTATTGTTTAATATCGCTTGGGCAATATTTCATTAGCTGTGTCTCTTTGGTATATAAGGAACGTTTTGACTACATTAACAGTGGTTGTGTGTTAGATTCTGGTAATTTGCTGCATTTCTTGATATCAGTACTGTTACAACAGGAGTTTGCATATGGTGACCTTTGTACTCCAGCCAATCAGCGAGGAGGCCAGAAGGTCATGGACATGGTTGGAGATTTTAAAATGACTATGATTGAATAATGACACATTACTCTTATGGGTCAGTACTCGTTCGATAGGATAAAACGGTTAGATTATATACATAGTAAAAAAAGGGTTTCACCCCACAAATAAATGTTTAGTTATTTCGGCAGATACCAAAGCCCCTTTGATGTTGTTTCTACCCATGAATCTGCTATGTAGTAGGTTTAATTTTCTCATATTTTTGTAGGGATATTCTTCAACAACACGCGACAAACTGCACGTGCATTTTGCTCGCTACGATTTCCGAAATTTGCAGTATGGGTTTGTGATCAATTTCGGTTATAAAAACGTTGATACAAGCCGTTTGCTGGGGAATGGATGAATAACATATTTGTTGTCATTGTCATATAGGCCTGTGCAATGATGCAGTTGCAAAATGAGGTGTATGTGTTCTGTAAAGACGACTCAAAGTGCAAGGTGCATATTCAAATAAAGTTTAGCTTTTATAAAGCTTCCGGAAGTAACGAAGGCGATTTGAATGATAACTTTTGAAACGGCGTCGCTGATTGCACAACTAACTTTGATTGCATCCAATCAGCGTTCTACTTTTCGTGCAATATTCGAATTAAGACAGAGGTTGTATAGGAATTTATGACGGAGTTACCTCTGTTAGGAGGGAATGAATGATGTGAAGGATCGCACACACTCAGGCAGACGACGTTTCACCTCCTTGAGAGAGGATTGCTAAGGCTCGTAAGAAGATATTATTTCGATTCCAATACAACCCTAAAACGCAATTGGCTTCCAAACTGGCTGTTTAGTCACCTAACTGTCAGAAATCGACGCAGGATTGAAATCCAGAAGAGTAAACAAGTGACCGAAACTCAAAAACAACCACAAGCAGTTGCGTCTGGCATGGTGTAGAGAAACTGGTCAGACGAAAGCAGGTTCCATCTGCACTCAGAGTATGGCAGGATCAGGGTTTGGAGGCGTACAGGAACTATCCACCATGAAACATCATGCCACCAGTACCTTATGGCCGGGGATCTGTGATGGTATAGGGTTCTTCTCATTTGACTGCAAACTTGATCTTGTGACTCTACGAGGTAACTTGACAGGAGATCACTACATCTGGGAAGTCCTTGATTCTGTTATCATGCAACAAGACCTGATTCATGGAAGATAATGCTATACTGTATTGTTCACAAGCTGTGAGGCAGGTAATCCAGAACAATGCCCTGACACACTTCCCGTGGACCTGTAATGAGTCTGGATCGTAATCCGCTTGAACATGTTTGGGTGACTGGTACAATGCAGGGATCCTCCTCCTCAGAACTTGCATGAAATCGAAGCGGCATTACACGAGGGGTGGCAGCAATTGCCACAAGAGTGATTTCAACTTGTGAGGGGTATGAGGCGAAGACTTAAATCTGTCATTGAAGTGCATAGTGGAAGTTTGCGATACTGAATGTTTTTGTACCTCAAGTCCCAGAATGATGCTTTAACCAATCCCAGTTATTGTTTCGTAATTAAAATTTGATTAGACCATACTTAAATTGTTGTCTTATTGCACCAATTTTAACCCCATAATTAAGAGCAAAACTTTTATACACCAAGGGGTCGGAGAGGGGACATTTACAGTCTCATTCATAGTCAATCTCTCCATCATTAAGTTTCATGTGATTATACTGTTATCTTCCACAATCACCGAAACTATCATACCCTTTTAAAAACAGGTGGGGTGCAACACTCTTTTGACTATGTATAGTATATCAATATTTGATCTCACCAACCTCAAACCCAGTTTCAAGTTAGAAAACTATTCTAAAAACTGACTGTTTCAAGTTGAACACCTTGGTCTGAGTCGGTAACTTCAACGTTAAGTTTTTACTGCTAAGGGACTCTAGATATACATATTAATTACTGAATAAATGCACAAGAATAAGAAATGGATGGTACAAAACAGAATACGAAGACATACATATTCTTTTTCAACATATTTTATTGTCTTTAATACATGTTTGTAAGTACAAATGCTATTTTCTACAGTAATTACATTTGATCTATCTACACACATTTAGAAAGTAAGCAACAACTGATTTGTTATCCCAATTGGGAAAATATCTTTCTGCAGTTGAGAACGAAGTATTTTGCTGCCTACCTACTTGAGAACTTAAATAGCTTTCTCTAACAGCAACTTACATCAAAGATTTAAAATCCCTGCCTAAAAATAAACTTGGTTACTTTAACACTTAATTACCACATCTGTTTAGAAAAAATTGAAATACTACAAATTGTCGGAAGACAAGACACACCAGTTGTGTATTCATATTAAGGCAACAGTTTGTTTCAGTTGAGGGGCTAGAATGGACATAATGATAGGCACTTCTTTAGTTTGGTCTTGGCAGTTTTGCATCAATGGCAGAACCAGGGAGGTTTGAACCTTCCTTTGTTCAAAATCAACGGGTGAACTCTCCAGTCACTATCACTTTCCACCTACATGATTCCTATAAGATAATTTCTCTTAACTAAATTTCCAAAAATGAAATATATAAATCAAAAGTATCGATTTTGCATAAGATATAATTATAATGTTTGATAAGCAGACTGGCCGTGAGTATTGCTTCTAAGCTACTTGGACGGATTTCTTAGTGACTAGAGGTTATACAATGGATAGGGACAATATACAACACTAACAGAGACGTATGTATAAGATCATGAGAATAATTAATTATCATGACCAGGTTATAGTACAATGTAAAATCAATTATACATTTGTTTGTTAACAAAAAACTTCAGTTGATTGTACCTTGGCTCATTGTAAAGCATTAATCATAAATGGCACTTCAGTTGTAGGCAAATATAGGCACATAACTTACTCACAGTCTTCATTATATGCTTGAAATAATCACTGTATGGGTAATCAATTGTTGATTAGTAAATCAAGTTTGAATGTGAAATAAATTTCTTCACAGCAAACAAACTTGAATACATCATCTGTAAATAGATGTAAATAGAAATCAAGTCCTAAGTATGCACATAGTTGGAGATATAAAACAGAAAAACTCATGGGGTGTGAAGATAATAATAAAAATACTATTGGTCAAATTTAAAGTGGGAAGAAGACAATATTTAAACTAACCTTTTTCATAAAGTATGTTTTTGCAAAACAATATCATAATATTTTTCATGTCAAGGCCATGGCTGCCAGTTCCTGTTAATTGTTGAACTTAGAGGGCAATTCCTTCAAATGTCCCTAAACTTCCAATATTTATTGTGATTCCTATTAAGGCTTGGTCTTTCGCAAGTCCCTAAACTTCCAATATTTATTGTGATTCCTATTAAGGCTAGGTCTCCCGCAAGTCCCTAAACTTCCAATATTAACTGTGATTAATATTAAGGCTAGGTCTCCCGCAAGTCCCTAAACTTCCAATATTAACTGTGATTAATATTAAGGCTAGGTCTCCCGCAAGTCCCTAAACTTCAAATATTTACTGTGATTAATATTAAGGCTAGGTCTCCCGCAAGTCCCTAAACTTCAAATATTTACTGTGATTAATATTGAGGTTATGACTTGCAAGTTCTCAAATTCCAGTCTTTACTTACTATCAAGGCTTTAATGGTAGAACAATACTGACTACATTCACTCAAGCTACTGACTACACTACTAACTATCTGGTAGTAAAGTACAAAAATAAATAGGATAAATATCATAGCACTGTATGATGGGTAATTCCTGTCGTTGTTCCATTGTGCAGATCCTCTTACACGGTAAGGCTTTTTTAACTAAAGTAGTACTTTACTTTTCTCTATGAATAAATTATATATGTTACACACGTAGCACTAATGCTGTCATAGGATAAGTTACAATGTTGCAAAGCTATGAATTGCTTATACTAAAGTAATAAATTACTAGAATGTTTTCAGAATAATTGAGAATAATGTAACTTGCATAACATAAAGTTGATAAGATTAATAGTAATAAACTAATGGAAAGAATATAATGATTACAGACTAAGTGTGAATAAGTTTACTTGCCCTATATACAAACATTAAAATGTGGTTTGTCATCATAAAAAATAAAAACCAAATTTGATGTCCTCTTCAATTTTAACTGAGCTAAATTTGAAATGATACTGTCATGAATAACCCACAGATCAAGTTTGTCATGTGTCGAGAACTAAATCATTATATTATATACAATTCTGATGAATTTACACTCAGACATGTAGATATATATACACCCTTTCCTTCTGCAAAAGAATTTAAGGAAACAGTGACAAATACGGTGAAAGCTTTATATACAGAGTTGGGTGCAATATCCCAGAGGAAAAACTATTGTGAAAGACTATGGTGATAATTCATATCACAGATACAAGAGAGGAATTGGAATGTCAAACCACATACAGTAAGTGGGTGATAAGAGAGATTCTGTTTTACTTTTACTTCAATTGATTTTGAATTGCTGTTTTTCAAATATGTTGCTGAAAAAATAATGTATAGAATCCCACTTCAGTTTTGATATTCAATGAGGCATCTTTACTTGTCTGAAAAGAATGGTACCATTTAACTATTAGAAAAATATTTGTGTATCAAATAATTAATAACAAACAAATCACTGCTTCAGGTCATTTTGGAAATTGTTCATATGTTAACATAAGAAGAATCATTTGTAAAATCTAACTTCCTTATGAAACTACTCTTTGATAAATAAACACTAAAATATCATCACCAATATGAGCCAAGTCCTAAACAATGTCTCATCAACAGATAGTCCATCAAATCGTCAACTCAAGAGTCTA
The DNA here is from genome assembly GCA_921293015.1 of Phorcus lineatus. NCBI lineage: Eukaryota > Metazoa > Mollusca > Gastropoda > Trochida > Trochidae > Phorcus > Phorcus lineatus. Next base: position 100,608 of record OV121087.1, on the reverse strand, counting down.
CATATAGTACTATGTACAATAATTGACTACAGAAATCATGACGGCAACCATGCATGAGGTGAGGCTCTGTACACACCCTGAGGTAATTGAGAAAATATCTATCATCCATCTTACACGAGACAAACTCACTAACGTCAACAATATCCTAAGATAAGGAGTTTACCATCCTTTATTTTGTTGCCTTTTACCTCAGACATCAATAACTTGGAACCTAACGTCAATGAACTGAGAACAGGGTGGTAACATAACTTTCATGAACTGGTAACTGAGATTTCATGAACTGTTAACTTGGCCTTCATGAACCGTGAGGTTAGCGTGAACAAAGTGAAAATAAAGGCAAGTGTTCGGGATTTCCTCTATAGTGTACCTTCTTAGCATACCAGAAACCCTTCTTATTGAGGAGTCTACAGCTGAGTGGCCATTATATCATTCCTGGACATTGCAGATGAAATATACACCCTGATATAAACATCTCACAACATTTATACTTCTGGATTGCTGAAACTAAAAAAAGTCACAAATATTGTCCATAATATCAAGAGGAACTACACGATTCGAGTTGAATCTCTGTACACATCAACTCTTACTTAGCAAGCTTCTTCATTTCTCTTTGAATAAAGAGTTATTCAACTGTCTTTCTGTTTATTGATATTGCTCCTGTTATATTCATTTAACTTTAGAGGCAAATATTTTTGCAATTCTCTTTGCTTCTTCAGCAGTAGGGAGTTGTCTCCCCTTAGCTGTGACATTTGCAAATTTGACCTTGGATGCAACCCCCAACTTCTTGGAGAGTTCAGAGGCTGCCCGGGCTTTTTCTTCAGTCCTTGCTGGATCCTGTGAGGAGAGGGAATTCATGAAGTTCATAAGATAAATTCACTGTTGTCAAATCTGACTTTAAATCATACTCCAGAATCATCAGTTTGAAATGGAATAAGAAATTATCATCACTATGAATGTGATTAAAGGGGAAGGTAAATCCCTATACACAGAATGGGTGGAGTCAATTTTCCCAGTAAAGAGTGTCTTTTCAGTTGAGATATAGTTGGGTACTCTCTTGTCTAGCCAATTATCAAAACAACTACTTGTAATTTAAGAATGATTTTTTGCATCCATGTACACCAGTATTTGAAGAGCACAAAGCTGTAATTTCTGAAAAAATACATTTACTCTGTAAAGAGAATTTTAAAAATAATATTCAAATACACCTACCTAAGATTCAAATTTGCCTCTGTATGTGTCATATGATCAGATAAGTGAGTGTTGCCATGGCAGCAGTCTCTGAGTGGCTAAGAACTTTCCATTCATGATATCAATTTCACCCTAGTAGTCCTCTCTTTCCCATGTAAAACAACCCCCCACCCCACCCCCCTCCCCACTCCAAGACAGCTGTGACCCCAGCCTGTCCACTGCTGCCTGTGGGAGTGGGCCTTTAGCACTAGAGTAGAGATCGTGCTGAACCTTATTTTGTATTGCCACCAATGATATGACAACACTAGGCACATAGATGTACTTTGTATCAATTGGCTAACAATTATTAAAGGATCATAAGGCCTAACAGTGTAAAAAATCTGATGCATACATAGTTTGAGAATCCACAACAAACACCAAACATATCAAGGGACTAATAAAGGCAAAATATTTAAAATGGAGAATCTTTTTAAAAATTATCTTTATAAAGAAATACAATATCATTCAAGTCATTGTAAGAAAATATCATCTACCAGCACATTCATTTACTTATTTGATTTTTGCTGTGAAATCTCATTTTACTGTAGTAAATGTGTAGATCTCTCATAGTAAAATTCCCATAACCTTTGACCTCCCTGACTCCAGCGACCGTTAGAAGGCGTGGCATATTGGGTGATAAGATCTCCCCCAGTCTGCTAGTAGCCAATCACTGCTCTTGGAGCCTTAATTGCTTACCCATGGGTAAATCGGGCCTGTTTTACCTTCCCCTTTAAGTGTTTCATGAAATTTCAATCAACATGACAAGGGATCCTAGAGAGGCATTATGGTTGACAATTTTTATGTATTTAAATTTTTGCCCTTATTTGACCATCTACCCTAACAAAGGGCAAGGATCAGACCAGAATCTATATGACCTTTTATAAATCAAAATTGCAATCCATAAGTTCCTTTACTCACATTACAATTCAAAATCTTTAATTATGCATAATAATGCGGAACCATTTACAAGAGACACCTATCTTTCAAAGCTACATAAGCATCATAAAAGATGAAAATGTGCCTCGAAACGAATAGGATACCAATGATACAGGACCAGTTGACAAATAAGAGGATACTCTAGCACTGATGCAATTGGAAAGTAGATAAAAGATGAAGATGTAACCAACCTGCATTGTCGCCACCTTGGTTGCTGCTGCAGTCGCTGCTTGAAGCGCTCTCATGGAGGCCTGCAGATTATCGGGTGGTAGGAAGAAGTTTGGGACATCTGGCTTGTGATCCCCCTCAAACATGAGAAATGTTTCTTTCTCATCCTGTGAAGACTTGGTCCCGCTCTCAAGCCCACTGTCTTCTGTTGTTCGGTCACTGTGTATCTCAGTGTGAGTCCCGTATTCATGCATGTACTGTATGGTGTGGATGTTATGGCCCGTGCTGTCCCCAGACAGTGACAGGTGCTTGAGGGTCGTGTATGGGGAACGGTCAGTAGAGACTGATTGGACAATGTCCGACTGCTTCTGCTGATGTTGAAAGAATGTGTCCAATTCCTCTCCAACATCTTCCGTCACTTCCAGATCTCCTTCTGTTGGATCTTTCTGCCGAGTCCATTCCAGGTCCTCCTCAACGTCCTCAGTCAGATCCTCAACACCATCGTTCCTCTTCCCACTACTCATTCCAGATGAGTGACCCGAAACCTTGCTACTTCCAGAGTCGGGTCGGTGGCTTGTGTTGCCGGATGTGACAGACTCAAGATCAGCATGGGACAGGAGGCGCTTCAAATGTTGCTTCTTTGAAAAGTCAATCTGGATTTCTTCAACATCATCTCTCTGTTCTCGCTGCTCCATTGTGGATGTTAAAGTGTCGATGAGCTCTACGTTTGAGAGGAGTGTTGGTTTGGCAGAACTTGAAACTGATGGAGGTTGTTTTCGGGGGGTTGCCTCATCTGCATCCTCCAAACTGATGTTACCTCTAGGTGTCTCGTTTCCTTCGTCTTCTATGTCCCTGTTCTCCGAGAGCCAACTGTCAACTAAAGTTCGAGGCCGTGAATCAGATCTTCTCACCACTGTATCAGTTTCATCATCAGAGTCAACCGTCTGGAACTCCTCTGCGCCGACCACTGGGCAAGACTGGGAACCTGAACGCTCCTGTCCATCTAATACTCCTCTGTTGGTCACAAGTCTGGGATCCTGCCTTGCTCCTAACTCATACCCAGCAAGCATGCCTGACACATCGTTAATTCGGCGCGGTGTTACAATTTCAACCCCTTCCTCCTCATCATCAGCCTCAACATCCTCGTTGTCAAGCATCTGTCGGTAACGGTGATAGCTCCCAAATTGCTCTTCAACTTCTTCTTCAGAATTGTCTTCTTCATGTTCACTCTCTATAATGTCTGTATGTAGTTTGTTCCTCATTTCATGAGTCCTGTCACTGAACTGACCCGATCCTTGAATTGCCTCCTGTTGTGTCCTAAACTGACCCGACCCATGGCTAGTTGAAGGGAGCATCTGTCCAGGGACAAAGCCTTGACTTGTCTCATAGTTACTGAGAACATCCCGGGGAGTCTCCAGGTTTAGCAACACATCCCTTGGAGTTCCAGAGTCAGTAAGAACTAGTTCATTATTGTTATTGTTTCCATAATCACTCGGACTCAAGCCTGCTCTTACTTGGTTCATATCTAAAGCATCTGATGATGAACGTTCACGAGTTGTCAGAAAACTTGAACTTGCATCTCTATTCACACCAGAATCAGAGCCATTTTTATCACAAGTTGTCCTATCAGCTTGCCCACTGCGGTGACTGTTCTCGGAAGAGTTCTCCACAGAATAAGCTCCAGAATCAGCCACAAGGTTGGACGATTGAGACATGCCCACATTCTGAGCCAAGTCGTCAGGCAGCTCGATGGTACTGAGCCCGGAGTGTGTCCCTGACAGGACAACACCAGATGCTCGTGTGCTGATTCCCTCCTCCACTGTTGGTTCCAGCTTCTGCTTCAGTTTGGAGGTTATGCTGTCCAGGTCACTCAGCTGCTGCCTGGGGACAGGATGGAAGCAAAGCATTGAGGACATTGCCACAAAGTGTACGAGTAAAGTATGTCACATACAAATTTATATCTATTCATATTTGTTGAAAGAAAATAAATTCGTATGAACATAATGACAACAGAGATTTATCGTGATGATATATTTGTAAGAATATGACAAATTTTTATGTTTATTCACTTCTTTTATTAGAATTGAGACGCTTCATAAGGAATCCTTGAACCAATTTTGAGCATCATGCATATTTTTTCAATATTGTCCTTTATTCAACCATACAAAATTGTGAAAATTAAGGCTTCAAGATAAAATCTACAAAAGAAAAAGGACCTTACACAACATGATCAATCATTTATAAACTGCTTAGAAGGATAATAAATCATGTTGCCATATACCAACAAAAGAATTACATATCTGTGATGAACAAGCACTGACCTGAGGGAAGAGAAGAGAAATGATTTGGATGGATCATCTTGAGCCAAAGAGGAAGGGAACTTTGGCTGCCAATGAAGAGTAGCAGGCATGGAAGATGTTGTTGCTAGAGATGTTGTTGGTGTTGATGGTGCTGGTGCTCCAGAGAGTGCTGTTGATGTTGGTGCTGCTGATGAAGTAGGTAGACTGGCGGTAGCGGTATCTAGTCGCCGCTGTAGCTGCTGTTGCAAGATGTGGTGGTGGTGTCGGATGCTGGCCACATGTTCCTGGAGGTGGGGCAGGGAGGACGGCAGGTGGAAGGATGGCGGCAGCAGCGGCAAACTGCTGTGGAAACTTGACATGTGTGATGGTAGGCTTGTCTGTGGCAGAGAAAGATAATATCTTAGCATATATATGGCTTACAAGTACGTATCTTCATTTTTTCTAAGATCAAAGGAATATCTAATTACACATTATCATATGAATAAGAGTTAGAAACAAGATTCTTGAAATCCTATTTCAGCACGATTTCTAAGGATTTGGTTGAAACATTGGAAATAAATCTTTTTGGCATCAAATATAAGAAATGTTTCTCCAAAAGTACTTTATGAACAATTTCAATAATACAACAAGAAGAATCAACTCACATGGGAGGGAACCCCATCCTGTTGGGGGGACTGTCCAAGAGGATCATCAGGTACAATGCTAACCTAGAGAACACAATGGAAATATTTACTGAATCAGTGCCTTAGAACCAACTCACATTTGGACAAGACCTCATATTTACTTCTCTTACTGATGTAAGACAATCACTTTCTGGTACGTATATAATACAATTCTCAATTAGGGATTGCATTTAAATTGTGTCCAAACCTTAGTCAGGCTGTCCTAGTGTTTTTTGGCATATAGTTTTATCATATAATGTATTGTTACAAATTTCTAAATCAAGACATACGGACAATCTGGCTATCAGTATATAAAATGTACCTTGATCTGTCCCTTGCATTGGCCGTTGAAGTCGAGGATGTTGTACCAGCCACATATCTGCGTCAGTCCAGAGGCGAGGGGAGCCAAATCCACCGACACAAACCCCAGCACTCTGTCACTCGACTTGTCAGGCTTCTTAGACGCCTCGGCCGGCTTGTGCCACACTTTGAGCACCAGGTTCTGGGAATACATGAGAGATATATTGTATGTAAGACTGAGACATGGTATAAAAGATTGTAACATTGTATAAAACAAAGAGACATTCTGTAAAAGAGTGACACATTGTGTACAAGAGTATATAAGAATGAAAACTTGTATATGGGGCTGAGAAATTTGAATAGCAGAGTGACACATTGTTCACCAGAGTGAGACATTGTATAAAAGAGTGAGACATTGTATAAAAGAGTGAGACATTGTACAGTAGAGTGAGACATTGTACAGTAGATTGAGACATTGTACAGTAGATTGAGACAACTGTACAGTAGATAGAGACATTGTACAGTAAAATGAGACACTGTACAGTAGAGTGAGACATTGTACGTGAGACACTGTACAGTAGATTGAGACACTGTACAGTAGATTGAGACATTGTTTAAAAGAGTGAGACATTGTACAGTAGAAGGAGACATTGTACAGTAGATAGAGACATTGTACAGTAGAGTGAGACATTGTACAGTAGATTGAGAAGTAGATTGAGAAGAGTGAGACATTGTATAAAAGAGTGAAACACTGTACAGTAGAGTGAGACATTGTACGTGAGACATTGTACAGTAGAGTGAGACATTGTTTAAAAGAGTGAGACATTGTACAGTAGGAGACATTGTACAGTAGATTGAGACATTGTACAGTAAAGTGAGACACTGTACAGTAGATTGAGACACTGTACAGTAGAGTGAGACATTGTTTAAAAGAGTGAGACATTGTTTAAAAGAGTGAGACATTGTACAGTAGAAGGAGACATTGTACAGTAGATTGAGACATTGTACAGTAGATTGAGAAGTAGATTGAGAAGAGTGAGACATTGTACAGAAGAGTGACACATTGTACAGAAACCCCTCAAAGTAACTGACAGATGATGATTCTCCTGGAGAACATGTGGGAATTCAAAACTGGCAGTATAAATGGTTTGCATTTCTGATCAGCATCCTTGTTTTGCAGCTACTAGGATATCAGATGGAAGTGGATATAAACCTCCTTATCACAGCATCATATTAGACATATCAATTATGGATGAATTTTCTACAGAAAAGACAATTCAGTTCATGAAGCCAGTTACCTTGTTTTCTTGATGCAGCAGCTCTGTTGAGAGGTGAGTGTGATGTTCGTAGTCCCAGTTCGGGTTACAGGACTGGGGAAAGATCGATGTGCACGACGGGGCGGACTTCTCTGCAGTTTGGTATGACACGTAAGTGCTTGGTTGGCTCTCTCCACATCTATAGAGAAGTGAAAATTTTGTAACCTAGGTTCATGTTCTCAAAGATATACAAATAGACTGAATAACCATGTCATTGCTTGCACCTTACTTAGAAATTGAACTGAATTATTTATGGCTAGAAGCTATGGAGGGATGTAAATCCAAGCATTTCCAGACTTTAAACAACATCTAATCAAAGGCAATGAACATTGATTAGATTAAACAGTATTAACTGCCCCATGTGATGTGACGCAAGTCAAATCATAACTTGCATACACATGTAGCTCTTCAAATAATTCATCTGTGCATGAATCATGCAATACTTTCCCTTTTTTCTCAAACACTCAGACGTAAATAGCTTCTTACTTGTTCTTCTCCGAGACAAAGGGCAGATGCATTGCGCGCTCAATGAAGATGTGAGCGGGGAATGTGGGTCCACGATGTTCAGGTGAGGTTGGGAACTTGTCTTTGACCTTGTGATCACTTCCTGTTATGAGTTGATGGAAACTGTCTTCAGGGTCATAGTCAACATCGGAATCTCCGAGCTCCACAACATCCTCATCTTCATCTGAACCCTGTAGTGAGTATGAGATGGAAATTGTATAAATATGAATGAAAATGAAAAGTATAAATGTGATAATTTGATAGTGTTTCTAAAACCGAGATCAAGAGTCTACACTGAAATGTGGCACTCTTACAAGAAAAAACATTCTAAATCAATAGATGTCACTTCTCACTGATTAAACAACTTCTAAATGCCTTCAAAGCAACAAAGGATGAAGCTAACATTTTCAACTATGAAAATAAGAATAAACTGTTTTGAACTCAGCAGTTATCACTAAATGCGCAACTTTATAGATAGATATTAGGCGCTATACAGGTTAATTATTATCATATAATTATACATAGCTATTTATTCATGGCATCTATTTACTAATTAAGGCCTCAAATATATAAACTGAAGATGACAACTCCATCCCACCTGGGCAACACCCCTCGAGAGCAGTTTGCTAGTGATGTTCAGTTGCACACATCCTCCCCCTAGACTGGCAGCGCCTGGCTTGAACATCGGGTATACTCCGCTGTAACATGGATAACAAACATTGACCTTTGGAATCATTTGTCTGAGACCACAAGTGGAACAATGTGGCACATTGAACTTTAAAATCACTTGTCAGTTTTATCGATCTCTGATCATGACTGGAAACACAGGATTTATCATGACCATCTTAGACCAAAATAAAAGTGCTGTGTACCCTAACAGCGTTATTGTTATAAAGATTTCTTAATAACAGAATGTTAATGATAGCTACAAACCCTTGTGTCAGAAAAATGCAAACTTTGTAGGACATTTAACCATTATAGACATATCATGATAAACTTTGACCAAAGTCAGTGAGCAGATTTCACATTTGCGTCGATGATCACATTCAATTTTGGTTATTGCAGCTTTCAGATACAAAATTCTTTCTCATCCACTAAAAATAAACAAAAACTTAAAGCCAACTCACGAGATGCGGTGCTGCCTCCTGGCGGTGTTGTCCAGTGTGTGGAGCTCCACATAGGCGGAACCTATGAGCTTGTCCCTCTGTTGAGGTCGGTGCTTTGACTCCCGACTGGACCCATAACTCACCCACACTTGCACTTCCAGACGCTCCTCTCGCAAATACCTAGACAGGAAGCCCCATTAGTTAATTCGTTAGTTCTCAAATATAATGCACTTCTAACCAGTCTCCCCATGAATAGAGATGTGTTTATACAAAGCCATCTAAAGATCAAATGAACTGATTTTGCAAGATAGGAACCCGTTTTCTGGATTGAAAAGCCACAACATCAACCGCCCCCTACAGAAAGCACTCTTTATTAGTTAATTTCTTATTTTCTCAACTACATGGCATGTGTACTTTCTAAACAGTCTTCCAATAAAACTGCTTTATAATATAAGTGAAACAATGATATTTGATACTGATATTTCTTAGTTCATCTAATTTTAAGGCAAAACATTCATAATAATCTAGGACCAAAATAACTGTGTTTACAGGTGGTGCCAGATGGTCATAAACTGATAATGTTTAAGTTTAAATATAACATACCAGTGGAAGGGGCTGGATCTTGGGATGACAAAGTTATGTTTGTGCCTGAAGCCTGCCTTCACATAACCCTTCTCATTCTCACGGAGAGCTGACAGCTTTGTAGACACAGCGACTGAAATAAGAACAAGAAAACCCAAGTTGACTCAAGTATCTTTACCATATCATTTGTTTACTTGTTTTTTGTTGTTGTCAGAAGTGATTTGGTATATTTCAATGAGATTTCTTTATGAAAGGCATTTATTAGGTGTTATTTATTTTTGTGCTTAAATTTTTTTAAAAAGGTTTTTAGACACGTCGCATTACTGCACTTTTGGGCTTCTTTTTATCTATTATAAAATCATCCACAGACCTTTATCATAGAACTTGTATCTGACATAGCACTTAGCGGCTGAGTCGAGCTGTGTCTGACCCGTGAGCAATGCATTATGGGTGGGGAAACAGACTTCCTGTGCGCTCAACAGCAGATGATGTGACTGTCCAGCTCGCTCTTCGTCTGAGTGGCAGGAAAATAGACAAATAGAATATTTGGTTGACTTCGATTTGGAGTAAAACACATCTTATGAAAAACTGGAGAGAACAGATTCATTTAAATGAACAAGAATATCATATATATAGCATCAAAAGAATAATTTGTTCACTATGAGTATCACACTGATTGCTTTATTTATAATGAATTATATAAATGAGCAGTAACTTTCGTCTGTAAACTTCCTTTGTCAAACTGGAAACAATCGACAGTTTTTTAATCCGAAGGCTATCATATTATCATTTAAGTGAATGTCTTATCTTGCCATGAGTCCCATGCTATTTACCAAAAATATATATATATAATTAAGGCATATAAATTGAAAGCAATAAAATGTACATAATCTTCATTTGAACTGAACAATAAACCAACATACGCTGACCAACATGTTGACTACATACCTTCACTGATCCATCCCTCGTCCTCAAGATCCCCCTCCGCTGACGACCAACCGACGGTGCGCCCAGCGTTCACAACCCTGTCTCGGTCCTCTTGGTGAGCAAACCGCACAGACAGCTCCAGGCCGCCACCCACTCTCGTCAGCCCCTGATTGGCTGACACGTCATCCTCTGATTGGTCCTCGTCTGTCTTACTCCAGCCAATCGTTGGTATGTTCACTGGATACCAGCCCAGTAACCCTTTACCAAAGACAAGGATGATTTGGTTTAGCAAAGACAAGTTGAATGGTAATTTTCAAACAATGTTCTCAAACATATAAGCTTCCCAATACATGGACCAGCTTGGTGATAGAAAGGATAATTATATTTGGATTTAACTGGAAGGATTGAGTGATGATGTTAAATGGATGGATATTTTAAAACATTGAGAAAATGTTATGTCATTTTCATCTCATCTTTAAAACAACCTCCCACAGATTGTTTGTTTCACTTAATAATTCCAACATCATATATTCCAGTTCTCACCTGTCCGGTGACTAAGCAGGGAAGACAAGTGCACAGTGGTGGTGCCAAGTAACACATCTCCCGTCTTCTGGACCAGGCACCGACCAGCAACCTCCTCACTGCCTGTGGGGACGTACTGACCGACAGAACCTGCTGTAAGGTCAAGAAAATACACTGTTTGATACACAAAGATGGAGAGCATCATTGTCAATAAGGTCCTCTTTTTGAAGCTCTCATATTGCTTAGGTTAACCATTGAATCATGATCAATTTGGTATAAAGGATCTTTGGGTACAAGTGGGTATTTGCCCTTGATTTTCTCTCCTAAGTCAAAGTACCTGCATGTAACATACACTGAAATTTACCAATGACAATTCTTGTCTAGAGCATATCAGGACATCATGGTTGTCCATATGGAACAATGTGAAAGCAGACATTTGTTAAAGAACTGGTATTACATCATTTTATAGAATGACTGCTTGCCACATTGGCTTGGACACAGCAAAACCAAAATTTCACTGAATGAATGCAAATTGAAATATTCAAATAAATGAATTAGGTGATTGTAAAGGGTTATGGTTAGGCATTATTCTAAGAGCCTTAACCAACCTGAATTGAGTCCAGGAACTTGGTGCCAGACTTCGAAAGTTGCCTCCCCTGTCTCAAGTAGCTCAGCGAGACTTGTCCCGTCTGTCTGTGCATCCGACCATAGCAGTGGACATGGAAAGTCGAGGTAGTGAGTGAACTCGGGGGAGAATGTCCGTGCCACTGTCTTGGTGATCCTCTCTCCCTGGAGATGTATGGTTTGTTGTTTATATATATATGCATGTGATATGAGGGAAGAGCAGGTACGTGTTAGAGGACATTTATTACCAGAGACAAAAATATATATGGATCTAGCCTGAATTGACTGGTATTACTTAAAAATATTGCATGCATGTGAGTCTTTGAGTTGTTTTTTGGGCAATATTTCAGCATTAAGCTGGGTAAATGAAAAAAAATAAAAGAAAATATCTCTCCAAACTATTATCAATTTAAGTGAAGCTTTTACATTGCATTATGAAATGGACCATGACACATAAAGAAGACAAATCGATGCTAAATTAAGTGAAGTCTAGGACAATGAGTAACGAAATTTACCTGGTCAGACAGGAAGGAGAGCTTGATCCTCACGTAGGCGTTGACCCCGACCTCGGAAGCATACTGCATACCCGGGTCCAAGCGGGCCAGTCTCTCTGCTGCAGTCTGCACAACACATCATCATAATCAGATCAACTCAAAAACAATCATTTGTTAGTTGTTTTTCAAACTATAATCAAGTTGTGAAAATTTCAAATGTAATATCTTTGAAAATTTGTATGTGGTAAAGAACTTGCTTTACTCAAAAAACATTTCGCAACTTAAAGCTCTTATCACATCACAAAGTAGTGGACGAAAGTTGTCAGAAACTTCTGACTGGGTAGAAGTTTCCTACCTTGAGTCCCATAGCTCGTATGACACCAACGGAAATGCACACTTGAGACCCTGTCAAAGCTTGACTCTTTCCTTTAGTGACCGGCTCAGTCTGAAAAGAGAAGCATGCGTGTCGGCTAAAATGGATGATAAATGGTTAATACCTTTAATGACAATATCCTCTAAGTGATATCAAAACATTAAAATTACAAAAAGTCTTACAACAAAATACTGTTTGTAGCCGATTCTCTTAAAATACAATCTCTACTCCTGATTTTAATAATGAAGCTTATGATCACATGCATGATAATGTTTATTGAAATAAATAAATTGTAAGATATTCAAGACACTCACCTTAATCAGTTGAGTCTTATAGTGAACTGTGACATCCATCAAACCAGAATCTTTAGCCTAGTAAAAGGAAAAACAAAGCTCTGTTATTCCTTGGTATGCCCAGGCATCATGCCAACGAGCTTAACAGATGTAACTTGTTTACTCCTTTTTACTCAGCTCTTATTTGTTTTCAGGTTTTAAGCAATCAGTAAACGACAGACGTACGTGGTAAGATTTTTAGAAGTTAATATCAACTGTAACTAATAAATAGAAAAATTTATGAAATTCACTTTATTTCTTCTTTTGCATATTGTTTCAAATGAAAGTCAAATGATATGCTAGCTTATGAAATAATCACTACTATTCTACCTTTGCCTTGGCCTCTGCGTCCTCCGTTTCTGTCTCCGCCGCCACCTGTGTGAGCGGGAGAGAGAAGCTCTGTATGGACGGCTCTCCTCGCTTCTGCATCGTCACCATCGCACACAGCTTCGCTAGCGGTAGAGTAGCCTGGGATGAGATGGAGAAAATGTAGTTATTATTCTATAATCATGAAATTAAACTTTGCCCAATTTAACAACTAGCAGTAGGATTGTTAGAGAGATAAAAGCACTCATTATTCTCTATTCATAAAATGCAACTTGGCACTGCGTAAATCTTGTAGTAGCGTAGCCTGGAATAGATACATAAAATGTATAATTAGCGTGGGCTAATAAAGAGGAGATAATTGAAATGTACTTTACATTCAAGACCCACTCAAACAATTAAGCTAAAGGAAAAATAGTGTTATTAATATCAGTTTCACAAACGAAAGGAGACGCTTAAGTACCTTAGCAATGACCTGCTCCCTGATGTTGGGGTGGTAGTACCGACACCACACCTCAAATGGAAGACCTCCTGCTCCACCACCTGAGTTTGAACATGCTATTAAAGAAAAGATTTTTTTAAATTAATCATAGTCATGAAATAACGCTGACACAATTATTACTGAACACCCTGTAAAATATCTTAATAGTTCAACATAATTACCGGTATGCAAGATTGTTATAATATTCTTCCCAACTGTAACGCCAGATTTGGTGTAACGGACAGAATAATTTCTAAAACTGGATATGCTTTCTATCCTCTTTCTCTTCTCACCAATTCAAAATCATATATTTGTACTATTTGTTACTATCAAGCGCTACTTTAACAGAATTTAAGACATAAGAGGTTGGCTAAAAAGAGGTAGAGAAAACACAGTTCAGAAAACATAAAGAATAAGTTCCCACCTGTGAGCAGCTCCCTCTGTACTGGCGTCCCCTCTGGTAGCAGCACCTTGTGTCGCGTACAGTCGTGAAACGTTGGGTCAGGGGTGCACAGGGTTGTCGCCGTCCGGTAGCACTTCATCGTTGGAGCAACTGAGGGACATTTATGATTTATGTTAATCATTAATTTACAAGCCCAAGTTATGAGTCAAAGAATCTTGTTATTTGTTCAAAGAGAGTCAACTACATTGGAGAGAGGTTTGTGAGTTCCAAATTTTCATGGTTCTAAAAGTCTATTTTCCATATCATTCGCTTTAAAAAAACACCCCAAAAACCTATAACCTTAAAGAGGTTCGTACCAATTAACAAAATAAATGAAAAATTGCTGTAAATTTGCAAGGTGAAAGCTGAAAATGTATTTTTCGTTATTCAAAAATAAAAAACGCATGTTACGGACCTTCTTTTTCAGATAAATGATGATTTTGACGGGTTTATTTAAAAAAATTGGGAAAAGACCAATTTTGCTAATTTAATCTTAAAAACACAAAAAATAAAAGCATTTAGAGTTCAGTTTACTTTTTTCCAATAAATGAGATGATAATGTAATAAAAAATATTATTTCTTGTATTTCCTTTTTTGAGTTTTGTAACTAATCTGCAAATATAAGATACAAGTTCAATGATGATCGCTACAAAAATAGCTTCAAAAGACGCGTTCAGTAATAAAAATAAATGAAAAATAGTTCCAAAATGTTTTAAATAGAAGAAAACATATTGCAAAGAAATAATTTGAAAGAAAAAAGATATGTCACGGGCCTATTTTCCGAGATAAATGAAGCTGAAGTTAAAATTACTTATGAAAAAAACTCATAAGGGGAGGTAACTCTTCATTTCCCTTGGTTGATAACTCATGATAATGGTTTGAAGTACACATATTATCCCGTTTCAAAGTATTTCTAAGGTCAGTGTTATGAAATATTTGAAGTGTCAAAAGACATTTATGGCCTCTTGGTCAAATCCACGTGTGAACAAAGTATTAGTATCCACAAGCAATTTTTTAAAACACACCTTTTAAATATGACAAATGTTTTCTATTTGTGAATGATTTGAGTTTTTCAAACTGCGTTTGAGTGTACTGGGGCTAGATGAATGTTCCAGATAATGGGATAATTAGGTGGATTGAAGGCACGTAAAAAACCATCACAAAATATTAAGATTTAATTAACCTCAAAACTTCCTCTCAAAGATCTATTTATTGCGCGATAAAGAACACTGCATCCAAGCGCCGCAAGTTGGCGAAGCTAATACGATGAGCGAGGAATAGACCTCAATCAAGTCGGCCCGGTTCGGGAAGCATTTGGTGCTTACGCTCATATTTAAGTCATACTCTTGAGTTGATAACAAATAACTTTGTTATCTCCAAGATGAATGTAAAATCTTATCAATTTGATTTACTTCATGAACCGCGCAGACCACGGACATATTTTTAATTTCTTTTTGACATTTTACTTCTGTCAAATATATTTTGGCAAAGTAATTAATTTCACTTGATTAGTAAATGTTACAGTGAATGATATGTTTATAAAAATTTTCCCACAATTGTAAGTGTGTACATGATTGAAAATTACCGCTCATATAATTAATTCGCAAAATAAATGCAGCCAAACCGAAATGTAAAAATTCCGCGATACATTCCCGATTTTTCAAATCCTCATTTTGTCGCAATGACCGTTTTGACTTTTCCTTTAAACATCTATCTAGAACTTTTCCAAAAAAGATTGCTTATGAGTTCTATATCTATTTTTTATTATGAATTTCTATTCATTGTTTGAGATGACAATGCAACGGTTTATTTACATTTGTTTATGTTCCAGCAAAAAAGCTATTCGAAATGAGATTTTACTTACCGAAACCGCTACTGCTTA
Source organism: Phorcus lineatus (assembly GCA_921293015.1). Taxonomy (NCBI): domain Eukaryota; kingdom Metazoa; phylum Mollusca; class Gastropoda; order Trochida; family Trochidae; genus Phorcus; species Phorcus lineatus. Next base: position 85,106 of record OV121087.1, on the reverse strand, counting down.
CGACCTAATGGGGGTAACTTAATATTCCGTTCTAATTATTCTACAAGTTTCATCATTTTCAAGATGGATGAATATCTTTCAATGCATAAAAGTTCCGTTACTAGTCATATATTGTGAAAAATGACGAGGACTATTCCATGCACAGTGTATTTTCCGCACATTGTGTGTCAATGACGTCACTGCAACAATGTTCAACAAAGTGATTGCAACGGATTACTTGTATAAGATGCTCAACAATCGGTTTTATGCAGAATGTAAACACACAGATGTTATCAGTGACATTTTCTCTGTTTCAAAAATAATAATTGGAGTACATTTTGGAAAACCGCAATCTAATTATAACCTATGAAACAACGGATTGCGAATTCACGTTCAGTGAACATTTGTGTCAAAACATCTCTCTCGATTATGACTAATGCATATGACTCTCAAAATCTATTACTAATATGTACATGGATCATATAATAGACAACTAATCAGTCCACAGTAAACATTTCCTTATTTTCCGAACATCCATAACGCGTCAGTGACATTTTTTCTACAATGTTTACGCAACTTTAGTTTTCTCAAAATGTTAGCGGCACTTTTTTGGATGCGCGAAAAGATGCGCACTGACAAACGTTCGGAACGTCTTTAAGTGAATAAGAAAAGCTTCCTTTTAGATGTCAAACTCTTTACATATCAGGGAGATAATGTTCAAGAATATTATTGTTGATTTTTGTTCACTCACTGTAGGTGACATCCGAGACAGGTTTGCGGAGCCCCTGCGCAGGAAACTGGTACTGGATGAAGCAGTCAGTTTCTCCCCACATCATGTTGTCAAACAGCTTTAGTCCACGCAGCCCCTCGATCACAACCTCAAACACATGCTCCACTGCAACAACATAGGAACCTTAGTTAACAGCTGGGAATCACAACATATTCTGTTACCATTCAACACACTTTGTCTTAGAAAAAGTAGCATCATCACATAAATAATGAACCTGTGAAATATTACATTTGATAAGTCAAGAACAGAATGTAAAATGATATGAAGTGGCGACTTTGAAGATGCCTACATCACAGGCAGGTTCTACACAGGATACTTCTTGTGTTACAAGCAGAGTAAGAGTGAGAGAAGCTGAGAGCAAGTAACAGAGTATAGAGAAATGAAGCAATAAGAATGAAATATATCATGAAATATATCAGGCGACAACTGTATTCACTCTTTGGCTGCTGTGCCTTACCATTTTAAGTGTTTAATTAAGGGAACACATTTAATACAAAAGGGAAACTCAGGAAATGGCCTCTTGCTAAAGAGAGGCAATTCTCTGAGCATGTACCTGATGTATCTGTAGACGAGCGATGTCCATTGGAACCTGGCTGAGATAAAAGGTCCTGTCTGAAATATGATATGAAGGTATGTTATTGTGATATGTTACTTCTGAAACTATCCGAGATGTATCATTTGGCTTGCACTATTTGAGTCTATTATTTTACAGGCACAATAAAAAACAACCTGCCTTGAATTATTTGTCTAGGATCTAATAACCTTATCTGTAAATTTGACTTATGACAGACAAATTCTACTGGTTTACCTACAGCAATCACGACCTGTAAACAGAGGGACACAAGCATAAACTTGACTGTAGACAGACTATCATGGAATACATTATAAACTGTCCTTAAGTTAGATTGTTACTATTTCAGACTGGTTATTCATATGCCTGGATGTATCAGGAATGTGGAAATGTATCTCAATTCATGAATTTGTTCAAACAAACTTGCATAGATTTAGACATCCAATCTTGGTATGGGCAAATAGAATCATCAACATTTCTTAAAACATATTCATCCTTTAAAACTATATTTGGACAAGAAAAGTATCTAAGTTTTGACATTAATAAGGATTTGAAAAATGTACTCGTGAAGTTTCGATGCATGTCACACAATTTGAGAATTCAGAAAATGTGTTTGAACAAATACACTTCTTATTCTGAATTATTATGTGAACGTTGTAACTTAAGAACTGTCGAAGATGAATTTCATTTTGTTCTTGTTTGTCCTTTCTTTCGGGATAGTAGAACGAAACTCATACCAAATCGATTTTGTCAGTTTTCAACGCAGCAAAAGTTTGTTGAACTTTTGTCTTGTAAAAATGAAAATGTACTTAAAGGTTTTGCTATATACTTAAAAAGAAATTTGTATGTATGAAATTAAGCTCGCACACCAACATGTTCATGTACATTTAATTTAACATTAGTATAAATTGTACATTATTTTTGTATTTGTACTCTGGGCCAAGCGGCCTCCAATGCTGAATAAAATCTCTCTCTCTCTGTCCTTAAGGGTTGGCAGATATTGTATCACCATTTGCATACTGTAAACAAAACACAAGTTACAAGAAAAATCTACAAAAAAGAAACTGTTCTCACCTCTCAAGGCTATGGAGTGGTCTCTCAGGTACGACTGCTGATCCGTCGCCGTCACTCTTAATTCTCTGTAGATGGGCAATCTGTCGGAGTAGACACCATACATGAAGATACATTCTATAGGCAAGTAGAAACTGTATTGAACCTAGACTTTGTTTTAATAAGAAGTGATACCTACTTACTCAAACACACAAAAAAAAGAAAAATCAAGAGTGGGGAAATATATATTTTTTCAATAATTCCAATAAGTGGAAAGTTGAACTATTACATTGAGGCTTACTACTTTTCCTACACCTGAGTGAATTTTGTACCTTGAATGAGATTTGCATAGAATTTTTGAGCATAAATGGAGTAACATTAAACTAATTCTCTTTATCATAACAAATCCCTGTCTCTAAAACCAATGAGAGAATAAAAAATGAAGGGACCTGTTCAGCTGAGCCCATTGCCAAAATGACTCTGAGCTGTCCGAACTGGAAGCTGGTGAAGGGGTCCATCACTCCAAAGTAGTTGTCGGCCGCTATCACAGGGTACTGGAAGTATAGGTAAACAGGTGTTTTACTTATTATCAGATGATCAATTTCCAGATTCAACCAAGAAGTACTACTCGTCATTACCAAATCATGTCACAAAATCTATACTTTTTATGACCAACCACAATGGTGAATGGTCGTTTGTTAAAGTGCATTTTAAAAAGATAAACCAGCAATCATTTGAATGCTCATATTCATGCTTCTTTGAAATTCAAGAATAAATATTACACTGGTTTTTAAACCCTTATAGCCCTAAAACTAAAACTTGACTGTCCTTCAAATGCTATTTTCTTCCAAAATATCAGCAGCTAAACACAGTAGTGGTGACAGTTTATCACTGGTTGTTTCTAGATCTCAATACGATATTTTCATAAATTGCTTTACCTGTGATTTCAATAAGGCCGAGGCAATCTTCTGATCTCGGAAGGACATGTAAAACTGGTGTAGGCTCAGTTTCACCATGCCAATCAACTGGAAATGTAAGAAGACTATTATTTAGTACTAGTAACATCACAATTATACTTACTCAAACAATATTAAACACAATTTGACACTGTCAAAATAAACTGAGGTCATTTATTATCTACTATACAGCTTACAGACCTTTATACTGCCATGACCTTTTTAGTATTAAAGTAAACAACTGAAGGGTGGCAGAACAGACCTTATCGTCCCCAGCGGCTGTTTTCTTGTCCCAGACTTCAATGATGAGGAAGTTGTTTCTCATCCTCTCCAGGAGGGCGGGGGTCATAAGCACTGGGGCAACCTGGAGATATGGGGGTCAGAAGATATTTTTAGCCAGTGAAATAAAATGTTATTCTACTCTGCGGAGTAACATGTGGTTCTATTCAGTGATATAACATTTCCAATCATACATGAATGTCATTTAACAAAAGAAGGACATTGTTACATAATATGCATGAAAGGAACTAACAAGGGAAACATGACATGGTAACTATAAATATTTTTTAGAAAATTTAATTTGTGCTCAAACCATATCAGAATAAGTAGTAACTGTCTCTTAAATACCAAAATAGCAGGTACATGTTATTGGTTTTCATCACAAAAGAAGTGCATTTTATTTCTTTTTATTGTGTAAGTAAGTATGATATATTAACTCTACACACCTGTAGAAAGTTGAAGTTGGGCTGCAGCGTGCCCCAGCACACAGTAGAGTTGACCGTGTCGTTACACCAGAACATCCTGCAGGCCAGGTACGCATTCCGTGTCGACATGTCGTGGCTCCCTGGACAGAGATTATTGGGTTTAGATTTGTGATTTCATTGACTTTAAAACGTAAAATTATAGATAAAAATCTTCATCAGTCTGATGAAAGAGGGTTGTCATTTGAAACATGTAACTACAAAATAATGCTCCAGCAGATTACTCAATATCTTGAAGACATATTTATTCCCCTCCTAAGTTCAAACTTTTACTTTGCTACCAATCATTTCAGGTCCAAAAGACTGCTCACTGAATGGTTAATGATCAAGATCGATCCTCTAGCCCCCAGACATGACAATAATGCAGTGGACAGCTGATCACAAGAGTTGAAACTGAAATTGCACACTCACCTGCGAGGGAGGTGGGCTGTTGTTGGAGCAGCATGGGCCTCCTGTTGACGAGATGGAGGGGAGGAACCCCCTGAACACTCAGGTTCCGTCCCTCCGGCACCATCAGCAGCATGTGCAGGGGCAGCGGCTGGAGGAAAGAAATAGTGGAAACTTAAATAAGGTTAAAGATGGTAATATTTGGGTTCTCACTTTCTGTAAAGGAACATTTTAGGGTCGATGTCACTTATAGGATTTGAAATCCTCACCCTAGAGTGGCAAGACTGCACTGACTGTACCATCAACTTATCAAGTCGCCCATGAGGCTTGACAATTATTATATAAGTCACTATATAATGAAACCTTAAAGCTATATCAGAAGCACGCAAAAGGGTAGCAGCTGTAGATATTAGCTTAATTTGATTTTTGGTATGTTTGGTAGCTTTATCTACAGTATGTGCAAGTGTAGCAAATGAATACATAGTAAAGAATATTGACAAAATGAAGACATTTTCCCTACCTCTGGACCATTGCTGGAAGCGTGTTGTGGAAGAGAATGTCCTGCTAGTTGTCGCAAGTGATTAGCTGATGAAACCTGGGCGATGTTTGATGGCTTGATGTTCATTGGTTGAGAGGTCTGATTGGCAGGAAGTGACTCACTCTCCTGAGATGAAATCAACTCTGCAAAAAAAACCACAAATGTTTTGAGAATTAGTAAATATGAAATTCATCAAGTGATTGTTAGTGTGAGTACCACTAATTCAAAATCTACCAATCTTTTTTATGTCTAACTTTTTGCATACAGTTTCGTGTACTATTGAAAACTTTGTTTAACATAAAAATATAATGTGAATATCAACAAAGTACCACACATATCAAACTGTTCATCTTCATAAAAAAGCTTCGCATTCAGAGCCACATTGCACAATATCCTAACATACCAATACCATTACTCCTTAAGGCAGTCAAAGTGCAAAGTATAAGTCGTATGGTTGACTGTACTATGAAGTTTGCTTTGTGTTGAAAAATATAACTATGACAGGAGAATCTCACCAGTGTGTCTAGCTTGCACAGCAAAAGGTGGCGGAGGGAGCGAGTTGAGGCTGCTTGAGACTGCCCCACTAACAACATCAGGTCTGGACTGTGGCTGAGGTTGAGGGGGCGGAGGAGGTTGGGGAATTGGGACTATCTTCGCCTTCCCGCTCATCTCAGCTAGCTTCGTCTTTGCAAGAGCAGTTGCAAACTCTCGGTGGTCTGAGGCTAGCTCAACGGAGGCCTGTAACACGACCAATGTACATGCAGAAAGGAAGTACAATTAAAACATAGCCAATTTGATGTTCTACTTAGGAAATTCACAAGTCATGGAAATAGAAAAAATTTAAGACAATGTCACTCTGAAAGAAATTTAGTTTGATCTAACCTTGACTTGTCGCAACACGCGTAACACTATATACAAAGTCAAAGAGAGCTCTCTGTCATCTGCTGATGACAAGCCTTTTTTAATCAGCATCATCCTGGTAATGGCTTGCCAGTAAAGGGTTATTATTTCGACAACTTTGTGTTTACCTTGAGTTGGCCGAAGACACCGCAGAGCGAGGACTTGATGGAAGAGTTGAGGGATGTATTCTTGCTGGCCTCCCTCACCTCCAAGGCCTTCTCCAGACAGAGGCTCTCCGACTTCAGGATCGACTTGAGTGACATCCCACACGATCCAACAGGGCTAGGCTGAAAATATATAAATATATGATATCTGAATATTCAACCTCTCTGACTTCATGATCAACTTGAGCAAGAGCCCACATGATCCAACAAGGCTTTTCTGAAAATGCTGATTTAATATTTTTTATACAAGAATCTCAGGCACTCCATCATGACCAACTTGAGATCCTCACTTTGTGTCAAGCTGGAATACTCAAGATAAGAAATTGAAAAATAATACTTCACAAAGGATAGACACTGAATCACAAGATATTAAAATTACAAGACCGTTTTTAATCCTGTTTTTATTTTATTTCATAAATATGCTTTACAGATTATATAAGCTATTTCAATTAAATGTTTTTTAATACACAGTTTACTGTCTGTGTGGAAATTATATTATTGCTACAATAAAAAAAAACTCACAATCTTCTGGCCAGCCTCCCTTGAGAAAACTTTGAAAATGAGGGCAGACTTCCACCACTTCTCAATGGAATTGCCGTCAAACATAAGCGGGAAGACAGACCGATGATTGAAGGTCACAACTGCAACAAGAATATCAGCTAGTTCAGCTACCTGCTATGGAATTTGTGGAAGATTAAGGCATAATGTGATTAACATAATCAGAAGAGTTAATCAAGATGAAGATAATAAAGATTTTACTCACCCTTGTTTTTGATATTTTTGGACGCTACTCTCATAACTTCCGTTGCCATGGTATTAGGTGAGTATTTGTCTCGAGAGGTAGCAACAACAGGAAACTGGTACTCAATGAAGTATGTGCTGCAGATACAGAGAGTTACGTCACTTCAATAAAAGTGGAATAAAACAAAATTTTTTTAAGTTATGTTACTGCATATCATTTGTACATTCAGAACATATGGGAAAACATTTTACCGATTACAACTTGATTCATAAATATTATTCAATATAACTTTCAACTTGTCAAATGCATTTAAAGAACATATTTTGAACATCAGAGTGATGCAATTGATAACAATTGTGCTTTATCAATGCATTCTCTTTTTTAGGCCTGAACAACCAACTTCTTTGACAGACATTGATTAAAATGAAGGAAAAGTAGTCATTTTTTCAGGATTAACAACTTCTTTATTGCTGAAAGGCCATGTTCAGTCTCAATAAATGACACCTTTTGCAAAATAAAAAGGCTGTGTATCCATAAAATGATCTTCATACTTCACTGGTCTCATAAATACAGCTTATCAAATGCACTAACTGATAGGAATTTCGCATTGAATATCAACAAACCAATAAATTCATGAAATCAATTCAAGATGAACTGAACAACTTACATTAATAATGAAAATGTGAATACTTACCATGGTTTTTTCGATTTTGTAGTGGGTCGGGGAGGTTTACCCTTGCGAGTTGTTTTCCCTGATTTGTTGCTGGTGATTGATGAGTCGGGGTCGGTGTGTAACGTGAGTGTCTCGATACTCACACGGGCTACGTGCACGCGTCCCAGAAGGGTCAATCTCTCAACACTCAGTCCGTCTGGTGCATTTGATTTGGGCACGTCTGTAAACATGCAAAAGATGTTTTCAGTCAAAATAACTCTTCAAAACAATTTAGAATTTCTAATTGATTATTGTTTCATTTTTAATTACTATATATATATAATATTAAATCTTTTAAAATGAATTTTTTTTTTGCTTTGTTACTGTTAGATTTTTATATTTACTGTCACATTTGAAAGGAAAGACTAAAAATGCTGTTCTCTCTTGTTTATTTCAATGATATCATCTTATACTATGTTCATGATTAACTGTTATATTTACAAAAAAGTATTACACCATTTCAATATCATTAAACCCACAAACCTTGGACAGGTTCCTCCACATCTGACGGCGTCATGTCAAAAGAGACGCGGGAGATCTCAGAGCGAGGAGTCTCGCTGTCACTCATTTCACTTCCACTGCTGGCTTTGTGCCGAAGCTTCGACCTTGTTCTGGTTCGTGTCCGTGACCTTGATCTAGAGGAAGACCGAGAGCGGGGAACTTTACTAGCATGGGACTTCTCACGCCTCTGTGTTCTCTTTGTACGTGTCTTTGAGGTAGATCTCGTCTTCTTTTTTTTCTTCTTCTCCTCTTCTGGGAACTGGAGACTAAGACTGGAGAGGGACGATCTCCGGGATGGCGGTCTCTGTAAACATAGCTATTTTGTTAACTTCAAATTACACCTTTACTCTAATTAATAGTTTTTAACAATTTCATTTTCATAAACCCTTTGATTTAAGTATCAAAATAAATATCATTTTGAACTGTGTCTTTAATTTTTTCTTTGAAAAGTGACTATATAGAATTTTATAAATACTCAAACCTTGAGTTTCCAAATTCAAAACCTCTAACGATCTTTTTCATCATTTCTACTTTACACATCACACACTTCCTTCTGCTTTGCTTATCACCACCTTAGCATATATAGTTACTGCAAGGGTATACAATCAAGATACACAGACAAATCCTCATTTTTCCTTCAATCCATATTGTCATTTATGTAATTTACAACACTATATATCAGTTTGAAAGCAACTTAGCAACAAATATATGAACTCAGAATTTTTTTGTTTAGAAGGATATCAGAATTTCCTAAACTTAGAACCTTAAGATTCAGATACAAAACAGCTGACAATCTTTTTTATGATATCCAATTTACATATCACTTTATACCTCCTGTTTAGACTATCGCTAATTTAGCATGAATTTGATGGCCACCACCACCACTAATTCCTACAAGAGTGGTGCACCTACCACATTTGCTGGATCTTCTACTGAAACAAGGGTGGAGTTGAGGGATTTGTCCCGCTCGTCCCCGCTCATCTCCGTAAGAACACTTCCATCACTCTCCTGTTAGTAATGAAAGGAGAACATAAAAAACAGACGATTTCAAGGATGGAAACGATGTCTTCTTGGTGTTTGCCATGACAAGGACATAGAAAAGACTTCACATTTCCCCTCAATAGTAGGATGTTAGTATTCAATTTTTTTAAACTCCATTGAGATCATACGGAACTGTAGCTTCCTCAGGGTTTAGAGAGTATAAATTTTTATTTCAAAAGAAATTAACTCTTCCCGATGACTGAACTATCCGAATCATGCATGTTGATTCACCTTGATATCATCTAACTGAAGATGCGATTAGAAATTTGTTTTTTTAGGGGGATGCCAAAAGCTTGGATACCAAAGTCCCAAAGGTGATTAAACGTCGTTTTGGTAACCTAAGGGCAAGAGTTAAGATTATCCTTGGTAAAGGTTGTATTGTTAAAGCAGGCCCAGAGCTATTGTTTGGATGGTAAAACCAATGGCTTTCTATTTTGTTCATGTGATGCCAATGGACTCAGATAATAGGATGTTGCACTACAAATTCTCCAATTTCAATAACGAGCAGAAGGATAACATTTTAGAAGTATGTCTACTCACGGAGTGCCTGTAGAAGAGATCTTGAAGTATTGACTCCTCCTGTAGCGGGTCTCCCGGCTCGCTCAGCTCTCCAGCGTCACTCGATACACTCATGCCTGGACTGCCTCCATTCATCATCTGCAGCATCTGCAGGGATAAGTGCACATCCTAAGATACTAGATATTCGTGAGGGTAAATACCCTTTATGATTTGATCAAACATGACCTTTAGTTTTAGCCATGATCTTTGTAATTCTGCATAGTGAACATCCATCCATGGGGATAACCTGACATCTCCAACTCAGGGAGACTAGATATGGTACAGCTATTTTGTCAAACATGAATCTTGTTCATGTTTTGTAAGAAAGCAATAGCTCAATCAAAGATTTGTGGCACTGGCTTATTTGTGATAACACCAAACCAAGCATCACATTTGTTTTTTTTCCCTGGTTTAAGGCCAAAACATTATGACATAATAGATTACGATAGTTATTTACAATTTTGAACATCACTTCCTCATTGCCAAAGTTATTTTCATAAACATGAATATTACTACTGAACTGTTTGAAATTGAGAACGTGACATATACAATTACCTTAAAGTCATTTTTATGTACCGGAGATCCAACAACCATATCAACAGCCTTGGCATCCAAGTCTTGATCATACAAGTCACCATTTGTCACTCCCACACCGTTCATTTCCTTCTCAGCTCTGAGTATTTCCTTCAACAAACTGCCGGAAGAGCTGCTTCTTCTTACTGGAGGAACACTGCAGACAGAGTTATATTCATTAGTTCAGAAAGAAGAAATGATTATCTGGAACTTTCTTAAATCATATGAAAGGTATCAGATCATGAAGAATGATAAAATTTTATGGATAAACAAATATTTTATTCTGTATAGGCGATGTTTCGACATAGATTTTGATGTTGTTGTCAAACAATAAATATTTCATCATTCTGCAATACTCTAACGTCTACAATGTCATTCAAAGAAGTGTCCAATCACAGGAGACACGCTGTTACTAAATGGCTGTAAAATGTGTAGGTTATAAATCTTTAAAACAAAACCAGCTGAAAACTGAATTTCACTGAGAAGTTTAAGCATTTCTCCTATAGGCTATTTTATAATATATTGGTAAACATCAGATACCAAAATATTAAACAAACTACTTACTGATAAAACATCACAGGACGTGACAACAAAATCAGCTACGTAGTATGGATATTCTACTTTGACTGAAAGCATTAATGAGACATGGAACCCAACTCATACCTATTAGTTACAGCTGAAGTGATCTCATTAGACCGGATAACCGGTGCTGCCATCTGGTGCTGGTCCTGACTGTCCACCGATGACACTGCCATTGCGTCCCTTAGCTTCTTCCCTCGTGCCAGTAACACTGACAGCACGTCCCCTGAAGGGGGTTCGGCGTGGTCTGCTTGCTTTTGGTGTTCTGTTAAATAAAAGGTCAGTGAACATAATTTAGAATTGAGATGCTCCTTATAGATAATAACATAAAAACGCAAACAGATTAAGTCAAACAATGGCATAATATTTCTTTTTGTTGAGGAAATTGACTTGAGAGCATATTGCTGTGAAGTGTAGTTTCGGTCCTTTCCTATCAATTATCTAAAGACTTACCTGATCCAGTCACTCCATATCTGTTATAATTAGGGGGGTTTGATTTGCAACAGAAATGATAAAGACTTACCCAAACCAGTCACTCTATATCTATTACGATTAGGGGAGTTTGATTTTTCAACAGAAATGATAAAGACTTACCTGAACCTTTAACACTATATCTGCTGTGCTGAGGGGAGTTAGGTTTGCTATGGGTGGATGTGTCCGCGGTAGTGACCACGTGCCCGCCGGCAGTTATAGACACTGTGTTCCCTTCTCTAACAGCTGGTTGGTGTATCTCCGCCCGGCTCTCAGACATGTCGTACTGAAGTCGTTGTTTCACATCGGTTGTGTAGGGAAGGGAGGTTGCGTCCTTCCGACGATTTTCAACATTCTGTAACAATTCAATTGATAGAAAATGAATTATCTTTAAAAAGTAATCATTGATCAAATATCATAAAAGAAAAAGAATTCATTTGAGAGCATTACAATATATATTTAATTCAGACAACTCTCAGGTTAAACCTCTCCTTTGATCGTTTCAATCTATGTTTGTTGCTGTGTAACATGATGTGAGTAAATCTAAATTTACATTGAAAAATAAATATCTGTTTAAGTGAAAACAAAATGAAAAATCATAAAAATCACAACCCAATGCTATTTCAACAATCCCAAAACAAATGTGCCGAAGAATCTTACAATTACTAACATGTAATTTTAGACATCATCGATTGAAAGTAAAAACCATCAAGCCTTGCATTCAATTCTATAGAGGGTAATATTGATAACTAAAGAGTTACCTGGTTGGAAGCCGGTGAAATAAATGGGTCATCCTGAGGTTTCATTGGCTGACTGAAATGTGGGCGTGGCTGGTAGGCGTGGGGTACAGTGGACTCCTGGGTTGCATGAGTCTCCATGCTAATATCGGAGGTCGGAATTGAACCCATGCTGTCGTAGCTTGCTGCAGTAACATGGTAGTAAATGATAAGTTTGTGATTGGGTTATGATAGATTAAGGTACAGATAATAGAAAGATGAAAGATGGATGAAAATAATTCGATATCATATGGACTTAAGAATTGTTTCATGAACCATGTTGAAAGAATAATGGATAAATGGATAGTTGGACAAATCAATTAATGCAGCAGGTGACAGATCAAAGCGATTGACAATCAACCAAGTTTAGTTATCATAATCCTGTTGTAGTTTGCTCCAATAATATAGCAATAAATGATGATTTTATCAGTTGATTTGCATACTGATGGAATAATGGATTGATGGATATGAAAAACACATTTACAAACAAACCAATCAATTGACAAATTAAGTGACTGATGAAAACAAAAAATCAAAATCTCGGAACTTACCCATTAAAGGCTCCAGTACAACCGATACTTGCAGTTCAGCAAGTTTCTCTTCACTGGGCGAAAACACAGGGAAAAAGCTGAGAGAAAAAAATGCATGATTTAACAGCTACAAATAGGAAAGAAGCCAAAATGCCTTGTTTATTTGATCATTGTATGGTAATTATCACTTTCAATTCATTATAAATTTTATCACTATTGCAAGTTACAAAATAATCTTTCATATCATTCAACGAAAAGTATACATAATATATGGAACACTTACCAGCTATGTACTTACTAAAAAAAGATGGGTGTGTAAATAAAGTGTAAAGTAACCACATAAGATTTGTACTACACACTTTCAAAAGATGAAACTGCTTAAAGGCCTATCAGGAGCTCTTTTATACACTGATTAACTGCAGCTCTTATATTTTTCAAGGAAAAAAACACAACACAGGTCATCCATACTATTTTCAAGGAACTGTCATATAAGGGGAAAAAATTTGAATTAACCATCAAAGATTAGTGGTACCCACTAATAAGTATTAATCAAAGATTCTAAAACCTATCTGGAGCGTTTACTCCTATATACAAAGATCAATTGAAGCAAGAAATCATCCTCACCCATTGATTGGTCGGTTAACAGAGAGAAGTCCAATCTGTGGGACCTCTGCTATCCCGATTGGCGCAGCAATCTGACCACTCATCACTTCGAGAGTAAGAGCACCCATATCGCTGAGATAGGAGGCAAACTGACGTGGACCAGAACGCACAGGATAGCGGGCTGTCACCTGGGATGCAGACTTATCACCCTTCTTTACATTTACTGGCCTAGAACATAATATGATTTCTTTCAACTGTCCTTTTGACTTGCAATATGATGTCGGTGAAAACAGTCAAGGTAGTCAAACAATTTATTTTTACTGATGATTTTGACAAATATGCAACATACTGGTAGGATATTCAGTTACAATTCCTGGTTTTTAAGAATTTATTTTAGTAGGAATTTTAAATGAAATGATTTGGAAGAGTAAATTGAACTTACTTGAACACAGATCCATCCCCTTGTTCTCCCCACCACTTGACCCGGACAAGTGTTAGGTCAGGGGTCACCGGGGTCAACCAGATGATCTGACTGATTGAAATTCTGCAGAAGCATCGCAGCTGGCCTTCCACCTGGGGTGGCAGCGCTGTATGAACTCGGACATCCTCTACCAGCCATGGCTCTGATTCAGTTTTAAAAATTAACAATATTAGTGGTGTAACGATTTATTGATAGTATCAATGTTTTCACAGTCTACTATATGTGTTACGAGGGTATTGATACAAAATACATATATAAACAATATATCAGGATATTTAAATAATGAGGATCCATCATACATTGATGCATCACCACAAGTTAAAATATATCCCAATACTTTTACCATAATTTCATTCAAAGAAATAACTATATAAGCTGTAAAAGTTATGGTTCTATTTAGTGATCACAGTGGTAAAATAAATAGGATATATTTGGTATTTCTGATTTTTTTATCTGCAGTTTCAGTCTCTTTGATTTTCTGATTTCCATATATATAATGATTATGACAGTTTGGTAGCCAAGAAATAGCAATACTGTTTTATGTCCTCTCTATTTTTCTTTCATAAACTGAAGAGAATCGGGATACGTAGTGAATCAAAACCATAGCATCGTGATGATAATCAAGAGTGGGTGAATATTGATGGCATGACACAAATTGCAGAGCTGTTCAACATGTGTTTTATCAATTGAAATCAGGAGATTGCAATCTTCGTGATAAAAACATGTAAAATTGCACGGTTTATTGTCAAAAAAACAAAATGTCACAGAAAATAATTGCATCTTAAACCATATTGGCTATCAATTTACACATGTCACAACATCAAATCAAATTTGACTGGGTAACGTGGGTTACCACATATTTGCATTTAACATAATCAAATGGCCATGTTAATTATTCATTTTGAACTTATTTAGCAGATGCAAATAAATTATTTTATGTTGCACAGCAAGTTTATATGAGTTTGCCATTTCACGCTGCTGCAATGATCGTGTTTACAATTTCGAAGACATGCACAAACATGGTTTTTGACAGGTGCACTTAGTCGGTACTGACTTACCTTGCTTTTTGGCTTGTTTGACAATTTTTCCCTTCTTCTTTACCATTTTCGTATCATTTCCAAGGTATCCGAATATCCATTTTTAATCAGAAACACACATAGGTAGCAAAATTGGTAAAAATGTCCTTGTTACCATACAAACATTTCATCCGAAGCTGTCCGCCATTTCTAAACAACCCGCTCGTTTGCAGTTTTGCGAGACTTAAAAATCTGCAGATATTAATAGTTGACTATGTTAAGCATTAGTTTTAAATCGCAATAGAATGAGCACATTACAATTGATTTTTTAATCAAAACCACATTTTGAAAAGATAAATAAATATAAATATATAAGTACTACCTAAAATACAACAACTTATATTAATGCTTTATTTATGCTTACATCTTTATTCAGTTTATTTGTAATCTATATCTCAACCATAAAAATTAAATAGAATAACAAAATTGACACAAATAATATAATAATGAATAAAACATTATAAAGGGTTGATATTTTTCTGTCTAAATTTTCGTTTCCCTCCGACATTTGAAATTAGTTGGAAGACTTATACTATTTACGAAAGAGATGTCTGCTCTTGAGAAAGAAGTAATGAAAAGACGATTTGGTTTGCCGCCTGTGCCTACTGCAGGGCCTAGGTAGGCTGAACACCAACTCACGTACCTCAAATATGAAAGCAGATAGATCTATAGAAATTACCATAAATATTTCAGAATCCAGATTTCATTAAATTTACCATATTCAAAGAGACAAAACACTCGACAAGTCACATTCAGAATAATCTATTTCCAGACATGCATGTTTAAACCTTCCAAGTTCCCTATTAGTTTTCTTAATTGATTCCTTGTCAACCTACAATTAATTGCTCATCAAATCCATAAATCAAGTTCTGCCCAGAGAAGGGTAAACAAACAAAGTACATATTTATCATATGATGCTTTCATATGGGCTAAAGGAATTGAGTGGTCCGAATGATCGGGGTACAGCCCTGTCTGGTAAAGATACGCGCTAGCACAATATACGTAACCAAGTAAATAAGGATGAGTGTTAGCTAGTAATAGATTGATGTCTTTGCATTTTTAGGCAATTTGGAATATATTATGCATTTTATAAAAGGTAAAAAGGACTTATGTTGATAAGTCGCACAAAAGACTGACAAATTGTAAAAAAACTGACAAAATTCACAGCAAAAAGTTTGGCGTCACCAAACAGTTTACCTTCTCACATAACAATTGTCAATGGAAACCAAAAATTTCAATCCAACTACCGGTTTGTCCTTAACTAAACTTTATAAAACAGTTTTGAAATCTATAAAATCGTGATAAGGGAAATGTAAGGTGTATTCAAACCCTGCCTGCGTATATTTAGCCTACACATGCTGACCTATGGATTAGGGGGGTAGTTCTTTGAAAAGTTTCAGTGTCACTGACACATTATCATAATATGTATATTTTACATTAATATTATCAGTGAGGCTCTCAACTTTAACATTGACATGGTTTTTATCCCATATACTGTATTTTTCTCGGAAGAATGAACATGTTTCTCACAGGTGCGTAGCTTTACCTAACAGCCCTAGAAGGACTGCAACCAAACTTCAAAATTGTATGATTTCAAGGTGATAAATTGCTCATAAGGTTTCATGCTATGTATCATTGTATAGATAGTTATTTCAGCTTGAGAATTCCCATTGAAGCCTTTTTGAAGGGCTAGATTGCATTTTACAGTTGTTTTAGAGACCTCGTCATTCGGATCACTATAACTCTTAGGTCAAAAGATGACATGGAATACTATCACATCAAGTTACCTCTCACATATCATTGTGACCAAAATAATTTATGTCTACATAGTCCTGTTATCAATAATACTTTATGCATCACAATACCTGCAATTAGGACTAATTATTATTATTTATATATATTTTGTTAATTGATTCCATAGTTTGATACAATTAGTACATTATAAAATATTATAATATTCATAAAAATTACATGTGTAAATTGTAGCTGATATATTATAAGATTAGTACATTACATAAATAGTAGGATAAGTAATATGTGAAAGAGATATGGCAAGTATTTGGAGAAGCCTTAGGAATGATTACGGATCAAATATTGGGAATAGTGGGAACCACTTATCTGTAAATTCAGCAAAAATATCCTTTTTTTCAACAATGTAAATATCTTTCAAAATTTTGATAAAAAATTTAAAGTTTGGATTTAATTTCTTCAATGTTGAAATATAAATATATGTTTTAGCTGAAAAAATTATATGAACTATTTCCATTGAATCCACACCAAACCAAGGATTTTGTTAAATCAAAAGTCTGTAAAATACCATTTTTGGTAATCCAATCTTTCCAAAAGGATTGGGTTACAGTACATTCCCAATATACATGACAAAAAATTTCATTATCAACATTGCAAAAATTACATATTGCAATATCAACCAGTTTCATTTTAAAAAAATGAGGACTAATTAAACAAACTTCATTAGGCAGTGTAAGAAACTCGTCAAATTTGGAATGTTTTAGATATGAACTGTAATACTAATAGTAAAAACATTTGGTACATTTCATGTTTTAATACCTACTGGTTTAAATGAAATAAGAAATTGAAAAGAACCTTGACCATTAGTGACATCTTCTCTATTTGAATAGCAAAATTAAAGAAAGTAAACAAGATGTTTGCATCCGAAAGTAAAAGTAAGGGTGGTTGTGCCTTATTTCATACACTGATATTACGTTATATTTACTGCTCAGTGCCCCGAGCTCTGGAGGACGCAGGGCCCTGATGAGGAGGAAAGACTATAGTCCAATATACTGGGACAAGTACTTCGAGAAGATGCACGACATTGAGACTGACATAGGAAATGTATCCTTATAGAGGTTTTCTTAAAAAAACCTGTCATATTTGAGATTTTGATTTACTTTGATTTCTAATTCTGTGAAACCTGTTTGAAAATTATTAAAATCAGTGTTATCACCTGAGCTACTGTAAAAGATAATAAGTTATGGAATGTGACAACACACGTTGTGAATCAGGTAAAGAATTTCAATAAAAAAACTTAACTGTAGAAGACTTTCCGAGTGTACGAGTGTGGGGACGAAGGCCCAGTTCTCCTGTTTCTTCATGGAGGAGGATTTTCTGCTCTCTCCTGGGCCGTTCTATCTGTAAGTGGTTAAATCATCCATTATCTCACTCTAAAACCAAATTTTGAATGTTTAGTAAGATTCATTTAAAAGAGAGGAGTCCCGAGATTAAATTTACATTATGATAAAGGGTTGAAAAATCTAACAAGCTAAAAAGTAAGCAGATTTGAATGGTAAGATAAAAACTGTCTTCCTTGAATCTTAGGTTGGAGGCAATTTCTGTATGCTTTGGAGACAAGACTGCTTTTGTTCATTGGTTTTTAGAAAACTTTATGCTTATAGTTACTAATGAAAAATCATCTGAGATAGTAAGTGTACATTGAAATATAATAGATTTGAATTTGTAACACTTGGAGAGAAATGTTTTTAAGTTCACATATTTCTGTGACTGTTGTTTGTTTACAGTCAAATATTTCTCACCTTGTGAAGTGCAGATGCGCAGCAATAGACCTTCGTGGACATGGTATGTTTTCTATCTTTACAGATATTATTTATGCTTATGGAGTTCAGTTATAGTATAAAGTATATTTTTGTTCCATTGTAAATGACCAAATGTTCTAAATAAACATGATAAATTGATGATAATGATTATTTAGTTAAAAGAAAAGTAAAGATTTGGGTATCTTATACATAAGAATATCGCACCATGGTTGACACATTTTGTATGTTATGGAAATGAATATCGCACATTAATTGATATATTTTGAGTTAAGTGTTCATCAGTAAATCTATAACACAAAACTCTCATCTGCTGTTTCACAATTTTAAAACCTCTGTGGTATTCATGTTTAATCTAAAGGTGACTCAATGACGCCAGATGATATACTTTTCCATTCTGAATGACAGAATTTTCTAAATAATCATATGAAATAGACAGTAATGATTATTTATTAGGCATGAAAAGTAAATTAGTTTTTTTTTAGTATAAATAAGAATATCATACAATGGTTAACACTTTTGAGCCAAATACAACACAAAACTTGCCCATCTTCTGTGTTTAAATACGTCAGTGATATTCATTTCTAATCTTCAGGTGACTCGATGACATCGGATGACACAGACCTCTCAGCGGAAACAATGGCAAGGTGCAGGATTCTGTGTTGTGCTATGGCCTTGCCTTAAAATGTATTCTTTTGTTTAAAAACATGGAAAACTAGCAGGCCAAAATTGTTTTTTTAAAATTCAAACTCTGTCAAGCTATATTTCAAACACTTTCATGGAGTTCAATCTTGAAACTGAGGATATTGAAATTTTCATTTTTGAATAGAATGATTTCACTTCTTCATATCTTGATTGAAATGATATATCAAACAATTTAAATTTTACATGTGAAAATTTTCAATATTTTTCAGAGATGTTGGTGAAGTTGTGAGCAGTTTGTTCGGTGAAGAAAAACCTCCAATTATCTTAGTTGGACACAGGTTTGGATTAATACTCTTTGATAGATTTTTCAAGTAATATAAGTTATATTGTCATTATTTGGATCACAATTATTTCTTTTACCAATGTCCACTATAGAGCCGTGATGATATATTATAGTATTGAGAATCTTGATACTTCATCTGACAATATACGTATCACAAAACATTCTCTGGTTATTTTGCCTAAAAATCAAAGTCTTTGTCAAAAGTTAATCTATCTTTTTATTAAAAAATACATGAAAGTAGTGTAATCTGGCATGTATATCATGAGATATTGTGATATGTATCATATTGTGAAATATCTATCGTCTGTATAGTGGAAATCCTGGATAAATTTCTCTTTTTTCCACTGAGTTGTGTGGTTCAACTTCCGTACCAAGCTAAACATTGGTAATGGAATATGAATTTGGTGTAACAGAATTAGGTCAAAATTATTCCATTTGTTTTTATTCCAAAAAAAAATTGAAATCCACTACTGTCATCGTGAAGATCTATAAGTTTGAGCGGAAATGATGTCAACTGTGGCAAACAGACCGCCATCTTGCATGACTGGTTAACACATTCTCTATAGCGCGACCTGTAGATGTCAGCATTCTAGTGCTTTGACTAACTTTTTAAAAGTCAAATTCAAGTCCCATGCACTAGTCAAATGAAACAGCAGTTTAACTAGAATTGAAGAGTATTACACTGTCATCTAATTTAGCAACATTGTGGATAATGTTCAAGGTAAATTTTTTGATAATTCTCTACTACCATACCAAATACTTAACCAGTGTCACAGCAGAGATTCATCAGAAAGTATGAATAGGAAATATTAGCTCCGTCTCATTCTGATTTTAGTATGGGCGGGGCAATTGCAGTTCACACCGCTATCCGAGATCTGATTCCCTCCCTGATTGGTATCTGTGTCATAGACGTGGTTGAAGGTAAACGAGAACATACATTTACTTGATCAAGTTATTATTTGTTGTAATCATTATTGTTATAACAATTATTACAATGTTTTAAACTTTTGTTATCCTTAAGTTGTCCATTGCAAAGAGTTATCTCCCTTGATTAGAATTGCTTCTCACAAGTTGTAGATGTATTGAAAATAAGGTAAAATTTTGAGTTAACTTTTGTTTAAGAAATAAAGTTCGCTCTACCCCAATGTGTTTTGTAATAAAGTATAGTTTTGCCCTGAACTATTATAGTTAAAGCACGAGGACGGTAGTTTTGCCCTGAACTATTATAGTTAAAGCACGAGGACGGTAGTCCGAGTGCTTTAACGTTATAATAGTTCAGGGAAAAACTATACTTTATTACAAAACACATTGGGGTAGAGCTACCTTTAATTCTTTTCTAAGATGCTGAAATAATCTATACGGGGAACACTCTGATTTTAATCATCTCGAAATAAAAAATAGTGTTTACATTGCTCACATTAATAATCCATGAACAGGGCTAACTGTTTGCTATTCCAAGTATGGAACTCAACCCCTAGTTTAAAACGACATTTAGTTGGTTAAAGCTTTGATTACTGCAGTTTTGCTCTTAAACTTTTTCATTTATTCAATTTTGAATTATATTTTCTTCTTATTTTTTTCTTTAAAAACTTAAACAAACAAATTCACACCTCTTGTTTTTAAAAAAACCTTTACTTTTACAAACTCGTGTCGCGCGATTATGCAGGGCTTATCACGTGGTTAACATTCCACAAAGAATTATGGGTATTGTTTGTTTTGGAAGCTTGATGGCGGACTGGATCCGGACATCTATTTTTTTGCTGCTGTCATAAACGTTGAAGGTGATGCTTTAGTCTCTTATATAAGCAGACTATTGGGGCTGTACACCTAGAATTACTTAATTATTAGGTTGACTATATCACATTGAACCTGGTAGAGACGGTTGACGTGAACCAACGTCACAGTCCCACGGGGCGCCGTGACCTGACGTGAAACAACGCGGTCACTCGACGGTAGACAAGCATTTTCTGTCCATTCTTCTTTACGGTAAATAGAAATAGATGATTCGAAACTTGTCTCTATTAATAGAAACATTCATACGATTATGTCGTTAGACCTTGATAGGGGGATAAGCCATGTTGTTTGAAGAATCGAGATGAAAGGTTACCATGGACGCGTGATCACGAGGGGGCAGCGGGGAAGAGCGGATATAACGTCATTCAATTGTTACGTCATGAAAAAACTATACCTTTATTGTCTCATAAAGTACTTTTTTTTCGAGTGTTCTAACCGCTAGGCATCTTAGAATATTTGATAACTGAGTTCTCTTAAGAGCAAATTGTTATTGATATTGTTAATCTTTGTGAATAAGTTGTCGCATATTTTCTAAATGAAATGTCTCGAACAATATTTCTGAATCTAATTCTTAAAAGGATATGTTCATTCTTCTTTTTCATTTCCAACTAATTCAATTTAAATACATGATGTTCTATATGTTGTTCACAAACAGGCACGGCTCTGGAGGCACTGAGCAGCATGCAGAGTTTCCTGAGAGGTCGACCAAAATCATTCAAAACCCTTGATGAAGCTATTGAATGGGTGTAAGTATTTTTGTGCAAGAAATTATATTACAATTTTTACTCAATGAGGAGAAAACATTATTTTGATGAAGTGTCTTTTACCTTCTATGATTTGAAACAAGCTTATATAATATTGTATAAATGAAAGAGTTAAAAACTGACCAATTTCAAGACCTCCCAACTGTCATTCCAATAAAATTATCTTTCCCCATACAATGTTTTATCGAACACGATACCAAGAATATACACATACTATCCCAGTTGATTAGTTAGTTATATAAGGAGGTCTGACTATTGTAATATGTGCCCTGTGGAATTATTCAGTGTTAGCATATTCAAACAACTTCTTATTATATACCCATGTAAACTTAGGATAGTAATACAAGGGTGCAATACGGAATCCGTCTTCAAATTCCGTATTGCACTCGAGATTCCGTATTGCACCCCTGCCGGTTCTACTTTTTCTGAACCTTGGGACTTCCCGGATTTCCCGAAGCAGCTATTTATAGATATACATTTAGGTCATTGGGATTCCCAGTTTTCGAGAGTTGCACAAAAGCTCTTATAAAACAAGATTGTCATTTCCAAATGATTTGATTACAATTATAAACAAATACCATGAATCATAAAGATCAGCAGCGAAAGCGTAGACGTGTTATCTTCAACAGTGACTCCGACCAACTAACAGCGCGAGCCAATATGACGACTTGAAAATGACCTTGAACTTTAAAAGTTACTGATTTCTACACGATTGTTAAAAAACAAAATATCTTGATCATTGTTTGATTTATGCTTTATCATATTAAATCAATTCTGAATTTGATCAAAATATCTTTCTTTTTATCTATTATTGTTGTTATTGTAAGATGTGAAAGTCGGACTTGCTATACTAGATGTCATGCGGAGGAATGTGGCATTCAGGTCAGTTGCGTTATTCGGTCATCGGCGTACTAATACCAATGTCAAGGTAACCTCAACGCGGAAGTATGTATGGCGTGAAAATGTGTATCGCTACGCAACCTTTTATTTTTTATAAAACATATTTTTATTGATTAAGATCGGGTATATAATAAATATAGAACGTCATACTAGTGCATTTTGATGTTTTGTATTGAACTCGAAAATGTCATGGGAGCATAGAAATAACTCGTTCTTCGAACTCGTTGTTTCTCTGCTCCCATGACATCTTCTCGTTCAATACAAAACATCAAAATGCACTAGTATGACGTTCTATATATATATTTCATTTTTCATGTTCTCTTGTTATTTTGTAGATTCTAATATTTGATGATTTGACTTCCATATTTTCAGAGTGAGGACAGGGCAAATCAGAAATATAGACTCTGCACGCGTTTCAATGGTTGGGCAAGTAAAGAGGTGTGAGAAAAGCAGAATTACCTCCCCTTGTCATGTCTAATACAGAAGAGTTCGCTACATAGACATATTATTCTGTCCTGTCCTTTAAGGATTTGCAAAGCATAATTGACTTTATTAGTTCCGCTACTTTTAAGCGTCCCTACTATATATGTGAGCATGTAATGTACTTTACTTAGTTGAAATAATATTTTATAAAGGTTAAATTTGACATTATCTTATTTCATTTACGTTTACTTTTGTTGAAATATAATCAACACAAGATGAAATTTACATGCCAAAAAAGAAATAGAGTAGCCTCAATCATCATGTATTTTGCAATAAAGTACAGTTTTGCCCTGAACTAGTATAGTCAAAGCACGAGGCCGAAGGCCGAGTGGTTTGACGCAAAAATAGTTCAGGGAAAAACTGTACTTTATTACAGAATACATGATGGTTGAGGCTACTCTATTTCTTTTTTGGCATGTCACTTTTAACTTGTGTAGATTATATTTCAACCAAAGTAAATGTAAATGAAATAAGTTGATTTGGCCTTGAAATGAACATCCTTGACAGATCCATAGCTATTGATCTCATAACATTATTGTTGTTGACGTCATTGGCCATTGTCTTATAACATTATTCAAAAACTATACTTTGAACAGAATGAGGGACGGCTAACATCTTTGATCTTTACCAAAACAATGCTTGAATTCTCTCCATAGAATTACTTCCTGATTGTTACAAATTATTTCATTATGATGAAGACTCTCTCTTCTTTTATAAGCTGGTCGTTAATCAGTAACTTTGTCCGTTCATTTCATTTAAGGCCTCTGTCATTGACTTTTTATTCATTTAGGTCTGACACAAACGAGACAGCCTCCTCGGAGTTAGAGCACATGCATGAAGCCCTGCCCCCCTGTTCCACAGACACCATACAGGAGGAGGACGAGGAGGGCTCAGGTCAGGGGTCAACTCAGGGGTCACCTCAGGGGTCAACTCAGGGGTCAGTTGAACAACCGGCTCAACAGGCTAATGGGACAGTGCAGAGCAATACACCCACAACACCAGAGGTGATTGTTTACTCTCTCTTATGTAATAGATATCTCCAAATAGAATGTTCTAGTGCTTGTTAAGTATGCATGTTTAACTTGAAATGCTGAAGCTCTTTTGTTGTTTTCAGAAGTCGAGCTGTAGTTACACTTGGAGAATAGACTTGTCGAAAACAGAAAAATATTGGAAAGGTAATATTCTTTTAAGGTCAATTTAGGATATAAACTAAAATATATAAAAGCATGAATTTAAAAATGTATTTTTTAAATAAAAGTTTCAATGTTTTGTTAGTTTTTAAGTTCAGTCATTTTATAGGAAATTAGTGGTAGTACATGATAGGCAAAGATGATTAAAAAGTAATGGAATTGCTTGAAGAAAACATTTAACAAGAGTAAGAATGTTGGTGTTATCAGTTTTAGCTAATTGAGTTATCCCCCTTTGTTCACCTATTGACATGATCACTGACACACAACTTCTATTACTCTCTTACTCAGTAAACATCAATTATTTTATCTCTCCTACAGATTTTTAAAGTTTTTAAACCTTTTAGCCTTAGTATTTATGTCATCTAGGGAAATCACTTTCCTTTTCCTCAGCTGTATGAGCTGCTCAGTCCAGAAGAGAAATATCCATTGAAAAATAATATGTTTCAGGTTGGTTTGAAGGCCTATCGTCCAAGTTCCTCAGCTGTTCCGTACCAAAGATGTTGCTTTTGGCAGGTGAAGAGTTAATGTTTACTTTTGCTTCAAGAAATTGAAACATATTGTACATTCACCAGAGAAATTGATTAATTGCTCAATATTTACTCATTTGACAGTTTTCAAATTAAAAATCTTGGAGAAGCTCTTTTTTTGGAGCATTTTAGTTGATTGGGGAAACTTTTGCTGATATAAACGGGATGGAACATTGCTCAAGAAATAGGCAGTGGTTGAGTTCATCAACAACAGCATCGAAACAAGTAAAGAAAATTTATTCAGGATTTAGTCGAGTTATTTTCAGTAGTATTGGAAAGTTGTAAAATAAGAGTATATACCAAAAAATCACATGGTTCCATTTTGCAGCAAGTAATCCATGAGTATTGTTTCTGTTGGCCAGGTGTTGACCGCCTGGACAAGGATCTGACCATAGGTCAAATGCAAGGTAAGCAAGTAAGGACTAAAACTAGGGTTGATTTGTACAGAAAATGAACATGTAACAGATTTGTAAATAGCGTAAGGGCTACAGTGGCCTCACCTTTAAACCTATTTTCTTCTTATCCAAAAGTAAAAGGCATAGAAATATTAAATCTTGTTAGTAGAGCCCAAGACTAGTGACTATTACTAGGTTTGATTTGTACAATGAGAGAACTAGATTTTTAAATAGCATCTTCCCTCCCATTTTGAGTGTTTTGTTAACTTTGTACTATAAACAAAAGATTTCAGTTAATGATTTCATAATTTGCACAAATTAAACCACTGATTCAATGTGTTTGACTGTATGATTAAAATCTACCAAGGGTTGAAAATTAAAAATATTGTCTCTACTAAGAATGAAACCTATTGCATTTTGGGTTTCCTATTGACAGTGGTCTGACAGCAGCCCCATTGACCACATGTTCTGTCACAAGTTCTGAGCAGTCAAGAACTAGTCAGTAGCTGATAATCATATAATTTCTAATTAAAAAGAGGGTAGTGGCAATAATGCTGAGAGAAACGCTGATATTAGAGGTTTGTTCCCTGTCAGAGACAATATTTTGAACCTTCTATTCCTCGGAACATGGTTGATTAATCAGACTGAACTGTTTGACTGCAGGCAAGTTCCAGATGCAGGTCCTACCTCAGAGCGGACATGCGGTACACGAGGACTGTCCTGATAGGGTGGGTTATGATTACTGTTGATAGCTTGTCCAGTGTTTGAAAAGTGTTGATTTACCTCCTTTATATGACTATATTTGACTGTGACAATGGGATGCTTCATAGATTAGGCAGCATTGTCTAGGGGAAGCAGCCCATAATGTTGTTGCAGCCTGGCTTACACAATAATTCTATTGATTTTCTAAAGTAACAAATAAACTTTTGGATAAATTGTTCATGGTAAGTCACATGATCACAATAGTGATGGGTAATTTGGTGTGCAGGGTCATCAAAATCGCAGATAGTCTGTAAATTTATGAGGGCAATAGTTAAAATTGCACAATAGTTAAAATTGTAGAGTTATCTCCCTTCATATGTTTTGTGACAGATTTTGCCTTCATGATGATTTGTACATTCAGATCCAGGTTATAATCAAACAGAATTTCTCAAAGCAATAATGTGTACTTTAAATTGAGTTCTCTTACTTAAATCACTGATGGTCCTAATTTGGAAGACATGACGTCTCCTTAGCTTATAACTTCAAAGAAAGAACTTTTTAAACTAATCGCAAGCCTTCTCTGGTTCAGGTGGCTGAAGTGTTGGCGACATTCATGGTGAGGCACAGGGTGGCAGAACCAACAGCAAACTTTGAAAGGTAAATCTCTACTCTATCAGTGTTTTAGTAATCTTAATCCAAAAAGGTTAATCTTGCCTCTCCAAAAGCAAAATTTTTTAACATTACCTCCATTATTCTTCATCACAACTTCAAGAAAATTAATCGAAGAAATAATCTGTGATTGGCCACTTATTTAAAGCTATCCTTCCAAAAGAGTGTAGAGATAGTAAAAACAGTCAATACTACACATTGTATAAATTTTCATGAGCATTGAGAGAATTAATGCACAAACAGGAGGATTCCTCTGATTTTATTTCTACCCACAAAGCCATGGTAGTACCGTCTCTTTTGAAAAAGGGTTACTCATGAAAGGAAAGTTAACTTTGCAAAACTGAAAACATTTCAGCACATAATTTAGATGATACTATAGATATTTGTTCAATTATTTTCAGGTCCTTCCCAGCTTGTTGATGCTGAGGAAAGAATAAAAACCGCTATCCTTCATTCAGTGCACCTAATCAGACACCACTATGAGACTGAATTAGATGCCATTTGTATGACACCCAAAGAGGGTAAATTGGGAGAAATCCAGCAAGTACTTTTAGTTTCTCTCAAGACAGAGGCAGGGAGAACATTTACCTCATCTCTGGATTATAAAAAAAATATTGAGGGACAAATATTGTTTAGTGATATGTGTACACGGTTCCATTAAAACGAACGTAACTGAATGTAGATTTCATACCACCTGAAATGATTATGTGCCCTGTTTCATGTCACTATTCGTTACAAGGATTGCTGACTCAACATAAAAGGTTATATCCCCTTGGAAATAAAAATGTAAAAATGATAATGAACTGGATTTATCATAAGACCTATGTCTTGTTTAATACTACACATGTAGATGAATAACAAAAGGTGTTTCCTGAGAGAAACCAAATTTATTATGCCACAGAAATATGATGCCCATTGCTGAGGTGTTTTGAACAAAGCAATCACTACAATATATTTGTGCAAGAAATTATTATTGGAGATAAGAATCTATTAAGAGATAACTTCCGGTCAATTTTTTGAAACTTGTTTACTCATTTGAATGTTCTCATCTTCTGCATTCTCCAAAACTAAAGATATGAATTTGACGACTCATAGAGGATACTTGCAGCATAGTCTGGTACTTTGCTGGTAGTTCTTCCCATGGTACCTCTGTGCTTAGGTTCAGCTTTCATGAGCCAGCCAAAGTCAATCCTTACATTGTTATGTGGAATAAAATGAGTTTCAGAGAGTTACTTTGTATGGGGAAAGTATTATGTGAGTTTCAGTTTTCTGTCTGCTGTATGTATTAAATCTTAATTCATTATTGGGACATTTAGAGAGTTATCTATGAATGGAGATCATATCATGTGAATGTTAAATCTTCTGTCTGCAGTATTTTATGAAATCTAAATTCATCATCCATGCATTTGGACACGACGCCTGGTGGTATGAGTTTCATGAAGACAACTGAATCTTTGATGTTAGTGAAAAGTATTGCAAGTGCTATGTCTGTTGTAAATAATGCTTAGATTTGTCCGTCATGATTGAATACATAGTCCTATGTATCTGTATATTTGTAAATAATTTAATAAACCATTTTATATCTGATTTTGTCTTGCTCTTGTCTTGTTAGGATTGCTGTTTATCAATGCTGTAAATCTTTATTCACTTCATTTATGCTTTTAAGTACCTAGATGTATCAGGACAAAACTTGGAGAATCAATTCCTTTAATTTTGTTAAAGATCATTTTTGCAAGATAAAACTTAAGATAAGAAAGGTCCTATGGATATTCAAATCCAAATTTCTCCACAACAGAATGACATTCTCCATCATCAAAATCCCACCCTTTTCACCTATTGCCAAGGATATGTTCCTTACACCTTATCCCAATCTTTCTTGTACATATTATCCTTGTTGTTAAACCTCCATCATTGTTGCACCAGATCTTAAATGAAATTTCTGTATTAAGTAAAACAGAAGTTTGATGTTTAACATCCATAAGACTTGTGAATCAGCTCTACCAGACAGACATCATATGTGGGCTTGAGGTTTCCAGGATATACATGAGGATGCATAGCGTCCAAAGACGTCTGTGTCGCAAAGATCTATTCACAAAACTAACATATTTTGGTTCCCTTTCTCCTACTATTTATAAGACTTGTCATGTCTGTCAATACTGGTCAAGCAAACAGAAGGAGTAGAACACTCCATGCCACTTGGCTAAACAACTCAAAATATCTCAGTAATGTTTTATTCAGCACACATTCACTCTGTAGTAGATTCTATTGTCCTCATACAACATTTAGACCTGTACATATATAGCTAATAAAGAATTTGCTCACTAAGGCAAAAGAGCTTTCCACCACTCATGGTGCAGAGATGTCTAAACATTTTCCTGAAACGGAAATGTAAACCAGTAGTTTAATATAAGTTCTTGTAAATTACAAAGACTGAAATGATCAAATTGCACTTGCACAAAACTGTGTATAGCCAAATTTTTAGACTGAAAGAAGCACTACAGCTATTGTTTTTGTCTTCAGTAGTCAATGAGTGTGTATTCTCTTATCAATCCCAACAGTTAAGCTGTTGAATTATTTACTATCAAACCATTCTGAGAGACCAATTTACAAAACTGCAACTTGTCACCTGACACTGCAACAATACTTTGACATAATGTAACTTTGTTAAGTTGAAGCCAATTTTATTGACATAACAGTGGCTACATGCAACTCAAAGCTCAATACAATCTTCATTATGTACTAACAATCTAAAATCTAAATCTAAATCTAAATTACATCACAATGTTTCCAAGGTGCTATGATTATCTGCATGTATCCATGTGTTTTTATTGTCCTCAGAATTACAAGGAACAGGGGTATTGTATTCAGCAGCACTTATACAATCTTACATTCATATGCTCATATCTCATTAATGGTTGAAGTCAGTGTCCTCAAAATTTATCACAGCCTACTAAAGGGCACTTCACAGACACCACTCAACTGTTACATAGTAGTGATTTTGTATTTTCATCATGAACAGATCACGATCTCGACTAAACACTTGTCCCAGGTATTATGATTATCTGCTTAAGAGCCATGTGTTTTTATTACCGTGCTTGAATGTCCAAATAATTGCACATTCTTTGAGAGCATGTAGATTGTTCTAGTCCATGTTATTGCTCTTTCATTGATGTTAATATTTCATCACTGGACCACTCAACCTATAACAAAGCTACGGCATTTACAAAGTTCATGATGATGAGTTCACATGATCCCTTGCTTGCCTTGATGACTGTCATGTTTCAGTCAATCGTATTACTTGCTCATCATGGGTCCTGGGAGAGAATTTGAAAGTTCTCTTGTCAATATTATCGCTCCCATCTCATTGTACACAATCACTTTGGCAGTTATTAAAGACTGCTCTCACATAAAGTTTCACATTTTACAGTTCCTAGGAGACCGTGGGAAAGGGACGACGTCTCGAATATTAGCTGTACCCAGCAGGAACTGTAGATACCTCTCGAACCCGAGTCCAAACCCTCCATGCGGGGCTGAGCCAAACCGTCTCAAATCTAGATACCTGAAGAATAAATTGACGCTTCATGAAAATATTAAGACAATGAGTGACACTTCAATTAATACTTTCACTCCAGCTTTTATGGTGCCAAATGCACAAATTTGAATTGTCTCCGTGTTTCTGTCCCCCATCCACACACATCACTTATCTTAGGTCATTGCTGATTACTGTTGCAAGGAAAAAAACATTCCCATCTGATTTTGTTTATCTGTAGCTTCAATCCATGATCTAAGATTATTGACACTGACCCTTCCCTTCACCCTAATATCCTCAAATACCCACCACTCGTAGGTCTGTGTCAGTTTGAGTCCCTCCAGCCTCGCCTGCAGCACCTCCAGCCTCTCCTCCCTCAGACTGCCTCCGATCAGTTCACCCACCCCGGGCACTAGGAGATCCACTGCAGCAACCTGCACAGCGGACAACTAGTCATTCTTACGGTCACATGGGATGTATGGGAGAGGAAAAAGAACTATATTATTCTTGATGGGAGTTTGTTATGAAAAAGAAAAGGAAAGTAACATATTGAAGATTTCAATCCAAAAAAAAAAGAAAAAAGATTTCAATCATGGAGTTGAAATAGATTATTATAAGGAGGTCCACTGCAGCAACCTGCACGGAGGACATACTTACTATCATTGTTGAGTACACAAGGTAAAAGTAAGTTCTACTATAAGGGAGAAAGTACAAACTATCTTACCCTCAGTCGGATTTTGTTTGGAGCATGGTAAAAAAAAAGGAATATTCTAAAAATTCACAATGTCGTGAAAAAGTCCTGAAGTTTATTAAAGTAGCATATCCTCAATGTCACATATTTCAACATTTTTGGACAACATGATACCTAAGTTTATACCTGTGGCAACTTAAGGATATCCCATGACGAGCTAGTGGTTACAAGAAATATGCCTTTACAGAGTTGGCAAACAATTTAATAATTCCAAGGGGGTTGTTAAAACAGCTTTGCAAGATTTATCATAATAAATGTCGCCTGCATTGATTTTAGGAATTCAAACCCTCCTAACCAAAACGGATATACCAGTGAAACATTTGCTTTTAGTGGATCCTCTCAGGAGGTCCACAAACCATAAGTTATCTCATCCCTGAATCCTCTGTAATCTCAGGAATGCTTTACCACTAATTAATGTTTGATTTTACAGGAAATGAGTTCACAGACATCAAACACTTAACATAATTTAATAGAGTAATGTGAAAGAAGTTGCTTACAGTTTCCTCATCAGCATTGACTCTTGCGTAGAACGGTTTTAGGGCGGTAGGAAAATCGGTGACGAACACTGGAATGTTTCCATGTTGACGGGTCAGAAACTGCTCATGCTCCTTCTGAAAGTCACAGCCCCACTGAAAACAAAACAAGTTTAGGTTAATATGTGTACCATGCAGCTACAACATACTTTCAAATTCCCAAACAAGTTGACAGTAAATGTAGTCTTATTTCAAGTAAGATGTTTACCTTGTAATTCCTTATATTATGTTTCACGCATAATCTTGTGCCATAAATTGTTGGTAGAACAAAATCAGGAGTGCCAAAACATAAATAATTGCACACAAGGAACTTAAAAGAATAAAGCTTCAATACGGTCTCAAATTCTGATATTGTCCACAGATTAAACTTGTTTCATAAATGAAATTCCTTTAACATACATTATTCTCATAATATACAATTGGAGAAAAGGATGGAATCTCACCGTCACTTTGAACTTGAAGTCTTTATTGTGAGGTTGCAAAAGCTTCACCGCCCCGGTGTAGGTTATCCTGTAATACATTGGGCCATCAATCACTCAGAAGTTATCAGTTAGAGGTTTACTTACTGGATATTTACCTTGAAATTAGGGATCATTATAATGAGAAAGTTTTTTTTCAGTTTGTTTTAAGTGATAGTGTGGGGAATCAAAGCATAATTGTTAGATGCCCAATATGGATAACTTTCTTTGTTTCACAAATGATAACTTGCCCATTGGAAAATCACCAGAAATAAAATGATTAGTTTGAATAAATGTCTTATCATTCATAACACATTCATGAAAACGAAAAGCGAAACCAAATGATGATATCTCAAAAGGAATTTCATGCCTTTATGTTAAAATAACTCACCTTTCAAACTTTGACATCATCAATCTGTTTAGTTCTTCCTTCCAAAAAAGATATGAACTTTGTAAACAAATATTTTCTATCTTCATTGTCATAACTATTACAAATTGAAATACTTAACTAACAAATACAGAAAACTTTTACACATTAAAAAGTTTTGAATTGCAAAGCTTTTGTATAATGTATTGTACCAAACAGGTTTTTGACACAGGACAGAAGCTCTAAATACTAAATTTTGTTAAGAAAATAATTTTAAGGTTCAAGAATGGAGACATTCCTTACCCTCTTGCTAGAATGGTCTGTACTTGTTGTGTAGAATGTGAAATCTTCTTCCGTATCAGCAAGCACCTGCTTTGTCGTATCACACACCATTCTTTCCATAACCTGCAGTAGACAACAGTTTAGTCTTCATTAACATAAACCTACAGTCTAATTTACTACAGAGAGACAAGAAGATATAAATGTCACCTTTTAAATCAGCAATTCTCTTATGCAACATACAAAGTAATTAGTTTTGGTTTTCTCATTCTCATAACTGCAAACTAGACCACAATCATTTTTTTATTTACACAGTCATTAACACCTGAATAACAAAGTTAAATGATGAGCATTAGGTCCTTAAGGGTTTCAGCCCAGTCTATTATAAGGTAGATTATGAGATTCCTAGGTTGTGACTTTATGAATCAATCTCATTAAATTCACATCAAAAAGGCATGCATTTCTATATGTAAAAATGTTCCCCAAGGGTCAGTTTAATGCTTTTCTCTTTAATCTTATTAATTAATATGCATCAACCAAGCACAGGTCTTCATTGATCTGATGATCTTCCAGCCTTTATGAGATAAATGGAGTCAAAGGTTATGCATGGGACACAACCCATTGGTGTCACTACTCCAAATTTAGCAAGGCATAGGTAATAGTTCCACTTGATTATAGTTAGATGCCTAAATAAAACGAATCATAATCTTTTTCAAAGATGAGCAGGTACTTCTATGAAAGAGGATTTATAATCCAAAATGTGTTCAAAAGGAGTCTTGTGTGAGATCCCAAAAGCTCATATGTGCTATTATTTTTACATTAGATTTTGAACAATGCCCTTCCTTCTTCAAGTACATGACATCACAATTGTTTTACATCATTAAGGCGTGACATCACATTGCTATGACATCGTAAACAAGACAATGTGAAAATGCTATAACATCATTTAAGCCCAAGTCTAAGGTACATTTCTAGTCAAGAAGTAATGAAAAATGTTATTGGATGATAAATCATTATAGATAAGTCTTCACCGACTGAAAAGTAGAAATTCAGAACTCATGAACAAAGCTAAAGGGTAAAGTGACCTGCATAATATCCTCAAAGGAGTCAGTGAAGGCCAGCTCTGCCTCGACCATGTAGAACTCGGACAGATGGTGACGGCCCTGGGAGTTTTCAGCGCGGAACGTAGGACCAAAGTTGTACACCCGTCTCATAGCTCTGTATTTCAGGAGGAAAAAACATATTTATATATCCTGTGAAGTTATGAATTGCTTCAAACATGATTTTTACAAATTATCTATATATTAATTAATTTTGATGTGAGAATACAAATATTTTTCATTAAACCTAATTGTACAACTTCTAATGAATCGCAAATAAACCAACTTAACTCCTCTAGTTTCAAAACAACATCTTTTTGATTGACCAGCTGGATACTTCTATTAATATAATTATATATGGATTACTTCTATATATATAAATATAATACATTCATCAAAATAATTGCCTCTAAACATCAAATCATCGAGACGCAAACATAACTACTCACCCAGTCATGACCTCTAAATGCAGCTGACCTGAAACATTCAGGAAGGTTTCATGACCGAAGAAACCGTCTTCATCATTTTCACCCTGCAAAGGAGACATCTTTCATTCATCTAATTCAAACCTATTCAATTTTAATATATCTAGTACTGTTATAAAAATTATATGTAAGTGGGTTATCTGCACATAATGATATTTGGAATAGATTATCTCCCTTTGACCAAAGAGAAATGTTTTGTAGCAGCAAAGTTGGATGAAATCTCCAAATGAAACTGGGTTATCTCCCCTGGACCGAGCTGTAAAATGATGGGAAAGTATTGTCCCTGGAAAAAATTTTCTTTTTAAAAAGTTTCCAATGTAGTGTAAGGGTAAGAATTTTTTTTACAGATGATCATAACATACATATTTCCCACATAAAATTTAGATGAAATCTTTCTGACCGTGTATGTCATATTTGATAAATAATAAAGATCACTCAGAGTTAAGGAACTTCACCTCCACACTAAAGACCTCCCCGGCTCCCTCACAATCATTGGATGTAAGAATTGGCGTGTGGACAAAACAGAACCCCTCGTCCTGGAGTAAAAAAAATTTAAATATCAACTCAAATGATGATGTAACAAAGTTTACCATACATGCGTATAAGTGGACAAAACAAAAACCGTTGTACTGCAAACAGAAACAAAAATTGAAAAAGTTGTACACATTTAACTTATTTTAAAACATGTTGTGTAGTTCTCATTTATGAAGTTGTTTGCCAATAAATCTGCTTTTCGAACAGATATTAATATATGCATCTATATATGTTTCAGGCACATGAATACCAAATTTCATTAATAATTTGTCATCAAGCAAATACATGAAATATCAATCAATATTCATATCCAGGATACAACATCAGATTAAACATTAAATTCCAATACCACATTATTTTCTTCAAGACCAGACATATTATCCTTCTTGATCAGTGTATTTGTATTTGTGAAGATCTTTCATTCCCCCTGTTCGCTTTACCTCATTTCACTCAATAACTTGATAACAAGTAACTAAATATCTAACATTTTTGACATTTCAAGGGTTTTGAATGGCTGCAAGATTTAAAAACCTATGAGTACCCTATATGCACCAAACAAAAATGAGTAAAATTCTGGACAGGTTATCAGGAAATTGTATGAGCTTTTCAGATGAAATAGGCTCATGAAGAAGGATGCTATGGTATTAGGGTCAGTAAGAACAGAAAGTAAGATCAGAAAATAAAAGCTACCTGGAAGAACTTATGGAAGGCCATTGTTGTAGAATTCCTGAGGCGCATGAGAGAACTGAAGGTGTTTGTCTTCGGGCGGAGGTGGGGCAGTGACCGTACGTACTCTGGGGGGTGCCGCTTCTTTGTCTTGAAAGGATAGTCCTTGAGAGACAAAACATTGCCAATGAAGATCCATATTGAAATCACATTGTATCATTAGTAATTGGGTAGCCTGAGTCCTGGCAGCAATTGGACAAAAAAACAATAGAATATACATGTCAGGCTTTTTAGCAGTGGAGTTCCTAGAGAGGTTTTTTGGGAAATTTGCACACCTTCTATGCTTGGTGTCCCGTAAAGTTTTGAGAAGATACTTTTACCATTGCAAAGGTCCCAACTGCTCAAAATAGTCTAAATGACCACCTAGGAACAACATTGTTTTAGAATAAACCTTTTAGTGGGCAAAAACAAAAAACGTTTTCAATCAGTTTTTGTGATGGATGTGTACACTAGGTGATGTTTCAGAAAGATATCATTATTTGTTATAATATTTGCTTTGTTGGATGAAGACAATCCATAGTTGACTTACGACAGGATCACATTTGCCGATGACATCAACTTTGCTTGCTGCAAGTTCAACATTTTGTCCTGGATGTGTACTCTCCTTCAGTCGTCCTTCGACAGACACACAGCTCCCGAACGTTAGATCTCTGAAAAAGAAAGAATTTACTAGATTTGACAAGCATGCCAAAAATTTGGGATTGTATATCTGCCTTTTAGAAATAATTTAGAAGTATATTTCATGACCGTTGAACATCAATGAAAATCAAATGAAGGATATGTGAATTCTCCTCTGTACAGAATGAAAGCATAAGTTAATACCTTGGGGGAAAAAATTAATAAACGCAAAGATAAATGAGATGATAATTAGATATAAAGTGTAGCATAAAACTTACCATTTTCTATATTGTAGGAAAAAATGGAGCATGCAAAGAGCAGATGACAGACAATAGAGTAAGGAGGTTTTTGCTCTAAATATCCATATTGTTCCAAAGAATCTTTATTTGCTTCAACATATCAGCCTTTTTCACTATACCTTATTAAGCACTGACCTGTTACAGAGTGACGGCGGGACCACAACTTGGAGTGGTTTGACGGAAGAACCATCAGATACATGTATGAAAACAATATCACGGTGTTGACGCACTGACTTAACCCATCCCTGCAAAAAGATATAAAATACTACATTACTTTCTTGTAGTATCATTAATTTTAATTTTGTATGTATGGACATGTTGAAGCTTGGCATGAATGTAGGTAAATCATTTTAATAACCTTGTTTGTTGGGAACCAGTGATTTCTTGGGAGTGAAGGTTTCTTTGGAGAGATGAACTAGGATATTTGGAATAGTGATTGACATTCACTGATCTATTATCAGCAATATATATGATTACATGTATACAAATTGTTTAAAGAAATCATGTAAAAAATCTGACAATTCACAAATAAATAATATCCATCTACTTTTTTTTTAAGTTTAAAGATTTATGATCTCCTTAAAAAATTTCAAATTTTTATAAAACATAAAAACCGACCTAAAAATAATTATTGACACCACCGAAATTAGGAGACACTTGAACGCCCCCTCACCACCGGTAACATTTACACATGGTAATTTCCCGTTACTTATGTATTACCTTTACTACAACACTGTCGACATTACTGGAGCCGACTAATAAGCTTGAAATTGATTGCTTGGTCGAACAATACTGCGCAAAACTGTATCTGCTTCCTCTAAGAACGCGAAGAATAGATAAACTCTTTCCCTTCGCACACTTCATGGGGGCTGCCATATTTGATGCCTAGTGTAATTCCGCAGTTAATAAACATTGAAATATCAAAACAACATCTTCAAAATCGTTTAAAAAATATAATTACCACTACGTTTTAAACGTATAATTTCAAACATTGATTTACATTTGCATATTACCATAATTAATTAAATTGATACATCTCTTGATAATTTAGACGAATTAAATCGGTGTTTATTTTTAGCTCGGCGGTGATGTCATGTGAAGTGAAACAACCTCAAGACAACTCTGTGGAAGAGTTGACAAGATGGGATGTTGTTACAGTAATGAGGATGACAAGGACGATGGGGTGTGTATTTTTATTTTCTGACATGTAGCGCTTCTGATTTTACTTAATTGTTGGTATTATCGCACCGCTGGGATCTGCAAAATTTTCGTGATTAATTATCATGTCTCAGTGACCGATGTTCAAAAACATGTCTTCTGCTTCCTCCTACTCAGGCTAGCGAATTCGCAGGCTCAGTGTTTTGGAGGTAATGATACCATGTCATACAGAAATCTCCATGGCTTATATTTTATAATTATATTTCATAAGTTTTAAAGGAAAAAATATATATCTTTTATAGATCAAGTAAGGCCTATTTATTGAAAAGATTAACTTAGTCACTGTATTTCCTGATACTAGATATTTATTTAAATATTTAAAATATTGTGTACTGAACAGAGAGATATGAAGCTTTGTAATGCAGACTGTAAATGAACAGCACAAACTAAGTGAAACAACATTGATCATGGTGCACATTTACTCATTACTTCAGTTAATCAATCAGATATATCATATACTTCATCAGATAACTCAGTCAAATATGTTATATACTTCATCAGATAACTCAGTCAAATATGTTATACATTTTATATATTAAAGTGCTCTTTCATTGATCTAATATGAACAAATTAGTCAGAAAGATTGTCAATGTTACATGGTAGTTAGGTAAGAGTGTGCTTTTGAAGTTGGAAACATAAAATTTTATGGCACAATAATCTGGTTAAATTGCTCCAAGGCTGTGAACCTCAAACCATGTAGCATTGACAACTTGATTGTGGCCAAAGAGTATGTTAGGAGTTTTGATAAGAATATGTGAAAAAAATCTCGGAAACAAAAATATTATATTATTAGTTTGTATATGAAAATATTATATTATTATTTATATTATAAATATGATGAATATTTCTAA
Source organism: Phorcus lineatus (assembly GCA_921293015.1). Taxonomy (NCBI): domain Eukaryota; kingdom Metazoa; phylum Mollusca; class Gastropoda; order Trochida; family Trochidae; genus Phorcus; species Phorcus lineatus. The sequence goes on along the minus strand of OV121087.1, from coordinate 46,638 downwards.
AAAGATAATTTAGAAGATAATTCAATAGCTTTTCTAATCCATGCCTCTTCTTAATGCCCAACAGCTAGGTAGATACTTACTTTCAATACCTTTTCAGTACAATCCCACCGAGAGAACCAGACTTTTGAATCCACCTCAGCCTGACCATAGTCAACCAATAACAGGGTAAGTTAGTAATTATCTTTTTTGATGGTGAATTTCTTTTATTTATAGCTTTTTGTATTCATTGTGAATCCAGAAATTTTATTTTAGAGGACATTGTTGACAATGTTTGAGATACAAATTATATTTTACTGCATATGTAAAAAAAATGTCTTGTTTTAAATAAGTTAACTTCATTGCACACCATAGTCCTGCTTCATGACTGTGTATATAAAGGAGCGTGTTTGGCACGCAGGGTTATTAGTAAAACTTGAATCTGTTGGAATCACAGGGAATCTAATTCGAAAAGTGTATTAGCTGGTGTTCCCCAGGGCTCTGTCTTGGGGCCCCTTTTATTTCTTGTCTACATAAACGATTTAACAGATAGATTGGTAAGTAACGTGAAACTTTTTGCGGATGACACCTCTCTATACCTAGTTATTGAAGATCCATTTCAGACCCAGACCCTGCTTAACAGTGACTTAACACGTATTTCAGAATGGGCAAAACAGTGGCAGGTTAAATTCAGCCCTGAAAAGACAGAAGCTATGTTATTTTCAAATAAAGTTAATAAAGGTCCTAAGCTTCAATTACATCTTAATTATACTGCTATTTCCGAAGTATGGGAACACAAGCACCTCGGTCTAATTCTACAAGAAGATGGGAAATGGCAGAAACATATTGATTATATATTACGCAAAGCAAGTCCTCGAATAAATTGTCTGCGCAGTTTGAAATATAGGCTGAATAGAGTATCTCTTGAAACCATGTTTAGATCATTTATAATGCCAATTTTCGATTATTGTGATACCATCTGGGACAACTGTACTAAGGAACAGGCTCATATGATAGAAAAATTACAATTAGATGCTCTCAGGACTATTTCAGGTGCTGTGAGAGGTACAAATCACGAAAAACTGTATTCTGAAACAGGCTATTGCTCGTTAGCTGAAAGGCGCCACTTTCACAAATTATGTATGTTTTATAAAATGATAAATGGATTAACACCTCAATATTTATCTATATGGGAACCACCAAATGTTTCAAATATGAGTAGCTACAACTTACGAAATTCGGAGAATCTACGATGTACTACCGGGCGTATGTCTCATTTTAATAACTCTTAAGGCTCTTAAGGCTGTTAAGGCTTGGAATTCGTTGGATTCAAATATTAGAAATGCTAGGTCTCTGACACAATTTAAGAAGTGTGTTTCATTCGACAGAATTTTATCTCCAACATTTAAAAAGTATACATCTTACGGTCCGAGGCGAAGCCAAATTCTTCTCTGTCGTTTGCGCCTTGGTTGCAGCAACTTACGTTCTCATTTGTTTGATCGAGGCTTGTCAGAAAATCGTGTCTGTTCTTGTGGAAACACTCGGGAGGACCCTCTTCACTATTTCTATCAATGCACGCTATTTGATATATTCAGATTAAATAAATACTTTTATATAATTAATATTAGCTTACAAACTATTTTAAGCGGCGACGAATCTTTGTCACAGAGCGAAAACAAAACTATAATTAAATCAGTTTATCATTACATAAATGAAACTAACCGGTTTTCATAGTTTCCCGTTTAAATTTAATTTTTCTTCGACCTCAAGTTTGGTATAAAAAATTACATGAATTATCAACTGTTGTACTTGTGCAATTAATTTGCATTTTTTTTTGGACATGCATATTTAAAATGTATTTCCATATATGTACTTAAAACCTTATTTGTTATGTTTGTAAAAGGAGAAGCATTTATATAGGCTGCATTAGCCTGTTTGCTAATCCTTTTTCCTTTTTGTGTATATAGAATGTTGTGTATTACATGTTTTATGGAAATAAAATACTGTTTAAATCATATAAAGGAGCCTTGTATACAGTCTAGATCCACATTCAGCAAGTCTAGATTGACTGAATACACAAATGAAATAAGGAGCCCAAATAAAAAAATGTTATGGATGAAGGAACATTTTATAATTAAAATTGTTCATAGATTAAATTTTGGTCTATGCACATTGGAGTAAGCTGTTGAATATTTTTCATTTGTGCAAATTGAACTTAGATGAATATTTGTTGATAAAGAAATCATGTTTACTCTAGAATGTGCAGTTTGAGTTGTGAATGTTTGTGGAACCTTCACTCTAGCTTTTTCATTAAAACCCACTTCCTCATTGATAATATATGATAAATATGATATGATTACCAGAGACATTATTGAAAAGAAGAATTGCTTGGTTCATTGCTTGTAGTCATTTATTTTGGCAGTGGCAAACATTAGTTAACAAGTTTCATTGTCGACAGGCATTGTATGGCAGGAACAAGTTTATACAAAACTTAGAACGCAAAGCAAAACAAAATACTCCATATAAGCAAGGCATAGGCAAAAAATGAACATTGATTTATAATACTTTCTGACAATTATGGTGTTATTACTGTTCCCAGAGAGAGAAGTGGGTCCCAGTATACACAACCCTCACAGAAAGGGGATGACCAATCGGCACTCAGTCGAATCCTGAACAAAACTGCAAGGTATGTAATCCTTATCATCTCACATGTGATTCTTTCAACTGTGACAAAGTGACTTCTTTGAGTGGCATTTAGAAGTTGGGAGGCAAATAAGTACACAATTTGTGTCGAAACGTCGCATTTTTAGATTAAAGAAGTTGTTATCCATAAAGAATTGTGTACTTATGTGACAAAGTGAAAAAATGAAATTGTGGTCTGATAGATTTGATTGAAAAAAACTATCAATGTTAGAACATCTAACTAAATAGTAAATATTCTATTCATTGATTGATAAAGACATATTTTTTGTGCCCTAGTTATTTCTTAGGCTATAAGTGACCTTTGGGTTTACTTTATTTCTTGCAATTTCTCAAAGTTGACGATTGACTGCTTCTGTGTTGCAGAGATGTGATAGACGTGACATCGACAGACTCCCAGGCAATGGAGCAACACGAGTACCATGATAGGGCTCGGCAGTACAGGTGAGGGAATTAAGTGATTGAAAATAAACACTGCGTGGCACTTCTTAAGATTTGTGCTAGGGATCTAGAGAGTACTTAAAGCACAACAGTATGCAAATTGTACATTTAAATCAATTTCCACATTTTGGTGTTTCCTTAGCAGGGGTTAAAATACATGAAATCTCATCTCATAACGGACCAGCCAAGGCTTACCCCAAAGATTTGCTCAAATATAAGAAGACACTTAATTCAGAAAAGCAATTATCAATGATTTAATATGTTGATTTCATGCATGATTAACTTTGGTGACTTGGAATCCACTAATTGTTGACTGTTCATGACAGCTTTCCTGTTCATCACCATTATTTTACCATGGATTTTTTTTTCAGTAATCGCTTGACTATGGTAATGAGTGGCCCTGGGAGGTCCCACACATATCGACCGGCCCTCCCTAACTGCACCGCCCCACCCCAGGCGATACTTGCTGCCCCACCCCCTACGTTAGCAGACCTTCAAATGGTAAGTTTTTGAAGCTCTTTTAAAGACATGGCCAATAAAGCTCAGGTTGAATGATGGCAACTTAAATATTTTTTTCTCATGCAATAATTCTGAAAATTACCATCAATAATCTCCTCAAATATGTCATGTGGCACAGCTGAGTTTGAAAATTGTGGAAGGGGGTCACCTTTCAACACTGATAGTTTTATCCTATAGACCTGCATCAAATATTCATATAATTTGGAAAGGTCCCATACAAATTTAAGGTGTGGGTGTCTGGGTTTTTTTGGCTATGTACTATTTGCATATTTATTTAGGGCTTCTCTTAAAACTGCTTGGATTTACAATACTTCAGGTAACGAGTCCCTGGACTCAGTACCGTAATTGATTCTTTGTCTGTTTAGTTGCAATTTTTAAAATGAATTACCTTAAGGCGGCTGGGACGAACGAATGAACCCTTCATGGATCTGCTGCTGAACAGTGTGAAGGGTGTCGGGTAACACTTTAAGTTGTTTTAATCATCAATGTTCTTTTCTCTATTTACCAAAACAGTTATGTAAATGTTCTTTCTCTTTCTACGAGATAAGTAATGTAAATGTTCTTTTCTCTATCTACTAGATAAGTAATGTCTCCGAGAAGGCCTCCAAAGCTCTGAAGGATGTCAAAATACAGCATAGAGAAGACCTTGTGGTAGCGTTTGGGGTGCCATGATTCTCTCTCTCTTTTCATGAAGTCTTTCATCAGAGTGCGCAAACTGGGAATGATAAAATCTTCAACTGTAATCATGCTTTAGTCATGCCAAAATATGTGGCTTATGTTGCCTTGGTAAAAGTCTCCATGACAACTGAAGATTATCATCGTCATTTTGTGTCTTTAAAGGAATAAGTATGAGTGCATGTTTTGGATGAGAAATTTAGAGAAGGAAAAATAATAAAACAGATGATGGCTAATCAGGCTTTAAATTTGTTGTTGTTTGAAATAACTATTTGTAAATATTAATCTGTAGTCGTGGAAAAAGATAGGTAAAATACTCAACTATAATTAAACTTATCTTTCATTGATTAATATGTTCTACATTGCCCTTTCTAAGAAAGTGAACAAAACAAGTTTATTTTCAAGAATATGAATTATGGAACTGTAAATACCAAAAAAACAAATTTATGAACATCCAGAAAAATTATAAATTGACTTTTAGTTTTTAATTTGACCATATTTTATGGGTATATGATATATCTTTAGCAATTTTATATCTCCAAAAAGTTTTGTTTGATTTGAGGGCATTTTCAAAGGTGCGTGTATGTATGTTTGGTATTTGAAAGAGAAGTATTTTGTGTACAGTGAGGTAATGAAAGTGCTGGGTTGATTAAGCTTGTAAAAAGGGTTTTAGAATATAGGACTTAACCTAGTTTTTACAACACTCTATGGTACTTACTCTTCAAGACAAGATGTTAAGGTACCTTATCTTCAAGACAAGATGTTAAGGTACGTTATTTTCAAGAGAAGATGTTAAGGTACCTTTTCTTAAAGACAAGACTTGTGAAGATGTTATATTGCGTTGTCATCAAGATATGACTTTTGCACCAGTTAGTACATGTTACTTCTACCAGAATCTCTTAGATTTCACCGGTGTTTTCTAATGCTCTAAAGGAAGAAAGTATCATGTCAGGTAACTATTTGTGGAAGTGAAACTGGAGGAGACATTCCTGTTTATGCATACCTGTTATGAATAATTTCTCACTCCACTTGAAACACTTTACTACTAACAATATATATTACTTACTTTATATTTGAAAATTTTACAAAACAGTGCACATTCATTGAAAGAAATACTGCATTGACCAAATTGGAGCCAGATATCAGAGCTCCAAGTGTGGTATGCTACAGCATGACAAGGACACTTTATTTATCAGTCTATGGATTAGCAAAAACATAACAATGGCAGACCCCTCGAGCTCAATAAAACTTTCACCTTAAATTATTGAAATGGTTGTATATCTATGTAACTCCACTCATATCACATGCTTGGGGTCATTTTGCAATATCACCTCTCTGCGATCTCTAGGGGGTGCGATATAATACATGATATAATGCATGATATAATGCACGTCGGAAGCACATTGAGGATTTCACCCAAATGATTGATTGACCAGTATTAAAAACTTAAGTCTCAAAAGCTATGAGCAATTAAGAAAATGATTTAAATTTATAGCAGGTTAAAGAATAATAAATGTGAAATATCTTTTGATGACATGATTATCACACAACGCCAGAAGATAATTGAGTTTTGGAATGAAAGTCAGAAAAAAGACTTAGACATGATATTTGTATTTGAAGCTGAAGGACGAATGATAAGCTTTAGAAAGCTTAAAGAGCGACTGTATGGTATGTACTCAGTATGAACATGTAAAAACTGGTTGACCCCTGACTTACAAATATGTTCAATAATACTTATCAACTTTTTAATCTAAAATGCATGTAATCACTTAAATTCTGAATTTTTAAACCATTATTTCTTAGCATCAATCGTAGTCTCAAGTTAGAAATTAGCAACAGTTTATAGCCAATGTCAAGTTACACCATGGTCATGTTTTACCTTTGATGGACAAGTTCAAGGAATGCTTTTGAGTTAGTACTTTCATAAATTGCAAGGAGGTTTTTTTTCGGCCTTATTTTGACTAATTAGACTTGTTCAGAGTAGCCTGTTTTTTTGAGAAAGTTACTTTTGTAATACGATAAATGATTTTTTTAAACAGCATGCAGGAATACTTCAGAAAAATAGTGTATCTATGGAAAAAAAAAAAGGTAAAATTTTAAGTAGTTTTTTTCATTCAAATGTTGATGAAAAAACCTTTTGTGAGGAACGGTATGAAGAGTGCTATTTGTGTGTATTGTGCTTTACCATCCCTGCTCTCCCTGTGGAAGGGTTGGTTGGTTGGAGACTATCCACCTAGTGCTAGTATGGCACGCTGTTATGTACATAATATTTTCTCGAATGACACTTCAATCTGCAGAAAATATGTGTTAAATCTGGTGTAGAAAAGTATTATAAGATATTGATATGGTTAGGATATGATGTAAACGTATTTGGAATGTTGATTGTATTTTTTAGCCTTGCTTAAAGTCTGTATCTTTGCAAAAAAAAAGAGAAAAAAATCACGAAAACTTGATATAAAAATATCTAAATTATTATGATATGATATATAATTCAAAATTTACACGAATGCTTTAACTTTATTCACATGTCAGTTTGTTTTATGAATACCAGCTTGTGGTTAATTCTGTTCATCAAGGTTATCATCACAGTTTAGCCATAATTTCAATGTGTCATTCTAAAAAACCATATGATGTAATTATTAATGTAAACTGAATAAATTCATTGTACATACAACATATTTGTTCCCTGGTCTGTTTTGAATTGTCATATATAACTATAATGTTTTAATTTTAAAAGCTTTCACTTGTTTGGTTCTTCCATTGAATGAAACTTGTCATAACACTCACAAGTCACAGATTGTACATTGAGGTGAGTGGATTAATGGAGCCTCCTCCTTCAATGAGGTGTTTGGTGCTGGACCCCAAATCATTGTGTTTTCTACTTATTTTGAAGCAAGAGAAAACTTTAATCTTATGTTAAGTGTGAATTTATAAATATGAAATTGTCCTCAGCCAAGCCAGCAAAATATGACAAACAATTGAATAATATACATAAAACGATGTCATCAATAATAAAGAATTTTAAGTTACAATGCAGACATATACAATAAGGCGATACAAAATAAAATTGGTCTAAAGAGTAGCTAATAAATGATGTTCACCTAGCCTTGGTCAAACAACAGATGATAGGTTGATTCCTGTCCTTAATGATATTAACTTATATAACGGTTATAACTTTCCGGAAGTGTGAAGAGCAAGGAATGCAGCAGAGTGATCAATGATACGTAACCAGTTCGATCACATGTATGAAAAATGAGTGCTTTTTTAATGGCTGGGCTATAAGTATAGATCACAAGATTTCCAGACCCTTCTGCTTCTAGAAATCTCGGGGGTCAAGCTATACATTGAAAAGGTAGAAAATTTTAAGGAAGAACTCAAGAAAAGGCTGGCTTAGATATTCCAAAACAGGGAATTTTGCGACTTATTTAACAGTACTACATTGTTACAAAATGTTACACAAGTAAACAGTCACATTCTAAAAACCACTTAAGACAGTAAATTTGGCTGTGAAGCTCATCAGATTTACATGGCATTAACAGGTCAAGGCCAGGGATAACCATATATATATGAATTATTACCACTATTAGCTGAGGAATCTGTGCAAAAGAATTCAGTTTCTTAGGCCTTTCGCTTTTCGAGATGAAGACAAAAATAGTGTTCTTAGGGCTTGGTCCTTCTGCCCCATACTAGGAGTTTCAGGGTCACCAAATTTATTAATCAGAATCCCCCTGTGTTAAGAGTCTGTACAGAAGATTTCAGTTTTTCCAGGTTTTTTGGTTGTGGAGAGAAGAGGTTTCAGATTTGCTGCCCTCAAGTATTCAAATCTTCAAACATCAAAATAATGCCCTTTTAGTGTGGCCACATTTGAATCTGGTTTGGTTCATCGGCCATCAAAACTACATAATGTGGGCCCTATTGGCCAAGATACCTGCTTAACAGATTTCAGATAACGAAAGGAGCGGTTCTTGAAATGTCAAAATTGCGGCAAGCTTGTGGACGGATGTTGAAAGCTACGAACACAATGTAAAGGTAACCTATTGTACAGTGGGTTTTTCAAAACATTTTCAGGCTTTTACTCGAATACAAACAACATAAGTTGTGATTCAAATTTAAACACTATTAACTCCTAAATATATTCTTCTGTCTACTTTCGATTTTCATAATTGCGTGACATTGGCCGGTTTTCGATCATAATCTAGACTTTATGCCTTTATATCATGACGGTAGCCTACTAAACTGATCAGCTTTAGACATAATTTTCAGCAATAAAATTCACTTTTGTTAAAGTTGAGCATGTGTGAATCAAGCACTCTCAGAGCACAGGAACTCGATATCTTAAGTAAAACGTAGGTAAAAAGCAGATGAAAACTCGACACCCACTATAAAGAACGTTGCTCTGAACCTGCGCTCTCCCGAGCGATGTGAATGGTCTGCTAACGATGTCTGTTATTCCAGAACAACTGGTCCACCTGGACGACAATTTCACTTAAATTTGTATTGACCGTTTTAATAACTGCATGTGTCTAATTGTAATAATTGTTTAGCGCTTACCTACATGTATCAATTTCCGCCTTTATTCCTGATTGGTTATTTACTTATTTTTATAGATAAAGGTTATCTAGAATCTGAACCTGAAGGATTTATTGCTGAATTGGCTTAGCGGTTTTAAAGATAACCCTTGGATTATATCAGCAAACCATAAATTACGGCGTTACTTTGGGATTTTATATCATTAAATCCTGAGACATCAACGCAACGAATTAGATCACAATATCCTGTTAGATTATTCAAAGTCCACACTAAATTCTTAAATCAAATTATGCTATAGATAGACAAGTGAAATGGATTCATGCGATATATCATTAAAACTCTAGCTTAACACAATACTAAAAAAAACCAAGTAATTATGTTACAACATATTTTTGCAGATCTAAAATAATCAGGACATTGTGATAATTATTATATAGGTTGAATGGTTTCCTTTTAAAGCTTAATTTGTTATATATCTCTATGAAGAAAAAATAAAAAAATTACAAAACAAAAAAGTCGGGAAGAGTGGCAATAATGTTTTCCCCATTCTGTTTCTACTTTAGAAAAATGATATTTTAAGTTAAGTGATTTGACTTTCAGGGAAATATTATGAAAAGGTTCTGAACTTGTGTTCAAAAATGCTCGTTGACAGCTGAACGCTACACCAAGAGATCAGAGCAAGAGAATTTGCAATGATAAACTTTCCTCTCGTTCTTGCATGTATAAAGGATCATCGTCTCAATGGAATCGTTTTTATAAGTGTTAGATTAATAAATTATAAGAAGGGAATGACCATATGTATTCCGTTGACAAGCGGGGAAATAGAAAGCGGAGCCGCTTCTCATGATATCAACTTCAAAACCACCCGGAAATGTTTGATTACAGCAGGGATCGTATAGACGATCGCTGATTAAAGGGACTATAAATAGCTCTTCTCAAGGGACCAATCCAATCGCGAGTGCGGAGCAACTGTTCAACCCAGATCAAATGGCGAGTGTGAAGCGTTATTAAAGTTATCCTCAAGCTGACATACGGTTGAAACGGGCTGGGTTTTGTGGGGAAATGTATATAGAAACCTTATGAGGGGGTCACCGAAATCGTTGTCTGAGCGGATGCAGCCAATAGAACACGTCATTGATACAAACTAAACAGAATCGACTGAGATCGCCATGACCTTCGATCGTATCAGGTATTAAATTAAAGAGCCACCGAGTGTGCTGTAGGAGTCAAATATGATAAATTTCATATTTGGTGTTATTTCATCGAGAAGTAGTGGTTGTTTCTAAAAACCAGTCTCTTAGTGCTTATCAGTGCAGTATACTGAAAATAAACAGATTAAAGTCGGGATTTGTGATCGAAAACCGGACAATGGCGGGGGTCAATGACTCAAACGAAATTTTGGAAACTAGTTTACAGCAGACTTAAAGGCAAATATTGATTGGTAGTATTTAGTAGGTCATTTAACTAATATTTGTGTAAATTGGACGCAGAATTTCGACTTTCTAACATTTATTTGGCTGTTTTTAAATGTACTATTGAAAACAAGAAAATTTCGTAATTGTGACATTTCAGAGATAAAGATGAAAGTTTAGAGCGGTTATGTGAACTAAACTCTGGACTTGAGGCAGTTAAATTTTTATTTATGCCACATAAAAAATCATTAAACATACTCTGTGTCACTTTAATAGGTAATTTATAGTTCTTGTTGTTCAGTTATGTTGACATGTCAATTGGATTTTTACGCTTTTAGTCTTAATTTTAGTGCTTTCTTTCGTGTCTTTCTTTCGGATTAGTCAAAGGCGTCCCTCACCCTTTATTTAAGAAAATACAGAAGCCTCTACCACCGTGTGTTTTGAAATGAAGTACAGTTTTACCCTGAACTTTTATAGTCAAAGTGCGAGGCCGAAGGCCGAGTGGTTTGACGTAATAATAGTTCAGGGTAAAACTGTACTTCATTTCAAAACACACGGTGGTTGAGGCTTCAGTATTTTCTTGAATAAAGGATGGGCGGCGCCTTTGATCTCAGCCGAAAGAATACTAGAAACAGAAGTTATGAAGTCAATGCAATGGATAAGCGGAAACAAGAAACAAGTTTCTCAATGAAGAGTTGTTGCTGAACGAAATCTCTTCATGTCTTTGTTTCATTACATAAGACGGTTTTTTTCTTTTTAACGATATTTTTCAAATGCTAAGAATATTCTTGTACCAGTAATTCACATTTCATGTTTTTTTATCGGTAGGGTTTTGCATATTGATGGTACTCCAGTCCTAATGTACTAGCTTCTGTCCCGGATATATATTTTTCACTCAGTAGACACGCGCTTTTTATCAGGCAATCGGTGAAATGTTTACGTTTTGTCTGCACGCGCATTTCGTGATTATCGATTTACCTTCACACTTGCGACGGCTTCATGGGCAAAGTCGGTTGGCTTGATTTTGATATTCTCGTTAGAATAAGCAAAACCTTTACTCAGGTTAAAGTTTTTTGTAACAATTTCGCTTTGTTGAACTAAAAAATCAATACATTTAAGAAATTTTTTGAATTCTTTTCATTATCTGGTTGTTCCCGATATCAGTTTATATTAACATACATATAATTTAGAAAGTTAACACCAGCTGATATCATCCTCTTCACGTGAATAGCTTCTTGCAAGAACTACAATTTCTGGAACTGCAGTAAATGATCGCTCAACAATTAAAAAGAACATAACAGTCCGATATTCCATTATGTAAAATATCGGATAGAGGCATTATTTCAGGGCACAAGCTAACAGCTTGTTTGATAGTGATACGCTTAATTCCAGTTATGTTCGCTGGATAAATATAAAAAAACGCTTAAATTTGTGTTTGTCCTTCATGAAAATAACAATCCGTATTCAGCCCATATATCAAATTCATTATTCATATCAAATATACGTAAACTAAAACACATAAAATGAGAAAGTTTCTTAAACACTGAAAGAATGTTTCACGTAAGAATCACTAATATTACAAATATTACAATCGATATAAGTCTTGTTTTGAAATAAAGTTGTTTCTGAGGCTACTCTGAACATAGATTTAGATATTTGTGCCTGAAAACGTTTTACGTAACAAAAATTCGAGACCTGCTTTTAAGTTTTAAACTTAAGCTAGATTCAATTGTTATTATCATTATGAAAAGGTACTCAATACCGAGATGGCCAACAGTTTAACTCGGGGTCTGGGCCTTGTGATCATAAAAATACTATAAGGCAAGTTAAAGGATGCAACAAACATGTAAAAAAATTGTCTTGTTCTTGAAATATTTCGTTCATCAGTTGTAGAAAACAGAAATAATATTACAACAGTTTAACTTAAATACTTGAAGAACAAGTGTGGACAAGTAAACACTTAAACAATCAAATAGATGAAAATCAAATATTGAAAAAAAATTGGTCTGAATATAAAAAACGAGGCAAAGGTCACCCAAATTGACTGGTGTCTTAGTACTTATCCATTTAAGTCTGATACCAAATATGAAGTCTCTGGGTGCAGAGGTTCATGAAATTCAACGCAAAAATCAGTCTGGTAGTGACCTTGAAAATGAGGCCAGGGTCACCGTGTCGGGTTACTCTGATAACTAGTTTGAATATTTTAAGTGCAATGGTTCATGAGATATCGCGCTAACATTTTTAACAAAATCAAAGTCTCGTTTTTAAATTGAAAATGAGTCCAAGGTTACCCAAATCACTGGTGTGTGCATATTCCCAATATGAAGATTAGGACAAAGTTTGAAGACTCTACATGTAGGTGCAGCGGTTAATGAGATATCGGGCTGACAAGAATATGGGACGGATGTACCAACGGAGCGGCATTGTTTCCTTTGATCTCGGGTTACAAGCCTGAGTGTGCAACAATGTTGCAATATCCCAAGGTCCTCGCCAGATGTTGCTAGCTCCGCCCTAGAACGGCCCCTTTCAAGATTACCGAATGAGAATGTCGGGAATAAGTGTTTCGTCATATACTTGTGACGTAATAGATTTCGGCTTAGTTTTCTAAATACATCATTTTCCATTGCAAAACGATCAAAGGGAAATAAGCCGAACATTAGATAAGTAATAATTATAACTTGAGTTTTCTTGATACATGATTTATCATTGCGTAAAGATTAAAAGGAAATAAGCCGCCTATTGGATAAAACTAAGACACAAGCATGTTTGGATGAAGGAAACGAAAGCCTGCTTGAAAGTCGGTAAGGTTTTTCTAACTACTGCAATTATTCATCAGTTCGATTTAAGCACCATAAAGGAACTCAGGGTCAATTGTCTATGGGCTATTTCATTTGACTGATCTAAAAGCCGTTAAGATTTCACGCAGGAAATGATGTCGGGTGAAAAGTCGCATAAAGCAAAAGGTTACCCATTGGATAAAACATATACATGACTGGGTGTATACGAAATATCCGCTTGCTATCACTCACTCGTGGGCTCCGCCCCCGCATGAGATGATAGCCTGCTGATATTTCGTGTACACCCCTTGTATCTTTTACTTTTCGTAGCAAAGTCACCACCCAACCTTTAGGTTTAACTGCATACCAAGTTCCGTTAAAAAATACAACCCTTTCTGATATGTGGCTTTTCTGAATAACGAAGCACGGACGGAGCCAAAAACATTACTTTAATTTGGACATAAGTAATAATAATAATAATAATAATGAGTATTTATAAAGCGCTATATCCATACACAAGGTGCATGCTCAAAGCGCATATATACATGTTAGAATAAAGGGTAATGATGTGAAGTATTGGCATGAATAAAATCAAAGAGAAAAGTATGAGTTATAACATATGAATAAATATAGTACACAAAGTCAGATAATTCCGTCAGTGGGAAAAATCTAGGAATAATAGCTTGAAAAAAGATAAGTTTTGAGTTTTGATTTAAAAACAGTCAATGAAGGCGATATCTTGAGGACATGAGGAAGTTGATTCCAAAGTCGGGGAGCAGCATAACTGAATGATTTCTGTCCATAACTGGTATGATTAGAGCTTGGTATCTTGAGAAAGTTCAAATTCTATGAACGAAGAGTTTTTGCAGGGATGTAGTCATTTAACATCTTTGAAAGGTATAGTGGTGCAGAATTATTTCGACATTTGTATGCCATGCAGAGGACTTTAAACTTGATTCTTGCTTCAATTGGAAGCCAGTGCAGATCCTTAAGTACAGGTGTTATGTGACATGATTTAGAAGTTCTAGTCACTATTCTTGCTGCAGTGTTCTGAACTTTCTGAAGTTTGTATAGTTGACGTTTACTGATTCCTATCAGCAAACTGTTACTATAATCAAGTCTAGAATGAACAAGCATTTGTTCTAGTATTTTTGCAGCATCTCTTGTAATAAGATGACGTATTTGACCGATGCAACGGAGATGGTAATAACAAGTTTTACAAAGTTTATCTATTTGTGGTTCCATTGTTAGTTCTGAATCAATGATGACGCCAAGGTTTTTAGCTCGGTCAGCGAAAGGAATTTCAGCACTTCCGACTTCAACAGAGCTAAACGGAATGTTACGCAAATTACGCTTAGTGCCTATTAACAAAGCCTCTGTTTTCTCATCATTTAGCTTCAGTTTATTCAAAGACATCCAGGACTTGATATAAGATGTGCAATCAGTTGTTCGTCGCAAAGCTATTTGGACATTTTCTGGCTTGAAGCTGTCAATCAGTTGACTGTCATCAGCATAACATTGGTGTTGAATGTTATTATTCTCTATCACTCTACCAAGACTAGTAGTATAAAGCACAAACAGCACAGGGCCAAGGACGGATCCTTGAGGAACTCCACACGATAGTGAATAGTGTTTAGATTCAACCTGATTAATGACCACGGTTTGTGATCTATTTTTCAGATAAGACTCAATCAAGTACATTGATAGCTTTCAACAGTTTTATTCATGTATAGAAATATAGATAAATGCATGTATATGTGAAGGCCTATCAGTTATTTACAGCTTTTGATCCGATAAGTCCATCTCTCTGATTTAGGTTAAATATTAATAATTGCGCTTGACTGATTTGCACGGTCTAGCTGTATATTGTCCGGTTTTCGATTAGCGCCCGGTAATGAATGGGCGATAAGGTAAAACTTATCAATGAAAGCCGTCCCTTCGAAGTTTCGCTCTGATGAAGTGAGAGGTATATCTAAATGATACTTTGCTTCATTAGTTTGTATTCTTTTTAATCAGATGAGACTTTTGGTAATGGTGGGCATAGGTGGCAACTGTTGCATGTTATTTTGAAATTTTGGTATCTGGTTAGTTCATGAGTAATACATCATCTTTAAAATGACAAAACAATTAATTTCTTAACCCGAATATCAGTTATTAAAAACGGTTCTACGTATGAAGCGTAAACTGCATGCGGTATAGCGTAGTGTGGAAAAAATATAATAATTTGAATTGGGGAAATCGATTGTATACTTTAACCGAACTTGATACGTTCCTTTTAGTAATCCTTGTATCGAATAAAAACGGCTGTCTTTCAAAAGTTGAGAATGTTTTCCCTCTTCGCAAGTATACCCTTTTTTATTACTTAAAAACGCCGGTGATTTAACATATTGAACAAATCATACCGTCGCTTCATTTATTTTTCAACGATTGCACGTTCTCTTTGCATGTACAACTCAGACTAACTAGAATATATTATTCAAGGCTGCATAAAGAAGATGAAGTCTCTCGCGTATCCTTATTTAACAACCCTGAGGAACAAACTCTTTCTTTCAGACATCAAAAAAAACTTCATGGAAAGAGTTCTGTTTAGCAAAATAGACGCGAGAAAAGAATAGATAACAATAAAAAATATAATTTGTGAGATTTGTGACAGAATATTCAAACTGCCTTTCAAGGACAAACGTACACGTATTTGAATTTACATTTAAAAAATAAGCATCAACAGTAATGCTGTACTTATTCATTAACTATCAATCTTTAATTTCTTACACGCAATATTTTCCAAAATATGTTGTAACGAAGATATATAAGGAACCTTATGCATTCGTAAGAAACATTTGTTCAAGTACCGCATACGGATTGATTGATGTGTCGTCGCACATTCGGTAACGCACGAAATGCACGTGCATGCGACACGTTGAACAATGGCTGCGATCGGCAAGAATGTAAACAATCTCAGGTAAGATATTTTACTCGAGAACACCTTAAATAAACATATTCCCTTACTATCTAATTTGATATTTTTCTTATTACGTATATTTTCACTGTGAAAGTTAGAAAAACGTTTAAGTCGAGTTATAGGTAAGATACATGAGGTGAAAATCATGTTTTTCGTTCATGACGAGCACACCTGTTCACACCTGTGCAGGTAAGAGATAATTCTAAACCGGCGTTCCATTGAGACGATCACAAAAATTAGGTAAACAATTTTGTTTATATAAAGTTTTGAAATTCCCGTTGCAGATATTACGGTAAACACTTACATAGCACGTGCTCTCTGTAATGAAGAAAAATCAGAGACATCCTTTAACAGTTTTAGGTACAGTATCTCATTCTAAATAACTAATGAAATGTTTCGAACGATTCTCCTTTTTTCTTAAAGTTACAACTAGCAATGAAAGAATATATGAATTTGCGCATATAGCTCTAAATATATGAATCTATTTTCTTCTCTTCATAACAAGACAACCGATTTTTAAGAAAAGAGTTCAACATGGGTTAATTATACAACCTTGCTAAAATAATCTTTTAAATTTAACCAAAGAATACGTAAGAACATTAATTTAATATCTACAATTTAAATCCAATATTCAACAAAAACCTCATTAGATTTTGGAATATTCCTGTGACGCTTTCTATCAGTTGTACTGAGGGTTTTAGTCAAGAGTAATTATTCTCTACGGAAGTTGCAGATTTCCCGGGCCTTTTTATTTTAATAGAAATTATTGTATACAATTTACAACTTAATTTTCATCAAGCGTCATTATTACACAATGAATTCCAAAACTCCAAGAAATGAAGAAAACACAAAACTTTTTTTTTTCAAATGAATAAAACTCCACACTGAAATTTATTCTAAAACATGTGTAATAATAAGCATAGTGTTTCGCAATTAATCGATATCTGAAGTATGTTTCTTTTTATCTCCATTTATTTTAAGTTAAATGAAATATCTTTAAAGATATAGGTAAAGCCTTCTTAAATCTAAGTACGTAATGCGACTTTCTCTTCTGTCAAAAGCTATTTTGTTATATCTTTTGTATGAGGAAGTGAGGCAATTTTCACCTACATTATGCAATCTCATAAATATTACACTGCGAACAATAAAGATCCGGGGTTTTTTTCAAATCACTTAAATTCTGTATTTTCCTAGTAATTTCATAATCTGACCAAGATGTGGCGTTAGTTAAAGAGCCACTCCGTGATTTTCATAACATATTATTTACCTTTGATACGAACCTAAATGTCATATGTGGTGATATAAAATCAAAACATTGTAACTTTTCATGTACAAAAGACATCTATATGACATACTGGTTTTCCATGAAAATCTAAAAACAGCCTTATAAATGTACAGAGGTGTAGATATCACGTCCAATATTCATAAATACTAGTTATATAATCTAACTAACACTATCAACTCATAACTGCCCTCCTGGCTGTTTTAGACGAGTCTCCAAAATTACGTTTTACTATTTGACGCGCGCCACTGTCCGGTTTTCGATCATAATTGCGACGTTCTACCTTCATATTGTCACTGTAAAAAAAACCAAACACTTTTAAATGTGTCTTTTTGGTAACAGTCGATACTTCGCGACCAAATGACACCATTGATTAAGTTTGGCATATATGACTTCAACGACTCTTTAATTACCCTCAGCCTAAAGCGAAATCTTGTTGGGGAATTTGAGTCAGTCTACTCTGGTCCGTCACAGGCACCCGAATTATCAATCCTCCTTCAACCCACCTTGTAGTAATATACTGGATAAAGGGTATCTTTGACAAGTTTTATTTCAAGAACTCTTTATTTATACTGAAGACAATGCAGTTTTGGAAATGCATGACACTCAGAATTTACAGTAATTTTTGTTGAACATACTTTACTACTTTTTATCATAAAGCAGTGCATTGCAAGAAACCCTGAGACTATTTTAATACACCTTTCATTCACAAATTAACATTTTTCTTTCTCAAATTATACGGATAACAATATCACTTAAACATGGAAACTCAGAAATTATTTATATTATTTATTGACACACTTATGAAATAGCATTGATAATCATTCCAAATCTCCTTAAATTATTTTATCCAGTAAAGTATTGATTGTAGGAAAGTCTATATTCTAGAAAGTCTCACAGAAAACATCTCTCTGTAACTATCCCTTCATCGGTGATATTTTGCGATTTTATTTATGATATAATTGGTCGGATAGAGTTATGCACGTGTAAAGTTTGTGGAGCATGAACATTATCATGTCCGAGCCGAGTCAACAATCAAGTTGAAGAGACAGTGAGTTTTTGAGTAGACACAAATATCAACGAATGGTGTCATTGTAACAAGAGATTACTGTTGCTTTCATTCCTTGGCTTATCCTTGCAGTAAAGTATATAACAATACAAGATGTAAGGGCTCGACTCTGATCGAAAACCGGACAATTAAGCGTGCGACGTAATTTTGTAGACTTATCTAAAGCAGTTAGAAGGGAACATATTAATTGATTATTTTAGAAAGGTCATTTAACTAATATTTGTGTTAACAATACCTGTGATTTCGGTTTCGACACTGCAGACTGGTCTTCTTCCTTGAAAACTCGAATAATCCTTAAATGGCAACTTAGGTAAATATGTGAGTTCTTTTGAATGAATATTATCATAATGGGTATTGCAATAAGTAGGACAGATAGAAAAATCTGTCTCTTTAAAATCCAGCTACTGTTGAACATCAGATTGAAGCTGCTACAATGAAAACAGTTGTATGACCTACTATTCAAGTTTATTACCCATATGGTTAATCATAAGTGATGACATATTTCCAATATGAGCACATGTGCACATATCCCTTTTGCCTAGCAACAATTATTTCAGCGCGAGTTACCGTATTATGTCGTCTGTGATGTCATCAAACCATTGTTCGTGACGTCACTGAAGCAGGCCGCCGCAAAGAAAGCAGGCCGCTTTCTGTGTGTTTTAAATGAAATAGAATCAGTAATAAAGAAATTATAACCCTCCGAATTGGGTCATATGACTTTTACGAAACTTGTGCGAACTTGAGTATAACCCTCGCTCTCGCTCGGGTAATACAATAATTCGCACTCATTTCGTAAAAGTCATATGACACACTTCCTCAGGTAAAAATCTCTATATATGAACTCTTCAATATCTTTTTACTTTTTATCCCAATCTATTTCACATCACGATTGCTACATTACCAATATTATTGTGTTTTTTTAACTGAAAGCAGAATTAATTTGAATCACTCTATTAAGTCAGACTGTCTGTACCCTAAAATAAAAAAGTTTTCCAAAAATAAGATAGAAAAAGTTCATTCAGGTCATGAATAATCATATATGTTCTGTCATTCATAAGAACTTCAAGAAAATAGCTTTAAAGATTTAAAATAAAAACTGTTAACAAATGAATGGAACCAAATATAATGATTTTATAAAAAAAAAGGTGATGGCATGGGCTATCAAATGTTGCTATGCAGTTAATTGTATCAATATTCATTAAATCAATGACCTGTAAATCTGAGATGAAGTCATTTGCACCTACACAAGTGTAGAGTGACACTCCCCAGGAAGTTAGGCAAGAAGTGTCCATGAGATGCCAGGGCCTATTAATCTTACTTCACAAACACACCTTATGAATGTCTGATTTTTCATTACGCAAGGGCCACTTCGATTTCTTTATTTCTGTACTTTTTTCAATCACAGTGGCGGATCTGAGAAGGGGAAATCAGGGACTTCAAAATTTCACCGCCACTGCTTTAGATCAACATCCCATCTCTCATATATGCAAACTGTCAGTTTTGGTGTTTAAGCTATCAACAGTCTCCCTAAACAAATAACAGCAAGAATTTAACTTTCAAAGCATATTTTTAAAAAAGTATCAAATCTGAAAACAAGTTTTATTTGATGAAATGTCTACTTATTTTTGTAAATTATGTTAAAAATAATTATAAGACATCTTCTCTGTTCCAGCCAGTAATCTGTTAAGAAGATGCTAACTCTTATAATATATTCTAAAAAATAAAGACCTTATCATTTTGTCATTTCCCAAATATTTCATAACAAAACGTTAACAATCTTGTTCTCATAACGAAGCTATTTTGCAGCTATCCTGCCTTTGTACCTGGGTTATCAGTCGATGTGAAACTTCAACAGATGGTTCTTTCATTAATCTGCTTCAAGCGATGGCTTCAAAGTTGGCGAAATGAACAACAAACTTTAAACAAGATAAGTTATAATACTATCTTTATGTATAGGTCAATTTGATAGAATTGAAATTATATCCTCTCAGAAATTTTTCAGGTACCACAGCATAAATGTAATGAAATTCAGAATAAACAGATTTTTAGATTACCATGGATCTTTTTTGCATTAATGTTTTAAACCCACTGATCCTATAATAAAGAACTTTACATAGTTTTTTTCAACATCTTAAACTAAGACTTAACTTAAGCAACACAAGGGTTAATAAAATTATGATATGTTAGGTTGAATAAATTTTACTTTTGTGATCTTATTAATTTTTGTCTGTTCTATATGTGTAAGAGACACACACTGAGGACACATTAAACAATAGAGGACAGAACTGGACTTGCCCTGGACATGCTTGACCTACAATGGAACCACACTGGACTTCAGAAAGTTTTTCAAGACAGCATTGGAAGTTTGAGAGGCCTGGCACAAAGTCTACATGTCTTGTCTCAATGGTATGCACTCTACTCAGTTGGAAATGTTTTGTCTGTTAAGTATTCAAATGAATGTAAATCATCATATTTTATGTCGTTATGGATATTATCATTCAAAAATATAAATGATATTACTCATAAAATGTCTTTTTACTTTAGATATCATCTGTAAGAGGGAGAAAGGCATCTGTGCTAGACTTAAGAAAATGGGCTTGCAATATTTTGAGCCTGGCAGAAAGTCTAGATGTCTTTAAGAAAATATAGTCTTTTGCCATGGAAAGACCGACATACTATCAAAACTAAAAGGTAAGTATCTATTCTTATATGAGAAAATTTTATAAAAATAATTTTTCATCAAAAATATAAACCAACATTTGATTTCCAAAAAGCTATTTTCTATAACCTAGACATTCTTTGTGAAACATGAATTATAAACACTAATTGACAATTGTCTTTTGATATTTGACTGAGTTTGGATGTGATCAAACATAAAGCCTTTATGTTTGCTGTTGTAGGTACCCTTTTGTATCTATTCCGGGTTTGTCCGCAACTTTCTCCAAGACCTGGCTAAAGCTAAGTACTACACTACTTGATATAAACGTTTTCTAAAATAGATTTTTATATCATGTGAAATTATTACAACAACCAAATGTTCAAAACTTTTCTTACATTGGCCTTATGAGGCCTGGTTGTTTTATGTGATATATATCTGTGTAAAAATTGTATGTATCATAACATGACATGGTAATAAACTATTATTATTAAATTAAGTGTTTTTAGAAATGCTCCATCCACTAATTCAAATCAATAATTTGTAAAAAATGTATCTCCAATGACTACTCTAATCCTTCTAACTATTACCTACAGCCCTGGACAAATGGTTTCCGTGGCATACAAATCACATCAAACTCCTCAACCTACAACAGATCCAAATCCAAATCCAGCCTCCACCCTACCTGCACAACTGTACCTTGACTTCAATGTCAATGACAGATACTAAAAGGAAACTTAACAAATACAAATAAGATGCTTAAACGCTAAAGACTGCTAAAGACTGGTTCAACGTCATATCTCACAGATAAATGTAATGTAATGGAATTAAAATGAAATAAATTGCCCAAGATATATTTCAACCAGTCATTGATATTTGGTTTCTGTGATTCATTATGTCCACATAAATATTATAACTTGATTTTTAAGTTTGGTATAAACAAAATCAATATCATTCTAGACTGATGATATGTTTTATAATTTTGATTACATTTTACTGTTATTTCCTTCATTTCCTATAAATTATTTCCCCAGCTTTTGGCCTGTGCTTCAGCCTTTGAAGGAGACTTATCAAAACAAGCTAAGTAACTTTCCTAATTTTTAAGTTTATACATAAAGCAATCTTAGAACCATACCTTTAGGTCAATTTGTATTTCATAGAATATTATTTGATAAGATTATATTAACTTTTCTATAACTGAACATTCTGACTACATTTTGTTGTAAAATAGTTATACACAACTCTCATAAAGAAACTACTCATCAAACATCATTTTTTTTATTTCATTAAAACAACTTTTGTGAAGGTTAATTTAACTTTGCACCACTTGAAACTTCTTGTTTAGAAATCAGCAGTAGCCTGGGTCCAGAGTAAGCTAAGTCTTGCATCATCTTTTTTCTGATAATGCTTATCTGAGGAATAAATATTCTGACATGATGTAAAGGATAATTTCAAAAGGAATACATAAATATCTTCCAGACTTCATGGGTTTATTTAAAATGATATTACAAGTTCAAAATTACAATTTTCTGAAATTTATTTTTGTACCTCATCACTACAATAGTGAATGAAGTCCAAATGTACCTCATCACTACACAAATGATGGAAGTCCACATCTACCTCATCCCCCTACACAAATGATGGAAGTCCAAATGTCCCTCATCCCTACACAAGTGATGGAAGTCCAAATGTCCCTCATCCCTACACAAGTGATGGAAGTCCAAATGTCCCTCATCCCTACACAAGTGATGGAAGTCCAAATGTCCCTCATCCCTACACAAGTGATGGAAGTCCAAATGTCCCTCATCCCTACACCAGTGAATGAAGTCCAAATGTCCCTCATCCCTACACCAGTGAATGAAGTCCAAATGTACCTCATCCCTACACCAGTGAATGAAGTCCAAATGTCCCTCATCCCTACACCAGTGAATGAAGTCCAAATGTACCTCATCCCTACACGAATGATGGAAGTCCACATCTACCTCATCCCTCTACAATAACGGGAGTCCACAACTACCTATTAGATACTACTACAAAGGTTCTGGGCACACAGGGTCTAAACACCAGCAGCTTGATATTGAAGACATCCCCAGAACTCTAGTCAGACACTGAAGCTAAGTATTGCCCTCGTCTTTATCCTAAATGGAACACAACATTTTAAAACAAATAGATTTGACTTTTTTGTATAATTTAAATAATAGTCTAGATCCCCTTATTGCAAGTGTTTATTTCTAAGAATTTTATGTTGCATCAAATTTGTCTTTCAGCCCCCACTCTGCAAGATGTCATCTCCGCAACCTATATCCTCGATCCACTACAAAATGTAGATAAGTCAAGCGGCCTTCAGCAAAACCAGCATTGAAGAAGCCCTGATCAGCTTCATCAGGTCGGTGGAACAGTCTTGCTATCTCTGTACAGTGAAGTCTCTTGTTTCAAATCTCTCTTTATCTTTATAAAAGAAGCACTTATTTTTTCATGAGAGTGCTTAAACCAAAAACTGATAACTGTTTGTTTCAGAAATACCAAACTAACAATAATATCAAACTCATTTGATCTTTATCTGATATATCCTTTGAACTCTTTAGGAAACAGTCTCTTTACTTTCCTTTGTTTAGCAATAACATAGTAATAATAGCTTCCATTAGCTGCAGAATCTATTATCAATGTGAATGTTTTCCTTTATAAGAGATATTTGAACAAAATATTTTACCTTTAATTTTTTGAGGATCTCTAAGCCAATAAATTGTCTAACTGAATTGAAATTGTGAATGATCAAATTTGTAACTGAAATAACACTAAACTATGGATTCAAGGAGAAAATACAGGTAAATCCTTTTCCCCGATTGTATATACTTCCATTGTTGGTTCAG
Organism: Phorcus lineatus; assembly: GCA_921293015.1. NCBI lineage: Eukaryota > Metazoa > Mollusca > Gastropoda > Trochida > Trochidae > Phorcus > Phorcus lineatus. Next base: position 22,772 of record OV121087.1, on the reverse strand, counting down.
AGATCATCAAATCTTGGGCACATAGGTAAACAGGGAATTTGTATCTGATTTTGCTTTTAATCTACATTATTCATTGAATATGTAAAAAAAATGAAAATGAATATGAAAATGTATTATTCAAACAAGGTTCAGATTAAAAGTAAAAACAGATATTTTGTATAACAGAGGCAACAAAAATCATATTCCTGCTTTATAGTTGGATGGGAAATTAACAAATATTTTGAAGAAATTTTCAAATAATAATTTTATAGTTGATAATTAATTGAAATTAACTGGATTAAAGCAGGAATAATTTTGTTGTCCCTGCTCATGTTTCTGAAGAGGAAAAAGGTGAGTGATATTTTTCTCTTGGGGATTGTAAACAACAAACATGTATTCATCCTTCCTATGTGGGAAAACTACATCAACTGTAAAATTAACAAATTCTTAATTTACTTTAGGCCTTGTAAGTTGAGATGTGAAATCCCAAATAAAACCCTTATGTCAGTAAAATAATTTAAGTATGAAAGTGATACCATTGTCATATGTAATTTTCAAATTACAAATGACTTTCTTATTGTTATCAAAATTTTCCATGTAACTCATGATGTAGTCTTCATTTCAGGTTGAAAACCATTGCAAAACATCCATAAATGAATACAAATATAGCCTGTCACCTAATACCTGTTTCACCCTCCATGTTCTCAAGGTGTCCACCCAGTTATTGAAGCACCTGTTGAAACAATCACATGCACTGGACACCTTGCACCGACTAACACTATATCATTCCTATACATACCAAGGAAGAGTTGAATATCAACACATAACATATGCTCAAGAGAGGAGTGTTATCTATGTTAAGACAGAATTAACCAATATAAGCAACAATGTACAATGTTGTTGCTATTTTGTATTGTCCATAAAGCATGGACTGAAACATTGAATGATTTACTCTGTCAATCAAAACGTTGTAAATATCTATTTGTCTATTTCAGTGAAAATCAAGATTTCAGTGAATAAACTTTTATCAATATATGACTTATTCTTTTCTGTGTGGAAACCACAAACTCGCAGATGGAGATTTTATCAAGTATGCACTTTTAATCACATAGCCATCTATATCTCTTTCCTATATGTGTAGAACTTAAAACAAGGGAATTAAAAAGGCTGTATCATGATACAGTGTATACACTCATAAATTCAAAATACTTCCCCCAAAAATACAAAATATCAATTTGACATTAAGTTTTCAATATTGTTATAGAATAACCTACAATAAACACATTGAACATAATTTATCTTGTTGAAATTGTTTCATAAGAAATAAAATTTTGGATAGCCTTTAATATATGCTGAAGTGATAATATATTGGAAATATTCCAGAGTATATAAATAAATGAAAATCTTCTGAAACTGACATAAAATATTTGTAAAAATGTTTGCAATTTTTTCAAACCTGTGATAAAGTGAACATAAATCATTGAGGGTACTCATAATATCAAACTTAACTTTGGACACATTGTCGTAAGAAGATTACGAATTCGAGTGGTCCCTAATGAATCCTAATACATATCTATAATCACCTATTAAAGAATTACAAATGACAAACATCTGAGAACACTTAAAATCCAAGTGTTTTATTTATAATTTTTTTGCAATTCATTTGTCAAATTTATTATTTGGTGTTTTATAGATTCTTAGAGAAAATGAAGTTCTTACATAAACACAAGTTTGTTCCATTATTAGTTTTCAATGTACTGATAAATTGCTTATCTTAAAAAAATATATTTATCATAGGAAATCCAATACTCAGCCCTATTCAGATCTTAATTACTTTTAATTCTTTTATTTATCATTTTCCATCTTGCATAGCTTGGACAACATTTTTTAATTCCTATCTAACTGAAACCATTATTCGTGTCTGATTAAAAACAAAACAAACTCGACAATGACATTATCAGGTGATCAAAAGTATAAAAGTAATTGTCATCATTCCAGCAATTGAACATAGATTATTTCTTGGTAATTTGGACAAGCAGAAATTCTGCAATGGCAACCTTCAGGCTGTTTTTCCTTACTGAAAGCAGGGACCTTATATGTATATAAGGTCCCTGCTGAAAAATATTAAGCTCAACTCTTGAAATATTTTTAAAGTTTAAGAAATCATGAACCAAACATTTGATAACACATGTATGAATTGATATGCTCAATTCAATGCCCTTCTGAAAGTTTGGATAAGGATAATACATTTGGCATAAAATAATGTTTATTGTAATAAGGTTTTCATGAAACGTGCTACTGCCTCTGTTTTTCACTGCAACATGACCCAGTTAAAACAAGTTCACGGAGAGCAAGTATAGATTTTACTTGAGCACTGATAACCACGTTCCCTTTGATACTTTTCATGGAAAGTGCCCTTACCTTGAAATGAAATTTTGTTTAATAAAGGCTTAAAATTACATGAATTACATGATACGACAACATGCCCCGCCCCCTTGGAGTTTCTTTGAAATCCTACCTTTGGAAATGCAATAGAGAAACCAGTATACCTTCTATAAACCATATATTTTCTCCGATTTGAAAGCCAAGTATTTGTTAATTAAATAATTAACAGACAGCTCTAAACAAGCTTTCGTAATTGAACATTGGAAATTATCGAATAGAAAAAAAACAATCCCTATGCATAAAATGGTTTATTTACGATTTAAAAAATGAAGTCACATCTTACTTTACTTTCTATAACCATCCCAAACAATCACACTCAAAATGTTTGCCGTTGTGGAAAAAAACAACAGATAATTAGACTTCCTAATTGTACAAGTGTGACGTCACGTGTTGACCGACACATAAAAATAAAATCACAACAATGATAATGTACGCAATAGTATACACTGTCAACCATAAACAAATACTTACTTCGTTTCTGTTGAGCTTCATGGTCGAAGAGTTGCAGAGATAATTCCTTTTAGCACCTTAAACTAAAAACAAATTAAAAATTTCTTCCTAGCTATGTGGCGGGATCCATTATCAAAAATATTGCCGCTATATTTATTAAACAAGGGAGCATCCCATTCAACCCGATTGATTATTTTGTAATAATATTTAATCAATAACGGATAGAATAAAATAAAATGTTTGAAATTGTAGGAAAAAAATAAATACTTATTTTCATAACTAGAAACTTTTGAAAACCTTGATATACAAAGAGAATGAAATGAATTAAAATGTTACACATTTCGAAATAACGATTTCGTTTACCATAAAGTGTGTGATAAGTCCACTTTTTTTCGTTGATAGGCATATAAATTAAATTTTAGATATATTCCGCCAACTACTGTTCGTCGGAAAATATTTTGTCATTCAAGTAGCTTTTAGAAATCTTCAAATTCTCAAGATGCCGAAAGATAATAGTGCGCACTATATTCTGCGTAGGTAGCGTAGAAATTCATACCTAATATGGAAGTATCGTACGGGAAATGAATAAACGTTTTTATCAATGAATGCAGTGTGATTTAATCAAATCTGTGCAATTCCATGATAGGGTTTTAAAGGCCTTGTAAACCCAAAACATTTAGATGAGAAAGAACTCTTTGAAAATATATGTCTTGCGAAGGGGATTGTTACGCCGTGTTATTGTTACATCAAACGTATATTGAATTTGATTAGTATCATGCATATCTTTGCGTAAACGAATACGTTTTTTCTCGGAATTAAAAAGTACCTTTGCCTGGTGTATGAAAAACAGTTTACACGTTACAATAGGGTTTATCGCATCTTCTCCATATTTATACTGTTAATATTTAAATTTTTAATGATAGCTGAGGGAGAAGAAAGCGCTTCAAACGGCTAATTTCTATCAGAGTATTCGTATTTGAGATTTGTTTTGTTCCTGCAAATAATGGTTTATACAAAATCAAAGAAAACTATGATTAAGTTAATGCTACCCAATGTCTAGGAAAAACTAACAAACATTTGATTGTCTTTCAAAGGACCTCATTTGAATGGAATTTCTTAGCCAGTAATCGTATTCTCGTACTCTTGGTTTTCTCTTAGCATATCTTTAATGGGGCCCGTGGGTACTAAGACATGACACCTCGTATAAATCTTATAAAATCTATAATATGATAATGATATTTTCAGAGTGATCTCACAGTTTCATGTAGATTGATTCCGTCTAAACGACTTTTAAACAACATTATTTATCAGAAATTGGTTTAACTAGGCAATAGATTCCTTTGTAAAAAAATTTGTGTCGATTCAAACGTATGCGTTTATAATATAATTGATCCAAATATCATTATCACTTTATTTTCACTTGGTAGTTTTGATTTTCAGTACGATTACAGACCGTGAAAGCGTGGCCTAACGATCCTTTTGAGACAATATGGCAATTTATTGTCGCACTTTACGAGTTTTAAGCAAGAGGTGTCAGAAAAGTTACCACAGGGATAACTGGCTTGTGGCAGCCAAGCGTTCATAGCGACGTTGCTTTTTGATCCTTCGATGTCGGCTCTTCCTATCATTGCGAAGCAGAATTCGCCAAGCGTTGGATTGTTCACCCACTAATAGGGAACGTGAGCTGGGTTTAGACCGTCGTGAGACAGGTTAGTTTTACCCTACCGATGACGTTGAGTTGGTCGTTGCAATGGTAATCCTGCTCAGTACGAGAGGAACCGCAGGTTCAGACAGTTGGTTCATGTGCTTGGTGGAGGTGCCAATGGTGCGAAGCTACCCTCTGCGGGCTTATGACTGAACGCCTCTAAGTCAGAATCCCGTCCAGAGTCGCGACGATATCTTGCGCTCGCGCGTTGTTGAGGCTGAATATAAGCACGCAAGTGCGAGTGTAAAGCCACGGCAGACTACCATTATGCCGTTCCGTTATTTCCGGGCGGCGGGTAGAAGAGCTAACTCTTCAAAAGCAAGGTGCGGGCGTGAAATCGCTGGTAGACGACCCGTTTTTCGGTCTGGGTGTTGTGCGTAGTAGAGCAGCCACCACACTGCGATCTATTGAGACTTATCCTGTGACCCGTGGATTTGTCCGCAGTCGATGCCGATGCGAGTCGGTAAGACCTAAGCGACGGACACGTTCTCGGTTGGTCACAGCGGTCGGTTTCCCTTTTTATTTTTTTCAAAGTTCCTGGTCAGGAACTTGTTTTTAATTCCACCTCTCGGAAATCGGCGCTTCCGCTCCATTTTTGCCTAAGTCCAGCTTTTCTTCGAAAAAGAAAGATAGTTGTATATAATAATAATAATAATACAAAATAGACGTATGACATATTAGAATTAAAGACTACGATTACTTTCACCTTTCAGTTCCCAGTAAGTCTTTTCACGTTTGCGAGTCCGAAGTTGGCAATGTTGACAGTAGACTTTAACGTGAGCTCTAGCTTGTCGGGCCTTGTAGCTTCTCGACAAGGTACGGCATTGCCGTGTATCTTATTACACATTGTAGAGGAAAAGTTTGTCTTTAATTCGATTTCATGTTCAAGTGTATGCGCAACGTTATAAGAACGTGAGATGCCCCGTAGAAAGACGTAAAATGAAGCGCCGATATTTTGACTTGTAGTTTGCGCCGTCTTCGCCACCCTTGTTTCGGCGCTTGTAACCAGTTCAAAACACAAAAATCGATGTAACAAACACTTGCATAATGTAGAGCAATAAATTGTCTTTAATTCCACTCATAAATATTTTTCCTACTCGTAAAAGTAAGTTTCAGAAAAGCCCCGCAAAATGTTATATATGCGGCGAGAAGTGCTTTTGACATAGCGCATCCGTTAGTAAATGTCGGCATTCCCGCCCATCTTACGGGCTTTATAACTGACTACAGGAAAACGATAGAGAATATATATTTACTGCGATGTGTAAAGAATTGAATTGCCTTTCGTATGAAACTGATTTTAAAACTGCGCCTTTGTACGTAAGAACGGAGGGCGGGCCGCAAAACCGTATCATAGTCGAAATCGGCTCTTCGTGTCATTTTACGGGCCTCATAACTTTTGCCACATTGACGATATATGAAATACGAAAATACCATTATAAAGGGTTTGAAATTGTCTTTAATTCGATATAAGTAACTTACGTATTATCACCATGGTGAAATCGCTAAAAGTCCCGCAAAACATGTCGCAAATGAAGATTTCGACTGTTATTACTAATGTATCATCCCCCATTATATTTTCCGAACCTATGGATTGTAAAAGAATCATCGTTTGGAAATCTAAAACATGACAAATTGAAGACAATCAAATGTCCTTTCATGCGATATAAAAAACACATGTGCGCGCACTTGAAGAAATACGGTCAAAACGCCGAAATCTGCATATGGGACAACTTCCATTAAGCAAGTGTAAATGCATATTTTTGTTAAGTCGTGCGCATGTAAGTAGGTAGCTATGTATATAGTTATAAAAAATATCATGAGTTGTTGCCTACGGCCATACCACGTTGAACACACCGGTTCTCGTCCGATCACCGAAGTTAAGCAACGTCGGGCCCGGAGAGTACTTGGATGGGTGACCGCCTGGGAACACCGGGTGCTGTAGGTGTTATTTTTGAAAAGTTAATATTAGATAAAAGTCTTTGCGATTCTAAATAAAACAGTCCCGTATGAATAAATTAAGTTTAAATAAATAATTTTTCATTTTGACAGGTGCGACAGGCAGGTGCAGTGATTGTTTCGTCGGAGATAAGCTCTAAAGCGGGAAATGTCGTAAGCGCGCAGATTGGTTTATCCAACAGCTTTCGGCATCATTGTTTATGTTTCGGGGATTATGGCAGCCAAACAATAGGGCGCGCTTTTTCAGTGAGCACTTGCAAATGTAGACAATGAAGTAAGCTTTCGGACGACATGTCTTTGATTGGTGTCCACTCAGTAATAAAGGTGCAAAGCGTTCCGTGACAATACGCGGGAAAGCCGCGCTGATTGACCATTTCCGCAGGTTGTCAAAGTCGGCTTCTCGCTCCCATTGTTTCGGGTTACGTCGTTTATGAATGGTTAATTGACTTGTGTAGGCCAGCGATTAAAGCTTTTACAAATAGGTCAAGATTAGAAAAAAGCAAACCGAACAAATATTTGCAAGTAATACACACAACATTAAAAAATAAAATTGAGAAAAGTGAAATAAACTCGATACATGATGCGGGCTTTTTAACTTAAAAAATACAATGCGCGCATCACTGAAAAATAATGGACAATAATCCTTGTAGAAATAGCCACAAAACGACATATCACTTGTTAAAAATACACAAATCGTAAAGGCGGCGGAAAGCCCGCATGCAAAGTACTGAGTGAGCTCCGAAACTTCGCCGTGGCCTATGTTGCGGCGCCCGTAGTTTGAATACCGTTGTCGACGCATGAAATAAATTAACACGAAGCGGTAGGCTGATAAAAAGCCTTCTTAACAATATACATTTTTTTAATATCGGCTCATAAGTAAACCCGTAGGAAGTGCCGCAAAATGGAAATTAGGATATGTTTTATTAGATTTCAGGGAGATGTAGATTGGTGGTAATGCTCACGTCCGAAGGTTACATCATATCGGGGACTGTTGCTTTAAAATCAAAACCGCCTTTGCTGGCGGGTATATCTTAAAATGTAGCGCATTAAAAAGGTTGTATTTTGATACAGTTTCCTTTCATCTATCTACGATATTGAAAGTAAGAGAAAGGCCGGAAAGAGAAAGTTTATCGGCGGTCGGACGGTCTTAAGAAGGTTGCTTCGGGGCTTGTAGTATATTTGATGAATAACTCACCGTATTCATTCATGTATGAAATTAAAGGCATTTAAATTACCTCTAAAATGAGTCCATTTATACAAGGATATCGATCCAAGTAAAGGTATGGGAAGCGCCGCAAAAATAATTTTAGAATAAAATTGTCAAACAGTCATGTTTGCGGGCGCTGTAATGTCCTTAGTACTGCATAAAACACATATATGAAAATATGTATATATAGCCCTTTAAATTGTCTTTAAAACAAGATATAACATTTTAAAATAAATTGAAAACTGAAGGAGTTAGAAGGCCCGAGAAAGAGACGTTTGCGTTTAGTTGCGGCATTTGTGACTGGATAAATGAAAGGCGTAAGGTGACCATGTTGCGTATGCGATACAAATTTGTATATAGACGTCGCTGGAATTATGAAAGATGCGCTTTGTAGCTCAGGTTATCGTGTACAAGATGGTATGAGGATACGTGCGTCGTTGCAGAAGGCGAAGTCTCTGGAAGTGCCGTAAAATGGAATTTCGTTCATCCGGACTGTGCGATTACGTACGTTCGGGTGTCGCAGTCGTTTCGTCGTTGCCGTCGGCGAAGATATGGTTAGCGCGAACCATAGAACATTTCGTTACCTACATTTTGAGGTGCAATTTGTACTTGTCGTTACTTTAGATAGAATGTCGGGGAAGCCGCGAACAAATGTTTGAGTCTGAGAATGAGTCCAGTAGGCGTCGTTACGGGAGCCGTAGTATCGTTGTCGATGACGCCGAAGTTATAAAACTCGTACATGCTATACTTTGAACATTTATCTTGTTGACGATGTAAAATAAAAGATAACTTTGGAGCTGAGAACTGCCGAAATTTCTTATTTTTCCCATTTCAGTTATCAAGTCGGCTTTATTTCCTTTGCTGTTTCACTGGTCACGATTTGTCTCTGGATTGTTACATGCAGCAGACTGTTTAGCGCGGTAAGTTGTCTTTTGCCTCGTAAACACTGGAATCCCGCGCGCTGATAAATAAAGCAGCGCTCGACGCCGAAACAGACATTTTTTGGTAGGAGAGTATTGCCGTCGGCGATGTTGCGGCCGCAATAGCTTCCTAACCAATGACGTCGCAATAAATATTCTTATACCATCTTGTAGATGATAAAAATACCTTTCCTGTGATATAGACATTTATACGCCGCTGACTTTAATCTGGAAGTATAAGGCTGCATGGGGTTGCAAAATCAACATTTTTACGCCGGTTAGCCATGGTTCGGGCGCCGTAATTACGACGTCGACGACGTTTTCTCAAATACAAATAGCCGGATATGTAGAGGGTAAAATTGTCTTCGTTTCGATGTATGGAACGTCTATATACACGCAAAAAACAAAGACGCTCGGGCTCGGGAAAGTTATATTTGGATTTTCAAACACTGCCAAAAATTGGCAAATAACGATATAATGCCAGAAAACATTTCAGATGCAATGGAACTTGTACGCTTCTACAGCCAACGTCGCGAGCTTTTTAGGGGGGCAGATTATCCCCCTTTGACCGTAAACGACCGAGACATTTTCAACATCGAGATACTTGGTTTATTTGAAAAAAACCACATTTTTTTAACTTTTGCGATCACGAGAGAATGGAACGAACGGGCTTAAACCGTTTTCAAAAGGGATTTTTCTCCCAAAGTAAAGGAGGTGTCGACGTCGCGATACGTCGACCGACTCCGTATGTGGGGACAACTTTCTCCCCCCAAAATCGGCGACGATCGGCTTTTTCACGGTTATGGAGGAATAACAAAATAACAATCATAACACTGTTTCGTTATTGTGCAAAGAAAGAGTATTAAAAACGAGGGAAAACGCCGCTGAGCAAAATTTGTTTCCAGTGGTGGCTTAAAAGTTAGGGAAGGGAAAGACTATTTTGGTCGAGCGCGAGAGGGTTGCCCCGACCGATGCCGTTTTTGTGGGGAAAAGTTTCCAGGAAAACGATGTCGTTGTCGGGAGTTTTGAAAAGGCGTGAACATTTTGGCATGCGAGGGCATTGGAAGAAAGCGGACAGTGCGGGAAGGGAAATGCGAAAGCGGCGCCTCTGAAGCCGCCGTAACCGACGGCGAGTTAGGATTTAAATGAATATTGGGGAAAACGCGTTTTTGCGAATAAAAGCGAAAATGTAACTTTTCGGCGAAAGGCGGGGGAAGGGGGAGGCGGCGAAGGCGAGGGCGGGTCCGCGGGGCGAAGGGAGTCGAGGGCGAAGCGAACGGTTACCGGTTTTTTAGGGAGACGGAGGATTTTGCCTCGAGACGGGCCACGGGTCGGCGGGAAGTTTTCCCCGCGAAAAGCGGTCCGGTCGGGGGATTTGAGGGAGGGCAAAAAGCGTGAAAAAGGTTGGGCGGGCGGGAAAGGAGGGCGCCCGCGCGTCGGGCGAAGGGCGGGCCGCGTCTGGGGAGATGGGGACTTTGGGGATTCTGGGAAGAAGGTTGGTGTCATTCCGAGGTGCGAAGTATTTTGGTATATACATCGGAGGCGTGCTGTCTAGCGACGGCGGCGTCTCTGAGAGCGGCGCGCGGCGTAAGAACCGCGCGTCCGCGACT